>CM051663.1:173021519-174514854 GCA_028020825.1 Podargus strigoides
GGGTCCACATGCAGCAGCCAGGCTTTTTAGAGTGGCCAATATCTGACCTTCAAAAAACAGAAGAATTCAAGAGCTACTAGGTACTGGATTCTGTTGAACATGCAAGCATCAAGCTACATTTTCTGACCACTGAGATTTACGAACATTTCCTCATAAAAAAAGCTGAATGACTCATAATATTTGCCTTCAAGAACGTAGAGTTAAAAGTCAAAACTACTTCCACCTTATCAAAATCCAGCATGGGAAAATGAAATTATTTCCCAAGGAATTCTTACACCACCAATGTCTTCATTCACACAGGTTGCCAATCGTAGTTAACAGACTGAGAGCATAATATGTAATGTATTCTTAAGATTATAATGAGAACAATTTGTACAAAGACTTGTAGAATTAGGGCAAAGTACAAAGAGTTATTCAAGCTGTACCACTAGCAGACATCCATCAATTCATAGAATTTAAAGTCAAAAGATGATGAGTGGGATGATCTATTCTTGCATATCCTAAGATGTGTGTATCATAGGTCATTGTATTTCACATCATTAATCCCTGCACTGAGCCCCATAAATAGTGTTTGATTCAAACTTTTCTTACAGAAAGGCATCCAAGCTGAATCTGAAGACTTCAGGAAATGGTGCAACAGCTGTTTCTCCTATTAATCCATCCCAATATTTAACCACATTCAGTATTGAGCATTTTTTACCTACTCTCTCGTTTGAATTCATAGGTTCCAGTGTTCCAGCCACTGGCTCCCATTTAGCCTCTCTCCATTAGATTAAAAAGAGCCCTTTAGTGCCCAGTATTTCTTTTTCTGAAGACTCTTCAACACTGTTATCTTGCAGACACCCAGCTTTCTTACTGATAAATTTAAGAGATGATGCACCAAGTGCTGCAGACCAACCATTTTCTCATACCCCAGATATTTCGTGGTGCCTTTCTGAACCTTGGTGAACAATGTGCACTGAATCCTGCTCTGAGACCGTATGAAGAACAGCGTCATAAGCAGGAGCTACAAAGGAGTTTAAAGTTCAGAAGCTCTCAAACCCAGGAAGCACATGTGTGATGCAAAGGTGAAGATGCACTGATGTAAAGTAGTAATTAAAACAATCAGGAATTCCTAGCACTGTCACTGAGAGACTCTTTGGTTGCACGTTTTCTGAAGCAAACATGGCTCATCACCACAGATTGGTTATACTGAAGGGTCAAGTGCTGAAGAGGAGGTATGAAATGGGTGCCTAAAATAAGCAAAGGAGAACAACAGAAGGAATGTCTTCCCAAAGAGAGTAATGACCATATATAGCACGCCTTTTTTATATATAGTTGACGTGTTTGATGTCTGAGGACCTTTCATCACCTCTGTCATCGAGTGGTATTTCCCAAATGGAGAACTGGTGTTCTGTGAGTGCAAGCAGTTAGTTATTTGAGCTTTTGAGAGCATGACTGCTCTGTTTATCCCTGTATGGACCATTACACTACAGAGCATTTGGTGAGATTTGTCACTGACAGCAGGAAATCAGGGCAGACACGTGGACCCTCACATGACTGTCCTGTCACCTCTCTCTAGGTGCTTAGAGCAGCAAGAGCTTCCCATGCAGATCACTGGTCCAGAACTGGGGAACTTGTGATGGCTCCCAGAGCTGAGACATCCTGGGAGGTCTCCCCAGGCACGACAGTCCCTGGGCTGAGTTACTGTGTTTGAACACCTTCGTAAAAATACGTGTGGATTAATACCTGCATGCTCACAACACATACCTTGAAAAACACGCCCGCAGGCTTGACCTTCAATATCTTTCAGGGTAGTGCCCACAAAGACCTGTAGCTGGAACTGTGTAACCAACAGCAACACAATATAGAAGCAATAACACTGAAACCCAAAACTACTGGATGACACGACAGTTCTTCAGATGGTCTAATCAACAAGCAAGCCCTGGACAGCAACACAGAGGTTATCATTCCCAGATGGATCAAAAAGCATCTCTGGTGCAGTGCAAGTATGAGGTACAATGGAAGAGTGGAGCTGAATAAAGGTCCTTCCTTCCTCGTTCTCCAAAATCATCTCCTTCCTTTTACTACACACTGAGAAAAAACCCACACACAGAGAGGCACATTGTGTAAGATGTCAGGGAATGCAGCTTTTTATTTTTAATCATCCCCTAAGAACGTGGATAATTACTATCATGAAGGCTTACACCAGGAATACTACTGAAGTAACACAATACAGGTGTTACCAGCCCATGGGTGTCTGTCTGCTTCCTCAGCCACTGGATTCCCAGGGACCCTGGGAAGGGACAGCAAAGGGACAGCTCTGACCTCCCCCTGTAATTCAACTGCTCTGATTTCATGTAACCCCAGCCTCTGCACTGGGGCACGGTGGGCTGGATCAGAGCAAAGGCAACACATGGCAATAAAGCTTCCTTCTCTCCAAATTTATGCTCAGTTGCTGCTAAATTTGGCACTGACATCACTGAAAAACCAAAACCGTGTGCAAAGAGCAAACAATTATTATTTTTTTTTGTATACTCTACAAAATGGCCCAGAGAGTAGCAATTTGCAAACAGAGAAAACTGCTGAGAAAAAGCCATCAACACCTTTAATTGCCTTTTTTTTTTCCCCCTTCCAGTGTTTAAGAACAAGTGGAATAATTTAATACACGACTCAGACGCAGAGGCTATCTGGGATTTAATTTAATCAGTCTGATTTAACACTACAACAACTTTATTTTCTATTCTCTGCACCAAGCTATGACTGCCCTGTCTACATCTTACCCAGCCCCTGAAAGCATCCTCAAACAGGCTGACACAAACCTGGATGTGGTAACACAGAGGGCAAAAGGTGCTCTCTGTTCAATGGCCCAGCACACGTGCTGCTAAGACTAAAGCCTGAGGGAGACTATTGCTCCTGTGGTACAACCTATAGCTTAAAGTTCCAGAGAAAAGTCCTTTGGATCCAAGATTCCTCCCTTTCCATGCCTTCTCCCAGCACTGGCCCAGTTAGCTCAGCTCTAAGTGACCTATTGGTATTTTTTTTCCCCAGACACATCATCTCTAGGTGCCTTTGCTACTCTTTTTTTTCTTTATCTTTCCAAGTCACTAATTTTAAGAACACTCAACTAGCCCCAAAGTGCTAAATATCAAACCATCTATTTGAGTGGAGCAGGATCCATCTGTACAGAACTTGTACATTTTATTTCAAAGCTTTGAAGCCTGTTAGTAAGTTCCTGAAGAAGATGTGATTGTCTTGTTATTGTCAACACGCCCACCCACCCAATCAACCTTCAAAACACCCAAACTCACTTCACTCCCACCATCCCCTTGATGTAAATTATTCTCTTATTAATAATTCTCTCTTGTTATAATCATCTTTTCCTATTCTTGCATGAATTGCTCTCATTCTAATACAATTGAATTTGATTTTATTTCTTAAAAAAACCAAAGAAACCAAAAAAATTACCCCAAACCTCATTGGAAAAAATATAAATGTCTGGGGCAAAACCCTTGTCACCCCCTCCCATAAGAGTGAAAACTCTGTTTGTAGTGAATTTCATCCTTTCATCTGCATGATTTAAAAGCATCCCTGTAATATAACTGGACACACGATGCTGGAGAAACTGGCCACTGCTAACAGGTATCTGCCAACTCACTTCACACTCTTCTATCTGGAAATGAGTAAAGACTTGTCTCCCTCTCTGGGTTGTCACAATTCCACCCATCCCCAAGGCTGTCACTCCTTGGAATGGCCTCATGAGCCACATCACAAAAAAGTCAACACACACTGTATGCCTTCCTGGCTGACCTGGCCAAGACAGTCACCAATATTTGTTTGGTAATCCCACATTATGTCACCAAGGCAAACCAAACCTGTTCCATCTCTGAATTATTATTTCCATCCTCACTTAAATGGGCAGCTTTATGCCATGAAGCTGTTCTGCCACTAAGGAACAGTGAAGGTAATGTGAGTTAGCCTGTGTATATTACTTGCTGCAAACATTATGTTCAACACATGAAGAATGGACTTGCTGGCAGGGGAAAAAAATAAATAAAATAAAATAAAATAAAATAAAATAAAATAAAATAAAATAAAATAAATAAAATAACACTTCCAAAGCCTATGGCAGAAGGGATGAGCTCTGCAGTAGGACATAGGCTTCCCAGTTCTGCACTGAATTTCCTTGATTATACTAGATCCTTTCAATGTTTTTTCAGTTTCATGGAAATATTGCTAAAGCAACCCATCTTCCTGGAGCTTCTGGGAGTATGGTGGTGAGAGGTATTGCTTACAGCAATGGTTTCAGCTCCATCAAACCACGTGGAAGCCCCAAAGCTGGAGAGAGAGATCTATGGCACGTGACACAGCACAAAAGTTTCTGGCTGGTGTTACACCAAAGTCAGATGAGACAATTATAAAGGTCTTTTCCAGCCCCTTCAGAAATCTATTAGAGATGCAAGCAGTGCACCACCTTTCGTGTCTGCACTGTTTGCTTTCTGGCACTAGTTTGAACAATCTGTTTATGGGACTGGGGTTGGGTTTTTTTTTCCCCTCCCTGCCAGCTAGCTGAATTCTGCCCAATTCCCTCTGAATTTGCAGCAGCAATTCCCAATGATGGCTCTGACATGATAACAGTGGGATTGCAGCTCCACAGCTGTGAAATCCAGCCAGATTCCCTAGGGCTCATGTACAGTCCAGGGTATTTGGGTTGATTTGATTTTTCCTTATTCTTTTCCTTTTATTATTAGAGATTTTTTTTAAATTTTCCTTTGTTATTGTTAAAGACACCTTGTTACCCAAGGAGTTTATTCAAATTGTTGAGCAGAAAACGATTCTAAAAGGCAGAGGCAGCAAATGAACTATCCCTTTTCCCCTGCTTCTCCATCTTCCTCCATGCTCTGAGCACAGATTTTTTCCAGACACACACGCTGATGTATAATAATAGGTGCCAGAATTGAATCTCTTCCTGTGCCCAACAGGCACTGGATTATAGAAAGTGTCCCTGTAGCAGTTGGTGAGTTGGGCAAAGGGGGTTTTCATTTCATCACTGCAATATTCAGTGCTGAGTTTCCTAACAACAAAAGGAATTTTCAGTTTGGATTTCAGCTACACCCAATTTCTATGGGGTAACAGGAAGAAACACACTTGTGTTCTGTGTGAAAATCCAGAAGACACAGACAAATTAACGAGTGCTGGTTGGGATGTATATTACTGTCTTTGGGCAATGAAGATGGAAAGATGAATTATTTTAGCTTGGTCTTGAAAAACAGCACAGGTCAAACAATAGAACCCGGTGATGGGGAGCTGCAAGCACATACAATAGCAAGGAGCCACTTTTAGCTGATATTGAAAAATGTTTCCTACAAACATGTCTAGCATGGCAGAAGAATGATTTATTTTTTTTTAGGTAGTGGTGGTGAAATTTATATGCTGTTCTGCAACCTTTTTGTATTATACAGTCGAGACTTTTAAAATACAGTGTTCTCCTCCTCCACAAAGACTTCAATTTAAAACATACAAGTATGTAACTCCTGATAATACTTGCACAATGTAAAGCAGTGCTGTCAAAAATGAAGTAGCATTGTACTTCAGACAGTCCTTCACACCTAAAGCCACTCTTTGTTGCTGCAAACATGGATGTGCACGTGAAGAAACCCCCTATATGCAGCTTTGCTTGTGTTGAGGAATATTATCCACGTGCTTAGGACTGAGTTCTGTGTTGTTCATTAATGCCTTTACACTTAATATTTATGTTTTAATTACTTTTATAATATGCTTGGTAACAAAGTCAGGAAAATATCCCTGCCTTAGAACAGTGCAGTGTAAATTACCCAGCAGGAAAAAACAAACAAAACAGGTAGAAAGTTGTCCCAGAGAAGGGCTGCGTGCCCCACTCTGATAAAAGGAGCTTCAGTCACTTGAAAGCAGTCACAGAAAGCACCCACACAGGTATGTGTTCTCTACTGGGGGAGTTAACTCAGGGGTACATGAGCTGAAGAACAAAGCTATGCGTTAGCTATTTATACACTTATGCAATCAATACTGAAATAAACACATGTATAATTATGTAATTATCACATTAGGAAGTCCATAATGAACGATTTAATCAAGTAAAAAAGGAATATCATAAATATGGCCAAATGATAATGAAACTCACTACATGAATAAATCTTGTTGAGAGAAGGAAAGTAACCAGCAGAACTAGTAGGGGACAAGGAGTTCCCACATCCAGATGTATCACAGCTATGTTAAAGAATCCTGAGGACATTTCTGCACTTCAGAAAATAAAAACAAATAAACCCCAAACCCACTGACACCAAAACTGGAAATAAATCATTTTTCCATGCAAATAATGCTGCTGGAGCCATGAAGTTCACTGTCTGCTCAAAGCCAGATGCACGGTCAGAACGAAGCCGGATTGTTGAGAGGGATCTTTTCTGCTCTGAGGATTCATTTCATGATTCTATATTCAGTAACTGTTCCCTTCGTTTGTTTGCTTGGGCCTGGTTACCATCACCCTCAAGATTTTCAAACTGTGTCTACGCAGCTCGAAAATGAATAATTTATTAAGTCCCCTGTATTTGCATCTGGTGCCTTCACTTAGGGCTGTATCTAGCTGGCGTTCCGGAGGCTGAACAAAGCAGGCTTGCCTCTGATGGAAAGCACTGCAGGAGCAGTTGCAATATGCTGGGGTGCAGACACTGGCAGAGGCTGTCACTGTCCTTGTTCCACATCACACAAAAAGGTTGGCAAATGTAAGGGTGACCACAGAAGTCGCTGAGGCCCCAGCTCTGCAAATACATCATGACTGTAAAACTGGGGAGATTTAGCCAAGCTCAGTGAGTTCCACTGAGCTACATGAGAAGAGCAGGTCATGGGCTCCAAAGCAGGACTGCCACTCCAGCACTGCTGTAATTGCACAGGCTCTGCAGCCAGGGGTGACTCTGGGAACAGCCACTGCAGGGACCAGAGCAGGAGGAGATGGTCACAGAGGAATAAAAGAAAGAGGGAGAGTTTAAGATCAATAAAAAGAGCCTAGCCAGGCCAGAAGGCATCCCCATCCTTCCCTGTGGCACCCTGTGCTCTATCAGCACTTGTGACACTCTCCCCAGTGCTGCCTTTGCTCCTAATTGCTAAGCCAGCCAGAATTGGGTCCAGGTCTGAGGCAGCAACCTGCAGTTGAGTTTATTAATAAAGCAATAACTGTACAAAGCCTTCTTTGCCTCGCATGAAGGTTGCTACAAACACATTTCCATTATTCTGTAGCTTCAGCAAGGAGAAGCCAAGAACTGGATGGGAGAAAGGAGACACAAGGGAGTGGCCAGAGAGGGTCTCTGGAGAGCTCAGCCCAGCAAAAATGCAAAGTCTTGAATGTGGAAAAAAAATATGGCTTAATAAATCATCATCTAAAGTTGCCATGGAAATAGTAAATGTCTGGTTCCCTATACTGCTTAACTCCATACATCCACTCCTGCAGAGCAGGAATAACACCAACTTCTCCACCGCACCACACGACCCTGGGGATTCTCACCCAAGGCTGAGGACAGAGCGTGCAGGGCACTTGAGGGGAAGGACACTTTCTTTATGCACGTCAGCTCCACGCCACACATCACTGGACTTGGTGCAGAACTCGCCTCCTGGGGCAGCTGCCTCCAAAATGCAGCTTGCCAGGTACCCAGCACAGCAGTGTTTGCTTCCTAGAAAACACCTTGCAGCTGACTGAGGACTGCAGACCCACATGGAACACCATACAATAAATTACCATAGCTGTATGTCAATAGAGATCCATAGATAGGATCTGAAAGATCTTTTTAGGTACCAATGGAGGGAGGGGCTTAAGGGAATCAAAAAGAAAGAATCTGACACGAGAAAGGCTGGTGCGTGGGCCCTCCGAAGAAGGTCAGCTCCCACAGACTTCCTCAAGCAACTTTCTTGATGTTCCCTTCTCTTGGTTCCCCCATCTGCACAACGGTGTCAACGTGTCCTCTGCTTATCTAAGCTCATTAGCATGTAAAAAGTGATTTGTAATCTGAAAGTTCAGAGCCTAGGGAAAAAAGAAAGCTTTTCGTTTCAAAACTTCACTGCCTCCAAGAGCCTGAAAAGATAGCCTGGCTGGCAAAAAAAGCACTGTCAGGGTTTAGAAAGCAAAGATAAAACATTTCCACGTTACATAAATAAGCAAATTGTCCAGTCACACTTACAGCACTACAATAAGAGATGAGGAAAAAGACAGCCAAGAAATAAACCCAAGCGACAGCAGCACCAGGAGCATTTACTTGTTGGAGGAGTGCAGCTCAAACACAGAAAGTCAGATCCAGCTTTCCAGTGGAGTGCCAAGGAGATTTCAGTGTCCTCAACATCAGTCAGGTTTCCCAACTATTCTGTTAAATGCTCACTGTACCATCTCAGAACACAACCATGCCCATGGCACGGGACATCAGTTTACTTCAGGTCAGGTTCAATATCTTCCCTGGGTTCTGCACAGCAAGGTCCCTCAGACCACATACAGATCATGAAATTTCACTGCCAAAACCCAAGCCACAGTCTATGAAATGCAATCTGGGAATAAAGAATACTTACTTTTATTAAAACAGGTCTCAGAACACAGTGCAGTTCAGCTGTGCTTGCCTTGCTGCAGCCTGCTAAGCCTTTGTGATTCCAGCATTAACCTAGAACACAGCCCTTGTAAAATCAGGATGTCTCAAGAGGTGCTACCGGGTCCCCTCCTCCTGGCCATTCCAGGGCAGTGTCAACCACCAGTGTTTTTCTCCTAGTCTTTGCAGAAAGCTCTTTATGAGGCTGCATGTATGTGATGTGTACTAAAGCACAGCTCCTGGTCTGGAGCAGTTTGTCACAACTCCACGTTCTCTTAGTGAAAGAAATATGCTCTCTGAAAAAAGGGATGGGATTTTTAACCAAACTGAAACTTAATGTAAACCAGCATCCTTTCCAGAACCTGTGAAGGAATGCCCTGCACACGGTGATCACCAACTCACCCATTCATCACAGATTACACCTCGTATGTAGAAGAACACATATCATCTGTTTTAAAGAAGTGTTGAAGAAGTGCAGCAGCTGAATGGTTTCAGAGTGGTTCACATGTTTGACTTTCTCAACACAGTATTTCAAACATCCATTTCCTCCTCCTGCATAAAACTTCTAGTCCTGAGACACAGAAGTAATGTCAAAACTTGAAAGAACAGAGAAATCCACAGCTGTGAAAAGCCCCTTGGTATCAAGAGGTGCACATCAAACACCATGACCTGAGACTGTATGGTTTCATGGTGCCTCCACCTCCTTGACTGCGTACCTGCAGGACTGAACTGCTGCCTAGATCCTTCACAGCCCCACAGAGCAAACCCAAGCTCCAGATGGACATATAAATTCATAATGGGTTCAGGGTGAGTACCCACACACCAAGGCTACGTCACAGTGATGCAATTTGCAACTTCAATGGAAAGGCAGGGAAAGGAGAAGTGATCCTCTGAGGAAAGTGTGATTCCCCAGCTAACACAAGACCAGTATTTTGTGTCACATGCACAAAGGCATCCATAACTTGACATTAAATATGTAAAATATTTGAGCTAGGGCAGCTTCCTTGGAAGCTAGCAGTGCTATCTTTCTGCAAAACCTTTACTTTCTCTCTAAAAGACAGAAATATTGCCCACCTGTGGAACATAAAGGTCAGATGATATCTCACTAAATCAAAAAAGAAAAAGAGGATGCTCTCCCTCACCCGAGGAGACATTATGCCAACCATGGACACCAAACATGGCCTCTAATGACACAGCACAAAAGGGGAGAAATAGTGCAAAACTATAATGAATGACTGAGTTAAAATCCAAGACAAATCTGACCTCCTCTGCGTCCCTCCCAAGGGACTCATGATGTCTCCTACACACTCTGTGTGCAGCAGACACTCTCTGCTAAGCAGGCCTGAAGGAAAACGTACTGAAAATCATTTTGTGTCTCCTGAGCAGGACCCTGCCACTGTCCTCACACTCACAGCCACAAGAATATTTCTGTGCAGTCACATTTACTTTAAATGCAATCAATTTCCAAAACACACGTTATTTTTAAGATGATAAATGTTTCTCAGGACATTAATAATCTGGCTCCTCTGCACATAACTTAAGTCTCTCTGCAGCTGGTGATTAAAAGTAGGCACCACAGCCCAAATCAGTTAGGGTTTTCTATTTCTCTCAGCTATTTTGTGGAAAAAGAGGGAAGTACAAACATTCTAGCTCTGGCAGGGTAAGACTAAAAAGCCAACCATTTTACACAGGACATGCCACGAAAGGGGACCTCCTGAGAGCAGCACCAGCACTGCCACACCAGCCTGAAACTCCTGCACTAGCACTCACCCAGTTCCCCCCTTCGCACGACATAGGTGACCTGACACAGACACGCAGCACAGTACTGGGGCTGCTGCAGCACTCCACTGCACACTGCAGCTAGTGCATGCTAAGGCTGCCTGTGCATCAAGGGCCAGCCTTTGAAAGGACAAGTCACAATGGGATTCTGGACAGAAAGCACAGAAGAGGTTAACAGAGAAAAAAAAAATTTTTATTAATAAAACATGAAGTTATTTAAAATAGTTCAAGTATAGCAGAACTCACTTTCAGTTATGCCAGACTGGATGATGAAGTTTGTGTGATTAATTCCATTCTCTTCCTTTTCATCTCAGAAAACTGTCAGCTCTGTTGTACCAACAACATACTGTTACAGTGGCATCGTGAATAGCTCTTGGATAGCAAACAAAAAATATTAAGTGAGCTTTGCCAATTACCTACCACACGTTTCGCTCACAAGCTGCCTTATTCCCTTAAAATTCTATTGTTGGAATATCCAGCCTTTTAAAAATAATAGGTGCCACTTAAAAGCAATTGTTATTTTAATTGTGAATTGGGATCGTAAATCCATTCTTTAAGAAGCAATTGCACATTCTGCTGAACCCTTTTGAATATGCCTCCTTTAATTCCCTTGCAGGCAATTTCTGCTATAATGAAATTTTTCATTTGCAAATTAGATTTGCTTGTAGCTAGAAACAAAAAGCCATCATCAGAGAGCCAGTAAAAGGGATGCATCCTTACCTAGTAGGAACAATTAGCTGCACTGACTGCAGTTATAAAAGCTGCCTCTCTTCCTTCTCCTCCAGCTCTATGATCTGAAGCAGGATTCAGAACCATGGGCACAACAGGAAACTCTGTGTGTTTATACACAGCAAAATCAAATCTGCAGAGCTGTGCCTCCTCACAGCATCTTAAAAGCTGGCCTGTAGCATGTAGGATCCATTTGGTGGGTGTCACTTCTACACACACAGTATGCATATGCATTCATGTTACAATAAAGAAAGGAAAATTTAATTAATAACGCAGAGCTACCACTCAGCAAGGGACTTAAGTATAGGTTCACATAACAAATAATCTGTTTATAAAGCAACAATAATCAGCTCGATGAATGTCACAGACTCCACAATGTGCTCAGCTTGGGTTTTTTTCTGCGTCTTATTGACACAGAGAACTCGAAAATAATGCAGCAACCAACCCACTTTCTCGAGCAGAGAAGCATGGTTATTCCCACTTCACTCCCAAACCCCACCGACAGAAAACAGCCATGAGAAGGTTAAGCAACTGATCCAAAGCTATTCCAGGGGTCTGCCAAACAGTGAAGTATTGAAAAGGGCTCTTGCAAGTCCCATGCTCACCCCTGAACGCTGGGGACAGCTCAGATTTGAAACCATACTTGCCCTGATATTAATTTTGTTCAAACTTGCTCGACTTCATATTTTCTTGAGACCAAAATAATCCTGGCACTGTACGATCCAGTTGTTATTTCAATAACCAAGCCCTGTGTAAGAGACCCAGGTATTTTTAGGTTCCCTGCAAGAAGCATTGTTCATTTTTATCCTTTCAGTGGGTGATCTTTATCTCTGGCAGCCTTTGGGATATTCTCTCCCTGCAAGAACACCAAGGACCTTCTCATTATGCTTCACCCTAATGAATCCTGTGGGCCACACCTCATTTGGGGAAATTAGTGAAAGGGAATAGCAACCAGATGACAATGAGGAGACCTGAGAATGATCCCATTTTCAGGCATGAAAAGGAAGTAGCTGGAAACATAGCTGCCATTAGGCACAGCAGGAGCTGGAAGCTTTGACACTAACGCTGCATAAAGTTCTGCTGTTGGAAAAGGGGAAGGTTTTATCTGGATACGTAAATCTGCCAATTTCTCTTTGCAGCAGAGGGGTTTGTGAGGCCTGGCTCTTTTCTTTTCTCTGCCTTCCATTTCAAACACAAAATCCTGTTCTTTTTCCCCAGTCAGCCCCGCACATCAAGCTCGGGAACGCTTGCTGAAAAAGTTCTTCCGGCCTTTTATCCCAAACCAATTTGAGAGCTGTAACCCAGGTTATGTTGGAAGCCATCACCTGTGGCTCTGCACTGCAATGTTTTGCAAAAACATCTAGAACTCTCTCCCTTCCTTTTCCAAAAGGAGGTACCTGGTGACAGGGTAGGGTTTGTAAATGCCCACAGAACAGGTCTGGCAACAGGGAGTACAACCAGGATTTGCCAGACTGCATCAAACCACTGTCCCCCAAATTCTGTGAACTGTCTTATCTCCACCATTCAGTGACCAGTTTAAACTTTAAACCTCTGAACAAGACCCTGTTCCCTCAGCAGCAGTACACTTCAGCTCCTGATGCTCTTGGACTGCACTTGCTTATGATGCTTCGGTGTTGGAGCATCATCACAAACCAGAACTTGGTGATGGTTACTCCAGCTGACATACCACGTTCAGCTAAAAGCAACAAGCAGTGAGAGTGGCTCAAACCTGGAATAAAGGCAGGACATGCTGACAGCTGTGAGTTTGCAAATCAAGGCTGTTCCTCAGCAAACACACTGCCCCATCTCACTGATGCACAGCAGCCAGCTGGGGAGCAGGAATCAGAAATGCTTTTAGTGAACAGTTGTCCACATATTGTGCCTATGCTTTCTCTCATATCTGATAGATTAAATTTCAAGATAAAAGAGATTGGCTTAAACTGAGAGGATGAGATAGGAACACATGACAAGTGCAGAAATATGCAGTCAGGCTTTCTTTTTTCCTACATCAGCATGAAATCTGGCTCAACAGAAAACCAAATCTATAAAATACAAATATTCTCTGCTGCTGAAAAAAAGCAGGTGGGGTTAAGGATGACCCTCAGATAAGGGGTTCAGATAACCATCAGTGGTGATGGAAGTTCACACAAACTGACCAAAATTTTAAGTACCTCAAAACCAGAAGAGAAGCTAACACTTTATGTGCCTTTACAGCCCTAGCATCACCCCTAGCACTGAACAGGTCCAGTCTCCAGAACTTCACATAGCACCATCCTAAATCTATAGAAAAACTGACACCTCCTTCCTTCCACTCTTGTAAGTACTGTGCTACACTGGCACAGCAGAAGTGAGAACAAGGAGGTGACTCTTCTTGCCCTCTCACAGCATGGACCCTTGTACCCTGCAGGAGCAGAAGGAAGCTCAGTAACGCAGGGGGTAAAGAAGAGAGGTTCTAGAAACAGGGCAAGGCTGGAGGGATGTCCTGGCTGCAGAAATGGTCCAAGGTGGAAGGAGACAGACTGGAAAGAATGCTCCTTCTCTTGCATCTAACAAGTCAACAACTCTGTATTTTCAGAAAATCTAGTAAATCAATTAACTTGCTGTGTGTCCTCCTTCTGTTATGGCTGGTCCCCAGGCAGCATCCAGCAGCACCACAGACCTGAACCCTGCCAGTGGCCTAAGCATAAGTTAGCTCACATCTACAAAAGCTATTCTGTCACCTGCTTGAAAAGGGGTAAGCCTGTGAATTTTCTGGATTTTAAAGGAACAAAATAAGATCAGACACAGTATTTAAAAATAATTGTGATCACACAAATAAGAAACAGCACCTTAACAGGAATGCAAAGGACAGAGGTGCATCTATCCAGCATTTTGCAAAGTCACACACAGAGAAACCACTCTGGCACCCATGATAAATAAATCTGATAGCACAAAACCATTCAGATCCAAAGAAATGCCAAAGAACACGAGTTTTGTGGGAAGCGTGCCTGCGGAGTGAGCTCAGAAGGGCTGCAGTTGTAGGCAGCAAACTGCTGAAGCAGTTCCAGCAGCAACTCCAAAGGAGTACTGATAAAAATCTCTGCAACTGCCCCCCCATTTCAGACACAACCATACTCAGCCCTCTCTAGTCTTTCACTAGCTCTTTAAATAGCATTCAAGTAATCTTTCCATTCTGCCTCCTTACTTCAAACTGATGGCGTCTCTGTATTTTATTTTATTTATTTTTTTTAAAAAGTCTTCCATATCAATTAGTTTCCACAACAATTTCTTATTGCTGGCATGAAACATCTTTAGATTTCTCCCTGGAGGGCCATCCCTCCTGCCTCCATAACCGATTTCTTGAAATCCAGGGGTTCCATAATTAATCTGAGAGATTCTTTCTGTAAGGGATGTATGACATTTAGAGTTACACTAACACTGCCTTTGGTTATGCTTCAGCTTTGTTTCAATCTCTAATACTGAACTTTACTTTAATCTAAGAAGAAGTATGTGAAGTGACTGTTCCATGTCCTTGATTTTCCTCTGTCTTGGAGATCTGTTGACACTCTGAACAACCTGCACGCTTCCTAAGCATTACCTTGGCCCATTCTGTGCAAGCACAAGCTAATAGGTCCAGGATATTAAGTGGTACATTCCAATTCCTATCACATTCATTGACTCCTGGCTCCAGACCCCTCGGAAAGCTGTGTCCCAGAAAGCTGGGACACAAAGAAAGGGATCTCTGAACTGTGCAACTCCAGATCATTTGCATGTGGGAAGGGATGAAATCCTTTTCCCTTAAACATGCTAAATTTGCCTTGCAACCGCTCTAAAATGCCACTTTGCAAATGCAATGTGTTTCATAAATCTAGAAGAGAAGCAACATCAACCCCCCTTAGATCTTAAATGTGATAGAAAGGATTACTTCTCCGGGGTCACCCTCCCCACCCCCTCAATTAAACAATAAACTATTCCTTTTCTTTTTATTAACTCAACAATTAACCCATTTCCTGCTATATTTTAAAGCTTATTTCTTCCTAGAAATAGTAAGGATATTAAATCACACCTTGGAAGGAATGCACATCAGGCTACCTTTTGCTATTACTTTAGCATCCTTAATTTTCCCAAATGCCTTACTTTATAGTGGTGTCCCCCTCCATCTCCAAAAGCTCTCCCTAAACCAAAATGCTTATTTACAGAAGATATATGTGACTCTAACACCTGATCTGAGGGGACAGCTAAAGACTGAGAGCTCTTTCTTCTTTTCTTACTATTTTCCTCTCCAAAGAAACTTCTGTAGTTGTGTAGCTTGAAAAGGTGGCAGAACTCAAGGCATTAATCCAGGAAATGTATTTATCACACCCCTAATCAGCATATTCTTACAGCCTGTGTGTATCAGAGCACAGCCTGCTGCCATACCCCTCGGCTCCTGCTCTATCCCAACAGGAGCAACAGATTCAAACATGAAGGTGCAGAAAAACTGCAGGGCTTTGAGCTCTAACAGAGGCTGCTCTGGCTGGGTCCTCAAGAGGAAAAATGGTATATTCTGCTCCTGTGGGCCAAAGTCTGCAGAATCCAATAAAACAGGGCATGGTTGCTCTATGTGTAAGCTACAACATGGCTTTCCCTGCACTGGATTCAAGTGGATTTACTTCACTAACGAACTCAAAATATTTCACCTAATGAAAACAAGACTAATGTTCACAACAATCACTGTCTGTGTGCTTGCATTTGCTCTCTTCAGAGCTTAAAAACTAAATGCAGTGAAATAAGCCAAAATATTCAGTGAGCTTTAAAACTAAGCCCCAGACAGGTGCTGAGTTATTTCTCCATAAAGAATTAGATTATAAAAATCCATTGTAGCAGGGAAGACTTCCTCAGTTTAAGAAAAAAGAATGTCCTTTTTAATGGCATACACAAAGGTCCTGGCAGTGCAAAGTGTGTGCTGGGCAATTTGCTCAATTTCGTAGGACCTGAGTGGTTGATCTGCTGAGGGATTTCACCTAATCCTTTACCAAATGAAGGACCCAATTTCAGCTCTGTGCCTTCAACCTTACACCAGTATAAGCCAAAATAAAAAAAAAAAAAAAAAAAGGAAGGGATATTAGCATGGTTTCCAGTACACACCTGCTCTAAACCAGCAAAGACAGAGGTGGTTCAGCATTCATCCTCACCTGCTTCCCTAACTAGGCTAATGTGGTGTTGTGATGGAATTGTTAACAAAGGGAGATAGACACGTCCAAAATCCACTGGTGATATTATTTTGATTTTTTTTATCCTGCCTCATATTTCCTCTCAAATTTTAAACTTTGGCTATCTGACAAAGTACGTCATGAACATTTTTTTTCCCTAGCTTATGATTTGTAATTTATGCAGGCTATCATAATGTGAATAATGAAACGATGCTTTGCATAGTTTTATTCCTATGGGTTATAAAAGGAAGAGCATTGGCACTGTCCTGTCATTGCAAATGGTCCTGGATTTCTGACGTCTCACTTCAATTGATGTTAATGAGAAAAAGAATACTCAGGCAAAATCTGCTGTTGGCACAGCATTCAAGAAAAAAGCCTCACAGAATCCCAAAAGGGGGAGAGTGGAAGCAGGCTAATCTCTAATGCATAAAGTAATAGAGTTTCAAAAGATCTTTACAAGCTGTTAAGCAGCAGTTGGTGAAGAGACAAAATAAAAAAAGATTACCTAAATGGCCTCACAAGATTTGGGCAGGACCCAGACCTTAATTCAGACTTCCCCCTCCCACAAGCTGTGCTCTGCATTTCAGCTGAACCCATTTACAAACAAACAAAAAAAGGAGGTGGTCTCACTCCATCTGAAACCATTATAGAGGTCTGACAGTTTCTTTGGGTAATGAAAGTGAAGATATTAATTTCAATGTTTTTGGCTTAGAATACAGTGAACTTTACCCAAAGAAAATGGCAAACCTTCTGAGGCTCAGCCATCACGGCCAGTAAGTGCTGCAATGAATCAAATGGATTAACTGGGTCCCCTACAGACTTCCAAAACATTGCCGTATCATTCCCAGACAAACACACGGATGTACCCCAAGCTCGTTAGATAGGTGACAAATGAAGAGAAAGCCTCAGTGTACATACAGCTGTTCCAAGCTGGAAATCCCTGAGTGAGAATTTGAAGCCTTGGGAACTCCTCTGGCACCATTTCCTCCCTTGAATACTCAGAGTGCTGCGTTTCTAGATGAACCCTGCTCATGTGCAAGGGTTTCCCTTCATCCTGCTGGTCTCAACACATCAGTAAACACATTACAGATCAAATAACTGCTTCCAACGTTACAGGTAACTTTTTTGTGAGAAGTCGAATGTTGGCAGTGAGACTGAAAAACGGAGGTGAAGGAAGCAGGATCAAGACCACCCCCAAAAAATTGAGTAATTCAAGGAAGGTAAGAGGACTGTGGGACCCCTCACTGTTCCTGTGAACTCACCAAGTCCTAATGAGCTCTCAGCTCCCACAAGAACATCTGATATGCAGGAGTATCCCAGGCTGACAGGTTACCCAGTTGGGACCCATTTTGGAAGCTTGTAAAGGACTCGGTGAGTTATGTTTGCCTTCTCTGGCAGAAGAGGGAAGGAGGTACGTGTGGTACCCTGGCTACATCCAGGAAGGAACTGAAATACCAGAGGACAATGGAGCAGAGTCAATCATGGTAACGGTGCCAGTTTTACCAGAAACAGACAGTCTGTAGAGAAGAGAGTTTGTTCATTACAAACCAACGAGGCACTCATTAAGACTTAAGGAAATCATTCTTTCTTTCAGAAGTGCATTTCAATACCCTCAGTGAAGCTACTACATATTTTTCCAGAAATATATGCATTAAATATAACTCAGAGGAATTCACATTACTGTGATGCACTGAGAAATAACATATTGTTTTAAACATCCAGTGGTTATCTAGCTCTTACTTGCAGGCTAAAGGACTCCAGGGAAAACTGATAGGGCTCTATTTTTAGCTAAAGACACTTAAATGGTAAGTAAAGCAAGGTGGCCAATATACCTTTTTTAGGTTATTAAAAAATATTTTATATTCTAAAAGGTCCTGCTGTATTGCTGGTTCTTCAGAGAAAATATATATACACATATATATATATGCTGTTATCAGCACCTGATAAAAACCTGCTGGTTTTTGCAGGTTGAAAAATTTATTTCAAGAAGTTAAACAAGTGGCTTGCATTAAGAGTCTATTCCATATCAAAATACGAATCCTCCCCTTCCCACTCTTATTTCTGCCTGCCTTAGAAACCCCCCCTGCGTACGCAGAACACACTAGGTGTAAGCTTTGTGTTTCCATCAAAGGGCTGAAAACTGCCACACACACAAAGTTCCAGCCAAATCGACCAAAACACCTATTAACAAATATGAATCCAATGGCACACCTTCCCTCAAATTCTCCTGATGCCCTGTGATGAAGCCACTGAGGTGGAAGGCTACTTCCTAAGTCCTGGTCATGAAATATAGAGGAGCTCAGGAGTGCATGTGTGTGTGTTTCAAGGATGAGGTCTTTTGCTAGCACTAATGCTGCCCCTGAAACCATAGCAACTCATCACCCATCTGATGTCAAAATATTTCAACTTCAAAGACTAATGCATTCCTTGGGACACCACTGAGAAGAAAAAGGCAGTTTATTGTACCATTTGTTGAAGGACTAAGGAAACTTGCTTCTTACAATAAAATATTGGGTAAATATAACTTCTTAAAGGCCTTGTAATTCATTCAAACAAAAAACAACCCCCCAAAACCTTCATGTGAACACATCAAACCGAGGGAAAATCCTGCATGAGAATTCCTGCTGAAATCAAGGATTTTATTGGTATATGATCTTAACTATGCCACGAATGGGATAAATTGAGAAGACTTCTCATAAAACCCATAGATTTGGCAAGCAGCACTTTACCTGCAGGATGTCCAGAGGACCCTGTGTCAGGTAAGCTCTGCAAAGCCCTGGGAAACAAACCTCCTGCCAGGTACCCTCAGTAATTTGGGAGTAAGTGGGCAAGCTGCAGACAGAGGGAACGAAGGTGTTCAAACAAAGCACAGATTTCCCTTCCCCTCAGCCATCCCTGGCTGTCTCTCCCACTCAGTTGTCAAACAGTTTGCAAAGAGAGGAAACAAGAGCTGTGTATCATTTTGTTCCCAGGCTTCTGCTTACCTCAGAGGTCCCACATCACGTTACCTGTTGACTGAGCCTTCACTTACCCAGGGATCTTACTGAGGAGCCCAGAAAACCAGCCTTGAGCTGGTGGTAACTCACACCAGCCTCCTCCCAGGCCTTCTGGTCTTGCAGGAACTCTCCCCAGTCAGTTACTGGCTTGGGAGACCCTCCCTTCTCCAGGTTTCCCATTTCTGGCAGTGCACATCCACCCCTCCGCTCGTGCACGCCCTTACGTACCATCACTTGGGTCTTCTCTGAGGTCAGGGACAGGAAAAGTGACAAAAAATCACTCTGTGAAACAGATTATACAGCAAGCAATTTGTTTCTTCTAATAACAGTCAATTAGAAGACAAGAAGCTCTTAAACCAATTAGTCAGCAGTTTCCAAGTGGAAAACTGGAACCTGACTGCATAGGAAACACTGCAGCATTTCGAAAGGGATGGGGTTCCTGCGCAGCTCCAAGGGGTGGGTACCTGCTCCAAGGGGTGGGTACCTGCTCCAAGGGGTGGGTACCTGCTCCAAGGGGTGGGTACCTGCTCCAAGGGGTGGGTACCTGCTCCAAGGGGAGGGTACCTGCTCCAAGGGGAGGGTACCTGCTCCAAGGGGTGGGTACCTGCTCCAAGGGGAGGGTACCTGCTCCAAGGGGTGGGTACCTGCTCCAAGGGGTGGGTACCTGCTCCAAGGGGTGGGTACCTGCTCCAAGGGGTGGGTACCTGCTCCAAGGGGAGGGTACCTGCTCCAAGGGGTGGGTACCTGCTCCAAGGGGTGAGTACCTGCTCCAAGGGGTGGGTACCTGCTCCAAGGGGTGGGTACCTGCTCCAAGAGGTGGGTACCTGCTCCAAGGGGTGGGTACCTGCTCCAAGGGGTGGGTACCTGCTCCAAGGGGTGGGTACCTGCTCCAAGAGGTGGGTACCTGCTCCAAGGGGTGGGTACCTGCTCCAAGGGGTGGGTACCTGCTCCAAGAGGTGGGTACCTGCTCCAAGGGGTGGGTACCTGCTCCAAGGGGTGGATACCTGCTCCAAGGGGTGGATACCTGCTCCAAGGGGTGGGTACCTGCTGGCCTTTTCCTAGCAGTTTCATCCCACCTAGAGCCTGGCAGCATGGTAAGCGACCCAAACTTGAAGTGTCCATGCCCAGAGCTGCCTCAAGGCGCAGTCAGAGCTGCCAGCAGCTGCTCCAGCTCCAACAGCTTCTCTCCTGCTTCTGTTCAGGTGAACAGGCTGGAGTCTGGAGAGCAGCAAGTCCTTCCTGTGTGCCCCCGAATACCACCCAAGAATGCTTTGTCCATGGAGCCATGCAGTGTTTCCCTGGGATACCAGGTGGTGCCTTTTCTCTCCCATTTCACAGCTGCCCCACAGGCACAGGGCAGTGAAAACAGGAGGAGGATGCTGCTCCTGGGCTGGGGATACAAGGTCCTAGGCAGGAGCAGGGAAGGAAGAAAGTATGCCAGGAAAGAAAGAGAGGAGATGAAAGGCTGACTGCCAACCACTTCAACACCCTCTTGTTCTCCCAGAACAACCCCACACTCCATCCTTCTCCTCTTTTGTGCCACGCATCTTACCCCCATTTCAAAACTGGGGTTTGCCTGTGTGACTCAGAGCCTCGGGCTGTGCCTCCCTGGCTGAACCTCCTCACCTGAGCACACACCTTGTCATCTAGCAACAATATTCCTCCCACTCGAGACTACAAAACAAAGGCAGGATGACGTGGGCATCTGTTTGTCACCTCTCTGGGATCTGTTGGCTCTGATTAGAGCTTTAACTGTTTCTTTTCAAAACTCAGCAGAAAATACTTCAATATGTTCCACATTCCAGCCAGTGAAGGGGCCCTAATTTTCATTTTCCCCTCATTAAAGACAACTCCTTTGTCACAAGCCACTCAGAGCATGACCAGATTGTGTCCATGCTGAAGGTCAACTGAAAGATGTCAGTTGTTCTTACTCTGATGGTATGCTCCTCTGCTTCTGTACGTCCTCTGATGGAAATGATTCGTGAATTTCTTCTGCCTGTGGGAAAACCTCTTTCCTTTTCTCTTTCCTAACGAAACATTTTTCTTCTTAAAAAAGATATTCTTCCTACTAAAAATAAGATGGGGTATAAAAGTACAGAGTATGTCTTATTCCTGGTGGGTGTGAAAAGATGTCTTTTATTAGGATACACATCATCACTCATATATGGAACCATTCTCCTCTCTTGGTGGTAGAGCTCAATTTCCTCAATTTTCCAAATTTTTTTCTTTGCTCAATTTCCATTAATGATCCTCACCAAGGTTTTAACCCCTCTATTTTCATACTGATCTCAAGGCACACAGAGGGTTTCTTATATTTGGAGAACAATTCTGTACCTCACCATTTCCATTTTATTTAGTAAGCCAGACAGCTAAAAACCTGGATGAAAGCTCAGCTGACTCATTTCTACTCTTAAGTATTTCAGAGAAAACCCCTCCACCATTTGCAAGTCAGAGGAAGTCAGTGACTTGTCTCGTTATCATTTCTCTTACTTTTCTTTTGAACTCCCACTCCACAAAGAAGAGCTATATGGTCCTCAGCTAAGTTTAATTATCAGGCAAATGTTTGAGGTATTTTTGAACTTCAGTTTCAGCTCTGTGCAATAGGGGGGAAAAAAGTACCTAAAACACTCTGCCAGGGAAAAAACAACTGTCCTTAATGCAAAAAATGTGACATTCTAAAACTGTCTGTAGTTCAATGACAGCTATCAGACAAATTGCAGTGGTGTCTGGGGGCTAGGATACTGATATGCCATCTCTTTGGGCATTATAATAAGGAACAACTGGAGGACAATACTAAAAAAAAGAATGCAACTAGTATGGAATATCAACGTCAAGCAGGGAGATATCCATTGGCACAGGGAGGTTAGAGTTCATTTCCTTGGAATACATCAAAGCAAAACTGCAGGACTAAAATTTCTAATGTTTAACATCATTAACAGAAATACTGAGATTTTTCAAGCACCAAGAGTTAAATGAAGCATCTTCTAAATACCCACGTGACTGAGAAATCACCTATGAGAATCGAGACTCCATTTGGCACTCCCATGTCTCAGCACAGGTTTCTGTATGCACATTGGCTTCCATCTCAGTCCATCACAGTCTGGTTCCCAACAGCCAAACAGGAAGATTTTCCCTTGCAAACCTACAGCTCCCCAGCAGAGCTGGGAACTGCCACACACTGCAGGGTTTTGTATGTTAGACAGACAGCAGATGCTGTGAGGACTCAAATATATTTGGGAAATGAGAATTCCGTTCACCTGTGATGTTACAAAAGCACCTGACCTAAAATCAGATCCTTGAACAAAGGGTTGGTGTGTTTTGGGTGGTTTTCCTCTGAACTGAAAGTGACAGAATTAACGGAACTGTGATATTACGACAGGAACAAACTATGATGATGATTTAGTCTGAGCTGCAAGATAATGTGCATTAGAACCTTTGTATATTAAAAAAGGGTTTTTTTTTGGTTTTGCTTTTTTTTAATCTTAGCTTTCTCACATTTTGATCCTGTTTAGTCTGGCTGTGCCAGGGACCAGCTCAGGATCGCTGTCACCACACGAATAAGATCCAGACACACAAGATAATTGGTGCTGCAGCTTTTAGAAAGGTTTTGAGATTCATACAGCTAACGAGAATATCCTGTGTTATGTTGCACAGAATTCAGTAACTGTGGAAGGCACAGAAATCCAAACACTTCACAGCAGAACCCGGTCTGGGATGGAAAAAGTATCGCATACGGCCACATGACTCCCTTACACTTTCCTTCACTGCAGCCAACATAGGGCACTGTCAGATAAAAGAGACACTAAATAGGGCAGAGATCTGTTTCCATTACATAATTTTCATCTGGATGGAGACAGCCTAAATTTTGGGGACGTCTACCTTTAATTCAGCAACTGTTAAACGCGTACGTAAACCAAGCCCAGTCCAAAAGCAGCGTGCATTGCTGCCTGTATTTCATGCTGAATCATCACCATGTCTTTCTAAAGAGAAGAAAAAGGAGGATTTTATGTTCCAGTGTACCTCCAAGTTCATCTCATTCCTCCCTTTCTCAAGCCCTTGTGCTGCAGGAGGAGCACACAATGATGAAGTCACACTGCTGACCTGCCCTTTACCAGGACCTTAACTTTTACACTCCTCTGCATTCAGCCAAGGCAGAGGGATGAATAGCTACTGTAAATTCTATCATCTTTAACTCTGAAAGCCAGAGCTTATCTTGGTTCCACTTCATATTTTTCCTAACCTTCTCTTGTTCCCTATTCCCATCTTCCACCTCCTCTCCATTTCTACTTTCACCAATCACTTTCCTTCTACATTACCTACACTTCTGTAAAGTCACCTGCTCACACACTAATTGGCACCTTACTTACAATTGATAGAGTTAAGCATTTTTTTTTTTAAAACTAGTATCTAAATAGTCCTTTTTCCAGCTTGTTTATGTAAAAGGACATCTTGAAAATTATTCTTCCTGCACTGCTATCCATAACACGCAGCAGAAGGCAGTGTTAAACATAGCTGTTGCTAGGACAGTTTCAGCATGAGCTATTTATCAAGACAACAGTTGTTGACTAACTTGCAAAAGGTAGCTGGGGAGGCTGGCTCTCTTCTCTCACCACAATACTCAAACAGCTCTCTTCCACTCACCACAATTGATTCCTCTGCCCTGCATAAATGCAGATGATATTTACTCCTACTTAACTGTTTCCATTTATTTCCTGTATTCTTGGATGAGTTCTGTAGCAAGGAGGAGACATTTGTGTACGGCACCGGGGTGTTGACAACATCCACTGATGAAAGCAAGAAATCAGGTCACTACTGAGACTCAGTAAATATACAGTAGTGCAGAAAGCACCCGTTCAGGGGAGGGGAAAAAATAAAAAAGGAAGAAAAAAAAAAAAAAAGAGGAAGAGAGTCTTTGAACAGCAATAAATTTTAATCTATGAGCTAGTTTCACAGCGACTGTGATTCCCCAGTCTCAAATTTGTGTTCAGCAATGCCTGCAATATAGCTCTGTGCAGAAAGAACCAGCTCAGAATCTCATGACTGAGTAGATTCAGTATCACTATTACCCGACAATTTACTTTGGAAAGTGACAAAGAAATATTATTACATCTTCATCACTCAAATTATCAAACAAGTGAGACTGAGTGCACACCACTGATAGAAACGCTAAGGATTACAAGGGATGATGGGATTTGTCTGATGTGAAGGGAAATGACACAAATAAAGACACTCCATGTTATGCATCGTAGTACCCCATAATAACCAAGAACGTTACCAGTCTTACCTTCAAGATTCAAAAAACAGTAACACAAAAATGCTTGCAGCCAACTTATGGCAAATATATTTAAATTATAACAAGCTTAACATATAATTAATTAACCCCATACAGTTATATTTATTTCCCTTTAGAGCCTGATATAGTGGAGTAATATTCTTCAAAGTGTTGCTTTTACACATATTAGCACAATGATCCTGACAAATTGCTCGCTATGGCAGTAAGCTCCTGGCCTTCGTTCCTACCACCACCACCTGTCCCCACTCTGCAGTGCCATCAGAGGACCTTCAGGAACCTGACAGTACTGACAACCGAGGCACGAGACACCGAGCGACTCATGCACGACTGGAAGTCTGTGCCAGAGCTGGGAACAGCGTCCAACAGCTCCAACAGACGTGCCATAACCACAGACCAATGCTGCTCAGAAATCAGGAGAACTCCATAAAGCTGCCTCTG
Organism: Podargus strigoides; assembly: GCA_028020825.1. Classification (NCBI taxonomy): domain Eukaryota; kingdom Metazoa; phylum Chordata; class Aves; order Caprimulgiformes; family Podargidae; genus Podargus; species Podargus strigoides. The sequence continues at coordinate 173,046,502 of CM051663.1, forward strand.
TACCCCATCAATTCACTCCCCCCTTCTTCTCTAAGCTGAGAAAGTCTCCAGAGACAGGTTCACCACATCTCATGACAGGGCTGTGCATGTGTGGACACACACATCCATTTGCAAACACTCTGGCACAACACATCTCCCACACTACCAAACAAGCCATTTCTATTCAACTGGGACATTGTGTACAAACAACTGGAAAAGCCCAGTGCAGAAGGTATTAAAAAACCAAGCCCTTGCACTGTGAGCCTCAGCCAACAGTTAATTTTAGACAAGGTTCATTTAATAACACCCCTGAAAATGTATCCACACACATGAAACACGACAACATGGACTGAGAGCATGGGTGGTGGGTTATAAGGATAACCTAACGTGAAGCCACAAGGACACAACCTCTATGTGGCAGAGCACAACAGCTCTGCAGGAAAAGTGGTTTTGTGCAGATTTTAAATCAACCTTTCTTAAATCACCAAGTCTCAAGAATTAAAATGAATTAAGATAATAAAAGTGAATAATAGGAAAAATCAGGTTTTTGAAACTGAACCACTGTTCAGCTGGGCAGAAAATGAAAACATACATTTGGCATTTTCACAAGCCATCAAGGAAGTGATATGGGTCTGTTCTTGATTTTGTCTCCGGCTCCTGAGCTGTTTTTCTTAATGTAAAGAAGCTCCTTCAGAAAAATACAGTAAAATAAAGTACACTCTTAGCTCCCTGGGGCAGAGCTGGGGCAAAGGACCAGCATCAGGACTGAGCATCACTAACAGCCACAGAGGATTCCCAGTGACAGAAAGGAGAACATCACACACTGGAACGAGAAAGAACAGAAACTGAGTGTTGCTGCAGCAGCTGAGAAAATGAAGCACAGGACAAAGCCAGCTGTAGAACCTGGTTAGTATTCCCTCGGACTTGTGCAGTTCCTTCAAACAGGATGTTTGTCACAGCAGTTCACATCACTTCTTTGTCAAAGCTAGTTTCCCAGCAGAGGGCAAAGTGCTACTTCTCTCTCTGCTGTCTGAGCTGCTTTAAGGGACACCAAAAAAGAGGGTGAGGAGCTGATGGTCCTGAAAGTAACAGCTCCCGAGGAGGAGAGGGCAGGCAGGACCACAAGTGTTCGGGTCCAGCCGGACAGCCCACCTCCCACCGAGCCCTGCCTGTGAGAACAGGATGTCCCTGTGAGAACAGGATGTCCCTGTGATGCTCCATCACCTACACCCTGCTCACAGCCGCTCCTGAGGTGACACTCGGTAGTAAATTAGTGATTTTGCTCTGCAGAAGGAAAAAAGAGATGTGTCTTTACAGCTCCAGAGAGTAAACAGCATCAGTAATTAAATTAGATCACAAAAAAGGAAATCTAAAAGAAAACGAGAGAAAAATGTTTGTATATAACAAACACCACATTCAATATTAACAATTCTAAGACAGATGAGCACGTGGAAGGGACTGTAAATAATTTAGGAACCAGTGCCCTCATTAATGATGTGATACTGCCAGAACACTGCTCATTCCATTCCCCACCTCTCATCCCCCAAGTGGGGCTGTACTGATACTGCCTGCTTGCCTTCGGATAAAACACTGCCCGAAGGGCTTGAGTCCTGCTGGGAGCACAGCCCCTCCATCCTGGGACCTGCTCACTGCGGGACAGCAGGACCCACTGACACCACCTCACCCCGATGCAATCCACTGGACCACAGGAGTGGAGATCCCTGTTCCCAATTAGGGAGTACCAGAGATAACAGAGGCAGATTTGCAGAAAATTTTCAAAGATGTCGCAGCTTTGAACAAAACTTATTAGGGCTCCATCAGCCTTTTGAACAGTTTTAATGAAGTTGAAGCTCAGCTAAATACGGAGTTATTTTACTCCATGATTAACTTTGAAGAATTTTATTTTTGAAGCCTTAACATCCTGTAATTAAAAAGAATCCTTAACACGTTGCAGTAATTCAGTATTCAGTAATTTATGTTACAAGTTTGACTTCCAGAAATGCTCTTGATACATAGCCAAGCGCTGTTAACCAACGGGGGCACTTCCATTTATTGCTACTGGCTTCTTTAAAATATTAAACCTCTCAAAGAAACCATGTTCCCAGCTTCTCATTCAGCACCACAGCAATGCATTTGAAAAACGCCCTTCTTTTGGCAGCCAGCTCCCCTGCCTGCAGTGTTTGCTGCGTGTTAACACTCACCCACAGCAGCGCAAGCCAAGCCAGATGCCAGGGTGCAGGCCCAGTCCAACCAAGATGCTTCCATGAAGAGATGAAGCATTTGCAATTGTTGGTACTTACAGCTATTTGAAGCTATATTTTATCATCCAAATTCCACAGTCTCACCTAATTTGAGTCTCGCTAAAGTTATACAAAATGCAGACTAAAGCTGGCAGCTAGCAACCCATCACTACTTAACTGTAAGATTTTATTTGTTTTTAAGTCTCCAGGACCCTAAACACAATTATTAACACCACTGCTATTTTACCAACGCTCTCCAAGACCAGAACTAAAACAATCACACAGACCACACCAACGTATAACACAAATTAATGCATTTCAAATACAGAGCACAACAAATAGCTTGGCTAGATTTCCCAAGCCTCGTTTAAAATCACACTGTTTGGAAGGGTTTAGTAGCTCAGGACTGAAATGACCTCCTAACAGTGCATGCTGTTAGCACACAACCTTTCATCATAGCATGAAAAGACTTAATACTACTAAGCACATGGTATTTTATAAACAGAATATCTTGCATCCTACTTCTAAGCCAGCCCTCTTGCCTTCTTGGTTTTCTTCAGCTTCATTACTACACATTACATTAAAAAGAACAAGGAATGGAAAGAGCACCTATAATATCAGAAATAATGAGCACTGTGTAAGTGATTACCTACAAGCAAGCAAGAATTCTCACCCTTTACACCACAATCTGTTTGCAGTGTGGGTTTTTGAAGGTCATACAGGCACTGTACACGGTCCTCTCAAGATTTATTTCTTTTTGAACAAAGCTTTGAAATTTCAATTGGGACAAGGACATATTGTATTCAAACCATAAAGATAGATACAGCAAAGGAAGCAGACAGTCGCTTCTCAAACCTGCTAACTGAGAGCAGAGATTTCTCACTGAAAGCACCAACTGAAGATCTTGAGATGCCCCAGTGGCAACATGTGTGAAGACGCCTACCAGCCTAGAACTGCAGCCTGAAACAGTTCTTGATAAAAATGAATGCTTTCCTATTTTTCAGGATGGAAGTAATGCACAAAACCCATGAAAAACATCTGTATTTTATTTTGCCTGTCAAAAAGACTCCTTTTGATAACATCCCTTGGCTTTAATCCATATCTAAAGGTCATTCAGCTTAATCTTACGATGTCACAGTAGCAGCTTAATGAAAGAGCAGTGGACCCCTTCTTTTCTGAACCTGGAATATCTCTGTATGCCTTCTCTTTCCCAAAGAGAAGCAATGAACAAAGCTTCGTGTTAGGCTTGGGCTGGTTTGGTGGTGGCAGCCATGCAGGGAGCCAAGAGGCACACATCCATCTCATACTGCCCATCACCCTGACTCAGCACCACATCACGGAGCTTTGGAGGGGTCCAGCCTGCTTAGGGAACACTGGAACCTGTCCTCCATCACTTGTTCCCTGCCAGTAGCACACCTGCAGGGGTCTGACCAAAGGGAAAGCCACACAGCTCTGTCTCCCTGGCAGCTCTAGGACAGAACAGGGAATAGAGGAAGAGAAAAAGCTACTGGAAAGAAAAAAGCCCTAAGTAAGGAGGAACAAAAACATTTCAGAGATGTTTGTTATTTCCCTTCTCTCTCTCTCACACACACACTCCCTCCCCCTACATTCCCCACTATTATTATTATTGTTTTCAGCTCTCCTAACCTGTGGGGAGATATTTTGGGTAAAATGAGACAAGTCTATATGAAGTGCAAGCTTCTGATGTAGACAAGAAATCTTCTCCCCCCCGCCCCTACCCCCTCCCCCCTGAATATTTGGCTTGACACTTCAAAGGCTTATTTCTCACATTCACAGTGATTCTTCTATAAATACATCCATCTCTATGCACATAGTGACTGCAACACATCCATGGGCACAGAGGACTTCACAGTCATTACGTGTGCACCAACCTGCAGCCCTACAGACCTCGCAGTGAGCCATGGGGAAGAAAGTGCAGACCTTCCACAAACACCCCAGTTTGTGTTAATGGGCTAGAGAAAAATAATAGATACAGTCTTCCTAGATACCACTCCATGTTCCAATCCTTATCAGACAATGGGGCCAGATCTACTCCTTTCCCTAGGGGACAGGGATCTTGGTTCACATCATACCTTACATGGGCACAAGGTGCAGAAATTCATGTTTTTGTCTGCTCAATCAGGCATTTAAATAGGGGGCTACAGGACAGAGATTACAGCATGTGGCATTGTGTCTCTCTTTTGGATAGGAGAATTATTTTTAAAAAGCAAAGATGTATTAGTCCTGTTTCCCATTCTACCCCTGATATCTCTGTGGATCTCTTACTTTTGCAGAGGTGATACTCTACCAATGTCTGGTACCAGCCCACACCCAAACCATACTATTAAGTCTTCCAAAATGAATAATAGATGAAAGAGGTGCTGCTGAATACAGTGACAAACAACTCATCAAGAAAAGCTGTTTTTCCATGGCAAGAAACCTCCTGCTCAAAAACACTAAGCCACAGCTACCTTCATACAGAGCATATTCTATTTACAGTACACCTAGCTAGTTTTAATCACATCAGAGGAGTGTAAATTCTAGGAGCGAATCCTTTTATCTCTAACGTCAGGAGATGTATCAAAACTTAAAAACACAGCATCAAAACATTTTCACCACATTTTGAGCTTCATCACAAAAATGTATTTATAGCACCGAGGGGGTGTCGTGCAGACTTTCTGAACCAACTTTTACAGCAGTGCCATACCTATGCAGTGCCATTGTATGAAATGCATTCTTCCTTACTTGAAAAACCCCTGTGAGCTCTCCTGTTAGAAAGGCACCACTCAGGCATTCAGCTCTCATTCCAGGCTTTGAAAAACAAGTGTTTGTAAAAGGAAGGGATACTTCCCTCAATGCAGTATGATGTGGTGCTGTTATTCCTGGAAATAACAAAAAAGGGTGTTGTGCAATCTGGAGTTAAAACCTCGGTGCAACAGCTACCTGCACGTTCCAGACAGACACATCCCTTAAGGAAGGGGGTGAATTTAATAAGGAATATAGTCCATATCTGAATATATTCAAAAGGCCATACTTCATATACTTATGTTTTCTTATTAATTTAATGACACAGTTCCATTGTGTATCTGTCAGTTCCCTGGCCACGTTATCAGAGCCAACCCCAATGCACTCCTCCTTCCATCACTGTACAGTGCTCTCCCCACTCGACAGAGAAGAACTAAAACAATCACACAGACCACACCAATGTATCTGCTTTCCCAAAGTCTCTGGGAAAGCAGAGAGTTGGACTTGGTTCAGCCACCTTTGAACCTTGTGTTCCTTCCCAGCCTCTGCCCAGGTACAGACAGGAGTCTGTTCCCCAGTGAGTCACTGCAGGATAGAGATCTTTAACACTGCAGGCTAAAGATCCTCAAGTCTCTGCAAGTGCTGAAGTGTGCACACTGCTAAGGTCAGAAAGAATTGGCACAAACATAATATTTTATCATTTTCTTTTTAATCTAAACTTGAATAGAATTCCAAATCCACAGCATTCATTCCCCTATGGTAACTTCTCATGAAGAGGAAGGGGCAGACACTGCAAGTGAGAGTCAGAGACAACAGCACAAAACAAACCCACTCCTGCTCACTTGAGACATTTTTTTCAGTGTCTGCAAGGTTTACTCTTTCTTCCCTGAGGCAATGACTGGGACTGCATTTTTCCATTCCCCCTTCAGCCCATCCAGCCACATTTGTCATCTCTCCTGGCATCTCTCAGCTCCTTGGTGATATCTGCTAGCTCTTCCATCTTCATCTTTCACCTCAACCAGACATATGTTAGCTCTGTTATGATTGATCTAATTTTGACAATTAATAAACATGACACACAATGTCCTGTTACTTTACCATGAGAATTCCCTGAAAGGCATTGTCTTTAAACAAGGTTTTCATGAATGAAAATTTCATCAGGAACTAGCCCAATCTTACTTTCAGGTACAATAATATCATATACTGTCTCCAGTTAAATCATCACAGCAATACACAGTCCAGAAAGACTTCAAATGACAGCAAATGGCCAATTCAGACATATGTGACCGTACTGGTGAACTGAACTGCATTCTCATAGCTGTCTCCAACTAACATGGTCACAATACAGGAAAACTGTGCATTCCTCATATTCAGCTCTGTAGCACAGTGGTTGACTTCATGACACACCAAGTCCTGCAATACACAGTGTAGTGACTGTCACTGTAGTGCACAGGCTGTCAAAAGAGAGGTAAAGCCACAAAGCCTTTCTTCATCAAGCTACCTGACAGTAGGGGACAAGAGTGAGTAACAGAGAAGAGGGAGAACAAAAAGCTCCTTGCCTCCATTTCTTGGAGGCACCCTTGGGTTCTAGTAACCTATAACCTATGTGACCTGTCAGGCCAACAGAAGTTAGTCACTTCAACAAACCAAACTCAAGCCTGGGTAAGAAATAAAAACAACAGAAATAAAGAGCTGAATTATTTTTGCCAGCATTCCAGCAGGGATGAAAGTACAGCGTGTCCTCAGGACAACTGTACCGTAGATGGTTTGAGCATTTATGATTATCTGCAAAACCAACATTGTAGGGAAATTCTGCCTCCCCTGTGCTGGGCATCTGGAAGCAGCCCAACCTCTGCACACCTCTGTGGAAGACACACAGAAGCTGAGATGGTAGCAAAGTAATCCTGTGGAAAAGAGTTTGGGTGACAGATGTACCTCTCTGCTGCACAGTGATAACCACTGGGACGGCCCCAGCTCCAACTGGAAGCCTGGGACTATACATGTAGTTAGTACAGAAGGGTAATAACACTTCCATGAGCTTCACTTACTTTTAAAATGTATCCATAATCTTTTCTGTGACTCTTGCACATGCACCCACCATTTACACAACGTGCAAGGCTTCCTTCTTTCAGTTCAACATGCTTTGGAGCAGTGGATAAGTCCCAGTCACCTGAACCACAGGAGAGTATTCTCTTTCCAGCTGAGCATGACTGCAGATGCAGGGAGTGAGAACACAGCAGTGCAGTTTGTGCTGTTGTCACACATGGTCCCCTACACACCCCATTCCTACAGCTGTAATTGAAAGGGGTGAATTTTCCACACACACAAGGAGTCATGAGCTCTGGTCTCCCCTCCTCTCGAAGTTAAGGAAAGGTAAAACAGTGGAGGTACAGTCTCATTCAATCCTAAATCACCAGAAAGCAGGCATACTGCTAAAAACACTGGAGATTAACAGATTTTCCTGGAGATCTTCTCCCTGTGTCTAGATGAGAGAATAAATTGCTAGGGCTTCACTGTCAGTTTATCTTGTCATCCAGACCCTCCAATTGAGATTACTTCTGTTCTTCACTGCAGACCATCTGTTTCCCTGTATAGAAAGGATGTATGCACACTGGCATTCGTTAGTGTACATCAGGAATGCCCTCTTCTTGCACAATAGCACCAATTAATTGCTGTTGCTTTAAGCTCCGAGAGCACAAAGTGGAGCCTAACACCACACACACAACCAAATCCCAACCCACACCACTTTCATCTATAATTTAGGAAAGTGGATGCAGCTCAGCAACAGTTAAAGACTAATCTCTTATGCTTTTTGTGCATTTACATAATTGATTTGCTAGATAATGCACTCTGCTTCCTTATTTAATAAACATGTTAATGATTTCAGACAATTACTCAAAACTGCCTACAAGTGTCTGCCTAAGAAACACACAAAAATATTAAAACGAAGACACCCACCAAAAGGCACATCCTTCATATCACAGAACACGATATTAAGTCAATGTGTCACCCTGTCAACAGTCACTTGCTACCTGCTGTGGCACATTTATCCCAGCCCTGTGCATTAGTCGGGGCTGAGGCACTGCCTAGACACCCCTGTGGGCTCCAAGGAGCTCGAGAATAGAACTGGTGTGCTGTCAAAAGTCTGCGTGCGTGGAGAGGGGAGCTGTGAGACAGAAGGGAAGGAGGAGGGAAAGAAAATAATGCAGGGTAGGAAGGGAAGATTAGAGAAGACATCTCTGCCGTGCAGTCTCCTTTGGGCTGGGGGGGGATTATGGAAAAACTAAGCTTGTTCTATTTTTCCCCTCCGCAGCTCGCAGAGGGCTCAGCAGACAGATGCAGCACTTTGGATCTCGTAAGTCAGCACACGTTTCAGCCACTCTTGTTCAGTTTCCAGGCATGTGAGGAAGCTCCCACAGAGCTTCATCCCAGAGCAGCTCCACACGGAGGGGATCTTTAGGCAGGGATGCTCGGGGCTCCCCTTTCTTGCCCTGCCATTACAAGTTGCAGTAAGGATCTCTGCAGCCACACCGAGGGGCAGCCCTGGCTGAACTGAAAAAAGGAACCACCAAGCACAATAGCTGGTGTCACCATTACAGCAGAAAATCTGATACTGCACTCAGAGGAAATTCCAGCAGGTCTGGTCTCCTCCTTGCCATCAAACGTCGTGCAGCAAAGGTCCATTTGCCTTTGGCGAAGTGGCTAACGTGAGGCACTGCACAAAGCCTGCCACAAAGCTCTTCCCAAGGTCTACACTGCAAAGATATCCAAGAGGGTGTGACTTGTCCACCCTCCCAGTTGGAGGTGAAATTGCTCCAATAACAGCTGGCAACCAAGAGAGCAGAATAAGAGAAAAATTGTCAGTGTCTTTTATCTACAGTTTTTAATCATAACAGGTATTTTAAAGATAACTATTCACTCCTCCGTGTTGGCTTAGCAATTCAGGGAGGGAAAGGAGGGAATCAATAAAAAAAACACTGTGCTACACCACTGTTATCTTCATCCAAGCCAGGTTAATGGAAAAGTATCAGCAAGATATTTCACTAACTTGAAGTTAAAACCAAGAATGGAGGTATGGCTGTGCAATGAAAATAAACCCAGCACATTATGAAGAGTAAATGAGAAGTGGAATGGTTTTATTGTGGCACAGTCAAGGACCTGACCACTGTACAGTGGCAACAGCAATATTTCGTGTTTCTGGATTCACTACTTTTTAATAACACACAATATTTTATCTGTGTGCACCATACCCACTGCCTGGCCACAAACCCAATCTTACAGAACTGTCTGCTTATAAGATGGGAATTAAAACCATCTAACTCATCTTTCCTAATAAAAACTGGGTACAGTATCGAGCACTTTGATCATCACTTCTGTACTGAAATTCCATGCACTGCAGAAAACGGGCACAGAGACTTTTTACACTTCAGACATGGCACATAAATCCCATACTTCCACAAGGCACATTTTTAAGCTCGGAGTTTAGCACTCTTTTCAAGGAAACACACTCACTGGTTATGCTGAAGTTTCTATTGGTCTGACATATCCCAGGAGAGGTACCAGGATGCTGTATTTGACATATGATAACTTCTCTTGGACTGGCAAACTTTTCCATGCACTGGAAATAATATTTTACAACAATCACTGATGGCAAATGGATTGAAAGGCAAAGTTTTCTGTAACTCCACTGCCTGTAAACTTTCCATTACCAGACTGTAGGTCATTAATAAATTCTGGGCATTTTATAAGACCAGCTGAATGGCAATGACATTACTGCTCTAAAAATAACTGCCACAAACGAAAAAGCTGGAATTCTCTATCTCTAGTTTTCCATTTGTTTTCCATTTCCAATGGATGTGGAACAAGTCAGCATCACCGTAATTTCAGACCCAAAACTCACATCCACTCTCAACATCAACAGCTTGTCTCATCACCCTCCACAGGTGACCATCTGAAAAGTAATAGACTTCCCCCAATTTCCATCATATTTCTGTTATCTGCTACCAATGCTCAGGTTAATTGCCAATATTTCAGTTCAAAACATTGTTCTCATTCTCCCCAGTCCAAGGAGATGCACAGGGTCACTGGCACAGACAGAAATGAAATGTTTCAAACAGGTTGTAATCACCTTGCCTGTTAGACACCTAGGGAACAAATGCAGTAGGGGGGAAAAAACTCTTAATTGAGCTGTGCAGCTTCAAAGAGTGACCAATTTATTCAGAAAAAAAATAGCAGTGTGATAAAAATAAGTACTGCAACCAACCCTGTAGAGTTTTACTCCCCAAGTTAACTAATGTAAAATGATATTGCATTTGTTTACCTGAAGTGCATACATAAACTGGCCAGAAGTACCACCTGGAATTTTCTGTGCATCCAGTTACTTTCTAACCTGCAGATTTATTGATGTTTAAGAGAAAGAGAACTATGGAAATGGAGGATTTAAAAAAAGAAACCCCACTCCAGTTTACAACGTGGTTACTCTGCTTCTTCCATAGCTGCCACATCCAGAGCTGCAGCAGCATCTCCTAGAGCTCACTGTGGACAGGGTGTTACACAGAAGAGAGGAAATCATGGTAAATGAGAAATCATCTCCACCTCCTGTGAAGCTGGTTTGCACTTACTCTGTGATACAGTGATTCAAGATTCCCAGATGATATCTAATTTGGGAGAGGACAGAAAATTCAAACCTGGAATTACTCTCCATGTTTGTGCACGTACATTTAAAACAGCACCTGCTGTCAAATCCAGCTTTACTTTACCCTCTCTCCCCAGGAAGGCTAACTGCTTAAATTCAAATACAAGACAGTAGCTAAGACTACAGGAACAGTCTGCATCTCAGGCCAGGCCCTGTAAAACTGCCTCTTTTACAAAGAGAATTGTAAGTTACAACTTTTGCAGGTACTTCCTCATGTCCAAGACATACACAGATACAATAAATACGTGTGGAAGCTCAGAGCAGGGGCTGGATGATCTTCTGAAGGTCCCTTCTAACCCAAACCATTCTACGCTTCTGTAACAGCTTCAAAGCTTTATTTAATTTTGTTACACATGTGTATATGTGTATTTCCTTCCACACACTAACAGGAGGAAGAGAACAGTCAAAATGACAAACTGAAACTGCTTTTAGCTCTATACAACTCACTCCTTCTTGCTTTTCCATTAAGTCTATTTGGAAATTGAGTGAGGACAGGGAGATCGGGATTTGTGCTGTCCAAACCAATCACATTTGTTCGTATTTCATCACCTAAACGCCTTCTGCTGATCCATTAGTTCTGCTCAACTTGCAATTTCTAAATGTTCTTTCATCCCCAAGGTACCATATTCCCTTTCCTGCACCACTGCTGGTATTCCACCACGCACAGATTCAGGATGATGGCAAGGAAAATGGGTATCAGCTCTACTAGTGAAATACCAAAGCTGAGACTGCCCTGCAGTCAAAATCAAAGGCAGACAGCAAGTGAATGCTTATAGATCATGGCTAATAACTATCATGACAAGTCACAGATTAATGCCTATTGACACTCAAATTTATTTAGTTATTATTTCAAAGACTCTTACAAGCAAAAACCATAACAAGTAAGCTTTGTGCAGCGTGAATAAAACCCAAACAGAAAAAAACACAGCTCACCCATTTAATTATAAGTGCATCGAACTAACTCAATTCTGTTGTTGTGGGCTATTTTGTCCTTTAAGCTAGGAAACCTTAAATAAACATAGCACCCCGTTTTCGCAGCCTCTGTCAGACACCCACGTGTCAGAAGGCAGGGAAGAGGCAATGTGAACAACCCTTGCTCTGTTTCTTCAAGAGGGCCAGCACAGTAAGCAGCTTCTGCTGTGCATGAGATGTCAAAGCACTCACTTAGGAGCAAAGGTGCAATTCTGATTGCAAGGCAAAAGGCTTCACAGAGGTAAAAAAATGTCCTTTTCCCCTCTAGGTCCATTCGTTTCTCCTAACTGCTCCCTCTGGGTGATATCCTCAGCTGGAATGAATCAAAATCAATGAAGCAGAGCTTATTGACACTAGTTGTTCACCTATTGTAAAACCCCCTTAAAGCAGCACATTCCAGCTACTCCCCATGTCTAAGGCAGCCTTTCTTCTCCTTGCACACAAAAGAACACCTTTCTCTTCCCCTACACAACCCATCAGCATTGGTGAGTCTGTTCAGCCAGCTCTGCTCCACACCACCATGTGATTTCAATTATAATGGCAGCAAACAATATTCCTTCTAAAAATAAGAGCCAACACAAGAATATAAACCCCAGACCTGCTCCTCTGAGATTTGTGCCCACCTCCCTTCCCCCCTACCCACCCCATCTCTTCTTTGATCCTTTCTTCCTGGTTATCCATTTAATTTAGACTCTAAGCTCTGCGAGACAACAGCCAGTATTCTCAGGGGTTTGAAAAGCATCACTGCAAACTTAGGGCATTCTATTAAAGAGCTATTTATAAATAAGGCTCTGTTGCAGGATGAAAGTGATTTATCCTTCACATCACTGACACCAAACCAACACACACCTTGTGTGGGGGTTCAGCTCACCCCTAGGAAGGGCACGAGGTGTCATGCAGTCTTCACTCAGGATTAAATGTTTGTAAGGCATGATACACGTTCATTTCATTTATGAAAACGCATTTTTTAAATTAAAAACAGATGGAAAAAATTCCACTTCTGTAAGTAGAAGAGTTCCAGTTGTGAAATTCAAATGTTATGTTTATTTCACACATTAAATTATATATAAGGCACCATGTTAAATTATACATATAGGAAGAGCTCATGTAAGTGAGGTAAAGTCTCTCCAGATTTCTCGACTTCTATTAAAAAAAAAAAAAAAGAAATCTGCCACTTCCTTTTCATTTTGTCAGCAGAAGGTGAGAACTGTGTTAAATTCTGATCGCAGGCATGTGCCACCAGCCTTCACAGGACAGTCAGCTTCTTCATGTCCATCTGAACCTAACACACTGTCTGGCATTCCAAACACCTCACTGGGCCCTACATTTCCCAGACAAGGCAGCATCTGTAAGATGCTTTAAGAGGCTGCCGTATCCTTTCATTCTGGCCATCAGTAAGCTGGGTTTCCCAGGCAGTACCATCCGAAAGGCTGCACTCATCAGTGACAGAGCAGCAAGATGGAAAGGTGGGGAGTGGGCAGGGGGGTAGCTTGCTTGTAGTCACTTGCAGAGTTATTTCAATCTCATCACCACTACTGTTCCAAATATTGGACAAATACATTCAATTCAGATAATAACATCCATCCCTTGATGAGATCACTCAAAATGGGAAGGAAGTCAAGCACAGTAACAGGCACAACATGTAAACACCACTCAAAAATTCATTATCTGTTCTACAGAAAGCCAGAACTGTGGCAATTACAAGGTTTGGAAGCAATTTATTTAGGGTAAAGTATTTCTTTCCACTGCTCATTATTGCTGCTACCCAGAAGAATTACTGAGCACTGCAGTGATGAACAGTCTCAGTGCCACTTTGTCTCCTGTATCATCTGACACACGTGGCAGGACCCCTATGCCCAGGCAGGTACTCAGGATGCAGGCAGCCCTAACAAGATTCAGTTTACATACCAGCACCATGATAGAGACAAATCACTTGTGAGGGAGTAGGAAGTTATCTTTTCAAAGCATACACCTCCTCCCACCACAGCATCCCACGCTGTCTTTGCTCCAGATTTACCAAAGGGGGCTTTGCCTTGCTGAGGGGCACTGAGAGGAGGAGATGGGAAGATGACAGCACCTGCATTGCTCACTACAAATGTCTGGAAATGTCTTCTGTCTGGAAAGAAACAAAATTCACCACCTTTTCTTCTGCACCAGTCATGATCACGTAGGAACAAATGTGCTGTGAATGCTGGGGACATGTTTTGAAATTGGCTATGAGCTGATCAACCTGGGACACCAAACCAACCATCCCAAGGAACAGCACGAGAGACAATAGCCATCATCAGATGGCAGCAAACAGATCAGCCCTGGGAAAGTTTCTCCTCTCTCCTCCAAGGCTCTCACCTAGATGGTCTAAGTCATCTGAAGATCAGATTCCCCACAAGTCTCACCAGATTCACAACCCCTTTACTCCTCTTCTTTTTCCAGCCACTGATAATTTTTTGTACCTCCATGTGTTTACTCCTTGCATCTTACTGCTTCCACCTAATGAAGAGATGCAGTCTGCTGCTTCCTTCTTTAGCCTTTGGAAGGAGAGGCCACAACTTCAGGCCATCTCCAAGCATACTATTTCCACTTTGCTTATTACTACTATTGTTCACCTTTTTCCCATATTCCCTACAGCAACCAAGTCCATGGGAATAAGAACATTTATACATTCCTAAATGTTATTCTAAATTTTGCCTTTTTTTTTTTTCTAGCAGAAAACACCTTTAGAAATGCTCTTTCTCTATGCTAATTTCACTGCAAATAAATTATCTGAATTTTGAGTAATTAGCAAACGAAGTGACCTGTGACAGAAGCTGGTCTGCCTTAATAGATGTATGAAAGCTTATCAGGGAGGGTATTTTCAGATCAAGAGCCCCTATTGCCTGAAAAGCTTATGGGATGTTCAGGAACACTGGGGAATGTTATTTATTTACATGAATAAAACATTAGTTCAGTACCAACTTGGAGAAACTGCAAGAGACTATGTAATGTACCTGTGACACAGCTCACCTCATGCCTACACGATGCACGTTAATTTGCACTTCCACAATAAAAAAAAAGAAAAATAATCAAATTTCTCTGCTAGACCAGAATCACATTTTCTTATACCGAGATCCTACAGTTAAAGGCATTTCCCATTCAGTGTCCTGAGTGCTCCTACTTGTTACAAGCACTGAAAAGGAAAGTCTGTAGTATAGGAAAAAATGACCATTTGTTGGAGAAATGTATGTTTCATCCCATGAGTAATTCTCCTTCAGAAAAACAAACTGCCAGTTTTAATGTTTGACCATTTATTTTTTTTTGCCACAAACCAACACATACAAAATATTTAAATTTGAAAGTATTAAATAAGCAATCCAAGCACAGTAACTGAGCAGTCTGCTCAGTTAGGGCCCAAAAGCCATTTTGAAGGCAAAAAATACGTGCCAGTATATATTTATATAGGCATATATATTCTCACTTACTCTGCAGGAAAAGACAAATGTGTTCTTAGATGTTACATAAAGTTTAGAGTTCATGGGGCTTGTTTTTGATTGAAAAAAAACCCCAAATCATCTCTGCAGAGGGAAATCTAACATGTAGAAGCCTGTGTCTAAGGCTTTCCCTAAAACTCCAAAATACATTTTCACATTCCTAGCCTTATATTAAATATGAAGAGTTTCAAAGCCTGTGTTTGAAGTTGCTGTATATGTGACAGAATGGCTCTGCATGCTCAGAAAGTGTCTCCTACAAAAGGCATGTGATGTCTTCCAGTGAATGTGAAGATACCAAAGAACTCAGGCCAAAAAATGATCACTGGAATATCTTTTAAGTTAACAATTAACTTGCTCCATTGCAAGATGATCCCCATGTAGCTCAGGTCACACCAGCTAGAAATGTTTATCCTGTTGTATTTAGGGAAAGGAGGGAGCTGTTTGTAAAGGGACAGAGTGTGAAGCCTCAGCACACCCCAGTAAGCTGCTCAGGAAGGAGTACTTGGAGCTCATCACCATGCACGAGACAGTGCCTGCTCTCATCACCCATCACCCATCACACATTCCTCGTGCTGCTGGTCCTCAGGGAGCAGGAACACTGCAGTGCCAGCCAGGCTCCAACCTGCTGCTGCTCTAGAGCCCCCACTTTAAGGTGCTTAAAGTGTCAGCCAAATTCTGATTCCCTAACTGTGCCATTAAGAAATCCCAGCACCCACAGTGCACACACAGATGTTACCCTCGAAATGCCAAGTGACTGGTGTCAAACAGAACCTCTTCCCGTTTCACTCAGTTACTTGGAGAAGAGATTCCATTATCAAGCCAAGGAGACAATGGAATAATGCAGTAGCATCTTCCCACTGTGTTCTTTTGCATAC
Source organism: Podargus strigoides (assembly GCA_028020825.1). Taxonomy (NCBI): domain Eukaryota; kingdom Metazoa; phylum Chordata; class Aves; order Caprimulgiformes; family Podargidae; genus Podargus; species Podargus strigoides. The sequence continues at coordinate 173,062,472 of CM051663.1, forward strand.
ATCCTTAAGGTTCCTGCAGAAAAAGGTTTCCACAATGACACTTTAAAAAGATCAGCTATCTTTTGAGCTTAGGTTGACACAGGTGAAGACATACTGTATACACTGTAGAACACACCACAGAAGACAGACAGGTTTAGAAGCATTGATAAGAGGTAAGAATGATACCAGGGAAACCAAGTAGGCAGGTGGAGAGGTGGATGAAAGCTCTGCTGTAGCCAAGTCATATCACTCATGTAAACACTGCAAAACTGGTTCTAGGATTGCACTCAAAGAGCCTCTATCTAAAGCAGAAAAAAAATCTTGCCAAGCTAAACACAGACACACACACTGCTGTTACTGTGCAGCCCGCAGCACTTGTCAGCAACAGCCCCAAGACAGATCTTTTCTCCTTCTTCACTTCACAGGAAACTCCAGATATCCACACAGACCACTGCAATCACTTGCACTCTCTTCTCAGCATCTCTATTGTTAAGGAGTGCTGGGGAGGGGAAACCACAGAGAAATGGTGAACTTTTAAACATCTGTTTCCACTGGGAGCAGAGCTTGAATGGCCAGCAAGGAGCCTCCCTCTCCCTCCCCAGTCCCTATCTCCCCTCCACACCTCACCAGTGCCTCCCTCCTTTGCTTTACCTGTTATAATATGAGCCTGAAAAATGCTGTCTGTTCAGCACATGGCAGCAGAGGGATCTTTTACCCCATTAAGCTGTCCCTTCAGTCACCCCCTCCACACCGTGGGAAACTGGTGAGCTGAAAAGAGGTCACTGCAGTTTGTACTCCATGAATCCAAAGTCTTCATGGAAAATAGGTGTGATGTCCAAATGTCTCTGTCAGACAGGACCAGCCTGCACCAACAGCAGAACAGCTTGTTCTGATGCAATTGTGTCCTGCAGGATGGCCAGGACTCCAGTGACCAATAATGCATGTCCCAGTATACAAGGTGGACACAACAACTTAACCACACAATTTATCTCTTTTACATAACAGGTGGAAGGAAGGAGTTATAGAAGGGACTTCAGTCTTACCCAAACTGTCTCTGCCTATATAAAAGCCAAACAGACTTACATGGTGTTTTCACTAGAAAAGATTTCTAAAAATCTAGACAACACATCAGCCAAAAGCCTGAACACATGCAAAAGCATTTTAAGAACTTGCCTGCAAAACAGAAAATGAAGCAGTCTTTCAAGTGCTAAATACCAGATGCTTAAAAAAAATTAAGCATAAAAATACCATTTTAAAGTAATTGCAGGTTCTAATTGGAAAAAAATAAGTCTTGCATAAGGAAATAACTTTTAAAAGTCTACACAAAGCTGAGCATTACTCCCTACTGATCAAAAATATTCATCAAAAAGAAGTTTTCTAGCTAAATCCTCACCCTTAGACTGAATGTGTCAGAATGAGACTGGAGAATAAATCCCAGTTCTACTTTAAATGACTGCACAAATGAGGAAGTAAAAAAATAAACACCAGCCACTGACATAACACAGTCAGTGGCCAAAACCATGTGTGGCTATGCAGCGTTTTTAAAGACATCACTGTTTTCCTAAAACTTTTCTAGAGTCCGATTTCTACCTGGAATGGCATGAGGTATCTTCACCTTTTGGCCTTTTAGAGAGGAAAAAAGCAGCTGTATCCAAGGTCCTCTGGCATATACCTTTTGCAGTCAGTTATGGTGCCCTGCAACCCTCTGAAGGCTTAAAAAAAGAGACAGGGAAAAAAAAAAGGGAGTTCCCTAACACCTCCTGGTACAGCACTGCTGTGAGGTATTGAGACATAAACCTGTCTGAAAGAAGCATGAGCACATCAGCATATCGTGGCAAACTGCAAATTAGGATTTTAAACTTTACACAAGAGACCACTTAGACTCTGAAGGATCTTATAAGAACAATAGATACTGCAGACATTTGAATATTTTTTTCCCCTCAGAAAAAAAAAAAAAAAAGATAGATAGAAGCAAGAACCTATAAAAGGAGGCACACTAACTTAGTCCAAATTTCTGACAGTGAAGCTGAGTATTGAGCATTTGGGACTTCAGACAGACATCCTTTTCCTGGGTACCTACGTGCTCTAAACAATAGGTGTATCACAGGCTGCTAAGAACTACAGCAACCAATATCCCAGGAAGGTATTTATTGCTCCCAGCTGCAGCAGCAGATTCTTGTGCTCCTTCATAAAATATTTGGCAAACCTGAGCATCTGAGGTGAGAGGATTTCTGAAAACAATTCAATGTAAGAGGATGGCAAGAAGCCATTTTGCAAGACTTTCAGAGACAAATCCACACAGAGCATAAGGAGTGGGGCATCAATGGGGTTATTCTTTCCCTATCACCTGTCCGTGGGCACAGCCAGGTAAGACACCCAGACCACCAGTTTTCAGTCAAGGACATAACAGGAGATGTGCCACCGGTTTTACATTCATTTTTTATTCATTATTAGATTTATTAGGAACACTTGAAAAGTAGCTTAAGATAAAAATCACTGTGCAGGTTTTACCTGCACTGTTCACACACACATCATACACTGCCTGGTATCTTTTTGCACCATTCCTAGTGTTGCAAGATGTACACACAATTCTGTACATTTTTGTGGTTACCAATAACCTGGTAGGTGCCACACTGAAGTACCTGCAATTAGCCTGTGTTTTCCATAACCACCACAGTTTTGCTTTTGCACAGCTTCTCTTCTGAAATTCCTCATTTTCCAATGGAGTTATATACCTGCCAGCCTTGTTCATTATAAAGATAAACATGCTGGAACTTGTTCTGTTTGCAAATATACATTACATAAAACCTTCATCACCACCAAGAGAGACTGTCAAGAGATTCTTCCCGTGCTACATTTACACAAAGCACTTGTGGGAATAAACCAGAAGTCACAAATCCTTATTTCAGCTGTCTCAGAAAACACGAAGGCAGACTGTCCTAGCATTTACACACCTAGGTTCTGATAAACCCACGGCAGATCAGGGCTGCAATATGAAGCCCCATCAGGTGAATCACACATTTTTGGTCTGTACAGCCATGCAGAGCCTTCCCCAGAAATCACAGAGACACTGAGAGCTGGTCCAGACTATAAAACACAGGGGAAGTTTCCAGTGCTAACAGCTGTCAATGGAACACTCAAAGGAAATGCAGGAACTTTTTGGCAAGCACAAACCCCCACAACTTTTAAAACATCTTCTCAATTTCTGTTCTATCAAAAGCATAACATATCACCACCTCCAACTTCAAATAAACTAGTTACATCCAACATATAATCAGCTATTGATAAATTATGTATTTTATCTATGAAGTGACAGCATTAACCCAACACAGGAGAGATGATCCCCAAAGACACAGTAAAAACCTCCCACCTTGATTTGTAACTGTTCCTTTCCTTCATGCACAATCTGTTTAGACAATACAGGCAGCACTGCACATTTATATCCTCATCAGAAGTAGCAGAACTATTTTATTCTTTGATGAACAAATCTTACAATCAAGGAAAAGCTGATGAGGATTCGTACAGATAATAGATGCACAGGAATCAAAGTCTGCACTGCTGTTTTGTTAGAGAGTGCAGAATTAGATACTAACTATGAATTAGATACCAAGTGGTATTCAACCTCCAAACACACATTAAATGGCAGATAAGCTCAGCATTGAACAATGCTCTGCACCCTAACTCAGTCACATCAATCACCTCTCTGAACAAGTTAGCTTTTAACCAGGCACACTTAGAGGAGATGAGGCTCTAAATTATTATTTTTTCCTGTTTTTTAAAATAACTCTAGAGCAATAACAAAACCAACAAGATATTTATAATATCTCCTGTATGCCAAACTGCATCACTAAGTAGTATTTCAATTTTCTTTTCCATTTCAGCTTCCAACTCACTGAAACATCCTCCTCAGTTTTTACATTCCTTTTCAACAACTCTTTGTGTAAAAAAAGGATTCGTGGTGCTGCTGTAGACAAACCAATTCTCTTTTCCCTGTTCTCCCAAGCATATTTACTGGCAACAGGGCCTGGACCTGTGGAAGGGATTCCTCAAGGCGTGCTGGCTGAGCAGCCCACGAAGGATGCAGGGAGCTGCCACTGCCCATAGCAGGGGGGAAAGGGAAGCTGTGAGAACCCCTGTGCTGCAGTGCAGCAATCAGAACTTGATCCCTGCATTTTGATTTGACACATACCAGTTGTTTTTGTGTAGAGACTACATTTTTAGAGAAGCTTCCAAAGACTGTGCTGTCAAGTGCTGCCGTTGCTGACTGATACCCACAGACAAGCATTGCACCATCATCTCTCAGCAGTCCCATTTAAGAAATTGGCTGTAGAAATGCTTCCAGGCTTCCAACTGCCTTATGGTGGTCTCCAAGAATTAGAGCAACACCCAGCACTGTGTCCCCTATGCACCCAGGAATCTAACCACGTGGTGAAACTTGGACTTCCTTTTTTTTTGTAGATTAAAGCTGGGTGCATCAAGGCATTTCTGAAGCTTCACCCATGTCATACTTTCCTTAAAAAGAACTTGCACAAATACTGGGGAAAGAGACAAAAACCCCAAGCAAGCAGCCACCCACATCCTAGATTCTGAAAGTACCACTTCCAAATGAAAATAATTGTATCAACAGGTGGCTATAGAGGAAATAACCTTGGAATAAAGCATCTCACCAGCAGTAGAAAGGACACAATAGTTCAACACCCTGAAACAAAGCCCTCTCATTACAAGAATAACTCTGCAAAACTGAAATCCAACCACAGCTTTTCTTTCAGCAGTACCTGTGCCTTACCAAAGTCTGATTTCTCATTCCTGTCATCTACATAACCAAGCTTCCTTGGGTGCTGCTTAAACACCCAGCTCATTTTCTCACCCATAGCCCCTTGGATGCTCTCTCCTGAGCCTCAGGCACAATCACCCCAGCACTGCTGATCACTGGCAGCATTCTCCTGCCTCCCTCTGCTACGTGGTCATTTGCACCACGGTGGTAATTGAACAACCCAGCACCTCCTTTCCTCCAACAGCACACTACTGTGCATTGCACCTTTAAAAACCAAAAAACACCCCACCACTTCAAAAAAAAAAAAGTCTTTAAACTAAGAACCAAACTATTTGGGTTTTCTTTGTCCAGAAAACATGGGTTACAAAGAGTCACTGCTGGGAAAGACAGTCCCAGTTTAACTATTGCTGTGAAGCCAAGTGTTGTTGGGAAGAAAAAAAAGCAGCCCTTTTATTAGCAAAACTCATCCACAGGAGTACAAAGGAGGAGGGGGGAGGCAGGTACAGAGGGGACAGCAAAGGAAGAACAGAGGGTCAGGTCTTGCAGATCCCACACTCACAAATCACCTCTGACTTCACAAATAAGTAACTGAAAACAACTCTGCAACAGAGCTGGAGAGAAACACACTTCTGCTCAGCTGTGTTCTTCTTCTTGACATCCAGATAAAAACTGAGGGAGATGGCAGCAGTTGAAAGCTTTTTCACTAATGAGGGAACTGAAGTTACCAGTTATAGTTCTGGCCAACCTTCCCTCTTTGTAATGCTGGGGGGGAAGAGACAGCTACTGTATTTTCTGAGGCCACGAGGTGCCAACTGGCTGTTCTGCTGGAAAGGACCGAGTGTAACGTCCAGGAGAACTGCTGGAGGAATGGCACTGGGAAACGCTGGGAGTTAGGGACTCCTCCTTCCGTCTGACAGTACTACATGGATTTTAACACTTCCCCAGGACCTGTGGAGCAAGGGGCTGCTCTTCAGTAATTTAATACTGACACTTCTAAGTTTACTTGGCAACAAGACTTGGAGGCAAATTCTTCTCCGTAGTTTCACTGGTGTAATTCCAAAGCAGTGGCAGTGGAGTCAGTGGCACTACAGATTTACATCAGCATAAAAGGGTTGGACTTGCTTCACATCTTTTACCATCTCCACAATGAACAGGACAGGGAACAACTCCATAATATATTTGACAATCTGCTCCTGGAACAGAGACATCACTACAGTTCAAGAGAAGCACTCCTTCCTTTTCCAGCACCTGATGCATATTAATTGCTGCAAGTCCACTGCCAAGGTTCTGTAAGCACTGCGAGGCACAGAGACACCAGGAAAACACATCTGTAGGAGGTGTGCTCCTGAGTGCCAGCCCACCATGCACACACACCAAGCTATGAAAGCCTCAGCCTTATAAAGCACCCAGGTTTGCGGGTGCACTGCCATCCTTCACCTCCAACCCAGCACTTGCCATCCCCTCCAGCTCCATTTAACCTGCATAACGAGTTCTGCCAGAGCATCCACCTTTGTCAGGAAAGAGACATCCACAGCCACAACAAATTAACAGTAATAAATGAGTAGTGTCTTACATTGACAGCAGACTGCTGAGTGTGAGGAAGAAAAGGTGCTCATTTGCTTGATACACTGTGGTATATTGAAATCAATGCTTGATATTTCCAGCTATGAACCTACTCAATAAGCTTGAAGCCTCTCCTTTCCTAAAGAGCTGAAAAGTAACTTAGTCTAAAAAATAATCACCAATTCTATAGAGGCACACTCAGAAAGTCGAGGAAAACGGTGGTGAGGGGTTTTGCCAGGCCAGAAAATCCAAAAGGGCTTGCTGTTTGCAATGTGTTTCCTTTACACACACTCACATCAGTGTTTTTCATTGCATTTTCCTTGACAGGGACTCTCTGGCTCACTCCACATTCCACCACACTCCTTGTTGTCCTGAGCCCTCCTAACGCAGCGTGTGGAAGGTGGGGGCAGAGAACTGCAGCTGCTTAATGCACACAGAGAGCCCTGCCCAGGGGTCAGACAGAACCTTCTTGTTTGTGATGTTCATAAACACACACACACCACGACATCCCAGGTCACCAGGGCCACCTTCCTTCACCTGAACAGGAATATCTCACTGGAAAGGGTCCTGGAGCTCGAGCATGCAAGCAAACAGGATTTCTAAAGGGAGAGGGGTAAGAGCAGAAGGCAGAATGGTATTTTTAAGTAACACAGTCCAGCTTATACTACAAAATTTTGCTGGCACAGTTATGTCAGCAGCAAGAAGAAAAAAACCCCAAATACGCCCACAAGTGGCATCGCAATGCCAACAGAGCCTCCCATGGAGCTGAAACTTCTCAGCAAGGCTGTCACTTGGTCAGCACCGCTTCTACCAGTCCGTGGGGTGACCTAGAACAGCCCCCTGACAGCATTTCACTGCCCTCTCCGGAGAGGATCTGTGCTGCCTGCCCACGCTGGTTTCTGCAGGTGTCACACACCTGTCCCCTAAGGTCCCTCTGTGCAGGGCAGAGCCCCACAGCACAGCCTGCAGTGCCAGCCTCATCCTGCTCCTGTCACTGCCCCCCCCAGAGCACACAGCAAGGACATCCCACCTACAGCATCTGCCGAGGCACTGTGCAGTCAGAGCTGAGGGGGGACAGCCATCCTGTCCCTGAGATGAAGCACTTCTTTCGAAGTGGCACCGGTGGCGCGGTGCCAGCGCGAGGGAGTCCAAGCGTTCCGCGCGGAGCCAAGGCTTATTAATTAGTTTTATTAGTGGCAGGTCCTTAATGTGAAGTGACAGGGAAAGAGAGAATACCCCATTGCTCCCGAAACATGAATTGTCCAGATTTGAGTTGTGGTGCTCCACAACTGCGAACACAGCCAAATGCCTGCACTCTGCTCCTGTGCATGCTGAAAAGACTCTGTTACCTCAGGTGGCTCTCTGGGGAACTGCTCATGAATTTTAATGATGAGGGAGGGAGCGTTTTGAAGAATAATGCCGCCTGCATGTTAGCATTGGGCATGGCCTGAGCTACTGCAGTCACTTCCCATGAAAACAGAACAGGGAAGGTGAGGGGGACAAAGCCTACTCACTTCCACTTCAGTAGGACTGCTACTCTGAGTAGAAGAGGATTCGGCCTCAAGGATGGACTCAACATTCAGAGATCAGCCTAAAAAAATGCTATGAGCACAAGCAACATTAATTCTTGTACAGACTAATACAGGCATATAGGTAATCAGGGCACAGACTTCACAAGGCAGATGCTTGGGAGCTACAGTCCCATCTCAGTTCCAAGGATTGTTACTGAACAGGTTAGAAATGAGTCTCAAGCACAGTTGCATCACCCAGTGATGCCTGCAGTCCTGCAGCTTGTCCTGGCGTCCGCTGGGTTAGCCAAGACTGAAGCTGCCCAGGCTGGGACTGCCACACACTGCCCCAGCACGCAGCAGCTCACTGCCAATTCACTGCCATAGGCTGACACGTTAAAATAAGTTTATCTGGTCAGAATCAGGGGGTTTTAAGTATTTCATTAAAAACAACATCTTGCATCCTCGATTAGATGCACCGATAGAGAGCAAAGAACCACGTGTCTGTGCTGAAAGGATTAAGTATATTGAACAAATGCACAATACATTCACTGCCACCTATTAGCTGCACCAGAGTCCCACTGAGGCATAAACACCCATTGAGGATCATGCCAGGCTTTACAGAAACACATGGGAAGAGAATACTCACAAGGAACATCAGAAAGTGCCATACAAGACTGGAGGTGAAGTCACACAACAACTTGTTTTAGAGCATGGAATTTCCACACTGCTCTGCTCCTTTATCCTCTACCTGTGGATGATATGACATAACATCAGGGCTGCTTCCAGCACCCACTGCAGTGTGGCTCATCTGCAGTACAATATAAGGAATAGGAAGTGTAAATAAAAGCCTGCAGACCAGACCTCCAGCTAAACAAGCTGTCAATGTTACAGCTTGAAACTGCTAGTGAGTATAAATAGAGAACAGTCACATAATTTCTCCAGCAGTCTCCCCTTCTCAAGCCAAGTAAAAGCCAAGAAATCCTTGGAGCAGAAAAATAAGTGTTTCCAACAGTCCCTACAGCAAAAGGTGACTATTTCACTTGGAAGGAAAAAAAACAAGGGGAGAGGGGCAGGGAAGAGGGAAAGAAAAGGAAAAGAGAAAAGGAGTAAATAACCAACCATCCAAACCAAATCATTGTGTCTCCTTTGCCATAAACCCCTGCAATCAGAGCACTGCTCTGCAGCAAATGCCACGGGTCTGAGCAGAGTTATCTCCAAATAACAGCGTACCTGCAAGAAAAGACTGGGAAAAACATCAATCTGATGGAAAGCTTTAAAGCAGCTGCATTAAACAAAGCTAGCCAAGGCTACTCTTGCAAGTTCTGAAGTAAATAATTTCCCAGTAGAAAAGGAGCCCCATGGACTAAACTAATAAAGAGAACTGTATGATCTAATGGTAATATTTTTAATTAAGTTAGCTTTATCAGATTGGCAGGAATGAAGTGATACCCTAAAGAAAACTAACCTTCAAACAGGGAAAAAAGGGGAGGGGGTATATTTGCATTCAGACACCCATGAAATTCCAGGAAAACTTCAGAACACCAGTGACAGACCTTGTTGTATTAAAGCCTCTTATGAATGTTGTTGCAGCTGAAATACAAGCAGCTTCACGTTGTGTCTTTTCATAAGGAGGTGAAAATGGTTCCCTTGTTTAAAGAAAGTGGTCACCACTAGCAGCAAAAAAACCCTGAAAACCTGTCACTACTTTGCTTGCCCAGGCCATTACAAAAAAAAAACCAACCACCCAACACAAACCCAAATCCAACCCAAACCACAAAAAAGCCCACACAATACCACAGCAACTCCATGAGAGCACTCTCAAACCAGAGCTTCTGGCACATAAAAGATTATTCCCACCAACAAATAAAAAAGTTTTCAGGGGAAGGGAAATGTTTCAAAAAGCCAAAGATGAGCTCCCTACCAAGGGCTCTGACCACTTCCACTCTGCAGATCTCCATAAAATGCTGAAGCTACACAGCACTGCTGCTCAAGAGACCAAGGCACAGATTGGTGCTGCTGATGTATAAAAACAGACACAAATGAATCTGGAAACGGCGCTATCCTTATTAAGAGAACAGATTCATTTCACACTCAGAGGTCAAGACCAAGCCCTTAGCCTTGGGGTTTTTTTTTTTGGTTTTGTTTTTTTGAGAGCAAAAACATATAATGCATCAACTCTTCTGTTACTAACTCTTTAAAAGCTCAAAGACTCCAAAACCAAGCCTGTACTATCTCTGATTTCATTTTAAAAAGGGAGGGATTCACATGAGCACATCCATTTCTACTTCTTAAGAACTTGGAATTAAATACACAGAGATGAAGCTAGGAAACAGTTATTTACCATAACTACAGAGATTTTTCTGGTTTGTTCAAAAGAGACAGGAATCCTGGTTTTCCTTGTCATTTATTTTCACTGTCGCATTCTCTTGAGTCTTCTCATCCTGAAAGCAGTAACCAAAATGGCTCTTCACATAACAGTGTCCAAGACATGAAATACAAATTATGAAACATGGGAGAGCTGAATAGGAAGAAAAAAAAAAAAACAATCAAGTGGTTTATATCTCTTTATTCTAATTGGGATGAACAGTACATGTGTTCACTGAAAAGAGAAAATAAGCCTATTAGCTCCAAAAGGCAGACAAGTATCAGGGAACACTCACAGATGGAGCTCTGTCCATCCAAAATGAAAAATACAAACCAAAAATTTTAATCCATTCTGCTGGGGTTTCAGGTCACACCAAAGAGCAAGCCCCACCTCTGAACACTCCAGTATCATCTAACTCTGGCTCCTGGTTAGCTCCTGCAAGCTTTGCTCGAGGCACAAAGAAACAAACCATTTTGTTCTTGGACACCCATTAAAGCACTGATTGCTTACACTGCAGACCATAGCACTGCTTTGGCTTAAAAAACTACGTTCATATTTTTCTGAATTCTTGACCAAGTAGTAAAAGCTCTGAAGGATGGATGTGTGAGAGACCAAAGGTAATGCATCCATGGCAAGTAATTTCAGCATCCTCTTTCCAAGGCCTGAGTACAGCTATTTAACTCATCTTAACAGTTCTGTGCATAAACACCAGTAGGACAACTACAGTTAAACAACCCAAACGAATAAGGGAGTTATCTGGCTGAGAACAACACGTGTACACTGTATTTACCAATAGTGAGACAGTGTTCTGAAAACACACTTCAGTCCTGTGGTGCAGCTTTGTTTTTAAATTGGTACCCGACTCCGTGCCACCCAACGGTGTGTCTGAATGCTCTAAAACGAGTCTGAAGAGCCTGGACACTGACATGCCAACTCCTGCACTGACAGCACCCTGCAAGGCCCATGGTAACCTCCACTCTTCCAACTTCTTGGGTTTACACTCTTCCTTTTAGACTGCTGAGGCTTCCCAGCACCTGGAACCAACCCCTAACAACCACAACGTAGTTCCAGGACAGTTTTTTCCCCCCCCTGGCACTCTTGCTGCAGTTCTGCCCTGAGCCCCCCTCTCACTGCTGTGCTGCCCAGGTCCCGTTTGCACCCCACAGCTCCCCTCCCAAAGCCAGCCCGACGGAGCGGAGCGTGAGAGATTCCCGCGGCTCCTTGCCAGGCTGCGCTGGACCACGGGCATTCTGCCAGCGAAAACACACAGCCCCCTCCAGAGATCACCCGGGGTACACACACAACCTGCCCCCTCCAGAGATCACCCGGGGTACACACACACCCTGCAGGCTCTGTGTGACACAGAGGGTCTTCATTTTCATCTACTGAGTGGCAAGCACAGCGCTGGCACAGCACACATAAAAATGTCACTGCTTCAGAGGTCCCCAAAAGCAGACAAGGAAGAGGGAGAAGCACAGGGCTCGGCAATAATGTGGAGGAATTTCCAAGGAAATGCACAGCCTGGAACAACCTGGCTCCCAAACTCCGAGCCCTTGCAAGGATCGAAGTATTCAGCATCCTCTGCCTGCCTCCCCCTTGCCTTTCCTCATCTCCTGGGAGCGTTCGGATTCCGATTAAACACGGGAGAAGTTGGAGAAATGTCTTTATTATTTAAGCAAGCTCTGCAAACACTCCCCTGGGAGCTGGATGCCTGCACTCAGACAGGGAGCTCATGTGGGCATGCTCTCAGCAGGGCTCAAGAGCTGAGCCACAACACATCAATGACAGCACATGTGAAGGATGATCTGACCACCGTGGGCACGCAGAGGTAACGGCTTTGCACTAGCACAAGGATTCTCCTCCGAGGGCTGCCTGAGAGCTGCTGGGGAACCAGGCTGAGAGCACTTTCCTGAAAGCCAAGCAGTGTTTACTCACTGTTTATTCACCCTACAACACGCCAGCCTTAATACTATTATCTGAACACATACAGTGGTGTATGCATGTTCCTTACAACCACCTTCTCATCCATCTTCACAGCTCACCAAGTCATGCAACGAAAAACATCACCTGCCAACACGTTGGTTAAAGCACCAAAAAAGCCACCGAATGGCCAAACACCCAGGTCAGAGAATAGTTTCAGTAATGTAGAAAAGAAAATTAAAAAGCTCTTTATCCTCCTGCCTACGTAACACACCAAAACCAGCCAGCTTTTTCATGGCCTGCTTTATCACCGTGTTTGGATTAGTGCAATGTGAAACGCAGCAACTGCTGTTATGTAACTAAACCCTGAGTATACAGTTGTCATTCTGGGTAAATTTAACTCTGCAGGTTTAGGACAGAGGTCTCTCGCCAGGCAGACCATGTGAAATAACAGAAATTTAAAGACCCAGGGCCCTTTTTGCACAGAAATAACGAGATGGGTCACTCCCACATCACGGTCCCAGTGTGCCCGTTAGGGAAACCTGGTGCTACCAGCGAGCTCAAGAGCAATAAATGCTAAGGAGAGCGTGGCTGCTCAGTGAGCAGGCTGCCTCCCTTCTCCTCCCTGTGCATCCAGAAGCAGGCACTGGCAATGCACACAGTGCCAGGGCTCGATGCAGCGAGGAGCCAAAGTGCACGTGCTCACACCGTGATGAAATCCTAACAGGGAGCCTTACAATGGGAATGGAGTGTGTTATTAGCACTGTTATGAAACTGTTGGAGCACTTGCAATTAGTGCTTCCCTATGACTATCAGTTAGCATTAATCTGTGAATCTCTTTTCCTCCTTTTATCATTTAACAACCAGCAAGTCACTGAGTTACCCTGAGCTGAAACTGCTGAATAAGCACCGACGTCTGCACAGAGCATCAGGTAACAGCACAGCTCAAACAACTAGCACCTGAAAATAAACATGAAAAGATGCAGCAATGAACACACAAATAGCTCACAACTGAAGTATTTCTAGAGAACCTCCTTGAGCCTCATTACAGTCATGTTCTAGAGCCTCTGCAGACACCACTCTAATAAACCTGAAGTGCCACAAAGCTGCCCCCTCCCCATTTCATACAGCTCAAGAGCTTCCTTTAGGAGAAGAGATACTTGTGCCACCACAAGTTCCTCCCCTGTTCTACCAGCACAGCTGTGTCCCCTCCTGCCTGGGCCAGAGCCCAGGGGTCACTTACTTCTGTCTAGGAAATACCTCCAGGTTTCACTGGGAAATGCTTTTGCCTCCTGCCATTGCTAGAACAGCTTCCACCTTTCTAAACAGAAACTTGTTTTCAAACTTAAATGAATGAGGACCTTGCAGAGGGAAAGAAGATCACATCACTGACTTCCACTGGATTACCTCCTGGTGACAATTTATCCTCCAGTTCACAGGTTATGGACAGAATGTGTCTTTTTGTAGATTATCCTATTCCAAAGGAAAAGCTTTTGAAGCAAATATGCTGAAACCCTGCAAGCTAAAAACCAGGTTGTGACATGATGGCAGTGCGTACTGAAGCGACATCCACGGATGTTTTAATACATTTAACAGACAAGCACATTAGAAGGTCTCTTGAAACTCATCAAAATAATTCTGTTCATAAGCAAAAAACAACATACTGCAATAGGAAGAGAACTGAAGAAAGAAGGGGGAACGGTGAAGAGAAACCAATAGTTTTATCAAACAAACAGGAAAGCATGTGCTACACAATACATTTGTAAACAGGCATGTACCATTTGGGTTATGGAAATGACACGTTCGCTTTCTTCCAACTGCAAATCTTGTTGGAGCTGAAAAGCAAGATTCACAAAACTTCCCAGGGATTTCTGGACATCCTGCAAGCCAGCCAAGGAAGTAGCTCTGGCTGCACTGCTGGACAGCCCAGCATCCAACGGGATCACACGGACCATGCCCAATAAACCCATCCAGTGCATGGCCCCTTGCACACCTGTACACAGGTGTACTGCTCACACACTGCACAACTAACCTCATTTTTCTTCTTTTTAAGGAAACTCCAGAAAGAAATGCGAGTGCCCTGCCAGCTGCCCAAAGGCATAACTTCTATAAATAAAACATAATAAGCTCACATGACAGTCATTATGATGAGTGGCTAACGATCTAGGCACTGCATCATTGTAGATGTGCAGATCTCTTCCCTAGGAGTAAGAGCAGCTGGTCGAAGTGCTTCAGCAGTCAAGTGCATGGTGCAGCTTTGGCCAAACCAATCCTACAGGTTCAAAACTTGTCTGACACAGACCCAGCTATACAGTGCTGCGGAGTGCTGAGAAGATTCAAAGGTTAAGACCAACAATGAACAACACAATGCTTGCTTTATTTCCACTTTCACCGTTTCCTCCCTCCCAAAATATCTATCTACCAAAAAAGAAGTGTGAACTAAAAAATAATCTTTCAACCAGGAAAACAAAAAAAGTGGCAGTAGCTATCTGTTGGCCTCTGTACACAAGCTTGGCACCACCCACAAGATTACATCAACCCAGACACTCGTGGTACACTCAGTGCCTGCTGATGACACCCACAAGCCACACCCATCTGCCCCATTACTCTTGGCTTCATCATTGCCTTTTCCCTCTAGGCTTGTAGACAGTTCTGTGCCTTGTTTCCTAACAGACATAACAAAGCCTTTGATGTTCTCGTCACTTCTCTTGAACTGCCATTATAGTCAGCATTTCCATTGAGACTGAAATTAGAGCTTAATGCTCCTAGTTTAAAAACTTTCAAGGAAGTTCATGAAAATGTATCAAGTGACATATGTTTTTTTAAGTGCAAAAACCACACACAAGTCATTGGACTGGGCTTTTTTTTTTTTTCACTCAAGACCACAGTTTCAGAATCAAGCTGAAATAAAGCCAAGCAAATAAAGTCCTGAAATGCCCATCCTAATGAGCAGGGGAGAAGTTTTAAATATACACCTCCTTCGTGTGGAACTGGTTATATTTCTTTTATGTGAGCCTGGTATTATACACCCCTCTATGACCTAACACTCTGATGACAGTAGGAGAAACGAGGTAATATATAATTATAGGAGGGACTATTGGAAGCAGTTGCTCAGGAAGCTGGCAACAAAGCTGGTAAGGAGGATGTGCCCAAAGCAGAACGTTGACTTTCTGATTCCCAGGTTCACGCCCAAGGAATAGCACAGGTAGGACCTGAAAACATCATGTTTCAAATACATTTGAGGAATGAAAATTAAAGCACTCAATCAGCCAACCAATGGAAGTTGCCAGTCAACTGGTAAAATGCTTCTTGGGACATGATCACAGTAACATACCAACAGAGGTCCCTGCCTTTGTCTTAGATACCAGGAGTCAAACCTGGTTCTCCCAAGTGTCTTTTTGCTCACTTCATAATAATCTAAAAATCACAGAGGTTTGTTAACATTTCTTACCATCTTAGACTGCAGAAAGTTATGAATCTTCCAAGAGTCCATGTCTGAGGGCACACAAAGAGTATTATAAAAGCTATGTGCTTTGACAATCTGCTTTTTCATCACATGAACACTGCTCTTCCCCTGCCTTGTCCCACTCCTCTTCCTGAATGGGTGGAGAGACCGTGCCTTTAGACACCACAAATGGGAAAATTGCTAAAGGGGAAGCTATTTTTCACCCCCTTTTCTCAATTAAGAATGTATTAAAGCCTTAGTAAGTTTTCATTTGAAGGTGCACCAGCAGGTACCCACATATCACAGCCTTCTCCACAGGCATCCCAGGTTTGGGCTTTTTTCCTTCAGTGTCTGCTGCTGTTATTCCACAGTTACATCAAGGGTTTTAAGATGCCTGCAACCCATGTTCAGGTTGGCAGCAGACAAGCAGCTTCTGCTTCACCCACAAGAATATTTCATCTGCTTTCACTGGTTTAAATTCCAGTTTATCTTGGATGAAGCCTGGTGCAGAGAAAACATCAATCAAATGGCAGTGTAACATTAGCAGGACCTCCTCATTACCCCAAAGTTCATGAAACTAAGTAATTTCTGAGGAAACCGAAGCTG
This sequence comes from Podargus strigoides, assembly GCA_028020825.1. Taxonomy (NCBI): domain Eukaryota; kingdom Metazoa; phylum Chordata; class Aves; order Caprimulgiformes; family Podargidae; genus Podargus; species Podargus strigoides. Next base: position 173,078,635 of record CM051663.1, read on the forward strand.
CAGAGACTGAATAGAGAGAAGAGAACAGCAGGGTCTTGCCTGCTCAGTGAGATCAGCACCAGGAAGAGCTACTTCAGTTCTTCTTGGGGGGCAAGAGAGGGTGAAGAACACACATTCAATTTTAGCTATAATCATCACAGATGGATTTTTAAATTGCCAGGGGAAAAAAAAAAAATATTAATTTATTTGCAAACAGCTGAAATCTCCGAGCAAAGGACAGTCAGTTTGGGGACTCCCTGACAGCTCCATCATAATAGCTCATTATTTTCATGCTTTCATAGCCTAAGGACTTCAGGCACATTAACAACAAATAAACTTCTGAGGATAATTAAAACATCACGAGAATTCCTTCCTTAAATTAATACTGGAGTGAAAGCACAGAACAGTTCCCAACACGCCATACTGGTATGTGACAAGAAGTAGAATCAATGAAGATGGATAATAAAAAAAAAGATGGGAGTTGTTTATTTTTAGGCACCTCCCAACCTTTTCTTTTACTTGCCAGTGTGCCTTTCTGGCTGGCTGAACTAGTTACTCAAAGCACCTGACAGTTTCAGCTGACTCAAGGAACACATTTAAGCTTTATCTGTGCCGTGGAGTTATTTGCATCAGCTCCGAGCCTGTTCTTTTGACAGTTGTCTCATTTAATTGAGTAAAAAAAGCTGTCAGTCTAAAGAAACTGAGCCCAAGGTAAACTCACTTTGAACTAACCATCTGCCAGAACATCTCTCAGGACAGCCAATACTTAAGGATACACTGAATCCAGTTCTCTGGATCCCTAATTAGATCATTCCTGAACTAAACTGTCAGTGGCCCTAAAAATTCAATGTGCACCTTGCAACCAGAGAGACAAATCTCTTCTCCCTACAGATAGGCAGGAGGGAAAGCCCACAAAACGTCTTTGATAACAACACAGCAGAACAAAAACATTTCCACAACAGATTAAATCCATACAGCCAGCCCCCAAAACATCCATTCCTATGGACATGCTGATCCAAGTGCAGGCTTCCATGTTATATCACAGCACAAAAATAAGCAGCAATGCCCCAGAAGAGGAGAGAGCACATAATACTGCCCTGGGGAAGATTTTATTTCAATTCCCAATAGTACTGTGGGTCAGGCAATTTACTAATTGGAGTTGTTGCAGGCCCACAGTGTTTCTAGCTGCAGTAATAAAAGAATTAGTGTGCTTTACATTAGTAAACCAGTAGATGAAGAACCAGATTTCCCACTAATGTTACTGAGCCACCACCATAAATGCAGCCTGATACACACAGAGCAAGGAGCCTGGCACTACAGAAATAAGATTTCACAGGGGTCTGATGCTCTTTATCAATTACAAACTCCACTGGCATTTTTTTTTCTGCAGAGGAATCATTTTTGAAATGCACTCCTCTATATGGATTCTCCAGTGTCTAATAATAAGTAATTCCTTTAATTGCACGCAATTAAGCTTCTTCTGTATGCCTGTTCTCACAAAACTTGTGGATATGTCATTATCTTTGAAACATCTGTCCTTCTGTCAAACATGACCAAAACTGATGGATTAAAAAAACAGTGGTGGGAGGGGAAACACATCTAAAATTGAAATCCCCATGAAAGGGAACATGAAGATGACAACCTTGAGGGTAAGAGACTGACAAGAAAGAAATGCAACTTGGAATTCTCCCCATGTTCATACTGATAACTGATCTGCTACCTCAAACCTTCTGTCCTTCTTCACCCTCACCATTTCCACGCAGGAGCAGGTGAAGCAGCACTGCACTGCCATACAATTGGAGACATCTTCAGAAGCCACTTGGATCTAGTTAAGCTTCCCTAAAAAGTCTGGATGCAATTTCAGGGGCTGTAGCTGTGTGCTGGAGAGATAAAAATTAATTTAGCACTCTCAGTAGACACAAATTAGCACTATTTATCTTCATTTGAGGTTAGAGTTGTTAGTGTCCAGCTTTGCACAGAAAACAAAGCCCTGAAATCAGGAAAAAAGTGACTGAAAAGGCAAAGTAATAAATTCCATTCACCCCCAAAAGTGGGAAGGCAGGAAAACCAAAAACTTAAATCTATGTACAACGATCCTCTTCAGGCTTTTCCACTGTCATACTTTCATCCTCAGCATCCTGGCTTATCTAAGCAAACTATTTGTCAGCTAGCTGAATTCTCAAGTCACTGAAAATTAATTCCACATTTGTAGTTTCTTCAGTATGTTCTCACCCCTTTGAAATACACGAGGAATTAATCCATTCAAAGAGGTCTGTTGTTCAAAGCAACTCCTTCTCTCCTTTTTTTTTTGAGGAAGGATTCAAGCAAATATAAGAGCCTGGGCTTTACAACATGCATTTTGTACCTGGTCGTGACCTGCTAATCTTCAAAGTCTATTGATCCATGAATTTTTCTAGAGTAAAATCATTGATTTTTTGGGAAGTCAGAAAGCAGCACTCAAATGAGGATGTCTGGGGAGATCTGTGTAAATAAAAAGTGAAATTTCAAATTACTGTAATTAACTAAAGATTTTTTGTAGTATGTATTATGACAATTTCATGAAGATTGCTGGGTTTGGGGCTTTTTGGTTTGTGTTTGTTGGTTCGTTCTTTTGTTTGGTTTTTGTTTTGTTTTTTGAACACAATATAGCAGCATAAAGGGCCAAGTTCTGAGCCCAGTTATGTAATGTGTAGATTCTGACAGCAGCTTCATAAGTGCACATGAAAGCATATTTAGGCCCTAGAGTCAGCCATAAATTTTTAAATGACATTGCATATATAAAGCTGGAAGTGTCTTTCCACTTCATTCAGTCTGAAATATTTCCCAATCAGCGGCAGACATAAATTACTGGAAGATTAAGAATATTATATAGTACTTGAAAAAAGGGAATTTTAAGAAGTCTCAGTTTCTAACAGTAATTGCATTAGATGTGGAACAGACTAACTGCAGTGGGCCACCTATTCTCAACATACAGTTCTGATTATTTTTTAATACTTTTATTTTTTTTTCTCCTAATGAATTATGAGTGTGACTTTCCCGACTGCTGCATTAAGCCTGTAAAGAATGCAACAGTCATAAGAAAGGAAGGACTCTTCCTGCATTAACAAGTACACAGGGCTGCATCTCCCTCAGTAAAATCATGTTCAGCTTCACTGGGCTGACAGCTAAGCAATTTGAAAATTATTCCATTTAAGTACACAAAGATCCAATAGTCAGCCTCACAACAATTAATTTTTTAAATCTTGGCTAGATGGAAAAAGTAGTGAGAGATCATTGGTCTGAATTTATCTTTGCCCTAAAAGTTCTAAGTGGGGAAGTACACCCTAAATAAACTTACCCACCTCTGATTCTCGTCTCTAAACCATGCTGGTGAGATGGATACCTTCCTCCCCCTGCCTTTAAACACCCATGGTGTCAGGATGTGAACCTGCACTCAGACACCCTGGGCTTGCTGTACAGAACTGGTATGGTTTAAAGGAGAGGAACAGACACACTCAGGGTGATTCCTTGGCTTCATTTAGACACCAGTCTTCAGAAGAGTTACCCTCCTGTATTGTCCCCTAAAAGTGCCCACTACTTGATGTCAGACACAAAGGGCATTTTGAAGAACTGAGATACACATATCCACTGTGCAAACATCTCTGCACTGTCAGATGGATCCTACACGAGACGACTCCTCCATCTTCTGTCATTTGGGTGAGTACCAGGTATCAATATTGCATACCTGGAGACAAGCAGTGTGAGAACACCCTGTGGCAGCTATCACTGTGGAAAGTGAAACACAATAACGCTCCTTATCAGCCTTGGAGACCTGCCCCTTCCCTTCTGATGCTTTTCAGACAACTAAGAAAGGGAAGCCAGATGAAAACAGGTGACACAGACCTGTCTGCAAGGAAAATGGCTGGAGCTTCATGGCCACTGAAGAATAACTGAGCATCAGAACAGCTGTCGAGTCAGACTGTGTGAGCCAACCAGGGAAACACCTTCCACCACGGCGCTTTGGGTTGTTGGACTCAGGACAAATAATGCAGTTGAGAGTCAGTGTGCATATTATTCCACCATGGCTTAACTGTTACCAACACTGAACACTTGAAGGGATCTCAGAACCTGGGGAGTAAATCACTCAGCTGTTTCCAGGCATCACAAGCCCCTTGGAACAGGTTTCTCCCACCTTCTGCTCTTCCCCAGTGCATATCATGCATTTCCTTAATTTGCCCATTCATCAGCTATCACACAAACAATATTTTCATACTCCTTTCCTCAGCCCAAACAGCAATTTCCCCTTGCTCCTCAGGATTTACGCTTCCAGAGACACGACCTACTCGGGATACCACTGGGATTTTCCCAAATTCAGTGTCAGTGGCACACACACAACCTCCACGTAAGGATCAAGGGAGAATCTGATGTAGGCATTAGAAAATACTCTCCCTTACTTGTCACATCTAAATTAAAGAGCACTTATCACTCTTGGAGAGTAACTCTTTATACCTTAGGTTAGAAGGTAGCAGCCTCATCCGCCACAGAAGGTATAAATTACATACATTAGCCTGTCTGGGGAAGAAACAGAGCCTATATTCAACATTTTTTATTTTTAAAAGCTATAGCTATTACCATATCATTTAAAGCAAGTGAATTAAAAAAAAATCTTATGTAGATTACGATGCCACAGTTTTGACTATGCAGTACAGTAATGACAACAGCAGCAATGCTGTTCTTTGAGCAACTAATTTTAGGAATATTGTTCTTGTTGCCTTCAGGAGCCCAGGGATTTGATTTTGCTTGTTTGGCAAGGCTGTCATCTGCATTGCCTGACTCTTTCATACCATGCAACACTGATCACATACCCAGCATCACCAAGTCCAAAGGAAACAAACAAAAAGTGGCCCTGCTTGTACTTTTTACAAGCCCACACTAAATCGATTTAGAAGTGAAGGATTATGTAGGAAACATCCTGAGAGCCACTGAAACCTCTGCATATGCCTGCTGCCATTTCCAGTGAGCTGAGGGCATAGATGCAGACTGCACCTGCAGGGCTGAGCACGCAGCTAACCAAAGCAATTAAGTTTCAGAGTATTTCACAAAAAAACATTCCTTTCCCTCAGGCTGAGTCTTAGAAATAGGGAAAAAAAAAAAAAAAAAAAAAAAAAAAGCCACAGCAAAACAAAAGCATTAGTAATCAGCCTCATGGCAAAAATATAAAACTCTGGTCATGGTAACTCTTCAAGCATGGTTGGGCTAGCATCTCCCCTGACCCAAGTACTAGTTGTAACAGGGGCTCTTCCCAGGGAATACTAGGTACTGCCTCTTGAATATTCAGAATTGGTAGTGACGACATCCAGCCCATAATCTGAGCTTGTTTTCAGCAATCAGCAGAAGTCACTTGTCAAATCTCTACACAAAAACGTCTTCAAAGAGACTCGAGCTCAGTTCTGCCTCGCCAGAAGGAAGGTTGTTGGACAGCGATGAGCAGAGCTCGGTTTCATTAAGCTACAACAAAGTTTACTCACCCTGAAAAACACTTGGCTGAGAATGAGGACTAAGATATATAAGGAATAAAGAAGTGAGAAATACCTAGGGGCAAGAGCCTGAGAAGGCTGGAGCACGAGCAGCAGAGAGGAGAAAAAGCAAAGCAGCAAACCAGAGTTAGTCCAACACAGGCACAGCTGAAATGCAGATGATAAATTCTCAGCAGAGAGCAACCCCAACCCCGTCACACTTTCAACACCCAACACATACAACCAGTAAAATAATAATAATCTCCTGGAACATCATTTCTATTACTGTGATTGTCAGTACTTGCTAAGGCAAAAATCAACACCTCCTCAAACTCTTGCCCAGCTGTTTCTCTCTCAGAAGCAGGACTTCAGTGCATTAATTTAGCAGCTTACGAGCGTACCTGCATCTGCTCGGGTTGCTCACCACATCAATTTTCTGAAACAAAATCATCTCCTTGTTTCCATTAATTGGTCATTACAACATGTTGATCCCAGCAGCCCATCATTTGTTCTAATTTTGTCAATTAAAAAAAACCAGCCTGGGAGATGATCTCTGCTAATGGGACACCACATCCTCTGCGTTTGCTGTTCATCTAAAAACCTTCCTTTGCTGTTTTGGAATTGCCTGATAAAGCTGCTTGTTAAATGCTTTGAATGAAACCTTCACATTCAGGATGTTTTACTGGCTGGTTAATTACACCATAATTCTAGCTTGGCACTTCCATCTTCCTAACTGGCACTCGGTCTCAAATTCAGAAAAATCCTACTGATCCCATTTAGAAAAATGCTTGTATTGGAAGGAGTCAAAGTTGTTCGAACCCAGAGACACCCATAAGGGGAGATGAATTTTCACAAATGTTCACTGAAAGCAAATGCAGCACACATCACTATAAATTAAGCAGATGTTTATTTTTTTTTTTCTGAAGATGCACCTTTCCTCTAGGAATGTAAATATTCCACTTAAGCTTTAACATCCAGCAGCTCCCATATTGGAAAGAGAGCTCTTTAGAAACCTGCTTAGCTCAGAAACAAAAGCTGCTAGTCTGAATAAATATAAGAATATTTTCAGAAATAATTCTTGTGTTAGAGAAGTGACTCCCATGCCCATTTGGGTGTGATAAATGCAAAAAGCAAAACCTCTTCTGCTTCCTGCCACCATACAGAAAAGAATGAAAGAAATGAGGGTTGCAGATTGAACACATAATATCTTAGTAACAGTTGCATTAGCAAGATTCAAACAGAAAGGAGAGCAGAAGCTTCCCTGGTCTCTTGGGAAGCAGTACAATCTAGTTCAAAAGGACAACATGTACATATTGAGGAGGTAAGGAAATAGAATTTCAAATTATACTTCTACTCCTAAAATAGGAATTTTCATTCAGGATATTAGTGATCTCAGGAAAGATGCAAAAATTAGAGTTAACAGAAACCTAAACCATTTTTGAATAGCTGAATATTAAAAGGATCTTCAATACAGCTGACAAAACCATGATGAATCAGGTAGCTGGCAATCAATTGATGTAACAGTGATGGGAATTAGCAGAGTCACTCCATGATTAAGAGGATTTGAGTGACACCTCAATGCAAAGCCTTCACGCTAAGGTTATGGTTTTGGTTGTTGTTATTTGGGCTGGTTTCTGAAAGAAGAGCTCTAATTCTAAGCTAGTGCTGGATTTGCTCTGTGTTTGCAATGCCCAGTGCAATATTAATTGCTGCTCTGGGTTTTGAGGCCAGGAAAGTCCACAGCCTACTGATGGCAGGGATGCCACCTCTCCTGCAGCTTCGGAAGGGAACCCAAACCTCCTGTCCTCCCAAGGCACACAGATGGCATTACGACTATTCTGAACTTGTTTCTAAGATCAGTTCAGACCTAGAGAGGAGGAGGCAGAAACCTGTACAGTTTTGGGTTGGTTTAATATTTTTACCAGTTCTTTTAGAGGGAAGACTTCTAGCTTGATTCTCCCAGAACAACCTCAGCATCACGTCTCTGACAGAACTCATCTGCATCAATTGCTGCAAGCAAATCCACCCCTCTTCTTTTGTTGGAGGATACTTTTTCCCTTCTCACCAGGTGTGTAGAGATGCTGTTGCATCCCAAATACACCGTTCCAAAACGTACTGGTAACAAGGTGTTTGCCAACACAAGATCCGTAAGGGGCCAATCATTTCTTCTTTGGCTGTGAGAGCAACTCTGCCCTGTGAGAGCATGTTTCCCCGCTTTCCTACTTACTTCGTTTGTCAGAGTACTTTAACTGGATGTATTCTAGCTCCTTTTTACTCTGAAGTCTGTCAAACACAGGTTTCTCCAGTGCTCCCTGATCATGCCAACCCAAAAGCAGGTAAACTTGTTTCTCTGACTCAAACCCATGACAGTGACCTGTCTCCACTTTTCTGGAAAGTTCACTTTAACACAGCTTTGGACTTTACCAACCAGCCTTCCTTACCAACTTTAACAATTACCTGCCTCAGCAAGATACTGTTAATAAAAAGCTGAAAGGATGACTAACATTATTTTGGGTATCTCCAGTTCCTGAAAATGCCTTTGGATAAAGCTTGCCCTTAATCCTGCACTGTAACACAACCACATATTAGCAACCTGAAGTTACATAACATACTGTATTTCAATTCTTTTCACATCCTGGATCTGAAACTCCAGTTGGCATTAAAGTGTCTGATGGTTGAAATCATCAACTTACATTGAGTGAACACTTGTATTTTAAGCTCAGAACCTGCAGCAGTGTTTGATGTGGCCATCAAACAACAAAGTGAATTAACCTCTTCCCTGTCCCACTCTTGACCACAGTAAGCCTGTGGGCACCTGTATCCAGACAAACAAATGCAGTAGGCAGGAAAGCACATCAGATCTGTACTAAGTCCCTCCTGTTTCACCATGTGAAGTTTTAAACAAATTTGAAGGAACAGACACCTTCTCATTTGGAACATTCCTGAGCAAATTTAACCAGTGGTGGAAAACAACTTTATAACCACATCTGTGCCACTGAAAGGCATTTATTTTTCATCCTCAAGGAAAATGTGAAGAAGCTAGTTATTATGGCAGTGCCTTGAATAATGTGTTTTTACATTGTGTTAGAAATCTCTCCACAGTGCTAGAAGCCTACCTGGTTCTGCAAAACTGGATTGCCATATTACTATTAACTGCACATTAGAAGACAAATTATAAATAAAAGTGTAACCTTTAAAAGGAGGTCAGGACTGCTTAGTCCATATAAAAGCTAGTGCAAGTCATGCAGAACATGTGATTTAAATCTAAAGCATGTTTGAAATTGAAATTACCTTAAAGGCATTAAAAACTTCAAATGCCTTAATTTTCAAGATAGCTTAATTATTCCCTATATGTTCTTGTTGATAGCTTTTGTTCTCAGTAATGTCCAGCAGTTACAGGCCTCTCTGCTTAAAATAAAACACACTGGGAGAATATGGAAGAGGAATGCAAATCAGAAGTGATGTGTTTACAGAGAAAACAGTAATGTAGAAATATTTACTTTTCTGGAGAAATATCATATTAAAATGTCAGCATTACACAAACTTCAGCTGCTTACATTTACACTTAAGTGTGGCTGCAATAATCAGACACTACACAAGACAGACTGAAAACAAATTTCTCTGTGCTTATCTGGTCAAGATACGCTGAAAAAACTCTCACAACAGGTAAGAACTTATACCAAAAGAAGGAATACTCCTTCCTCCTGCCATCCATCTATTTCTTATAAACTTTTAATACATAACATACTGTGTAATCTTTCTGTGGAACACCACAGAACTGCAGTGCACAGTTTGCAAGGGGACCTGAAGTCTTTCATATAAACTGAACGATGTAACTCCACTGACCAGGACTGGTATCATCACCACTCGGTACAGGCTGACCAGAGAGGGGCTCCCTACAATCTCCTGAAGACTGTCTAGAGCCTCTGCCAACACAGGTATGCAAGCAGCAACATTGCCCTCCTCCCCAGCCCTCACCACCTCCAGCATGAAGAGCTATAGCTTGACAGAGGACAATTTTTAAGGAAAAATAAAGTAAAATAAATCAAAATGCTGGCATTGCTACACTCTTTCCCTGAAGACAAACTGACAAATGGTCCTTTCTGCTGCACCCACACCAGTAGTTTCGACTGCAGCCTCAGTGACAGAGTGGATTTCTCCTTTCCTGTGCCACCAAACCACACAGGTAGCCCAGGGACCCGTGGTTTGTCTCACGAAGGGACACCTAGAACAGATGCTGGGAGGAAGACGGAAAACCATTTAAACCCAGCTGCTGCCACCTCCTCCAACACTGACAGAGGGAGAAACGCCAGACTTCTGCCTACCCCTTCCTTCTGTAGGAAGTAAATGCCCCAGAAGGCAAACCTTGAGGTACCTTCTATGGCACTTCAAAGGTCTGGTGCTGCCAGTTCACTCCACAGCCAGGGAAATAACGGGTCAGCTCTCTGGGATCTCCTGCCTTTTCCTGCCCTCGTGATCTGAAACTCAACGTGTCCAGCCCAAACCTCCAAGCAGTGCAGTCCATACGCATTCCATGACTTCCCAACCTTGATCAAGACCTGAAGAGGACCCAAGGCACAGCATTACTGACGTAGCAATACACAGCCTTGTTTTTTGTGTCCATGTAGGGAAATAAGTGAAATGAATGAGAAAGCTACAGAAACAAGAACTGAGTCCAGAGAAAGTACACTGCTCTCTCTGACATCATACCACTGCTCTGTTCCCTCCCAAATACCTATTACAATAACATCTGATGTCTTAATTAAGCTATTGCTCAAATGCAGTGAGATACTCTTTTTATCTTAAGCATGTGTCATGTCTGCAATAATTTCATTATAGCTTTAGACTTTTTATGTGACAAACACACACGTAGAAGAGTAGTTATCACATAAAGTGTCTTGGAACATTATGACAATAAGATTAGAGTAAGTCGGCAGAAATAAAATACTGCTGTAACTAAAATAAATTCTGCCTCTCAGGGAGGAGGGACTGATACACAAGACAGGAACTCAAGAGACAGAGTAACATGAATCCTGAATTTCATGCGTACCTCTGCCAAGCCATCACTTGACTGTTCCTTAAAGCAACCTCTTACAAAGGCAAAGAGCTGGTAGCAGCCTCTAAAGATGCTTAATGCATTTCAGAACAGCCCAAAATCTGTCCCAGGACTGTCCAGCAGGAAGCAAACACAGCCCTTTACTCATTTACAAAGTTTTCAAGAAGGAACTGCACAGCTGACTAAAAAGCTAATTTCAGAAAACAAACCCACCACCAAAAGGTGTCTTTGTAGGAACCACCAATCCCAAACTCTTCACCTTGACTTAAAGCACCAGGGAAAAACACAAACCTTTCCAAGGGAAGCCTGGAACTTACCTCACCCTTCAGGTTACACCAGAAGCATCTGCTCCATAAAGCATCCACACAGCCCCCCACTGTTGGATCACAGCTTTTTTTTTTTTTTTGTCTTTTTGGCCTTTTTTTTTTTTTTTTTTAAATATTTGCAATGTTCCTGGGCCGTAAATACAGGCTTTCACTTTAATCTGCTTAACACACTGTGGAAAAGGGCTTCTAATTTCAAAACACTGAGATAAGACAAATAATTCATACAACACATTAGCACAACATCTATGGCAAAAGCATTTAGTCAGAGCTCACTGCAAACAATAGGGTGCTGAAGAAATCTGGGAGAGGCAACTGCCTGAGACCCCACCACACACTAAAATACACTTTGCTACATTCCACAGGCAATACAAGAACACTGAATATTAATATAGGAATTGTCTAGAGGCAATAAGGCAGTAAATTCCCCTCCCCACAGACACCCTAGCTTCCCCTGCTACTCCAGTCCTTTTCTAAATGTCTTCGTTGTTGTTTTTTTCCAGGATGTTCTCCAAATCAGTCATCTTTCCTTTGTGCCCTTTCATTACACTTCTTCCTTAAGTGCCACGTCTTTCTTTTACTGTTCATTACCCAAAACTACCCTGCTCCCCCCTTTGGCTTCATTTACTTCCTTTCTGGGTTTGTTTTTACATTTTCTATTGCTGCCTTTCCAGAGCTGAGTTTGCTTCCAGTGTGCGTTCTGCTGTGTGCAGAGAAAAGCAATGCCACTAAATATTTTCAGTATACTGGCACGAGTCCCCACCTAGCCACTTGTGATCATTTGCTCTCAAATCCCTAAAGACATTCTGCTTTGAACCTCTGCTGAGGAAAAAGAAAGAAAGGATAAGTGGAAAAAATTCAGAGGAGACTTGCCAACTGCAGAGGTCTGTGACAAGCCATTTCTACAGCCTCTAAACTGGGCTGAAAACAACAGGAAGGTGGACTTGGGAATGCCAGTCAGCCATTTCAGCACACAGCCAGAACAGAGCAGCCCAACACTGGGATCAAGTGCAGACTGCTAAACAGATGCTCGTGGCTACCCTAAACCTAGCTTCGTCCAGAATTCTTCCTCCTCGTCCCTGCTAAGGTGAATGTTGTATGGGGGAGCGTGCTTTGGAGAGCTGAAACCAAAGATCTGAGTGACAGAACTCCTTGAGCTTGTTTCCAAGAGATGTAAGCACTGCTCTGGAAAGTTAATGACTAGCTAGAATTCTAGAAGGATTTTGCTCCTCTATTTAAACAAACAAACAAAGAAAAAAAAAACCCCACAACTACCTTCCCTTGTTCTTTTGCTTAGCCTTGGATATTATACTGGCAGTCACATTAGAGCATCTCTGGGTACTGCTGACCTGGCATGGTAATTTCACATCAAAAAAATTAATAACTGCAACTTCTCATGAACTAGAGCCAGGAAGCTCTAAAAAGGGGTGAAATGGTACAGTGGGATTTACTCAGAACACAAAAAATGGAAGAGAATTTAAGTTCAAACCCTGTTAGAAGCAGCCAAGACAGCATAAACAGATTTCAACAATTAACCAAAATCTAGAGAGAGAAATGCCAACGAGCCAGGTCACCCTGAGAGTCAGCTCTAAATTTTCTGCATGCAATTCCCTACAATTTGTTCCCCTTTCCCTCCCCTCTGCTCTCCATCAGGAAACAGAAAAGACTTTTTGATTGGTATAAGAATAAAGGTAGGATTTCAGCAATTCCAAAATAAAACTTTCAGTAATCCCAGCAAACACATCCCATAAGCAGCGACAGAGAAGTACAACTGGGGTTCTGTACATGAACACATTTCTGCTCATCTCCTAACAGCTGCTCCTAAGGAAGGATATAAATTCTCCTCCAGCAACGGAGCCACAGTATGATCCTGCAAGCAAAATTACAGCAGGGTAACGATGTATCTGCCAAAGCAATTCCAGTCCTCACCCAGCCCTCCCTACCCTGAAAACAACAGTTAATTCCCCTTTTATTCCCACAGTAATTTTCATTTGTACCAGAATTCTGTATTTTTCTCTAACAATTGCACAGTGCAGTCCTGGCTTGCTAGCAGTCCTCCCTTGGTCTGCCCTGCACGTACACCCCTTGCTCTGGGCAGTGGAGTAGGGTCACTGGCATCCACAGAACCATTCACACACTTGGTATTAAACACACACAAACTGTCACAGGACCAAGCCTTCTGCCAACAGAGCAGAACCCTTCTAACAGCCACAGGTACCTCTCAAGCTGCAAACATACGACTGACCTTGATCACATCTCTGGCACATTCGTGGTCATGAAAAGCAGTTTAAAAATAACCCCAATTTTAACAGAAAATAATACACCATTGCAAACATCAGGAGCATGGAATGGTAAAGAAACCTGTAGGAATGACTTGCTGGTTTGTTTTTTAAAGACTCTCAAAGTGTAAAAACCATTGACAGATGGGCAGAAATGCTTACAGGCTGCAAGCACAACATCACTAGGTGTTTCTCCATCCCCTGTGCTTCCAAGCCCTGGACAGAGGTGCTATCCTGCTTTTGCTAACAGCCTTGGGTATATTATCTCAGAAGCACTGTGGCTCAGTTGGTGTTAATAGCTCAGAGTATATTTCATTAGAATTTTTAAGAGGCCTCTCTGTAACAACCCAGGCAGGAAAGGACCCTTCCTAATTTCTACAGTGACACCACAAACGACTAACAAAACTTCTCTTGAAGATTGCACACATGAAGTATGACACAGAAAGAGGTTTTCTTTACATGCCCTCGCTTCCTTTGAGATCGGTTTCATTTTATTTCATTTTTTAATATATTTAGAAGAAGCTTTATGCTGACAGTTTTTGACTTCAAGTATTAACAAAAGCTGTATTTCAGCCTGTCTTATCAAATTTCAAGACTCCTCTCAAAGCAATAGTTTCAACCTTACCTTTCTGTCTTCAGTTAACAGATGTAATGCAGCACAGTCCTCTAACTGATTTACATATGGTACAGACTTTGGCAACGTCATCTATCAGTTCATAAAAAGGCATTTTTTCCCCCTACCTCTACCTTTGAAGAGAAACTATAAGGGGAAGCTCTACTTTAAAGTATTCTCACACTTCCACGACAGGAAGAAAATAAAACCTGTAATCTGTATTTCACAAGCCTTGGCCTTGGTTTTATCCTTGACTGCATCTAACAGACCTTGCTTCAGTGCCAAAACTGTCAAGCTCTACTAATACATAATTTACCTCTTCCCCATGGTATCTACAGTTTTGCATATGTACGTATTTTAGAGGTATATGGCAGACACTTCTACATAACTATGGAAAAAAATCCCTCTCTCATATGTGAGGAGTTGGCAATGCTGTTGGGTGCACACTTGCCTGCACTCGTGCCAAACGGTCTGCCTCTGGGTTTGGATGGGTTTGGGTTTGTATTCTTTCAGCCATATTTTCCAAAGGCAGCTGCAGCCTTCTGGGCCACGTATTCACCATCCTTCACTCACATCACCTCTTTGGCCAGCACACCCTTCCCAAGGACTTCCACGTGAGTAATAAAAAAGGTGTGGGGGTTCTCTGCCCAGCCCCCTCCCAGGAGTCCAGGAGTTTTCATTTCCATCCCTGCTGTACATCAAACACTTTCAATCCATCTGAACAGTTGCAGACCTGAAGCACACAGACATATTGTCAATTAATGCTGTAAATACCCCACAGTCTGTACAAAATGAGACATTCAAAAAGAACAGCAGCACCACGGTTTTCTCTCCGTGATCACCACACCTGCCTCATTAATCTCATGTACCCATGCGAGGTAAACACACAGCACAACCACAACCCAAAAATCAATAAAACCTTTAAAAAAAGGTTTAATTTGATTCTACAAGGGAGGTTATCATAATCCAACTCCGCTTTCTCACATTCTGCTAGCAATTTCTCTGAGCTCAGTTTCCACTGCTAACTCTGTGCTCCATCTCGCTTATCTCTCACGCTGTTATAATGCCAGCTCAAATGCTGGTTGTAACAGCACAGCAATTTCTCAGAAGTTGCCAGCTTCATAGTGTGTTCCTTTAGAAGTGCATGGAAATTATTAGATTAAATTACAAATGAAAGACTCTGCAGTTGGTCATGACTACTGGAACGTTTATGTGCATTCCATTGATCGTGAATTTTAACTTTTATTCCTTTACAGACCTTCTGTTTACACTCTGTTTATTATACTGGGAGAGAGCTGTATGTTTTCCCCATACTCCCCAATATCCTCAGAAGAAAAAGACTGACACCCACCTCCCCCACCCCCTACTGACTTAGCATCAACAGATCCCCTACAACCCTTTTTCAAACCCCTGTTAACGTGAGCACATTGCACACACAGCAGTGCAACTCACCATTTAAAGAACACACCTGTATGGGGATCTGCTTTACAAAGCAAGACCTGCAACAGCCCAGTTGCACCCCCCCACCCCAGTTTGTAAGAGTTCACGTACCAGCATGGGACCAATTTATTAATACATCCAGAAATACGTGAGGAAAACATTGATCATACAGCGACTGGTGATCACAGTAGGGTGAGCAGCAGGATCTTCGATCAGCTCGCTGCTGGGGGGTATCATTTGCAGGAAGATATTTCAAACCAATTTCCTGACCATGCACTGCCACTGGAAATATCTAGTCATTTTCTGCAGAAATAGAGCTGTTTGACCCAATTGCAATGCAGATAATTACATTACCTGTACCTAAAATCCCTCCAAGTGTTTCTATCAGGTATGGTATTCTTCACTGTCTGTGCTGAGCTGCTCAGCGTGGCTCAGCACCATTAAACAGCTCTCAGATTCCACACCAGAAGTGGCTGGATTTCAGTAATAAGCAAAATGGTTCCCAGTAGTGTTTAAAACACCTGGGGATCTTTCCCAACGAACAGGGCAGTGAGGCTAAACTGTAAGACTAAACTGCTGTAAAATAAGCCCCAAAATTTCTTCACCAAAGTACACACCCTAACACACTGTCTCTGAAGAGCTCGGTCGTTGCCAAGAATTAAACGTACCCAGATGAGACATCAGATAAGTGCATGAAGAATAATTCACAACCTTTACATTCAAAAAATGAGACTATTAACTCCTCGTGACATACAGCCCAAGTTATTCTCATGTTTCTATCGGCACAGACCATCTACAGCAGACGTGCTGGAGCACCCAGCCATGAGTCAGAGAACTGAGCTCAGTATATTAGTTCAGCCATCACAAAGCACAAAGCCAGCCTCTTCTTCATCTGCAGTCCAAGGAGATTTTATAACCAACTTAAAGGAGCAAGTGAACTAACTGATCATGAACCCAATTAGCTAGAAGTGAGAGGAGGCTTTCTAATCATCAGAAGAGCCAAGCTGCAGAAGAGCCTGCTGTCAGAACTGTGAGGACAGAAAAGCTAACAACCCTTCAAGTGAAGTCTGATCCATTTGTGATACCAACTGTGTAACTTGGATCCAGGGAGAGCAGAGGATTTAGACTCTGCTCTGCAGGGCACTCCTGTACACACCTGGAGGAGTCTGTGCAGGTAAGAAGACACAAATTGTCTGCCAGCCATGGGTATATATAATCTTAAAACTAATAAATACATTTCCAGAAGTGATTATCAAGGCTACAAAGCCTGCCTTAGCAATAGGTGAAACATAAGAAACCTGAAAAATGAATGAGAGGAACAGAAAACAAGACAGCAGAAATCTGCATATGAAGTGTGGAAGCTTCCAGACATCCAGAAGTTTCTCCAACACCTTACCTGGAGGAACCTCCTCTTCTGTCAAAGCCAAAGAAATTCAGAAAACTACAGAATCTCCCTGGTGAGCTCAAGCCCAGGTATAAGTGTACTGGGACAGAGAAAAAAACCTCAGGTCCACTTGAGAAGCAGCCACTGCTTCCCTCCCACAGCATCCTGCCCCACGGAACGGAGATGACAGGGTCTGATGAACCAGGTGCCTACAGCTCAAAGATGGACACACAGCTGAGGTGACTATTGCACTGCAGCACACAAATGGAGGGCCCCAAGTGAAGTGTACTGCTCCATTTTGACAGCTCCCTGTAAACCACCCAGGCCCAGAACCCCCCTTTCCCCTCCCCACCTCACACAACCCAGCTACTGCTGCTACAGCCCCTCTGCTTCACCCCCAGAAGCAAGGAAGCATGGAGTCTGTAAACAACCCTTAAGCCACCCAGACTTGCCAGTGCATTTAGGTCTACCTCCAATTTTAATTTTACTTATTTATTTACACCTGTTCCTACAACTGTGTCACTGGAAACACACTCTTAAAAATATTTCGGCAGAGAATGGATTACCTGTTGATGAACTGATGCCAAGAGTGATACAGATGTCACAGTAATTTATAACTAGGTTGGGGTTTTTTTCCCCCCCTCCCTTTCACTGGGATAGCTCTCAGATTAAATCTACTGAGATGAATTGAGTCATTCCAGATTTTCCCCAGCACACATTTTTGTAGCTTATAAATACTAGAACAAAAAAACCCAAAACAAACCCATACCAAAAAAAACCAGACAACCTCCCCAAGCTGAAATTGCCCTTTCCATTCAAACCCAGTGCTACACCAGAACTGAAATTGTCACACAGCCCGTTCATCTCCATTACAAAACATGTTCTTTATTTAGTAAAATTACAGCATTTGGTTGAATGATAGCACTATTTACAAACTCCTGAGATGTTTCTCAAGCAAATAAAATAAGAGAATAGGTTATGGTTTATTGAAATAAGAGAACTGCATTGTTCCTAAGAGAACAACATACTGCTGCTATTATTGCTCCTATGCTACAAACACTTAAAACAATGTCGTCCTTTAAAGGATTCATAGCACATATCATTTACCAAAATAGGACTGAATCAGCGGTGCGTGCACAACAGCCCTCAGTGATGACAAAGGCAACCCAAAGAGTGTAAAGAAAACATCCAAATGTATAAAATCCAAAGAGTCCTCCTAGAAACAATACAGGAAATTTTGTACCGTGACTATGCTCTGTGGAGCAGTCTAAATCCAGGAAGGGAAACACCTAGCAATAAAGGATTTCTTTAAAGGAAAGAGTACCACAAACCTATAATGTCATTATGAATGATGTCACATCCCTACTCATGGAGCATCATCTAAATTGAAACAAAAACAGCAAGCACCCCCCCAGCCTATCAGCAGAGAAAGGATCAGGCTGAACGGATGACACGATAACAAGCTCCAAAGGCTCCTGTGAAACAGCAAATATTCTCGGTGCCTCAGCAGTGAGCAGACAAGAACAGGTGCCTATATAGCTGCAGCTTTCTGTTAGTAAATACTGAGCATCATGAAAATATTTGCACGCAGCACCTTCCAATGATCAAATTTTTGTCGGCACGACATTCTCTCCATTGACCTACACTGAGAGCAAGAGCTCAGTTCCAAAAAAACAGAGCTTTTTTTATCAGATTAAAAAGCTTTTTATATACTTTTCATTTTTAATGAAACAATATTTCTCTATTAAAACACCGTTTATCCAATTATAACTCTTTCTATTGGGGCTAGTAGAACATTAAGCCTTACACTGCAGCATGGGCAGAACTCCACGGATGTCAAAGCCTGCAAAGTGAAATGAATGGCACTTCACAGCCTCAGCCCAGGGCCAGAGCGAGGGAGCGAAGCATTCCTTCTCCTAACCATGGCAAACCACAAACCCTTGTTGCAGAGCACACGCGGGCTGAAATTCAGCGTGTTGGACATGGGCTGCTCTTAGGAAAACCTTACAATTAGTGTGAGCAGTAAAAATATCCTTCAGGAGGAAAACCAGGCTTTTTATCCACTTCCTGCCTTTTCCACGCATGGTGTCAATGTTCTAGTGACCAGTTTTGATATCACACTGCAGGGGATTTTCTGAAACAGGCAGGTATGCATGTGTGCTCCTGTATGCTAAATAAATTACCCAATTTATTTCAACGATTCTCTATTTGCAAGGTGCTTTTGGTAACTCCTGTATTTATGTTTTCAGCGAAGTGTTCCACACAGCAACACAAACAGCACAACCTTAGCAAAATAAAAACCAAGTTATGTAAGGACCTGGTGCTCTAAACATGTACGTGTAGCAAGGAACAGGGTACTTGGAAAAGCCAGCACTAGAATAGCTAAAGCTTCACTTCAGAATCTATTCCACAGCAAACTTTCCCCACTTGTTCATCAACAGCCTTTTCTTCAATTATTTTGGTCATTCTCTAGGTAAACTGGTTCCTATAAACTCTGAAGTGTCAAAGCAGCTTTGCAGCAGGTGCAGCCACAAAAATAAAGGATATGAAACAAATATTCCTAGTGTTTTAAAAGGTCAAACAATAAGGATTTTTACTGTTGGAGGTGTGTGCATGTGTATGTACACCCAAGTCTCTGTATATCTGTACCACTCCTTACACGAGAGTCCAGATCTGCCAACACGTTGCAGAATCACAATCCAAACAGGGAAATTCTTGAACTCAACACACACCTGAACACACGAGCTTATAGAGGTAGCTGTTCTAAAAATAATTTCACCTATGCTGGTCACACATTAAGGTCACCCTGCTGCCATAAGAAATAAAGGGCCATATGAAGAAAAAAAAAAAAAAAAGGCAGCAAGAAATCAGATTCTATTTCAATAGGTTTAAAAAAAAAAAAAAAGCTGCAAGTCTATAGGGACAGCTGACACCTAATCCATCAAGTCCTGGTTTCAAGGAGGCCAAAATGTTAATGCTTCTGCATCTCCAGGTTGTCCCCAGCAGGCAGGCACAGTCAGCTGTGCGCACTGTGTCGCTCAATTCATTCCCAGCGCGCTAATTCATGCAACATTAGCAGGGGATGCCAGCTCCAATTCCGTTCCTGTTTGCACCCTAGCAGTACACTTGTATTTTCTGCCAACTCCATTACATCAGCTCAAAAAACCCAAACATCCCTTTTTTTTTTTCTTTTCTTTTTTTTTTTTTTTTCCTCCCCAGCTCCCCGCCACTCTCCTGTCCCTTCTCCTGTCCCTTCCCCTGCACACCCAGCGCAGCTCCCACCCTCTCCCTCCATCCCTGACCTTCCCCCGTCACTCGGCTCTTACATAACCCCGCGCCTGCTCGCGGCCGCCAGCGCCAGCCCGTGCGGGGCCACCCGGGGCCGCCCGCCGGACCCCGTCCCCGGTCGGTGCCGGGGGACGAGGGACATGTGGGTCAGCGGGGTAGCACTACCACAGCCGGGAGGATTCGGCACCGCGGAGAAAACCACCGGAGCCGCCTGCTCTTCCCAACCCCCCCCATCCCCTCCTCCTCCTCCTCCCCCCGTTCCGCATCCGCGCGGCCGCGTTACACAATTCCCGGGATCCCGGAGCTCCCCGGCAGCACCCGCCGACCCCCGGGCCTTGTGTAACCCCCGCCGGCAAATTAAGGAAATTTCCCCCGGTGTTTCTGATTAACCTCGTTACATAAGGCGCTCGCATTCCAAATCCACTCTCGCAAGCTCTAAATATACCCCGCGCGGCACCGCCGCCCGTGGCCACCGGCCCGGCCCGCCCCGCCATCGCCTCCCGGTCCCTAATCGCCGCTAATTAACCGGTGTCAGCTCCGCGGCTCGCACTGTGCGCGCATCCCCCGAGTGGGAAGCTGCCTGGGAAGGGGGGGGGGGGTGTGGCCAAAAGGGGAAAAATACTGTAAAACACCAGGCAACACATGATCAGCCATATTCCAACCTACGGCCCCCGGTCCCACCGGGCACCGCGGGGCTGCCGCTCCCGCCGGGCACGCACTTCCCTTCCCGCAGCCGTGTGCGTTATTACATCGCGGTATGGCATGAATCCCCCCATCACCGGGTGGCTGTGCCGAGCGAAGCCTCTCGCAGCAGCACCGCTCCATGCATTATTTACAAGTCATTAAAGCGGCAGCCGCCTCCCTCCCGCACGTCTCGGCAAACTCCGCCGGTGTTTGAAGCCGGCGCCCCCCACCGTGCCCCGGGGCGCGGGCATCACCCGGGACCCCCAACTTCCACCGGCACCCCCGGAGCCGACCGGCGGGCAGCGCCGGAAAAGGGGGGGGCTCGCAGCGTTTGGTTCGGGGGGAGGGAGGGAGCAGAGACCCCTCCGCAAAGTTGTGCATCCTCAATTAACAACAGGAGCCGCGAGCCGCCCGCCCCGCCGGGAGGGCACCGGCCGCACACCCGAAGGGATTCGGTGGCCAAGTCCCCCGCGCAATCACGGTCCCCGCTCGCACCGGCACCGCTCGCGGAGCTGTCAGCGGGAGGCAGGCGAGGGGGAGGAGGAAGGGGGGGGGGGAGGAAGGACACTGCAGCTTTAAAAGTTTGTTCCCTCGGATCGCAACACTCCGGCTGCTTTTTTATATATTTATGAAATTATGTAATTTCGGGAGCGCGGTGCCCATCCGGACAGCACCGGCCACAAGCGGGAGGACGGGGGGGACAGCCACCGCCGCTCGGTGTCCACGGCACCCGTCCCCCCTCCCGCAGCGATCAGAGAAGCTGTAAAAGTTTGCGAGGTTCTGCGGGGGGTGGGGGGGGGGAGAAGCGCGGCTCGTTCGCGTGCGCGGCTCCCACGAGCGCCGCCGATAACCCCGGGAATTCAATCGCTGCGTTCCCCCCTTCTCTTACCCCCCCCTTCCTATTCCCACCCACCCCGACCCCCCACTCCCCCGGCCCCCTCCCCCTACCTCTGCTGCCGCCGCTGGAGTAGCTCTGCCTGCGGGCGGGGGCCGGCGCATCGCTTTTCCGGGCAGGCTCCGGGTTCACCGGGGTGTCCCTGGCGCCGCCGGCCGCCTCCGAGACGCTGCTGCCCGGCTCACCGGCTGCTGGATCGGGGGCTGCCGGAGCGGACTCCATGTTTTTCCCAATGTAGAGCGCTTGGAGATGGCGAGCTCCTACACTCCCTCTATCTTCTGTTTCCAGCGCAACTCTATGGTAGGGAAGCAGAAGGGAGAGCGCGAGCGTGATCCAGATGGGATGTGAGCTTGTGCCTGGCTGTGACCACAAGCAGCGCTAGCGAGAGCTGCACACCCCCCCCCCCCCCCCGCCCCCGCACCCCCCGCACCGCCGCCCTCCGCCGCCAACCCCGGGGTGCGGGACGGCCGCGGAGCCCCGGCGGGACCCGGCGGCAGGGAGGGTGCTGCGGTGCCCGTGGCGGGCGGGATGCCAGGGGGACCAGGGCCCAGCAGGGCTCCCCCAGCTCCAGCCCCAGTGCTGGGGGGGAAGACCCCCGTTCAGGGCTGCCCTTCGCCCCAGGAGTTTCGGATGGAGCGGCGTCAGGAGATGCCAGGTGGTGCCAGTGTGTCCAGCCCTGCAGCCTGAGGACACAACATTGCAGACAGTACCACCCTTCCGACAAGGTGTGCTTTGACATGGGGACAAAAGGTGACCAGCAAGGTGCCAGAGCACCTCCAGATGTGGTTGGACTTGTGCAGCACTGGTGCAGTCCCTCATCTCGCTCACAGTCCGCTCCTTGTCCATTCCCCCAGCAGGACACAAAGTACCAGGCCCACAGCCACATCCCTCTGGTGTCACAGGCCATGTCACACGCAGCCCCCCTCTCCTGCACCCAAAGTGCTAAAGCTGCTTTGCCTCCTCTGCCTGGCAGCGTGGCCCAAGCAGACCACAGCACTGTGCACTGAGAGCAGGACAATTCATTGTCCAAGTGGTCCTGGGTGATGTGCAAGCAGCTGACACGCCACCTTCTGCCAACCAGGACTGCTGCTACGGCTTTGAGCACTGCTAGTGCTGGCACCTGATGACACTCGCAGGTAAACCCTGGCCAAATCCACCTTCTACAGCCTCATCACCACCACTGCAATGCTCTGCCACAAATGGTGGCTGCTCACAGACAGCTGTGAAATGCACCATGAGTCCTGTTGGCCCCAGGAGCTCGTCCACAAACTGGAGTACATCTTGCACCGCTGATAGTTCTTTTAGTGGAAGGGCAGAATCTTGGGTCACTTGATGTGGAGGTTCTGAAGTTCCAATTACCTCTGGGAAAAAAACCCCACCACCACAATAGTTCTGATCATCTGTTGGCTGCCTACTTCTGAGAGGGATGGGCAGATGTGGTTTGAGGCTGGGCTGGCCACTAAACGGACAAGAGATGCTCTCTGTTAACCCCTCTCCCTTCCCGGACAGAAGACAGAATAATTCTTGATACTGCTCTGCATTTATTATCAGAGCATGAATAAATTTGCTGAGGTCAGAGCTGGACTTGCAGACCTTGGCCACTGAGTAAGCCAGTGCCTGTTCTTGATGGTTAAGTGTTCAGTTACAGCAGGCCTGGAAGCCCTGGGGTATGGACACAAAAGGCTAAGATGTTTTTCACCAGTGACAAGTGAAACCCTCTCAAGCCTGACAGAAGCTGTTCCTAGACAGTAGAGTTGAAGAGGGAGGGAGTGAAAATGGGAGAGGCACAGGAGTGCAGTCTGCCCCCAGTGCCTTCCCTGGAGGCTTGGGGAACATCCCAGCAGTGCACTGTAAACAGGCTGGCACAGACAGGTTCACAGGCTTTTGGCATGGTCTGGCCAGAATCTGCAGAGGGCAGCAAGGTGGTCCTGCTCTGATGCAAGTTTGGGGGATTAGAGCTGCAGTTTCCTGCAAACTCTCTCCCTTTACTTCTTACTACTTGGCACCCTCCAAATAGGAGCAAGAATTATGTGAGCTGTGGAAACTGAACTGCCTGTTATCCTGAGAGAAAGCTTATCCCTCGCTCTTCAGATCAGGGTTTAAAGCAGGCTGACCAGGCAGTGTGTGTTGGGAAACTCGCCCAGCTAATAAAAAAAAAAAGACTTCACTCCTCCGGGCTGCCAGACCCCTGCCTTTCACCAGCACTGGGAACAATCGGACTGCTCCCCACGGCAGGATTATTCACGTGAGGGTTCTGTAGGACTGATTTCAGTACTGCACATAGTCCAGATTATCAGCATGTGGGGTGTTTTTCTCTCTCCTATGTGCTAAAGGCTGCTGATAGTTAGCACACCTACCTTAGCTATACAGTTGTCATTCAGCGTGTCTTTCCTTCCCCCCATTTTTTAAAACTAAACATTTTTTCAGTTCACTTTCTTAAGAGAGGGGAACACTGAAGGCTACAATAGGACAGCATACAGTAGAGCTTTGTTTTCCAAAGAAATTATGAGGGGGGTGAAATCACAGCCGAGTAAACACAAGTGCCTAGAACATGTGAATCAACAGAGAAGAAAAATCAGTTTTATGCTGCTTAAAACCCTCCCTCTCAAGTCACTAGCAATAAGAACCAGCTAAAGGAGGACTTGTAGCATGCTTGTAGAGGCAACAGTCTGGTTTTGTAGCACCTACACAAGCAAAGAGACAAAGCAGCTTTGCTCCTTTTCAAAAAGAGAGGGTGCCCAAAAAACCTGGAAGCACCTTGAGGCAAACAATAGGTGACAGTTCACTTCAGCTTTATGTAATGGGGGGAAACCATCATGACTTTTGTCAAGCTCCCTCTACGAAGCAGCTCTGAGGAGACATTTCTTAGACCAGAGAATAGGAAAGACCTTTTCTGTGCCTTTCCCATTCTCTGGTCTTTCCCTTCCAACTCATACCACTATGGTTCATTAACTTTGATCACTAAGCTTGTTTGAACAAGTGAGATGGCATTAGCAGCAAAGACAGGTATGCTGAGAAGCTTGAGGAGAAGTGTTTGGTTAGGTTAGAAAGGGCTTTAGGAATTGCTGCAGTTGTTACTTGCAACAGATCCTATCAGAAGCAAAAAGTAATGGAAACAAAGGACAAGTACCACCAAACATTTCCTGCTGATTTTTTTTTGGTTCCATGTAGATACAAAAATTAATAATTAAAAAAAGCTGTAATGAAAAAATAATCACTGCAATCTTGTGCAATTTCGGAGTAGACAAGGTTAAGATGATACTGGCACTTCCAGAGCACTGACACAGTGACATGGAGTAACTGGGAGAGAAGCTATCATGCATTGCTGACCCAGGAAGGATTTGATAGCCCACGTTCCCTTCTGTGGATCTGGGCTGCAGTCACCTCAGGCCACCCTGTGCACGTGTCACAGGGCACTGTCAGACCTTCCGAGGAGGCTTTGTTCGCTCCAGCCTAGCAGCTGTGGAGAACATTGCTGCAGAGCTAAAGAATCACAAGGGCAAAGCTTGGATAATAACACTCAAAAATAACTAGGAAGGTATTTTGGTGATGGTGGCGTGTCCTGTTTTAGGTGTTCCTTTGTGACATTCCCCCAGATTTTTCCTACTCCTGGACAGGTTGCCAGGGCTGAGGCCCATTCGCCTCCACTGGACACTTTCCCCTGTATGTGTTTGGATGTCTTTGCAGGAGAAGACAAAGCAAAAGGTCACAGGTTGAGGACATTCAGAATTTTCAGTGAAGTCAGCTAATACAATTCTTACAGACCAATCTTGAAAGAAGAATTTAAATTCTTTGTAACCATATTCTGGGGCATACCTTTTAACTTTAGTTCATTAAATATTACAGTATGACAGAAAAGTGCTTGCACTTGAACCACATATAATACCTGAAAGCAACTTTCTCCAGGTTATGCACCCCATCAAGCTCCAGCAAAACCAGGCAGACTAGTAAGCCACATGTACAGAACCTGAACTGATTGCTGAGGCTGACTATCTGGCAGTAATTAAATCCTACTTTAACAACACTTTCTCTTGATGAAAACAAAATCAGAAAT
The DNA here is from genome assembly GCA_028020825.1 of Podargus strigoides. Classification (NCBI taxonomy): domain Eukaryota; kingdom Metazoa; phylum Chordata; class Aves; order Caprimulgiformes; family Podargidae; genus Podargus; species Podargus strigoides. Next base: position 173,104,125 of record CM051663.1, read on the forward strand.
AACAGGAGAGAAGTGAGGCAGCTGTGCTGGAAGCACTGTGACTGGATGCAGTTTCAGTGCATCCTTTCCCACAGCCTTTCTCTCTAAGCAAAGTGGAAAGCTCATCAAACAGTTCATCTGGAATTTACACTCACCAATAGAAGTTTGTTTGTTTTAAAGACTGAGGAGCATTCGTTAGCTAGCACAGCACAGATTCAGTGGAATCTCCTTCTTCCTGCTGCAAACTCAGTGTAAACTATGAGCTGCTTTTCATTGTTTGTTAAGCTCCTATTTCCACTTTCCTCTCCTGCCATTCGGATTCATTCCTTACTGGATTTTCTATTTCTGGAGGAAACTGAAGTGGAAAAGCATACAACATATGAAGAAATTAATCCTTGGTGCTTATCTATATATAACACTATGTCCACAATCAGCATCCCCTGATATAAAGAGTAAGCAGTAACAGCAGAGGCCAGTTGTTAAGAATTCAATACTTTCCATGAATGAATGAAGGCGAAAGGCCCAGGGATATCTGTCTATCTCAGCATGCTGTCTTTGCTGCTGTTTTCTTGCAGATGGTTAAAAAAAATTACTGAATATTTTCCTTCAGCAAGTTGAACACCTTTCTCACATTCCACACAGTTGCAGACAACCTCTTCCTCCCACAAAGGTAAGCTAATTGAATTAGAGAAGCAATTCAGCCTGCCTGTATTCTCTGGAGAGCTGAGGGGAAACAGGGAAGCGAAATATCTGATCCAAAGGTACATTTTTCACCTCAAGAAAATGGAAGCTCTTTCAGTGAGGAGCAGTAGAAGAGACACCATTGCTGAAATTTTGGATCACTCCCAGTCCAAAGTGGGGTGTGTTTTTTTAATTAACTCTTGCTTCAGTACCATCTTCTTTACTCTGTTTTTACTCACTAGCTGTTCCCTCAAATACCACATTTTTATTATAGAATTCGTCCTTTATATCAGACTGATAACTCATACTTTTTGTGCAAAAGCTCTATTTCTGTAGACATAGTAGTAGGTTAAAGGCAGGTTAAAGCAAGGAGAAAAAGGGAGCTTCTCCTTAAGAAAAATACGTGGTTGTTGTGCATATGCCTTTGTACATCTCTGTCACTGTCCCAGTGGATTCCATCAGTAACCAGTTTCAAAGTACCTTACCTGAAAGAACCATTCTAGCCCACTCACTGTCAAGATGCTAAAATATTAGAGAGTTCAAATGCATGTGGAAAGCTAGCTTTCACCCAAAATCAGTAAGCAAGCCTGCACTAGCCAGGCAAAAGCATATCAGACTAGAAGCTCATGGTTCCAAATCATGCTGAACAGGAAGGCTACAGGTTACCTTGTATTACTGTACATGTAATTGATAAGACACCTTCTAGAAACTCCCTACTGCACGCACAGGAGGGCACAGTTAAGCCAAAACACAAAGTTGCATATTTGCAGGAATCTAAACCATGGCCAAGTAACAAATATTCTTTGGGATAAACTTTTCCTAAGTACCTGGGAAGAAAGACGACAAAAACCCACCTGCATCTCTGAGGTGTGTGAGCAGCATCCCCACACTGACACTGGACCACAGTGAAGGACTCACACAAACCTATTACACCACTGCCATGCTTTCCTTTTAACAGTTGTGATGCTAAGTAGTAGTGTACTTCATCTCACCATTAACTCCCAACAAGCAGCACAGCACCTTCAGAGCAGGAACTGTCTGCCTTCTCCCACTCCATCACAACCCACCCACCTGAGAACACGTTCTGAACTGGAGGTGGGCAGCTTTCCCAGGTACCCCATTGCAACAGTAAGGAGCCATGCCCATACACCTCCTCATCTGCCTCCCTTTTCTCCAGGTCACAGACCTTGATCTTCTAGCTAGCTCAGAAATAGAAAAATTGCCTTCATTGAATGCCTACCAAAATATTACGCTAACCATCAGTTTAATCAAGCAACCCAAACACACAGCAGAGACAATACAGCTTAGATGAGCATTAAAACTGAATTATGCTGGAAAGGCAGAAGTTGCAATTTAAATTTAAAATAATTAGTCAAGTTTTACATAATTTAAAGCCTCATTTGATTTATTTAAGCACTGTATCTAATAAAATATTTTTATTTCAAGGAAAGATGGAAAGCCATGCAAAGGTCAATTAGCATACCCAGCATTACAGAAAATGTATATTCTCCTGCCTGCTTTAACTCTTTGAAACCTTCACATTCCACAACAGAGCACAACAGCCTCCTTAATATTAAGACCAAAATCTTGCATATTTTATACAGACCAGAAAGATGAATATGAAGCTTCATTTATTGTGCTGAAGAAAGAATCCTTGGAAGAAGAATTTCATAGTGAATATATTCCAGTGTGTTAAAGGAACAAAGGTATAAGTAAGAAGGAAAAGATCCATCTTTCCCTGTGTTTGGAGATGAGAGGGAAGAGGGCAGAACTATTCCCCTTCCACAACTGACAGTTCTAATAGCGTAAGAAAAAGTTTTGAGTCTGGGATCTCAACGACCAACAGCTGCTTATGGCAATGCCTATATTACCAAAAAAACCCCAAACTTCTGTCCCTCAAACCACCAAGTCAATCTAACCAATCTACAACCAACCAAAAAAAGCCTATTGCAGAATAATTGTCAAAACTTTTATCAATTAAAAGTCAGAGATAATGCTGGAGGGAAGAAACACACATTGACACACTCAATCCTTCTCAGTAAGTCAAGGGAGGAATTATAAAATAGGCAACCAGTCTAAATAAAAATTATTTCAAGCATGGAATTTTGCTTATTTGTAACCAATTTTAATTTAAATTGGACAGGGTTGTTAGCCAAATAGCTACCACCTTCAGCTCTTTTGCCAGAGATTTTTATTTACAGCTTGAATTACGCAAGTTATGTATCAAAACATCAGATTTTTTCCTTCTCATTCAAGAACATGGGAAAATAGCAAACTTCAGCTTAAGAAAGCCTAGCAATGCAAGATTTCAAAGTCTTTCCAAGCATGCAGTATCAACTAAGTATGGAATTTCTCCTCTTCTTGAAAGATTCTTTACTTCTCATTAAAAGCAAGCTATTATTTAAGAGCAAAAACAGGCTATGTAAAATACCCTCAATGTATTTAGACGTGCTACATTCTCTGATTTAGAAAAATAATTGCCTTACATGTTCCATAGTCAAAACAGGAAGCTCTTTGCTAAACAAAGTTTTAGCTGAGGTATGAATCTTGTGACTGGGAGAGTTGATGATAACCCACACAGTTATTCTGAAATTTAAATCAAAAATGAATCCTGCCATACTCTATAGATTCATACTCTTCCATTTAAGCTTGCCACAGAGCAAATTTTATGTTATGTTTCTTTCTATCTTTACTGTCTTCCATAATGCATGGAATTCTTCATAAATCACCTCAGCAATCCTTGTTGCTATTGTAGAAATTTAAACATTTGAAAATAACATAAAGCAGCAACTTGGGCAAAACTACTGAAGATTAAAAGAAAAAAAAAATCTATGAAGGTAGAATCCTAGGTGGTGAATAACACGAAAATCAACTTATATAGAACAAAGTATTTTTTCCACATCCTTCATGAATATGTTACCCTATGGACACATGAATGAAGTGCCCACAGGACTTCTCACAGTCTCTCTGTGCAGCTTCCACCATGTTTCATCTCTGCAGACCTGCCATGAGTTAGCCCAAGTAATCAACCTGGATTTTCACTGGCAGCAGCGTGCTTTTTCTCACCCTAGCATGATGGCAATCACTTGCCTCCAATTTAAATAGATTAAGCAAATAGTTTAATATTTATAGCACTAGCTTTACACTAATACAATTCTACTCTTCATCAAATTATCTATAATGTTTATAAAACACTGATATTTTCCTGGAACATATACCAATGGAAACTGCTGCTGTGCCTCCTCTCCACTGAGCCGTACAGATTTCTAAGTTCACTTCCCATAAGGAACAGCAAGAGCAGTGAACAATTTTTCAAAGGAACAAGAAGTGGTTCACTTTAAAGCTCCTTACTAATGTTTGTGGCTTTTCAAAAATCAATACAAACATGCAAAAAGAAAGTAGCAGCTCTCCTTAGGAATTTTGGATTGTCTGAACATAAAACTGAACTCCTAACAAATACTAGCTTTAAATTCTCTTCTCTGTTTTCCATGGTGCTGCCAAATTTGTCTGAGGGGAAAATGTTTGAAATCAACAAGTTCAGATTTTTGAGATCCCAAAGACTTCTATTTCTCACAAAAAGTATCTTCAATATTTTATATCTACTCCTCACCATTGTTTTTCACCATGAAATTTCAAGTCTTCCCCACTTTCTATCCACACCTCAAAAATTCCAAAACCTCATAAAACTAGGGGAAAGAGGTTTACAGAATAAGAAACAATTAATATGGTTTTTCATGTCCCTCTGCTTCAAGTAGACAAGAGGGAAAAAGCAGCACATAATGATCTTCCAAAATGGATAATATTAGCTGGTCTGTCATTTCAGGTCCATGAACAAATCCAGGAGAGGAATTTCTTACTTTGGACTGAAAAGCCCCTAATACATTTCCACCTCAGAATCTCCCAGTAACATTCAGGGACCTTGTGTTCTTTCACTTGGCATGCTGGGTCCCTGCCTGGCCAGCTGAGAGTTAATGATCCCACGCTAATGAACAGTCTTTGAGGTGTGCTCTTTGGTGCTCCAAGTACAAGCTTCATGCGATATAAAGTTTAAGTTCTCTCTAATCTGATCTCCTAACTCTATTCCATAGGGACATCTTTATCAAGGAAGAGATTCTTGGCCTAGGATGCTGGAATTAAAAATTCCTTACTAATTAATTTTTAGCTGGCACAAATCACAGTCTTTTTAAGTTCAGTAGGAACTGTAAGTCTATTCTCCTTGTTTAACCACTTATAATTAAAGATAAATAAATAGCTCAGCTCTATTTTTTCCCCAGATGAATGTACTGATTACCACAGTAGGTTTTTCTGCAGAACTTTGGTTTGTGGATGTGAGATTTTTTTAAGAGTCCAACTCTCCAAATGCTTTCCCCAAGAGTAAAGGGATGGGGGGGATAGTTCTGAAACTGATCAGGAAAAGCTTTCAGAAGTGTTTTTTTCAAAGCCCATAATTATTTTTAATGCTCAAAGATGGAATATTTATTTAAATGACTATGCTTGCATATACTTCTACAACCCTTTTATAAGCAAAATTGTGTACTGCATACACAGACATAGGACAGCCATGCATTTCCTCAATATTTTCAGTATCAGGTAATGACATCTTTGTGCCCCTTTTGGCTATGCATAATTAATAGAATGTATACCTCAGACTTTGTGGGCAAGCAAAAAATTCGGTGTCAATGGAGTTACACATATTTATAGTATTAAAAGATTAAGTTCTTGAAGAAGGCAGGCTTGGGAAAGCATACAACTAATCAAGAGTGAAAATTATCACATGCTTTACGTGGTACATACTGAAATGCTTTGCTGAGCTAGTACCTCATAAATGCCAGGAATATGGTCTTTAATATTCTGGATTTGAAAATGGACTATTAAACCATCATATTGTTAATAATTAAAGCTTCCTTCTGAGAAGTACAAAAGCCTAAATTAAAATATAAAGTCTGCTCCTTTTTTTTTTTTCTTTTTAAATACCCCTATTTTTTAAGCTTCCATTCAAACTCAAGAGACTCAGTGGTACCAAGGTGGTCAGAGAGTCACACTTTATTTCACCTTGCTCTTTTTCCCCAAAAAATATTATTTTGCGATAGAACTATTTCACTGCTAGAAAACTGAGCTGCCTTTTTTGATTGGTCACATCACACCACTTCTCTTCCCCTAACAGCATCTATGGCATCACCAAGAAGAGAATTAGAAGCCACGACAAAACCAATCCTCTAAATGATAGTTGTGTTCATCCCAGGACAGGGTATGTGCCCAGACACATATGTACACACACTGGGTGTGTATCTGTGCTCACTGTTTGTACTTGGTGGTTTAGTTTCTGTACCATCAGGAACACACAAGAACCAGCACAGCAGTTCAAAACAAGCCCCGTGCTGGAAGTGTACATGGAATCATTTACTGCTTTCAGTGTTAGCTGTGAAGAAGCTGAAGCCAAGTTACAGTACTTGTTTTGCCAGTACAGGGAAGCAAGGGATCAAAAGGACCACAAATAGTTAAACAATATCACTGTTCTTGTCAGGTGGACTGACACAGATGCAGCAACCTGCCTGAGCTTCTGAGGAGGTTTGAAATGGCAAGCCTGAGGGATGGCAGCCCTGTTCATCACAGCCCTTCCACTGCACTAGCAATCTTTCCTCCCTCTCCTCTTTCCCTTTTGCTTTGCTCCCTTTCTGCTGTTAAAAAAACAACATCCCAGTTTAAAAGAGCTGCCTGCTCACCTGAGACACAAACTCCCAGTGGTGATAGCTCCAGCTATTCCAATCTCCATGCTCAGGACTTGATCTCCAGCTGGGAGAACCGACAGAACCACCTCAGAGCTATCAAAGCCTAGCAGCTGCAGCAGGGCAGTGAGAAGAGACAGCCAGAGCAGGAGCCATTGAACTGGGGTACCAGTCATCTTCTTCAGAATCTTGATTCTCCACCAGATATGCCAAGGTGCTGTGTGACACTACAAATACATATGTTTAAGCTTTCATCCAGACGCTCCTTGGTTTGTTACTGTCTTGGATTCACACTGTGCCCACCTTCTAAAGTGCTAAACGGTGTCAGAAAGCCACGAAAGGCAAACAGAAAAATGAATGAGGATATGCATGGTTGAAGTAAATTTATTTTTATATTTAAATGAATACACACAGAAACTTGTCTGTGGTATTCAGTGATCTGCACTTCCTGAAGCACCATTCTCCACAAATACAGAAATTCAATAATTAGCTTTCAAGCTATTCATTAAATTTCTGGGGTAGATAAATAATGAATAAGAGCCAGCTATTCATTAGTATGCAATACCTGAAAACTATCTGTTATCCCTTCTGATGAATCTGACCCAAGGTTTCTCTGCTGTGGGAGGAAACTAAAATTGTAGCTGACAGAATAATGTGCTCTACCTATGAGAAAGCAGAAAGAACAAAATGAGTTTGCTACTCAAAGTGGTTTACCCCAAATTTGTAAAAACTATGGGAAAAAAAAATCTTTTTAGAAAATAAAGTGTGTGACTGTTGGTCTAACACATCCAAACAGCGTGCAAGGCTTTCAAGATGCAGAATAGGCATCAGCTGGTAATGACTGCCTCAGCCACAAGTTATCTGCCTAACCCATCATGTCTGTCACCTATGAACCCTCCCTGGTAACAGGGAAAGAGAGAGAGGCTCCTGCACCAAACCCTTCCCATCACTTCAGGACTTCAGTCCTGACTCATCCCTGCCAGAGACTTGCTTTTGGTTCCAGAGAAATTGTTTTGTTTGATTTTAATTTCATTCTGAATTGCAACAGCATTATTACTACTCCCAGGAAGCAGAAGGGGTTAGTGGGCAGCTGTTTTATGTTTAAGCTAGATTGTGCTTAATGCTTTCAATTTGAGTGCGACTGCCTCCTGAGAACCTGTGATATTTCAGTGCTTGGTCACTGCTACTTTCTTTATCCCAGCAGGTTCCCAGTGCAAGCAGTTCACAGGCTGCTATGCCAGCTCAGCCAAGCAGGACCAGGAGTTGTGTGTTTGTACTGCCTGTGTCTAGCTGGAGTAGCAGCTATTGATTAACATGCTGAAAAACAAAAATCTCTCAATTGTGGGGAAAAGAGTTAAAGCAATTGGCTCTCCCAAAAGAAGAAAAGATCAGATTGCAGGGCAGTTTGGAAAGTGCTGTGCAACCCATTAATAGCAATATGTTCTCCACACACTGAAAAGATGAAGCTAATTAGTAAATTTCTGCAGTTCCCCCCAAGAAGCCTTGTAGATTACTAAATGGGTGCACAATACTACTGGCATTATTCAAAGATGTGCATTTACATTTGATCATTTACCAGAGTGTTTTTCATAAGTCTTCTAATTATGGACTGAGCGCCACGCTTCTAGACTCCTAAAAAAGACAAAAAGCAAAATCTGCACACTCTGCATTATCTCCCTTCCTGTTTTAACTCCAGAACGAGCAATTTTTGGATGGACTCACTTGTGCACACTTTTGTAGCTTCATTAGGAAGGAGGGGATTACTGTTCCCCTAAGAGAGGCAATTCCACAGCCTGGTGCTGCAAACAGGGCTCCCCTCTTTTTGCTCAGAAAAGGTCTAATTGGCAACCAGCTAGGACCACCACTGAAAACCACACCTCAGCCAGTATCATTTTCCCCCTACCCCCTCAGAAACAGTTACTGCATTCCCAGCACCAGCGTGCCTTTGGAACAGATTTTTCCCCATCTTCTCCCTGCCTTGCAGATTAGTGGGATGGGGGAAGAATTCTTCTGGAATCAGGAAAACACAAGCCTTAAACCTGTGGGCTCTGAGCAACTGAGTGCTTCAGTCCCTGGAACACATCCCCCTGCCACAAGTCCCAGGATAGCTGGGGGAGAGCTGCTACCCACTACAGCTTTGGTGATCAGGTAATCTGGAGCACTACCAAAATTCATCTGGCACTGCAATTCATTTGGCAAAATCAACTGCAGGCCACTTGCTCCTGAGAGACACAATTCCAAAGTCTGCCATTCCATGCCCATGCTTTCTAAACTCCTGCTGTTAGTGTTCTGCCTGTTTTCAAACACACAGAAAAACCAAGAATTGCATTGTGTCCTGAATGCTCCCCAAACTGGGTATGCTTGAGATGATGTGAAAACGGGAGAACAGAGCAGGAAATCCAGTGCTGGGCTCATCTTCAAGACACAGCAGACTTTTCAGATGTGCAAACCCAGTTTCAATCTGGATACCTGCACCTACAGAGCAAGCCAAAGCAGCAAGTCCAGGCTGTCTAACGAGTGGTGAACGACAAAGGACCTTATCAGAGGCTGGCTGTTGTCAGGCCCACAGACCAATGGCTTCTGCATTAAACTGAGGAGGTGCTTCAGATCATAACAGCACAGCTAGAGTTACCTCTGCACATGGATTTATCAGTCTGAAGATGGAGGAGCTGCAGCTTGTGAATTGCAGCTTGCCCAGCTGAAGTTGCACTGAGGACTGTACTAAGAGGTCACGTTGTGTCTGAGCTGCTATTTGTCAAGCTCTCTGCTTCTGAAGTGCTCCGAAGGATGAAGCAGAATTGCTGAGCTGGGATACTAGCCCACTGGTATGCTACAGCCACCTCCTACATTTTAGAAGCACCTCTTATACACTTCGAAGGATGCTCCAGCTGCAGACTTTCAAGGGTAATTTTGAATCACGCTCGGACTTTAAGAGGTTCTAACAAAGTATAGGGCTATAGGCAAATAGATTGACAGATGCTTCAATGCTGCATATAAAGCCTTCTCTGTTATTTATTCTATATTTATGCTTTAACTCATTACTGGGTTTAATTATGCTGCACAAGCTACAAATGCAGCTTTCTCAAGATATTTCTCCATGTAAGGGATTCAGATGCTTCTCCTCTTCTCTGGTAGGGGTCTTTTATATGATGTGATAAAATAAACACAAGCTAGAGTAACAGCCATATATTAATATGTTGATCATTCCCAGAAGGCAAGCTCTGTAGAGCACAGAAACTTCCCAGTTACCCACCTAACCAGGGCTGGTTTGACCATAGCTGAACCCATCTCCAGAGGCCCAAGGGAAGCGGAGGAAATTTTGCTCCAATCTAATGGATGTGCTGTTCAGTTGGTTTAACTGCTCAGCTATACTCTTAAATGAAATTGGCCAGCTTCAACTCATTTCTCTCCTTTTTTTGGGGAAGTATCATGAGGCTGCTCAAACCCCTCAAAATTTCTAGTCCACATCCTTGTAAGTTATATACAGCTTGGTAAGTTATACACAATTTCAATCCAGCAAGTGCTCCCATCTCTGCCCCTGTGATTGCAGTTTACTTGCAACTGGTATTTCAACTGTTGCATTGTTTGAGTGCCACTTGGCCCACTTGACACCAGGTTTGCCACAGATACACAGAAGAGAAACAGGCTGTGCTCTGTGCAGTCATTGCTAAAAAGATAATGTACTTCCAGGCTCAGACAAGAATTACAGACAGCAGTGTCTTAGAAAGCCTCTGTTGGGTTTTTTTCCTGGTTTATATTGTATATTAGTTGCACTGGAAAAGGCTCCCTGTAGTAATTCTTTTGAGAACGCACAAAAAGTGGTCTATGACTCACAAAACCTAAATATTTACCATGGGTAATGAAAACCATTGAGCTAGGAAGTATAATATTCAGCATTTTTATTTGACTCAAAATACCTATCGATGCTACTTTTTCCCATACAAAAGAGGTTTTTAAAAGGTACATTTTGGAGAACATTCACACCTCAAAGTTTAGACTATAAGACAAGATATAATTTATGCTCTTTGCTGCTTTAAAGCTCTTTCTATTGAGGAAATAACAATGAGAAAAGTATTTGAAATGTCAGACAAAGAATATTATTATCACAGGCACCCTAAAAAAAAAAAAAAAATCAGTCTTTTAATTAAAACTTGTTTTAAGTTTCTTGTCAAAATAAGAAGGTAGGCTGTGTCATAGCTGTATTTAGCCAAATGTAAGCAGAGTTCTCAGGCCTGGATGAAAAGAAGTCGAATAAGAGTTTGGGGCATCTGGTTTGGCCACTGATGTTTCTCATCTGATGGAATTCTGGCCCCAGCAGATGCTTGATGAGAAAAGCTCAGCTGCTATATGTTTTTACAAGTACTGAAAGTCTTGGAAAAAACTTAAAACCAGGGAAGGTACAAGAGAAAGAGTGGGAGACAGAGGCTGCATAGCTTTTCTGTTTCTCTGAACTAATACAGAATTAAAAGGTTAGGAACGAGCTGTATGGACATACCAAAAACCATGCATGAAAGTGCAGGTTACCGTGTCGATGGGGACAGCTACCTGTGCAAAGCCAAAGCCTTCTCCCAGGGCAGAGAGGCAGTTCATTCTTTTCCCCCAGACTCAGATAAAATACCTTAAAATCTTGGTGGTGTTTCACAATTGTTTCAACCTAAAGCTTTAGGTGGAAAGCCTGAGAAATAAAGACCTTGCCCCAGCTCCCACCTTACTGACTGACAGCTTCCCCTGACTTCAGAATCCTGAGAAAGGGTTGGCCTGTTTGTGAGCTAGGCTTGTGAACTTGGCTCCTCTTCACATACAGGCAGGGTGAATCACAGACCCGTCAGGCATGGCACACGCTTGTAACGTGTTATCTTGCTGCACACACACACACACCTGACAAATTCACTCTCTCCTCCCCTTCACCCATACTCCCTGGGCTTTTTAAGTTGATTCCATACTGGAGTTCTGCTCCCTGACTAGATATTTTCACCTTTAATAAACTTCCCCTGAGAATTTTACCTTTTCATTATGGCCCACTTTGCATTTTTCTGCAGTGCTGTTCCAGGAATAGTTGTGTTACCAACCTACAAATTAACAAACACCACCAGTGCTGAAAATACGCCTGCCTGATTAGTCCAAAAACATCAAGTGTGACTTGATTCAGAGGGCTGTTCATTAAGACTTTTAAAGGCTTGTTTAGCTCAAGATCACTGTCATCTATTCAGTGGTCAAATAACATTATGCAACTATTTCTAAACAGTGAGTTACAGTCTCTAGGAAAATACTCACTCAGCCAGAGATTACAAGGAAAATCTCATTTCAAAATATGTCAGTTTTCAGCCTGTGTGCCATAAAGCTTGTATCACCTCTCCCCTTGGCTTTTTTTCCCCTGGAAATTCTATGTGAAGAACTATCACTGTGGGAAGCCATTGAAGAGCTGGTCATTTTACATGCATCATTTTTAATTTTTATATATTGGCATCTTCTCATCTGAGCCTGTATCCCACAGCTGGGTTTAGCAGATTGACTAGAATGAATCTGTGTTTTGCAAAACAATTTGTAGGACATACTGAATAAGTGAGCCTAAATATATCAGGTTTTCATAGCATGTGCAGCAATATTAAAACTGAGAATTTATTATTTGTCTTCAATTTATTCATAAGATTTCAATTATATATTATATATTAATATATTCTACTGTAAAAATAACTGCTAGACATATGCAGTAGGTAATTCTTAAGCTAAGTATTATGGATATGATCCTATTACCTCTCCAAAGCTCGTTAGCTTAACACATTTTCATATGGAAAATCTGTTTAGATTGGTAGTTTGATTTTAACCAGTATTCTCCAGCATTCACTCACAGCATGCTCTGTCTAGGGCAGATACAGGCTACCTGGCCCCAACTTAATATTTTCCTATTTGTCTTGTTTAAATCCTGACTGAATGCAGAAGAAATACTTCCCAGACCACTTGCTATATTCATACACAGTTTTTACTACAATTAAGAGTGTAAGGAAGGCAGAAATTATATAGGTGTTATCCTCAATTGATGTATTGTAAGCATTCAGTCCAGCTGGAGAAAAAGATACTGGGACCAAGCCATCAAGGAAGGAAGCACTCAGCTATTATTAAGTTAATGGACACAAAGGCACTACATAATTACAGAACTGAACAATAAATGCAAAAAAGGCATTTGGCTGCACTGGACTCAAGCTTCAGGAGTGTTTTAAGGAAAATAACACAACATACAGTAACAGAGGTCATGACAGTTCTCTAGTTTATCCATTACTGCAAGCTAAATTCCCTTTGCTTTCAAAAGCCACAGATAGATAAGCCAAACAAACTCCTGCACAGGGCATAATTTGGACAGCTCATCCTGTCCTTTAGTGGGAAAACTTGGATGCAAACGCTTTCGACTCTAAAAAGAGGTAAAACTGTGATCCTAAACCAAATTATGTGAGTGCATCTAGTTAAAAGATACACTGCAGAAACCTAACTTGCCCATATTTTCCAAAACTCAAGCGCAAACATTACAACACTTCATCTAAGACGTTCTTCAAAGAGCTTTACAAAAAGACAAAACTTCTTGGATTCTTACTCCAAGGCATTCATGTTTTTCCTTCCTTGTACAAAAACATTTCCAAATCATTACTGTCACAGACTAAAACTTATCAGACTCATCATGAAGAGTTGGCTTTAGATCAAGCCCTGAGCTCAAGTTCTGGTTTTTAAAGAGCACCCATAGAAAGAATTTTATTTGTCCTACCCCCCACGTTGTCACAGCCTCATCTTCTGTTCCCTGAGGCAAAATTAAATTCCATATGATTTTCATACAATATAGACAAGAAAATCCCTAAAGGAACTTTTTACTGATTAGACTTGTAAGACATTCTTCTCAGTCATTATACCAGTGAATGAGGCCTCTGAATTCAGACCTACAGAAAGCAATCCCAGAAGATCTCAAACTATGAACATATTTTCATTAATAATTTTCATCATCCTTTTTGTTTTAAAACTCTCTTCATATTTTCTTACACAAACTTCTGAAAGGTATCTTAAATCTGTAGAGATGATCTCGACACAGATTTTATATCAACATAAACTGAGATAAGGGGTTTCTTTTAGATTTATGTTGCCACACTGTCATGACTGTACACATACCCATATAATTGAAACCATACTGCCTGGTGTCACTTAACCTACTCTGAACAAACTGAAGCAGATGAACTGGTTTTCAGGAAAATAATAAATTTCAGTGATAATTTATAGTCAGCATTCTTTTCAGAGTCCTTAGTAGTTCAGTATTTGGCTTGCTAATGTTACAAAGGAACACTTATTTAGAGCAGCTCCTCCAGTATGAATTTTAAAAGGAATCTCCAAATATTAGCAAATGCAGTTTTAGCAAATGCTTACCTTGAGGTCAAATATGAATGTCAAGTTGTACTGAAATGCCACACCAGATTTTCATAGGAAAAACACGGTGGTAATGCCAGAAAAACCCAAACTGAGCAAAAAAGCAAGCAAGCCAAACTGTAAGAACATCAGTTTGGAAAAAAATAAATTAAAAAAAAAAAAAATCAAAGAAACATCAGAATAAAAAGCCATCAGCTTACTCTTACTCTCATGTAAGAAAATCTTGTAGCCTTTGATTATGCAATAACATACTGCTTTTTTCCATGACATTCATACCTCATAAAATATGTACTTTTCATGCAAAGAGTGTGATTCCTGCCTTACATGCCATGTGGTCTTCAAATCTGAAGGAAATCATCATTTTTGCATTTTTAAACATATTTTTACCAGTTTTCTACATCCCCAGTGCTCTTTTTCAGTGTCTGCTTCAATTAAGATGGTGGTTTTATAAGCACATTCCTATAAACATACAATTATACAAGCCAGCAGGCACCAGAAGAGTGCAGAACGAATCACTGCAATTTTGCTGGCATTTAGTTTGTGGATTTTAAAATTACTTCCTAGATAATCTGTGATTCTGTGATTTGTGCTTAAGAACCTTGCTTCTCCCATATTCCAATACAGTTTAATTCAGTTATTTTCAAGAAAATCAACTTCATTCTGTTTTCTTCCTTTTTGGTCTCTCTGGTTTATCCTTTATTTCTTAGCATTTCTTTTAGCACTCTCCATTTCTTACTGGCCCTCTTCCTTCTCCAGTTATATTTAATGCATTTCATACTCCTGAAATATTTTCTCCATCTCAGCTTTATTCCTTGTCTCCTGTTTCTAATTCAACCTTGGAGTTTCAACAGTTGTCTTTCACAACAGGTGTTGGCACAGTTCTAGCACAATCTCAGCTCCATGATTTTCCCACCCTTTTGATCCCTGCAACCTTCATTGTTTAATAGAATATGTAATGTAATAGAATATATAAGAGGTTAACTCATCCTCAGTAAGGATTTTTTGTAAATTAACAATAAAAGACAAGTTAAAATTTGTGTTTTCCCTCTTCCAGAGGACTACAAGCATCAAATTCTTACCGTGGTTGCAAAAGACCTTATTGCTCTATCAGACAGCATTACACTCCTAAACACTCTGAGAATAAAATAGAAAATGTCTTTTCAAAGAAGACATTAAGAGAAACTCTCTCAAGCCTTCTTAAAAATCAGCAACAATGAGTTTAAGTTGTCCAAAAGTTCAGCTCAAAACCCTGTATGTAACCAAGACTGAAACCTAATCTGGCTCACTAAGAGATTCAGTAAGTCCCTTGTGCACCCTAAAAAAGCCACAGAAGTTCCACATTTGGGACAGAGCATGTCACACTGCGGCCAAAGAGGGGTGATTCTCTGAGCAGGCAGTATGCAAACTTGTCCATCTCTAGAATCCACATAATTCCTACAGATGCAGACCAGATAATGGCAGCAGGAGCATTTTTGGTGGATGTTCAAACCCCGGTGTCAAACTTCCCTTGAACAAGGCAGTCATGCTGCCTCTTGGCTGTGAAGCTCAGAGGAGGTTATTCCTCCACCACAGAGTTCTGTGGTTTGCAATCAAGTGCTTTCTCTGGGAGATGGAAATATTTGAAAATCATGTTAGACCACAGAGAAGTATTTCATCTCCACTACATTATCATCTCCGGACCATTTGAACAGGCTGTTGCCAAGTACTTGTCATTTCCATCTCAGGAAGCCTTTGAAAAGGCTATTTACACTTTTGTCTTTCTTCAGGATTAGATTACTGTAATTCTTTATTGACTGGCTTGCACAACAGGGCTTTGCAGAGCCTCCAGCAGGCACAGCCTGCTGCTCTGTTTTTTTGTGAGAAAGGGATGATTTGAACATATTGTGCTGATTGTAAAGCCTTTCCATCAGTTGCAACAAAGTCAATGAATTGATTATAAAATTGTTCTGTTTACTTATGGCACACATCATGGTCACTGCCTTTTAGCTGGCATGTTTAATCAGAACTAGTTGAATCCTTACAGAAATTCTGTACTATGGAGTAGAGACCACAGCCTTTCTTTTCCCAGCATCACATGAAAGCCTTGTGGAGCCAAATATGGTAGCTACAAGCTCTGAAGACCTGCCCCTCTACACCTCCCAGCCTGAATGGGTTTTATCTTTTTAAAATTGAAGCTAAAAAAACCCCAAAACGCTTTCTGGCAGCTCATGGTGTTCAAATTGATTTTATGGTGGGCTATTTCACTTGAAGTACTCATTTCTGCATTTTATTAGCCATGGTTTTGATTGCTTGCTATATTCACTTCAGACTGCAGGATTTAGATCATTTTCTAGCTTCTCTATTGTTTACCAAGATAAATACTCAATTGCACTTACAGCAGGATGCTTATTCCGTCCCTTGGAGATCTAAACCATCACTCACATTTATTCTCATAACACAGCTAAAGCTTCGTTTACTGTTATAAACTAGAGCTGAAGTCAAGCTCAATCGTTTCCATCTACTGAATCTAAAGCTAATATTTATTGTTCTAGACAGGCTTTTAGCATCTTCTGGCTATCAAATTTTTTGGCAGCATTATTATTCATTCTGTTAAACACAACAAGGCATCATTTCTCCATAACTGTAAGGCTAATTAAGAAATATATTCACTGTATTGAGAATATTCACCAAAACCAATGATTTATAGAGTTGTGTTGAGGCCCAGTTCTGCTCTTCTAATCCATCTTCAGCAGACCTAACCTGTGATTAGCAGTTAGCCTTTCATGTTCACCACAGGCTTCTATTAGCAGGTTCTTGCACCCAGAATACTAGGCCATTTCCCACAAGGTGTTCCAAAACTTATTTCTTCTGGGTCTGGTTCCTTGTTTTCTGAACAGAACTCTCCTGCCTGCATGCCTTCTAAACAATGATAACATAGTCTCAATGTTTTTCCATATTTGATAGAGCTGATTAGATGATAATAGATAGAGCTAATAGATGATTCCAGCAAGACATAAATCATCAAAAATTGTTTTCTTGATCCTTAGCCTGTGTTTTAACTTGTTTAGATCTTCAGTTCTGTGCAACAGGGTCCTTTCTGTAAAATATAGCACACTAGTGTGCATAACAAGGGAGACTCAGCAAGCCAGGAGGACTCAAAGGCCCTCTTAACACATTTACAGTGAAAATTTCCTGCAGCATAATAGGCTTGGTGCCCACTGACACCCACTAGAAAGTTGACTAGTGACAATTTGTTATTCTAGTCAGACTTGTTCCCAGCCACTCCTGACATTCAGACTTGTAGTAAGAAAGTATATTTTTATTATACTGAAAACATTCTTTGAAACAGATTCAGAATTGCTCGCGATCTACTGATGTAATGAACCTCAGCTGAAACTGAAGAGCAGTTTGAGGCTTTCTCTTCCTTTCTGTGTTTGCATATTTGACAGTAGCTGTTTCTGTATGCTTAAAAAAATGATCTCTCTGTCTGTTATTATTTAATTCCCCTCTCAATCACATTAGGTTGAACAAAACCAGGTCGATTACATACTCCTTTTTTTAAAGGACACTTTTGTTAAAATCAAGTTTGATCAAGAACAAGCATTATTTGAAATCTTTTCTCCTGTCATCCCTAAGGCACCCAGAGATTTGCACTGGAGTTTCTTAGCCAGAAGCAGTAGAGAGATCCCCTTACCTAATCTTTCTCTGAAGAGGAAGACATGGCTTTTACCACCATAGTATAATTATCTAATGCAACATGTTGTTAAAGAATAGATTTTTGGCAGGATGGTACTAGCTAGATTTTGATCACACTGAAAATACATAAAATAACACAGAAAACCATTAAAATATTCAAAATTGTCACAGGAAAATTGGTCCAGGTCCGAGTCAAAGTACCTGCACAATTTAATCTATGTTCTGAATGAAGGTGGCTTACCCAACACTTGTGTGGTATTACAAACCTTTAAATATTTGTCATATGAAAATGGCTTCCCAGAAGTTTCAAACAGTGCAAATGACTATGATCTGCAAGAAGTACTTGCACCGAAGAAAAAAATATCTATTAAATAAAGAACCCAAATTCAATGAACACCAGTTTATTTTGTGTGCTTGCTCCAAGAGTAAACCTCCAGACAGAAACCATGCTGTGAGTGGAGCTGTGAGATTTTGGATCCAGAGTAACAGACAAGATAAACAGAAGATCCAGTCCCTTTTGTTTAGCTAGGAGTTCATGACCAGACTGCATTACCTTCTACTTACTGACTTTTAGTAAAGAGAGCAGAATACATTTTCTATAAGCCTGATTTATGTTTTCAGCCTGCTCTCATGCATTTTGGAGAAGTTTTAAAAGACAGAAGATCAATGGAGCACTTGAAACAGAAGATCACCTCCTCCGAAGGTGAAGCAGAAACTGGGACAGTTTCCAAATGTTTAACAAAGTCATCTGATACTGCTTGCAGCTCCAGAGATCATTAGAGTCGTAAATGAGAAAGTAAATCAAGGAAACACACTCAGGACATTTGATAAAAAGACTCTAGTATACCAAAAGAATATTAAGTGCTGAAGAAATTACTATGCTGCTCTATATCTGGCACCTAAAACTGTCAGAACAAAATAAGAGAACAAGGAAGACCCTCCCTTTGTGCCAGAGCTCCACTCAGCATGGAAATGGGAAAAAGGAATGGTGCCACTTAGGTGGCTGCAGCTCCTTACTTGTGACAGGTTGCCCCAATTTATTCTGGCTCCTTTAGGTTGTTCTAATTTATGCCATCTGCGAATGACTTAAAGAACCAGAGAACAATTGGCAAATGGAAACTGATTTCTGTCCACTCAAAATTCTTGTTTCCATTCTCTCTCAGCCTTTTGCAGGTCATTGCTCTCTACAACTCCCTGAAAGGAAGCAGGGGTCAGCCTCTTCTCCCTGGTATCAGTGAGGGGTGATGGCCTCAGGTTGTGCCAGGGGAGGTTTAGATTAGATTTCAGGAGGAAAATTTTCACTGAAAGGGTTGGCAGGCACTGGCACAGGCTGCCCAGGGCAGTGGTGGAGTCCCCATCCCTGGAGGGATTTAAGAAATACGTAGGTGAGGTGCTAAGGGACATGGTTTAGTGATGAATTGGCAGTGTTAGGTTAATGTAATGGTTGGACTTGATGATCTTAGAGGTGTCTTCCAACCAAGGCTGTTCTGTGATTCATTGGTGCCACTTCACCAAGTCAGAGGGGCTGATAATGTGGTAACTAATCCAGCCTCACATCTAGAAGCCTTAGTTATTTAACATAAGGAAGGTTTTATGCTTTAAAAACAACACTTGGGAGAGGTTTACATTTACAGATGTTACACTGAAACATGTTCCTTGCTCTGAAGACTCTCAGAGCAATTTAAGGTATTAGTTTGGATGATGATTGGAACCACAGAAGAGAGATCTTGCAGGAGGTCAAAGTAAGATGGAGAGATGGCCTGAAGATTCACACAGTAGTGAGTTTCACAGAGCATGGTAAAGAAATACTGAGTATGGAATATAGTATGGAATCTTCTTTCCAAATGAAGGAAGAAATTTGACTAGTAGAAGCAAAGGACAGAAATTTATCTGAAAATACATTATTAAAATCAACATTCTAGTACCAATGAACTACCACTCTCAAAGACAAACAGGTTTGATCAAGGTATATTCCATTTTCTTTCCATCTTCCTCCAAGCTTACATAGATTTTCAGAATTAAGCATTTAAGTTCATCTGTTGTAGATCAGTGTCACACAGATGTTAAATCTTCTGAAAATCCTACCAACAACATGCCAAACTTCGTCAAAACATATTCTTGATGCATTCCTCAATAGAGCCAGAACACAAAATCACAGTTTCCACAGAAGTATATAATCTTTCTAGCTTTCTGGTAAATATTTAGATTAAATACTTTACAGGCAGAAAGTCATGCTGTGTCTGACCTCTGTCACAAGACAGTGGGGTTCAAAACCTCATCTCCTGCATAGCAAACAGCCACTTCTGCACGTACAAGATGTTCATAACCTGTTCTCATATGTACCCACAAATGAAAAAGAACATGTGCATGGGCAGAGATGGCAGTGGTTTACAATACAAACAGATGCCTGTGAATACTGCCTGTGCAGTAATCAACAAGCTTAAGGGTTTCAGGAACAACACATTTGCAGAGTGGCTTTTCTTATTTTAACGTGCCTAGCAGTAAACAAAGCGACTCCCATTAATGGATAAATCATATCTATTTGTAGTACGAAGTCCGTGGGACTCCTGTCAATCACCAGCAGTATAGAAACATTCATAGGCTAATCATGGCTAAGCTAATTTTGGCTCTTTCAGAGCCAAATTATGGTGTTTTGTGCCAAACCTTATTATAAATGAATTGCAGTCCTAGTGCATAGTCAGGAATTCGAAAAGCAATACAGAAAGGTGTTGCTGCACCTGGACACCATTCAGAGTTATGCTATTCAGTTTTTCATCTTTACCAGAGAAAACAAAGCACATCAGGCATAACGCCATTAAAATTGATATCCAAGCCATCCAAGAGAGCATTGCAGAATATTTTGACCAATTAAGCATTAAAAGTCTCCTTTTGCAACTCAGCTCCTTTAGAAATAAAGACTGAAGGAACAGTTCATGGTTCAATTCCCTACTGGCCTCCCAAGACCTAAAAGCAGATTGGATTGTTATGTAGCTTCAAGCTAATTACTCTGCTTGGGTTCTGTATGTGAAAAACAGTAATGGCAGTGCTATTCAGGCTAAGCTCTTTCTTTTGACACATGTTTATTGGAAGCTGCTAATGTGTAAATCTAGTTTGTGTCTTCAGCAAATTTGTTTTTAATCCTTCCACCTACTTCTCCATGTGCATATACATGAGCAAGCCTCACAGCCACCTTCTTCCATTACTGCTCTCCAGTTAGAAGCCATGATGGAAACATGGTTAAGACTTTTTGAAGAGCCTCTGTGTATGTACTAGCCCTTTGTGTAGGAGAGATGCTTGGTGTTCCCTTGGAAAATAATCTATCATGAACCTAGATGGATTTTTTCACTGCTTAGCTTTTCTTCCATTACCTGTCCAACAGGATCTCAATAAGCCCCAGTCCATTTTTCTCACAGTTCAAAACCAGCTAGGCATCTCCTGATTCATCATCACTTTGACAGCACTAGGATGTACTCAATTGCTTGAAACACTGCACACACCTGACAGGTCCACTTACTGCCAACCACCAACATGGAACTGGTCAAAGGCATGGAAAAGGAGAAAGTAATCTGCTACTAGATCTTCACTGAATCAACTTGACACTCACTTCAATGAGAAGGCACCAGCTAGTGTGGTGGGATATTGAATTCAAGGGTAGTGAAAAAAATCCTTGCTAACTTGCTGAAGTGCCTAGAAAAAAAAAAGGACACCAAAGCAAACATGGAAGCTTGCTTCCATCCTAGTAAACAAACCTAGAAGTGGTAAGCACACAGCCTTTTCCTCAAAGCTACCCTCCATTCTCATTTGTTTCCTAACTTTATTATAAAGAAGCCATTAGCCACAAAGATATTCCAGGCTGAGAAAAAAATGCTGGTAAAAATGAAGCGAGGCAAGCTTGCATGGATTCCAATAATTTACTACTTTTTTTAACCCCAAATCTGTCCACTCACGTCCCCAAATAAAAAAATTATATTGAATGCAAGCCCTCCACCACAGAGCAATACGCTGAGCCCTGTTCTGGATGCAGCATGCCTACTAGTATGTTTTTCCCTGTTCATAAGTGCAGCTCACACAAGTGTTCTATAACTGCTCGGTGCTTCTTTTGACAGGAAGAAGCAAAGCTGACCTATTTTTGACAGTTTTTAATGAGACAAGGGTAAAAAAGTTATAAGGAAGTCTTGCTGAAAAGAATCCCTCTAAGTAGACATAAAGGTTCTACCAATTGTTCTTCCAGTGGGCAAGGGGTTTGACCACTGCAAGCTGAAAACTGTTTAAAAGATCAGGTAGAAGTATAGATATCAAACTCGTCCAAGGTAAATTCTTTGCCCAGACTTACATTTCTTACTGTTGCTACAAATAGGAACAATGAACCAATCAAAATTGTCCTCAGAATATAAAAAGTCCAGATAATTTAACTAGGGAGAATATAGTGTTCTGGTCATAGCACAAGCTCTTCTTTCTAGTTGTTTTTGGACTGACTGGAATACTCTTTTCAGTTGTCTAAAGAGAACAACTAGTCAGCTTAATCTTAAAATCCACCTCCCCCCCTCCCCCCCATCCAAAAAAGGCCACGTAGAAAAAGCGGATTATGAACAAAGAGTAAAAATAAAAATAAAACATGCAGAAAAAAGGTCTCCCATATGTCCTGTAATTGATCCAATATATTGAAAGAGACATCATCTGGTAGCTGGCCACTCTACTGTGCACACTGGTAAATGACACTGTCAGCAGAATCCATACTGCTTCGAGTGCTCTTGTAATTCTGAATAATTAGTTCCATACTCATGTCTATAACTATCTGTTGAATTAACAGAAAGCCTTTCACTTTACAAAAGTTTTTGGCTGCTTGGTCTAAAAGCAGCTCTAGTCTAACTACTCCTTACATGCTTAGGTCTGAATCAAATACTGATAAGTTTGTCTTAACATCTAAACCTAAGCAAACTCTTAAGCATGCAGCTTCCTCTACAGAAATATTCTTCTGCTCTTGAAACTTAATGACTAACTCTGTCATTAACTCAGCAGCCCAGGAAATGTATTATTAGCCTCCTGGAATATCAAGCTTACTATTAAAGCTAAAATTGAGGTCAGCTGGTTTTTGACTGCCTGACTTTGACAGTGATCCTAATAATTTTCTTGACTTCACTGAAATTGCACAGCAAAAATAGCTTTTTTTTATTTTGCCACAAATACATTAATCTCCAGACACACTCTTCTGAGAGAAACACCACTGCAAGAGCCATAAAAAATACAGACAATAAGAAAAGCAAGTTTAAGGATGTTAATGGTGAATAAAAATAAAAGAGAAGGTAATTTCTTCACTGCCTCCTAGGTCTCATGGCTTTTTCTAACTTAAAGGAGGAGAGAAAAAAAAAAAACAACACAGGAACAAGCAGGGCCCAACAGAAGTATTTGGCAGTTTTATTTAGGAAAAGAGACAATTAAGCCACTTAAAGGTTAACTGATACGCATGAGTTATCATATACTCCTCATCTTCAAGGTTATAGACTGTTTAGCAGAACTCTGCCAAATGCCAGTTATCTGAAGGGAGCTAGAAATCATCTCTGTTGATGACAGACCTCTGAGCAGATGGTAAGTAAATCAGGGTCCTGATGTGAAATGTTAAAGCTTTTATGCTGGAAGACACTGTTAAAGCATTATCCAGGTTAAATCAGATTCTGTAAAATACCCTTTTACTAGTAGGCAGGCGTGAAGTCTTCCACTGAGCAGTTCTCCAAGCTCAGTGGCTTGGTTTGTTTGGATTTTGTTTGGTTTTTTGTGTGTGTGTTTGTTGTTTTTTTTTAAAGACATGCTAACAGATTATTTAAAATTTTATTTTTTTTTCCCTTTTGAGTAGTCATTGCAGCAGTTCTATCAAAAGGGCAGGGTAAGCAGGGGAAGGGAAGACCATTTTTTTATTTGCCATTAAAATAATTTATTATCTTGCTGAATTAAGCCAGTAGCATGTAAGAAAGGCAGATTTCACAAACACCACTGAGAACGTAGTTGGGCAACATAATAGATTTTTCTAAATTTTCCACTTACTTTGCCCAGGCAAATCTGGGAGTCTGCAAACCTTCCCAAAAAGATATTGAAATGCCTGAACATTTGGAAAGAACCTAGTGTGTCAGAAGCTAAGTAAACACCTAGTTTTGTTTGAAAGATACCAAAGGGCACGTGCTAGACCTGCATGGGAAGACTAGGAAAAGCTCTAAGTGTTTTTGTGTAATGACAGATGGGCTGAACCAATTTTATTGAAACAGAGGAAGCAATAATGCTCCTTTAACGTGCAGTGCTTCAGGTCAGCTTGGCTGCCAAGGTTAAAGATAAAGCACCAAAATCTTGTGTCTTCACAGGAAGGAATAACATGGATTGGGTTGATAATTGGGACTGCTAGGATCTGTGAATGGTTAATGTACATCAAAGACATTACCACGTGGATGATTTTGCTAACTGCTCTATCATGTTCCATGGCTGATCCAAGCTACTCATGTGAGTTGCAAATAATTGCCTTGAAAATCATGTTGAATTGATTTATAATGTTGAACACGTGATTCAAATTTATGGAGCTCTGTACCCAGCTGAATACAGCCAAAACCTTTTCAACAGCAGCCATTGCATTCAGTTTAACCAAACCCTGAAGTGCTCATGGGAGTGTTACAGGGAAGTGCTCAGGAAAAAGACAGTCAAGAATAATTCATAGAACCTGTCATTCATAAAACCTATTCAGAGGACTTGGATTTAATCAGTTACTGAAAGTCACAAGCTACTGGAAGACAATTCTTCCATTGGAAAAACGTACTAATACATGTTATTTTTCTTAACAATCTTCTTCAGGCTCTTAGACTAAACTTGCAGCCCAATTATTGGTTTGCCAGCTATAGAAACAGTCCTTGTATACTCTTTTCAGTGGCCTGAACAGCTTCATGTGAATACAGATTGCACTACTGCTTCTTTCTTATGTAGTGGTAAGCACTGCTCTAACCACATATTTCACGTTTCCATCCTGCCAGTAGCAGGCCTCTACCTTCTTCCCCCAGCCCCCATCTTGCACATGAAGATCCATAATCCCTGTGCTAATGCTTCCATTGTCCTTTAACTTCTGGAGTCATTTCCAGCTTATGCTCCAAGGAATGGGGGAGGGAGAAAGAAAAGTACATTTTTGACAAAGACCCTAAGTGATGAATACAGCTACAGGGGGGAAAAGATTTTTTTTTTTTTTACCCCCCTAAACCTTTAGTCTTTTCATTCACTCTCCAAATGCATTGAGATTAATAATGCCTCTGGGCCACTGTATGCAAACCTCCACTGTGCACGCAGAGAAAAGATTATAATTGAATACCCTATTATGATGGGCAAGGAAAAAGAAAAGCAGACAGACAGGGCTCAAAGGCTGAATTGGCCTGGTTTGGCTTTCAGTCCACAGCACCTACAATCATCCTCCAAGGATTTTTATTTATCTATTTAGTGTTCCCACTAGGCAGAGCGAGAATCTAGTTTTAATTTAGTGCTCGTGGTTAGACAGAGTTTTAAATTGAAAAAGTTATTCAAATGAATAACAAAGTGTGGCTGGAGCCCTAACGTCCTGCTTTGAATTAAAATAGTACAAACTATATCCCTCTGCAAATGTTTTACTGTCTGATAGTTTATGCAAGACTTCTGCTAAATTACATTTTTATTGAACAGCCATAGCAGTATAGCAGTGCTAGATAGGCAGCTAGCTGCTGCCAGGCATCCCAGAGCTTCACAGCAAAACAAGGGAAGGAAGAACAGGAGCAGAAGAGAAAAAGCAGCTCTGATATATATGAAAGAAAGGATGAAACCTGACAAGGAGGATGCCACCTCCATAACTATTCATTTATGGCAATTAGACAAAGTCATTTAGTTTGCTTCTAAGCATCTCATCTATGGCAAAGCATCCTGTTCCAAAATAGTATGGGGTATTGTTAGCAGTTACTTTCACTTAGACAAAGACCTTGCCAGTACCAGCATCCAACTAATGACCCCTAACAGCACACATAATACTAGTATGAGAATGGAACACCCAATTTGTATCTTTAGATCACTGTAAATCCAGGTGAACGTCACAGAAGTGCCCACTTGAATTAAGCTGGTGCTCTCTTCAAATGTTTGAACCTACCCTCCATGACAATAAATTGTAGCATAAAGAAAACAGTTGCCGTCTTTCCTGGAACTTCATAAAAGCTTTCTAACAAATATGAATATAAGATTTCATATGAAAAAATATGCAAACAAATTCAGATGTGGCAAAATGCTGAGTGTACAATGAAGAATGTGCAAGTTTTGATCAGGAGAATTCAGAATGGTTGCTTTAACACACACAGGGACATTTCCCAACTCATCTACAATTTGAAGCTTAAGATATATTCCATAAATCTAAGGATCAAGCTTAACTTCCATGGAACACTACGCTGTATTCCAGAAAATAATCTAAATTGATTATATGAATTGTATTGTCACTGCATTTTTGAAAAGACACAAGCCACCACAACTGCTCCATTACTCACCACAGTGCATAAAATGTCTAAGGCTTTGGAAAGCAAATAAGAGAAAAATATGGATTAAACTGATAAAAATGATAATTCCAGACATGATTAGATTCACTGTGTTGTGTAGCCTGCACAGCAGGTGGGGGATCCTTCAGAAGAATTAGGGAAAGGTTTAGGGAAAGCAGATTAATGGGGAAAAGATTAAATGTGCTCTAAAAGCAGGACAAAACATTTTTAAAAATGACAATTCCAACAGCAGTGTTTAGGGATGCTCTGGAATGCAAAGTACACATACGCCATTTAAATACCAGATGCACAAATGTCTCCTACTCACAATTATGCAGTGCATTGTAGGACTTGAAATCGTAAGCTGAAAAAGCATTTGACATCAAGTGGTGTTAGTAACAAATATTAATCAAAATATAGCCAATAGTTTCTAGCACACAGTAGTCAAGTTCCATTTTCCCCTTCTCTGCATGCAACTTCTCACAAAACTGGTCCTATGGATGGAGGTCTACCAGTCTGTTTAGTTCCACATCCAAATAAACATTGCAGCTGAAAATGAAATGTGGTAGTAGCCATTTCTAGAGCCCTGAATAACCCACATTGGTGCCACTGCCCTCTCTGCAGTGTTGAAGGCTTGCTCTCTTCTAGTAGAGGATGCTGTGAATTTACCTAGTGAAGAACAAAAATCATCGTGGAAAAGGCCCACTTCTGTAACCTAAGAGAAACACTGCTTAGCTGCTGAATATAGGTTGCAGTTATATCTGTTGGCAGCAAAACAGGAGACAACTGCTCATGTAAGACCCAACGTCTCAGAACAGCATTAGCAGGAGCAAATATTTTAGATTGTTACCATCCAAAATTTCACACTCCTTTATGAAACAAACTGAGTAGCACACAAACATCCAAACCCCACAAGTTACACTGCTGCCATAGTTCATGGGAATTTTAATGGATCCCTCCTTGCTTTTTTAAATCTAAGGGGTTTTCATAACTCTTCAGAGCCCCCTTGGAAAGCTTTTCCAGCTTTGCAGCCGCCATGACCATATGTTTACAGATTACTCCTTAACTATTTAATGCAATCACAAATAGCAGGAGGCTAACAACAAAAGTCAAATTGAGTTTGCTACACTCGGAAATAGATTTGGATTTCTGATGTTATTACAGAAACACCCACAGATCTTTTTAACATCTCACAGAAAGAACATTTCCTTTTCCTCAGAATCATCTAGCAAACATCTATCACTCAAGGCTGATTACCCAGGGAATATGAACAAGGCAGCCTGAAGTGTAAGTACTGTATCTGGTTGCTTCTACTCTCCTGTTGGCACGAGCTTTTGGGGCAAGCCCGCCGGGCTGTCCTGCGCAAAGCAGCTAGCACTAAGCTAGCAGAAGTCAAAGCCTTGGGCTTTTCCCACACTTAACCAGTGCTTGGATTTGAGTCAGCCAAGTCTCACTCAAGCCTTAGCATGCCAGCCTTTATTTTGTTGTCTGTGGTAAATGAACCACTTTTAATCTGTTTTCTTCCTGCTGGTTTGAACTACACGCTGCTCAGCATCATTTCACCTGTGTCCATGGTGCTTCTCAAACCTGTCCCTGTTTGTTTAATTCTACAAACATGATATCACTGATAAATCTCATGTCTTACAAAATGAAATCCACAGTCACAGCACTAAGATTGGCATATCACTCCCAAGTAACCACATGGTCTTGCAGCCTTTCTCCTCTTTTCATTCACCCCAGCCTCTTTTGTTCTCTTGCATCCATTTGTTATGTTATGTCTGTCTTTATGCTGTCATCTCCTCCAGGCAAGCATGTCTTCTGTATGCTCTGCAAAGTGCTTTTTCAGGCAATAAAGCAGAAATTATATGTCTCGATTTCCCCATTTGTAGAAGCAGCATACTAACACAATACTCACCTACCTTAAGACAGCTGGTATGTTAAAATTTGTTAATAATTGTGAGGCACGTGGAGATCCTCTTATGGAAAGCTCTACAGAAGTGTAAGGTATTGTCAAGGGTCAAAAGTGAGGCTTACAGCTTGTGTTAGTTTCCCATTCTGAGGACAGACTAATGTCTTCCCATAATTAAAGAGAGGTTTACGTACATGGTAAGCACATTGTTTATATAGCTCAGGCACATCAGTTTGGAAGGACATAAGGGGATCATGTGGAGAAGAAAGAAAATAAGATGTTTCCTCTTTTCCTTCATTTAACATTAAAGCATGGGGGAAAGTGCCTTACAGGATGTCATTAAACTCAAAACACATTTCTTATCTAACAATGTTTCAAAAAGGAAATCTAGAATTGTCTAGCTTCTGTCTAAAATAAACCTCCTCCAACTGCATACAATATTAGGCACACAGAAAGGAATGTTATCGTTACAGTCCAAGAGATTTCAGCCAGGCACTCTGATTTTATGTTTTACTTCTTCGTAATTAAATTTGAAAGTGCTCAACATGCCATTTCCTTAAATTTTTAATAAGAGTGTAAAAAGTGTTAGGAGTAAATCCAGCCTCACTCTGAGTTACTTACATTCAGCCCTCCCTTATGACGACTACTGGATGATCAAAAATCAATTTATAGAGCTTCTCCCCCTCAACTTGTATTTTTATTTTATTACTGGTGAATATTCTAAATAAGAAATTATCTTCAGTCTTAGATATCAGGTATTCTCTATACCCATAATAGTGAGGGACATTAGAATCAGTAATACTACCAGACCACTCTTATTAAGTTGTGCTCCTCAAGCCTCTGCTAATCCCACAAAGCTGTAGCACACTCCAAGCTATGATCCACCCCCCAAAAATAAAAATAAAGCATACCTAACAAGTATTCTGCACTGCTACAGAGATGGAGGAAGGGGACTACATCCTCCTCCTTCCCTTCACTCCCCATTCAAGTAGACAGCCAGGCAAAGCTTTTGTACAAGGCATACACACATTAGAGAATAACAGTAACTCCAGGGCAGAAGGAATGAGGAGAAGAGGTGCATGTGACAGTGAATTTGCTAGGCTTTGTACCATTAAACTACAGTGTGGACAAGTTGTCATTCTCCCTCATCCAGTGGGCAATGGAATCATTTTTCACATTTGTAATACTCAGAATTACTCACTTCTGAAAAGTAAAACCAGAAAATATACACTATATAAAACAGTATTTATAAGAAGTTCTTACATCTCCTTATTTCTACTCTGTGGCTTTATTTCTTTCTTTATTTATTTATTATTTACCCTGCTCATCTATATGTTGCTTACAACTGTACTCACCATACACAAGTCCTCAGCATTGCAGAGAAATCTGCTCACGGGAGTGGGACGTGCTGGTCCACAGTGAGAATTTCCATCTTGAACAAGATTCTTGCCACAGGGAAAATCCCCTCTTGCACTTGCACAGCTGACTTCAAGTCGGATTTACCCTGCAGCAGGATAAAAAACAAGGGTATTGACTACAAAATGCAGTTTATAGGAATGCAAGTGGCTTAAGTGAGCTGTAAGCAAGCCTAGTCATTTGAAGCCTGTCACTGATAGCCCAGGTGACGGTGTCACCGCCACGTGTGCACACATCTTGCCCTCTGTCTTTGTTACACTGGGACAGCTGCCACGCTGTCGTCAAGTCTGAAACAGGACTTCACAGGAACCACAATCAAACATGAAAAGCCACACAACTCAAGAAGTACACGTGAAGAAGGCACTCACCCTCTACAGTTCCATAATTAAAATAACCATGAGAGAACAGAAGGACTTGGGAAGGTGGTGACAGACTTAACCATCGTGGAAGTAAACCCAGCTGCCATTAAGGGGCCAAGCACCAGGAGAGCAGGCCGAGTGGAGGGAGCCACAGCCCATGTCTGTGAGGGAGCTGAGGGGTTTTGAGGTGTCCCCTCAGCACCGTCAAACCCTGACGCTGGCGAGGGCTCCCTGGCTCACCCGACAGCCTGGCCTCCCCCGGGGCCTTCCTGGGACGGCACAACGCTGTCCACGCCTGACCCTGGCAGTCTCAGCCAGGCTCCATCACTGCACTGACCCGCTCGCCAGCTGAAGGACGAAGGCGGGAGCTGCGCGGTGATGCTGAGGCAGCCCTGAGGCAGCAGGCCATGGCTGCGGGGCTCCAGGGGCCTCCACAGCCCCTCGGCCTTGCCAGCAGCCAGCCCGGGCTGGGCCTGGAGGGCTCAGGGTAGGCCCAGGGACCAAGGCCACGAACAGACTATTGCAAAGAACTAAAAACCCAGTATTTAATCCCCGATAATTTACTGTTAGAGCTCACTTTAGCTGGCACCTCATTTTTTTAATTTGTTTTGCAAAGTAGTTGGTACAGCTTTAGATGAATAAAACTGGGGTTGGACTGGATGATGTTTTGAGGCCCCTTCCAATCCCTGACATTGTGATTCTAGTGACTACAGGAACGGTAAAGCATCACTTTGAACAGTAACGACACTTCTCACGCGCTTCAATTAATGACACTGAAACATAGATCAACAAAAATAAACACTTAGATGTAATTATTACTTTTAAAAGTGCTTCTCTGACTGAAGGTTCCTCACAGTTTCTAAAGCAAGAGCAATGGATAATATCCACCCCTCTCAATAATACATCACCACATCGCTGAGTATTCCTGCATATTGTGTTCAGCACAAAATATAGCCATTTCCATTAAGACTCAGGTTTTGAAGTAAAATAAGACACAACTGCATTTCACCTTGCTGTCAAAACAGGCATAAAACCAAGTGCAGTAAGATGATTTTTCACTTTTCTTCCTTTAAGAAGGATACAAAAGTCCTAATGCTCAAGAAACAGTCTGAATACTCAGACTACTTCATATCAGCTACACAGTGGCCAAGCCAGTTGTCAGCCTGAGAAAGCACGCACACAGTATGCCATGGCATCCATGGAAAAGCCACAGAAGACTCTCTCCCTTCCTCAGTTTCATGAGTGTTCTTCCACTACCCTTTAATTGACATTTTTTACCACTTTTGAAGTCTCTGTTCCCCATCATATTTCCCCAGAAGACTGTGCAATGTTAGGAGTTCGGACGTGGTTCCTTGCTTCATTGTATAATTGAGTTGCTTCACATCCCAATAAGCTTTTGTGCTATTTTAGAGCTGTCTTGAAGACGACCATGCGACTAGTCTCAACTGCAATAGTATGAAACATCTGCGAGCAAGATTATTTCTGTCATGTGCTGCCAAAATATTATTTTGCGTAAGGAATTAAAATTTTAGGGATTTTCCCAAATCCACATAATGTTCTTGAGCGCTTCAATTTGCATTATGACATTTACATTAGCATACACGTGTGTAAGAGACGACCTTGCCAGCCAACTCCTATTGGTTGTTCCAAAACCTTAACTCCACCTGGAGCTAGGATTAATGTATGCTCCTGAAACAGACTTCAGTTACAGTACAGATCTTCTTCAGCTAAGTGCCTTTTCCCATCTGGTCTCACAATCACATCTGCAAGTAAGTGTCTTCAGCAATCACCTTGCCAGAATTATAGATGCCTTCCCAGCTCCCTAGACAAGGACTGATTCCCTGTTTTTCCTTATGTTCTGTGGAATCTACTGCTTCTCCTGAACTCTTTTCAAATAAAAATGCTTGCTGAAAAAAGAAACCAGCTTCTAAACACTCAGCCCATATATCCAAGCTAGTGCAGTACACAGGTAGAGTAACCATGTTGTAACTGCACTGTCTGCTTTCACTCTTGCAGTAAAAATAAGCTCTCCTGCTAAAACAAACATTTTGCTGTATTTTTTCTAGATGTTATAGCAGGCAGAATAGGTCAGTGCTCCTACTTAGCTACAACCCCAGATGAGAGAACTGAAAAATTTCATCATTAATTCTTGGGTTTGAGAGACAATCCAGGAAATACTCATTGTATGAAAACCCATTCAACACAACTTGGTTGGATTTGTTGATAGTAAAAAATAATTATTAATACAGTGTGAACTATCCATGCATTTGTGTTGAATTGCAAGTTAGAACTCCATTGTTTGCTCCTTCAGTGTTGAAAGCAGCAACAACATGCTCATACCCAGCTTCCAAATTACTTCCCACACCGCTCCCAACACTGATAGTTCCCAAGTGCCCTTTACTCAGCCGCCAGAACTTCTCACTTCCCTGTGACAACCTCTACTGTGCAACTGTGTACATTAACACGGATCTGTCACAGGAGAAATGAGAAAGAGAGGACAGTGTAAAATAAACTCAGTTTACTATCCAAATATCTGACTAGGACATATCATAATTGCATCTGTAAATTCCAGACTTCATGAAAAAAAAAAATAATCTTTTGATGATACTCAGGGAAGTTGCAGCAGCACACCAAGCCAAGACCAAGCAAGCCAGCTTTGTCAGTACATCACCTCACTCGCCAAGCCTGAGCTGCACCAGTCCCCGCAGGCTGCACACGCTTACTGTTTCTCAGATTGGGTTGGGATGCTTTTGGCTTTTGTCACTGAGGCAGACACTGCTGAAGAACTGCATTGAAAAGGAACTGTCCTGCAATGATCTCAGAGAAACAAGGCTTCAAAGGCATGTTACACTGCAGAGCACTGTTAGTGCTGCCAGCCTGAGCTGCCTACCCAACTGCACCCCATCCCACCACCTGAGGTGAGCTGCTGGCTCTGGATTACAAACCCAAAGGCTGCTATTCCACCCCACTGCAGGGACATGCTCTTCAGCCCTGAGTTTACTTGCTTAACCTTTCTCACATTTAATCTAAGATTTTGCTTACTTTCTACCTTCTTGGTAAGAATAAAATCAATAGCTTCACCAGCCAGGAGAAAATTGGCTGACTGATAACTGTATAGGTAAAACAATAATCAAAACCTCTCTCATTTCCCACTTAAGTACCACAATTTGCTCGAGCAAATTAAAAGGACTGCCCAGAAACATCCATCAGACCCTTGCAAATGCCAGTCATGCCTCTTCACAACCCCAGAAGGGAGCATGATGGTCAAAGTTAATTGACTTCCAGAAAGCTAGCAGAATTCAAGGTTCATTATTAAGTCCTGTTGGTAAGCCGTAGAACTCAATCATATCTTTCTTTCAAGTCAAATGGTTTCTCTATAGAAATGTTTCCTCCAGAAATATACTCATTCCTGTCTTTAGCAGAATCCTCATTCAGCAGAAGACATTTTCTAGTCAACCCCTCATGGCCTTCCTTCCTTGTGTTAAGATCTGTTTGAAGAGCATGACCAGAGTTTCCTGAAGTGACATTACATGAGATTGTAACATTCACACACACAGTAGAATTTCTCACACTCACCTCCTATTATAACCCAAACTATGTAACACTGTTGTTCATTATACATTACTTACTGCTCCAACATTTTACATTCCATACTTGGTTTTAATACCCTATGTACATATCACTCACAAAAAGTAGTTTATTTTTTTTTAAATGCCAGAAAACATTCAGCTAAAAAGTGTTTAAATTATCAAAGCTCTTACTAAGGTCGTATTTGCTTTTGTTTCTTGAAAAGTTGTCCATTACTTACATCTTTTGGCATTTTCTGTTCCTGGATGTTCACATTTAACATTGAAAGTATGTGACCTTTTAACTCACATTAATAGTTTATGCTACATCACATGTACATTCTCCCTCCTCCTCCTCTCTTCCTTACCTGAATTTGTCATCTACTCGTAGGCCTTTAAAGGGCTCCAGACCTCATATGCAATATACTGTGTTCTTTCATGAATTATTCAGTGCCAGTGTTCTTCCATCATCCATCTCTGGCTGGCTCTATTTCTTCCCTTCTACTGAGGTCTTGACTTATGAGCAGAATCTCCTGTTATTCTTTCTCAATTGTCACACTTTATTACAATTAATATTAATTATGTGGATTCTTGTCCAATATGTAGCTTTCTGGGCATAAAAGATTGTCATGTTGTAATATTCAGGTTTTTTCTTTGCAAACTTCTATGTAATAAAGCATTCTCCTGTCAGGAGCTGTCAGCACCACATACATCTACTTGATAATAACTGTACAGTAATAGAGTTAGCTAGAGAAGTTGTGTGCAAGCCGACATGAATTCCCACAGAGGAGCCAATCTCAGAGCTCAGCCATGATTTCCTATGGCTGACACGCAGTTAAACACAAAGTGTTGCAAACAGCCTGCTTGATGAAATGAATAACCTGTTACAGCCCTGAAAGAAATGCTGGCCTAGGATGTTAAACTTCTATTGGAGGCTTAGGTATAATAAGTAGATTCTGACAAATACTGTTCACACAAAATGTTTGCAGAATGAGTGTGTTCCATGAATATTAATGAAAACACATTCTCTTGAGCATTCGCAATCCACACAGGAAGCGTAGGAGTCTTTGACCCTTCAAGTGCCTTGGCCATGTTAGAAGGTCTAATTTGATGTGATTTTAAGGCAAGATATTTTATCCCATGCTTGAAAAAAGTAGGAACACTATTTTAGTTGTACAGGTCAAAATCCACAGCAGACCTAGCAATAGTTATAGGAAGAGACATTATGCAAATATTTAATGTTATTTAGTCACACCTCAAAAATAATATTGTTAAGCCAACTTGAGCACAGGTGTGGACTGCATCCTGATCCATCCATCACACCTCCATGAATACACTTAAAACCAGAACTGTTTTCCATGGGCACTGGATGGACTCTGTGATTATGTTGATATCAGCACAGTAATTAAATACTCCTTATCTTTGAAACCCAGTCTGTGGTGTCTCGTCTCTCAAGTCACTTGTGACACTCCTCTTTCCCACTGTGCTGTTTAGAAGTTTCCCATCAACATGTTAACTTATCCATTAAAGGATAAGTTACCTTACCTATCTGTAGATGCAGGAGGCCACTCACAGAGGGCGCTTCCAAAATGTTCTTTCCCTCCTGGACTGAGCTATACCCAACAGGGCTAGCATTTCCTTCAAGGCTGCTTTATCAACAGCAGCTAGGAAAACTGTTACGTCCCAACCCACCAAAAATCTGGCTGTACCAGTTAGAAAGCACCATCTGGTGCTGCCTTTGCCCTCCTCAGGTCAAACCACAGGACTGCAGACCAGCAGCAAGCTCCCACAGATTCACACTAGCCAGTAGACACTGTGGTTACCTCCAGAGCACGAAGTTCATGGCATAAGGGCTGTCCTAAGAAGGCAATGTAGTCAGGAATACATGCATGCTCATTACATTCAGTACTGGCACAGGGTGCCAGAAGCAGCACAGAGGGCTGCCCTGGGCTGAAGCCTAGGGTCTGGGCCCCTAATGCCCACAGCAGTGCCCTAGAGGAAGGGGTACATCAGCCTCCAGCTGCATTTCTCCAAGCCAAGTCATTGCCACTCAAAGTCTCCCAGGCCCCTTAAGAGCACAGTTTGTCCTCTAAATTAATGCAACTGGACACAGCCATGCCTTCAGAGCCTGCCAAAACTGCTCTGAACACAAGCAGGACAACCTCCCCTTCTGCTCTTTCCTGCATCCTGATGTACTTCAGGTTGTGCATCCGTCGAGACATCTCATTGGAACACTCTGTACGTTTATTTCTCAAGGTACACAGAAAGCAGCTGAGGGAGAACTGTGCATTTCAGCACAGCTAATTTAAAAACATACATACAACAGGAAGGGTTTACAAGGGAAATATGCACAAAGCATGATCTGACATATTTATCACCTTCTTGTATTGATGAGCGTTCATCCACTGGCTTCCCCTGACACCATTTGCCAGGCAATAAAGAATGGAGCAAACCACAGATTTTTTTAAAATCCCTTTTTTCCCCCAGACTGTTATGACAGCAAAAACAATCACGTCTGTTCCCTATTCTGGGCTAATAAATCTTAGTCAGGACTTGAAAATTACACTGATGCATCGTCTCTCACCATGTAGTGGCTGCAGCCTGGCTTGAAACAACTGGCTCCCAGGCAGCATAGGTACCAACAAGTACTGAGAGAATTGGACAGGTTCTGGTTTACCACCCGTGCAAGCCCCACTTGCTGAACAATGCTGCCTCTCCTGGTGCTGGAATCTGAGAAAGCAGGGACCATTATTAAACACTTGTCCAAGTACCTTTACGTGCATCTACGCAGTTTAAAGCATAATGCAGTTATGTTTTTATCAGATCCCAGTGTGAGGTTTTAGTTCATATTCTAAATTTGGCACAACTTGTTACTTTAGGTCAGTAAAATACATCATCTTTTTCGTATTGATGTCTGCTTAATTTGCAAATTCCGTAGATATACATGACACTCAAAGTGTAATGAATCATGCATTTTTATAATGAATCCAACAGTGAACGTAAAAATCACTCTTTGATCTTTCTTCCAACAGCCTAGTTATTCCTGGATTTATACACAGCAAGTGTTTATGGATTACTTCCAATTAAACAACCTGTTTTACTTTCTATTCTGTTATCAAAGTAAGCCCTTTTTAGGCTGCAAAGAAAAACCACGTAGCTCAGTATTCCTACTTGAGTAGGTAGAAGTTTAAGCTCCTGAGCCCTAACTTGCATTACTGTTTCTGAAAGACTGCCCCAAACCCATCAAACCATCCTCATTAGAGCTGGACAAAGACATCCAGGGCACAAAAGCTAAAACAAGCACAAAACTATGAGCAGAGAAATGGCAAACTGCTTGATCTGCCCCACTAGCAGTGTCAGAACAAAACACAACAGACAACTTGCACTATTCCACAAATTCCAGCAATTAAAGAACATTTATTCCACGCTGGTTTTACTGATCACAGACCAGAGATGAAATATCATAGGACACACACAAAGTGGAGAGCAAGGAAGGGAATAAGCTGCTGCCAAACATGTTCCAATAGCTTCCTTGTTTCCTTATGACTGTACAAGTGTCCTTTCCAGCCTGCTCTGCAGCCAGGAGAGCTTCACAGCTCCCTAGTTGGTCTCTTGCATCCCTATCTAGGGCTGAAGTCTCACTACCACTTTTCTAGTCCCTCACTCTGGTTGTTTCATCTTCCCTCTTGTGTCACTGCTTGCTCCATCACCCACGCTGCTGCTGTTTCTCTGTGAGCTGAGGTAGGGAGTAAGGAGAAGTTGGGACAATGAATCAAGGCAGCATTGCTCCAGCTCTTCCATAACATTATGGGGCAGATTATTCTGAAGCAGTTTTCCTTCTTTCTTGAAAAATGTCCCTTAGTACCCATTTTCTTCGCCAGTTTTCTCATAAATTCATGTGAGCCATTCTGGAGAGAGCCATTTATATTTGCAAGTATAGATGAAAGCTATTACTGAATTTTAAATCTGGATTGCAAATTTATGTTCTGAGGAACTGTAAGTCCCATTTGTTCCACAAATAAACACCCACTGACTGCAGAAAGCAATAGGGCTATTTCATACCTGCTATTATGGTTCTACAATTGTTTGCACAGGGATACAAACACAACTCATTTATCTGAAGTTATTGAATTAAAAAATAATGCATCCTCTAGATCTTAGTATGGAATTAATTCAGTAGACTATATATTAGCAGAAAAATATTGGACACCATAAAGTGTGCAACACCTACACTGTGAGATCTGCTTTGTTCTGGACACTCAGAAGAAAGGACAAGATGCCTAGGCTGTGATTTAATTAAGTCTCCATTTTATTATATATTAATATATTTATATTTTATATATAAACTCACTACATCCAGGACTTGTCAGCAGTAGCTTGCATGACACTGACCCAAGATCCCATGAGCTGTGCAGAACTGCTGTTTCTCACTCACATTCACCACAGTGTGCTCCCTACGTATGACTTGGATCCTGCCAGAGTCATGTGTTGTGAGCTACGTTGAGTGACAAGGGTGCTTTCTCCTGATGTGGGAATTTTTACATTATGTCTCACCCTAAACCAGCCTTGGGTTACCTGTTTGTAAGCAAGAGATCACACACAAAATGAGCATCTCCACTGCCAAGCTAGGTGTACTCCCAACAGGCAAAATACTCCACTGTTCAGCCAGAAGCTAGTGTTTTGGATGCACTTAGTGCCCAGTAACTGTCCAGTCTCACACAGATCACACAGAAGGTAAGATACTTACCAAACATGTATGTATGTGCACATACATCAATCAGATTCAGCTTAAGCTATGTCTGAAATAGAGGTAAATAATGCATGTAAGTGTTCAAAGTAAACAAATTCAGTCATTCAGTCCCAGCTACCAAAAGCAGTGATTTCATACTCCAGTCTACAATAATGAAATACATATCATAAAAGACTTCTAGGAAGAAAAAAGATAAGGCTTTGGAGTATAACTCTTCTAATTGGAGTAATGACTATAAATGATTAAAAAATTTCTGCATAGCTGCTAAAGGTAAGGCATGCAGTAAATCTCCAGTCCAAATGGCATCTTGTTATGTGGAACCTCAAATCAAGTGGAACAAACAATGGTTAGAGGCATGTTATGTTCCACATACTGCTCTTTTGTGTCTATTGTTTAGCTTATACACAGATCCATCCTGAATCTAGTTAACTAGTCATTAAAACTCTGCAAAATTCACTTTCATTTGAGATGCTGCTGCGACACACACCAGTTCATGTCACGTATTTTTGCAGCAGTCCTACTTTGGTGATTTGCCATTACTTGAGAACAGACATCTCATATTGCAATTTGAATTTACAAAACCATTAGCTTTACTTCTTGTGGCTCGTGTGAGAGACTTGTGCTTGAAAGATAGGATCATTTTGATACCCAGAATTGGCCATTTCACAAGATATTAATTTCATTCTTTTCCTAGAAAATTCATGTACCAGAACCACTGCAAAAGCATCCATTAACATAGGTCCATTTGTGAATTAATCTGAAAAGCTTTTTAAATTCTGAGTGGAATTTTATTAGGAGTACATAACACAGCATGTGCTAATTTTGCAATTAGGACTAACTATTTCTCATTGTTTATTTTAACTAGTTTCAAGGACTCTAAATATCTACCAAAATTGTGTATTGTTTTTCCTACGAGTTACCTAGTGAATATCACAGGTGATGACACTATTCTTATTTTGGGGATTCTAAGTACATCAGTTAATATCAAAATGAAATTCAGCTAAATCTGAAGTAAACTCTATTGAAAAATGTGCAAAAAGTGTTTGTGATACAAACAGCCCAGCAGGCCCAACTTCAGATTGACATTTGCTCTCTTGCAAGAGCTGAGTAAAGAAAGCAATTCACAAAATAGTCATTATTGTTGGTCTTTGCAGTTGAAGTAGCCAAAGTGAAAAGAGTTCTGGGAAATATTTTTCTCACTCTAGTTTAGAAAGTAACTATGCAATGAAATCAAACAGCACCAGAAGCTTCTGTCACCTAGTCTGACTACAAGGCTGATACAGTAGGAACATCTCCCAGTCTTCCCATTGTGAACACCAGTAATGTATCAAATGATCACCAGAAACAGATCTCCTAATCAAGGGTTGTTTACAAAATAAATGCATTCCATGCACCCTGCCCAACCCCATTAATTACCACACAGTATCTTGTATAACTAATAAAATAATCCTTCAGCTTTTCCCATCTGTTCTGTTGATGGATTCCAACTTCCTCAGTGCTTGCTCATTTATTGCATCTCCCCAAAACTTTGATACACCATTAAATATTTACCAGCATTCACAATCACATTTTCAGCCATTGCATTTACACATTCAAGTGAAACACAAACCAGAAGCAACTAAACCCAGCCAGATCAAGCTGTGACAACAGCATATCTCCCTGTGCTTTCAGACAAACCTGGGGCAGAAGAAAAGGCAGCACACTAGAAGCTCTCATTGCCACCACCAGTCTCCTTCCTTCCTCTCCTCTCCAGAAGCTCCCTACGTCTGGCTGCTACGCTGAGAACACACCACACAATTGGAGATAACAGAGAGAAGAGACAAGACTGGCCAAACCCTACAAGATAGGGCAAGGTGTTATGAGTGTCCTGACAGCCTCCTCACCCTTTGCACAGGCAGGCTGAACCCCACCTGAAGGGGAGGGCAGGTGCTGTGCCAGCCCCACAAACAGGACCGCACATCCTCTCAGCTGCAGAGAGGCAACTGTCTGAACAGGCCACTGCCATCAGAACGGTATGTTCTTGCCCCAGGGAGCTGACTCAGCCCAAGGTTTCTGTGCAGGTTGGATAAAGGAGTGGAAGACAACAGGAGAACCTCACAGTGGCCCTGTCAGGGCTTTGGAGGAGCAGTACAGGATGTGACATGGGGTCTGGAGGCAATATTAAGCTGGATAATCTGCTGACAACCCTTCCAGGGTCCCACAGGAGTTCCAGTGGGAATGATCCTCCTCAGGCTGCAATTACTTGAAGAAAAATGTTTCAAAGACATAGTTGGTCTACTTGAGTCATTCTGTGAGCTACAAGCAAAGCTAACCCTACCCATGATGTTTTGGTATAGCCTAGTGAGAAATACTGGAGGTATAGCTATTGTGGAGACACCTCTCCTAACAGGCCATCAGATGTCCCCTGAACTTCTCAGGTAGAGTTGAGAAGGGTATCAGCCTGTAAGCTCATGTCAAGCCTGTCTTTGCAATCAAAGTCTGAAGAAACAACACACAAAATGATGTTAACATTTAAGAACAAAAGGTCACATGCCTCTAGCCAAGCTTTGCCAGATTTCCCTTCGAGTAACAGCTGGTCTGTCATTGTCCTACAGCCAGCCTGGCCTGAGGACAACCACAGGACAAAAATTAAGGAAATAATCTCCCTGCAGCAGGTCAATATCAGCAACACAACTACTGTTGCAAACATCATCTTACATTTTGCTCCATTTGTACTGCACTTTATCTGCTCTAGCTGAGAGTTGAGCATGTCCAACCTTATCCAATACAGTTTTCAAAAGACATTGCTATCTTGCTTCTGTATGGCTGAATATCAGCCATCAGCAGCACAGATTCTCAAAGCAACTTAAAATCCACCAATGTGCTCCATAGGAATAAAGGTAAAAAGATTCCTGCCATACCCAACCTGACCGTGCAAGAAAGTTCACCCAAGATTGCTGTTTCCACCAAGCCATCCCAAGTTCCATGCTTAACAGAATTAAGGACAGCTGACAGCTCTAATTAAGTCACCAGGTCAAAGGAAACCACCACTTACTTGATATTATGGTAATATGGACAGAGCATAACATAAAGCCAGTGAACACATGGAGAAACAGTCCCTCCCCCCAGAGGGACTAATTGCCTAATTAGAAGATACTGGGTTTTTTACTGCTCCTTAATCACAGTGCAAGAAATCAGGCTGTTTGAACTCAAATATAAGCTCTGTGTGTTTATGTATTGCTATGCAGGTTATTTATACGTTATGCAGCTCAACATCTAGCCAAGGTTATTTAAGCTCATGCTCCTTTGAGGTTAGCTCTAAGGGAATTAAGATTGTTTTGTAATTTAAATTCTTCTCTGCAATCACTATTATAGATGCACCTGTCACAGGATAACTGCCCTCATTAAGGGAAACTTAGTGCAGCCAGGACAGTGTGCCTTTGGGTCACACAGAGGACCTGTGCCACCAAGGGAGGCTGGACTGGCTATGGAAGAGGAAGGCTGTAAAGTGCTACTGAGGAGCAACACTGAGCTGAGACAGAGGGGCTGAAAGGCTTCCATGGGGATTCTGGAGGGAGAATGATGAAAGCTGAATGAGCTGTGAGGAATTCAGGAACAAAAGGAAAGACAAGACCTTCGTCCTCATCCCTTCTAAAAGCACCAGAGGTCATAAGGAGGTGAAGAAACCAAGTACCTATGTATTAATCCTTAAGCAAAATGAAACCCTGCAATGCACACACTGTGCTACCTTATGTGGCTTTGAGACTCTGTTCATAATTTAACTGAATATGAATATTGGCCAATGGATATGAGACCCAACGTGACCTGAGGCTGGCCATCAGCCATTCTGGTCTGCAGATAAAACAGTGCAGGACTGTGCTTGACCAGAAAGGAGCAACAAGAGCAAGTCTGGCAGCATTTTAGCCTACCTTAAAGTTGTAAGCCATCCTTCACAAATATTATGTCTTCCTATTTTACCAGATGGCTGTTATCATAAAGGGAGTCTTTGGTCCCTGTCACAACTTTTCATCACTGTGTACAAAATACAGCAAATATTTGCATCTTTTAGCATCCGTTACAGAGAAGCTGCAGTCGTCTCTGGTGTGCAGAGTGGCATTGTATGGTAACACGACTGGGCTGATGAAGATGGCTTCATGACTGAGAAGACCTACCAACAGTTCTTCTGTTTCATATCCCATCCAGATTACAAGGTAAGCTCCTGCACTGGGGGAGCATCTGGTTTTCCCCCTTACATCATTCTGAAAGACTCATCATGTATTTTATTTGGTTCCTCTTGCCTTGCACTGGAAAAGAAGATTCATTAGGGTCACAACAATTAAGCTGGCTGTGACACAAACATATGTCTAACCAGCACTATCTTGACCAGGTGAGGAGGTTTTGGTGCACTGTGAACAGTATTACCTGCTCACCTAGCACTGCCACTCTGCTGCAGCCACACATGCCATGGGAAGGCTTGCACCTCACTGGGAGAAAGCAGTTTCCCATAGCAAAAAACATTCCTGAGTGAGCCATACAGATACTAATCCTAAACCTAAATTAAAACATACATCCACATTATTGCAAGCCTGAAGTTTATTTTCTTCCTGTGCATAGAATTGTAGGCCAATAATGTACACCAGATAGCATCACGCCCACTGCTACAGCTCTGCAAAAGTAGGTGGTGTTGGTGATAATGGATGGCAGAATCACACTAAACATTGTAATCGTGCTCCCAGAACTGCAGTACCTGAGAAGTGCAGTTAACACCAAGAATATCTTGTCAAGAAGATGCCAGCAAATTTAACAAGTAAGAAAATTCAAAACTTTACTTTTTTTTCAAAAGCAGAGTACTGAATCACTGCCACAGAGCCACTGGCAGGGCACAGTCTGTAACTGCCAGAACGTTTCATTAAACAGGTAAAAACTCAAGTGTGGAGCTCACAGCTGCCATGACACTGCTGTGCCCTATATGAGGCCAGTTCTGGTATTAAGAATGCATCACTCATACAGTGGAACTACACAGCACTGCCTGAAATTCACCTGTTTGTGCAGACTGTGACCACATAAAACTCAATCATCAGCTTGCATCTAAGTAATTAGAATCTTGTGTTTAAACTTTCCAGTTTCCAGAGTTAACAGAAACCTTAAGTCCCACAAAGTTTTGCAGGATTTCAGGATTTTCTACAACATAGTCCTGCCACAACAGCTCAGCAATGCTGGGTGTTCCACTGAGCACTGTCCTAAGGAGTTGAGATTAGACCCTGTTGGCACATAAACCATTAACATTGCTTTCTGAGGAAATACCTTAAAGACAATGAAGCAATGAAGTTAAATGACTGCTTCTAGTCCTCCTATAAAGCGAGGTTCATATATATTAAAAAAGGACATAAAAACTCTTCTGTGACAAATGACCAACTCTTTTTACCTGTTCTCAGTTCTACACATGGAAAAGAGTCACCCAGGCCAGTCTGAGACATGCAAATATGCTCCACACTTGTCCTCTCCCTGCTTCACCTTTAATGCTCAAGCTTGGACAGACATATGGTCTGCATTCCCTCCTCAGTTTTTATGGCCTTTAGAATTCAAACACTAAAATCTAGTTTAAGCCCTAAGCAAAGAACACCAACTTCTCTCCCAGTACTCGCTGGACTCTTGTTGGAAAGTCACCTTGTAATTTCATCTTGTGTCTACTCTTGTTCCTACTTAGGCCCTCCTAATGGGAATGTACCATGCTTATCCTAAGGTTAAATGCTAAAAATACATAATTTTGTTGGATTGTCATTTTAAATCTTTTTGCCTGAAAATCAGTAGAAGATATAGCAGCAGAGAAAGATGTTGTGACAGCAGGAAACAAAATATAACAAGAAATTCAGTGCTTCCATTCACCTCACTATTTAGAAACCTAAAGAGGCAACTGCACATCATCTGCCACTGCCCAGAGAAAAGCTGGTTCACAGTCAACTGCTGAAGTAAAAACCCCATTATCCTTGACCTAGCATACAGAAAACTGAAGTTGCACCCAGAGGTGCTACAATATCTTTTCCATCAGATGTGGTGCTCAGGTGCACAGTGCAGTCTGCAGCCAGGTGAGTGGAAGCTGTCCCAGGCAGTAGGTGGCTGTTCCCACAGCCAGCCCAGAAAGCTGAACAGAAATCTCTTGCCCCATGCTGACAGCCATTCCTTAGGCAGCAGAGTGGGCACACACACCTCTGCCTTGCAGTTCTACACTACATTGTGGCATTCAATTACACTACAGCAGAAGGAGAACACTCCAAGTGCACAATGCAGCCTGAATCCCAAGGAATGGCAACGCTGACACTTTACAGCCCGTGGAGCAGTACACAACAGCTAGAGCAATGCCTCTGTCAGGGGGAGGAACAGAACAGGGATTATTCCTGGGCAGTGAGTGAAGCTGACTTACCTGTTAGCACAGCACCAGGAGAAACAAGTTCACTTGCTGCTCGGTGAGCCTCACAACAAGGGGGGCAGCTCCAGCCCTGAGCTGAGGGTGCAAGCTCCTGGCATTGAGAAAGGGCTGGACCCAGCCCTCTGAACTCAGAGCCATTTTTCTGCCACCACCCTCCAAAGCTCAGCTAAGCTCCATACAAGTTGAGACCCAGATCCCAGCTTTGAGCTTCAAGCCACGTCCTTGCACAAGCATCAGAGTGTGGCAAGGGCCAGCTGCTCTCCAAGGGATCCAGACCAGCAGGGTCCATGACCAGGCATGGACAGAGCTGTGGCTGAGACATAAACACACCTCCACAGAGCTCAGATCAGGAGCAAAGACCCCGTGCTGAGCTTAAATGGCCTCCTGGGGCCATGGGTGGACTGTGGGGAGGCCCCAGGTAAGGCTCATCAGGGTAATTAAGGGCTGTTACGTGCCTGATGGGGAGCTGCCCTCCATCCTGCAAAGCATCAGCTGTGATGGCACCTTCCCACACCCAGGGAGAAGGCATGTGGTGTTCCTAACATCCCTACTTCTCCTTTCTGCCAACCCAGTTCAGAGTTTCATTGTGGACAAACATTCCCATAGCAGACCATGCA
Source organism: Podargus strigoides (assembly GCA_028020825.1). Classification (NCBI taxonomy): domain Eukaryota; kingdom Metazoa; phylum Chordata; class Aves; order Caprimulgiformes; family Podargidae; genus Podargus; species Podargus strigoides. The sequence continues at coordinate 173,149,120 of CM051663.1, forward strand.
CCTTCTTACAGTAACTTCAGCCTGCTTAAGGGGTCACTGCCCTTCAGATCTTGGCTCCCTAAAGCCACCAAACCCCAAACTGAGCAGTAACTGAGTACTGGGACTCGGTCGTTTGTGTGTGTCTGAAATGACTTCTCAAGCCAGTTCTTACTTTGTTTGCAGTGACTCTCTCTTCCCCAAACCTCTCTGAGAGTTACCAGCTTTCTGCCTGGGAGCCAGCTGTGTTCAGGGGCACACACCAGTCTGTACTGGGTTACAGGTGCCCAGGCAGCAGCTTTAGGCACTTGCTTGGCTCAGAACCTGGCTCAGAGCCCGGCCCAGCCCAAACATCCACTAATTGCCTAAGGAGAAAGTAGGTTGCAAATGAAAGCGTGACAGGCACCGTCACACGGGGTGATGAGAAGGAACTGTGGCAGTGGAGAAAGCACAAGGAAATAAATGCGGATAATTGGAATGATTTAATTTGCTAATGTTGCATAAGAGGCGTAATTAGTTCAGTAACAGTGAGAGAAGCAGAGGAATCAGACTAGTAATCACAAATAATTACATGCCAATTACACATAGTGAGGGGTTTTTGTTGTTATTGAATGGTCAGAATTTGGGAGCTAGACCAAATAACAGACCTCACATTCTCCGTTTCAGTCACTTTTCTTCCCTGCAGCAGCAAAGCCTCTCTACCTTTTCTCTGCGAAAAAAAAGAAAAACCAAGAAAAAAACAAGATGTGACGTGCATCCAAATTGAGCAGTGTTCTTATCAGGAAAGACAGACTTCCAGCATCTTTCCAACGCTCCCTTTCTGTAGCCAAAATCTTTGTCTTGTCCGCACCGTCGATACCATCTGCCAGCAGCCTCCTCAGCCCCTGAGCCATCTGCCAGGCAGTGACCTAGAGCTCTGCCTGCTCTCACTGCCATGCTTGCCTAGGCTCCTGCATTTCCACATCTCTCACTAGCCTCCTACCCCGCTCTCACACATCCTCCCAGGAGAACTGATCCAGACAAATATTACTAAGCCAACAAGAATGGAAGGAGTTGAATACTGATTGTCTCTCCTGTGTAAAAAAAACTCTTTTTAATTTTTTTTCTAGTTATTTCCTAGGTAGGATAAAATATGGACTATTCACTTTGAGTTGTTCTGCAGTGACAAGTTAATACAGCACTAGGATAATTCACTATTCGACACGAAGCATGAATGAGCTGACTTAGATTATTTCCTCTTAATTACAAAACTAAAATAAAAATCAAGAAAATAGAGGTCTATATTTTCTTACTATATTGCATGACATGGGTCACAGATTTGCCTTCATATCTGACAGTCTGTAGCCAAGTGAAACTGCCTTGGGTTCTAAGTTGGACACTTTTAGTTTACTGCCATTAAAGTTATTATAACAAAATAAGAGAATACTGAACATGAAGTAGTACAGTGCCACCACCACTGGAGTTTGAAATTCATGGCCACTGGGGTAAAATTTTGACCAAATCTGAAACAATATATTTAGGAATATGTTAACAGGTTTTGTGTCTTTCAAGCTTGCACAGAAAAGGTGTTCAGGACAGTCTCCACTCTGATTCCCACGCATCCACAGCAGCATTTACTGAGATTCATTTTTCTGAGTAAAACAGAGGGACTCAGTTGCACTGGGGCTTTATTGGACCTTTTTTGGAACTTAGATTTGTAAGTTTCCTGGAATACGCTTGCTTAAAAAAAATGGTTCTGATTTCTACCCCACATTCCCCCTTCAGATATAAAAATGTTCCATGCTGAATTCTTTCCCAGTACTTCCTCTGGGGAGGTGCTGACATGCCAGCCTGGTAAGCTTCATGCCATTCTGTTTGCAAAGCTGTTGTGATGCTTGTAATTTTTTTCTTATGTATTCTCCTTTAGAGACTGCTTGTTTCTTCTCCCTGTCTGATACAGGGGAACACTTACCTAGGTCCTGAGAACTCCCTGGGAGAACCACGAAAGCAGAGTGAGAGGGGCAGAAACCTCATTTACAACACTGAAGAGAAACAGACCCATGCCCCTTCCCTGCTCTGCAGCAGGAGCTCTGCTCCTGTTGATCTGCGTGCTGTTTCAGCCACTGGGAAGTGCAGGAATGAATCACAGCCCTGAGTTCAACAGATTTTTATCCCCTACTTCTCCCCTTTCTCCTGTGGCAAGTCACAAGCATCTCAGTCTGCAGAGAAACTTGTGACACTTCTGCAGTGAGTATGTTGCTTTTATTTCCCTAAGCATCACAACTACGGCCTCTGTGTTGCTTCTGGGTGCAGGAAATGCTTCAGGCATTCGACCCCAAGTCAGCTCAGATAATGGAACTCAGATATTGAAAAGGAATGAACAGCCCAAATGATGCAAATCCACTGCACCAAGTAATTCACAGTTCCTATTCCTGTAGCTCCACTGACAGCTGCAGTTCTCCTGTGTGCAGGGGAGGAGGGATGGGTTTCATTAGAGCTTCCACTCTAGAAGCATCTACGTCTGTGGAAGGCAGGCAGGGTGACCTTACAGCTGAGGAACTGCAGGGGGATCTGGGAGATCTTGTGTACCTCAGTTTCTCATCTGTAAAATAATGATAACATTTCACTAAAGAAGTCAGTGTCAACCTGATTTATCTGCTGCTAAGGGAGTTATACAGCAGCTAGGTAGTTATATAGCTGATTGCCCCATAGATGGAACCAGAACAGGTGACATTTTGTACCATTTAATAGTTATTAACTGGGTTTGGGAGTCCCAGAAAGTTGTTTTCATCATGAAAACTACTTGAAAGGCTCTTCTCCTCCTGTTAAAAATACCAGCATATACAATTTTCTCCATATCTCAACGTAATATGGACAATTTCTTTACTACCTCATCGCAAAGGTTAAGGGAAATAATCTATAAAGCATGTCAGAGCATTGTGTCCTATCTGCCCAACAGAGAGATGCCTTTCCCACCGTGCTGCCCCTTGTAGGACGAGGTCCCACTGCCTGTCTGCACAGCAGGCTCCCCTGGGGACATCTATTTCTTCTGTGGACAAACACAAACAGTGGATTTAGGGCACGTCGGTGCTCCGAAGGCTGCAGCAGAAGAATCTCCCCAGGCACTTCCCTGTGCCCACCATAACTTTGTGTGTCACTCAACATAGATCCAATGTACGTGTAGAGAAGGGAATCTGTGCTTTGATGAATGAGGGAGTTTCAGGGCTTTTTAACAGGCTATTACAGCCTGCAGTTTGAGACATGAAAGCCTACAGGTTATTGACCTTTACATTAGTTTTGCAAAAAGAATTATTCACGCAGGCAAAAGATTTTTCCAAGTGTATTGCAACAGCCACTGCTGCCCACCATCATATGTGAGCCAATGTTGTTAGCTCTTCACTCATGCCTTTTCCAAAATTGCTCTGGAAGCCTTTATTTCTAGCCTTGTTTCAACATGGAAAAACACAGTGCCTTTGGGCCAAACTCCCCACGATTTCCAGAAAGGTCCAAAAATACTCCTCAAAACACTTCAGAGTACGGGGGTAACTAAAATAAGATACAGACCTGCTGTAATCTCAAGTGGTTGCCAGTTGGTTTCAGAGAAACAGTCTTAGTCCCTTCACAAAGTTTCCCCCACTTGGTGAGAGGTTTTGCTGTTCCACCAAGGACTGCAAGGAGTGATGAAACAAGGCTCCCCTGCTAGCTGCAGCCCTGGCCATGGAAGGGGCACACACACTGAATTTCAGCAGGAGCTCCACTGTTAGTGTCTCTTCTTCAGGAAACAGAAGCAGCCTCCTTCCAACATCCACTTAGCTAACATCTTAGATTGACGAGAAAAAGACAGCTAGATCAGGCTTTAGAGTGACATATGTCACACATTGCTCTCACATGCAGCAAGCAAAGTGTTTATAGAGCACTTGAGCTCAGAGAAAAGAGTTGTCATCAGAACACCTAGTGTTACATCCTAGAGTTAAGCAAATAGCTCTGCAGGAAATTTAATGCAAGCTATGTGATACGTAAGCACAAGGAACAGGAAGGAATATCTTTCCTTTTGCCAAAATGCAATCCAGATTATAAAAAGGAGAAATGGTAAAACTATTTCTGAGTCTATGTACTTGGGAGCAGAGCAGCAGGAAGCGAAGTGACTCCCACAGACTGCTGCTGGGTGACAGACCCCTCACCATCCCTGTGCCCCAGAACAGGACAGACACACTCCCCAACCAGGTGCTGGCACAGCCAGGCTGGGCTTAGGGAGCACACAGGGGCTTGCAGAAGAAAAGCACTGAGAGGAGATAAGACTAACTTCAGGGCAAATATGAAGACGTGATTCACGTGAGAATAGTTTCCCTCTTCAGAAAAAAGAGACAAAAGAAATGCCCTTCTGTAATTTTACTCTTTTTGCTTGATAAGTCTCTTTTTTTCCTGAGAAATGAGTCTATGTGGTAGCTGTCTAAACAAGGAAGTTGAAACTAAGAAAATAATGAGATGGAATTGGGCCCTTGCTGGCTATTTCTATCATTTTCTTCATTCTTAAACCAAATTTAAGACTATTTTTAGGGAATAAAAAGTTAGGATATTAATTTTGAAGTGTTAATACCAGGAATTCCCTGCTTGATATATTTGATTTCCATCTCTCAGGTAAATCCTAGGTTTTGCTTTCGTGACACAATAGCAGGTCAGCTCTTCTGGCACAGCTCTTCACAGAAATCCAGCAGTTGGTTCCCACACATACTTATATATGAATCTAAGATTCTCCTCCTGCAAATATTCTTCCTAGCAAAACTTGCTCACACAGAGATAATTTGAACTATGGGAGTACTGGGATAATTGTATCTGATTTGGGATCTAAAGTAGATAAAAAGGGTAAACCAGGTTTATTACATCCACTGGGAACAAAGTGATTTGAGGGAATAACAGCTCTGTGTTTATTCAAACACAACTAAACCCATTATTCTTCAAATGCCAACATCTTAAGACCAGTTCTGTGCTCCGTCGAGTGCCGTGCACACAAGTGTTCACTCTGACTAAATGCAAGAGTTGTATGTGACAGAAATCACGGGGCAGGGCCACGGGTATCGTGACAAAGGTGAACTGGGCATGGAGAGATTTTACCACTTCACAAATTTTCACACTGAGCAATTAACAAATATTCTATCGAGACGTCGACAGGCCCAGAAGTGACCTGTTACAACAAGATGTTAACAGAGACAATTTCCTGTATCTTTTTGCCTTCCTCCACGTCTCCTCCAGCTCTTTCAGACAAGCTCCCGTGCTTGTTGTCTTCCATCCAAAGCCAAGTCCTACCCTTGCAAGGTTAAGCTCAAAAGCAGCCCAAACAAAACACTCCTCCAGTTCTCTCCCGAGGCTTTTTGTGCTCCTTCCACTTGCCTGCTAAGGTCTCACTTGTAGTATGTGAACAGCATCCTCTTCTCCAGGCCTCAAACTGGGAGCCTCTCCTGGGCTTTTGAATGTCTCCCTTTCTCTTCTATTTTACCCTTTCCCTAGCATTTTCATTAGACAACTTCCATATAGATGTAACTTTTCCCTGGAAAGTAATATGGAGCAATTCCCACCATGATCCTCCCTTTTCATCCTTCTCCTGTAGCTGTATTATGACCTTTTGTCCTACAACTCCCATCCACTTCCAGCATCTCACTTTGATTCCTTCCCAGTCACTGGGGCCAACTTAAAAAAATATCCATGGTCAGACCTGCTTTACTCTGCAGGCAGGTCAAACCTAATAACTAAGTGTCCTTTCAAGTGTCTAAAATCTTGATGCATTCAGCACAGTGAGAGTAATTCAGAGCTTTAGCTTTAAAGCAATATTATTTCTCAGAAGATGGCAACTGTAAAATGTATGTCTACAAGGCCAAAAGAAGTAGTGGGAGCGATTAAGATCTTGTTCTGCACCCAGCTAAATACTCCTCTAACTTCTCTCCAAAGAAGGAGCATGCAAAAGACACAGTGCAGCATCTTGAATAGCTTTCAGAAATAGTAGAGAAAAAAATATTTTTCCCTAAGGAGCAGCAAGGGAGGGAGCTTCTGGAAGTCAGTGCATCCACAAAGGGCAGTAAGTGAAGAAGGTTGTGCAAGAACAACAAACAGCAAAAAACCTTTTCAACTGAACATCTGAAAAGACTTTTGATATGTTTGTTGCCCATGTCTTCACCCATCACACAATCTCTGATCATTAACAGAATGAAAATTTCTGCTGTTTCAAGGAGCTGACTACTCTAGTTGTCCAAGAGGGAGAAGTCGACATGAACAGATGGTAAAAACTGTAGGTGCCCTAGGAGAGACAGCTTACCAAGAATTTATGGTATGGCAATTCCGTTACACTGACTCACAGCAATGAATCTACATTTTTAGATCGAGCACTCATTGTATGTCTCATGCTCAAAATACATCAGGTTGGAACACTCAAAATATATAAATTAAAAGCCATGAAGTGGCATTGCTGATTTCAGAACCTGAGGGTCATAAAAAAACCCCACTACTACTTACTATAGTCAAATGTGAAATTGAGATAGATAGACTATTTGAGATAGATATAACTATTTAATGCAAACTTTGCTTGAATCAGCTGTAATAAACAACTGGAGTAACATACAAAAGGATTTGAAAATGTGCATGAAACAAGGCTGCAAGAAAGCAAGAGAACATTATAACAGCTGGGTGAAAGAAAACTTCTGAAAAAGATGACTGCAGTCTTTGGGTCTAAATAGCACAGAGCATAAATAGTCTGGTGGAGAGAGCACAAGAACAAGGCCCAGGAGATAGAAGGGGTATTTTGTGCTTTGTTTCCTTAACTTCAGAGAGGTCACATCATGTCTCGGTGCCTCAGGTTCCCCACAGAGAAAATAAGGAATAAAGAAACTGCAACTCTTACTGAAACACTTTGAAATCTGCTGATGGGAGAGCTTGGCATCCTGACTTACGCCGTATCTCCAACTCAGCCAGGAACGGCCCTTCTGAATTGGTCAGAGAGGCAAGGAAAAGGTTAAAAAAAAAAACCCAAGGGCTGGACTAGATGATTTTTAAAAGTCCCTTCCAACCCAAACCATTCTATAATTCTATGACTTAACCAATCCACAGAGATGCACGTGCCCCACGCAGCAGTGTGGAGCAGTGGAAGACTAAGGTAGGAATTTTCCCATGGGAGCTGTATCCATGGTCCATTTCCCTAGGGCCCAGTACACACTGGCTAGTGCCTTGGGTCACTGGAATCACAGAATCACAGAATCACAGAATGTCAGGGATTGGAAGGGACCTTAAAAGATCATCTAGTCCAACCCCCCTGCCAGAGCAGGAATACCTAGATCAGGTCACACAGGAACATGTCCAGGCGGGTTTTGAATGTCTCCAGAGAAGGAGACTCCACACCCTCTCTGGGCAGCCTGTTCCAGTGTTCTGTCACCCTCACTGTGAAGAAATTCTTCCTCACATTTATGTGGAACCTCCTATGTTCCAGCTTACACCCATTGCCCCTTGTCCTATCATTGGATGTCACTGAGAAGAGCCTGGCTCCATCCTCATGACACTCACCCTTTACATCTTTATAAACATTAATGAGGTCACCCCTCAGTCTCCTCTTCTCCAAGCTAAAGAGACCCAGCTCCCTCAGCCTTTCCTCATAAGGGAGATGTTCCACTCCCTTAATCATCTTTGTGGCTCTACGCTGGACTCTCTCGAGCAGTTCCCTGTCCTTCTTGAACTGGGGGGCCCAGAACTGGACACAATACTCCAGATGTGGCCTCACCAAGGCAGAATAGAGGGGAAGGAGAACCTCTCTCGACCTACTAACCACTCCCTTTCTAATACACCCCAGGATGCCATTGGCCTTCTTGGCCACAAGGGCACATTGCTGGCTCATGGTCATCCTGCTGTCCACCAGGACCCCCAGGTCCCTTTCCCCTACACTGCTCTCCAGCAGGTCAGCTCCCAACCTGTACTGGTACATGGGGTTGTTCTTCCCCAGATGCAAAAATCTACACTTGCCCTTGTTGAAATTCATTAAGTTTCTCCCCGCCCAACTCTCCAGCCTATCAAGGTCTCGTTGAATGGCAGCACAACCCTCTGGTGTGTCAGCCATTCCTCCTAGTTTGGTATCATCAGCAAACTTGCTGAGGATACATTCTGTACCCTCATCCAAGTCGTTGATGAAGATATTAAACAACACCGGTCCCAGTACCGACCCCTGAGGGACTCCACTAGTCACAGGCCTCCAACTAGACTCCGTCCCATTAACCACAACTCTCTGGCTTCTTCCCTTCAGCCAGTTCATAATCCACCTCCCTACCTGATCACTAAACCCATACTTTATCAGCTTATCTACAAGGATGCTGTGGGAGACAGTGTCAAATGCTTTACTGAAATCAAGATAAACCACATCTACCGCTCTACCATCATCTATCCACCTAGTTATTTCCTCATAGAAGGCAATAAGGTTGGTCAAACATGACTTACCCTTGGTAAAACCATGTTGACTGCTCTTAATGACCCCCTCATCCTTGATGTGCCTCGAGATCGTGCCAAGAACAAGCTGTTCCATCACCTTTCCAGGTGAGTCAGCTGTGAAGAATTCTGCCTTTCCTTTTTTTCCATGAACTATTATTGGAGGCCCCACAGCACGAGATCTCTTTTTGAAGTATTTGATAGCCACAAAGCAGTTGTTTTAAAGGCATCCTGGACCACTGAGCCCCACAACTGGAGAGCAGATCCCTACAGTAACTCAGAAGAGGTCAATGACAATCCTTGCTCCTCGCAGCCTCTGTTGGTGGGTTTATCACCATTGTTGTTCTGATGTGTCATAAGAAGCTATATGCACCAGAAACTTATTTGATGGAATTTGCTTTCTTGGCTTCCAGTGGAACCATTAGCCAGAACTCTCCCCAGACCACTAAGACCATGCAGGGGCTTGTGGAGGATGGTGGCTCCTGTTTATCAGTGGCCAAAGTCCCAACGACTTCAATGGGAGGATTTGTCTCCTGCAGTAGAAGTTTTATTTCTCTCATTAGCCTGCTAGTGCTAAGACTCCAATCAAATGTGAGTATACAGATACATCCAAACCAGATGCTTTCAAGGCTCTCTATTCATCAAAAAATTCACTGCTACTTTTAAAAGATTCACCTTTTTTTTCAGAGCTGAACAAATAATTCATGAGTAACTTATTCACTAAATTCAGCCTACTTTGGTTCAAAGATTATCAATGTGAAGATCATGATTTCCCCAAATGTATTCATCTCTGAATGCAGTGAATATGTTAGCACATACTTTGCTCTGTGGATCCTGATAATCCAACTGTAAACTGTATTCTTTGCTGTGATTTGTCAAAGTAATCAGATGGCACTTGGTGTTTGATCAGCGAGTGTGAAGGTGCTGCCAAACAACCAAGATTGTTTCCATATTTGTGTCCATAACACTGTAACACTCAATCTGATAACTCAGAAGCTGGAACATGAAAAGTAAAAACGGCATCAAAATGGAAAACAAATTTATTTTAAAACTGATACACTTTACAGAGATGCAAAGTGTAGGGCTCCGAAGGAAAAGTTCCATGCAAATGTCAGACCCCTTATCTGCTCTCCAAATTTAGTGTAGATAGGTATGTAAGGCAGTATGGTATTTTACTACAACTCTCTCTCCACTTTAGAAAGCTCAGAGGGGCAAAAGTGGTCTCCAGTTGTATCTGTGGCTATGCAAATCTTCAGCTTAATTATGCCATATTTCTACAAAAAACATTACTACCTTTTCCAGATGTAGTCTTTTGTTAGCTTAATCAAACACATTTTAATTCCAGTGTAACAGTGCCTGTGAAGAAGCTATGATCCAGAGACCAAACAGAGCTCTTAAAGAAAGGCTGTCCTAATACCAGTGTAAAATCCCTAACAAAAAATAGATTCATAGAACTACCCCTTTTATTATACACTTCCAAGTCTTTAAATAGCAAACAAGAACAGATGCCAAAGCAGAGCCATATGTTTTAATTGTAGCTGTATACAAGCGTGATTTTATTTTTTCTGACAGAAAATCTATAGCTTGAGTGGGAAGTTACTGAGTGGAATCCTCAATGCCATATTTCTGGCTAAAGAAATAAACTCCCTATAGAACACATCAAAATCTGAGCTGAGAGATTGAGACATTTTGATAACAATTCAATACTTGTCTCAAAACAGCCAATTGCTTTGAAGTAATTGGTGGGAGGAGACAAGCTATTAATATTGGATTTGTTTAGTCAAGTCTGTGTCTTACACTACAGACAACTAGCTCCCCTTTAGATTGCTGGCAGGTAGTATGCATTTAAATCAGCAGCAGCCCAATATGCCTCTTGCTTACTATTTTAAAAAAACCTTATCTTCTGATGGGAAGAAAATGGTTAATCAGACCCCAAAAGCCTCTGCAAGTTCCAGTCCTGGCTGCAAAACCACATTTTTTTCTGCAAATTCTGATTCAGATCAACTTCAAAGATGCTGTAATGAACACACTCGTGCCAACAGTGAGCAGACATCACTCTGATGCGAGGGGCTGCAGCAACCTCCTGCTGCATTCTACATCTCTAAACTTAAATTCTTTAACTTGGAGCAGTCCACGTGCAATTTGTGCTGCCCAGCCCAGAGGTGGTTCTCTGGGAGTACAACAAACCCCAGTTAGCCAAAGGGAAAGGTCTGATTTAAGTCAATGGATGAAAAGTTTCTATGTGTCTGTAGGTGGGGAGGAACAGGGGCTCTTATTTTGAACTTATCTGAACTCAATTTACATATCCCAAACCAAAAGACTTAATTTAAAACTGAAAAGAGTGGAGAATGTCCTGAGTGTCTGCCTGGAACCATCACCCAGGCACAGCTTTCTGCATTCAGGTGTCTAGCTCAAACTGAGATCACACCACAAAGACAGAAGAGTTACTTCCATGGGGTGAGAGCTGTTCAGCAGCTGCTGAGTTCCATGGATCAATCCAGCTTCTGCTGGGCAGATGCTGAGAATGAAACACTCAAAACAATCATCCTCCAGACTGGCAGCCCCACCAGAGATGTCACCAGCTGCATGGGGAGGAAGCGGTTTTGTAGCCCACCATAGCCCTGGATCCCTGATCTAGAGCCAGAAGTCTCCTAGAAGCTGGAACATTGCAGGAAAGTACTGGCTGCATATAAAAACCAAATTAAACACAGGAAGATGCATTCTTTTGATGGTTGGACTCGATGATCTTCAGGGTCTTTTCCAACCTAGATGATTCTGTGATTCAGAAAATATTTCCAGAAGATTAAAGGTATGGACAGGCAAATGAGAAGGGTAAAGCTTGATGCATAAAGCAGGAGCAAATACCACTGCACCAGCTGTGTTTATTTGAAACTGTAAGAAATGAGCAGGCTGCACACTGAAAACTCTATCTGACAGATTAACAAATACAGCATGGATTTTTCCAGAGTTAAATCTGTCACTGGTATGATGGTGCTAAATTGCTTTTAGGGGTTCATAGCTTTTTGAAACTGGGACAGCTTGACATGGAAAAGTGAATGCGTTAACCTGAAGCAAGGGTTTAGACCGAATTGTTTTTGTGAAGTGTCATTTATGCAAAGATCCAATTTAAAAAAATAAAAAAAAAAACAAAAACCAAACAAGAACAGAACAGAAGAATATGATTCAGTAACACTTCTGACGTAACACTGGGTTAAAGCCAACCAACATAAATCAGGACCTTGCTAAAACCTATCAACATCCATATTGTTGAAGACTAAGAGAATAATCCATTTGAAAAAAAAAGGAGAGGTTTTCCTACTGATTTATCAAAAGGCAACTACTGTAGTGGTGGTGCTAGCACTGTGTCAGCTCCATCAACTTCTCAACACGCTGCATCTGATCTCAGATACTTGGACAACATAACTAATGACAGGCTGCAAGTCAGAATTGTTGCCAAGGATGCAATCTGAAGAATTATGAAACATCCAGGAGGTTAGAGCTCACCGACAGCATAAATTTATGGTACAACATGTGAGAGAGATAAGCAGAGGGTACTGCAGTGGCAGGAAGATGAGCTGTTTATTTAAAGAAAGCACATGGTGTTTTCTGCTTTCGCTGCTGATCATTCTTAAACTGTTCAAATTAATGTAATGACTAGAGGGTCTCCGACCTGGAAGAACAAGGGAAATTCTCTGTCAACATGAGTGATTACCTAAGCATACAGACAATAACAAGAGATATGCACACGCAGTTGAAGCTAGAAATCAGGTTTTATAAGCCTTGTACAACTGACAGCAACAATCAAAGGTTACTAAACAGGGGAAAACAGCAGCAAGGAAGCACACAGCAGCCTCTATCTGCTATTACGCAGTGCTCAGCAGGACACCTGATTTTCATGGGATTTCAAAACACTGAAGGGAATTCTTTCTGGGCTGGTAGACTTCATCAGCAAGGTTTGGAATGGACAGCTACAGACACAGCACTGGGCATAGCAGCTCAATGTTTCACATCATAAGCCAGAAAAAAAGCCATGAAATTAAGTAATTTGGATTTGAGACCTGTGCTAACATGGCTGGAGCAATGAGTGCTCCCTGCCTGGCCAAGGCAACCCTGTCAGATCACTGGAACATATCAACTCCTGGGACAGAAACCTGAGATCTTCTCACTGGAAGAAGTAGTGCGTTTTGGAAAGGGAAATACTGAAATTGCTGCTTATTCAGATCCGTTACACAGGTGAAATCAAGCAGATATCCAGCAGGCTATTGCCCATCACTGAGAGCCTTTCCATTTAAACTTCTGGGCTTTCTCTGCTTCAGCACAAGTTTTAAGTGTTAGTGACAAAGGCACAATATCCATGGCAGGGTGCCCTTTTCTGGGCACGCTGGCTACGAAGATGAAGGGCATCCAGACCTTCACATGCTCTGAGCCTGCAGTATCACATCTCACTGTGGTGTCAGGCTCTGCCCTCTCATGCAGAATGGGATAAAGGAGCACTTTGGGGAGAAAAAGTTAGAGGAAGAGAGAGAATGAACCATTTGTTTTGTCCCTGTTGTGAGCCCAGAGCTGAGGACTGTGGGTGACAGGAGGAGGTGCAGGGTGCCATTGCAAACCAGAGGCTGGCTGAAGTGCCCTCTCACTCAGAAAACACAAGGGTTTGGCCATGGTCAGCCCTGCTGCACTGCAGTGCCCCTTCTGCTGCAGCACAGAGGCAGGCACAGGTCCCTGTCCTCAGAGGGGTTTGCTCTGTGACACAATGACACTGCAGCATGACAAGTGCAGCCCCGTTGCCTTTCACATGGTGGTAGGACCAAAGAATCATTTTGGTTGGAAAAGGCCCTTAAGATCATCCAGTCCAACCATTAACCTAACACTGCCAACTCCACCACTGAACCATGGCCCTAAGCACCACATCTACACATCTCTCAGATACCTCCAGGGATGGGGACTCAAGCACCTCCCTGGGCAGCCTGGGCCAGTGATCAGAGACCACCAGACCAGAGCCCTGCAGTTTGTTGCTTCTTTCTTTGCTGTGGACACCTCTAGCCACAACTGGGCTACAGCCTTTCCTCTAACTGGAGCCCTTCACCTGACTTGGCATCAGTGCTGGGGAGACTGAGCAAGCAGGGTGCCAGCAAGCCTCACAATTATGTTCTCCCTGTGAAAGACACCTGCTGCAATTCCTTTGTCATAGTGTGGCTGTGATGTGAAAAGGAAATTGGGTTTTATTAAAAAATTGAACTTTATGAAAACACCCCCTCCTCCTGCTATCAAATGCATTTCTACAAACAGAAAATCTAACCCTGCAGTTGGGTTTTTTTTCTTTTTCTGGATCTGAATAGTACAGAGGAGACTGTGATATAAATGGAAACATAACAATCATACAACAGACAAAGCAGTGCTAGGCTGTATCGCTGGATCACTAGGGTCTCCTTCATGGAAAGGAAAAGACTGGTTGACTATAAAAGAAAATATTAAATAGCTGTAGTTTACCTATATAGCCTTTAAAGTGTGGATGGCCATTATCTGAGGGATATTGCTGTGAAGAAATAACATGGGTTATGCACTATCTAAGACAAGGACCACATCTGACACTGTCAAGCAAGAAATATTTGCTCTTTCAGGGGGTGACCAGACCAAGACTCTAGTTCTGTTCTCAGAGCTGATATCATTATTTAAAAGCAGCCATACCTTCAGTGTAATGCACCCTTTGCTACTTTATTCTAGACAAAGTAGCTGGGCATTCTTCTTTTCATCTTAAGTGATGAAAAGGCATGGTCTTCAATTTTTGTTCAGAGATTGTTTTTAAGTAGTTTTAAGAACCTGCTTGTTATGCTCCTGTAAAGGCATCTGTAAAGACATCAAAGTGTGGGTGACACATGCAGGGATGCATCCTCCCTCACTGCCATGCAAAGCTCAGTGTGATGAGGCTGAGGTCACAGGAGCATCCAAGAGGTCACATGCTTATTATAACTACACAATTTGAAATTACAAAACTGAGTTGTAAAGCTCACAAGAGTAGACTTGAAATCAAGGATGTAATTTTTCTTTTCTCTTTTTTTCTTCTGTTTTTCCTTCTCATTCTTTCTTCCTTTCTTTTTAACAACTTTGCCACACTAGTTCATTTTTAGCAAGAGGCTCCAAGCCAGCCCAGTGCCAAGGAGGAAGCAAGCCCATGAAAGCAGAGCATGTGGCAGGCAATACTTCTTGGTCTCAACTCAACTCTGAGAGATTTTGGTAAGTCTGTTGAAACAGCCTTTAGGAACCAATTGCATTCCCATCAAAGGTAATCCTCTCTCTACCAAAATATGTTGCTTTCAAGCAGGACCAGTTTGAACTGTACAGCTTTCAGTTTTCACATGAATCACACAGAAAAATGCATTACTGGAATCTCTGTTTCAAAGATCTCTGCCATTTCTTGTGGAGATGTAGCCTGGGTATCAAATGTCCCCATTCATCTTGGGGAAGGGAAAAGAGAGGGTTACTCTTCTCCCACCTAGAATGTTATAAAAATCTCATAGAAGTTTTATGTGAAAAAAACCAAAACAAACCCATTTTTCACCAGTACTTTCAGGAAGTTATAAACCTGATGTGCCAGTGACCTACCCTACAAAAATATTTTTTCAATATTAAGGGTTAAATTGTGTTCCCCCTTCCCTTTTAACCAACCTTTGCCTTAAAGGGAGTGAAGGGTTGGTAACACCAGGCCTCCTGCATGGCACCATGAAGTTCTCATGAGTTCCCTAAATGCTGCAGCTTACTTTTTCAGTCAAACACAAAACCAGTGGATCCAGTTCTTCTGATTTCATCATAAGGCATACAATATTTGAAATCTTTGATTCATATGAACCTTATTTTTCTTTCCTGTGTAAATCCTAGCCATTCTGCCCACAGAGCAAAGAATGGAAGTACAACCCCAGGACACCCTACAGACACAAATACCAGGAAGCGAATGAAAATCATGTGCAATGTATGAAAATCATGGTGTTTCAAAGAATACCACAGCCTAGTTAACACCACTCCAGAAGCAGTAATTCTGTAATGGCATGGCCTACCTGAGGCATGCCCAGCTAGGACTTTAAACACCTGGGTTAGTTCCAAGAAGCATTTTAGAAAAAAGCAATTTTATCTCTATGCCACATAACCAGCTCCAGTCATGTTTTCCAGTGTAATGTCTGTCAAGTGCATCCCTTGGTGACAGAGCTGCATACAATAGGGCCACACACAGGAGAGAAAAAATTGAAAACCCCCCTGGTATCTAGTCAGCATATGGGCATCACTCAGACTTCTCTTCCTCACTGCCTGCAGCCTATCACAAAAGTGATGTGTGCTGAGTGTGCTCTAAGGGGTCTGGTGCAGGGAAATGCCAGTGCACACGCTTATGGTGCCCCCAGTAAGGCCAGGCTGTTGGACATCAGGACTGCCCAACTACACCAGCTGGTTTCTGCTCCTCACAAGCACTATTTGCACATTAGTCACCACCAACATAACCACACAACCCAAATGAACCCTCAAAACAACTCCCGACGCAGAGATGTGAAATGCTCGCTTCCCGCGTGTCTCCACCTCACGAGAGCCTTCTTACCCCAGTCACTCCTCTTGGTTTGGCAAAAGTTGGATCTGCTGAGTGCTGAATTCTGCACACAGATGTGTGTGTCTGGCGACCGCTGAAATAAAAATCAGAGGCTTTGACTTCCACTTTTCTTTTCATCCCTCTGGTCTGGAAGACAGCCTGTCAATCACAGGCAGGCTGAATGTGATGCACACCCACATGCACGCCCAAGTGGCTTTATGCACACAAAAGAAAAGGGGGCCATTTGCATTGAGAAGTGGTTTTATGAGGTATGCATTTAGTAACCATGTTTACAGCTGGGGTCTGGGAGATGGTTTCCAGAATGGCATCCAGAGAACTGAATGCAGCCCTGGCAGCTGGATAAATGCTTGCAGCAGCCTGATCCTCATCCTGAAAGTGGGTGGTATCCCTTTTTTTGGCAAGTACACCACATCACAGGGACTGGATGGTGCTATTCCCTTTTCTGCCCCTTCTCAGTGCCCTTTCCTCTCCTCCCATTTGGCCTCCTTGAACACATTCAAGGCTCTGGGCAAAATGGCACAGGAAAGAAAAAAAGAGAGAAACAGGAATCCCCACCAGGAGCGTTCTTTTTGTGGGGCTTTTTCCAATGTTGAAGATAGTTGAAGAGAGAAACTGTTAAGCATTTGGCTGCAGGCTTCATCCAAACCTCCACTCTTGGGTGTCTTTTCAAATTGTTTCTCTCCCCTGACACCCATCCTTTGGCCAGTGTGAATGGGATTTGCAGCATGGATTTGACACCTCACTGAGGATCAGAGATAAGAAGCACCAGTGCCAATCTAGAGAACTACTGCCCCTAAAGCCAGCAAATGTGTTAAGGTGAGTCTCAGCTCACACACAGGCGGTGAGCACCTCCAGCAGGCAGCACATTGCTAAAGAGGAATGATGGTTACAAGGTGAGGTCATCAGGAATGAGATGGCAACAACAGAGAAACCCTCCCAAAGCAGCTGCTGCTTAATTGCTGAATAAACTAAATAAAGAATTTAGTCTACAACCAAACAACCCCACAGTTCTGCTCTGTTTCAGGGGCTGGAGGATCTGCATTGCCTACCACCTTGGGGTCTGGTCCCACGTTTCACATCCCTGTGCAGCCCCTATGAACTGTAGGCAAAGCTCTGGAAAGCAGGAGCAGCACAAGACTGCACATGCAGTAATGAGCTCCCCCCTCAAAACACAGATCCCTCTTCATAAAGATGAGCCTATAATTCTGGCTTTAATAGTCTGTGTGGCTGAGGGGGAACATATGCTTTGCAGGCTAAGTTATCAGGTTAAGCACAAATCTGAGAGTGAGGCATGTAACAATGTAAAATGCTGCTCAGAACTCCCAGTCCACCTCTTCCCCATCACTATGAGGCAGTGTGAGGGAAAGCAGGAGACACAGAAAATAGGTATGCTGCTCACCTTGTTTAATTTTATCATCTCACATGAATAAAAAAAAAAAAATTAAAATGAATATTTTATAATCTCTGCTTTCATCATAAATAATTTTGTGACGGTTCAGCGTTCCTGTAGATTATTTGCAGCTTTTTGGTTGATGTGTGGTCCAAAAATATAAAAAAATAATACTGTTTTTTTGGATGTTGCCACAGTGGCAGTGGTACACCTTTCAGGTTTCCTGTATTCATTTCAAGGACACTCCAGGCTGAGGCTCCACAAACTCTCCCTTTTCACAGAGCTGTTCTTTAATAAAGCACCAACACTCTTGCTCCAAAAATGCCAAATATAGTTGAGAGAACTCCTTGATAACATGTTTTTGCTAAAAACTATTTATATTCATGGATTCCTGACAGTTTGCTTCATTTTGATACAGTGTCTCTGCATTTAGCCTTCTCATTCTAATTTTTTTTAAACCTTGTTTTTGGTTTAAGATTTGGAAAAGAAACAAAAGCTCTAATCAGGGAAAAAGATACATAACTGCATAAACGACTTATTCCATGTGCACAATTACATGTAAATAGCCATGAATCTTTTCTTAAAGCAAGACAAAACATAAAATAGACTGCTTAGCTGTAAATTTAAACCCAATTCACTTTCAGGCCTCACTGCTTCCAGGGTGAATCAGCCTATTATCATTAAGTATGAAATTAGAAAAAAAAAGATTTGCTGTTTGTGTACACCCAAAGATTACCATTTCCCTGAGATTAACAGTGTGTTTCTTGAAGACAGAAAGCATAGAACACCAAGAACCACGTTTTAATACCACTTCTCAAGAGCATTTTTGTTTTTACAGCAAATGCAATGTGAGATTAAGAGTATGCTTGAAAACCAGCTAGTGAAAAAAGAGATATAAACCAAACCAGTGAAGCTTTGTGGTGAAAGCAAAACAAATCACTACATGGCCCAAAAGTTAAAGACATAAAATCTGCAGTTTACACTACATTTGCTTGCATCTTTTTGTGGTATGCAAAATAATGCATAAAAATTCAGGATTAAGCATATTTAAATGTCACTTGAATCAGAATTAGAATAATTGTTAGAATGTTATAATAAGGCATCTGTGTGGAGCAGTATCTGCTCTATAATTGCCTGGTCAATATTCTTCAGTTTGCTGAGGAATATCTAGCCAGAGGAAAAACAGAATACATCATTGTTCCTTCCTTCATGCTTGAGCCTTTAGCCTTTCCAGGAACAGTAAAAATATGGAAATACTAACAACATGTGATTCCTCTGCTGAGTTTGCTTTGGGCTAATTCTCATCACTGGAAGACACAAGGACAGAGCAGGCTACTGCATTCACTTCCCAGACATTTACATGGAAGACAAAAGTAAAACACACTCTTTACTTCTATCCTCCAGTCTGCCTGATTTTTTTTTTGGCTCAAAGCTAGTTTCCTCACCCATTGGCAGTGCCCTGTGCCTTGGTGCTTGTACCCTTGGGTTCCTCTCCTGCTAACATCTGGAAAGGCTTCTAGCACAGTATTTGACTCTCTTGGTCTCAAATCTTTTCCTGGTAGTGAGGCTGGAAAGATAACCACGTGAAGCCACCATCATTTATTGTTTCTGCTGACCAGAATCTCACACGCTTCTCATCAGAGCAAAGACATACTGGCAATATCAAGACCTGACTGGCTATACTAGGCTGCAATATTGGCCACTAAATTCTGAATGAATTCCGACACCCCTGCCCATGTATGTTATTTTGTCATAGCAGGACCAAGCAAAGGTGGGCAGCAAGTCAGGTGAGGAAGGAAGGGCCAAGTGCCATTACTAGGTGCTTCACAATCATTCTGAGGACATCTCAAGCTGGCCAGGAACTGGACAAATCATCACAGTGAAGTGCTAGGCAAAGAGACTGCAGGGAAGTGGCGAGTGTCCTTCGAAGGCCAGTATGGGGTGCAGTCATCTACACTGGGCACTGCATGCTGGATGAGAGACTGAGACACAAAGAGACACTGGGGGGGTGTGGGGGGGTGATGGTGGGAGGGGGGTGTGTGAGTATGGGAGTGTTTAGAAGTTTCACAGATTTATTCCCTGAAATTTTTGTAGTCAAGTCCTTCACTTACAGTGACCTAAATCTTGATAGAGAGCTCTACAGACTGGGAGGCAAAATTGGAGAACAGAGGAAACATGGGTTGTTTGCAGGTCTAAGTACAGTTCATAAAACTTGTACAATTCAATCAGTGTCTGCAGTGCTGGGTAAACCCCTAGTTCCTACTTAACATGTACAGTCCAAGGTCTACGTGTGATTTTTGCACATCAAGAAGGCCACGGTGCTCTAAGCTGCATACATGTGCAGCAAAAATCACAGCTATCTGCCAAAGATTTTCTGAACTGAATGAGCAGGCTCACACAGAGAACATGAACCTGCCTGACAGCATCCAGAAAACCCCAGGAACGGGGTTTGTAGCTCCGGAGTCTAGCTGTGTTGCTACAAACATCCACCTCTTGTTTCTGTGTTCTTTCTCTCTTCCTCTTTGTTATTAAAATTGCAAACAGACTTACGCCCACTCCAGACAGTGGAACTCTGTCTGGAGATTTTCAGCAAGGTGTCTGGAAAAGGTGTACAAGTAAAACAGGATGTGTTATACTCAGATTGAAATTCTAAGCAAGTTGTTCTTAGAAGGATACAACTTTGAAATTCTTCAAAGCAAATCCTCTCAGATACCATAGACACAGCCACCTATAGATACCTCACTGAAGACCAAATCCTAAGCCTGCAGCCACAGCTCCTTTATCACTGAAGAATTAACTCCTTTAGCTGCAGTACTTAGTGGCAAAAAGCTGCAAACCAATCACCACAAATAATTGGAGAAAGGCTATTTGACCTTTCACATCAATCAACTCGGAAATCATGTTGCTTTTCAGAAGATAACTGTATTTTGACTTATTTTCTAGGTTTTGCAGTATCCTTTTTCTGCTAACACCATTCTTGGCAGATTATTTAGCTTAAATATTTAGAGGATCTGTTGGCACAAAAACCCCTTTGACAGTGTAGTTCGACAAGATGAAAGGTGAGCACAATAGCCACAGAGTCAATATAGGAAGGAAAAATGTGAAAGCAAGAGGGTTATCTATTTGAGTGTTCAATCAGTGGAAGGAATGACTAGAGAATGAGAAAACAAGCAGCAGATAAGAGGAGATTACAGACAGATGCATCACATATGGGTTTTAATTCTGCTGGAGTAGACTACCTCCACCCTGGTCTTCTAGGCAAAGGACCAGTTTGTTATTTCATTGCCTACCAGTGATACAGAGCAGCTGGAGTGTGTGTGCCTGAACAGTACTCATTGTGGGCAACCACTGCAAAGCAAAGCAGTTTACACATACACACTCCTCCAGATAGAGAAAACAGATCCAAGAAATACACACTCCTCCAGATAGAGAAAGAAAACAAATACACATTCCACTTCTCCGAGCCAGAGTACCTCAAAGCAGCAGCACTTTCAGCTGAGCACTCTGCAAGATGAATGCTAGGCTTTCAGAATACATTATGCTAAAATAGGAAATAGGGAGAGAATAAGGAAGAGAAACACTAGCAAACAGCTGCCATATGTGTCTTCTCCACACGTAGTAAAGTTCTAAGAAAAAGGCATCAAAACCCAGTTATTATCTCATATGCTGGCATGTTCCACCTGGTAGCTACCAAGCCAAGAGACATGAAAGAATGAAGATGGCCACTCCCACAGCCAGGGCACAGACTGGAAACACGGCAGGCTTTGGATGTAGACTGTACCAGTGCAGATCTGTGTGATGCTAAACCCATCACAGCCTTCAGCACTTCACCCAACCTTGTGCAGCCAGCAGTGTAAACACAGAGCAGCCTGACCGACCCACAGGGATGCAAACACCCTCTCTGGTAAGAGCTTTGCAGGAGAGTTTTGACTACTTGTTCATATGCACTGGAGCTGAACTTTCTCAGAACAGGTCAATGTTTAGATTTCAGAGCGCAGCCTTTTTAAGTGAGGCTTCAAAGGTCAATGGATGCAGGGTAGGAAAAGGAGTATGAGCAAACAGGACAACTCCAGGTCCTACCAGATGAGAAGACTGCCTCTGGTCTTCTAGGCAAATGATCACTGAACTAAGTCTTCATGCAGATTACAGGCTCAGGGAGCCTTAGCCTCCTCACTAGGCAGACCACTTTAAAGGGTTAAATCAACCTCTGAGTGCTACAGCCAACAAAGTGTTAAATCTACTCTCAAGTCAGTTCAGTTAAATAAGAACGTTGCAGATCAGCATGACAGAAACATACATCCAGGTATGTGGAAGACCATGCTTATTTCTGGGTAAGATCGTACTGCTAACGACTGCAATGATGGAAACCCGAGGAGAACCTAGAAAAACCTAACTTGTGCCAATATTTCTCCAGATGCCAACTTTTTTTAGCGACATAAAACTATTCCTAGAACGACAGCCTTCCACTTCCTAGAAAAAGCAGGATTTGGGGCTCTTACAACTCAGATTTTTATTTGGAATCGAATGCAGGACTAGGTAGAGCAGTCTCCTGCCTCGACTGCAGAGAGCAGGACCTAGCAGCAGGTATGATAAGGCTCTTGTTCCTAATCTCTAGCTCATATACTCACTGACCCTCTGCAAGACCATCCCACTTCTTCTGTAATGCTTCAGTGGGAAAAAGGGCCAAAGATGAAACACAGAGTCCTCCCAGGGAAGAGAAATGATGACTCCCTAAATGAGAAACACATTACAAATAGGCTGAGAAAGCTCCCCTACAGAACTGGAGGCTGAAAATAACTCATTAGAAATACTGCAGTCCTTACCAACAGCGCTTTTTCTGGAAATTTCTGGAATTTCTTTGGAAATTTCATTTCAAGCTGAGCCACGAGTGGACTTGGCAAGCCCCCGTGAGACTCTCACGTCGTGACACACTGTTCTTGTGGGGTTATTACTCAGAGAAGCTGAAACCTCGATAATTCTGTTGATATCTGTCGTGTCTTTTCAAATGAGCCCTTTTTTAACTGGGATTTATCTTACCCTTCGCTGTCCTTAATCCTGACAAATAGTGGGTTCATTTGCAGCAATACCCACGTTCAGGGGGAGTGACACTCTCCCTAATGCTGATCACTTAAAGCAGTTAGCAGGAGGCCTTATTTATAGAGGCAACATATATGTGTGAGATGGATGGGACCTCTGTGCAATAAGCTGATGTCAAAAGCAGACATGTCACCAGCCAGTTACTGTGACTTGTAAGATGAAAATAAATGTTCAAATGTCAAAAAGGGAGGCAGGATGAATGCCCTAAAATGGAGGGCTCATTTGAGTGATCCAGCCCCAGGAAGTTCAGTCATGCTGTCCTAACGACAAAAATCCCTGCCTGGTTCTCCCATTGATCATATGCTTTTTGTACTTGCCAAGAGAAATGTATATTTAGTAACCCACTGAAAGATTTACATCTATTACATTGACACAGAATACAAATGAGGCATTTTAAGTGGCATTTTATGGTTATGTTGTAAAACAAATTGCCACATCTGTTTGAATTCCTGTTTTACCATACCCATCCTTCAATCTTCTTCAGCTTGTCTTTACTCTGAGACCCTTCTCTTCCCCAAGCCTCTGTTTTGTAGCATCCAGAAGCTTATGTCTTTATTTTTCAGCCTTACTCTACAGAACACAGCCACAGTAGCTGTGCAACTTGCCATACATCCCATTAAGTTGAGATATGGCTCCTGTAACGTAACAGAGGAACAGTGCAGTCGCAGTTTTCTCAGATAATGTCAGATTAATCAATCAATTTTAAATACCAACAGGCACAAAGTATAAAAGTACTCAAAATCCAGTGCTTTCTTATGAGCTATCCTTAATCACACACCTTTGGCACAGTATCAGCAATACTAATTTTGCCCTTGCACTTCAAACAGTCTGTGCACATTGCTAAGGCACGTTGGCTGCTCAAATTTCTCATCCTTCCCTATTCAAAAAAGAGAAAAGAACCAAGTGAGAAACACAAAAGCACACACCCATATTTCTTCAGCATTAAACACCAGAAATCGAGCAGCTTTGCATTGTTCTGTGCAAAATATGGAAAGCAATTGAACTGAGCATGGTGCAGTGGGCAGTTACTCAAATGCATGATACTGGGCACCCCCAGCCCTGTTCTCCAGAGCTGGTGATCCCCCAGCCCACTGCAGGATGTGGATGTGCTGTGTGCAAGCTGACATTTACTTTGTGAATACTGATCATGAAAGAACGTTCAGCTTCTGAAAGCTGTGCTTATTGACACCATCCTGTATCATAATACACTGGACAGGAACATCTGACTTGCACAGTAACCCACAATGCTGCTGTGCTCACTTCGAAATGGCACATTGTCTGAGAACCAATTCCTCAGCAATTTCCACTTTCTTTTCTCTTACTTCTCTTTCCATCTCTGCCCTTCTCTTTCCACGCTCAGCTCCCCATTAGAACTAGAGTGCATGGAAAGCAGACAGCATCATCACCAGTACAGCACAGAACAGCTCTAGAGCCCTGTTTTGTGTCTTCCTAGTGACACTCTCCACTGTACACTGCTGGTTCCAGTTCCTCTCTCCTATGCCTGGTGCTCCAAGTATTAATGCATCAGCACAACACCCATAAATGACATTCTCACTAGCACTGCCCAGGGTATTGATGGACACCACCAGCATACTCACCACCACCCTCTCCATAACCTGCCTGGAGAACCAGTAAGAAAGGTCTAATATTCTCTGTTTCAGTACATATCTCCCCAATTTCATTCGACTCCTCTTCACCTACAACTCTGCATTCAGTAACAAACACTTTCCCAGGTCTGTGAACACAGCTAGAGATTTCAAGCTGTCTGAACAATACATCCACATCATTATGTCCCAAAGAAGAGATGATCAATAACTACTAATAATATGAGTATTAACAAACTGTCTGCTTCAGTGACACAGATGCCATCTTCCTCATCCAAACTAGGAACCTGAACTCCTTCCCTCATTTCACCACAATCATAGTGAACACAAGCTCACAAGCTTGTCTCTGGGAAGCTCCTAACACCCACACCAGTTCCTAGTGGCCACAATCAACATAAACAAGCACATATTATAAACTACAGTACATAAAACACCCAGCAGCTGTCTCCAACATAAACATGTGATACATAACCAGCCCCTCAAAGGTGTTAGTTTTTGCTTTCAGCAACATAAGGGGTGGTTTTAACCAAGAAAAACACTTCCCCAGGGACACAAGTCACGTTTCTGAGCAAGCCACTCACTCCCATGCAAGAGTTCCCTTCGTGCAGAAAGGAGCCCTGCAGTGCATAGATCCACACATGTCTTCCCTCACCTCCTGCAGACACCTTTGTGCCCTCTCAGTGAAATCTGATGGTGTCATTTATGTGGACGTGAAGGACATCTAGTGGAGTCTTGCTTGCTCCCAGCAGAATGCATAGCTTCAGCCTCTGATCCCCAAATTTTTATCCTGGTTAATGAAAACCCACATATGCTTCTTTTCTCTGAGGACAGGCAGAGAAGTCCAAAACCAGACAGATTTCCCTCTTGCTGTTGTCAGGACAGATGTGCAGTTCCTCCCCAGCATTTTGCACTCCCTCTGCAGTGTGCTGTCTTCTCCAGTCTCCTGCACCTATATTACCCTGCTCTCCACTCAGTCTCCCAGCACAGAGGCATTTCTGTGCTACACCAAGAAGTCTGGAACAGCCAACACCACAACCTGCTGGCTGTCCAACTGCACAGGGTGACTGGTGGGAGTGCTGAACCTCTTCTGATCCACAGGGATTACAGCCTTGGAGACCTGCACTCTCTGGATTCATCTACACTGTGACACTTCAGGAGTGTAATTCGTGGGCAAAACCCTCTTCATTTTATCCTAGCTCAGCACTTTAGCACTGAGATTACAGATGGCCTGAACTTTCCACAAAAAACAACAGAAAGTTTTTGTAGCTAGGGAATCAAACTCTCACATATGGCTAAGCACAATTAAGTCTGCCGTGGAAAAAAAACCCAAAAGGCTTATTCAGATTGCCTTGTAAAAGCTTAAACATAAATATTTAATTCAGAATATTTTCTAAATTCACTTTCAAAACCCATCATTCACCATATTTCAAAGGCTAAGGCACAGAGGTGTTTTATCTCCAAAAGAACAAGTAAACAAATGCAACTTTCCCCCTGTTCACTTTGCTGAATATGTCAAAGCAAGAAGTTGCTAAAAAATAAGGAAAGATGTAAATAACCATTCCACTAAGTGAGTATTTCTCATGGAAAAGATACAATCTGAAAATGAGGAAGGGAATTCTTATAAATGAGATGTTTCTATTGGAGTGAAAGCAAATCACTGTGTCTTGTGTCACAGAATTAGGAAGGAGTTAACATCTCCTTCCCACGGGGTATGTCTGCTCGCCCCGGTGTTGCAGGGGATGCCCTGCAGGGACTGGTGGGAGGCACTGGCCCCACAGGACCTGTGTTTTCCAGAGGCCACCCCACCCAGCCCCATCTTTCCCAGCCCCAAGGCAGGAGCCTGACTGACACAGGAGAAGCACAGTGCCAATGCAAGCATGGTCACATTGCAAGTACCTTCCCTCTCTGTTATCTTAATGGAGACCAATCCTACAGCTAGCAAAGTCAGCTGAGCCCAGTAAAACAAACCACAAAACCATTAAGGAATTCCTTGTCTCAGATTGCAATGAGGGGGTTGAGTGCAATGGGTCTTGTTATCTTTTTTCTCATCCCTCTGTATCTCCACGTAACTCAGCTTCGATGGCCAAGCTCTGCCTGCCCTTCCTCTGCTGCCGCTGACATCACCGCGTCCCCAGAGACTGCACAGGGCCAGCCAAGGCCAGCACAGGGCAGGTGAAATCCCCTCACATTCTTCAGCAGAAGTGCCTCTTCTTCTCTGCAAGAGACTTCCAAAGGCTGTGGAGGCTCACACCTATCAACAGAGCAAATCCCTGCAAGTGCAACACATCAGGCTCACCGCTGTGCCCCAAAACCTGCTGCACCCCACAGCCTGCTTCACCCAAAAACCTGCTGCACCCCACCTGCCCCCTATTCTCCCTGGCCTCCCTGTCCTGCAGGGGCTGCAGAAATCCCCCCCAGCTGGCAGCTCAAGGTGCACAGTGCCACCCAGCCAGCCCGACACCCCGACGCTCCCCAGAGGCTGACTCAGACCATGCTGAGAACAGGCACAGTTTCCATGCCCAGCTACAGATATTTTTAGCTGCTCTAACAGAACAACTTGTCAGGATGACCCAGGAAGTGTTTCACACAGAAACCATGACAGAATGTATGGACAGAGGTACCGAACGTGGGTGATGACTCCAGTGCAAGCAGCCCAGCAGAGCTGACCAATACAATTTTGGCTGTCCATCAGCTACTAATGCTGTCCTACTTTCCTCCCTTTCAAACCTGAGGGAAGTCCACACTTGATTCTCTTAGTAAAGGAGAAGTCCATCTATCTTACCTGAATGCCAACACAGGTGTTGCAAATTATTCTAAGGTGAGATTACAAACCTTCTATGAATTAATCATTGTCCACTGTATTGGTGGAAACCTTAACATCAGGCTCTCTCCAGGAGTTACCAAACACCTCACAGCACTCTTCATCAGCTTCCACAGCATCCTGAGTGGCTCTGTGGCCTTCCTGTCCCTGCCCTTACAGCTCAGCTTTCCACCATCGATCTGGAACAAGCTCTACTGCCCAGAGCAGGTGTCCCCAGGCAGCACGTTCAGGATGTCACACAGGCAGTGTGAGTTAGTCATTCTGCTGTTTGCAGCACACAGAGCAAAATGAAAGGGTTTAAAGTAATTTTAAATGAACATTCAAGGAGATTTCCACCAAACTCTAGAGGTGCAATGACTGCCAACTGAATACAGGCATGAATTGCTACCTGGAATTTGCACCACAGCATCTAAGCTTTCAGAGCAAGCAGCTTTCTCATTGTAAGGGCTCAGATCCAAGCAACCATTCAAAACCTAAATGAGTCGAGGCAGCAGAAGTACAGAAACACCAGGAACCACTCCTGGACCCACACACATAGGAACTCCTTCCACTTGCTACAGACACCCTTCTCCCTGTGCTGTCACTAGACTACACAGTTTTTCTGCTCTCAGTCAGAGAAGTCACTAACAGCAATAATAAAAGTCACAAAGAATACATTTAACAGCAAGTTACCACGTCCTGTGGAAATTATAGCTTTGTGTTAATATTTGCTGTTTACCAACTGGATAATAGGAAAGCTAAATGGGCTACTTGAGTCATTTTGTGAGGATGAATTTATACTTACAATGTTTAATAAAACATTTGCCAATAGTTATCTGAATAATATATATATATATTTAAATTAGCCTGTGGGCTAGTCTACAGAGGAAAGCATCCTCTGTCATGCCTGTGCATTTAAGCTGCTTCTGCCATGCCATTACCTCTCACACAGACGCTCATTTCAGCTTAAGTAAAGCAGAACTCAGTGGTTAAACTGCTCCACAGGAGGAGAAGCGAGTGGTTTAAAATTCACACCTTGTCTTCTGTTAGTACAGCTTTCCCAGGGCCCAGATCTGTAATTCTGCTTCGCAGAATTTTTATAGGCATGCATGTACACACACACACACATTGCTCTTAATTTATATAGAGCAATCTGCATTAGTGCCACAGAGCAGCCACTCTCTGGCCAGGAAAATTTAGGTTACTACACACAAAAAAAGAGTCCTCCTGTTTACCCAAACCCAAGGATCACATCTGTGCTGACTGGCAGTTAGGCAGAGCCATCTGTCATTTTGGGGTATCCTAATGGGATTTGGCATTGGAAGATGAGGTTCTGTAACCAGGTAAAGATCAAGGGACAAGAATGCCTCCAGGCTTCAATTACCCACAACTTCACATTGTGCTGCCTTCACAAATTGTTCTGGGAACCATATTAAGTGCAATTCATTGATGTTTATGGTTTGCATTTGCTGTTCCTGGAAGCAGAATAGCTTGTAAAATTAGCAGCTGTAGCTCTATAGCTAGGAAAAGGGAAAAAAAAATTGAAATAGTGGTATTTTTATTTTATTTTGTGACATTTCTGACTTTGGCACAGACCCAGTTTAGCAATGCTGCCTTCAAAATGCCCTTTATTTCCAGGTGACCATTCTGTATTTACACCCTGTGCAGGGTTTATTCTAGGCTCTCTGTACAGCCTGTATCCAGACCTCCAGAGACCCCTAGTTCTGAAGACTTTTATCTTTTTAAATGCTGAGTGTCCTCTGTTACCAAGAATTTTGGTAGTCATTTTATGAGCTCAGAATTAGATATTTTGTGAAATGAAACAAACAAACCACCACCAAAAATGCACAGTTCTGCTGAAAAAAAAAGTGGGTAATTCCCCACTCATTATTCAACAATAATAAAAAATAGATTATGTCAATTAGAGATGCAATTTTGTGGCTGAGGCACTGCACTGACACATAGATATTTGTACAAATTAGTGCTACTAAATATCTTCCCTGCCCTGAGAAAAGCAGAATAGTTCTCAGTAATATTAGTAATGGATAATAAGATTTGGAACCAGGACAGCTTCTATAAACTTGTCTAGGTGTTATGAAAAAAAGCTCCTTTTTGAAAGAATCCACATTTTTGAGTCTACAGAAACAAAGATGCTATTAAAGCCAACAGAGCTTAAAAGAAAAAACAACCCCAAAAACCCCACAATGAGATGCCAAACCAAATATTGTTCCTGACAGAAGAGTATTCAGAGCCTTCAAGCCTGAAATACTTCTAATATCTTGTATTTTAGAATGATCTGTGACTCTGTTTCAACATAGCTTTGCAACTGCCAGTGTAATGAAGACAACACTAAGTAAGGATGCCTTGAATTTTTTAGTTGAGAACTGTCGAAGTTCCCAGGAGACGTAAAACCACCACTCCACTTGATTGTCACGTGCTCTGAGGACAGACTACTTAATTCTCAACTGAGAAGTCAAGTCAAGACACTTGGTTGTGTACTTCATTTCCTCTGAAACACTTCTGGAGGAGTTGCAGCATGGAAAAATGGGGATTTACCAAGTTCTCCACTCAGATCTTTGATTAAATGGAGCTTAAAGGACAACAGCTAACAAGTCCTCAGCATAACCTTTCCACACACAATTTTTCTCTTGGCCACATATTTTGTTCCTTCTTAAAACAGCTATATTGGGCCTCCCTGCCTGGCACACCAGCTCTTCCCTTCAGCCAGCCAGGCTCCTATTGTCTGGCCTTCCCTTCTGTGATGGCTGCCAAGGGATTGTTTTGAACCTGCTGCTTACAAGCCTAGCTCCCAAAGCTGATTCCTTCTGATCTTGGGTAGCTCAACTGGTTATTGGCTTGTTTAGATAGATAACTGGTCAACCATTCCCTTTGGTATCCCCTAATAGCTGGAAAGTCATTGTGCATGTGAAACGAGGTGGGCAGGGATGTTCTGAGGCACCTCATGCCAACAGACTGCCATGATGGTGCCTGTGATTGCTCTCCTCCCAAGCCAAGCATCACAGCACACAAAGGTTGCCTGAAAACTGGACCAAACAGAAGGATATTCAAGAGTATTTCTACAGAGTGGCACCCTCATGAGAAGGATGTACTTACCATATTGTGTTAAAATATTTAAGCTTTTCTGGTATGCAACTGGAGCTTTCTGTGCACGTTTTTACTAAGAAATAATTTTAAAAAGGTATCCTCTCTGCCAAGTTTTCAAGCAGCCAGTGGTCACAAGCAGAAAAAATGGCAATACATCAGAAAAAGTCCAGGGTGTAAACACTAGGAGAGCTTTTGGTTTTTAATGCCCCTGTCAATTCTGTACAGCTACGTTCAGAAAGAAAGAAAATTAAGTATAATTGCATGAGGAGCTTCTCTCCTTTACACAGAACACTGCAGCAAAAGCACATCCACAGACAGGAGGTAAATTTTTATACACTGCTACCTGCACAACTGATCTTGAGAGCAGGAACAGTGGCACTGCCTCACATTTGACACCATCAGAGGTGCTGTGCCTGCTGCCCTCTCACCCTCCCCACCACAGCAAGGCAGCCCTGGGAGCCAGCCCACACTGCAGCAGCAGCAAGAATGTTTAGAAGGAGATGCCCTGAGTCCCTGGAGCTCATCTGCAGGACTCCAGCAGCCTGCAGCCGCCACCAAAGGGAGAAGCAGGTTGTCAGCAAATACTATTTTCTGCCTTTGAAGCTGGAAGAGAATGTGATGGAGTCACGAATGTTGCAAAGAAAGAAGAGCATACATGTCCAGGGAAGCTTTTCTTCAGGATTTAAATATTCCTTTTCCAAACTTCAGAAAGCTGCATTGTTCATGAAATTTAATGCTCTGACTTGGTCCATTTTCAGAAGGTAAATCCTAAAAAGCTCAGTGTGGCATTTTTAAACAACTGCCACCACAAATCTCCAGAATTTTGTGTTTCTAACCTTGCTTTTAAGTGCTTGCATGACTAATAAAGTGTGACATTGCTGAGATTTGCTAGCATTCTTTTCTGTAACATAAGTTCTAGCTGACAAAAATATGGCTAAATTTAGATACCTGCAGCAAACAAGAACCTTGGAAACAAAAGCAGGCTTAAGGATTAAAACTGGCTATGACATGTTTGTGCTCCAACATACTCAAGTTCACATGACCCCCTGACTGCTGCCCCACGCGCAAAGGCACGGCCTGGCTAGGAAAAGCAGTTTGCTGAATGCTAGCTCTAAAAGCATTCCCTCCTTTGATATGCTGCTGCTCCAGAGGGTTGTGCCAGGTGGAGCCTGCTGGGTCTTTCAACTACACATTTTTTTTAAAAAAATAAGCCATTAACTAGGGAAAAACAGATGGAAAAAGACCTCCTCTGTAGGTAACGAATTGGTGTTAAGAAACATTGCTTGAACTCAAGTCTCATACCAGGATCTCAAAACTCTAAGTACATTCAAGTACTGTATTGCATTTCCCCAGTTTCTTGCTGTCTGTGAGCTCTTTAGATGGGGCAAACCCAGCTGAATCCTTGCTTGTTTATACATTTCCTCACACATCCCTAAAAAATAGGAGCTGCAGTTCACTATTAGTTCACTAACAGTCAAACTGAAATAATTGATGGTTTCTCAGACACAAATATAGAAGACACACAATGGGAGTTACACCTAGAAAGGAGAAACAAGAACAAGACTGTTTAAACCCTGTAGCTGCATTTCAAGCTTCTTTTTCCTTTCCTTTTTTGCACTGTGCCAGACAGCTACCCTAGAAGCCACAGGAGGACAATATGTGAACTCCACTGCTTTCTGCTACTTCTGCTGGTAGAATTAGCCATGTTATTTACATGTCAATTTACTGCAAAGAAAAATTCCTTTTTTTTCAAAAAGCAAAATCAAAGTACCATTCGAAATTGAATTTCCAAGCCATTAACTTTACTAGGCGAGTCCTGCTGGCATGCTGAATGTCTGCTAGGTGTTCTCCTAGCAAGGTCACTTTTTCTAGCTCAAACAGTGTATTAAAGCACCCTAAGAAAAACAGTCAGCTCATGCAAGAAACTAAAACAAGAAGCCCAAATGTGGAAGAGCTGTGGAAGAGCTGCCTTCTTTCTCTTCACAGTAAAATTCAACTTTTCTTTTCTGAAAAAAGCCACTCCAAAGATCCTAGGACCTCTCTGGAGTAACAGAAATCTACAACATGCAGGAAAACTAACATACTATATTTCCTATTTATTTTCTTTGCAACAGTGTACTTAGCCCTGGAGAGAACACTTCCTGCTCTAAGTACATATTTTGAATTCACTGTCAGATTTAAAAACAAGCAAATGAAATACCCAAACACAACAGGCTATCCAGAAGAATTTGTAGCCTCTTGTCCTGGAAAATGCCAGAGCTGCAGCTCTGTGGGAAACTCCTGGCAGGTCTGATGGCTTTGTGTTTCCCATAGACTCTTCTGATCATGGCAGAAATGAACAGAACTTGCTAACTTTAAAGTCTGCAGAAAAATCCCACGGAATATCCAGCATTACTGACAGAACACTTCTCTTGTGCCAGATGCAAAAGCTTCAGACTGCTCAGGCCATTCATTTCCATCACACCACACCAAGCATCTCTTCGTTGTCTGTGTCTCACCATCTTACACAATTCTGTTGATCTTTAAGATCTTCAAATGAAACAAAACTCAGTCTAAATATCCAGAGCAAAGTCACAGGTTTAGATGTTCTCTGTCAGGTTTCACTTTGTCTCTCATATTCAATTTACCAGCAATGATGCTTTCCATACACACCAGTCAGTTCCTCCACTCTGTCAGAGTGACCCAGTAAGTAGCTTCCCTTTCAAAACATTTTTTTACTTGACAAATTGTAAGTAAACCCCTCAACTACTTCACTTCTATTGTTAGCAGATCAGGAGAAAGTAAAAAAAAAAAACCACACAAAACAAAAACAACATCAAAAAGACTCCAGTACTCTAAATCTATGCACACTCTGAGCACCTAAATAACTGCCCAAAAAATCATCACTTTGGGGAAGTATTTTACTAGTGAAAACCACAATAATCCTCATAATCCTCATCCTATTCTCATTTTTCTTCTGACAGCCATAGGACCTATGACACTTTCTATATTTAATCCAGATATCTCTGGAAGTTTCAGAAATCACCAATACTTTAAGAGAAAAGGAAAAAAAGAAAAGCAGAGAGCTCTGGTTATCCCCACCCCACCCCATCTTCTCAGTCCTCCAGGGAGTAAAACTGAGGGGTCAGGTGCATTGTGCCAGTCCCTGTGGAAGACACAGAACACAAGCACTCACTGCTGGTTTCAGTCTGTCAGCCACCAGTAAGCTCCCCAGCACTCCGTGCTTCCACGGCATCCCACGCAGCTCCCCTGTACCAGGATAACTGCAACCTGAGCACCACTGCCACGTTAGCTGCCGTTAGCAAAAAGCTTCCAACAGCAGTGGCAGACAAGGCAGATGCTGCTGCTTTTCCTCTGTGTTGGGGCAACATGCAGTCAACCCAAAAGGGATGAGCAGAGGCCACGTCATGCTGGAGACGCCAAGTGGGAGGATGGCCCCAGGCAATACATGCTGCCATCCAGGCTCTGGCTGTTCTAATGGCCCAAGAGCTGAGATTAACTCATCTCCTGCTCAGCTCCCCTAGTAACACAGCATAAGGGCACAAAGCAAGACACCTACTGCATAATGAGGCCTCTCAAAAGCGCTGGCAGAGTTCTCAGGGGTTCCTGTGATACCCAGTGTCATCAGAGACTTATGGCAGTGTCGTGCCTGGAGCTTGAATACCAGCAAAATCCATCCTACTGCCTCTAGAAAAAAATGCCAGGGGTCAGGAAAGGGCAGTGAAAACAGGTGAGCCACACAGGAAGGTACGCTGTCCTCGGACGCAGAGCAGGAGCAGAGAGAGACCAAAGAGAAGCAGGGCTAAAAATACCAAGGAGAGGGCAGAGGTGCTCACAGTGCAGGCACACTGGGGCCACAGAAATGCATCTGCAGTGAGTTCTGACCCACACTGACTGAAAGACAGGCACTTGTGTGGGGAAACTTGAAAAAGATGTTTTATTTCCCACCTCTCTGTACCTTTTCCCCCCCAGTTTTGTCCCTAGCAAAAAAAAAAAAAAAATTAAAAAAATTGAAACAAGGGAAAGAGAACAAAAAAAAAAAGTCTAGGGGGAAAGGTCTTAGAAAACCCATAGTTCTTCCTGGAGACTTTTAAAGTTTAGTGACACAGTTTTGAAAACAGAATATTGGGTTTGCTTTGTTTTTAATTGAAAAAACCTCAGCCAGCCCTGCTCTTAATTAACTTGCAGATAACGAGGTTGTTGAACCAGTGACATGCATAAGGCAGAATAACACAGGGTCATCAGAAAGGGAACAAAAATGTGACTGGAGAGAATTAACTGTACAGCTCCATCCATCCTGGCCACTGCAGAGCAGGAACACCTGAGAACTCTTGTGGGGACTGGGAGTAAAATGCCAAGCTGCAGACTCACAGCCAAGGTGTCGAGCCACCCACTCTAAAATTAGTTTTGGAGCAACACACACAAGTCAATTCACAAACTAAGAAAAACAACATCATTTAAACCCCCCCATTTAAACCCCCAACTGGACTGGAGCAGTTGAGGGTGTGCACCCCAACAGCAGGGAAAGTGGCTAACTGAACCCAGCTCTCAGACACTGGGATCTGTTGAAGAATAGATTAATCCATGATTTATTTAAATGGATCTGAGTTCAGATTACCTCTGCAAGAGGTGGATCTGCTCTCCTTCCACTCCCCTGTGCTCTCTTGGTTGTCCCCTCAAAAAGGCTGCTCAGGAATGGGACTTGGGTCCTGAACTGGTTGAAACATTTCTTTTTTCTTTATGGCTGAAATTTCACTCAGATCAGCTTCTCATGAGTATTAGGATGAGGAAGGGAGGTGGAAGAGGAAGACAGGAGGGCTGAACTCTTCCTTTTCGTGGCAGAAGAAACGTAGGAAGCCTATAATAAATAGTGAAAGGGCAGCCCACTTCAGGTGAGTGTTTGTTGTGGGAAACATTCCATGTGGTGCACACATCAGTAGTGCCCGTGAGGGAGCACATCCCTGGGAAGGATGCTTCCAGGCAGCTAATGCTGTCCTGACCAGTTGTCCCTGCGAGGGAGGAAGGGTTACAGCTTGTCTCTGTGCAGTTTGAGCATACCAGCAAAACTCTCATTCTAACTGGAAAAGGAAATGCTTTTCATCTTTTATCTTTCATTTTCATTGATGACATTCATGCCATAGTTCAGAAGACCACCCTTCAGCTTGTTCTTGGCTGAGACATAGCTCTTTTAATTTATAAATTATGTCTTCTTAGAAACAGAAAAAACTACTCTGTTCTGCCAGTCATATTGTCCTTGTTTTTTAATTACCACCACCAAAGAGAAAAGGCTTTAATGCCTACAAGAAATGTGCACGTATTTTCTACCACAAAGAAATTCATCAATGTTTAGCACAATGGCATGTAATTAATAGTTGCACTTTAAAACTCAAGCTGGGCTCACTGCAGTAGTTTGCCAAGAGATACACACTAGCACTGCCACACAGGATGGATTCTCCCCATTGTCTCTGCTTTTCAGGAGGCAGCAGGGCTGTGAACACAAACCAGCGTGGCAATGGCACAGCACCACCAGGACACCCAGTGCAGCAGTCCCCTCCACTAGGAAGGTTCACCTTACACAAGTTACAGGTGAAAAAGGAACAAAATTGTCTCAAGGCTCCCCACCTGCTCCACTGCACAACTCCCACCTACTTTTATTTATTTTTTTTTAGGTAAGAGCATAAGGATGCTTTACAACCACACTGAACAAACCCCTTCTCAGGTGCTGCTCACAGGTAACAGCAGATCACTGCCCTGGTAAAATGCTGTAGGACAACATTTCCCAGCTGATGTTCCCTGCCAGAGAAAGGAGGGTGGTTACCTGAACGGGGGTGTGCGTGCACAGCTCATGGGAGGGCTCGAGGCACAAACAAACTTCTCCTTCAATGGCAATGCCAAAATTCACCTCGGCTCCCCCTGACCTCTGCCTGCCTGCTTGTTCCCACCCTGGTGCTGCAGACCTCTGCTCTCTTCTTTCTGACAGTACAGCTGTGTGTGGGCACAGAACATCTGAAACTATCTGGGATAAGGGTGGGGAAGCTTTTGATGTTTGTTTAAACCAAAGGGTGGGATCTGGCTGAGAAGTCAGGCTTGAGCAGGGAGTACTGGGGCACAGGCAAACGTGTCACTCTGCCACCTGGCATAACCAGAGTGGCACCTTCGAGCAGAGGCAGCAGTGGTGGTTTGGCAGTGATGGCCTCAACTGCCGTGGTCACATCTGCCACGATGCTGACTTCCAAGCAAATTGCACAGGTAAGGGCTGCTGGAAATCAGGCCTCTTATTTACAATCTAGTTTGCTGGCCTTAATAATACCCAGAGAAAAGCTCTGAAGCTAGTTTTGTTGGCACTGATTGGCAGTGATCCTTTCCCCAAGCTATGCTTGTTTCTTTCTCCTTCTGATGCAACCATGATGGCAAGCTAATCCGTGTTGGAAGGTGGGAGGAGAATCCTTGTCTGCAAACAGACAGGGAGGAGAGAGCAGCTTACTACATGTGATACTGAGGAGTTCAGATGCAGCAAGTTCAGTTTTCATGCTGTCATATTCACAAAACCTTACCCATGTGTTTATGCAACAGATTTACCTGCACATCCCTGTGCCCAGTCACTCACCCAGTTGTGTTTTGGAGATGAAGTGGAGGTTTGAGTCAGGTCTGAGGCTTCCTAAAGCCTCTGAAGTGACAAACCTCAGACGTGGTATATGAGCAGATTTTTCAGTATTGCTGCTTTAGATGGGTATAACTTGTAAGAGACTCATGGTGCTCACCTGAAATACCCTCTGCCAGGAGCTGCTGTTGGTCCTGCAGGGAAAGTGAGAAGCAGGTTTTGCTGACTCATTGGCAGAGCTGACTTGCTGCCCCACAAAGATGCAAATAAAACTGGAGCAGCCTTCAAGCAACAAAGCCCAAACCTAGGATTAAGGACAGGTATTGGCAGGGAATGGCACAAACCCTTGGTGTAGCTAAGACTGAAAACAAAGCTTATTGTTCTTTTGGGACTATTGTTAATTCATAAACCAAACTTCAGAAACACAGCTTTGATCTTTATACATGTGTAGCTCAAAATCAAATTGGGATCTCCAGCTGTTTACAAATCTGCCAGCTCAGGAAGCAGAAAAAATGGAATCAATTATTTGTTAGCCTGTCTGCTAACAGACAGTTAAGCTGGACTTAGATTTGCTAACTCTCTCTCTCTCTGACAAATCCATACATATTGTTTGTATATACACAGCTCTATCTAGTACACCAAGTTTCTAAGAAGATACTCAGTGCTGTGGCCCTCAGAGCTCAGGTTAGGGTTGCCTGCAAGGAATTGCATCTCCCTACAGCCCCTTTCTATGGGGAAATAAGAAAGGAAGGAGAGAGGACACCAGACTAGAGACTGTTCTCACCAAACCCACATATGAAAAGTGCAATTCTCCTCAAAACATTTGCCATAAGAGACTTTCATCTAGAATGAGAGGAAGGAATAACCACGAGCAGTCCTGCTGGACAGGACACTACTGTAACACCAGGTTCTGCTGAGCAGGGACAGAGCCAAACTGAGAAAAAAAAATGCAAGACCAAGCTGTGCACGCAGGTACAAGAGGATGTGTGGCTGGAGGCCTGCAAAACCAGTCTGCAGCAGTCCTCTGTCACATGACTGAGATCACAGATGCCACATCAGGCAGTGGTGAAAAAGGCAAAGTATTACACAATTCTTAGTTAGCATCAGCTGCTCCCCCTAGTTAATCCCCAGTAAGTAACATACACCCCCCCACTGTTATGTACATGGGATGGATAGCACTTACTCAGACTGTGCATGTCATTTCAAGTTGCTTAATCAGCTCAGCTCAGGTTCCCAAAACAGGCAGAAATCCTACCCGCAGGCTTCAGCCGTGAGTCCCTCTCAGCTACACGACACATGTGAGCCACAGTTCTGCACCAGAGATTACCACAGGCTAATGTACATCTAGGCATCCCACGTGCACATCTACATAACAGACATTGATGGAGAATAGTCAAGCATAAATATAAACAAATAGATAAGCATAATTAGATAACAGGCACTAAGAGATAATAGTTTTAATGGGAGACATGGGTCACAGGAGATCAAGCATATCTTTTCTCTGAGCTGAACCTCTACAATCTCCTTCATTTCTTCACATTAGTCTGAAGCCATAAAGACAAAATTTAAGTTTTGCAGTTACGTTACTGGATACTGCTCCTGGGAGACCAATGTTTGCTTTGGTGCCAGTTATTTTCTGTCTTTAACACCAAGAGGAAAGAGTGGACTCTGCTCTCAAACATCAGGATCACAGAGTTTCCAAAGGGGGTTTATGTAACTTTTGTTTTCAACATTTTTCATTTATTCCTGCGGGACCTCTGCCTGTAAGATGCCTCTTCTCATCGGGACTGAATGATGCTTAGGTTTATCTTTAATCTATTTTATTTCATAGGAGATGAAATAAATACTTGTTAGCTTGTACTGTGGCCAATAGGAGCCTCCAAACCATTAGCTGAGGGTTATGGCAGATGTTGGCCTGTGGAAGCTGCAGCAGCTCAACATCTGCAGAAATCCAACCCTTAGCCTTTGAGGCACCACTCTGAACAACTTTAGGTAGTCTTGAAAAGGTTTCTCGTGACAATTGACAGAGCTAGTGTGGCTTTTTAATTCCATTCACTGTTTCACAACTATCTTAAATAAAATATATTAATTCAGCTGGAATTCCATATTCACTTGGTTGTTGTTTGCTTACTAATAAACCATGCACTGTAGGGATTTTCATCAGCTCACGATCTGTAATTGAGTAAATACACAAAGTATTTACCTCAAATCTTGTTAAACTGATAGCTTTGGCTCTGTTTATTCAGGACACTGCTTTTAGAAAAGTCCTTAAGGAAATCTGTCTTGTACATATAGCACCATGAAAGAGCAAAACACTACCACAATCTGAACTATTGCTCATGCATTGTGCATTCTGAAACGCAGCACAGCCAAGCCAGAATCACAGATGGTGTTTTACATGACAGCAGCCATGCCTATTGGCCCTCGAGTCATTCAGGAAAACAACCAACCAAACAAACCCTCAACATCTACCAGGATCAGCTCATACTGGAGGAGAGAGAAACAGCAGCATCACTGGGTTATAAACATCTGATTTACACCCTAATAGGTAATTAAGCCATAGCTGGTAGGGAACATTTCAAACAAGCAGTTGAAGTAAACTAAATATCAAAATAAAGAATGAACTTCATCCAACCAACATGGCCTTCTCCATGCACTGCATCATGCCATTTGGATACAAGAAGGTCCAGAACAAAGAATTATTTTGGCAGCTTTTAGGGCCAAAGTCAGTCCTACGATTCCTTCTCCGAGCATTTGCAGCTACAGACACTGTGGTAGCTGTCAAACAGTTTGTTGGGCCATGTTTTTGTCAGAACAGGTCTTTCACTTGATAAAAGCAAACCAGAACCAAATTTAGCATGACTTGAGCAAAACTCAGCATCTCCTTAACCAAACAGGCATCCTCACAGAATTACCCAAGTTCAAAGCTCCTGGACCAGGAATGGCCAGAGCACATTTTGCTTTTGACTCGCTAAATAGCCCAGGTTTGGAAATTTATCAAGCTCAAATCAATAACTGATTTGAGGGAGCATTAGATTTCAGGCCACTGTATCCAGTGTGCTGCTCTCCAACGATTTGTAGTAAATACATGTTTATATTTTAAAAAATATATCCAGAGCACTCTGGTGCACGCAAACCTAAAGCCAAGTCCTGCAAGGACACCCTGGACTCACCCTTACTTGTACAGGCAAGGCAAAATCCCATATCCATGTAAAAAAACCCCAAAGTGAGTATCTTTCTACCTACTTGTCAGAGATTCACCCACTTTATCTATAGTAGCTGCTTAGAAAAAAGGCCTCCATGTGATTGTTTAGCATAGAAGAGCACAGAAGACAGGTCTGTATCCATCCTTGCCTCTGCCTGTGAATGCCCCCAGAAGAAATCCCTTAGGTTAAACTTCACAGAATGCAAATGAGAAAGAATGGTGTTTCTAAGGAGTCCTTATGCACGACACTTAGGAAAAATATCTCCCATGCAAAGCATGCCATACTGCTAGTGGGAATTGCAGGAGGAGAGGGAGCATTTTCTAAGACATCTGCAGGGATTATTTTACAAATTGAAGTGTGTTTTCTCTTAGGGGACTGTTTCATCTCTTCACTTGATTATCCATGATGTTTTAATGACCATGTTTTTAAAGGCTTTTCGTAAGAATGAAATTTTGCATCAAGAGGCTATGAGATCCCAAAGGGGAAGAGTGTTTGACTTAGGTAGCCAACCATGACATTGGGAGATTTCAAGTGGAAATGAGGAAAATAAAGGAGTCTGCAAAAATTAAACAGACTGAAAAAAAGAATGGAAAAAAAATGCCACTATAAATTGGTCATTTGCTGAATTGCAAAGTGTTCTGTAGAACTTAAACTAAGGAAAAAAGCAGAAAGGGGCATTCAAATAATCCCTGAAATACTCCCACTCGGATCACACTGTTCATTGCTGCAGTGCAACCCAGTATAACTGGGCTAAACCCACCAGAGACAGCTCCATTTCTCTGCAGATACTGCCACAAGGAAAGAGTTAAGCCAGAGTTGGGGGCCTGAATCAGACTTTAACGTTTGTCTCTGCCCCATTAACACAGGTTTTCTAAAATTATTGATTTTGTTACGTTTGCTTGCAAAGATGCAAGACTGAGGTAATGCCAAGTAAACAGAAGTACAGTAGTTCAAAAGAGAGGTCACTGATCATTTTAAATTTCCTTTCATGTCTCCAGCTTTTTCACCATAGCCACTGAAAGCAGTTCTTACAGAGACAGAGGCTCAGGTTTTTTAGTCACTGTGCTCTGCATGTCTCCAAGAGGCTGAGCCAGCCCCAACTGGATCCCTGTGAACAGCCTCACTCACCTGCTCACCTCAGGAGGAAGACAAGTCACACTGCCTGGATGTATCAGCAGCAATACCAGTACAGGTTGGGGGCTGAGCTGCTGGAGAGCAGCGTAGGGGAAAGGGACCTGGGGGTCCTGGTGGACAGCAGGGTGACCATGAGCCAGCAATGTGCCCTTGTGGCCAAGAAGGCCAATGGCATCCTGGGGTGTATTAGAAAGGGGGTGGTTAGTAGGTCAAGAGAGGTTCTCCTTCCCCTCTACTCTGCCTTGGTGAGGCCACATCTGGAGTATTGTGTCCTGGGCTCCCCAGTTCCAGAAGGACAGGGAACTGCTGGAGAGAGTCCAGCGTAGAGCCACAAAGATGATGAAGGGAGGGGAACATCTCCCTTATGAGGAAAGGCTGAGGGAGCTGGGTCTCTTTAGCTTGGAGAAGAGGAGACTGAGGGGTGACCTCATTAATGTCTATAAATATGTAAAGGGTGAGTGTCATGAGGATGGAGCCAGGCTCTTCTCAGTGACATCCAGTGACAGGACAAGGGGCAATGGGTGCAAGCTGGAACATGGGAGGTTCCACATAAATGTGAGGAAGAACTTCTTCCCAGTGAGGGTGACAGAGCACTGGCACAGGCTGCCCAGAGAGGGTGTGGAGTCTCCTCTGGAGACATTCAAACCCACCTGGATGTGTTCCTGTGTGACCTGACCTAGGTGTTCCTGCTCTGGCAGGGGGATTGGACTGGATGAGCCTTTGAGGTCCCTTCCAACCCCTGACATTCTGTGATTCTGTGAATACCAGACAGCACCTGAAAACACACTGTCCAAAAAGAGTGTCTGTTGGGTGGGTTCCTCCTCACATTGCTTCCAAGTGTCTTTCAGTGACAATTTGAGAGAAAACAAACTGCAGTCTGACAGTTTCTTGATGTGTGTTGCAGAATTAAGAGATAGAAGGTTCAGGTCGTTTCCTGAGATGGGTGGGAAGCCCTCCAAGCCAGTGAGACTGCAGGGCAGGAAGGTTGCTGCAAGGAGCTGCCTTTTCATCACCCTCACCACACAGCCACGTGCTCCTGGCCAAAGGCACAGCCCCTGCTCTGCCTTTAACTCCCACTATTGTTTCCTTACCGATCAGATCTGTTTAGGTTTGCAGGAGAGAAACAATCCAGTTTCTTCCTCCCAGTGCTTCCCACCATTAATCCAGCTTTCCCAGTGGCACCAAGCCGTGAACAGTGACAACATCAGTTGTTCTACTTCAGAAGGTCTAGTTGGTTGAAACCTGGGTTATTAAACCAAAAAACTTAAAGAAATGCCTCTCTGCAGCTGGGTGAGGTTCACTGCACTATCAGAGGAGGGATGCTCAGGGAGAACTAAGCAGCTCTGGTGTTAGCCTTCCCTGCTTTTGTTCCCCTGGGAAATGCAAATCACCATCTGGTTACTTTTTTGATGAAACAAGGGTTAAAAAAACAGGTGTAACTGGAAAGAAGATTTCAGCTTCACTGAAGAGACACAGGAAAAAAAAAAAAAAATTAAAAAAATGCATAAACCTAGCTGCACGAAGCCATCTGGGATTCTTGTCACATATGGGCCTGAATTTGAATTGCACCTCACCAAACGGTGCTGGGGCAAGTGCTAACTGGGCTGCAGGGGAACTGGGCTGCCTGTGCATGAAGCCTCTCAATACCAAACCCAGCCAAGACCAGGTTCTGAGCTCGGTCTCATCACAAGGATTCAAATTCACTGAGTTTGAAAGGAGAGGAATGCCAGAACATCTTAAATGGGCACTTGGTTTCTCCTCCTCCTTACCAAGGACTGTCAGACCTTCCCTTTCTGCTGAACAGAGGTGAATAATCACTTTTCAAATTTATAGCAAGGTGCTGATTGAAAAGATGTATTTTTGAAATTTACGATACGACAAACTTACATTAGGATATTACATGACTCAATCTGCCATTATTTTTCATCAGAAAAAAAAATGTTTTGATTGAACAAATCCATTTCCTTAAATTTCAAAACAGGACAGTTGAAACAGCAATTTCCAAAGAACAGCAGCATCATAAAATATCCCCTGGCAGCTTATCTGCAGGGTGTAATGCAGGGTCTGCTGGGGAGCTCCCAGGGTGGGCTCTTTTCTGTGCCTTGGTGTAACACCAACAAAGTGAGTGCTGCTGGTCCCAATTGCTTTAGGACCTAATTGCTGTAAGACTTTTGAATCCAAAGCAAAATCGTTTTGTCATGGTTTTGGGGTTTATTTTAATAAAAAATTTAAAATAACTTAAAAAAATCCCCCTACACCCCAACACTGCTTAGGGAGCAGCCCTTCTACAAGGCTGTACTATGCTAATGCACCAGCACAACTGTGGAAAGCAGAGATAACTAACTTTCCAAGCACCTTAAGCACCTAAGCACTCCTTCCCAGAGGTGGCAGAGCGTGCTGTGGCATTTCTCAGTTATTTCTCTATAAGATTTGCACCATATACAAACTCAAAGTGAAGGATCTCCAGCCCCTGCCCACCTGTCTCTGCTGTTTCTTCCCATTCACAACATGTTGCTGGAGAACAATTACAATCTCTAGGTCCTACAATATCCTAAGAAGAAATGTAGGCTGCTTTGCCATAAGACATTAAGTCTTGGGTCTAAGACTATAAAGGAGACAGTGCTGGAAAAGGTACATTGATGTGTGGGCAGCCCTGTACAGGAGGGATCACCCAGCAATGCCCATCTCCACAACAGAGCCAGAGTTTTGTCTGCATTAAAGCCAACACACTCTTTCAAATCATTCCTTACAAGTAATGTCTCCCACAAAGCCCCAAAGAATCCCCTCTGCCACAGAAATGTACATTTCTAAAACACGCAGAACGTTTTCCAATACAATTTTCCTGTTCTTTGTTTAAACTGAAGATGCAAAGAGCTCTAGCTGCAAGGGAGTACAATTGTAAGTGCTTTAGATTTAAAAATTACCATGTTCTACACTCTTCCCACATGAAGAGGACAGCATCAACGACTTATGCAACGTGCAAAAATGTACAAACATGCTCCTGGGCTGAGGCTTTTTATGTCTAGTCAGCTAGACAGACACAGAAGCTAGAAGCTAGCTCTGCAATGTCTGCCTCAAAACATATTCCAACTGACTTCCAGTTCCTCTGCTATGCTGACATTTTCCTATGCCAGGTCTTTTTTGCACAGCATGGATAGCTTTGCTTGGAAAAATTAAATTATTATCTTGTGTACAACTTGCTTAGCTTATACGATATCCATCCCCTCAAAAATGTATCTTAATTACTTAAGACAACAGGCATTTTCCAGAACTGGCCTGTCAGATAACATATCCTAGCATAAGAGAATCTTAAGGGTGATTTCTCTTACAGAGCTTT
The DNA here is from genome assembly GCA_028020825.1 of Podargus strigoides. Classification (NCBI taxonomy): domain Eukaryota; kingdom Metazoa; phylum Chordata; class Aves; order Caprimulgiformes; family Podargidae; genus Podargus; species Podargus strigoides. The sequence continues at coordinate 173,193,394 of CM051663.1, forward strand.
AGTAAGACTGTATTTCTTCACCTTCTACATGCAAGTCTTTACCTTCTTGAGAGCTGATACAGCTTATCTTCAGGTCACTGAATATCATGAGACATCATTCTTAGAGCTTTAGTAATTTTTATTGTTTAAATATTTAAACACCAGCACCTCTGGGGATGTGGAATTGCAGTAGAATATCTACCAGAAATTTAAGGTGGAATACATAACAGAGACATTTTAATGCTTCTTCTTTGGTGTTCTCTGTTCCCTGCCTTCCTAGAAATGCATTATTTACTGAGATCAATCAGAATAAAGTTAAATGTAAGCATACTATTATGATAAAATAGAGGGATCACAGTTATTACAAAAATTTATGCTTTCTAGCACCGCAAGAGAGAAAAAAAGCATCAAGCCTACCTTACAAAACCAACCAACCAGAATTGTTCAAATCAATCAGGGACCATAAACTCTGCAACACCTTTATTGTGCCAATATGGCCCTCAGTACAGGTCACAGGGAGGGTGATGGTAAGGTGCCCTCCTGTTTAAGTTTATTCCTTTGAAATTAATGCCAGGTTTGTTGGCTTTACAGTAGTTGCTTTAGGGACAGTCAGAAATTATTGATGTAGTGTTCATCGTGTTATGTTTATTTAGTAATGAAGGATGTATTTAAGTCTGGTTTAAGGCAGCAAGCCATGTACTCACGCAGATGAGCTCTTGAGCTGCTGTGCCAACATCAGTACACATGGACCTGGTACTCACACAAAGCAACAACAAAGAAATGCAGTCCTCTGAAATCCAGAACTGTGATTTGGGGGGTGAGGGTGCTTCTGCTAACTAGGGGGAAGGAACCACACAAGCTGGACAGTAGACACCCCATTAAGAGCATTTCCTGCAAGTAAACTAACCCAAGCTAGCTATAGCTCCAAAATAATCAGCTTTGGTATCAAGCACTTCTAATCTGTACACTAACTGCACTGTTCAACTCACACAAACTGCAGGTGTTGCAGTGCTAATAATCCATTTGCTGTTCCTATTCCCTCTGCAGCAAACTGCTGACCACTACTCATTCTGTAGGTCTTCTAAAACAAAGGGTCAAAACCTTTACGTGAAACGTTGGAAAACAATGCAAACAAGGATTCAAGTGTTGTGAAAGGCTGTAAACACTTCCCCAGACTGACTGATGTACATGACACAGTCCTATCTGCATGCAGTGCCAAGGAGCTGTGACCAGCAGCAGCCATCTGAATATCCAACTCCTACCATGAACGAAGCATCACACACAAACGTGTCCCTCCTGATCAGGACACAAATCTTAACTTTGTGCCTTCACACAGCACAATATTCAATGCCAGTGCCCTGGCTTTGGGTGCTGCTTGAATATCCTCCAAAGGCACCTGGAAAGCACTGGACTAAAGCACATGAGAGAGAGAGGGTAGAGAGATAATTTTAAAAGACATAGTATAAAACACTTCCTAGAGCTTGAGAGACAATTGTTGCATGAAAAGAGCCATCACATCCCAGTAAGAACTGCTTCTTGGCACGGAGTGGTACAGAGCTGAGCTGGACCTGAGGAATTCCTGGGAGGTGAAGGTGAATACAAAGGAAGGAGGAGAAGAAAAGAATTGTCGGACAATCATAGAAATGGACACGAGGGATTCTTTGAGCCTAAACTGCAAAACCTGGGAGACCATTTCAGGCCAGTTATTGTTGACTACATGAGCTCATTATCCTCCACGAAGCTCATACAGCCAAGTACACAATAGAAATCTTTCAGGATTTTGGGTGTCACGAATTTGATTTTGATATTGAAAATTGCCCAGCCAAACAGAGCCTGTTTCTCTGGATTCTCCTACAACCCTTCCTTGTGCTCTGTAAAGGACTGAAGATTTGGTCCTTACTAACTCTACAATAAGGATTCTCCATAACCTCTCTCCCTACTAACTGCCTGACTTTTACTTTACCAGTCTAGAAGTCAGAGGGATTTATTACCCACAGATTTCTAGGAGCCATGAGGAATGCAGGAATACTCTGTCATTCCTTGTCCTAAAGCCTCCTTCCACTGCTGAATGACAGGTCCTTCAAAGTGCTTCTCTGTTGCTGTGGGGCACTCCACAGAGATAGCACTAAGTATAATAATATATCTGGATGGGTAATGATACAACTGGTGCAGTAGTTTTTCTTTTCCTTGAGTTATTTTTTATTCTCTTTCCCTGTGAAAATCCCTGTTAAAAATTCTTGAGCACAGTCATACAGTAACTGTAACGACAACAGACCATAAAATTCAAGCATCCACATCAGAAAATACCACAGTGTACTCTGGAGGGGAAAACAGTCTATTTTTTCCTCAAGAAAATATTTTCTATAATAAATATATCCGGACAGTTTACGAAGTCCTCAGAGGCTAAGCAGTTAGCTGTAACAAGTTCGATACCTGACACATTTTTCTTCAGGGTAGCTTGCTTCATTCAGAGTTTTAATGTTTAAATAAACTGCTGCCCAAATCAATAATCTATGAAATCATTCACTTTGGGAAAGTCCTTCAATCCTTCCCCCCTGTTTTAAGTCAATTTATATGCTATGCTACAGCTACCTCTGGCTGCATTTCATTACCTTCCCACTCCATCCTGGAGCAGCCACTCTGCAGTTTTGGCTACTGTTTTCTCAGTGAGGAGGGCCACGATGTTTTGGTTTGTGCCAGTTTGTCTCAGACAGCTAAGGAGCCCTTCTGTCTTGTCTCAGGGGTTTACATCACTGCTGTGTTCCAGCAGAGTGAAATCTGAGGCCAAACAGCTGGCACATACTCACTAGTCTTTGCCTGGTGACAGTAACTGAAGAGGTATCATTGCTGTTGGCTTTGATAATCTGGGATGAAGCAGGTGTGGGAGGAAAAAAACCTAGGCTGTATTCATCTGATTCTATTTTATTTCCTTCCCAGCACCAAGTCTGTAGCTAGCTGCTCTCCTACTCTGGTGTTTTTTAAAGATACTTAAAACATCCATTAACAAAACAGTTACACAAAGACTTCACTGAACAGCATTAACCTCTTCAAAAGCCTTGTAACTTCAATGATGTCTGGTCCTAACCTAGAAAAGCATTTAAGGAAATGCTTTAAATTAAGCTGGTGGATATTACTGTGCTAACAGAGATGGGACCACTCATACACTTAAACCCTCTTTGGTAAATGCAGAGGTTCATTCTGTGGTCAAGGGGACTCACCTGAGCAGCAGCAGATGTGTAACATACTGAGGGAGTTATCTGTACCCTTGGGGTCACATGTCACTACAGCAGAATCCTCTACCAGAGCACCTCAGGAAGTGATGAGGGACCTGAATCCCTATTGAGTCCAAGGCTTGCATTAGCCACACAGCACAACAGTGCAAAAAGGCACTGCCAGCACTGCTAAGCTCAGATTCTTGGACCAGCTGTGCAGCCTCATGGGCTTCAAATTCTGACACCACTTACACCTGCACAACCTCTGGGAAGGTCACAGGGTGGCACCGGCAGAAATGAGGGCAGCGTTTGCACTGCAAAAACATTTCGTGCATGAACCAGAAAGCAGCTCATTTCAGAAGGTCAACCCTTCTGCAAAGCCCAGGGTCTAATGGAAGGCTTTTTAAACCAAGTTTAAGGACCACAGGGGCAAACAGCACATGTGAAAAATTATATAGGCAAGAACACAGGCCTCAGTGATGCTTCATTTGCAAAGCCACTTCGCAGTGGAACTGCTCAAAGCAAGTCAGCACCACTATCCTGTGTATCTACAGCAAGAAAGGGAAAACCAAACAGATCTAGCATTTCTGTAGGGAGATGCAGGGTTTGCTACACTGGAGCAGACAGACCATCCAGTTTCGTTCCCCATTTCTGAAAGCAGCTTGAACAGACAGAAAACAAAGCATTCACATGATGCATCCAGCCATTGACACCAGACCTTACCATGGGAGAAGACCTTCTTCCAGATCCCTTCAGGTTACCCAATGAAACCACACAGCCTCATATTTCAGAGTCCAATTCACCATAAATTGATCTGAAACTGGGCTCAGACAATAAACCCAGGAAAATGACTTGAACCATGAGCTGAACTTGTTGAAGGAGATAATCTGGTTTTGAGCCAAACAGATATTTGCAATTTTTTTCTTTCAAAAGACAGCATAAAGAGATCAAAACACCATTAGAGCCAAGTGTTCTGCTTTGAGTCTTCTTGCTCAGCATACTTTGTAATAGCACTTTCACTCGAATTGAGAGATGCTGCTCACATATTGTAACACTCACTGAGAAGGGGAGGAAGGCAGACAGACAAGGACAAAGAGTGTGAGAGTCCATCTGAAAGCAGAGCAGCATAAGCACATACACATGTATCCAGCCTATGTTTTCTAGCATGCTTCCTACTGAGCTTAACTAATCACCTCCCTATACAGCTAATCAGAAAACTGTCTTTGTACTTCCTATAGTGTAGGAATATAAAGCCTCAAAGGAAGATGGGGCAGGGGGGGAGGAATACATAAAAATAAACTATACTGCACATTTGTTTGACATGTTGTGTACAACTTTACATCAGAGTTTTATTATTAGAGTAGCTCTGAGCTTAAGGGAGAGTATTTCAGGATCAATATTTCAAAAGCTCCCAAGTTTCTATGTAGTGCTGGATAGCACTTGGGAAGTGAATGCAACATAAAAAGAACATGGGATTAAGAATAGATCTAGCAAATCTCAGCTTCCGCTGTTTTGTCGCTGATCAAGAAGCGTGCAGGAAGAAGACTGTATCCTTTTAAATAATTTGCAAGCCCTTCACATTTCAACTTTCACAAGTCACCAGAGACCAGCCAAGCATCAGCATACCTGCAGCTAGAGCAGCCAGACCTGTACAGGAAGAGCAGTGTCTGCAGGTTCAGCAGTTTTTGGAGAGGAGACTCCCTCAAAACGCTTCAAACACAAGGCACAAGTCAGTACCCATAGCTGCAAACTCCTACTGTGGTTTGTTTCTTCCTTGATTCAGAGGATTATTAACGTGCTTTGCTACTAATATAGTTTCCAGGATCAGTGATCACAAGCTGTGGTATGCCCATGTGTGTGCTTGCTAATCGAGACAAGCACAGAGCTGACAAACACCTGAGACAGCCCTCAATTACAGAGAGCTCCTGGAGAAGCCAAGAGCTCTCAAAAAGCTTACACACCCAAGTTCATTTTTCAGAATATGGGGGCCACGTTATTCTGAGCTGACAACAGAACAACTGAACAATCACAGCTGCATAATATCTGGGTGGAAACAAAGCTTTTTCATATGGAAAAGTAACTTTATAAGAGCACTTATGATTTTTCCAGCATAATGCACAAACACCATGGTGTTTTTTGACAAAGGCACTACCCAGATGCAATGAGGGGATAAACAGAGACCCAGAGAGCACAAATGTCTCTGGATTTTCACATATTAGGTCATTGGTGGAACAATGGAACAGGATCCAGATCCTTCAGAGTCTTCTGCAAGGCCCTTTCCTATGTTCTGCCTTATGTCAGAACAACAATCAAAATAACTCACCCAGCAACAATGGGATAAGCCCAGCCCTCCCACTGGGTTACTCATTTAGGGCATATCTCCAGTACCCAAACATTCTAGGTGCTGCCCAAGAGTAAAACCATGAGCCATCAGCCACTATAGCTGAGAAAAAAAAAAATACTCCTAATAGGCATAACACTGGGATTCTCCACAAGAGCATTTCATGGCTGGAAACCACTTCACAGCAGTTTTTCAGTTTCATATATTAATATGCCATCTATTGAGAACAAAGAGAACCATTATATTAAAGCAATTTCTCTTTGACCCATAGTGATCTCTAATTCACTGGGCTCTGTAATTTGCTTTGTACTGGAGCTTAAGGATAGCTGCTGCAGCTGAGGACTGGAGGATGACATGCTATCACTCTGCAGTATATTTCTCTCTCTGCAATGCACGTATCTCATTTCTCACTAAGATGTACAGAGAAAGGAAGTTCAGCATGCACATTCGTATTAGGATGTGTTCATGCTCTGAAGATGACTTTAATACAAAGCCAAAAAGTAGTATTAGCTTTGCCACAAAATTTATTCTTAAGGAACAACCCTTTCACTTGAATAGGATCACTCTGCTAGCCAAAGATGTTTTTCACTTCTGTTGAAACTGCATTTCTATTGTGAACAAACACAAGGAATAGCATAAAAGCTTTTTATAACACCCAGATCTTACTCAAAACATACAGCAGTGGCCAGCTCTTGCTGTCTGACCCTGCACTCATGCAGTAGATATAATGGAGATGTGTGCATCAACATATAGCTATGTTAAAAACTTAATTTAATACATTTCCAAAACTAATTAGTTTGTCATCTAATTGCCCTTAACAATGTAGAGCTGAGAGGACAAACAGTGACCTCATCCTTTCATTCACTTTTTGGAAAACATTAGGAACTCAGGTCTGGGTGTCCCAAGCGAGACAATGCAGATTGATGAGGCAGAAAAGACTGAAAAGGCAACTTTCTTCCCAAGATATGACATCAGAGACTTCTGGGGGGGATGCCTTTCATGGTAAAAGGCTCTCTCTAAGAATGCACAGCCCCTTGCTGCCCTGCAGGAAGAGCTCTAGAGGCTTTAAACAGGAGTATCTTCAGTGCAAGTGGGGTGACAGCAGTTTCTAACTGAAGGTGCAGTCTTCAAAATCACAGGACAGCCAACAGAACAGAGCTTCCAGAGTAATAACTACCATTAGACCTGCTGCTCCACAATGGTTTGGCTCTATCCCCTCCAAAAGAACTCACTGCAGCAGTCAGCCAGAGACACAGATGTTAGTAACTAACTCCCATAGAACAGACCCCATTTGCCTGCTTTGTTGGATATTCCTGACTGTCTTGCAGAGAAGCAGCATGTGCCATGGAACACTACCCTTTTGTGTACAGAATGTAGACACAGTCCTGGAATTCATGGGAAGAGGAGGACTTAGTAGTCCATATTTTGCAGTAGTCCTTCTCTCTCTTCCTGAATGCACCAATGAAGTGGGCACTGAGTTACAGACCAGCTACTGTGCAATTTCTCTGAACAACATTTTAGAAGATCTGAAGGTGGCTCAGCCTGAGTTTGTCATATAATACATAATAACCAAAATCCAACAGCCAGGGGTGCCAGGGTATCCTGAGCAGAGGGGTTCTCATCCTCAGCTTTGAAAAACATGGGGACTCAAGCACATCTGCAACTCTCTGGTATCTGCACATGCAGCAAATCCACACTTGCAGGTGTCAGGCTCGTCTGCCATCATTACAACTACAGGACAATTGTCTACAAAGCCTTAGAAAAGGAGTTAAATAATTTGTAATGGCCTTTCTGCTTGTCAAACATCTTTCTTATTTGAGCTCAACATCGTTAACAACTCCTTTCTTCACTGCTACATTCAAAACAGCAGAATCAAACTCATCAGTTTAAATTCAACTTGCAACCTTTCCCAGTTTGATTCAGAGAAATTAAGCCTAGGAAACATCTCACAGATCTGCTTTATGCCTCGCAGTGATTTGTTTCTCTCACAGTGTGCCTTCTGGCACATCTCTCTTTTTGGGAGACAAAAGTCAGCTCAGACAGTCTGAGCAGCACTCTGTTCTGGCTGGGCTTGCAGCACTGCAGGAGACTGCTTAACATTTACATCCCCTGAATCTCAGCAGTAATTTATATTTTGAACAATTAATAAAAGACATTCTTATTGATAGGGAGTTTAGCAATGCATGGCAGAATTCCTTTAACATCAGATTTCACCAGCAGTTCAAAATTTTCCTATAGAAAATGGCCACCTCACTTAAGTTTTTATGGCCTGGTTATAGGTGTGAGAAAAATGTCTTCAAAATAAACACACTGATGCAACATTAACTACAGCAGGCATCACCAGAATAACACCTTTTGATAACACCCAAAATGACTGGGTTTTAAGGATGTTGTTATAATGAGAAAGGAGGGTGTTTAGAGCTGCAGGTGGCATTGTTTCCAATCTAAGAACACAACTGGGTGCAGAAAATTACGTGCCTCTTACTTTCAAATAAGAAATAAGACTGTGATATATGTTTCTCTGAAAGGTTACAGACAGGAATAGGTGGAAAGCAGAGGCTGGTGTTGCTGACAGGGATCACTGGTGAACAACTGACTTTCTATAGCAAAATATAGGTTTTGTACCACAATATTCAAAGACAAATTACATGGCATTGCCTCAGATCCACCTTGGGATTTTGCTGCGTGTTAGAAAATGTTGTTATCCCAATGTTTGATCCTTGGAGAAGACTGCTTTCACAGGGATCCACACATCTGCACCCCCCACCAGTAAGAAGAAAAGAAGAAGGTGGTCTCTAGAGCCCCTTCCACACTGCTCTGTGGAAATGGGCACCCCAAAGCACAACAGGCTCAGGGACACCAAGCCAGCAACAGGGATATGCAAACTTTCAAAAGCTTTTCCTTACACACACGTGTGAAGTGTTAAATGAATGGAAAGTGCCAACCTAATGCACAAAAGGGACAAATGATTTATACATACAGACATTGCCTTCAGAGTGAGGCTCCCTCCCCAACAAGGAGAGATGCTACAAGTGGGAAGGAAGTGAGCAGGCAGCAATCTCAGTGCACGTGCCAGACACCCTTTTAGGGGCTGCAGCAGACTGTCAGATTCCAGGTAAGGATAGGAGAACAATAACAGCTGAGGTGCCCAGCTGGAAAGCTGCTGTCTTGTTAAACCTAGGATGAATTTATTATCTAGCAAAACCTTCATTTCCTGAGAAAACCCATTCCCACAGTTCAACTTCTATGCCTCACACACGTACCACAACCTTACAGTGTCAGTTTAGTGGTGTTGCTTTATGGCTTTACAAAGCTTATCATTTATCAATGTTACCTCTCAAATCAGTCTGATTAAAACCAAACATGCAAACAAACCTCCCCACACAGATTTTCCACGAGGTTTGCAAGGTAATCACCACCGTGGTAATGACTCCTGTTGTTTCTCTTCTGAAAACCTGAAAGCTAGGAGCTGAGCAGATTTTGGACCCAAGTTAGACACTGCAGAGTAAGAGGAGGGATCTGAAGTCTTTAACCTCACTGGTGGGACTTCAGCTCCAGCAATCACTCAAACACAACAATGTCTGCTCAAAAGCAGTTTTAACAAACCATCAACCCTAAAATACCAAGATATACTGAACTGTAAAAAAAAAAAAACTATTACAGATTATGTTGCTTTTCTTAAAACTTTCAACAGCCGCATGAAAAGAGAACAAAAATCTGAAATTGGCATTTCTTATAATGATTTGTGTTCTACAGGTTGCTTGCAAACAGCTCCTTTATAACATTGGCAATTTAAATCCATTCTGCATTCCTAAATAAACTTGCATAAATCACCCAAAGCAAATGATAGAAACAATACCCTGCACCTCACCTTGCAAACAGGAACGTGGTCTATCCCATCAAATTTCAAACTTGAGTTAGCTGTCAATACCAAAAACAAAAGTAAAAGAAAACATCCACACAAAAGGGATTCAGAAAGATAAGAACTGCCACCTGAATAAGAGGTGAGACTGCAGAACTATTGTGAAAAGAGATGACAATGTAATCAAGTTGCCCCTATAAGCTTGTGAACCAAACTAAAATTTTCTATATTTGGTATATCCCTTATGTTGAATTTTTTGGGGGAAAGTTGAAACAAAAATATCCCAATTTCAGTGATGTGTAGCCACAACATTTCTGTTTGGCTTCTGCTGGAAAGCAGCAGGTTGTTTAGGGGCAGTGGCTAGCATATAAAGAAATGCTCCCAGTCCCTTACTGATGATACAGTCCCACCTGTTGAGACAAACCCAAAAGGTTAATCTGGGTTTTTTGGTTTGGGTTTTTTTTTAGCTTGCATCAAACGTGTATTATAACAAAAAAAAAAAGTATGCAAGTGAAGCACTGCATAATAAGTATATATGGGTCACAGAACAAGCACCTGGGCATCTCTAATTCTAGTGTTCATTAGTATCCAAATGCATAAGTGGTTTAAAAGCTTAATATTCTTCTATTAGTGTTTTCTGCACGCTGCAGAGTACAACATGTTACTGGGAATTTCTAATTTATCTGCTGTATAGCACAAGAAACTGGAAGTGAACAAGCAAAACTGCCAGACAGAAATCCTTTTAAAAACATTACCCCACAGTGCCACAGATGCCCAACTGGCAGAGCAGAACCACATCTCAGAAGGCATTGCTGATGCAAAGCACCCCACAGCAGCCAGAGAAATGCCCCCTCCTCCCGGCGTGGCTCTGCTCAGCAACCACTGCACTGGAATCCCAACTTGTTGCATCATTTCAGAAGTTTTGGTGGGTTGTTGTTTTTTTTCTGTTCTAATTAACATTGCAAATCAGCACAGGAAGAATGTGCCAGATCTCATCTGTCACAACACTTACGGGTATCGTGCGAACGCTGTGTTTCTGCACTGCCTATTAGATGCAAAAAGTGTGCTGGGGGAGACCTGCAGAGCAGTTAGCTTGAGAATTCCGAGTCAAGAGATGAGCTCACCATGCTGTTCTTTAAGAAATTAGTCAAGAACAGCGTTTTTTTTTCCACAAAAGCCAAGATTTCTTCCTTACTCAGAACCCCTGAACCCTTGTTCTATATGCAAACAGGTCTCGATCACGCACCATACATCCAGTTTCTCTCCAGATAAGGGATAAACTGGCAAATATGAAACCAAAGACTATTTTTATTGTTCTCCCTCTCTTTCTCTTATCTACCAAAGGACATATTCTGCCCTGTGAGTTTCGGGGAAAGTACAGCACTATAAATGAAGGCAAAGGAGGACAGAAAGTCAACATTAATCAAATGCAGTCAATGAGTAACTAACAGTGTGCTGTTGTAAGAAACTCTACTGCTGCCTCAGAGTGCTGAATGAACACTGCACCACAGATCATGAATACATTTTAATTGCTTTGCTTCACTGTTTTTCTAACCCTCTTTTTCCTTTAGCTTTATATTGTGTGACAGAAGCCTGAAGACATTAGTCTTCACCACCACCCCTTTCCAGCAAGCTTTTAAAATGCATTTTGTATTAATCATAACAGGGAAATGAACTCTTGTCTCCTGGTTTTGCTTTTGGGGATTTAAGAAGGTTGATTATACTGCTGCACCTCGGAAGGACAAGAGTGATGTGTCTCTAACAGAGATTTCTTTCCTCTCTCCATCAGAGGCAGAGAATAACAACAAATATTACAGATAGTTTGCACAATGTTCAGTTTCCCTGCCAGTTAGTCTGTAGCATCCTCTTCTCCACACTGCTCCTCAGCAGCAGAAAACCAGTGAGACCAAGCTGTGCAGTAAGAAGTCACACCACAAACCCTACAGAAAGAACAAAGCATGCTCTGGGAACTCAGCCATGGGGTGAGGTGTAGCCATCCATGCTACTGCATCAGAAGGGACACATCTCAGTAAGGTTTTATGAGGCGAGTTCTGGCAAGTCCTTGGGATCACTGACTTCCTGCCAAGCAGCAGAAATGGAACCCCAAACCATATGAGAAGCTGTAAAGCTGCTATTTGCAACACAAGGGATGCCTCCAAGTCACTGACAGCACGCACCTATTTGGGTGCTACGTACTTCAGAGAAGAAAGGTGTGTTTTGTAAACATGATGGACCTCTGGGTACCACACTGGGCCACATAAATCTTACTCAGTATGAAAATATTTGTATAGAATACTTGGCTATATATAAGCTTTAAATACTCCAGCACTTTAAGAAAAATCTATATTTTATGGATTAAAATATGCATAAGTTTAAATTTATCTGCACATTTCTTCTTTGGAAACTGTTCCTTGAGAATGACATTAATATTTATTACATTTTCCATGTCTGAGCAATTACGGGGGCATAAATTCTTCAGGAGCTGATTCTGCAGGACCCCAGCAGTTACATGGGATCCTATTTATGTCACTGGCATCTCAGGTGCAAGACCTGTGCTTGGCCTTTAAGACATTCTTCATTACATCAGCCTCAGCATCCCATTTTACACCTATGGGAGGTGAGGCAGAAGGCCCAGGCACCTGTTTACACCCAGCTTGGTGGCCTCTGTCCCAGCCATGTATGCAGGACTGTGGAGCAGCCTTGAGGGCATAACCCCCTTTTCTCTCCATTTCCTTAGTGGGCCCCCTCCAGTGGTCACCAGCTCAATTCCTTGCCTGCTTAGGAAGGAGAGGTGGTGGCTAAACCCACCCAAGGGGCACCCTCCAGTCCCTCCCCTGGTGAGCCAGAGCTGCTGGCAGCAGGCAGAGGGGCACAGCCCCCCCAGGGAAAGCCCCCCCTGCAGCCACTGCCTACAGCCAGTACCCAGGGCTGAGCTGCAGCAGTTGTTCTACCACCCAGTGACCCCTCCCCAGCTCAGAAGGGGAATGGGGAGAACAGGGAGGAGCCCCCTGGGTTGAAGTAGAAAGAGATTTAATGAAATAACAAAAGTAACACAAAGCATACAAGGTTATACTCAGCCTGGTCCTTAGGGTCAGCAGCAGGAGACCAACTTCCCCACTTTGCAGTCAGCAGCAAGCCCATTCCTCCCAATTCCAGCGTGGGCCTGCCCAGAAGCTGGCGTGGCTCTGACATGCTTTGACACCTTTGAGCATTTATTCTCATTTTCTACTAGGAAATATGTATCATCACAGGACCTTACACAAAAATGGACCGAGCTCATTGACTCATGGGGCTAGCTGGCACACTTGGTTTCTTCCCTGTGGGTCCAAGAAAGGAAGCTTTCTGTCAATTCTCCAATGCTTGATTTTTTTCCTGAACTACAAGTAGAAGTTCTACTCACAGCAAACCTATAAATGCAGAAGGCATTGCAATGCAATTACAAATAAGACACAGCCCAAAAACTCATGGGTCCATGCATCCCTGGAGAAATGGCAGAACAAACGACACCGCATGGAGAAGCAAATGATGGATCTACCAAAGGAGAACGATTCTTCACAAGATGAACAAATTAACACCACAGTACCACTTCCGTGTGTACTTGCTACACAACCAAAAAACCCACTTTCTTTCTAGCTCCAGGAGAGTGTACCTTCAGCTGGCAAAGACAGAATGCTAGCCACTCCAAAAGGTGACTTTTTTTGGACAAATGAGGAAACTTAATGAATTCCCCACTCCACAGACGGCTGTAGTATATATTAGAGCACCTGCTGCAACTCACTTCATATCACATTGCAGTTATGAAAAATAGTTTGCTATTTTGGAACCCCCTGGCAGCCAGAGTGAATCACTGAGGGCCCAAAGCTCATTTATCTTTTGTCAGAACTGAAGCCAAACGAAGGCCATCTTGCCCAGCAGCTGAAGAATGGGGGGAAAAAACACTCTGCAAGTAAAAATAACCAGAGGAGCATGCAAGAGTTGCAAAGACAAGTGACTTCTGGCAGGTAATAAAAAGCTTTTCACAACTCACTCAAGCTTTTTAGACCAAAGTATTTCCCTGCAAGAAAAGCACCTGGGAAGGAAGGGGGTGGGGGGAGGATCATGTAGAAAGGGGAGATGGAGTAAAGGAAGAGGGGAAGGAGAGTCTGAGCCACGGTCACAGCCATGCTACCATGGCCTGCCATTGGCTGTGTGGCTTGCTGGGCACAGACAGACAGACAAGTCTAGGATTGGAGCTCCAGGTAAGGCAGGAACAGCCCTGACAGATGCTCTGCACCTCCACAGCAGGAAAGGCAAACCTGAACACTCGCTTCTACTCACAGCCTGGGGACATTGTGAGACTACACGTGGAAGAAACTGGGTACTACATACCATGAGCTGGGGAACAGCAGTGCTCCCAGTGCTGCTAACCAACAGACCCCTCCTTTGTGCCCCTCTGCTGAAACCAGTCCTTTCACCAGGCGAGTGCTGACCTCCTCGAGGGGTTTATATAGTCCTAATAGTCTGCAAAAAGCATACAGTGAAAGGTACCAACCCACTATGAACATCACCATAGTTCACATGGGATCCTTCTTCATACAGCTCCACACCTCAGTGAGGCACTGACTGATTGGATTTGTTGCACCCAGTCAATCAGAGCCATGCCCCTAGCAGATCCCTGTGATGATTGGTATAAAGCAAAACCAGCTCCTCTAGACTCCTGAAGTCCAGCAACGTGTTGGTGTGTGTTCCTTAGCAAAGCACAGCAGTGCCACAGGCAGAAGTAGCATCTTCTGTTAGACCAGTGCTTGAAACCTAGAAGATTTTGGCACAAAACTGCTTTTCCTCTTCCAGCTGTGCTAGCTGGTCTAATAAAAGCCAGGGCTCCTGCACACCTTGGCATGTTTAAAGCATGCAGTAATTGTATAATCTAAATGGGAGGATTATCTCAATACCCTTTTCCTTTCCTGCTTCCCTTATGCCTGGCAATGTGCATGAACAGGAACATGCTTTGGTTGTCCACTCAAGCTTTAAAAGCATTTATTTTGTTTTCTGGCCATCAAGGATACCAGAATCCTTGCAACCACTGTAAAAGGAATTTTAAGGCAACCTATTTCAGGGCAAAAGGTAAAGGCAGGGATTCACCTAGGTTTAACATGCATGGCTGTCACACAGGGTTCATGTTTCTGTGAGCAGCTACACTTTTGTGCTTCCTAATTATCTACAAAGTACGATTTTCAGCTATTAAAGACACTATTCAGGTATTACTAGACACATCCTAATAGGTGAAATACACCAAAATATGGAGTGATTCATAGAAGGAAGTTACACTTTCAGGTTCAGTAAAAACTGAACACAGTTGTGACTCCTCTTTCCCCCAGCTGGAGCCACAAAACCTGTCCTTGGAGCTGAGAATACAAGCAGCATTAAATGAATTCATTGCTCTGTTTTCTCTACAATTAAGGGTACCACAAGTGTACTATGATCTCCTTTTGACTAGATGCTCTGATACTAACATTTTACCTCAAATACAAAACTAAAAAATATGGAAGAATGAAGGGAATAAAAAAACCCCAGGTCATGCTTTTAGGTATAAAGACTCTGAATCAAGATGTCACCAAAATACTTCTCTTTTTTTTTTTTTTTTTTTTAGTCAGATTTTCTAAATTGTTTTATTTCTCTAGCTTACAAACAACCACTAACTTTCAGCCAATGAGGCAAGCACCTAATTTAACTCTGACTGAAAAAAAGCACAAGCACTTCTCTTGACTTCCCTGGCAGTCAGATCAGGTTTTTTCATTAACTTTGATTCTTTGCCATTTTGATAATATGCATATGATCTTAAACACTTCTCTTACTGGACTTCAAATAGGAAGCTGAAGTGTTCTAAATAATTCACACAAATCCAGTTCCTTTACTGGCATTGATTAAAATACACCACAGATGGTTCACAAGCTGAAAAAGAGAATCTCAAAAGAACAACAGAAAAGGAGATGTGTGATGCAGCATCATAATTTACAAAGGAAACAATAATACAGCCTCCCCCCTAATGTCCTGAGAAAGACAACACAGACTTCTTATGCAATCATGCCAACTTTCATGATACTTTGAATCACTTCTTTAAAATTCTATTCTATACAATCTTAACATATAAAGTACAGCAAAGCTGCCATTATAGCCCCCAACTCTTCTCTGAGCTGCATCCCAGCAATGACATTTGGACAGTGAAATCTCATATCCTAGGTTTAACTTCAAATTCACATTACAGCAATGATCTGCTCCTCCATACACAGCTAAGAAGCACTAACTCGATAACTTAGCTCCTAATGTGGTTTCCAATCTGTTCAAGTATTCTGCTCCTACCCAGATTCCCTCTGCTACAACAAAAGTGAAAGGAGCTGTGGAGTTACAAAATACGCAGATTACACGAAAATATTCAGGTTAATCATGACAGAGAGAGTATGAAGTTCTTAAGAGGGAGCCTGGTGAGCAACCAACATTGTCATATGTGAGATCCAAATGCAATTAAATGCCAAATACTCTACGTTGGAAGGAATAATCTGAGCCATCCCAGCATCTCACAGCTCCACATTGCATCACTGCAGACAAGTGAATGAAGGCAAAACCCCAAACAGAAAAATAATTAAAAACTCTAGGATGCAAAATACATTATACAGAAAAAAAAATTGGAAAAAAATTTTTATTCCATCTATGTCATTCAGAAATCTGGTTTCCCTTATTGGATTGGCTTTTTTCACTTCAAAATGAAGTAGGAAGACATGATGGAGTGCTTTAATAGTGGCAAACACTAAGAATGATCAGAAGCATTGGAGAATCCTCACCATATATGGAGCTGAAAGCCTGGGGGGGTTTAACCTGCAGACTGTTTTGACAGCAGTAAACAGAAGTCTGGTAAGACTTCTTGTTAGAAAAATATTTCTTCAAAGTGGTTAGAGAGGAATCATTTTCTCTTTGGTTTACAATTAGGTTGTACAGCTTATTTCTAGAGGGGATGGCCAAGTACATCACAAAATTCAGACAGGCTGAGATACAATGCTGGGGGCAAAAAAAATAAATCCTGAAGTAGTAAGGGATTTCCAGAGCTGGCCTAGGACAGCCTTCAGGCACGGGCGAGCAGGCAGCAGTCTCACTAATGGACAGCCACACACACTGCTAAAGCAGTGTCCCCACCAGGGACTGCATTTCCCCAGGAACACACAGGGAGTGAGGGAGACAGGAGAGCAGGGCCCTGCATCTCCACCTCTGACAAAAAGAAGCATCTCCTTTTTCTACACAAACCAGAAACATGACTTTGCTGCTGCCTGTGTGGGCAGAGAGCCTGTTGTACGTTGTTTAAATGATCTAGCAGCTTCCTTCCACACAACAGTCTCCTCAAATAGTTTTAACTACTCAACATCTGCTGGGGGTGTTCCTTATGCCAAACAAATGTCACATCAAGAAGGTCACTCACATCGTGCTAACACCTTAATAAGTCATTCAGCCTCTGTTTGGCGTGATGCTCCAACACTTACAGACGGTCTGAAGTTTTCTACATTATTAGCAAGCAGCTTGCTCAGAACCACAGAGTGAAGGTTACATTGAAAGTGTCCTTCTCCTTTCAGCTGAAGCCCATGTGCAGTACTCCAAAGCAATCTGAGACACTCAGTCCTCATTAATCTAAGATTTGAGTCTGAAAATACAGCATCAAAAGGCTTCGCTCCCTTGCCCATGCTGCTTAATTTCTCTCTCTCCACTTTCCTGCTCCCCATTTTATCTTTCCAGTGTAACACACAGCTTTTTAATATTCCTGGGTTTGTGCAGCAAGCTGAACTATGCACAACAAGATACAGAATTAAAAGTTACCCATTTTTCAGATTCCAGCTTTTTTGTAATTCCTTCCTGCTACAGTCTGTTCCTCACCACTTTACATTATGCACCAACCTAAGGACAACGAAGATCACCAAGCACAGGTCTGTGAAACCTGCACACCATTTCTACAGCAAGACTGAATCCCTGCTTGCAGAAATGAGTCACTACGAAGGCAACACAAATGGTCTGACACAAACAGAGTGTAGTTTGGTGCTCTGTGTTGGAGAGGTGGCTCTGCTTACAGATACACCTTGAACACCAGCTCTGGGGACTGCACTGGGCTTTGGACAGGGTATTTTGAGGATGGTATGGGTCAGTACACCAGAGAAATAAGAATCAGAGAGCAAGACAGATCGCTTTCTAGTAAGGCAGTGGGCAGCAACACTGCAGATCCATCCAGCTTTGTGGATAAACCTAGCAGAATTTAGCTAATCCTCACACACAGGAGCAGTGCTGTTACAATTGCTCAGTCAGCCATTCTAGGGTGAAACTGGATCATTTGGGTTTTAAGACTATTATGATGGCTTTACATTTCACTGAGCAGACTATTACACATTTAATTCAGAAAGACAGGGAATTCTTAAATGTGGATTCCAAGCTGGCTGTGCAGAAGAAAACAGTGAACAGTCCACACCACTGTGGGTGTCATCATTTCTCAAGCAGCAGGAAAAAAGTTTCTCTAGTGACAGATATATAGAATACAGCATTACCACACACTTTGGGAGGAGCTATAGAAACACACTTTCAAGCTAGAAACCTATGGAAAAAGGGGAGCCATGGCCTCAAGAATAAAAGAGAAACCTAGAGCCTCACCAAGGAACGTGGGAGAATGAAGTGTTTATCCTGCTGAAACACCTGGCATAGAGCATGTCAATTAACCCTACCCACATTCACATCTCCAAAACTTCAGTCCTGATTTTCTGCTTTGGTGAGACACAGTTGCAGTTTAGCTGGTATAACTCAGAGGGTTTGATTTTTAAATCTGCCAAGTCTGACCTCTTGTAATGACTCTCAATAATACTGCTTCATTTCATATACGTTAACACCTTTTTATTTCAATATTGATACATTTTTCCCAGTCTTTGTGGTCTGGCAGCCATAAAAAGAAATCCAAAATATCCAGATGGGTGTAGGGATTACCCTTGGCTGTAGAGGTTCTCACATCAGATAACAAAGACCTCAGTGTCTTATGGTAACAGCACCATGGGGCCACACACTGTTCTAGAAGACACGTATCAATGTGATGTCTAAATTAATCTGCCCTTCATGCCAAACTCCCACTGACATTGAGTTCTGCATACACAGAAAGAGCAGATAGAATATAATACAAAAATAAAGTGGCAGCATCAACTGAAGTTCCTTGTTCTTCTGAGTTTGTCAAGGCTTTGTTACTCGGCAGCTTTTCATACAATATTTATTATGGCTGCAATTTTTCCCCATTAACATGTCTTAATCTGGGAAAAATGTCACTTTTTTCTATTTTAAATATACAAAGTCTGACATTTTTTGTGAGCTCATCTTTAGCAGATTGCTTTTTGTTCTAACCTCGGAGGAGTGGGGAGAAGATGCTCCTCCTGTCTTCCTACTTCTCTTTCCTTTGAAGTCGATATATTCCCTGTGTTTTGGGTTTGTGTGGTGTACAGATTCTCACAAAAGAGTGGAAGTCATAGGTAGTGTTCAGGCCTTAAGCTATTATTGCTCCAACTACAAGTGGATAGAAAACTTCTTTGCTAATATCAAAGCCAGAACAAGTCATATATCAAAGAAATGGGTCAGAGCTGACTCCTTGGGCAGCCTAGATTCTCTCTGGTGCATCAGCATTTCAAATTAGCAGGTGCACACGTGCAGTGTATACAACAAACTGGATGAGCTACTGCCTGATAGCTCAAAAACATTAGTATTCAGTCAGGTGGTACTTTATCACTTACTCCACTACAGATGATGTACGTTGCAAGCAGCACAGGGAAAAAAAAATAATCTAGACATCAGAATTCTTTTAGAACTCACCAAAAGGGATTTTCTCCAAGCTATTAGTTCTTTTTTTCATTTTTTTTTTAAGTCAACTCATACAAACTGAAATTTGTATCTGCTCATCTAGAGTTTATGCCATACATCAGCAGTGAAAACATAATTTTCATCCTTCTACATCAACTGAATTGTTGTTGTTATCCAGTTCTCCAGATGTGAAAATCTGTCATCTCCATCAATGTCTGTGTATCCGAATTTGTATTGCAGCAGCCTGGTTTACAGGTCTGAAACCATGCTGTGCATCTCAAAGGAAAAGGCAATTTCTTTCCCTCCTACAAGGAATGTCCTATTGTTATGTTCCAGTTTTTCTTTCAGAATTATTTTTTAATTAGGCATGTAATGCAGCTAATATCCTTCATAGTCTTGAACTCCTTACTTAACCTGTACTCTTGAAGTTCAGAATACCAGTTCTCTATTTAAATGGCTGAGGAGATCTTTCACAAGATCAGTTTTTCTCTATGTAGACAGGCTAGTTTCCCAAACCATGAAATGTCTTCTGAAGGTAACATATACATTCACATCACAAACATTCCACATAAGAATCTGGTTGTGAATAAATGGATGATATTGCACCAGAAATATGGCAAGTAGTCAATATTAACAGGCAACTGCTCACCTTCAGTCACTGACTATCAGCCACAGCACCATGAGACAAGCAGGAAGAGGTGAGAGATGTTAATGCCAGTTCCTGGTAAGAGATGACATTCCAATACTGAATGCTGATTTTGAGGATTATGTCTCTTTACCAGGAAGGATGAGAACTGGCAGAAACTATCACTACTGGGAGTTTATTTCTGGAGAATTTACCAGCTACCTATCAATCTCTGCTAAAATCATTTTAACTGAAGAAATGTTAAACTTGTAGCTATATGAAATCTCAGTTATCCACATTCTGGCATACATCGAGCTCTTGGACCATTCACTGTTGTCTCTTCAGAAAAACCTGCATATGGTGCTACCTAGAACTCCACTAGATGATATTTGGATATGCACCTGAGCCCTCCTCCTCCACTCAGTGGCTACCAGATTACAAAGATCCACATGAAGATACAGAATAAGAGCAGGACAGAGTCTAAAATTAAATCTTACACTGCTCAAGGAATACGCTTGCCTTCTGCACCAGACCACAAATCAGACCTACTGGACAATTACTGGAGTTGGCAGTTGTGGAAACTGTAGTGCCACTTGGCACACAATTGCCATCCAACACATTACAAATGTTATAAATATTTCACTATATAGGCAACATGAGGCAGCAAATATATTACCAATTCTGCTACAATTCACAAAGCAAAAAAGTTGTGGGTTTGTTTTGGTTTTTTTTCAGGAATGCAGCTGGCTTTATCATCCTGCTCTAACAGTCACCCTGGCTTCAGCTCCAGCAGCCTCTTCTGCCAAAGTGGAGGGCACTGCTTGGCTTTTTGCAAATCTTCTTCGGTCAAGCACGTGAAGGAATCACACGGATCCTTCTGCAAGCCAAGAAGGATCAGGATTTTGTTGATCAGGAAGGAACTGGAGGAATCTTTCCCTCTTTCAGACTACCTTGCTTTGACCTTAGCTACTCCCCTCTCTTACATTTTAGTCCCAGAAATAGCTATGTCAACTTCATTTGATTTCCTTCCAGTGCCATGATCTCCTTGATTCTATCTCTGAATTTTTTCACACTTTCTACATCATCAGTTCCATCTGAAGAACACCAGTGGAAATGGTTTCCCCATTTAGGCAGTTACAATTCACAGGGGACAGAGAAGATAAGGGTATTTTACACCAGTACCAGTAGACTCCACCCTCAACAGCTCTCCTGGGGCTAACAACAATGTGCCAGTTAGATGAAAACTAACTAAATTTCAATTCACAGTTGCACCAATATAGACAGAAAACCCTTTAAAAGAACAGCCAACCAAAAAAAACCACCACAGAGAAAGCCAACCGCTCACCAAGACCTGGAGATGATTTAAACCCAGAGTGAGAATGAACAATGATGCATCAGCAAGGGAAAACACTGCTGGGTGCTGTGGCCTTGTATCCCTGCTAGCTAAAGCACCTGAAATGTGCTGCAGTGTTTACATTAAATGACTCTGTTGTACCCGAGGTTGATGAACAGTTGAAAGAGGAAAAAGATATCAGTACTGGCTATGTATGAGCTGGGATTCACAAAGGATGTAAATACCTGTACCTCACGGGTTTGTTGTACTTCTGGAACGTTCCTACAAATCCATAAGTTCCACAGAAAATGCTATGTGTAACCTGTGTACATTTACCTCTAGAATAATGTGAGGAAATTTATTCTTTTTTAAGAAAAAATACAAGAGCCCATGACTTTTCATGATCCTTTGTGTTTTCTTCAACGGTTACGAAGCAGCCTCAAGAACTAGTTTGTATCTTTCTGCAGCAATACTTTCCTATCAGATGAGCACATTTTGACTCAGTCTCTAAAGACACCTCTGGTTCCAATGGTGGGCCAGGACACTGCTGATTACAGTACTGCACACTACTGACCCACAGCAAAAACTCTGTGAGTGGAACTGAAATCCCACGATGGTCTGACCATGTCTTTTTCCTTCTAGACATCTTCACCAGGGCTGGAATTGTTTATCATATACTTCTGCCTAAGGCAAAATTTTAGACCTGAGCTAGGATCCATTAAAACACACGTTCACAAGGCAGCTCTGGTCATGGCAAGGAACCAAATGCCACTGTGACCAGAGTGTTGCTCTGCTCACAATGACAACTACTCAAACCCTTCAGATATTCATCACCTTACTTGTTTGAAAAGTCTTGATAATTATTTCTTGTACTTAGCAATATTCAGAAATTATTTTCTGCTGCCACAAGAAATATTTAGGATGAAGATACTCTCCCTTTGGTACCTTTCTGTGTGGTATTAAAACTGGGAATGTATTTATATTTAGGTTTCACCCAAGAGAAAAAGATTCGTGTATAATTCAGTACTACACTTAGAGAGGAAAAAACCTCTAGGCCACAATATGTACTTAATATTCAGAATTAAATCAGTTTATTATGCAACAACTGGTAGGTCAAACTCAGCTTTGTGTGCTGTAATTTATAATACAGCTTTATGCCCAAAGCAATATGGAAGCCCTGAAGCAACACTCGAATTCTTACAACTGAATCTGAACACCACCTACCAAAACATGAATGATTTTTTATATTTCTGTTGCATGCAGGCTATGAACATGATGTCAGATAGCTCTATGCTGCAAGGACAGCTAAATAAAAGATCAGTTTCATGGCCAGTGTCAGAATTTGGCAGTATCCTTCCTGCAGTCTTAGTAAGTGGTAGTCCAGCTGCTTCAGCTGACTTCACTAATTCAGTAAAAGTAAGATAAGGAGCTTTATAATTTTCTAAGAACTACCAGATTTTTCTCCCCTAATGACACAGCAACTAAACCTGCACAATTTGGTAACACTACAGTTTTGCCCAGACTTGGGACTTTAGATATCCATTTTATATTTAGTGATCTACATGGGCAAGGCACAAAGCACTTCTGGAAACCATCAGGAGCTTAAGGTGAACTACCCTACTCCCTTCTGCTTCCACACCTGAGCTCCTTCCTGCTCCAAAGGGAACAGACAGCCCACTAAGGGCCAAGCTGGGCTGCCTCTGCAGGGCCACCACTATGGAGGGTTTGCTTCTGAATGGTTTAAAACTGTCCTGTACATTCTAAATGGAAATGGACATCACTGAAGCAGTCAAACCAGCTACAGCGCCTTCACGTGCTGGGGAAGTGAACTCTTCCCCTCAGGTTTATCCAGACAGCAGCCTAGCGACAGGATAAGACAATTCTGTGAAACACACAGCACCTTTGCCACCCTGGAAACCAGACCTGCCCTTCCAGACCCAGCACAAGATCTGGGCTCATCAGGCCAAATGTGTGTCAGGAGTGTCAGCCTCAAGGGTATTTTCAGCCATGATGAATCAGTTCCCATGTTAGAAATGTTAAGTCTCATTCTCCCTCACTGCCCCCCAGCACTGAGCTCTGCCCACAACATGTGTGTCAGCAGCAAGTTTCCAGCTCAGCCCTGGCAGCCCCTTCCACACAGCCCTGCTCACACTCACGTAACACGTGGCCCTGTGAAGGAATGGATTTTAAAAATAACAGAACTCTAGAATCAAACCCCATCGATGTTGGCTAATTAATTCTGAGCATTTTGATGTTGCTTCTCACCACAGCATAGCACATCCCTCTGAACTCACAAAGAGCCTTATTTATACATTCCTTGGAGCAGTTCTGCACTGGTATATCCCTGTGACTGCATCATAATGGATGCATACATCCTCCTGACTTACACCTCTTTGAGGGATCACAACTAGTCTCAAGAGATTTAAGCCTCACCTAAATTAGTTCCCAATGTGAAAGAATCTGCAAATAAACTAATTAGAGATTAATTGGCTAATACATATAGATAAGTTAATTAGGGATTAATTAGTGTTTATATAGTATGGTCCTTAGAAGATGTAAATTGCTCTTGAAGTACTAAGTATTGTATGTCAATTGCTGTGGCTGTCTGACAGATCTGAGCTGCTGTACATATAACTGTACTTTGTGCTGTATCTACAGCTCCACACAATTCCTTCTGTATAGTTTGTAATTATGAATTTGATCTTCTCATCTTGCAAGAGAATTAACTGGAAAACAAACAAAAAAATCAAATCAGTGCACTACTGGAACACATACACCTGCAGAGAGGAAAAAGAAATGTCCTGTTCTGTGGTGCAGAAAGGGTGACACAAACCTGGGAAGCCATGCTGAGCTCTGAGGTGGGTGGTTTCAAAAATCCCCATGTGACCCTGGAGCAAACAAGGTATCTCCAGAATTTGGATCCAGATGCTTCTCCATAAGCTCTTCTCCTCTAACCCATCAACCTTCCTGAGATATAGGTAGATTCCCAGTGTGCCTAGTAACCTAGTAACCTATTCTACCTACCTATTACTTCCCACCTGGTTTCACCTGAGAATAATTTTATTTTCCTGGTTGAACCTAACTCCAGCCAAGAGCTGCTGTAATTCCTCAAGCACTGTTTTCTATGGGATATGGAAAATTTCATACATTATTAATATACTTCCATTTATGAAATGCACTGGGAACTTTATTTTATCAAAGTTTTCCACCCCAAGCATATATATTCCTACATATTTTCACCAGTTCTGAATTGGCTACTCATTCTGAGGTGTTCATCAATGAATGGGAGGTTACAACTGAGTCTCGAGCCAGCCCTAGAGAGAGGAATGTTTGAACTGCAAGCTCTGCAGGGTGAAATTTTCAGGAGTCCTGTATGCTAATTTGCACTTTAAACCTGATACTTGGGGTATATGTGTGTGTGTATATATATATATATATATACACACCTATAAAAATAAATAATTCAGGCTGAGCACAAAGCTAGTGAAAATTAACCAACTAACTCAAAACTCGTGACACAACTGACATTTAGGGTAACAGTTCAATTTTACATGTTACTCTGCTGATGTGCACACAGGCAGAGCCTGAGCAACAGAACGAAGCAGTAAGTTACTGGTCAGCACAACTGTGCAGACTCCAGACACACAAACCCTATGGAAACATTAATCAAAGCTGATACTTGAAGACCACAGAGGATAGAACCAGGATTAGTCTGCTGAGAAAAAGGAAAAACCTTGTTGTAAATTTGTGCCCTGGGAAGAAAAACTTGAGCATCTTGGCTCTAATTGGTATTGGCAGAGTCAGTTAACCCAAAAATGAGTGAGTCTTCAAAGTGAATGTATGAGCAGAAGGACAATTATTGCAGGACTAAACATTAGCCAGGAAAGGCTTTTCTTGCAAAAGTACCCACATAGCACAAGCTAAATGAGATTTATACGAACTCCCCTGTTGTTCCCAGCTACCTGCACACCTCCCACCTGCTAGCAAAGTAATCAGAAAAAACCCTTCCTTATAACTCACGTAAATCGAGCTCCTCAGTCACGCTCCTGAGCCTTCCCTGGCTCTCACCGAGAGCTTCTGCCACAGCGTGCTGCTTGTAAGCACCTCTGGGAATGATGAATTGCACCAATAATTCTTTTCAGGTGCTTTCAGCTTTGCAGATTTAAATGGGGTTTTATTCTCTTGGCAAATTGTGGGACTTGTTACGACACTACCCACAAGACAACTACAACGACGCCGCAGTTTTCCCTTTTCTTAAGGTCTGGCTGCACGATGCACACGTTCTCATCAGCAGGGAAATCCACACACTGTGCAGAGGGGTTTTAATGCAACACACTAAGTTCTCAAATTATCTCTGTCTTTGGTCTTGATAAGAAGAGTTCTACCTTATATTGTCACACTGGGACAGGTGACACACACTTGAAAACAAAACCTTCATAATAAAAATCTTTAAAGGTCTAGGTTTGCTAGAAAAGATTATATTCACCTAAAAAACTGCTTCAAGACAACACAGTAAAACTGGTTAGCTAAAAAAACTTGTTGAATCTTCAAAGACAGACTAACAAAAATAAAAGAACTGAGAACAGCCTTGCATTCTTTTGGATACCAAGGGTTAACAGCTCACACCATTTAAACCATCCAGGATTCCAACCACAGAAAGTGACTCGGATACTTGCACTTACACACTACTGCAGGACAGCAGTCATCAGCTGTTTCACACCCTCAGTTCTCCTCTATTGATATGCAGAATACATCATTTACATGAGTTTTAAATTAGTTTAAATTCACCTCCAACAATGTATTTTTTTAAACTTACAAACATCTGACCTGCTTAATCATGCAACTGATCCAGCAGGAAAGCGTAGAGCTCAAACTTGGTTCCATTTACAAATTTCTTGCTATGCAATTTGCAAGCTTTACACTTTCTCTGCCACATTTTAAAAGGAGTTGACGTGTATTTCAGGGCATCAGCATTTGTTCAACTATCTACAAAGCCTCAACTCATCTTGTCATTCATCACCCATGAGTCTTTTTCTTCTTTTTTCCACCTATGCTGCTGTCCCTGCACTTTGCTGACAAAGGAGCTCGGCAACAAGGGGCTGCCTGGCTGTGGAACATCATTAGCTTCAAACACAGGTAATGACAAATGATGCTCAGCAGTATTTCTGAACCCAGGGTTAGTCTTCAGCCTCGTAACCATGTTAATTGTGAGTTCAGAACAACCTGCATTTGCCTATAAGCATGAAAGAGAGCAGTGCTGATGAACTAGGAACGTCTGCTGGAACGGTGAAGGTGAGAGGAGATGTGCAGGATGCACAGAACAGAGAAAGCTGGAGTTTATCAGTGTAGATACTGCTGGGGTTTACCATCACACCCTTCCCCTGAGCACCATCAGAGCAGGTCTGACTCCAGGCAGAAGGTGACAGACAGAACCAGAGCAAACGACTCGCTGCCAGAGCACTGAGGTTTCACCATTTGCAAAGGGCAGCAATAACTAAAAGGCAGTAGCTGAACACAAAGGTTTTGGAATGCACACTTGAAAGAGCCTGAGTTCCTCGGAGCCTGCCTTTCCACCCTTCCCCATTCTCTTTTCACACAGAAAGCACTGTACTCACACACAATAAAGAGCCAGGGCTATTTCTAGTCAAGGTCAGCAAAATGGCTTTTGTATTTTTGTCCTTAAAGAAGAATGTAAAAAACCATCATTACTCTGACTTGGATGGTTGTCTTCAACACAAAGCCATGACTGTGAATCACCTTCCTGTTTCGAGGTGCAGCCTGGGCAGCTGAGACATAAACCCTCCCTTATGGAAGGATATATTTCCCTGGCAAGGCTGTGGTTGGGACATGTGCATCACTGGTACCTTGGCACACGGGAAAACTGCTCCTGGATCACCCTAATTTCATTAAATTGTAAAATTCTTCAAATCATCTTCCCCATCTGGACTCTTCCAGGCTTCTGCAGGACATTTGTCAGTGTTTTCATTTCCCTTCAGTGAGTACAGCCATCTTTTCAAGTGCAGCCTTTTCCCTGCAAGCAGGCACCGCTCGCAGAGCGTTCATACCCAGCGACTGTAACCCGCAGTGGAAATGTGCAGAGCTAGTGCAGGATGAGTAAAAGCTCTTAAGTGTATGTTGCTCATTAATTAGTCAACAGAGTCTCCAGCTGCCTCTCTCATTCAAGGCTGTTTTTCTTGGCTTCTTTTTTCTCCTTCTCCCACCCCTGCCCCCGGGAGCCAGCTCCATACACAACATGCTTCACAGAGATTTCTGCTGTCTCTCTGATATCACCTATATTAAGTGCTCCATATGAAATCAGGGAGCACATTTTAGCAACATTATGCTGACTCCTTTTCCTTGGAATAAATTATAGTGGTTTTTTTACCTTTTTTACATTGTGCAGTAGAAGTTTTCCTCCTTGGTTTAAATAAAAGCTGAGATTACTTAAACAGTAGTTGAAGGCTGACACCTTTATGGGTTATTCCATTTACTTTGCTTCTCAGCTTAAACCATCTATGAGAAAATAATTCAGAAGTTCACGCAGACCATTTGGCTGGGGTGTCAGATGCTGCAACGTGAGGGAAGTTTAATTGCTCTGCTTTTAAACCTAGCTCTGATAAAGGCCTAGCCAGCCTATAAGTGTCCCATTCAGAAATGCTTTTGGATTGTTTATGTCTTCTTTCACCAAATTTGTATGAAGGACAATCTTGAGCCATCTGGTGTCTATTTAATTTTTAACCACCTCTCACTTGGAATATTTCTTTCTTTATACTTATTTTGTCTTAACAAATTGGCCATAAGCTAAACTGCACCATCTGTGACTTCCAGTAAATACAACTGTTGCTAATGAAATTACCCAGCTTCATCATTTTGATTTAAATGCATTGCCTGCTTTTTCTATGACCTTTCATTGCTTGCCATCAAATCACAGCTTTCACACATTTAGATACACACTCATGTAGGTCAGGCTTCAGGAATAAATCTTATCTGCAAATCTCAAGAAGCCTGGCCAAGCTTGCTGAGCAGGCTGGCATGAGCTACCCCAGCCAGGGCCATGCTAAGAAATCATTATGGCATTTGTGACCATCCAGCTTAGGGGCTGAACTCAGTGTGTTTCATGCTCCAGGGCAGATCCCCTGCCATGTGACCAATTGGTCACTGTTTCTTCTTCTCTTGCCTCCCATTTGTTTGACTGACTGAATTAATGATTCTGGATGCACTAGCCCAATCTTTTGGCTATCCTGTCTCTTATTCAATCACAGGACAAATCTGACCAGATTGAACTAGAGGAAGAGTCTGGGACCCTTACCTTAAAGAAAAACAGCAGAAAAGTAAGGAAATTGATCAAGGTTAGTGGTGAAAATGGGGTATATCATCACACCAATTATTTATATAGTATTTTATACATAAAAGGAACCCAGTGTGATTAATTCTAATCTAGAGGAATCCATTCCCTTGCCCTCATGTTGAAGGGGGAGGTGCCAGACATCTAGTAGCCTGCAAAAGAACTGCACCTTGATTTCTATCAGAAGGAAAAGGTACAGGTGACATTTCTTCAGTCAGAATGGGATTTACTCAAGTAGGTATGCATCCAGGAGACAGAGGCAATTCCAGTGGCTATTTACATGGCCCTTGCAATGTTTTTATGTCAGATACCAACAAAACCTCAATCCCTTAAGCAGAGAGATGTAGCCCTAGTGAGGTGGAAAAATGAGAAGCATCTCTTTCACAGGTACAAGCACCTATTTCAGAGGCCCTCAGGTGCTCTGCTAAGGCTCTGGTTCAATATGGATTACAAAGCACCACCCTGAAATTGCTATCCTGGTGACATGGCTAAAGGCAGACTTTCCAACCTCACATCCAGAGACAACAGTTACTGAAAACACCAGCAGGTCAAGGGTAAGAACAGATCTGAGCACAGCATACACCTACTGTACCCTTCCCCAACCTTTTCCTTATAAAACCAGTAACATGTACCATACAAATGATGTCCCATTATTTTATAGCGTGGCAAGACCATGAAGAGGTAAAACATGAATGCTGGAAGGAGTGAAAAAACGAGCAGCCAGGTTCCTAGGTCACATAAATTGGCTTGCAGTCAAGCCACATACTGCACTGGTTTGTGAGCCCTCCACCACAGGTGAGAAACTTGTAACACAGGTGCATTCTGCATTCTAAAATGAACCCTTATTTCCAGCTACCCAGAGCTGTGGGGAAGAATAAATCAAATCAATTCAACATTTAAAATCAAAATATGAAACTGAATAGCTCAGACTGACTTCCTTGAAACAAGAAAGAAGAAAACCCAACAGAAACTTGCAAAGGTCAGAACAGAGTTCATATTTGTTTCCCAGAAATCTAACAACTTGTCAGCATTAGAAACATGAATGTGATAAAGACACCCATTTCCTCTGTGTACTTACACTCCCCACAGCAGATGCTAGCCAGGATTATCACACTGGGCCAACGCAGGCACGGAGACAGCTCTGGATCTGCAAAGCCCTTTCCCCAAACCCTCCATTGTACCTTTTCTAAATGGCCACCCCTCTGTCTGACTCCCACTCAATGCCTACTCAGCACGTCCTTCTAAGTGGAGGCATTCATTTAGCACGGCCACAATCCACTCCTGATCAACTAATGACAGGTTACATCATCATGTGAGTGCTGCAATTCATGGAGCAGGCAAGAGGACTGATGAGTTAGTAGGTGGGTTATGTTTTATGTTGGTATCCAGATGGAAAAGGCAAACAGAGTCAGAGCAGATGGCAATTACACTGGCATTTTTGATAAAATTTGAAAAGTTGGTACATTTTTTCAGGAAAAGACAGGGCTTTTGTAAATATGCTTGATACTTCCTTCCTGTCAAGGAAGGGGAATCGCCGTTGCAAATAAGCTTACTAGTTTTATTTAAACTTCCAAGAAGCCTGGCAGTGTCAGCCAGTCTCCACTGCTCCTTTTTCCTATTTTCAGCACAAAATACATTGTTCTACTGCTCCCAGAACTGCTGTCAGTGCAAACTACAGGTGAACACACTGTTTATTTGCTTACTCCACTAGCACAATCCCAATAGATGCTCATAAAAAGTTAGAAAGCTTAATAATTCATTAACCAGAAAGTGCTTTTTGGTGTAGATTTAATACAGCACATTAAGGAGACCGATGAAGGGCAGGCATTCATACTTGCAGAACTTGGGCCTTGGATGACTATCAGAAGCACTGGAAAGAAAGGGCAAAGTGTACTGTGAAGAAAATGTCTGTCTGGAATAAGGGATTTTAGCAGTGCAATAACCTTCATGATGTCTGGCAACAGGAAAATTTCTGTAGTATCAAGCTGATACACAGAAACAAGGCTATAAAAGGAAGCAGTATGAACCACATTGTTCATTGGGGAAGACATCCAGAAGCTTCAGATTACAGCCTGCAGAAACCCTTAAAATCTCCAAAAGACAAGATGCTGTATGGCTACCAGCAGATAAACTGACTTCCTATGTATTTAAAGCAAGTAAGCACTGAGATCAAGAAAAAGTGTCACCTCCAGCCAAAACCCCATACAAATCAATGTGCTCAACTTTAATGAGATATATTTAAATGTAAAAAAAACCACCACCCACACAAAAAAATGGAGCTCAATGCTTAGCTCAAACACCAAGAAAAGTAGTTCTTCAAGCTTCCTTCTGCAACTCCCTTCTGCACGTGGGTACAGTATTCAAGAGACACTCACAAAGAGTCAAGCCAGGATTATAAATCAAGACTTCACAGAGGGAAATGGTACATTTTAGACTGGAAGAAATACAGCAAAAGGAATGTACTGCCTCAACTGACTTGCTATGAACAGACACAAAGACAACTGGAACCCTTACCAGTCTGGGTTACACGTGTTCTAATCTCCATCAGCATGTCAACAGCTGATAACAGAAAATCACAGTGTCACTTGGGATTTTTTGTTTGATGGAACTGGGCTTAATGTAAGACAAGGTTCTGCAAAGCCCCTCCCAGAGCCAAGGCAAACATGCAGTCAAACTGGCCTGATACCAACTACCCTGCACTCAGGTATGCTTCACAACATATTCATGTTGTGTGGCTAGAACATTTCAACTCACACAGCTCATGGGTGTTACAGCTGCATGGATTTCTGTGGAACTATAGTTTATATTAGAAAAACCACTCATCTTGTTCAGTAACTCCTTAAGAGGCTCAAAGCTCTCTTGTCCTGCAGCCATAAGAGTGATATGCATCCAGATGAACAACACAACACTGTGTAATCAATTGTATGTTATCTGCACATTTGAGTATCAAACCATTTATCATCATGACCAAAGGACAAAATAAAAAAAAGCTCTCCAAAAACTACCTCAAGTAAATTGGAGTGATCCCAGAAGAATCAGAAACTCAAGTATCTCCAAAGCAATAATGAACAGCTATTTTTATGGCAGAAGTTATTTGATAAAAAATCATTATGCGACTGTTATCGCAGTTTATCACCCTCTGATGTCCTGTGTGCCTTTGTGTGCTCAGACAGGGGAAGAAGACAGCCAGGCTAACTGGAGAGAACTGGATCCAGAAGAATAATCCACGATAGGCAATGTTTTGTAACACACACTTCTCCCTGGCCAACAGTATCATTTCATGTGCATCAGGGTAACAGGGTGACGGGGCTATCGACCCAGCCAGCCCAGCTTCCCCGAGAAATGTTAACTCAGCTACAGATGCAGGCAAGATAGAGCTATGAACATGTTCTATGGCAAGGAGGAGAAGGCAAGATTGAATTCAGGTCCAGGAAATTTCTGTATAATAGCTTTAAGGGAAAAAACAAGCTTAAGAAGAAAGTTTAGGGGAGGATTAACCTTCTGTTTTGCTATTTGGGAAAAAAACCAAACCAAAAACCTAAATACAGTTGACATATTGTCTCTCATACAGAGGTTTCTGTGGAAGAAGACAAGTTTATTTCTGGTTTTAATAGCATACACAAGAACAAATATTGGTTTGGCACTACCAAGATGACAGTTTTCAAACAGATGTTGTATTTCACCCCCTGTCCTCTTCTATAACCTCCACTCTACGATAATAACAAGTACAGATAGGGTAAATAATTATCCCTGGAAACATATTTGTCCAAGGCAACACAGACTCCAGGTTTAAGTTGAAGTAGCTTTGCTAGTACTTTTCCCCTTCAACTTTCACTCCTTTTAAAAGCACTAAATTAGGGAAATGAAAGTCTTCCTAACATACATGTTCACTACTTAATGAAAGCCTGAAATGGTACAACAGAGCCAGAGCAGGCATTTAAAAGGGCAGCTGTGCTCTGACCTTCAATACAGAAGAAGAATCTTTCTCTCAACAAACTCCAAACCTGTATTGTTCCATCAACATCAATTATTTTTAATAATTCACAACCCTAATTTTAGAAGTTTGGTGTCCTGGGTTTATTCTTCTGATTCCAATTTATATTCATTAGCATTTCACATCTTATGTTATTCTTAACATTGAAGTTTTCCTTCTTAGTTCTTACCACACAACCTTATGCCAGTGTATTCACACAGTACAGATGCAATAGAAAAGAGGTTTAAATTCACACTGCCAAGTTAAACCACTAAACCAAAGCCATTTTGATTCAAACATCAGCTTGGCATTTTGCTGTTAACTCAGTTGTCTATTTTCTGGTTTGTAGCTGCACCTTCAAAAGACAAAGTCAGCTCAGTTTGACACTGCAGATCTCTAAAATATATTGATATCATTATGTGTTAGCTCCAGATAGTTCATGACACTTTTAACATAAATCAGCAAAATCCCAGGAGAACAGATGAGAAAAGTCAAGATGAGAAGCATCAGATTAGCTTAGTTTCAACAGACCAAGGTAGAACTCAAGAGAGTTCCACGTGTAAGCCTTAATAATGAGCTTCTCCTTATCCTAATTGCTGTCCAGTAGCAATGCTGTTTATGAAATAAAGCTGCATTAAATGATTGTGTCAACAGAAAGGGTATGCTGTCTTCCTCTGGGAGGCACAAATATCTGACTGGCAGTTCAGCTCAGCAGATGAGCAGAAAACCCCCACATTTTGCCAGTTCAGCCCATGAGCCTGACCTTAGGAAGAATGTGAATGAATTCCAAAGTGATTTTATTTAGAATAACCACTTTTTCACACTGTGAAACCATTCCAGTTCTTTTGCTGCACGAGGAACGCACGACAAACTCACCACGTGCTCTTTGCATGGTGTGTGGATCCAGCCACCCCCTCTGTAAAGGCTAACAAGTGACATTGCCCAGTGTACCTCCTCATGGAACAGGTATCTCACAAGGAAGGGCTGCTCCACAGCACATGGTATGCTGAAGAGGAACTCCAGCTCTGACAACATACACACAGAGGACACAACATGCCTAAACTTTTGGTTATTTTCTCCAAACTAGGCATTTCTTGCTAGAATTCCTCTTCAGTTTTCCTTACTCAGTTGTTTTTAAGAGCTGAGGATTTTATTTTTAATTATTATTTTAATACCTGGTCATCATTTATGACTCTTCCATTCCTGATTCTGTTGGATAACAGTACAGAGAAAATTAACTTTGTCTTACTAGAAAAAGCAGCAGAGCTCAAACAACATGCAAGATGTTCTCTCATGTCCACAGGTCTAAAATAGATGCACATTTATGTAATCTGCATGAGTCAACAGGTGCTTCCATATGTAAGATGAGCACACTACTATACAGGAAATCAAACCCAGGCTGCTACAGGAAACATAACCAACTTTTATTTCTATCAATGTAATCTCAGGAAGAGGGAAGGAATACACCATGTCACCTAACAGCATTGCTAAAACATGCTTACCACTCTCGTGCAACATCTTTGACTCTGCAATGTAACGTTTAGCACATTCTTGGTAAATATTCCTGCCTTCAACAAGGAGCAGATCTGCAGGTAGAATATACCTATAGCTACCTATCTGTTATTTTAAGGTGGCTGATCTACAGAGACTTCTTCAAGAACTTTTCCTGTTCTAAAGCTACCATCTTTTACATCTTCAAATTGCCATAAAATATTCCTAATTTGGGAATACATATGTTTACTTCTGATAAAGAATGAGATCTAGTAAAACACTACTTCTACTTTTTAAAAAAAAAAATCACATAATAAAATCAGAAATGTGTATGGTGATGCTTTTTTAGAGCCTCATTTACTCATTATTTTGTGTAGAACATGTGCTGAAAGACAGTTTGATGTTTAAGTGGGACTTGACTCAGCCTTCAGAAAAATAAGCTTACAGTACTTCATCAAGTCCTTTTAGGGATTAGTTTGTATCAAATATATCCTTATTTGCATTTCAAGTTACCTAAAAGGAACTGCTATCAGCGTTTCCAAATGGATAAAGCCAGGCACTCGGTTCTGAATCAAGGCATTGATTGAGGAGAAAAAAATAACCATGTAACAAAAGACAGAGTCACAACAACAACAGAAATTTGCTGTGCTACAAGTTATTCTGTTAAACCATGGCATGATTCTCCTTACCTGCTGGGGAAGGTAATAACACAGAAGTCTCCACGGGACTGAAACTTAAAACATGAGATTGAAAGAGCATCAGATCCACAAATTTAAGTGATCAAAGTCAGAAAATGCTAAAAATTAGAATGCCTGTGCAAGTTCAGCAAGTTCACTTTGTGAGTGTGCATCATCTGGCAGTCTCAATTTGATGACAGGAGCCCTGTCTCACTTAAGGGAGTGAAAAGGCAGTGCCCAGGAAATACACTGAACAGCAGGAGGAAGAAAGCTGGTGACTGTAGCATCCCCTTGCCCTGTCTTCCTTTCTGAGAGAATCTGGAAAGCTTGAGAAAGATATCATATGCAAAAGAACTGACTTCATGTCATGCTTCCCAGTCTGGATTCTGCTGCTGGCTCTGCAACACTGGTGACTGTGGTTCTAGAAACATCATCATTCAGTAGAGCACATGTCAGGCTTTCAGCTGCCCCAGCTGCCTATTCACAAACTGGAAGGAATGTTTCTACCTTGTCTACAAGAGGCATTCCAAAAAAAAATTCTTAAATGTGAATGATCAGTGTTCTCACAGAAATCAGTATTTCCATATCCAGCACAGTGTGAGTACTGCACAGTAAAGAGGACACAAGCCATACAACAAAGATAAAATGAAACACTGCAAAACTGCTCATTCACTGAGCACTGAGTATCCTGCACAATGAATGGAACGAGGTCCTGCAGAAAAAGTGTGTAAATACAAAAGTAAAAATCTCCTCATAAAGTGCATCTGCAGATAAGGAGGCCAAACTGAGGTTGCACGGGAACATCTTAAATTATGACATTTTCTAATTTGAACATTTGCCTTCGCAATATCAGAGCTGAAATGAACTCCACTGGTTTATATGAAGTGTTCTGCACAGCTGAGAACCTGCAAGTTGCAGAACGTGGGCCCACTCACCTGTTAACACCAATAGCCTGACACCCCCTCCATCAATGGGCTCTGCCCACCCAAACAGAGCGAGCTGACTCAATTCACACCCACTGAGAACTCAGAAAGTACCTCAGAAGTGAACAGGCTCCTTCTATCTGTTCAGCACTGCTGCAAAAAAAAGTTTAGTTTCAAAAGAATTGATCTAGAAAAAAAGGAAGTGGATCTGGCAAGGGTTTGACATTGCTTAAGGCATGCACAGGTGGATGGAACTGCAGGCCAGGTCAAAGGAAAGAAGAGATTTATGTTATGAGCAAACAAAAGGGCAGAAGAAAAATAGCCACTCAGGCTGGGCTGCACTGAAGTGAACGAAACAGCTGTTCATACAGGGAAGGAATGGTCAGGTAAGACAGGTTGGAAATAATAATCATAGGGCCATCTGCTGCCCTGGGACTTTGCACCCTCAAGGCATGAAACAAATTTTATCTTCTAGGAGCTCAAGCAGTGTAGCTGTTCCATGCCTGTCAAGTGAACAGTGCCCGAGCAGGGCATTAGAGTTACACGAGTTCCATGCAAAGGTTGTTCAGCTAGTTCAACTCACTGAGTAAGTTAAAAGAAAACAGTGCTCTTCTAACTAGAATTTCTATTTTAACCAAATGCTCTGTGAACACAAAAGAAATATGCTATGTGAAGTGCCACTACCATTTCCAGCTTACTCTCTGTGGCAGATGCACCCCCCCTGACCCTGGAGCCACCTTCTGAGGGTGCTCTGCCTGCACCCCTCCCCTGGCTAACGAGAACTGCCCCCACATCACACAATGTGCCATGCCTTGCACCTTTTAACAATGCAAAGATGCACTGGAAGATAGAGATTAACTTGTTCTATGTGCCACTGCTACCCTGCTGCCTGCCCACTTCCTTGCACAGCACTGCCCCAAAGAGCAACCCAGCAGTTTGTGTCAGGAGGGTATCTAATCTGTAACTCAGAAAGGTATTTAAGGAGTCTAACTTCAGCCAAGGGTGGCTAATCTACCTAACACCACTGTTGTCACCAGTGCAGTTCCCTTCTGAGGCCAGCAGGTTATAGTAGATACAGCTGGTCCAACTGAGTAGGACCAAGTAGCTGAAATCATACCTTGTTCTTCACTATCTGTTAAAATCTACGTACAGAGAGCCTGCTCCATTTCACAGCCACCCCTTCTGCCCCCAGCCCACCACTAGACTGTGGGGCACTGGGCAGTCCTACCTCCCCAGGCTCAGAGACTGTAGAACACAGCACACTCCAGCTCCAAAACACCTTCCTGCAAGGATGCCACAGGTCCTGCCCAAGTTGGATAGTTCTGAAGAACAACACATCCTTGGAGAAGAGCTGCTTTCCTTCTTTACATCACTACCAACTGGATCTCTTCATCAGCTATAAAAGAAACCTAAGGAGATAGATAGCTTCTCAAGCCTGAACAGCCTTTGTGAATACCTCTGTAAATATCCTGGCATTGACTCAATGGAATCCATACCTGTTAGCCTGCAGAACACACCGTAGCATTCACAGCCATCCTCCAGCTTCACTGGAAAGAAGCCTTTGGCTGGTATGCCTCAAGAGAACAGACTCCAGGATAGGGGCTGTTAAAAGGAATGGAGGCAGAGATGACCTTGCATTCAGATTCCCTGCTGTTTGCAGCCATCACTTAGAAATGGCACTTTGAAAATTAGGTAGCATCATGGCACATTAAGTGCAGCTGAAAAGGAAAGATCATTTATTCAATTTAGTTTTTGTATTTAAGTTGACCTGCTGAGGGATGCAGTGGGACGAGGAGAAATGAAAGAAGGAAATGGCAATGACCTTGCATTAATGAAGATCACACTTCACTGGAAAAACAGCCAGCATTAGTAGGGGCTTTGCTCTAAGGAAACCTGCAGCTGCTGAGTTTCACCAATACTAATGACTATCATTATGTCCAGTTGTGAAAATAAGCCAAATTTTAGACCAACGAATGAAAGTAGTTGAGACAGAGAGACTGATGATGTAGCCATAATATGCCAAAGTCAAGACAAAACGTCACCTCAGTATCTCACTTAGCAACCACCACTAACAGTGTGGAGTGCAGCTCACAGGAAACATTCCTTAGCTGTTGTCATTAAAAGGCAGATGGTAGACAACATTGAATCCAACACAACATCCCAGACTGGGAAATCAGTGTTGGTTTGGGGTTTTTGTGGAGGGAGAGTTGGGTGCTGGTTTGGGGTTTTTTTGGTCAGTGCCACTGGACAATACCTGCACAAATTGAGTTTTCTGGATAAGAAACTCACTGCCATTATCCATGCCAGGCAGCTGACACAGAGGGAGATAAAGTATCCCAAGTCAGAAATAACTATGCAAATGACATGCATCCCTTATAGTGAGCCTCTTGATTGGGAAATCCATTTCAGCATTCTTAGGAAAATTCACTATTCGGGACAATCACAAACAATTAAAGTTCATAATAAGCCCAAACACAGTGTATATAAATGTTTTGGCATTAACATGTCAAAGCCCTTGGAAACAATGCTCCTTGAGTAACATCAAATTTTGGACAGTCTTCAAGCTAGAGGCTAAGCCAAAAGCAAATAAATTTGCTGTGGGCATTATTTAACACAGATTTACAGCTTGTGTTAAAGACAGAGTATAGCAGATGTTTAATTTATTGCATCTGAAAATTCAGAATATATCTGGGAGAAGACTGTGCAGTAATGATTACAAAATGACTGAAGTCACCACGAGTATTTTTACCTAAGACACTCAATCATGAAGCATAAAGCTTGGGTAAGCCATTTCCCTTTTCCATGCAATTTAATATCCTGCCATCATAGAGCAGAGAAAAGGCTTCTGGGTGTTCTCCACTGAGCTACAACTCCTGAGGTAAGAAATCAGGAACTTTGCTTCCTTGTTTTTAAGACCAGCACAACTATAAGAAAATTCAGGCTCTAGGACACAGTCTTCTCTTCCCTCATCCACTTCCAGAAACCATTTTTCTCCCTCTAGTTAGGCAACTGAAGCAAGAGATATCTGTCAAGTTGTGTTTGGAAGAACACTGTATTAACAGTCACCAATAAACACTTCATTTACAACACCCCATTGTCTTCAGACATCATCTGGCTGGTCACAATAATTCACTGAACATATTTTCAAGTAAAAAGAGGGCCATAGGACCACTATTTGTACCTCTGTAAGTGCATGCAGGTCTTATGAACTGGATTCCTTTGCTCCAGGAAGCAGGATCCATACATGATTTATAGACAAGTAAGAGCATACCAAGGAGATGTCTGGAAGCATTGCTAATTCGTCTTGCTCATCAGAAACACAGAGACTGTGCATTTGGCTTAAATCACCATCTGAGAGAAAGAAGGGAAAGCATCCCTGACACACAGCTCAGAGCTGCACAAGGCAGCCTTCCCCTGGTGTTCTACACCCCTCTTTCTTCTCAGGAAAGCTCCAGGGAGTGTGAATGCAAGGACATGTCTGCTCCTTCCACTGAGCTCTCTGTCCCTACGTCTGCTTCCTTCATATACATGCAGAGAAACAGAATTGAATTTAGGTTCCAAATTAGGTTTAAAAGATTAGCTTGTGTGTGAGCACTAAGACACCAGGACAACTATATTTTCCAGCTTCTCTTGTTTTTTCATCTGACTCAGTAATTGAGAGTGCGTGCACGTACGCTGACAAGACGCCAGACCACTGTGTGGCTGGTTAAGGCTTAATCTTGGTGTTGCCTGGTACATAAAATGGTATCATTTTTTCCCAGTGAGTCCACAAATAAGATACTGTGGCAGAGAGCTCATACCCTATTTGGTCTCATGTTTTTAATACCCATCTTTATAAGGTTATTCTCCTAAGTGTCCTCTCCAAGGAGAGGGACATTATGGGACATTAGCTGTGAAATAAGTCAATCCCTTCAATACCTTTTGGTAGGCGATGGTTGTTCCTTGTTCTTGTTTGTAACTGCCTCTAGTCACCATCCCTGCCTGTGGCAGGGGGGTTGGAACTAGATGATCCTTGAGGTCCCTTCCAACCCACCCCATTCTAGAAAATTTTGTTATAAATTCACTAACAGGAAAAGAGAAGAAGAGTAGTGCTCAACTTAAACCCAGCCTCTCCAATAAGTTAAATTTATATAAGAAGCTTAGTTGTGTTCCTCAGCTTGAAAGCTACTGGGCATCCCTCTCTCTGACATTAGTCATGGCCAACAGACTGCAGAAATTATTTACTGGGCTAATAAGCAGTAACAAAAGAGGCCTCAGAGTCAAAACAAGAGACATTTAAATAAGCTCTACTTTATACTTGCCAAGAAAAGAAATGCATAATGGCCACCTAAGTACAGAGTACACCAATAATGCAGCAGTCCTATAGAGTTAGCAGGAATTAATTCTCTAGAATTAAGATGGGAGTGTTTACTGTATCTTCATTTAAAAACACAGCAGGTGGCAGCATCAACAATACTGAGAAAATGATTATTAGCAAGAAAGCAGGAAAACTCTCCTTCAATCCAACCTGAATCCTGGCAATAGAGTTACATAGCTATTCTTCATTTAAATGCCCTTACTTGAATTCTCACTAACAAAGAAGTTCTGACAAGAAAAGGTTTTGTTTATTTTAAAGTGGATGCTTGTTACAAAGGAGATGTTCTTCAGAAAAGGTCCCAAACTCTAGGAATTTTTCAACAGATACACACACAAACATCCCAGACATATGCATACAAACCCCTTTTCTTGGGCCTTTTCCAGGTGTTCCATGACCATTCACTGATTTAACCCAATTGTGCTCACCCATACACTTCAAACACCACAAGTGCCATATGACCATGCCCCGTTCCACCCCTGCAGGACCCATCATCAAATGAGAACAAACCTAGGTGAGGCTGGCAGCCTTTACCCAGGTTAGTACAACATTCCTGATCACAAATGCTTCCTGCAGCACTCATTTGTGCAACAGACAGTCTGTAAACAATGTTTTCTAGAATCACAGAATGGTTTAGGTTGGAAGGGACCTTAAAGATCACCTCATTCCAACCCCCCTGCCATGGACAGGAACACTTCCCACTGGACCAGTTGCTCAAGTACAAGAAACTCCATCCCTCTCCTACTGTTTCAGGCCAGGCAGTTGGTGGGGTTTTTTGGCTTGGGGTGATTTTTTGTGCATGTGTGTGTGTAAGTGCCATATTATACCAGTACCAAAGATCTTGATCTAACTATTAGGCAGGAAAAGGAAAAAAAGTGAGATGAAATTCAAAATTACAAGGGCAAACCCACATATAATTAAAAAAGACATATAAATTAAGGGTTTAAGAAACAAGTAGTGAATATCCTTTTCAGATGAGAAATGGAAGCTTCCAGGCATTGGCACAGACCTCTTATTTAGTTCTGTAGACTCAGAAACCTGGTTTTTAGACATCTTAGAGAACACCTGATCTCAAACATTAATGTAAAACTACCTATGTGTTTGTTGCTCTCCTTAGTTGCTTTCTTCAACTACACAGAATTTACATTCTAAGGAACATATTTTCTCATCAGAACCACTACAGCAAATATAACCACTCAGCAGTTGCTTCTTTATGGTACTCAAATTTTAAATAAAGCTAGACCAGAAGGAAAGACAACTGTGTGCTTTCTCGATGTTTCTGGATTTCCTTAAATGAAATGCTGCTAAGACATTGTGGTCTAGAGTAGAATACAAATAGAATACAAGGATCTTGTGTGTAGGAGCACTTGTTTTTACAGTAAATTTATCATCAGGAATCATTAACAGTATCAGCCTCTCCATAAGCTCATTTTGGGTGAGAAAGTTTTCATTTCTGGCAAGGTAACTACAACTTTATACCACAACTTCTTTCTTAGAACTGCCAGTGCTGATACTTCCTAGAGTCTAAGCCACTGAAAACCACCTTTCTATGTGGTCAAAGGGAAAAATGGTGTACAAAATTCATTTCAGCCCAAAGGAGAACTAAACCCAGGACTAATTGTTCAGACTTTGCTGCACTTATAACCTGTTTGGACAAACAAACAATGGCAACTGTCAGCTACCATCGATCATTTACATTCTGGTTAGAGTGAATCTTAAATCATTGTCTCTTTAGAAAGAAAGAGAAAATTGAGATAGATACTGAACTGTCAAAAGCAGAAAGCTTTGTAATTGAGGGTCCTTCAGGAAAACTTTAGAATTTCTGTCAACCAGTGGCCATGCAAGCTACTGAGCTTTTAAAGTTCATGACAACTCACTAACGAGCACCTCTCTGGAGAAACTACACGAGAGAAATGCTGAACTTCATCACTAACTGGCAGTAAGAGCCTTGGGGAATCTATGCCTAATCAGAGCAAAAGCCTGGCTTCTTAGGGCATATATGAAATAAACGCCTTGGAAAGTGCACTTCAGCAGGGAGAATCAGATCAGAGGCATTATAAACAGTGCCCACTGGTTCAGCACTGACAATAGTGAAGATGGAAATGAGCAAAACCCACACAGATCAGCTAATCTGTGTTTTTCAAAGTTTAAGGCTTTTTTAGACTTTGTGGAAACCTTTGAGGAATTTACTTGTCACAGAGCTACGATTTTAACCAACTCAGTGCAGACTTCAGAATGCACCAAGTAAATACTTCTGAATTTAAACATAATCTAAAAACACTCGCTGCTTTTATTTACAATCCCTCTAAAGTTCTTAGGAACACTCTTCAGATAAGCATTATATCTTTTGTAAAAAGGAATGGCTTGCCATCTGTAGATTAGAACACTGGGTTAATTCTCAGACTGTTATAGAACTACCTCACAAAGAAGAAAAAGTTTAAGTAGTTTGCTGTCCCTACAGATGGCCAATTCAAATGCTTAAACACCCACACAGGAGAAATATAGCTCCAACCCCTCTAGAATACTGATGTCTTGAGGAGAAGTCAGCATTGTCTTGTGTTCTTCACTCCACAGTATCGTGAGAAAACCAGCTCAGCAGACAAGCTTTTTCTAAGGCTCAACAGGACATCAAAAAGGACCAAGTGGAATTTAAAATCCAGCTTAGATTCACAGCTATGAGAACACCTGATTTCCTGTTCCACTAATAAATTTTTCACTTTTTTCTTCATCACCCATTAGGACAAAAC
Source organism: Podargus strigoides (assembly GCA_028020825.1). NCBI lineage: Eukaryota > Metazoa > Chordata > Aves > Caprimulgiformes > Podargidae > Podargus > Podargus strigoides. The sequence continues at coordinate 173,236,096 of CM051663.1, forward strand.
CACTCAGTTTTAGAGGTTTCATAAGACAATCAAATAAAGACAGAAGTTTCATGGGGCTCTGGTTACCTGGACTGTGGGAGAGTGGTGCTCTAACTACCACGTAACTATTCTCAGCTGAGGGAAGAGGAGGAAGGGAGAGGTCTCTTGTTCTGATCTCAGTTTTTAACAGAATCTGAGCAACCTTCCTTCGAGTCAGTACCTGTCAAGATATTTATGATTTTCATTAATCTGCTTTCCCTCCCATTAACAAAATATTTCATTTATGAAAAGTCAGTGACCCTTTCCTAAACTTTTTTGCATAACATAATGCAGAAGGCTAGCAAGACACTGTTTAATTTGTGTGCTCTCAGACAGTTTGGCTCAATGCATTCATTCAATTTTGCAAGAAATTCCTAAGTTTTAAACAATTGTTTTCACTAGGATTGAAAACACTCACATTTCAAAAAACATCTCCAAGATTTGTGTGCTGCTGTAATAGGGAACTACATCTCATCCAGCCAGGAGGAGGAGGTCTGGATAACAAAGGATCTGTCTTTAAACCTATTTCTTGTATATATTTAAGTTTGACACAACCCAGCAATTTTCAGATTTCACTGAATCCATCCATTTTGATTCAAGCACTGCTCAGCAGTTACTGTTGTATTTTCCAGTGCCTCACAAGAACTCTCCAACTGTTACAGAAGTGAAAGGCAAGGTGTGCAAAGAGACAGAATTTATTTGGCATGCTTTAGTTCACAATCATCAGCCAAAATGAATGTGTGTAAGGAGATGAATATTTTCTGATGTTTATAAAACATCAAAGGACTGCCAAATATCTATCATACTTTGTACTGACATGCTTGCACTGTCAATGCACAGACTCACTTCAACAGAGAGTTAACTTCAGTTAACAGTATTGGCATCATTACATTTGATTATCTGGTACATCAAATTTAAACATCAAATACCTGCCAGTTACACAAGCACTGCAGTCCTATTTGCCAGGTGGGAAACTGGAGTGTTTAAGGATGAGACTTTAAAAAGCACATAAGAACTCTGCTGCAAGGCACAGTAAGCCTGGGACAGCATTAGTAACTGCACCACAGCCCCAAATTAGCACTGCAGTCCCCAGGTCAGCCTTCCTCAGTGATGAGCAAATACCTCAGTGAACCACTTGTGAGAGGAAACTTGAAATTATTTTGATCAGTGCCTACAGTATAAAGTGGCTGAGATACCTTGAAATGACCATTGCCTCCATATGTTTTGTTGCAGAAGTCTGCTACTCTCCCAGCATTCCCATGTTCCGAGCAGACAGTGGATTTTATGCTCCACAATAGACTGTTCTTGTCAGCACTTCTTTGGAGATCTCAGCTAACTCATCTGATATGCCACTTAGCTTCTACAAGCTGATAGGATTGTAAAAGACATAAAACACACTTAACTTGGTATTCTAGTACTATTACTCTATTCTTATACAGGCCTTATAAACAAAGTAGTACTCACTAGCATACTGCATCACTGACAAAAACCATCTTGTAACATTTAAATTTTCAACAAAAAAGTAATTTCCCCTATGATCCACCCTTAAAACCCTTACTGTAACTTCATTGAAGAAATACAAGACTATATTGGGCTTTTTCTTTTTTTTTTTTTTGCCCCTCACTGCCCCAGAGGGAGTCCAGAGTGAATGCCAAAAGCAGGGTTTGTAATCACCTTAATTATACAGGTTTTTCCCAAATGGAAATGCATTCCCCCTCAAGACTTTACATCCAAGCCCTTATCACCTGTAACAGAATAGGCCTGGTGGAACAGTTGAGGAGTAAATTATGCATGCATTCACTCATGCTACGACCTCCACCCGGATGTGTAAGCAGCAGCATATTTTCTTAAGAAAAACTGATAGCAGAAACATTCAGCTGTGTCGAAAGGGCAGTGCTATTATTCTGCCCTGTACTGCTTTGTACCTTGTGAACTGAATCTATTTCAGGTGCCACTGAAAATACACAATCAGTCTCTTGACTGAACTGCTAGAAATTCAGGTGGCCCCAGTGCAGACGCACGCTGTGCTCTCACATCATTTTCCTTGTATGTGAATAACCCCGAAACATTACGAGGTCTTTCTTCCCAAAACTCCTCAGAAAGCACTGTTATCTTGTGGCAAGTGGAGAGCAGCCCTGATCCCAAATGTGTAGGTATGCTCACACCTTTGAAGGACTTCATCCTGAAAAGCTTTCATTTCAATTTATCCTCACTAGGTAAGCTGGTGACTGGATCCTAACTCATGCCCTATTTATTAGATGCACTCTGGCATCTGGTTGACTCATGTTATTGGAAGGATTTTGAGGTTTAACTGCCTGCTTGTTGCTCCCCTGGCACAGGCCTTTGAAAAGAAATGCAAGCAAATCTTTAGAAATAAGGCATTGGAAAGGATCCTAAAAGCAGACAGTGAAAAGAACACTTGCAACCAACAATAGAGACACAAAAAGAGCAAATGGGCTGATATATCTTCAATCCTTGCACACTGCAAAGGAATATATGTGATATTCTGCATAGTCCTGGAGGCTCACAAGTGTAAGAATGGTTCTGCAACTGAACTATAGAAGTTGGGTGAAGACTAGTTCTCTTGAGCAGCACCTCACAGTGGCAGTGTTTAAAGCAGGAAGTGGCAGTCATGACCCAAATATTGAATAGCACTGATTACTTTTTAATTTTTGCTTTATTTGCAAATATTAGTCTTAGGGAGTTTATAAGTACTATTTGAAATAGATGCAATATCTACCATAATCTCTCCTGTTGAGGAAAAAATAGATATTTATTAACTTTAGCTAAACAATGCAAAGAAAAAGTACACAACCCTGTTAAAAAGTTCTGAGGTGGCTTCTTGGCCTGCCTTAGGTCTCTCTGACTTTATTAGACACACAGGAGAAAAACAGGACATACCTTATATGACACTGTCTGCTACACAGCCATCTTCAGATCCATTTCTGCAATTCAATAGCAGCATTAGCAGAATGAGTACTTGAGTCAAAACCACACAGAAAGGCAAACTCAAAAACATCACCCACTAAAGAAATCTGTACACAGAAATTTGCACCAATTCCTGTAACACTATGGACAAGTAAGAAATAACATGTGAATGATCACTGTAGTCTATTTTTTCCAACACTTGTAAAACTCCTGGCTTAGATCTACAGTTTGTAGAGCTTCTGACAGCATCTGAGCTATAGCTCTGTGCTCTGCACTGACCATATCAACTACATGATTTTAACAGTGTGGTACCCAGGGAGGAGGGTGGGCAGGAGAGCTGTAAGACAACAGCAGTGCAACATAAAGATTCATGCCCCCACCTTGTGGGTAACTACTGAAACAACAATTCACAATAGCATTTCATTATTTGGAACCTAAACACATATTCACCTATCAAATTTCACACACAGATTTCTGCTATATCACAGTGAGCCAAACTTTAAAAATTTTTTGCAATTAAGTCAAAGTTGATTTAAGAAATATGCTCTGTTTTACTTTTAAAATTTCACAAAAGCTTAGACAATGTCTACCTTTTGATGCTTACCAGTATTGGTAATCAACCACTCAAGGTTAGTGTGCTCTGTTTAAGTGTGAAGAATGTCTCCAGGGTACAGAAAAAAATTTAGCTAACTGGTGTTTAAATTTAAAAGAAAAGTTTCTCCAGTACTGTCCCCAGGACAAGCCCACTGACACTATTATAGTTTAAAAACAGTTGTATAATGTCATTATACTAAACTTTCTTTTTCTCTTCTTATTCAATTAGACACCTTTCAAGACAGGCTGACGTCTAAAGATGGATTGCTTAAGTTACTGACTTCAAGATATTTTCTCTGCCAGTTTTACTGATAATTATCCCACAGCAATCCCATGGGATCAGTTATAGAAGTCTTAACTCCTTAAGAGCATCTTAGCCCAATGTCCTACTTCTTCAGAAGTCAATGGGAAAATTTCTTCCCATCAGGGAACTGGAAAGCACAGCCAGGGGCGAAGACAACAATACACAGAAGAGAAAGCTTTATAAGCACAATACATCCTCATACATCAAGTCAGTCAAGGGCAGATTCAGGGCCACATTTATCAGAGCAGACACTATGACCTGCACAGCTCAGTGATTTACTTATAATGCTTTGATTATATAGGAGAGGAATTTATGTCACACCTGACGTGGAAACGTTTCCAACCCCTAGAAGCACACTACATTATACAGTGAATAAGCAGCTTCCCTAGTTTTCAAGTCTTTGCTTTGGATAAGCATTTTTCAAAATTATACATCCTTCCTGTGCTTACCTTTGATAAATGCCAGAGCCTAGAAACAATGCAGACACTGTAGACAGGCACACAAGATGAACACTGGAGTTTGGGTATTGTCATACTAGCAATGAAGAGGATTTTCAGTGTCCCATCTGCTGACTCCAGTAAAGTGTCTGTGAACAGTGCTCTGCCTCCTCTCTAGAAACCTACTGCTTCTTCAGACTATTTTAATTGGGAAGCCACTTCATTGTAGGTAATCACATATAAAGTGAGAAAACAAAACACCTAGTGTTTACAATTCAAGCCAGGAAGTTCACAAATAACAACGAGGAAGTGCAGAACTGAACCAAACAGGAGACTGGAGTCAGAAACATCATCAGAACTGGTTTAAGCTCCAATTCTCCACCTCAAGAAAGGCACACAGTACCATCTAAACATGCACTAAGAGTAGACTCAAGTGAAATCTATTTTCAACAGTGAATTAAGAGACAGTACACATAAAACTGTCCCTTACATGGCAGACACCAAGCTGAAGGAAACCTTGGGCTGTGGAGAGCTCTTCTGCATTACACTGGTACTCCAATAACTTTCTCCATGCAGTGCCAGTGACATGCAGCAAACCAACAGCATATCATGTATTTGAGAAGCAACAACATTTAAAATCATAGCACAAATAGTTGCACATAAAAATTTATTGTCTTAGTTTTTAAACACAGGCTTGAAATACATACAACCTAGACAGCTAATTTAAGATAACGTTCGAGCAGAGCTTTCTAGAAAAGAGATGATATCACAGAATTAAAGATTGCACCACATCTTTTCCATCGTAGCAAACCAGGTTAACAGCCATGTGCATACAGAGAGCAATAAAACCACGTCTGCAGACATTCTCTAAAAGTTCTGTGTTGTGTTTGGCAGCTTACTTTCAAATATCTTAAGTGTTCTGATTTGGGGGAGATTATAGGTACAAGTGAAGAGTACATTTATGGAATCCACCAGCCCTTAAGTATAAAGAGAGTTTAAAAACCCAGGTCTAGCTCTCACAACTGCTCCACTTACTGAATAGATCTGTGCAAAACTATCTCCATTTTTATTCATTAAGTTCATATCTATAGCTATTATCTAGAACAAAATTAAATTTTAAAAAAAAGAGCAGAAATCATTCTTTCCAAGTGCAGTAAGCTGAAAAGAGCAAATTTTCATCATCAAGTATTTGCAAGGACACTTTATATCTTATTTGAGAGTCAAAGACTGACAGTATGAGCTCTCAGTTTACTGATCACTGAACTAAAATCCGTTTGCTCACACAGTACTCGACCCAGACAGTTACCTATGCGTGTGCCTAGTGGTAAGGAAGGAAACTGTCTCAATAACATTTGTGGGATTACACATACCATTAAGAACTAGGCATATACTTTAAATGTGCTGAAATAGCTTGCTAAACTGAAGGCTAACAGTCTTCAGGAAGAGAAACTGCAGCAAAATATATTGTATGGGAAGTGACTTTCAGCTTAATGAGATGGCACTCTTCCAGCAGAGTAACTGTACACTACAACATGGAAAGCTAATTACTGTGATTCAAGCTTCTGACATACACTGCTGTCTAACACCAGCGTGCTCTTCCTCCTGGAGAAGTCTTCAAGCTCCAGTGATACAACCAAAACCATACACATGCACATGACAGGTGAATAATCTTCTCCATTTTTAAAGTGCAGATTTTCTTTTAAAGAATAAGTGACAAGATTTGAAAGAAAGCATTTCCAGACAACAGCAGCCCATTCCTTTCATACATATTCATTCTTATGTTTCTCCAGTGCAGTATTTTCTAATACTAAACAGATAGGGATGAAATTATAAGCAGCTAAACTGTGTACCTCTTTCTTAATTTAAAGAGAATGTCGCCTAAAATAGGAGTTTTTAATTAGTTTCAATCAGTAATATAAGGACCTTATTTTGCAAAGTGCTAGAGCCACAGTAACTACAACCTGTCTCCAAACCATAAGTGCAAATCAGTTAACCACTTTATTTCAGAACCCATTTACAAGAACTCCTGCTGTAAAAAAGGCCTGAAAATTTCAGAGTGGGAAAACATTTTATCCAAAGTTGTAGTTTTTGAAGTTAAATGAGTATTTTAAAATAATGAATTCTATAGTTTTAGAAAGAAGCACAGCTTCTTAAAATGGTTTATGGCTGTTAACGTTGAAGGAAGACCTCAGATATTTTATCCTTACTTTCTGCACAATGTTTCCATGTTGCTTCTAATCAATTTTAGGGATAAAATTGCATACCAAAAGTCAAACTCGACAAATCCTGTCATTATCAAGACAGCTTTTGTGGTTTCTTCAACTGCAATGATGCTTGCTTCACCAACTTTTGTTGTTTTCTTGTTGCCTGAGCTTCCTGAATGGCACAACAAATCCTCTGTAAAGAAACATATTTCAAGAAAGCAATTAAAGCATGCAATCTGCAGTTTTGTTCCTTAAGAAGCTACTAAAAATAGCTATTTCAAGAACTATTAAACATGACATACACACTGGCTGGTTCATGAGCCTTAAGTCAGGTACATACCTTCTGATTCACACACATAATAACCAGCCCAGAAAAAGCTTCAGTGGCATTGTCAATCTGCTCTGGTTTTTCAGGTAGTAACACTAATGATGTTATTCACACTTACCTAGATAAACCTTCCTCAGGCAATGTGAAACAGATCAGCAAATGACACTTCCAATACCATATGCTTGGGAGGCTTTCAAAGTAAGGACATTTAAATATCCAGCACTTAACACAAATGTAAGGCTGCATTCCTTCTGTCTGTGCTGAATTTTCAGTGTTATGGGATCAAGGTCTCTTAAATAAATACACTGATCAAGTACTGCAACATACTAAATCCATTAATGGGCACGTGTCAACTCTTGACATCCTATGTTCCTGCTGCTGCACATTATTGCTAGCAAAAGTTTAAATGCCATAAGAATAAGGTCTTCTGAGGAAAATTTAGCATTGGATCAAATTAAGCATTTTTTTTCTCTTCTAAAATGAACAGAAAAGCATTGAGAGCCTACAACTCCTAGATTCAAGTCTGAGGTAAAGAACCTCAGAGGAGGACTACATTCAGGCCAAACAACCAAGAGGTTTGCATTATCACCTGGAAATAACAGAATCATTCACCATAATTAAAGAAGATAGATATAAATGAAGAGCAGACATACTTGAAAATATTTGCAGTGAAAAGCACTCTCAAATTGGACCAGTTAGTTGAAATCCACAAAAGGATAAATTAAAATAGAACCTAATAATCATGCTAAAATTAGAAACAACCTAACTACACAAAGTTCTTAGTTCAGCTTATGAGAGTTAGCTATGAGATGAAACCATCCACAGAACAAAAGCTCCCAGCAGCATTCAGCCTCTCCAGCATCAATATGAACAAACATTTAGAGACAAATGGTAAAAAACCCAGGTGTGGGGAGGAATCCAAGCAAGCCTTTTCACACAAGGGTCAGTCCAGTGACCTTGAATAACGAGGAGGTAGCAGAATTCAGAGGTGTGCTGAATCCTGGAGACTGTAATAAACTTAACCTAGGTATTTGAATCATTTTCCTTTAATGACTTTTTAATACCCAACACATACAACTTCAACCTTAAATTACTCTTGCATATACTGTGTTGAATGCTTTAGACTACCTTGTCTCATTATTCTCCTGGTTAAATTAACTTTTCAACATGAATGTATGGTAAACAGTCCTCAGGCACAGGAGCCTGATCTCTAACAGGTCTCTGAACATCACCATCTTTCTCACATGCTGAGTTTCAACAACTGTTAACAACATCATACGGAAAGAAGATGAAAAAAAAAGAATATACCCTCGCTGTAGTTTCATCCTGAAGCTGAACTGTCTTTACACATTCATGACCTGTACTGTCCTTCCTTTGGAACATTCTTTGATCCTGTTGCAGAGGGGAACAAAAATGTACTTCAGATGAGTCACAAAACAAGAAAGCAGAAACTGATACTGAAATGGCTTGAATGTCAACTTCAGGTTGGATTTCAGTGTGGCCTCTGTCTAACCCAGCTCACACTTCTAAGAAATCTTAAGTAAAACCTGTCTCATAGTCCCACAGTTAGCAGCTAGAACCACACATAAGAGCATGTTTGGATCTCTAGATAGTGTTAAATTAAAAAAGTTTACATTCTTTTCTTACCAGAACAGTTATTTTTAGGACATTTGCTTCATAGGAGGGACAACGTGTGAAGTCTTCAAATAAGTAATCCCATTCTGTTGTTAAATGACATAAGATTTCCACTTCTTTTACATATATCACTCTCCTGTTCAGAAGAAGAAAGTTAATACTAGCACACCAAGACAAAAACAGATGGCAGTTCTGGGTGGAGTTAAACTATTACTTTTACGCATGTGGAGAAGAATTGGGATAAGGAGAGAAGTACATGTCTATCTGAAGCTGCAAACAACTAAACCTCCTAACTATCATCACAGGACTTTGTCAGTATCTTGAAAAATGTTGTTCAGCTGCAGCATGAATTTTGAGAAGTGACAGCCATAAACCAAACCTGGTGGGATGCCGCCTGTAGTGCCATTGTGGATGAGTACCTCAAACAGTCAGGCAAGGTGGAAATTGGTGACATTTGGGATGTGGAGATCGTAATCTATGTGTTCCTTCTCATTATCTAAACGTCTTTAGACAGTTCTGGGTCCTCAAACTGCACATCCAAGACTATTAACATCTTCAACTCTAAAAACTGCCTAATGACTTTAACATTAATTTTCACACTCATACAAAAAATTAAGATTCCATTGAGAGTGTCCTTGAACAAGCTGGTAAATGTGTGCATCATCTCAACGTTGGTTTGAATCACAAGCTAATTGGAAAAATTAGAAACGAAGAGAAGAGTATTTCCTTCCAGTAGGATGAAAGAGTCACTGACCTCAGAGTAAACTGTCTTCCTACATTTGTCCCTAGTATTGACTTCGTTACCATATTACATTTTCCATAAAGGAGACAAAATAATTTAAAAAAAAAAAAAAAATCAAGAAGAAAATGGACAAGGAAAGCACACATGCAGAGAACAGCAATCAGTTTAGACTAAGCCAGATGTCTAATCCCTGTGTTGAAACAAAGACAAACTCTTAGAAAGCCTTCAAAACTTCATACCTATTGGTAACAATAAGGTTTGCTCTTCTGCTTCGTGGAAGTGCACAGTGGTATCGGTAACTCTCTTGGTCCAGCTTTCTGATGTGCAATTTCTGAAACAGAAAACAATTTTTGAGCTGTAAAAAGAAAACTCAAAGCAGTGTTTTCAAATCAGAAGCCTTTTAAAAAGTTACCTCGTTGGTTCTTTAAGGGCAGGCTCTCACAGTGTTCTCACTCCTGGAGCTGAGTCACTGATCCATTCCACTCACACGGTGGAACATGGACACTACACTATCACACTATTTCTTCAGCTTCAATTTCCTTTCTGTACTAACAACGATTTAGTAATGTTCAGTCTGTTACACCCCATGCTGCAGACTTGATTCAAGAGTGAAAATCCTGCAACAGTACCTTTAAAAGACAGCAGTGCATGACCCAGACCCTCAGAAATAAACTGGGACTGAGCCTCTGGGTAACAGTAAATTTCTTAATTTTTTTCTGACAAACAAACAGAAACAATTAAAAGAGGCTTCAACATGCATTTATAATTGCATTTTATTTTCATATATTTAAAAGTTCAAACATTCTAAAGCATGATCATACATTGAAACTGACCCCAAAAATCCTTTAAGCTCAAAAGTGGATTTACATTTGAGAGTTTAAATCAATAGCATAGACTTTTCCTGGATTTGCTCTCTAGTGATGTGATGTTTTGAAAAATATTTTAATTCAGCATTTTCCAGCAACCAAAAATATAGGGTCCACATCTTCTATAAAAAAATATCACTTTCTGACCATCTTAAAAATTTCTGGAACTGTAAGACATACATGAAAGCAAAAAAAAAAAATGCCAGAAAGACTGCTTATCTCCACATCTGGTCAAAACATCAGAAGAGAGATGGCAGCACATGACTAAAATCAAAGTATGAACTCACATCTTATAGCTGAACCGTAGCTATTTATATAACAAGTAAAAACTAAAACACAAAACCCATCACCATTTCAGAATGCAGTTACAATCCATATTCTGGATCCTTTTGTTGGCTATGCAGAAATGAGACATGCCACATACTTAAACTTTTATTCATAAGCATGTTTGTCTATTTAAACTCAAAGCTTTGGAGAGAGAGCCTGTTGCTAGTAACTTCAGAAACAATCCTGATAGTATTTGAGATTTTACATGCAATATGTTACTAAAATGAGAGTTCCCACTGAGCTCTGTACCCACGAGATGCAATAATTCCCAGAGCTATTCTCTCTCCACCTGACACACATCAGGACAGTGGTGGTGGCATTACATAAAAAGGGACTTGCACTTGATGCACATCTGCACACTCCTGCAATTCAGGCATCTTTATTAAAAGCTTGCATTTTTATGAGAGTTCTGGAGCACTTTAAAGAAGTTCCACTCATTCTTATTGGGAACCAGTGCAAATTTACAGGGCAGAACAGTGACTCAACCAGAAATGGAAGCTGCAGTTTCTGGAAATCTATCTTAGCATCCTCTCTGCCACACAACACTGTCTCAGCACGTCTCAATTATTCACAAAGTGCTCTGCACTCCTCACAAAGCTCCCTGCTTTCACTGGGAAATGCAACGAAGTAATGCCCCTGACATTGAATAATGCATGAATTGCACCAGGGCAGCCCCTAAGTGCTGGGGTTAGAAGACAGTCTCCTCACCAGAGCAGGCATCAATACCTGCATGTTAAAAGGCAAAGCCTAACAAAGCCACAGGCACTAATTACCTGTTCGAGCAAATTTCAGCAACTGCGAACACTCCTTGTACAAGGATTAGAACTCAAGTTATTCCTTGGAAGACAATTGCCCTGTTTGTTCTCTGATTTACCCAGCCACACACTCTGTGCAGTTGTTTAACAAAATGCTTTCTGTACTGCTAAGCCTCACTGCAGGAGCCAGAGACACGGCCTGCGTGTTGTCAAATCTCCCTTGCCAGGTTTTGAACTGGCTGAGCAGATCCCTACATAGCCTCTATGCATTAGATTGAACACTTCTGGGGAAATGCACTGTGTAAACAAGTTTACACAAATGAACTGATGTCCTCCATCTGGCTACTGCCCTCATTCTGCACAAAAAATCCTTCTGAGTGGTAAAAACTAACTTGTCTTTTAAGACCTACATCTATGCTCCTCCTAAGCTGAGCTCTAGTGACCACCAATGTCTGTATTTCACACACAACTGAGTATTTAAGTGGAACATTGTTTTGTCCAGCCACTGATAGCACTGAGACATCCATTCCTTAAGGTGCCCATACAAGTTTGCAACCTCCTAAGTGCATATTTATTTTGAAAGGAACATATGCATTCAAGTTCATTAAAACAGATGAGAGGATGGGAATTCTGGTTGTAACATTGGGTCAAAACTGGATCCTCAAATAAACAGCACTGGAATCCTATAAGATGAATTATTTGCAATTAAATTTGTAAATGCATATAAACACTGACTTTCCGATTCATCTTCCTTGTTAAATATTCTATTTCCTTTAAAGACACCATCCTCCTCTTGCTTGTAGTTTACATGAGAAAACAAAACCTTCCCAACATTAATGTCTAGCATAACACACAAAATCAGTTCACTAAAAAACCAACACACAACAGCAAACAAACAAACCAACAGCAAACAAACAACCCCACCCTGCATTAAATTAACTGACTTCTGGAAGGAAGGAACTGTATTTAGTTCACCAAAGGATTTATACTTGGTTAGTATACAATTCCAATGTACAGCATTTAGAACTAAGAAAAATACAAATATCAGACGTGCAGGAACTGCATAATGTCCAGTTTTCAGTGTTATTTGTGCTACTTTTTCCTCTTTGACAGATGGAAAAAACATAGTGCAAAAAAAATAAAATAAAAAAAAACCTCACTACATGAGGAAATTTGGTCTGTTTAGTATATCACAATGATTTAATTTCATTTAATTAGCTAAAATAAAAATCCACTAAATGTGCTTTTTAAAACAGTTTTAAATTAAATCAGCTGACCACTAAATTCTAAACAGGTGTTAGAAGCAAAGAGATGCCTCTGCTCACCATTTTTTTCATCCACAATAGGCAAACAATTTGCTGTAAGAACAGTTTGTCAGGCTTAGCTTGCTAATTTCTCACAGAACCACTTTGGTTGGAAGAGACCTCTAAGACCATCAAGTCCAACCATTAACCCAGCACTGCCAAGTCACCACTACCCCATTTATGGCATCACTTAATTTAGAGATGTATGTCTCTAAACATGTATATGTGAACTCTGTTAACAGCTGACAGCATGTTGAACAGCAAAGCCCCAGAAGATTCTGTGAATGAAACCCAGGTCAAGTGAGCTGGCTATATTTTTTAATTGATAAAATTTCATAAAGAAGTAATAGGAGCTTGAATAGGAGTGGTTCATCAGATGTTTAAATGACAGGCCTATGGCATATTTCAGAAACCACAAACACAAGTTTGCTTAGCATTTATATGGAAACAGGATTTCTGTATCATGGAATTATGAGCATTTTCACAGTAGAAAATTCCATTCAATATCACAATTTCAAATTTTGCACAAGTATCAAAACATTGCTTTCTCCCTTCATTCACAGCCCTAGCTCTAACAGAAGACTAATAAATTAATAAACTCAGCATCTATCCTACCAGGATTATTTTTCCAAGTGGTTTTGTTGTTCCCATTCATAAGGAGCAAATCATCCTTAGAAAAACAAATACAGAGGAAACCAGCCCTCCCTGGCTCTCTCACCTTACTCACTCATCTAATTTACTGAAGATGGTTACTCTGTTTTGTTTGTTTTCTTAGCCTGGACAACATGAAACACTTTCATTCAGCTGCTACACAGAAAAGGTATGAATGAATGGGAGAGGACATGTTAAATGCAGCCATGTCCTCAATCTAGATCCTTAAGGCAGATAAAAACACCGTGATGGAAATGGAGAAGAAACAGAAAATGTTTACTCCGTTAATCCAGTTCTTGCTGCGTATGCCAGGAGAGAAAGAGAAAGAAGAAAAACATTAGAAACAGAATGGGAAATCAGGATTAAAAGAACATCTAGAAGGAAGTGGAAAATATGCAAGTTTTGGTCTTAAAATGTTGATGTAGACAATTATTTTACTCTAATTCTTAGCAACAAAATAAGCATTCTAAGGGAAGTTTCAAGAAATACAAATTAACTGGATTTTGATTATCTAGGACTTGAAAACAACTGTTACTCATCCTCCATATGTTAGCCACATCCAGGTGTAGAAACAGGCAAAACGTCCCCAGGACGTCTATCGCTAAGTCGTATTTCCATTAAGAACAACAGAAGGAAAGAACAAAAGGTGGTATTTGACAATTCATGCAGTTTTTTCAACAGATCCCAAGCAGCTTTTTTTAACATAATCCTTTAAGGAACACTGTAGGTTAGAGAATGTTGACTGTATTTACAATGAAAGTCCTACCTCGAATAGATCATAACCCTCAGCTTCCACCCTGTCGTACGGCCGGATGATGCCATCTTCGTGGATGAACCGGGGAGGGCGGAGATTGGACACTTCTTCAGTTGATTCTGCCACCCTGCCACGGACAGTGGAAGGGTATTCTGGTAAGCTTACTGCAATTCTGAGTCCCACCAACATACCTTTAGAAAGTCACCCTTTCATTTGCCACGTATCCCACTTACCCCCCGGGTACAGATGTAAATTGTAAAGGCACACTGCCAGTAATGAACCCAAAGCACCATTACCCAGTTAGACAGCTACAGGGCAACTTGGAGGAGTTTACACCCAACCATGGATAACTTCCTATGGATTCTCATGTTTATTAACACGCTTTCCAAAGGTCCACTTAAAACACGAGAAGCCCCTGCTGTGCACTGCTAACCACTGGAGAGCTTTACCACCTGGCACCCAACGTATGGGGAGTACTTCAGAACTTCCTCTCATCATTTTACCTCTGAATTCCCTGGAAGGTGCTGCTTGCCATATCCACGATGCCACCTGTCGGGCGGGCTACCACCCCGACAAGCCCCTTCCCAATTCCTTTAAAGAATCCTGCTGCACCTTCTTTCTTAGCCCCTTTAAAAGAAAGGGAACAGAAAAAAAAAATAAATTTTAGTGAACTACTTGAAGGCATTAAGCACAGAATTAAACCACCACTGCTCCAGGCTGCACTAGAACTGTTTCATACTGGAAACAGCCCACATTATCATTATGTACAACCCACTTACAAAGAAAGTTCCCTATGAAAAGTCACACATTGCTTCCTTGTCTGTTCAGACATGTCACTGCTCACTTACCAGCTTAAAGCCAGCAATAACTGAGATGTTAACTAGATTCTCCTTCTCTCACATTCAGTCTGGACTGTAGGCCAATATATCAGGTTATTATAGGTTGATAGTAATGACAAAACCATCTAAATACTCTAAACTGTACAAGTATAAAGTTAACTATTTCTATCTCTAAATTACAAGTTTCTGGTGATACATAACTATGGAAGAGCCAAGACAGTCTTAGAAAGCATGTGTGTTCATCCACCAACGAGAGGAGGACTCAAAAGTCCTTCAAAGTACCTGCCAGTAACCTCTAGAATACAACACAGTAACAATTAACTCCCAACATTTAAATCACTTCGACGTGAACTTTAAAAAGTGGCAAAAGTAGTTCGTCAATTGGTGCTTTTTAATTCATTATTTTTAGTACCTTTATTCTGGCTTTAAATAATAAATTGGGTACTGAAGCAGACCTAATAAAATACATCACAACCAGTCCTTAATTCATACAAAGGCTGAAAAAGCAATAAGCCAGTAACAGCTGTAAGTGTGTTTGAGTAAATCATCATATAAGATCACATTTGAATTAGAAAAATAAAAATAATCTTGCTATGCCTCAGCATCACCACACTTAGATTGACATTTCTTAAAAATACAAAATAATTGGTAAAGTATCAGGAAATCATTCAAGCAGTGCAACCTCAGTGCTTACCTTCGACAGGTTTAGTGATTATGCCTGTCACACCCCCAACAACTCCCTGAAAAGAAGAAAATAAATAAGTTCCTACTTAAAACCAGTAATGCTATAGTCAGACTAGGCAACCATTTGTTGCTCATTCTTCATTTTAAAACTTCATTATGAAGTTGAATATCAGAAACACTGTTTGGCTCGGGGTTTTTTGGGTTGGGGTTTTTGGTTGTTTGGGGTTTTTTTGTTTGGTTTGGGTTTGGTTTGTTTGTTTTTTCTTTTTTTAAGAAAATTATAACTGAAGGAAAGAAGAGAAGAGGAAAGCATAAAATGTCTGAAGAAACATTTATGCTAGCAAGAAAATCTTCTGTACACTAATCAGTCTTGTAATAATTAAGAAAGTCACTATTTCACTTGAGCTACTAAGAGGGAGCTGCCAGAATTCCCAGTTATGAGTGAGTGACTTTTAGACACATTCTACTTGCTTTATGTTCACATTCTTCTCAGTCAAGAAAAGCCAGCAGTTCTTGTAAGACCTCAACAAACAGAAAGCCCTTTGCACTGTACAGCACATGCCCAGAGCTCCTAACTCACAGCCACCTGACTTGAATGACAGAATTGACTGCAAGGTGAAAGAAGGGCCCAGTTACTTTAATTAGATGACACATTTGTCCAACATGAGTAACTGTTTATTTATATAATTAACAGGAGAAATTCCTACACTTTTTCTAAGACCCTACCTTCAGTTCCTCAGGGTGGCCAAAAGAAAGACCCAAAACACTACAGCTGATTCACTATACTGAGTCTCCTACAAACCAACTGCCTGTTTGTCTCTTCTGTTTAATTCATGAACTGATAAAGATGATATCCAACTGGCTCACACATACTTTTCAAGCAGGGATTAAGAGCTGGCACGTCACACCCTCAGCCTCATACCCGTAACAAGCCCTTTCCTCCTTTGGCCAGGCTGTCACCGAAGTCTTTTGGCTGCCGACCCATCTCCTCCCTCCGTTTCTGCTGAAATTCCTTATCCATAGTAATAGCAGCCAAGCCTTTTCCCACAGATCCAGTGATCCTCGACACCACCCCTGCTGCACCACCTGGTGGAACAGGGCAGAAAGCAAATGTTACTGGTCTTTCACAGTTTAACAGCAGACAAACACAAGAAGCCACAGAGTTCATAGGCATTTCCCTTCATATTCAGTTTAGATATAACAAATCTGCACAAATTGACTACCACATGTTGTCCATGAGAAGACCCTAGAATGTGGCCTGAAATCCATAAATATAGAAAAAGGTAACTCTTAAATTGCTTCAGTACATGTTATATTACATATTTTCTTTAATTCCTGTAACACACAGCTAAATAAAAACCTCAGGTATCTTTAACAGTAGCTGATCCAAAGAAAACTCCTCAGGCTTCTTCAGACATTTTAGCACCATTAGAATTATTTCCTTATTCATCCACAGCATGTTACAAACTCAGTTGTACATGCACTGTTTCTCAGTTTGCTTGCTCAGTTTACAAAACAGATGTTTAGATGGCCTTAGTTAAGTTGGGTATGAATGATCTGTATCACAAATAGTGGCAAGAGTATCTGAAAAATTTAATTATTCCTCAAAAAATTACTGTGTAGATATTTTAAAAATGTAGCTTTCCCTTCAAAATCAGAATAAGTCAAAGCTAAATGCAATTCATGAGTTAACCTAATTTACTAAAACAGTAACAACATGATACATACCCACTGTGTGTCCAAGAAGACTTCTAACACCAATTACAAAGCCTTCAGCAAATTCTTCGGGTCCTTGAACAGCACCCTAAAAATGAAGCTTACTGTGAATAGCAGAAAACTACACATTTATCCATCTGTTTGAAGAAAAACTAACTACTCCTTTACACTGGTGAAAGTAAGGCCACTTGAATATGTGTCACCATTAAAAAAATTACTGCTTTCTTAACTCTTCAGGGTGTAGAGCACAGTGAACAACCAAACTACAGCCCTACCAGCACATCCAGTTAGCCTACTATTCATACCCAGCTGAAGATTCAGGAAGTCATACCTGGAATGGCTCATAGAAGAAAGCTTCCACTCCCTCAGACAAGCCTCTGATTAAGCCAAATGGATTTCCAAGAACATCTAACCCCAGTACAAGAACATACATCTGTTTCAGAAGCTAAAAAAAAAGGCAAAACCAGTGTTACTGCTTGTTATACACACTGAATATACCATGGCAGAACCCAAGGCTGGTAATTTTTTTAATGTACTACCAAGTAAGGTGTTAGAGTACTCAACTAAGTATTCCTAGTAGAATGAAGACAGGCTTAGGCAAAATATGCAGTATATGTATGGATAACTATTAGAATACTTGGGTGAAGAAAAACACTAACAATAAGAACAGAAGCAATCACTTAAAATTCTTAAAATACAATTTCAGGACACTTGTGTACTCACACTTTCATAACGTGCCACCAGATTCCTATTTCAGGACCATGAAAATCAGTAGCTTTTACAGGTATTCACCCCTCTTTCATATTTCCCACATTCTGCAATGTACTCACTCAAAATTTTACACAGAGGCTTGACTAAATAAGCTTACTTGTTCACTATAATGTCTAACAACTCTCTTCATCAGTTGGTCTCTCTTGTAGAACTGATATTTAGTTTCAAAGAAGGCAAGTCTGAAAGACAAGTTATCACACGTTAGTTACAGACACCCCTTCCTTCCTCCTAAATAAACAGTTGTCTTTTTTTCCTCCAGATAATCCTGAAGCCCTATTCTCTAGAGAACCAGCCTAAACCCTATCTTCCCTCCATCCCTCCCTTTCCCCACAGGCTGTCTACATTTATATTAGAGTCAGCCAAGTTTACTATAGACCAAATTATTAAATGAATAGTAGCTTTAGTCAAAATATTAAAAAAAAAAAGTTTATTAGCTTACTTGAAAATAAGATCATCCACATCTGTCAGAGTAGCTCCAATACTTTTCAACAGCAAATTCAGAGAATGGATGGCTATCATTTCTTCCTCCTTATCTGATGCTTCACCACCAGAAGCCAGAGAGAGACTCAAATGCAACTGTCAAGACAGAATTAGTAATTTCGAATACTGAGATGAGTCACTGAAGTAAGGTGAACAAAACAGGAGAGCAAAAGAAGCCCATTCCTGTATTTAACAAGCAGCACATCTAGACATTCCAAATAAAGATGCCAAAGAGACTTAAAATTATAGCCATTTCTTCAACAACTTTAACAAGACTAGAGAGAAGATAATGTTAAAATATCAGAATAGTGTCTTGCTCCTCTAGTGCCTTCCTTGGCTTCACATTCTTGGAGGATTATAGGCACAACCATATTGGAAAAAAAAACCAAAACCACGAGAATCCAAACATACCCTAAGGGGTATCTAGTGAAATAAGTACAAAGTTGAACAAAGTGCCAGAATTTAATCATCTGTATAGGAATTTATGTCTTTTATACCTTCAGTGAAAAGAAAATCAAAGTAAGAAATTTTTTTCTTCTAAATTCCTATTCAGTCTGACAGCCTTAGAGGAACACTCTGTTGATTCAGAATAATGTATAATTACTGAAGATCTTTCTTCCCGTGCTCCAAAAAAATCTAACTGGCTCAAGAAAGACATTCAGACAAGCCCATGAAAGTGTAGTTTATTACAATTTATCATACATTACTTGGATACCTTCAGGCCAGCATTTTACCTAGCTTTCCTCATCATTATACCCATTGAATCTTCCCACTTAGCAATGGTTATGGGTTTCTTTGTACTAACGGGCAACTAAGAAAGTTTTACAACAAAGTACTAAGTTCTAGAGAACACTAAAAATATCTCTACTAGTAAGTCAGCACAAAGACCTCAATTACCCAGCAGGTTAATCTGAGGATGTATTTAGTAAGGAATTAAAGATCATTGATATCAAGTGTTTTATTAACCAAAAGTATCTCTATCACATACCTTAATTGGAGAAATATGGAAATGCTCAAAGAAGCTGAGCATTGACACGTCTGTTAGGGAAGACTCCATTAGCTCAGTGTTAAGAGCATCCACATCTTGCTGAATTAATTTAGACTGGTTTTATTAAAAAAAAAAAAGAAACCAAGGGAAAAAAAGAACAGAAGTTTCTCATCAACACATATTTATATATAATATTATTAATTCTATTTCATATATAAAACTAACTTCCCAAGGTTCTTCGCTTTGTTTTTATTTCTACTCACAACATTAGAATTGTTGTACAGTACACCTGAAGACATCATTTGTAAGAAAAAGAAACATGTAAAAATGACTCTCCTACACACACTAGGATCAAGTGTGACCTTTCTGAATACTGTGCACCTGTAGAAGACCTGGAGTCATGAAAATCTTTTCCTTCTGCTCTCTAAAGACAAAAGGTGCTGTAGACTAAAAGACAAGTCCACTGTATAAACCTTATTCCAAACAATTGTCTCATCAACGAATGCAACATTAAAAGTGACAGTTACTCAAACTTGTCAATCAGGAATGCTCACAGCCAATGCTGAACAGAAATACCAATGCTTTACTGAAAATTCTTACCACATCTCTTTATTTACTGTTGTCAAATGCAATATTCACTCATTTAAATTGAAGTGTTCAGAAAATTGCAACACTGGTACCATAAAGGCCCTGCTCTGGCAAAAATCAGCTTCTCTTCTACATTACCCTTTGTCTTTCAGCTTCTGGGTCTGTGGACGGAGTGAAAAGTTCACTGAGTGCTCCTAAAAATCCTTGATCAATTTTCAGAGCCATTTCCTGGATCAGAACCATGAAGTATCTAAAATGGGAAAAAACAAATAGTGTATACTTGTAGAAGTTTAATTTAACACATGCTAACCCTGTGCAACTGAAGTTCTGTCATGCAATGCTGCATAATAAGACTTACAATCTCCAATACCAGCTGTCTATTCAGAGTTAGAAGTTAGAAGCTATTTTAGAGACTCTATGTTGTTAAAGCACCAAATAAACACAACACTGTACAGCAAACAGGCAGACATGCAACTCTGATATTGTAATACAAAAGGGAAACAACTCTGATTACTGAAGAATTTGTGTAACAGTCCCTTCAAGTGGTCAGTCCTTACCTTCTAAAATTAAGTTTCTTTTAGAATTCTGTTTTTCCACTGGAAAAGTTGAAAAACTCAATCCAAAAAGTTAAGAGTTGTTTGGATAGGAGAACTATAAAACAAGGTTCACTTCTAAAATGCACTAAACCTCTAAAATTATATTACACCACACAGTTAAACTCACTTAAATTGCAGTACTTTGCTGTATTCATTGAATCTAGAGATGATGCTGATGTCAATGAAGGGTTTTGGTTCTAAACAGAAAAAAAAAAAGTAAGTATATGTGAGAAATAAATTGCCAAGGCTGAACAAATCTGATATTACTGAAGGCTTTCTCTTACCTGAATCCAAAGCAATTGACTTGGGAGGGGCTACAGGGTGAAACACAACAGGGAACATCGATCCTGGCAATTGGTTATCAATCTAAAAAAAATTGCATAATTACAGGAATCTTTTAATGACACAATAGTCCAAGACCATTTCCATTTTAGAAGGCTTGGGAAATTTGTTCATAGACTGTGTTCAAGAACATCATGATTCTTATTTTGGGAGAAGGAGAAAAGAGAAGAATTACTCTGCTATTATTTTGGAATGTTACCTATTTAATTATAAAAGGTCAGGTGGTTGGAGTGTTGCGTAAAGGATGCTTAGACAGTTTCACACTCACAAAGATTCATTTAGAGGGTCTGCAGCTGATGGCCTACATGGACAGTAATAGTGAAAACTACCTCCAGGCAAAAATCAAAACAAAACATGAAAGATAAAAGGAAACTCTTCCCCACCAGCTGGTCAGGAAGAGCATCAACAGGGTCCTCGACGAGTGCCCTCCCCTGGGGGACTCTGAAGTGCAACAAATTGTGATGAAGATGACAATGATGATTTCTCACTGTTATTTTCCTCTAGTCCTAAACACTTCTCACTAGTACTGCAGTGCTCTGTTGGTTAATTTAGCAGCTCTGTTAGCAGGGACTGGAGTATGCTTACCAGGTGCACGGGCTGCACAGTAATTCACTGTTCAGCTTACATGCACATATATTTTTGCATACTATTTTGGAGTATTTAAATGTCTATTATAATCTACTGTCCATTAGACAGGTAGTTTTTGTACTGAAGATCTCTGAACCTCTAGACACACCCTCTGTAATAATAAGTTACATGACTATATACAACCTATGGCAAACTAATTTTCAAAAAGGTTGATGTTTTTGTTTTAAAACACCAAAACACCTCTTTCTATCATTGCACCCTGCTTCACATGAACCCACAGTTGTGTGGAATTTTTTCCATAATATTTGCAAAGTCCTGGGATGGAATTTCTGCAGTACTTCTCCATCAACAGAGCATTCACAGCACTTCTGCTACTCGGATGTAGCGAGCAGAGTACCACATAGGTGAGATATTTCTTCATATACAATTAAAGCCTTGGAGTGTCTCTTTAGCTTACAGAAGATGATTGAAGATGGTACCTGCAACCAGTACAGCTGAGCCCGTAAGCTCCTCTGGTGAGGTGACTGTTTGAACTCCACCTGAATTCCCGACAGGAAGCTGCGTCGGATGCTGCATCGGACGGGGAGACGCATTTCCATTGGCACCTTGCTAAAATTCACCTGCAAACATAAGAAAGCAGAGCTGACATACAGTTTAATTAGAGAAATAATAAAATTTTATGCTGCTGGTAAACAGACTAGCAAGTTAAACCTGTGTTTTGCCTTAGTTTATGATCACGTGGCTACTGAATTACCCAGTGGAAAGTAACAAACCCCACAAGTCAGCCTGATAAGCACATTACACTGCAGCTTTAGTTGCCCCAAACCAGTTCTCCATGAGTTACACATTACACTGGCATAATTAAAGATATTTACAAGCAGCTGACTACTTTCCCAGCTGATGCTTTTACCCTGACCCTGAAACATTTAAGTTGTGAGAGAGGAAAGGGAAAAAGCCCCCCTTTATTCTGAGTCAAATGTAATGACTTAAAGTATATGGTATCAGAAATTTGCATCTGTAAGTGCAATGTACAAAACCCAAGTATTCATACAGCTGAGGGCATATATATTTTTCAAATGAAGGGATGATAAAGAAAATAAGCCTGATTATGGTACTATGAAATGCCTGTATTTTATCCAGCCATTTCAACACATTAAATTTATGCATGGCGTAAAGGTATGTATAATTAATGTCTGAAAAAGCTGAGGTAAGTGAATTAATTTCAAGAGTCTTGGAACACTATAGGCTCCTTTATCATATTAAGTCATGGCAACTTATTGAGAAGCTAAACCAAGCTTTCTGCAAAGAATTTAAATTACATCAATGACAACACAGGCCCTCAACCTCAAAACATACCTCAGTATTGCTGTCCAGTTTATGCCAACCTGGAGTTTGGAAAGCACTCTTAGAAAGATGCTTTTGATAGGCTTGTTCCAGCAGGTTTATTTGTTTCTGACTAAACGGTTTCCACTTCTGCCTTGGTTTCATTTCCCAAACAACACCGGAACTGCAAGACAAATAACAAGGTTAACAGTTTAAAAGTACTTAAAATTTTCTTATGCATGCAAAAAATGTAAAAAGATATCCTAATTTTTCAGGCTTAACCCCCCCCCTTTGGTTGTTTTAAACAGAAGCCAAGAAAGGAGGCAGTGAAATCCTATTTATTCAAAGTGCACAATAGCAATAAAGGTAGAACTTAGTTTTACTTGAAAAGGTTTCAAATATATTAATTTCATTTGAAATATGTCCCCTTCAACTCAACTGTATTGCTAAAATTATAACATGCTGTCAAATTTTGATTATTCAGAGGAATACTTAGGCTTCCATGTGCAATACCTAGTAATTCCTATATAAGAGATTTCTTTTTTATTTTCATTGTTAACAAGAGAGAGTCCAAGACTATGGATTGACAAGTTTATTTCTTGATCAGGTTGCTCCAGCTCCTCTGCTTGTCGTGCTTTAGAAACTAATGCAACATCATCTGTGAAAAGCAGCACTCGCTGGCGTCCGTCCAGGAAAGACACCCAGTGGATCTGAGTATTTGCATTGTAAGGGAACTGGCCACATTCATCCTGTATTGGGGGGGGAAATGAAATTTTATTAAACCATGTATCACAAAAAACCAGACTGATTAAGGTCCCTGCTGTTCAAATGAAGATATTTCTTGTTTGTTAATTTGGGAGGCAAAAGCCTTTTTCTCAAAAGCACAAAATAATCATGAATGTAACCAAAATTATATACTAAGGAAATCAGTTTCAAGCTAAAAACATTGTTAAATGTAAAAAACTGACCCAAGAAAATGCTTACACAGTATAACTAACTGGTTAACTGCCAGACTCCAGCTGTGAGAAACTAAATCCATTCCCAGTGTAACTGAGACAGAAACTTGCTTTCCTGTCCCTACTTCCAGCTACATTTTCAGTTTTCTGAACTTTGTGCACAGCTAACAGAAAAACCAAGCCACCTCTGAAGAACTCAGAGTTTCACAAAAGGTGCAAGAGGGACTGGTTTTTAGCCTACATTCCAGTTAAGTGAGAAAAATCTTCCTCCATCAATGCTTGCTTCCCCATTCTTTACCAACATATTTGCCCAGTCTTATCCTACATTTACCTCTGCTCCTAGTTACAGCTTCCCTCCATCCCTCACTCATTTTTCATCTTGACCATTGTTATTTTGCCCCCACTTCACACATTTTCCCATTTTAATACTGCATGACTTACAAACACTGAAAGAGCTCTTAGTGAGCAACTCAATTTCCTGCTCCATGCAAGCATCTCCCACAGGAAGCAAGTGTCACAACAGTTAGGGGTTTTCTCCATCTTTAGGGAGATACTTAAGCCAAATGCAGTACTGCTAGAAAACTGCTGAATTATTCATCCTCTGTACTGTTGAGATACACCCACAGCTCATACACTTTATCTTTCCCTTTTCATATCCAGGAAAAACATGGAGAAAATACAGGTTGGAGTTTGTGTCCAATCCTCCAGTTATATTAATCTAAACATTTAAACCTTTGCTACTTGAGTGTAGACTCACAAGTCTCTCACAGGACAAGAGAGATGCAAAGTTACTGAAGAAGCTTTCTCCCAGATAATTCTGATCTTGTTATACTACTAGACCAGTTCAGCACTTACTTCTCCTCTTCTGAAACTTACCTTAAGCAGGTCGTGTGTACCAAACTGTTGGGAGTAGCCCCAAGTCAATTTCCTTGTTTTAGTTGGATCTGTCCATGCAAACAGGCACACTTCCTTTGGTTTCAGCTCCATTTCCTCTTGTAACCCACTGCAGGTTAGAAGAAAAGGAGTAAAATGACAGCATTCACCAGTTAAGATCACTGACTACAGTGGTGCAAGCATCTCACAGTGCTCTATGCTTCATCCCTCCAGCCTCCTGGGGCAAGGCATGAAGGGCCTAGGCCACCCACTCCAAACAAGCCCAGCTGGAGCCAGGCTCTTGGTGAGCTAAGATCTATACTCCCACCTTGATCTCTCCACTTCCTCAAACTATGAAGACCTCTTAAAACTAGACAAAATACTTCATTAAAAGAGTACGATAAAGGTGTTCTATTTTTCAAGGTACCATAGTGGTAAGAGAGAACTACTTCCTTCAGGAAGGATACTCCCACAACCAGTGAGGAATTGTTTCTTTCACATACCTCTGTTTATACCTGAGAGACTCCCACGAAGTATGGTTAACTATCAAAGCTGGAGCAGCTCCCTCGTGGTAATCCGAGAAGCTTATGAGAGTCGAATGCTCCGAAACATTCACATCGACCAGTAAACCCCCCCTCTGGAAGGGAAGTTAGACAAAAAGTTCAGCATTTGTTTTATGCAGAAATTCAAGTTAGAACAGACTAGATCAATCTTTCACCAGCCTCTTACAAATGAAAAAAGGAAATACACATTATCTAGTAATGGTAAGCTCAAATACAGTGGTCACTGCAGATGCTACTGCTGCTTTAAGGCAAATTATTTGTTGATTTAATTTAAATGGAAAATTGTATTCAAATTATATTATTTTTAAGAATTATTTGATTTGACTAAGTTCCGTAAAAACTGAAGGCAAATACTCCCTTCACTTTGTTACAAAACTTAAAATTATATTTAAAAACTACAATTTCTTGCATACTCCTTAAAACTCTGAAAGGCTACACTAGACAAACATACTAAATCCTTTTTTAATTTTTAATTTAATAGCAATAGAGCTGTTCAGCTTCCTACAAGCTTGTCAAAACTAAATCAACTTGACCAATTCATACAGCTATGAAAACATAAACATTGCAGACCTGATTCACCACCTTTTTTATGCAACAGAACTGAAGTGCCGTGCACCAACAAACTTAAGACACAAGGTTTCAATCTTGGGGTGATTTTGGGGAGTCAAGCTTCCCTGAAATGAATACCCTAAGGTTAAAATGGAATATCAAGAACAGACCACACAAAGTCAGTCTCACCAATTCATCCAGCCTTAGCAGAGTACCATTATCCTGGGCTTTAAACAGGAATGGTTTGGATGAGCTTTCATAGCCGACCACCCTCACACAGAGCTCACCAGATGAGTATTCAGGCCAAAATGGAAGACACTGTAAAACAAGAAATATGCATGACTAACAGTTCATGTATGTTCTGTATAAGCAGCCAGCAGTACAACAGTCTTGTGTAACTAAAACTTTGAGATTCAAAAGACTTAGTTCTTTCCCCAGTATCTACTGAACACCTCATTTACAGTTAGTAAATTATCTAAACTGAAGGACTTGATGATTTTACTAATATATGCAGCCTGTGCTGTTCAAGCTGCCTTGAGTATCCACATCATGCCACCAGAAGTGACTGAGGTTCTATAAAAGAACTTTAAGTGACAGCTAGAGACCAGTTGTTTGTCTACATTAATACCCAAAGGAAAAACACCGAAACATTACCTCTGAAGTCGAGATATAATTCCATTTATTTGTTGGAAAAGAGCCATCAGGACCAATTTCTCCAACTTCTAGTTCCAGAGAAGATTTGTTTGCTATTGTGTAGAATGGAGTGAAGGTAACAATCCTGGTAAGGTTAAAACTGCTAATTTTGATGCTAACTCCAACCTGTTGAACAAGGAGAATTTAAGGAATCAACAACAAGCTTCAGAGAAAAGTCAGGATGGTAAAAAAGAGAAGCCAACACTACTGTAATTACAAAGGCTAGCACACAACACTCCTGTTATGAACACAACACAATTAATGCAATGGTAAAGAGACAGTTTTAGCTGTAGCATTTGTAGCTGTAGAATTTGTGGGGAAAATCCAGCAGGAATCCCTCTCCAGTAAATCAAGACCATCTAAAATGATTGTATCATCAGAGATCAGTTAATGAGTATATGGAAACATAACTCCCCATATATGTGCATATTGTTATAAAGTATGTTCTTTATTCTGTTTAGTTGTGGAAATCTAGTCTTAGACAAGTCTGCTGAGTGAAGAGCTAAACACTTGAAAACAATTATTAATTTCTGAATGTGAACTCTTGGCTCCACTACGAGTTCACCATTGTATTTTCCAACAGCCTAGTACTATGCATTTGTTATACAAACCACATGTTTATCAATTACACTGAAACTTCTGCTGGTGAAACTACTTATCACAAAGTGCTGAAGACCCGAGGCATAAAAATTATAACCCTAGATGTTAAATATTTCCATGACTTAAAAAGCAACGTAAGTACTGAAACAAAGGCCTTAAGGAGTGAAAGAAGTGAAGCCAAAAAAAAAACCCAACAGAGCTCCACAAAACACAGAAACCTGCCTTACCAGATAGTCCATGT
This sequence comes from Podargus strigoides, assembly GCA_028020825.1. Classification (NCBI taxonomy): domain Eukaryota; kingdom Metazoa; phylum Chordata; class Aves; order Caprimulgiformes; family Podargidae; genus Podargus; species Podargus strigoides. The sequence continues at coordinate 173,263,333 of CM051663.1, forward strand.
TATTAGCTGAACACTTGACACATCCATAGCTTCCTACAGTATCAAGGGAAAAGCTACTGGACCAAGTGCTAGTTGAAATACACAACTGGATCTACATACAAAAGAAGAACAACATGTAAAGTACTTAACAAATTCATTTGACAGTTCATGCATTATGGAATGCCATTATATCACATGTAGCAGTACAAAGATGAAACTAAATTAAGACAAGCTTAAGTATGCAGTACCTACTGTTCATTTCCTGTTTTATTAGGCTGTGCCTGAGATGTTACAGTAAAAGGTAGCAAAATAGAGGAGTCCTCATTGACTCCTGTGCTCATGACAGCACACACGGATAGGAAAAAAGCTACAACTTTGTGGTGCTTCCCAACCTTGAAAAGGTTCTTCAACTATTGTTGGGTGAAAAAGATATTTAAAAGGAAAGAAGGGCCACTTCAGAAAAAATACTCTATGCTACAATACTCTTGATCTGAACATGCAAATATCACATCAAAACAAAATCAAAACAGAAGAAATATGTTTAATATTGGACAGAATATTTACACTGTGCATTTTAAATATCAAAGTACCTAGTGGAGTAAAACACAAGCCTGTGCTTCCTCTTTATTCAGTGGAAAATGCCTCCACAAGATTTAGAGCAGCCTTCCTTTTCACTATAAAGGGAGTCCACATTTCTTATTTACTAATCTACAGTAAAATCCTCTCCCCAAGGAAATTATTAGGGTATCAACTGAGTTTTCAGGATTTAACCACTCTACACCATCAGCCAGCTTCAGATCAGGATGAATGTTAGCCCATGGGATGCAGTGGAAGACATGGAAAAAGTTGAAATACTTTTTGTCTATCTGCCTTCCCTTACACTTCGTTCAAAAGGTGCAATTAAAAAGAAGAAAGCAGCAGCAAAATGAAAGCCTATACATTTAAATACTAGCAAAAAATAAAATTTGGTATACCAAACTGGGGAGGGGTTTCCCCTCTCAGAGCAGGATTTGCAAGTACCACCAGTACAACCACCACCTAAAATAAGCATACCTTATTTTTACTAAAAATATTTTTCTTTTTGAAGGAGAACAAAACAATATCTCTGTAGTCTGCAGGATGTTTCACATGAGTGTCTTCAGCTCGATACTGGAGAACACGGGAAGTCTTGTTGATGATCCAGTAAGGACTGAACACTGACAAGATCATACGGCTCCCAACGCGCCTCGTGTGGACGTAAATATCCACTGTCATCACTGTCACAGAATGGCACGTGAAACACACAGAAAAAAATTCAGGCATGCCATCATGAATTTTAAGATGCCCATTCCAGTCTCTGCCTTGGTATTTTATCAAGGCAAGCTCCATTATTTCTCCACTGATTCTTGAATTAAAAACATCTGCAGCACTCCCTTCTGCCAGTTCACGGACTTCTGCTGTTCCCTATAGCAAAATTCAAAAGGGTAAATTAAGTTTTTAGTATATGAAATCTAGGTATTCAAAAAACAGCATTTTAGTCTTCTCTTGCAGGATACACCTTTTGGAAATATCAGTGCCACATGTCCCAGTCTCCATTCACTTTCATTTGAGCCTGGCCCTTTGAATAATTTGAGATCACTTGCACTTTTCTTGCAGGACAGCAAAGACTGCTTAATTCTGGATTTCAGGAATGCAAACTGGTTCCAATGTGTTTCCCCTCTCTGTCCTCTCTCTCCCTCCTCCATGATTTCCAATGGATTCTGGAGATGAGGTCTTATTCAAATACTTACCCTACTGTGGGCAGCTCTGCATTGGACTGTGCTGCAGATGTACAGACAGGGCTTTTCATGTTAAAGAACACCCAAGGCTGAAAGCTGGCAGCTGTGCCATACTGTTTGGTAGCACAGCTATCCGCATGGAGTAGCACTCCACAACAGCTTTCCTAATTTTTACTGAGAAACAGTATCTTTCACCCTATTGAACAGTGGCCATGCTTGATTAGTCGAGTGAAGACAATAAGCACATATCCACCTACAGGTATAGTGACTTCAGAAATGGATTTCAGCTACTAGGTTCTAGCTCTTCAGTCAGGGCAATGGCACTCTGCTCTACATTCTGTGATGTTGAGTAAAGGATTTACAAATGAAACCATAGATTAACTTACCTCAAGTAAATATCTCAACGAGTATGGTAAAAGATTCCTCATGGTCAGTGTGGGGTAAAGGTGGATAACATAGGCAGGATCCCACTCCTCTCCATAAGCTGAAATAAAGTTTAGTTCATCAGGTACAGCTGTTGAGCTGATCATTAGAGGCAAGAAATTTGTCTCTGTGGCTGGGCACTGTAACAAGCACTTCACTTCATTGCTCCTATGTAGTTCTTCCCTCCAGGCAATGTAAGTTGTAGACTCTCTGAACTGCCCCTCTAACACTCCTGTTGGTCGAACATATAGATGACACCTATGGGAAGAAGACAGCAAACAGTACACAATAGTTTGGCATTGACAGCTAACAACTCATTTTCAAGTAACTGCTAACATTCTGAAGGGCTTTTGCAGCACTCTAATTCCCTAATAAAGGAAGCATTTTGTGTTTTCAGCCCAGTCAGAAAGAGTTCCAAGAGCAAATGTAAGCTTCCACACTAGTGCTGTATTTACACATCAGCCTCACAAAGATTAGTCCTACAGAAAAGAAAAAGTGTACCTGTATGAATGCAAAGGAACGTGAAATTCCTCTTCTGGCCTGGACGTGCCAATTGGCTCCAGTGACCTGGAGTCTCTATCCAGTTTATAGATTATAAATGGGATTGAGAAATGGTTCTTGATCTAGGATCAAAACACATAATTTCCATTACATTTCAATGGTACACATTTCTAAAAAACCACTATGAATAGCAACAAGGGAAAACAATATTAGCAGAACATACAGTTCTGGATGAGAACAACATGCCCAGCCTATTAGAAAACCAAGCTACTTCTAAGTTCCACGAATTGAAAGAGCTGCTTAAAATGCAAGGTCACAAAAAAGTACATACTCCAACCTCAACACTGAGGATATCAGAAAGCCAAAAGTTAAAAAGTGCAAACCCCATTTTTCATTTAACAGGAAGACACACACATACAGAATACAGATTAAAAAAATCACCCAACAAATAGAGTAAAATACTTCATACTTTGCCTTTAATTAACCTTTTTTGGAAAAGGAAAAAAAAAAACCAAAGTCACTCAGAGAAGAGCACTGCTTTCAGGCTTTTGGTGTGGTCGGGTTTTTTACCTGCAGAGGAGATCGTACAGTAATGACCTTATTCCCTTCTGCAGCATCTATCTGTACAATGATGGAGTCTGAACCATCAACACGAAGGTTTCTTATGTTGTACAGTCGGCGACCTGGTTTGGCTATGGGGATGTTGACCACTTCTTTATATCCTTGAAGTTCTAGTGCATAAAAACATACAGAAGTCTTAATTAGGCAAAACAAATCACATTACCACTTTCTATTTGAACAATACTTTAGCTCCTCTAAACTCAGCAACAACCAGGATCAAAGCACTTTCTGGCAAAAGCACCTTAAAATCATATTTGAGCATCACTGAAGGAAAGCTTTAAGGTGAGAACACTCTTGAAGACCATAACTTTAGATTATGATTTATAAGTAGCACGATAAATAGACTAAACAGTAAACAAATGCATTTGTTGGGTGAGTTAACAAAATGCAACATAGAACATGATCTTTGTATCACAGCCAAGTACCTTCACATAGGATGGAAAGGAAAAAACCAGATTATTATGTGTGAGTAGTTATTATACCCTATTCTCCTAGGAGTATTTTCTGGCAAAGCTAAAAACACAGAAAAACCATAACTGCTCTCCAGTAAGTGGGTAACTACAGGAAGTCAAATGGCAGTAGGGATATGAGAAATAAAGATCCTGTTTAACAGGGGTTTGAATCCACAGGCCTGTGTCTCAGGGGTCTGGAAGATGGTCCATCAGTGACTAGGCTAAAATGGAGTCCCCCTTTCCTTCAAAGGGGAAGAAAAAATACTGTGCTGCTCACTCTGAAGCACTGGAAAAGGGAATTTTACATCTTTTTAACAAGTCCAGCAGCTGGTTTAATATTTTTAATTGCCATCAGCATTCAAAAGTCGTTTCAGACCATGTACTTGACCTGAATTTTGATCCCACTGAATTTCACCATGCTGACTCCCCCATATTATTCCCACTCTCAACATTATAACACAGTGTTCCCTAGCATAATACCTAGATTTAAAGAGAAGACAGAGCTTTCTTGTCGGTACAATGCAGACAACTTTCCTCGTTGGGGTGCTTCAAAACCAGAGTATTCCAGTTCCATGCTCTGCCCAATGTCTATGTTGTTCACATTTTCTTTTTCAACTGAACCAACTATGCGAAAAGAGGAGCTGGGAAGGACTTTGAGAGGAACACCTAGGGCATTTTTCACTATGAAAGGTGCTGTCTCTTTGAAGGAATAGTCAAACGTGGATGCAGTCCCTTCTGAAAATGCCTGTAATTAACAACATATATAGTACATCATACCTCAATAGCCACAATAACATATGTATAAAAGCTTTAAAGACAGTTCCCAGCAACTATCATTTTAAAGAACAAAGAAAAAATAGAGAGAGAGAGCAATGCCTATGTCTAATATAGTAGTATTTCAGGGAAGAAAAGGTTCCTTCCAGAAAATTTCATTATTTTTCTGTGATTTGCAGCAAATACAGATGCTACAATAAGCAGTGAGAATTTTTTAGTTATTGGGTTGTAAGAGGAAAAATAAGATCTGGGTCACAGAAGTCCCAAGCACATCATTCACCATGTACACACTTCACATTCAACCACAACTTATGCTTACAAACATTTGTTTGATTACACAAAAGCCATGGTAACTGACTGCCAATATAGACTTACAGCATAAGCAAGTACTAACTTAGAGAACTGCTGCTCATTTAGAATTAAAAAATAAATTGGCACAAGTCACATTCTGTAAAAATAGCTTGGTTTAGTAACTGAAATTTCTCCCCCCTGCAAAAAAGAAAAAGTGGGGGGGGGGAAACACCTAGGACATTCATAAGCACACCTACTATCACAATAAAAATAGTGGGAAAATATTTTTAACACACTGGACATTCTAATTCTACAATTTGAAGGCCAATCCTAAAATGCACACTTACTTAATATTTTATTAAGGAGAAAAGACAGAAGAGAAGTAAATTTCTCTCTTAATATTTCAGAAAAAGGATTGTAGAAAATAGTTGTGTTTACTGAAAGGCTCTATTTTCATTCAGCCTGCTTGTTCCTGAAGCCCTGCATAAACACATTTGCTCTTCTAACATAGAAATTGCTTCTTTCAAAAGCTAGCACCCCCTTTTTGTTAACTCTAAAGGACTAATCAGAGTAAAACTCCTCAGCCCTGCTAGAAAACATCTGTCAGGGCTGCAGAACAGTCACTGGCTTGTGACTGGCACCAGAGAGTTCTGTTAAAAAAAAGAAAAGAAAATCACAGCTCCCTATAGAAGCACGTAACTCGGCACCTTCTGCCTGTTAGGACTACCTTGGCTAAATTACTGAAGACAGCAAGACATGACTTGGATATTGTTATATTCATTGTATCCTTGGAGGAGATGTTAACTGCAGTTTGTGGCTCAGGAAGAATAATGAAATCATCCCCAGGCATCAAACTTCTCTCTTGGACAGGGTTAGTCTTCATCTAAAACAAAAATTTAATTAGGCAATTATGAACACATAGGTTACTTTCTCCTATGTTAAAAAAGGAAAAAATTTGACCTGCACTTGACAATTTCACCATACTAAGGAAAACCTTGTACCTCTCAGACACCTTACACAAACACAGACATTTTATACCAACACTGAAGGCAAGCAATTTATTTTCTTTCCTCTGTGTCATTACACACTACATTCTGCCTATGCACTGTACAACTAACATGATTCAGCAACACCTTAAGATGGCTAAAGACCAATCTTTTTTTCATGTGAAATTGCACAGCTCCCTCAAAGCAACAGCATTCTGAAGGTCAGTGTTCTGCACATACAACTTTTAAGAAATAGCTGTCTATTCTAATTATTTCACATAGTTGCAAGTATGTTTACATACTTCCAGCTTCAAACTCCACTGCTTCTTTCCTCCTTCAATGCGTTCAATAAGTGGCTCCCACACTGCATAGCTTTCATTGTAATAATGAATCTGAAGAAAGAACCAAAATTAAATAAGGCATCTAAAAATAAAGGACTGAGTTCCTTCCAATAGCATTTAGTATGAAAAACACTAATAAGAAAACAATCTTAATTTCACATTTTGGAGGTCTAGCATTAACTTATCAGTACTTCAAAAATTAATACACCAAAGTGCAAGGTATCATACATTTTTCATAAGTGCCATCATTTTTGAAGAATTTATTACCTGGCTGCTTTTAGAGCAACCAGCCAGCCTGGTAACTCGTATCATTCTAACAAAAACAGGTGGGCAATAAGAGTAAACATCAATATTCAACTAAGCCAAGCTCACTGTTCATGCAGCAAAAAGTGAATATACAAAAATAACAGAGAAACAGAGAGGACTAGATTATTCCACAGTAACCATTGCCATTAAAATCTACTATTGATGGCAAAATTTCTGGGAAAAACACATTATGCTTAGTAATACTTGCCTAACTACTGAAGAACTCCTCAGAGTTACAATTTAAACCTCCCATCAATTTAGCACAGAGAAAGTGTACTACAACATTACTTGGAAGATTCTGAAAAGGTAAAAGTGTTTTAAACTGCTAACAAGTTGCTCCTACATACCTCCAGTGACATATCAGCAGTGACCTCCATCAGTGACGACCAGTTTTTAAGGACACCTGAAAATACAGATTCTACTAACAGTAAAGGGACAGTACGATGTCCCAGACCACACTCCAAGGTGATCTGGACTGACTTCACTACAACATCAAATTTCTCTTGTTTCAGAGTATGTTCACGGTCCTTAAAAGTTTCTGTTACTTCTGTGGCTATGTCAACACCAAGAAACCAAGCATTGCACTGATCTATGGGCTTCACTTGCCACAAATTCTCAGAAACTTCAGTTGCTCCTCTAGAATCCTCCTCCATTGCTTTAGGTTTTAAGGCAGCCATAATGGTCATCACCGTATTCAGAATTATTGGTGAGATCTGGAACAAAGAAAAAAGTCCATTACAGCTCAAAAGATTTTAAAACTAACATACCAAACGTGATAAATGGAAATGGCAAACATCTCTTGGGTTCTCCTTACACATACATACACAGCACTAATGACCTTTACAAGAGATGCAAATTAAATTCCAAGATAAAGAAACAGAATCCATTCATGGACCTCTTCTTATTTTCCTGTCCTACAAAATTTCCCAGTTCCTCCCTCACAATCCCATGGGCTCAAGAACAGAATTCTCACATTGGAATTTCACTTTTACTGATACGTGGTACTTCCATAACAGCAGGTGCTATCAGCCTCTTCCCTACTACACTGTAAAATGTACTTTTATTTTTAAGCTCCTCAAGGTGTTCAAAAAAGCATGTTTGCAGTTGCATACACCACTATTTCAATTAGCAATAAAGTACATCTGTTAAAAGCTTTATGCTTTAGGAACCATGCACTATTGGTTACTATTTGAGACTTCACCACTGACACCTTTGCAGATCACAAATGCAAACTTGTCAACTTTTATAGGAGAATTAGGAAATTACACTCAGAAAGACCTTTACTACAGACACAATTATTAATTTACCTATTAAGAACAAGATATTTCACACTGCATATCATTCTGGAAACCTTGTGTATGTGCTCCTGCTTTTATGTCTTCCTGAAGAGAAAAACAGAGATGGTGGTGGGAGAGGGAAGAGCTGTTTCATAACTTTGGAAGAAACTGGTACGAGGAATCCTAGGGTCTTAGAGTATTTAAAATTAGTCCTTTTTTTGCCAAGGGACTGCCAAAATGAGCAATATGTAATGATTTTTTACAACACAGAGCAGCTCTAAAAAGGATAAATGCCTATCTCTGGAACTAAACTAATGGGGAAAATTGAAATTTTAAATAGCAATATGTAAATTAAAAAAAAAAAAACAACCAAGCTACAGTCTGAGAAACTCATCAGTCCTGCCAAAGACAGCTGTAGTAGTCTTACCTTTATAGTAAGTTCTTCTATTGTTACTACCACAGTCTGCAACCCTGAGACATGCATCATATTTTCCATGACCAAAGAACACGGTTGTAACACCTGAGTGAAAAATATAAAGAAATATCATTTGGTTATTAAGGTAACTACGGAAATCTAACCTCTTCAAATGATCTTGCATTTTTTAACCCCATAGGCCAATGGGATAATGTTCCCATAGAACACCACCACGTTTCAAAGTACCAGCATTCTTTACACAGCATTACTGTGCTTCATTCCAGCATCCAAATTTGAACAAGAGCAATTTTGTACTGGAAGGTTAAAAGCTAGTGAAGTAAAAGCTTTTGACATAAAGCTTAAAAAACAGACAAAACATTTTCTTCACAAAGAAACTTCTTGTTTTATTTACAAATGCACTCCATGGGTTTCAGACAGAGCTCTGTGTGATGAAGTCTTGTACCTACTGATGATAGATTCACCTTTAAATAGCATACCACACATGCACACTCCCTTCCTATCTTCATAATCATCAATGATATGAAAACTGAATTTTCTGAGTGCCAAGCCTCAGGACATGCCTGCCAAGAGTTCTCATGACTTTTTTCATTATGAAAACCAAGTTTTCTTACTGTAGTAACACTCTTGTCTTGTTTCTCTCTGAGAAAGGCACATGCCAACACTTTGAAGCCCTTCACTTGAGCAGTCATCCTTTGTGCAAGCTTTCCAGATGTCAGAGAAAAGTCACACTGGAAGGTAACTTTTAAGGCAGGAGCATCAGCACTGGTCAAATTAGCAACAAACACAATTTCTGGATCCATGATCACAGCTTTTACTGTCATATTTGGCCGTGCAGATATTTCTGTGAAAATAAGTAAAAAAAAACCCTCTAGAATATAAAAGGTTTGAAAGTGTTATGTATATAATAATCTACAGTTTCAAAATATACAACTTGCAGAAGGGTAAGACATTCTTTGCCACTCACCTTTAAAGATTAATTTGTTCTTTTTACTTGCTTAACTACTACCTACATAGCACTTTTTACCCCAAGGATGCTTCCTTTGCAACATTACAAGGGGAAAAACCCTGTTTAGCCTCAGTGATTTTCACTATTCAGCTCTGTTGGAGAGCACAACCCCACTACTTAACACAGCAGCTTTAGTACCACTACTGCTTACAACAATCCAAGGCAGCAGTGCCCAACTTACACACTATGAAGAATAAACTCATTTCTTAAGTCTGGCAGCGAGATACCATCTTGAAAGCTTTTCGAATTATTTCAGTATGATGTCCATAAAGCAGGGGAGTGGGGCTGAGGGGTGAAAATTAGTTTTACAGACCTGTTTCTGGCTTGGATTTCCCAGGAGCAACGTGCTTCAATTGGAACTGTGCAGATCTTTCAGTTGAGGATGTCGGCATCGAGTTAATGAAAAAGTCTGCTACTGTCAACAAAAACTCCATACTGGCACATAGGTACAGCTTGTCAAGGACAGCAATGACTTCAGTTCCATTTTTATCCTGCTTGTAGCTTATATCTATCATAGAACTGTCATTTGTGTCATCTTTCTTGTCTATCATTCTGGAAAACAAGTTTAATTAGTATTTCCAACATCATAAACACACAGATTTAGAAACATGAGGATGTATAAGTAGTGTCATTTTTTCTCCCCATGCCATTTATATATAAGAATTAAAACATAAGCAATAAGTGTTTCCTTCAGAAATAAGATGGTAGAGACTTCTCCAAAAGAAGAGTAATTTCAATTTAAAATTTATATGCTACAGTTTTGGAACTACACATGCAGCATGTAACAATCAGACTCAAGTTTTAGTTCTGATGCACTCAAACTTACCTTGCAGTCACATTCTGAATTCCTTCTCTGAGATCATCCAGGGTACATGCCTTGAGTTTAACATTAATATCCATTGAGCCATCTGAAAACATCTTCCCCGACGACGCCATGAGATGCAGGCGGAGCTCACCAAGGCGTAATCTGTCACTGTGCAGTGAAAGCAGGGACTTCTACATAATGAGAAACAGTAGGATCAGTTATCACAGAACAAAGGAATCAGCATGTTTCCCTTGCTGCTAGCCATGTGCATTCTGATCCGTGAACTGAAGGATCTGATTAGCTTGTTGCTGCCATCAGCCCCTCCAATCACACAAACTAGTCCAAGAAATTCACTGAGAAAACAGAAAAAACAGGTTGGGTTGTAGTGACATTTTTTCTTCACCACGTTTCTAGCAGTTGTTCACAATGTTAACTGAAGGATAACCCTCTGAAACTCATATCAGAGGATTCCTGAGCTCCCATCCCACTAACTCACTCACAACCAGGACTTAAGCAATAAGCAGAAAAGATACAAAGAAGAAACAAAAATAAAGTCCCAGTACAGTGTGTTTCCTTCCCGTGATGCTCCTTTGACAAGGACTTTTTAAATTTATACACCCCTCATATAAAAAGCACCACAAATTCCTGCATTATAGTCATTTCAAAAGCAAGCTACCACTATATACCAAGGCTTACAAAGCAAGCACCTTCACACCTGGACAAAGCATATTAAGGCGTGAAAAACAAGGCAACATTGCACATCTTTCTCTTCTGTTTTCAGCACAGCAAAGATGTCCATTATTGCTCAGCCTCAGGGATATGTAAGAGAGAACTAGGGGCCATGTACACGTTGAATTTGCTTACTAACTATATAGGCACCATGCATAGAACTAGCATCATCTAGGCTAGCAATTCCTGCTTTTCAAATCTTCGTTTTTATTTTAGGTAATTAAGATCAAGGCTTGAATGACCAAACAAAATGGTGAGTGGTTTTGGCTGGCTGATTTTTAAGTGCCATTTTTAGACATGAACTTATGCCCTTCAAATTAAGGACATTCTCTGACCATAAAACCTCTAAGTTCCAGGATAAATGGCATAAGCTCCGTAAGGCAAGCACTGCAAAGCCAACCCAACTGACACAAATCTTTGTTTTACTAGCCAGAGTCCTGCCCACGTGAGAAGCCTGAGTTCCCCACTCCATCTGTAAGGTAAAAGTGCTGTCACTTACCTGATTCATATCACTATTGTAGAGAGTTACTGAAAGTGACTCAAAATTAAAGTCAAATGTAAGCGTTGTGTAACATTCCGCAGAAGACTGAACTGAAGAAACAAAAGCAAGAAGAGAATCTGTCAGTGAAAAGAATGCATTTTTTACTTAAAAGCACTGGGCTTGGGGGTGGTTTTCTGGGTTTGGGGTTGTGTTTATGTTGGGTTTTTTTGGTTTTAGTTTTTAAATTAAGACCAGAAAGTCACAAAAAGATGAAAAGTTCTAAATCCTGAGGACTATTCAAAAAATTCACACTTTTATTTACTCAACATCACCCTGTTCTATTCAAGGCATGCTAAAATTACCTAGCACAGAGTGGTTTAAGAACCTTAAAAAAAGCTGCCAGTAATTTACTGCATTTCTTCATTTGTTTTAATGAAGAACTACAGAATACCATCCTGTAAGAGATGAATCACAACATAAGGGCTACAAAAACTTTTTAAGCTCCATTTATGCACATACATTCTTATTTGTAACTTCTCATGTACACAAAACACAAGTAACAACTGAGAAAAATAATTTATACACATTGAAGTGTTTCAGATAAATGTGATGTTTGAATTTGCGAACAGCCCTCTGCCCAAGCACACTCAGCTTTGGAATTGAACATACCCTCACAGAGCTCAGATTCATGCGGAAGTTTCCCCCTTTTAAGTATCTGTGTATCTTCAATATTCTCTTGCACAGTATTTGGCTGGGATGAAGCCCCTCCAAGGTTTTCAAGTAAAATTTTCATTACAACAGTTAGATCATCTTCACTGAGTGCAATCTGTAAAATGATAAAGGCACAACTTCATTTTTGGTGACAGTATTTCCTTCCAACACAAAACCCTGTATTAATCAATTTGAGAAGAAACAACATGCTGCTTCCACCATGAACAAGCTGTCTAGTCTAAATGATCCTGGCCAAAACACCCTAAATCATTTGCCCATTTTCCCTCAGATGTCATTTGTTACTTGTTATGAACAGGAGTTGCAAGACCTAACACTCTGCATGATAAATGACTTTACTGACTGTTGAGTCAAATGATAGCTCCAACAGACCCCCAGAAAAATAAAAATAGGTTTTATTCCACTTTTATGCAGCTACACCAAAACTGTTCATTATACAATATCAAACCCCTAAGATCTATGAACTGGTCAGTCAAGCTGGAAATCTTTTAACATTCTGTAGAGACCAGTTGCAACAAGTTTACAAGCTCCTTACTTTTGATTTAGTTATAATTTGCCATGATGTTACCTGCATTGGTTTTAGGTCTCCTTTGATACCAATTGTTGGTGTTTTATGATACCAAGTTGATGCTAAATTTCTCTGGACCAGCAGAGTCAAACTCACGGGACGTAGTATTTCAGAATCTGGTTGAGAATCTGTGGCTATAATGCACCTACAAAAGACAGTGGAAGCAGCAGAGGAAACATACTGAGTAGCTGCAGAATCCCAAATCAAATCACATTAATCTAGGGGGGGAAGACAGGCAGTGTTTGGTTTTACTATATTTTCATTACCTATCCTCTTTAAATAATATAACAATGCTGCATGCAGAAAAAGGACCTGTTTTCTTTACAAACACTTTTTGATTCAAAAGGAAACTCCATGTATACCTTGATAATTTCAAATGAGTTAGTTGCACATCCATGTTGTCAATGACTGGAGGAAGAGAAGATTCATCTGAAGACACCAGCTTGAATTCATTCTGAACTCTAATTAAGCCAAGATCAGCTACCAAAGCATTACATGAAGTTGAAGATTCAGGAACAACTATAACTGGAGCTTTTAAGTTGACATCCATTGAGAGGCGGAAGCTCTTTTTAGCAAAGTCTTTCATGCTGGAAGCAGCCATTTCTGCTGCCTGGACAGTGACTGCAGTCAGGGCTTCTTGTGCCATTTGGAAATTGTTTAGGAAGTTCTATGGATAGGTAGTAAAGAAAAAAAAAAAAAAAAAAAAAGAGTTCTATGAGAGCAAATAAGCCTTGGAAAATGTAAATTTAAGAAAAATAGTACAGCTGTGGCAGAAATATGAGACTTCTAATTCAATCATGCAAGCTTCAAAAGAGAAAAAGGTGAAAACCATACACAAGCTAAGACACTGCTTAACTATTTAATTTTTTAAGCTATTAAAGCCATCAACTCAATTCATTCCTTGTTTTGTCATCCTTCTTCTTTGTCATGCTTCTATAAAGCAGTGCAATGCAAGTGACACTTCTTCAGCAAAATACTTCCATATGCTTGTACATCAGCTCACCACAAGGTACAGGTCACAAAGAGCTGATTAAAAGTTTTAAAATGAAATATAATGTTATATCAAGAAAAGGACTGAAACTATTGTCTTACCAAGAGAGACATAAAGAATTGATGTAGATAAATTATTTGGATGCAGCCCACTTTCAGAGACATTTTACCATCCACCCTTGACATATCAGCATAGGCTTCCCCTGCAGTAGCATCTGGATAAAGTGACATCTGAAATCTAAACACTTCATCTCCCATTATGGAGACAGCCTAGAAGATTAAGTCCATATAGTTAATACTCCCAGGCAGTATCTGTGACTGAGTTATTGCTTAAGTTATGAAACAAGAAATACTTCTACAAAAAGATCAACTGCAACTTATCAGCATTGCTTGGACACACATATGCTAGGCACAAAAAACCAATTTAATCAGCTATTTTATGGTATGTCTCTTCTCACTTGGTTACCTATAGTCCATTTTATATTTAATCTATGCTACTCAGAATTAAACACATCAATACAAACATGATTAAAAGGAATTAAATATTGAATGAGACACGTTTTGCTTCCCCCAGATAAAGAAAATTAACCAATGAAAGTCTGCTTAATATTTACCACATTACATCATAGCTAGTATTATACAACACAGCAATTCAACTACCCTGATGCCATTAAATAACTTAAAGAACAAGATCTTTTTGTTTGTTTACAATCTGTATAACACATCACCTTTTTATGGATTGTTTTTGGATCAACATTTGTGATTACGATGTCCTCAAGTCTGGAAAACATTTTAATCTTTCTAGTTTTCATAGCTACAGATGCATCCATTCCTGGTTTGAGACAAAAGGAAAACGACAGCAATTTGCTGAAGTGCATTTATTCAGTAAAATCTTTTTTAAAAAGAAGCATTATTTCTTACTGAATATAAAGAATACCTTAGAATCCAGCATTCTGCTATGTAACAAACAATGCTAAGCCCAAGACAGGAGTCATGACCTTGCTACACATGACAAACTGTCAACATAAATTGACTGTAACACCAGAGTAAAAATTCCCAACACTATCTAGGATCTAGCTATTAAAAAATGAAAGCTTATGTTATAAATAGCATAGTGCCTGCATTTCTTTCAATTTTACTCCGCTCAGAAAAAGATGCAATTAATTTCCAAGTCAAACATTTTCTTCCCTTGCAGGCATTTTTGGCTATTAAAATACTTCACCACAGCCGTATCAGACAATCAAAATGTATTGAAACATACGTTACAGATACACCTACAATGCACACAGCAGCCTTTCAGAAGTAGATGAATGGAGAGGAATAACACATTTCTTGCTGCAACCAACTAAACTAATATTTAAATAGAAACCCCTTACCTTTTATTCTAATGTCTGCAATGCTACAGGTCTGATCACACACTCTGACACTGAATGCATTCAGCTTTGCAGTGAGTTTTAATTCACAGATATCATCATGGGCTGCATTACTAGACACTGGATAGGAAACAGGAGAGACATAAGAACTTCATGATAAGTCAATTTTTTAAAACAAATGTTCAAGTCTTTATTTTGTACATAGGTGAACTACTCAAAAAGCAACCTGCAGTTATTCCCTACAAGTTACTGCTAATTATTTGTCAAGATGTGAAATAAGGCTTTTAACACCACAGTTTTCTTCTGGCAAAAGAAGTCACTAACTAACACACGCAAACAGCAAACAAGATGATGTATTTTCTTCTCATTAATATCTGGTTTTCATGCAACAGTAATCTGAATCCACTACAGCGTTTCAAATAATGAAACATATCTCACATGAGAAATGTTCCTTCCTGTATAGAGTAACAAGGCCAATTTAGGCATATTAGGTGAAAAAAGTTTCTGCAGCAATATTGAAGGTGCCTGCAGTACACAAAATGCAACAGCCAGCCACCAAAAACTCAGTCCTAATAGATTTAGGACTAGAAAAGTTTGAATTTCCCCAACAACACTACAGACACAAGAATCAATCACACAGGACCTGGAAAAAAAACATTCCTAAGGAGCTTGCATACAAAAACTCAAACTATTTCAAGGTTACAGACACCAATTATTAAAAGCAGTACAACACCCTTCTGGTCAAAACTTCTCTTTCCTTCCCCAGGGCTCAATAACGTTTCTTTTAAGCAGTGTAAGCACTCTTTATAGCCTTCAGATTGGAAAGCAACAAAGCTGTGACGCTGATGCTTTGGAAAGGCTTTGGTACTGTTTGTTGCAACATCATTTATTCGACTTTTATAACAAAAAGTCAGACCACTACTTCAGAATAAGTTGTATTGAGTAAGGAGAATTTGTAAAATTAAGCAAGAGCAAAAATATCTGGCGCTTTTTTTAAATAAGATTATTTTCTCCCCATGTACACTTGTGCATGCCTTGTTTTTCCACCAAATAGACTGCAATGCTGTCACCTGAAACAGTGTCCTTTGAAACCAAATGCTAGATGCTGTTAAGCAACAGAAGTATGGCCTTCCTAATACTGCATTACCTGGTCTGAACGCACTCCCTTTTTCTTGTTCTTTTATTTGAGGCTTGGGCTCTGATGCTTTATCAGTACTGGAAAAAGCACCTGATGGAACACCGAACGTGAGAAAACTCAGGATGGAAAGCAAAGCCTCTGTGTGAAGTACTACATCCAAACATGAAAAGATGACCTAAAATAAGAGTGAGGAGACAAAGTAACATTGAGAACAAAGTGCCTTGCTCAGATTCCCAAGTATCTCGCCCTTCTATCTCCTTCAACTTAACAGCACATAATCTCCATAACAGATGAGGGAGCTAAGGAAGGGAACCTTAAAATAGCTACAGAGTAACTGTGCAAACCTAAAAATTGATGCTTCATGTGGTTATGCCTTTTCAGTAAGCTGTCTTAGTTCTGCTGCATTTCATTGTCAACTATTGAGCACTTTGGTTGACATCTTCAGAAACACATACAGAGATATTTTAGTAGAGATGATACAACATAAGATCCAAAATTTGCCATCAGAACAGAGAGTACGTGAGTAGCAATGTTACTTAGAGACACCTAGCATCAGCTAGCTGACTTTTTCTAGCCCAAAGCAACTCTTGCTAATTGCTGGGTTTACTGATAGAGTCAAAGCTGACATCCCTTAAAGTAGTCCAGCCATTTCCAATTCCACAAATGGCTGTCAAGAAGCAAGCTCCACCCACCACTACTATTTTAAAGGAAACAGATTAAAAGCAAAATGACCTGCTAACTTTAGGAGACACTGAAGCTGTGGAAAACTCAACATGAATAGTTGCTTTCAGGAGAAGTAAAAAACGACAGATGGAACACAAGACCTCTGAGAAAGCTTGTTTCACATTTCACCCCACATCTCAATTTCACTGTTATGAACTTTCAAGCTCTGAAACACACAGCCTTCATTTCACATTCTAAGTGTATCACTCCAGAAATAAAAGGCATCCTACAGACCTCAGTTACAAATATGTCCCTATCTATTTTAACTAGCTAAAAATGTACAGCTTCTAATTAAAAAAAATAAAATAATACAATCAATACTCCTTTTATCCTCCTGGATTTCTCTATGAGGTAGTTAAATATAAAGCAGTAAGCCTTAATGATGAGAGAGTCACGTTTGAATTTTGGGTTGGTTGGTTTGTTTTCCTTTCCTCTTCAATGAGAGGAGTAAAAGTGGGCAACTAACAAGTTTACACAGCTGTTACTATTTGAGAAGCTTAAAAAACCCCTAAATACATCCAGTACTTACATTGATGTTTTGCTTGGTGCTTCTGTAAGTAGTAACAAAATCTGGTCCATCAGCATCAGCCTAAAGGAAGAAAAAGAAAAAAAAAAGCCCAAGCACACAGTCAGTCCCTATTGAATTAACCCAATGCATTAACTGAATTAAGTTCATTTCACACACACACACACACACACACACACACACACTTACTTAAGGATTATTCCCATTGCAAAAGAAAAGAAAGAAAAGTTTTAGGTACAAATCCTACAGGCTCTAAAACAAGCAAATAAAAAAAAAATCTAACACAAGCTAAGTATGGAAGCCTGATTTTACTCCCCATACAATGTTAATTTAAAATGTAATGAAACCTTAATGTATTCCATTTTCAGAAGATGTTCATCTGTCTCACTTGAAGAATTAATAATGCAAAGAGGATCTCCTTTTGAGTCTGCAAATAAAGAAATAAAACTATGAAGACTCCTACCTAAAGTAGTCAACTAACTCAAATTAACTCAAGCTACTCTAGCAACAGGAGTAAAACTCTGTATCAAGTAAAACACACTCATTGAATCTAAATTACACAGGACAGTGTCATTAAGTGAATTTGGCATGTAACCTCCTGACCCTTTTTTTTTCCCTACCACTAATTATTGTTATTTTGACCATGCTATCTTGTTACAAAAGCTGATTGCACACACTGTCCTGACTGCATACCACTTTTGCAGAAGACTTACCTTTTATTTCAATGCACCTCATGAGGATATTTTTCAGATATGCTGCTGCAGTCAATTCATGATTTCTAACTTTAGTTTCAGTTCCAAGCTGTAGCACAGTTAGAACATGCAGTGGATATCTCTCCTTCTCGACCTGTTTCATCAACGTTATTACAACCTGGAATATGGAAAGGGAAATAAGTTCACTGTTTCAGTAAAGCTGTCCAGATATTATGGCATGCAGTTAAAACTTGGCATTATCTCCTCAGCTAAGCTTCAGAAGTGGTATTCATCTGGACATACTGACTTTTTACAAAGAGAACCTACAACACCAGTTTGCAAATGACTTTTCTCCCCCCCTGCTCCCTGCTCTGCTCCTCTTGGCCAAGCAGCCAATCATTTAACTCCTTCAAAAACAAAACAAAAATCCTAAGTCTAATAATTTGGCTAGAATTTAACTTTGTTGGCCTAGCAGTTTATCTTCACCTTGTCATGCTGTGGTTTAATTTTGTAATCAGACACCACACAGTTCTAAATGCAGAGTCTGAATACAGAAAAAAAAGGTACTGCAAATCACAGTGATCTGGAATGAAGGGCAGCAGTATTTTCCCCAGTACTTCACCTACAACCTAAGCTTCAGACTTAGCATCTCTAAGGGAAAAATATAAGTTCTAGCTTAACTATTTCAGCTGTTTTGTTTGCTAAGAGAACCATACGCAGCATTCTGAAAAATTAAGGCTAGGTGAGTGCGGAACATCTAAAAGTAGTCTAGTTTTCCCTCTTAGATGTATTGTGCATGCTAAATATTCCATAAATACAATCTCACAGAACAGAGACAAAAGAAAACAGCTGAAGAAACAGCTAACCAATCTGGGCTCTGGGTTTTTTTTTGTTGTTATGTACCATATTCTTTAAAGAGTTAAAATGGACTTTTTTAGCCCACTTATAAAAAGCAGACTTCACTGGATTCAGTAACAATAAATTTTACAGATGGATACATACCTCTCTGATTTCAAAATTAAGCAGCATATTGATTACATCTTCATTTAATGTTATTTTTCTCTTTTCAGACAGTATTCCTTCTGAAACAGTCTTGTCCTGCGTCAAAACCGATTTCTCCATTTCTCTCATTTTACCTGAAGCATTCAATAAGTTGGTTAACTTCAAATTGCTTCCATCTGTTCAGCTTGAGCAACATATCCAATTCTTTTATTCATTTAGATGGCTTACATTCACCTAAGACAAGCTACAACATTCCTGCAAGCAGAGCCTTTAACTTCAGAGAAGTCAAAGGAATTAGAAACATGTTCTGGCAACAAGACTCTGGCAGCTCAATACCTTGCTAGTTCCATGACACTTAGCTAACATGATTACCAAATCGTGTCTTCTAATATTCCCTCTTTTTCAAGTATTTAAGTACTAACACTGTCCTTGCTAAACTAAAAAGAGGAGTTTATCACTTACACATCGTACTCTCAGATCTAAGCTTGCTTTCCAGACAATAAACACTTTTCATTATTCCTGAAAGCTAACATACTTAATATTCATGACAAACAAATTCCATCTCTGACCTTCCTTTTGCAGTACTGATTTCCCATGAGTTTGGTCTTCTTCTGCTTCACCAAGGTTCTCTGTCAACACTTTGAGAAAGACATTCAAATCCTCTTGACTTAATACAACCTACAAAATTGCAAATCACAGTCCTCAGGAAAAACACATTTTTCTTGAAACTTATCACTAGGTAGCAAAGCAGAACAATATTTCCTGGCAAGAAGAGTGCTTATTAACAGGTATTTTGTCAGCAGAATCATCTCTTAAATAACACAATCAAATTCTTTTAACCGCTTATTGTTAAAGGATTAAAAGATTAAAGAAGGTTGTGACTTCCAAACTGTATCAATACATATTGCAGCCTTTATTTAGCATATCTATGCTTTTAATACTTCCCTGTAAATGACATCCTACTCCACAATATTTTAACTCCAGTTTCACCCAATATGTACCTGGTATCTTCTTTCAAAGTATATAAACTGCCACGAAAAAAAAATAAACCACTACTTTGAGGTCATTCAAGGGAGATAGGAAGTTATGGAGCTGGAGTTACTAAGGCACGTATTGGCATAAATTTAAACTGCTCTCAACAAGATTCACTTTTTTTTTAAAAAAAAAAAAAAATGCACTGAAAAAAGGCTCAGAGAACTGGTCACAAGAACATTTGATTTAAGTTGGTTCTGCCTTATGGCAGGGAGTAAACAAGACTCCCTGGCATCCCATTCAGTTTCCTCCTTTCTCTCAGTTTAATAAATACACACAGCAGTTTGGGTGTTTTACATGACACTTCCAAACCTCTGCATTCCCACAGGTAGCGTAAACCCTGTTGACATCCCTGAAACTCACTCCACAGCTACTAAAAATTTGCAGCTTGTTGAACCTTTGTGCCCAGAAATAATCTAAAGGTTACTCTGGCATTAAGAATTATCACAAGCTTCTTGCCACCTTCTTTCCACAAGACTTACATTCATTGTATCCAGGTACCCTGTGATCTCCAGCACTGGTAATTTGTGAAACCAAGCCGCAGAGAGATTTCGTTTCACAGACAGGCTGAGGTTAATTGGGTGAAGTATTTGAATGTCTGCAGGTGACACACTTGTACCCATAGTGGTCCTTAAAACAAAGCAGGAGAAAAACACAAAATACATGGCAGGGAAGGCAGAAGTCATATGTTACATTTTCTAAGTGACATCTTAAAGTCTCAAACATAGTACCTCTTTAGGCTTAGATAGCTCCCTGAGCAGAACAGTATCTTATTTTACTACTGATTTTTCTGCCCTTAAGGTAACAGGTGAATATTAACACCAAATATTTGACACTGTCACCAACCATGGTTTCTAAGCAAGTAGATTAATATCCTATAGAGTATTAATATTACCAATTAGCTAATGCATTACTTAGTAAACTATGCTTTACCTAGACAGCTTCAGCTTTGTCAGCTGCACATCCATTTTGTCAATGACTGGAGGGAGTGAACTGCCTTCTGGAGACACCAAGTTAAACTGGTTCTGAACCTTAATCAAGCCAAGATCTATCACTACAGCATTAGGAGAAACTGAGGACTGAGGAATGACTATGACTGGTGCTTTCAAGTGAATGTCCATTGCAAGTCGAAAGCTCCTCTGAGCCAGGTCTTTCACACTGGTAGCAGCCTTTTCTGCAGCTTGGACTGTGGCAGCACTCAGTGCCTCCTTAGCTGTCTGGAAGTTGTTCAAGAAGGTCTAGAATTAAAGAGTTGAGAAGAAAGAAGAAATGACTGTAAACAGTTTTTTTGATCTAAATTACTCTCTCATTTTACAACATCAACCACAACCAACATCAATCACCTACTGTGTTAAATTTTCCCTGGGGAAAGACAACTGAGTGCCTTCTGTCATGACCTCTAATAGAGGGTCAAAAATATACTAACCAGTACAATCCACTCATTTTAAACACATCTCTACTTTTTCCTCCTTCCTTAGCTATAAGATCCCTTTACCTCATCAGCTTTTGGGGACACTTAGAGCCCATCTTGGTCCCCAGTGAATACTAATTCCAATTAAAACCAGTACAGAATGACAGAAAGCCTACTAGTGCTTTATTGAAAAAGCCAACATAGGATACTTTGTGAAGGTACAAATACTTACAGTGATTAATTTGCAGTCCTCATAGCTTCTAACCTTGCAGTAAGTTTTGCTTCTAATGTTAGCTCAGGTATGTTTGCTACGAACCCAGGTTTTTGCAAGGGTGGACAAGGCAGCAAATATAAAACCCCCAAAATACCCTAATAGCACCAAGTTTTTCTCTACTTCCAAAGCAGAGGGTAGGAAGCGACCTCCTTGCACTGCATTAGTTTTTTGAAATTCAAACCAGTTAAAGCTTACTTAAAGTTTTTTAATAGTACACATGAAAAACTAAGCCTGTGCTTCCTCTTTCAGAAATTTAAGTTACCACTTGTACTGAGGACACAAACAAAGAAGATTAATTTGAGAATACAGCAGAAACATACAAGGGGAAAAAAAAAAAGACTTACCAGAAGAGACATGAGAAATTTGTGAAGGTACACTATCTGAATACAGCCTACTTTCAAAGATACAGTCCCATCCACTTTTGACATGTCAGTGTAGGCCTCTCCCTCAGTAGCATACGGATCTAATGTCAGATTGAAACTGAAAACTTCATCTCCGACTATAGACACAGCCTGGAAAGAAAGAAAGTACCCACCAGCCATCAGCAGCTTCTAATAAAGGAGCTTAACATAAAGAAGAACTAAATACATTGCCAATCTATCAGATACACAAATCAATTTAAAAAAAAAATAAAATCTTTTTGGACATCCATTCTTCTAATATGAAAACTATACTTTAGCATGCATCTTATTTGAAATGAAGTATTCATGACAAATCAAATGTTTCAATAAGAGTGGAATATGTATCACATTTCACTTTTATACATACAAAACTAACCAAGAATCAAGTAAAACTTAAAATCTTGTGGTTGAGTACTTTTTTATGAAGGGTCCTCGAATCAACATCTGTGACAACGATGTCTTTCAGTCGGGCGAAGAATGCGGTGTGACTTGGCTGAAGGAGAAGAGATGAGTCAAGACCTGAAAAGCATAAAGAGACAAACAGTAGTATGGTGTAGCAGAAGTAACACGTTTTCAGAGTGGGGACTTGGGACACCAGCTGGGGAGGTGAGAAGAGTTACACAAGTTATACGTTGCAAACAAACAACAACTTTGTTAATAGTTTGCCAAATTAAAGATTTTTAAAAACCTGCCAAAACCACCTAAACACACTTGATGCTCTCCTGTTTCCAAATGAAATCAGTCAGTTACTACATCCCTTGCTGAAGGGACTGTAAATAAGAGAGCTCTGCTCTAAGGCATTTTAATCTCCCTGTATCCAAACCAGAATAATTAGAAGTAATTCCCAACTACTATAACGTCTCCAAAATAAATGTGACCACATCATGACTTTCAACAAAACACAACAGAAACATTTCTAATACAGACACTGTTTCAGTATCATTCATCTCTGGAAATGAGCTACTACTCATAGAAAAATATTCAAACAATAACCTGCCTCTTAACCAAGTCCCTGGGTTAGTTTACTGAAATTTTCTATCCAACAAGATGTTGCTCTCTGTATTTGAATACAACACTTCCACAAACAAGATCTTGTGCGAGTGCATCGTATGACTTCAAGATATTCACAAGAGACTTTTTATTAACTGTATTACATACTCTTGTATATCAGACATTTTTAAATAGTCATACTAAGAGAGTGTTTTGACAGCTCTTAGGATGGCAGCTACAGCCAAACTTAGGAGTGAAAATTTACACCTTAAGTATCTTTCAGTCCAATTATTAGCAGTTGCTTTGAAACTAAAATACTAGATCAGTTACTACTAACAAATAATTTAATACCTTGTATCTTGATCTCTGCAATGTTCTTTTTTTCATCACAAATATTTAAACAGAAGGCATCCAGCTTGGCAAAAAGCTTGAAGTCGAAGACATCCTTATCCTTGGAAGGTCTGGCCACTGGGAAGGAGAGATGGGGGGATTTTCAAAGTACATATAATTCATATTTTCACTTAAACTCTTGAGAGTATTTGAGGGTTGTTTTGGTCTAGGGATTTTTTTGGCATTCATATTACTTAGTGGCGATGAAAGACACTATAGGAAACAGAACTATCATGATTAAGTCCTTTGAAAGCAATTCTTCTGCTAAGAGTAAAACATGTCAGCATTTGTCTGTAATCTTGTATCTGATACTATTCCCATCTAATGATGACAGATTCAAATCCAGGCCATTTAAAATCATAAGTGATTCTGAACATTCTTCACTAGACATCTCATTTCCAGCTCACTTGACGCTTGAATTTTGCTCTCAGTATTGAAGACAGCACAGCTGCTCCCCTCTTGAGACTATTTTGATATAAATTCACTTTTTGTTTCAGTGCTACAGGAACAGCAAAGTTTTTACTAGGCTAGCAAAGGACTCAGCTACTTCTTTGAAAGTATATTTAAGTTACCTAGATCAATAACATAGCATAATCACCAAAGCACTATTTATCTCCTTTGTTTTACTAGGAGCAATAAAGTCATGCTGCTGTTTGAGTCCTCTAAGCTCACAAAAATCTTATTTACTCAAATTCAAGCCTATATGTGAAAAGGACATGAAACACAAGAATAGAAAGCTCATCTGAAGACACTATTTAAGGTCATAATTATTGTTTCATTTATTGTTTTTTTTTTAAAAATCAGTCTTCCAGCCACAGTCACATGAACTTTCATCTTCACCCTGCACTACAAAGCTAATCAGGTTTCTCTGGACTTGATCTTTTTGCCAGCATTCAACACATCCTTACAGAACCATCATTTTGACAAACACAACTGTACCTTTCTTCAATCTAGCATCATCTTCTTGCTTTTCATCTTTAGTTGTTGTGTCTCCACTACTTCTGCTGCCTGATGGACTAACAGCTGTTAGAAAACTGACAGCAGACACTAGGGCCTCTGTATGCAGTAGAAGGTTCAACGATGAAAAAGCTACCTGTTGAAAACATGAGACCCCATATGACAAAAGAAATAACTTACAAGTGTAAGAGTTGGACTGAGGTGCAAAAGCACCCAATGAAACATAACAATTGCTTAGAAATGGAAAAGCTGCATGTGGTAGCAGCAACAGATCATAACAGAAAAAAGCTTTCTATAAAGTGGTAAACTTACAAAATAAGAAAACCTAACAACAGCTTAAAAGCTGTAACTTAACCTATAGCCTCCCCAGTACAAAATCCAAGTGATACAAACAGATTATTTGACAGGAAAGGGAAAAACTTCAAGACCCCACTACATTTTCCCATAGTGGGCATTTGAACTTCATTACCTCATATGCATGAGAAGATGCATCCTTATATTATTTTGAGTTTTATCCACATGAGCTAGCTAGACAGTTTTTTGTCATAGTTAAGAAACAAGCTAACATACTGCTCTTATATTACGTTGTATAAAAACTTTCAAGTAAGTTTTAACTCTTTAAATGTCCCTGCTGCGAAGCCAGGGCAGAGGAAGGAAACGAGGAAAGCCAGAACCCCTATTGAGACCTCCCTTCTGAGCAAGCAAACCTAAAGTAAATAAGCAATAAAATCTGCAAGCACTCACTTGAATCATCTGCTCAGTATTGTCAAAAATTGTCTGAAAATGTGGCCCATTTCTGTCAGCCTAAAAACAATGAATTGCATGAAGGTTAATATTAATTCCAACCAGTCACTGTGCCCCAAATAATGGGTGTAAGACTTCGTAATATAAGAGTGCTTTAAAAATAATTTTTAAAAGCTTTGTGTGTACCTTTACATATTCCACCTTCAGAAGGTCTAAGCCCGCTTTATCTGAGGAACTAATTAGATGGACGGGTGCTTTTTTACCTGAAACACACCAAATGAAATACACAAGAATTAGGGTAATTTCTGTTCTTTCATAGAACCAAAGAATTTGCACCTTGAAGATCAGGATTAACTTTAAATAGTGTTTGTTAAAATACATTGCATCACCAAATATAACTAACTCATTTCTCATTAAGTCCAAAATGGCCAGTCTGTACCCCTTCCCCATCCAAAGACTGAGCTATTTATTTATCTAATAACCATTATGGTGGCAGTCCAGAGCTTATAAACTGCACCAGTGAGACAGGCACTGCCAGTGGTCACCAGCACACGAAGTATTGTAACTGGAAAACCAGAATAACATTTGGATTTCAATGAGCTCAAGAGACAGGAGAGCCAGAGTTTCAGACTAACTGCTCTATACACACACACATCCCCCAGTGTACTTCTCTTCCACTGCTTATTACCTCCAATTTCATAGTAATCCAAGCTTATTTTCTTTAAATAAGATACAGCTGCTAAATTATAGGTTTTGAGAGTAGCTTCTGTCCCGAGATGCATTACATCAAACACAAGTACTGTTTCCTCAGTTTTCTTTTGCCTGGTGAGCTCTACTAAAACCTGGATGAGCAAGAAATACACAGTTACACCATCTTATCACCTTCTCACCACTCAAAATAACAATAACAAAAGGCACAAAATTAATGCCTTGCCTGCTTTCCTGGAAGTATTCTTTTTATTACAGAGTTGAAGTGAAAAAATAAAAGTGATTGTTTAATGGTGAAAGATACAAATACCACAGAAATATTTTAGGATTTGCTCTTTGCAGGAGACCTGCCCAGGTGTTTACGTTGTTCTCCCAGTACAAATTTCCCACCCCCAAAATATGACTTGGTGCTAGTATTTTTCTACCAAAAATACTCCAATAAGGGGCTTTTTGGTTGATTTTTTTAAATATGTGCACACAGATGAAGTATGTATATGTGGTTTATTTACATACATACCATATATAAAAAAAACTTAGCTCATACCATATGTAACCCATACATAGAAAAATGTATGTATATATGTGTGGGTTTTTTGTTTGGTGGCTATGTTTTTTCATTCACTAAATCTGTAGAACATTTGTAATAGAATATTGGGATTTTCATTAACATTCTTTATGTAGAAGGTAAAAATAAGACTTGAAGGGACATACCTCTTTAATTTCAAACTTCAGCTGAAGATCTGTTAGTTCCTCTTTAGCAGGCTCCTTATTTCTTATTTCTTCTCCTTTAATTAGTGGCCTGTCAGTTGGTTCAGAAGTTTCCTCAAAATCAAAATGTTCTTCTTCAGAGTCTACAGAAGAGAAGTGACTTCCTCTTTAGCAAACTTTTTCCAGAAACTGGGTAAATATCCCACCCTCTCTTTCCCATTCCAATGGGATTTTAAACTGCAGGAGCAATTTAAACCTAATCTGACAAAGTATACTTTTTAGATCTATACTGCTTTCTTGAAAACCCTATTAGACCAAACACTAGACTTTAGCTGTATCATTAGATGTTCAAGAACACATATAAGGACAAAGCCCTAGGAAGCAAGTTTGCCAGGTTCCACTATAACTCAGTTCTTCTCTAGAACAGCCATGGAAATGCATGCTCAAATCCACAGTGTCAATACAGTAATTTGCCATTTGTTATTCTAGTTCTGCATTTTCAGAAAAAGGAGAGCTTTGCTAATGCAAAACAGTACAGTACAGGGCAGTACACACGCAATATCTGGCTGGTTTTGCCACATGTTGGCTGCTTAATGCAAGTGTACACATCCTTTAGGCACATTACTCACTGGTTTTTTTGTGCCCACCCCAAAGTGTGTTTCCTGAAGCAGCAGCAGCAGCAGACCAGTATTTGGCTAAAGACTTTTTTAGATCTCAGTCTATTCTGAAACAACTTCCTCAATAGTTTATGCTAAAAAGATATCTCATGACATCTGAATAATTAAAATGGTTTGCTAATGACATCCTAATACAGTTATTAATGGTTCACATTTGAAGAGATTGCTTATGTATAATATTAATTATTTTTTTCAAAAAAAGGTTTTTTGCTTTTCAAAAAAGCAGGTTTATTTTTCTGAGTTAACATCAGCATCTTAATTGATTCTTCTTATATACTTGGAGTTAGAGATAATGAAGCATACCCATCTCTACTGTCCTATAACACATATGAGGATCAATAGCAGCCTGATAATGTTAGCTATTCCCTAAGTTATGGTCTACTTTTACCAAGATGTATCTGTAGCTTCTTACCTGACACTATTTCTGCTAACAACTGGGGTGTATTAAGTAACCCTTTACTAACAACAGGAATTGTGGGAATAGCCGGTACCTAGATGGGGGAAAAAAAGAAATAAAAAAATCACTACTTCAAAGTTGGTATAACTTGGTATGTTCAGTCATATTTTCTACTGATGATGCATGTTTCCCCTTGACTCTCCCATAGGTCAGTCTTGCCAATACTTACGTTGAAACCAAAAAGGACAATGACAAAGGCTAAGCTAGCCTTATTTGAGTACACCCAGCATGTTCTGATGGTAAGTCCTAATGAAGACACTTTGCCTAACTCAGCTTGGCAACAGATCTCTTATTTCAATTAAAAACACCACAGACATTAGCAGAAATTGACACAATGATCACTTCAGTGATGTGTTTGTTGGTTTTTTTTTTAATTTCAGTTTTCTTAGTTATAGTCAGCTTACCTTTGTGCTTGGAATTGACACAGATGACTTCTGAGGAAAGGGAATGCTATCAATCAGATCAAAAATTCCCTTGATTTTCTGGTCAGAGAGTCTGACATGCACCAAAGGAAGTCCTCCTGACACTTTAAACCTTTTTAAAACAAAAAACAAACTGATTAAACTCCAAGATAAAAAAGTATATATCAATTCTTGATTTAAATCTTACCAACATCTATACTCATACATAACTGTCACAGTAAAGCTAGCTTTTAATGCAGAGTCACTGGTCCTGGACTCAGCTTTAATAGTATAGTTAGTAACCAATGAAAGTGGGCAAAAAAGGTTTTGTACAAAGTAGTAAGCTACTTCTATTTAAGTTAATACCTTCAAATTATGAAGTGTAATTGAACCTTTGGGGAAAAGACAGTTTTCTTTTCTGTAAGTGTACAGTAATTAAAAAGAAGTCCTTTCAACATTAATATATTACTTTGCCATCCTGCTATCTCTTTCCACCATCGATTTTGCCAACTGCACATGAATATCCATAGGCTGCAATATGTGCAAAGTTGATGGATGCTGAAAGCGAGCCTTCTTCCAGTCCTCACCTGCAAATGGTCAGTAAATTCAGATTAAAAAAATATCACTTGCTAATTGCTTTAATTAAGATATCATTAAAGTAATCAAATGGCATCACTAGGAAAGGATAAAGAACCCACCCACAAACCAGAGAAACCTAGAACTATTTGGTCAAAGCATTTTAAGAGTTTTTGAATCCATTTTCAATCATTCTTAACACTATATTGCCTTAGCAGCCTTAAGCCCCATTCTACTAACACTTGCACCTGAACATAGAACCCTAAAAAAAAAAAATAAATACATGGACAGATAAGTATAAAACAGCAACCTAGCATTCTGTTGACTGTACAAACTTAAGCCCAAATGAAGTATTAAGGCCAATTTTAGCTTTACAAAATGTATTTATTTATTACAGGTAGGTAGCCTTCATCATGTTGTTCTGTTACCTGTTCTTCCAAAAAGAAGCTGCACATTTTTTATTTCCACATCAAACTTGTCATATGCTTTGTCCATAATCTCCTCTAAAGATGAAAAGCTAGAAGCTTGGCTACTGCCTTGATTTATGCTGTTCAGCTAAAAACATAAAGGACAAGATAAAGTTAAGCCTAAAACTTACATACATATGTTATTAATTTTAATGAAGATTAAAAGGATGATTCATAGGAGTTCACGATTGACATTTGCAGTCTTACAGAGAAGAGATCTTAATTCATTTCATACTTCAGTTATCAAGAATAAGTACTGGTTTTTTGTTACTTGTGTTATTTCATTGAATTCAAGTTACGCAAAAAGAATTTTTCTTATTAGTTAACAAGTTTACTGCTGCAGTACAGCTAAAATAAATATTTTATGTCAGCTAAGATCAAGTTAAATTAATCTAATCTTTTAACTTTATAGGAACAAGACAATCAACTTTCAGACTCCAAGAGAAAAATTATATTTTCTTTTATTAATAGAAGGCTATTGTTTTACAAAAGAGAAAACAAAAGTTCCTGTGCTTTGCTGAAGAAGTGAAAGATATTAACTGATAACCTATTACAGTCATTATTACAAAACCAACATGTTTCCTGGGGAGATTAACTAGTAGAAGTATGTCAAAGACAACTTAACAGCTCTGAACACTGATCAAATTACTGACCCTAATTTATTTGATAAGAAACACAGTAAGTTAAAACACATTCAACATGGCTGATCATCTTTGCCTTCTGAAAACAAGAGTTTCAGATGACAGATATATTAAGAGAGAAGAATATTTTCTTCCTTCAAGCTAATAAGGTTATTTATATACCTGAAATGTACCAAAATCCAAAATCAGCAAATCTGATCTTTCATGGTAGAAACCTGTCTGTGGCACCACAAGGTAGGAAGGTTTCAGATTGATCTTCAAGTCAAGGACTTTCCGCATTTCAATAATATGAACTAATCCTTAAACAAAAAGGAAGGGACATCAAAATTGAAATGTTATTCACAACTGAAACATTTGTGCCCAACATGAAGGATAACGTATCTTGAGTAAAGACGTGATTTTGTAACATTTTTGTTACATGATTTTTCACTAAACTCAATGCTCCTCCCCACAAAACATCCACTAAGCCTCCAAGTCAAACACTCAAGGAAAAATCCCAATCACACTACTTGGCATTCAACCAAAACCCAAGCAAAGTGTTTAGAAAATCATATTGAAACATTTTAAGACATTCAAGGGTGAGACATTCAATCTCAGGTGAGATTTGTTACCTGTAGCAGTTCTTTCCTTGATTTCTTCCAGCTTCATTAATGTGGCTGATGTTAATCTTTCGAGATCCATTCCCTTACTTGTCTGAAAGAATTCTATCATTGCATTTATCGTTCTCTTTTACCACAAAAAGAAAAAGACAGACAAGAACTATCAATATACACAGAAGTCACTCAGTAAAATCTCAGAAATAGATCTTGACAGATTAAAGAGAGTACAGCAGAGAAAGGAGACTCAGAAAAAGAGGTAAGGTTTGGTTACTACTCACTGCATCATATTTTATTTCCACAGGCTGTGATTCAATAGCAAGACTCTGGTCAGCAGTACTATCCTCTGGGTTAACATTAAACTCTATCTGAAGTAGGGAAGACTTGCTATCCCCTATGGAAGCCACAAGAGATG
Organism: Podargus strigoides; assembly: GCA_028020825.1. Taxonomy (NCBI): domain Eukaryota; kingdom Metazoa; phylum Chordata; class Aves; order Caprimulgiformes; family Podargidae; genus Podargus; species Podargus strigoides. Next base: position 173,294,084 of record CM051663.1, read on the forward strand.
GTACAATATTTTCTTGTCTCAGGCCTGTAACGTACCAGTTTTCAAGCTTTGCTTCAATCCTAAAGATGATGAATAGTCAAATATACGTAATTAGAATACAGAACACAGTTCCATCTAGCCAAGACAAGTGAGATGAGAAAGCCTTTGATAAAGCCAAACATAACTAGCTTCACAGGACTAACAGTTTGGGCATAATCAGTGCCACAAGCCTTGCTCCATTGAGATAGGTGATTACATTTTTCCAGAAACTTAAAATCAACCAAAATATCTGTTCTCCTATTTCAGCCTTGCCAATTAAATTATATGGCGTACATTTAGGTAAATTGTTCTCAGAGCTCTTATTTTTGTGAAGCATTCAGGCTGCACCTTTAACATACCCCAAAATGTTTTTTAGCAAAAATATTTCAAGAGTCAACAGCTGAGCTGGTTATCTTATGCATAAAGTCATATGATGAAAGAGCCACAAATGAAAGCATGAGAACTGCACAGACTCATTTTTCAGACATTGAAAATCTTACTCATTGACTGTATAAGCAAATAATTCATTTTCAATATTTCTGGTGCACCCTTTCTTTAAGCACAGGAAGGACTCCATTTCCTACATGCTGGTTCATCTCCTACCCACAGACATAGCTTTTCATTTCTGTAGGAAGCAACACATTCACTAGCTTGGCTGGAGTGTGCTAGCCAGACCATCTCACACTGCTTAGGTATCACTTCCCAAAAGTAATATTCAGCACTTCAACACTTGGATTCAAGAGCTTATTATTGGTTTTGAAGACTAACAAATAGTATTCCTTTCTTCATTCCATTCTATGTTATCCCCCAAATTATGCAACCATAATTTTCAACAGAGTGCAACTGCAGAACACCCACAAATGTAAAGTCAATATACAACATAATGCACTACCCAAGAAAAGTAAAAAGTTGGGAGTGAGGAGGGGAAAAAGATGCCTCTATAAAAAGAAAACACCAATCCAATTACTTAATGGCTTGTGCTCCTGGGCGCTGCGATATTTTGGTACTCAGATCAATTATCTGTACTTTAAGAATTTCTGCCACGTTCTTGTCTTCTTTAATTGTAAGAGAAGTACTTAACAGCTTCAGTGTCACAACATGGGCAACATACTATTGAGAAGGACAGAGAAAACTTAAATTAGTCATCTTGATATAAACAATTTTTTGGAATTCTTAATTTCCACAAATCTAACTAAATGTGTAGTAGAAAAAAAGCACTTCAGCTGAAATTGCCTAATATTAATTATCAGGACAAACATTTTAATAAAAACATAACATGATCCTTCTAACAAAAGCATCCCTGAAAGTTACACAAACAGGAACTATTCAGTTATCAGAATCAAACTGACTTTGGATTTAAAACCAAACAAATAAACAAAAAAAACCCCACAACCAACACCACCAAAAATACCAAACACACTAATTTAGTTTTCACCACAACAGGCAGAAAGAAATTGACAAAATGAAAAAGGTAACATGGAATCTTTTTTCTTTTACAGTTAGCTTTTTTAATTCTCTTCCAAGTAGCAAACAGTTATCTATTGTCCAGTTTCTGTCACTTCAAAATCACTCCAGATTAGGGTTGTGCACGAGACAGCAGAACACCAAAGAAAACATAAACCATTCCTTGTGTTTTCTGAATCATTTTTTAAAATCTTTGTACATTCAACATAGATTTGACTTGCACGAGACGCATTCTACTGCTTATCTTAAGGCTAACGTGCAAAAGGCTTTTTGGTTGGTAGGTTTTTTGGTTTGGTTTTGTGGGGTTTTTTAACCCATCCCCATAAGAAGTTGCTTACCTGCTTTGGTAAGGAAAGGTGATGGGAGCTGTCACTATATCCAATCGCTGTAAAAAGCTTAGCTTTCTCTTCTGGTGTCATTAGTTCATCAATAGCTGAAAAAGAAAAACCCACAGAAACTTGCACTTTACTAGGTAACAATATTTTTCATCCCCTTTGTCCACAGCACTTCAGTTCTGCTGACACATTCCTTTGATTCTTCAAACTGCACTAAGTTCCATACTGTAAAAGAACTTACACAGAAGCAGTCTTCATATATGGCAATACATGCATAGCCCAGAAATCACTATAATATTTGTATTACAAGTGTACCCACAATTCCCCATGATGAAAATAGCTTTGAGGAGTACTATTGGAACAAATCTCTGGTTCAGACAGCAAATCACCAGAAGACAGTATTCCAGTCATTGCCTATTACACTACAGCTATAAGCTCCATACTCCTTAGCAAGGTTCAGAAATGCTTATGGCCATTTCAGGAGCATGCCTTATTTGCCAACTCAAGAGTCAATAACAGTAACCCCATAAAATGGATCACTACTGCAGTGCACTCTTTATGCCATACTCTCTCCTTCTGCATAGCAGAAGCAAAATATACTGTAACTTTCTTCTTAACTTATATAAAAACTTAAGAAGTTAGTGCATTACAGTCTACACCTACTTTCAGGAACAGGTGATTCTTCATCTTCCTTTTTCCTAGATTCTCTTTTACCCCAGAAACCACCAAACCATCCTCCACTTTTTTTTTCTGCTTCAGTAGTTTTCTTCTTCAGTAGTTTTTGTCCTGATCTTATTGTCTACAAACCAGATGTTAAAATATATAATTAATAGAATTACTACGTATGTTGGTTTTCTATAAAGAATCATGAATGTAAGCATGCTGAACAGACATTTAACTGATGGACAGCAACACCACCCCACAAAGGATTAAAAGCACTTTGACACACCAGACTGGAGCACAAAGAAGATCAGGGCTGGGGGGCAGGTGTGGGTGGGTGGGTGTGTGCAAACCAGCATGTGTTAGTTGTACTTTGGACAGCCTCTTTTCTGCACTTTTCACTAGCAGAATACAAAAAGGTAGGAACCACATGAAAAAACAGTATCTAAGAGGGAAGAAGAAGCAATTACATTCCTTCAACCTCGTAGTAACAAACTTGAACGCTGATCCTGTACAACTGCACATATTTCAAACTTTTAATTTGTACTCAGGCTTTCACTGTGCAGTTTAAAAATAAAAGTCTGACCACAAACGTCTCAAAAATGAGAAACATAACTCTTATTTTTTATCTTCACTTTACACACATTCCAGATGTGTAGACAAACACTGACGTGGTGCAACTACAGAGGTTAATTTTCATGTTAGAAAAACAGCCACCAGTAGCATTCTTTTCATGAGATGACTGTTCTGAGCTTGCCCTCAAGTGTGGTAGGTGTTTTAGATCTTAACTGCAGATACAACTCTTTTCAGAATGCTGTAACATGCAACTCCTTGTTAAGTGTCACAAATCATTTCCAAAATAAAATGTAGTTATAAACTTCATCTACCTTTTAACAATTCTCTCAGAGGTGTCTTTTAATTAGATTGGCTGTCTCGTAAAAAGAGTATCTAAAAGCGTAGGTGGGATGGGAACAGCTGTACATGTTTTATCTTTAACAGCAGCAGAACCAGTCTTGAAATAAGAGAAGTCAAAGGAAGAAAAGAAACATTAAACCATCACCCTTGGACGACTGTCTTAACAGTACAAAATGTGTAGCACTAAAACTGTGCACACAAACTGGTAGGTTTGGGGAAATGGTTTCCAGTTCAGAAATTGATTTACTCTTGTCCTTGAAGGACAGGAAACTTGCCTTCCCACCGCCCTATCCTACCACATGCACCAGCACAAATCTTTTCAAGACACTATCATGACAAATCCATCCTACTTGAAGTGTTGTGATACTATTGAACAAAAATTATTTCTTACCTCAACTTGTGCTTGTTGTCTTGCCAAGATTATATTGAAGACATCAAGCTTCCTTTCTAGGTCCTGTAAAAATGTATGATGAAATCATTTGCCTCTAAAACACATTTAGGAAAGGCTCATCACTACAAATTCTATCAGCTCTTTGTATGTACACTCCCATTTCTTTCCGGACCTGCTCCTTTCTTTCATGGGTATACCCCCTCCCAGAAGTTCACTAGAAGATGAAACCTGATGTTAGTCAGTCTAGTTTTACTTTTTTTTTTAAGTAGATTAATCTTGCACATTAAATGCATCCAAGCTGACTAACCCACAACGAAAAAGGCTTTATTTAAATGGCACTTTACTAGTACTTTCTTTCTTTCCACACCAGGTTACACTGAACTTCAGATTAAAACAGTATTTCCACAGAATTCTCATGTTTTTGTAAAACCACCAACCTTGATTACTGTCATATATACTTAAAGAATTATTAAATAAAGGCACCAAAACATACTTCTCCAAAAAGAAAACACACATACCTGAATTTGCCTCTGTGTTTCTTCTGAGAGTTTACTCTGTGTCAGCTTGTTCTTGTACATGTTTTTGTAACTCTTCAGAAGCTGCCGGTGTTGTTTGATGTGACTCCATGACCACATTCGAGTGTGTCTTTTGATATGAACTTCAAGAACACTGTTACCTGCATATTTCCACCTACAATAATTCCACACATGTGAGCAACATCCCATTTCATTTGTGCATTACAAGTTAAAGTTGTAGAGATAGTTTATTAATATGCAAACACTTTGTTTACCACTTGTCATTTGAGTAACTTTGTTCATAAAAGATTTTAATGGTTTCAACATCACTTATGAAAAATGGACTGAGGGCCTATATTTAATGCCTGAAGAACTATAAACCTGCATTCTCTATCGACTTCTGCATGTCTGCAAATTTGGGCTGTAACAGCATTAAATACACTTAAGCATTTTGATAATCAGCATCAGTTAATACTCGGAAAAAATCCACAAAAACATGTATCAGCTCAAAACTTCAAAAATTACAGTTGGCACACGTGTTTCCCTTGTCATACCTTTGCTAGTTTTTTTCTTCAGTCTTTGTAAAACTACATTCTAACCTCTAGAGAGAACACTGGCATTTTGTTCAGAGATTTTGGGGACCAGGGGTAGCTTTGCAAGTCAGTTTCATGACTTGGTTCTTTCACATGTTCTCTTCTGCAAGCCTTTTCTACTTGGCTGAGCAAAGGTCTGTGAAAGTCATAAATGACATATGCAATCTAGTTTTAAATCTACACGTAACCACAAATGAGAATGAAGAGACTGGGGATTGCTCCAGAACCTCCCAAAGAACGCACAAACGTACACAGCTTACCACTGTCCAGCATTTCTATGAAGAGAGACATTTGGCCTGAATCTTCTGTACGGTGCATTGCGAACCATGTAATCGATGGACTCCAGAAGGTCTATCATGCTGAGGTACTGAACACAGAAAAACAAGTTTCTTAGCAGAGGTTCAGATTTTGTGGCAGATAGTGCTTGAACTACATGTATAACATTAACTTGAGTACTTCCCAAACTATACAGAAATTTAAGCCTATGCATTTTCATTAGTGTGTAAAAGTGCACCAACTACACCCATGGCTCTCAAAGGACACCACTACATGAATTTCTCGTTTCCACGAAGAACAAAACCAGTTTGTATTTCTATTAGCCTGAGACTTCATGCTGAGCAGGCTTTCTCAGACCAATCATACTCTCTTCATTTGTCAATACAGTTTCCTCAGTATTAGAACTGCCTCTGCATTAGTTCACCTTATTGGTACTGTTCTGAACTCAGACTATACTCTGACATCACTAGGTGCTAAAAAGGTATCTAGCAAACTAACTGTAAATTATCACTGAATAAATGAAAACATTAACATTGCTGGGGAGCTATTTAAATGAGTTCCTTGATACTTCAGCAGGCTTTGTTGCCAAAGCCAGTATACTCCATTCATTCATACCCTTGCTTGTATCCTTGCATTTCTGCAGGTAAAATGTTGGCTTACAGTTTTATAAGACAAGGGCTACTCATAAGGCTACTGTTCCATTCTCTATGTGAAAGGAATGCTATTGGAAGGGCTGAATACAGATCAGAGGGTTCCCAGACAACAGGGTCAGGGTGTCAGGATCTCTCATGAGGAAGTGACTGTTACACAAAGGGAAAATGATCCTACAATTTTCCCCGCTGTTACTGCTAAACAGTTTAGACAGTCTACTTGCATATAAGCAGAAAACTCCCAAAGAATAACGCTTTCCACCAAAATCAAACTCCTACAGCTCATGACTGACTGAAGGGGATAGGGGATAACCAATACCGAGCCAACTTACCTGTGGCTTAGTAAATTCAATGACAATTCTCTGTACTTCCACATTACAATCAAACTTGGGAGTTTTCAGTTCTACTTCTGCATATGGGTTGATATACAGTCTCGCAGAGGCTGACACTGGTCTAAAAACTTAAATATTGAAAAAATTGAGATTAATTTTATATTTACAATTAGAGTATGGAAAACTATCTGAAAGTACTTTCTACTATTAATGTGTACGCTCAAGACCCAGAGAATCAGGATACAATTCTTACCAAAATTAAGATAGCCCAGCAGTAGTCAAAAAGCATACAAGTTCTAATATCTTCTATTATGTTTAGGTTTTTGTAAAATAAAGTTAGTATGGACATGCCTGCGTGATCATGTCAGGCTGTTGTACACTAACACACTCAAACAGTTTATATTCACTCATTCCCAGCTTACTTACTATACTGGTAGTCTTGAGGCTGGTTATCACTACATGGAATTCCTCTTTTCAGCTGATCCTGTAAAGGAATATAATACTGTGTAGCAATTGCTGAAGAGCCTTACTCTACAGTTCTCTATGTTTTTGAGTAGAGCAACTTAAGTTCACATGTATTTTTGCAAGGGCCCCTTCAAGTGAAAGGTTAGTACAGTTTTTATTCAGCTCCTGTCTAAATCTTGCAAAAACTAATGTGTGTTAATTTAGAAACATACAGCTCATGTACACTCAAACACATGGCATAACAGATCAAGCATTTGTTTTTTTAAACTCCTTGAAGTTACAGGAGTATCTATTCACATTCTACCCTTGCTCATATTTAGCACATAAGGAGGCCACTTGAGCCTTCTGGTATTCTGCAGGCACAAGAGGAATTAGAGACAGAAAAAAATTAGAAAAATAACAGAACAGCCCAAGAGGCCTGAGAAGTATCATGCGAGAACTGAGTCATAATTCAAAATGAGGCCTGCCTGATGCTATAATTCTTGGGCAATTTGTCAAGAATGCTATATTCCTGCCCAAACTTTTTATCTAGTTTCAGAATTACAATGGCACAAGCAGTTAAAGCAGGAGACCTGCTTTTACAAAGGTGTACATATGAGCTATGACATGAAGGCACAGATGAAGTACCATTATATTTTATAAAGACTATTAATATTAAGAGTTCTTTTTGCAAGGAAAATATTTTCTAACTTCAAATTTCTTCAACCTAATCCTTTTCCCAGTTCCTTATTTAAAAATTAGTTTTTATTTTATAAAAGGTACATTTTCTCATTAAAAATATTTGTATTTCAACCTATTTCTTGTCCACAGATCTACATTAATAGAAGCTAATTTTCAATAAGATTAAGTATAAAACAGTTAATCTCACAACCAGCCATATACTCATGTTATTTACATATGAAGACTGTCGTACAAAAGTAACAGATTGCAACAGATTACACAGCTTATTCTTACAGCAACATAGACCAATAAGCTACTACAACAAATCTGATTTCCTGATAATGCTGCTTAAATTAAGACCAAAACAGCCTGTCTGGATGGAAGAACTAGCTTTCCAGGAAACAAGCTACACTAAAAATTACATATAAAATGTATTCAGGTATTTAATACAGACAAAGTTACTAAACAAGACATCTTATTTTAACTAACAGAAGTCATAAAGCAGTCAAAAGATGCAAAAAGTCCAAATAATGGAGATGATGCCAGTACACAAAGTGATATTAGCATACAGCACCAAAACTGCTAAGGATTTCAAGAACTGGAAAAACTGAAGGTGGTGAGGCTTCAAGTCAGAATACTGGATACTGTTAGCTACACTGGAATTCCTCTACCTCAGCACTAAGAAAAGTTTACATGCAGGACTTGACCCAGACTTTGGAAATAGGCAACTCCAGTTAACAGTCATGGAGGGCAAAATTCCCAATTCTTTCAGCAAGAATCTGTTAAAAACTTGCTTGATGATGGAATATAAAGAGGCACTTCCTGATACATAAAACCCAAGTTCAACAAAACCACATCAGCATCTTCACTTGCAGCTTAATCAACAGCAAGTTGAAGTCTCCTTGAAAAGGACTGATATCTAAGCTGCCAGACAGTGTCAGGTAATCCCACAAAGCCATTCGTCCACAAGCATGTCAAGGACTGATTCACAAAGGACCTTCCCAACAGCACTGGAATGGCACATCTGAAGCACTAAGACTTCTGCTGCTGTCAATTCAAACTGTGTATTTGTTTGTGTTTACACTTCACTTCAGACTGAGATACAACAGACAAAACAGCCACAGACAGGTAACTCTGAATATTCCCATAGCTGAAATAACTTGACTGCTACTGAAAATATGTAAGCACTTCTGCTAAACTAAAAAGGCAGAAGTGAAAGTGCTCTGAGGAAATGTAGCTCTTTAAAAGATTAAGCAAGAGACAAACAGAAAGAGAAACCAGCATATTTATAGTATCTTCTATGTACAGTAAATTTACATCCCAATTTTGAGACAATAAACAGTGCCCTATGAGGGGAACTGTGGCAGGGGTGGGGCAGAAAAAGGACTTAGATTTCAAGTTCCACATACCAGACCAGATTTATAACATAAAAAACTGGCTCGTTATAAACACTTCACAGTTTTGATTCAACCTTCCACACTAGTACCAAGCTAAACGTATATTTTGTTCAGGAGAGAACGAAACAAAAATAAATTACCATTTTAAGATCTTTGCCTCTTGTTCTGTCTTAATTTACCCTCACTGTCCTCATGCTGTCTCTCACCTTCTGCACTGGAGCACCATTTCTCTAGTCTCTACACCACCCAAGTTAGCTTCAAGTTGAAAAAAAAGTATTTCCAGCATCATCTCTTCCATACAGTCCACCTTAATTATGTTCCACCCAACCTCATTTTCAAAAGTCTTCATTACTCAGTCCTACTGTGCAGTGCACATTTAAAGCTGTGACTCTTCTGTCTGTCAAGATGTTCTATCTGGCTTCACTCTATTGGTTTACTTCAGTCATGTATCTCAGGTCATCTGAATAACGCAATACAAGTTCCTGTTCTGATAAAGATCTAATATTCTGAATAAGAGAGTAAGAGCTCATATAGCCCAGATATTTAGTAAACAGCACTGGGTAAGCAGCATGAAGTGGAGATAAATATGTCAACAGAACATGATTTTACAGATGCAGTTTCTGACCATTTGTAACACCTATAGGGGCTGATAACATAGGAAGTCTACAAAAAAAAAATATTAACTATCAGTGGTGCAATGGATCAACACATGACCCCAGTATCAGAATACAGCTGACCATAAGTATAAGAGTGAGTTGGAAATTAGTATGGTGTAGTTTTAAATAGTATAACAACTATAAAATATATTACTATTGAATGCATTTTCTTCTACATTACCAGTATTTGCTCACGGGACCCATGATAATACATTTTGCTGTGGATGTTCCAGTAAGCACTGAGGCTGTCCAGGCACAAAAGCTGCACAGGAAAACAAACATTCAACAGATCCCATACTCAGTACTCAAACGATTCTATGAACTTAGCTTTCCATTTGTGAAAAAGAAAACAAATACAAGTAGACTAGACAGCAAATCCACCTTTAGCATTGAGATGCATTTAATCTTACAATATTACCAGTGAAAACTGAATTGCTTAAAAGCAAGTTCTCCAAGTGCACAAGTTCAGACACATCTGTGGCAGGAACAAGGGTCCACAAAACCAACATTTGGCCTAATAAGAAAGCCAGGAGTATTAAATCCTTCTTCTATCATTCCTATAATTTCTTAGATCTTTGTGTACTCTTTTCAGCACGGGGTTGGGGAGCACACAGAACAGAGACTGCTTAGCTACCACAATCTCAGTTACATTAGGCATACAAACGAGTAGGAAACAGCAATTTGAAATCATAGCTACCATGCAGACTTGCTGTACAATGCATTTAATGAGGGGACTGGTGTTAGCATGTAAGAGAAATTATTTAAACCATGGAACTGAAAGTTATGCCTTACATAAAGCCAGTTATTTGCACTCTACTTCTGTTTAAATAGACAGCAAAATTAACAGAATTTGCAAAGCAAACTATTTGTCCATTTTTTATTTAGAAGCTCAGATTATTTCTCTCCAAGATAAATTGCCCTCTTCAGTTGTGTAGGAAAAAAAAAAAAAAACACATTACCTTGTATATTATTTTTGCAGCTTCATTCAGAATGGAAGGTGTCCAGTTCTCATTCGTTGTCTAAAAGTTCAAAGTAATCAGAGTTACTGTGTGCATGTTATTTAACACATTTGCAGTTTTATCCTATCCTTTCAAGCACAGAATGCATCATTTGGGTGATACCTGATTACAGAAGCCAGTTTCTCTAGACTGCATATGCACAAGTCAAAACCCAACATAAAATTTGTCAGTTGATTTTGATTTTGAAGTCCTTACCCTATCCATAAAATTCTTAACATTTAAGGAAAAGAAGGGTTAGCTGAAATTTTCTACCCCCATTTCTCAGAAGGCCTGGCAAAACGTCACATTCTTTATCATCACGATGTAATGTTTGCCCTAACTTCTTTATTGGGCCTGGCAATAACCTGCCCTATGAAAGTAAACCTTCCATCTTAAAGATCACTTGGATCATAAGAACAAATAACTAGTCTCAGAAAGTGTGATGTTCTCCAATTGTCTTCCCTTCTGCTTGCACAAACTTCAAGCACTTTTTGCATGAATAAAAGATCGTTTTCATTTCCAGCTGTATGCATACTTTCATTGTATCATCTCAATATGTTACTTCTCCTTTCTGCTATTCCAAAGACAAGTCAGTCGAAAGCATAAGAACATGCATGCACACACACATTACCATACCAGTAAACTAAGCTCGCTCAATGTCATTCCCAAGGAAATTGGACACTGTGGATCTGTGATCTACAAAAATAGAAAAATAACAGCTATTTATTTCTCTTACTGCAAACAGAAGTATCACTTAAAGTTGACCAAAATCCTAAGCTGTCCGGAGGATCTTCCTTTGCTTAATTATCCTAGCTGAAGCATTCCTGGAACTCCTTACGTTGGGCCAAAACTAGTAAGGCTGTAGCGTAAAGACTTAGGACTTCAAGGTGAAAATTTCCTTTTGGCTTCTAAAATCTTCATACAGGAAAGACCTAAGAACTACAGAGTACCACATATCAGTCAGCTATATCATTTTATGATTTCCATTCCTCCCACCTTTTTAAATTTAGCATCTCTGAAAACAGTCCCAAAATAGGTTTGAGAAATACTCCATAACCAATACTTTCCTTTACATTCAATTATCTCATCACAAATGGCTTTATCATTGTCTTAAAGGAAGCTGGAAGCAGGCTAGAAAAATACCAGTTTGGTTCATATGAACATTCTCATTAATCAATCAAGTGTTTTCAGCTATTTGCCTTCCAATTCATCTGTAACCCCACCAGCTTCTGCCCTTCTTCTGAACTTCACTGAGGACACTAAAAAATTCTGTACATCAACTGCACACACTAACACATGATGAACAGCCACCATCCACACTAAGGAGCAAGGCACCACTGGAATATTCCTGGCTTTCAGTCATATCTGGGGCACTTCACTTGAGGAGGTACAGATGAAACCACAGCAACTTTTACAGCGTGGCAGGTGACAGTTTCCCTCTATGGACTAGACAATCGTGACTGCACTGGAGCCCAATTTAAAATGAAGATAACATGTTTTGGATACTTACATCATCTTCGTATTTAACATGAATGCCTGTGATTTTGACTTGCACATTTTTTATAACTTGAGTTGCAAGCTTTTCCAAGAAAGTATCTTTCTTCTCCTCCTTTGGTTTGTCTAAAACAAAATGGTTTAAAGTCAGCATTCAGCGTAGTTGCATATTGAGTTTAACCACATGAATAGCTACACTAATGTAAATTTAATGTTTACTCTAGCATGAGTACTTAACATTTAAGTTTTCACTTATTTAGATTCCATATTTGCATTTTTTTCCTTTTTTGTACATTCATATTCTGACGATGTGACGTTAGCTGTGTGTGCACAACACAATCATAAGAAAATTTATGTCTGTTTCACTCAAAACAGTTTACAGCAAGTTCTTGTTTAATATACACATCTCCCTACTCCTTCCAGGCTAAAGAGGAGTGCCACTAATCAGCCTATAAATGTATAAATTTTTGTTTGCAATGCTATAGATATCTCCAGTTGGAGAAACAGGCAGATATCCAAGCACAGAGACACAGGGACTCTCTTCAGTCTTATTTGATCCAGAGAACAAACAGCAAAGAGCTCTCTCCAATTTACATCCTCTCTTTCAAACAGGAGAAAAAAAGGTATCGCTGGATGCACATCCAAGACTAAGAAAAACTAACCCAAACAGAAAGGGAAAAAAAGTCTTTAAAAGAGTTAAAAGCCATAACTTTTACCCACCTTTTGAACGATCATGACCTTTAAAGGGTCTCTTAAAATGCTTTTTGTACTTTTTACGCTTACGTCCTTTTGCAGTGCAAGCAAGTTTTTGGGAAAAGGATAAAATGCAAGTTAGTAAAGCAGAAATGCAAGAAAGCATAAGAAGGGATGGAAGGAAGTTTAGCTTCTCTCAAAGCAGAATGCCTTAAGTAAGGTCTCATGAAAAGCTTTTAAAGAATTTCACATCTGTTAAGGAAGCAAGCAGCTAGTTCTCATTGCACAGAGTCGCATTTTTCACAGTTTATGTACACCGAAATTCACTTTCAGGGAAGAAACCGAAGCGTTGGTTTTGGTTGTTTGTTGGTTTTGGGGGTTTTTTTAAGTCATGGAAGTTCAAAGCCCAAGTAAATTAAGCCAGTAAAAACTTTCAATTAAGTATCGAAATTTCTACTGGATCAATGGTCTTGCCAATTGTAAGGATAAGGGGTTTAATTCAACTTCCACATATTCCTTATGTAACGTCTCAAGAGTTCAAGGAATTCCAAATAATCACCAGGCTTCTCAGCAAAACATACTCTGACATCTCCCTGAGTGCACTGTATAACATAATTCCAGATCACTTACGCACAAAAGAAAGCCAAAAACAGAGCCATGACTAGTTATTAGAAACTCTGGTGAATAAGTTTTTCTGTAATCCAAGTGGTATATTTTAGCTATTGACCGCAGGCAAAGGTATCATTGATGTAACTGAAGAGTTAATAATATACAGGTGGGGGAAAAAAAATTTAAAAATGGAAGTTTAAAACCAAAGGCGGCTTCTTCCATACAAGGGCATAACCTCCAAGTTAAGTGTGTGTGAGATGTACATGGAAACCCAAAGGACTTCCAGTATGATTCTCATGTTAATCAACAGAATGGTATGACAGTGATCAGAAAGAACGATACCAGTAACTGACACACAGACAGGCATACAAAAATGAGGACTCTCTAAAAGCTTTATATGAAATGAAATTCTATTATTTACACACAAATTATGACCCACACAATCACAACCATTTAATGAATTGAATTCATGCTCATATTTTTCCACATTTCAAGAAACCAGTTTGGTAAGTTGCATTGTTTCCTTCCCCTCTGGCCATATACAGGAAAAAGAATCTGGCAATAGGGCTGTCCGTGCTTAACTTTAAGAGGCTGTAGCATGAGAAGGGTGTAACCACTAAAGCAAGGAGGAAGCAAGCACAACAGTCTAACCCTGGGAAACAGCTTTATTTTTATGTCATTTGCACACTTGGTCAAACAAAGGAGAAAGTGCCTGCCAAGATTTCAACCTGTCTTGTAGGTAAGGTGAGCACCCTACAAATAACAAAAGGGAAAAACTATGCCAAATAGAAACAACAGTTTCTTGGGTAGTTACTTTTAACAGTAAAAGCAATCCTCTGTAAATGGTATTTTAAAAAGGCAGCTTCCTTCACTTACTATTGAATTTGTAGTTCTGAGACTTTCACTCCCATATATGACAAAACTAAGGCAACATGATTTTCCTCTTGATTGCCCACATCTATTACTATCAAGAATGATTTTATTCTCATTCTAAACCTCTGCTCAGATAAAAGCCCACTAAGTCCACGAAGTAATATTGGCTAAGAATAAATTTCTGAAAATCTGGTTCAGGAAGATAAAAATACAGCAGGTGCAACATAATAACAATTCCTCTGAATTCCAATGGAAACTGTTTCCCTGCCTCACTTGGGAGAAATCCTAATAAACAGAACCAGGGAAAAGCATGGTAAATGCCTTCCATCTGCTATGGTTCCTTTTGCCTGTCCACAGTTTCAAGACAACCTGAACTTCCAGTATCTTAAGTACAGACATTTTAATTAAGGGTAATTACCCTCTATTCTCAGAACACCTAAAGATAGTGTTTTAAAACAACAGCAGAACATTGTCAACATTCTCGACCACTCTTGAGCTTGACATGACTAAAGAAATACTTCTAAATGGTTTTGTAGTCTTGAACAGCCACTCAGTTAAGACAGGACTAGGCACTGCAAAAGTTTCCACTTGAATCTGTAGTCATTAAAATCTTATTTCTAGGACCACTACCATGTGGCTGCTTACCAAACAAGTATTGTTCTCTTATTTCTACATTTGGCTGCTTGGGGAGGGGTGAGGGTGGGTGTTGAAGGAGGGGGAGTTGTTTTTAAAAGTGTAAGATGCACACTATCCATCATGCATGTGCAAAACACAACCGTGCATACCCACCAGGCTTTGTGTCCTTGTAAATCAGACTCTCCAACCCATACAAGGAATCTTGTGAATGAGTGCCTTGGTCCACATGGCAGCAAATTAACCAAAAAAATGCATTTTGTTTAAAAGAAGAAAATTAGCTCCTGATTTAAAAACAGACATACCAGATTATCAAATTCCCATTTCCAATGGAAGCTGACTGGATAAATGAATGGTAAACAAAACAAATAGTCTTTCAAGCTTTAGAGGAAAAAGGCTTTTCAAAGCGCTGTAGTAAGATTAGCTAGACAGTCAAAAACCTAAAATTTATTAAGTCAATCACAAAACAGGACTGCTTTTCCATAGCACAGTCCTCAAATGGCAATGGAGATTTGTTTTGTTAACTCAGTACCTTTTTCTGCTGCCTTCTGCAAGGCTTCCTCAATTCTTGCCAGCTCCTTTTGTTTATTATCCTGCAAGTATTTTTCCTCCTTCTCTGCATCATACTTAATGCCTGTAAGCCAAATTGAGACAGCTTTAATCCTAAATTTCAAGTTATATAAATGCATAATCAAGCAATTCACACCATATTCAACATTATGTTGCAAAACACGACGTTATGTTGTTTGAGATAAAGGCTATTCTAGGTTTAATTTCTGAAAGCTGCAACCAGCCTCTGAAATTGCTCATTTTACACAGTAAGACACAAAAGGACAGTATCAACTTTTAAGCATTACTTTGTATGAGAATGTTTCCATGGAAATTCAGACCTGCAGGTGTGGCCTGTGCAATGTAATGCAGACTTGTAAGTTCTACTACACATATATTTGACGCTCTAGAAATTTGCAAGTTTTCTTACTATACCAGAGGTTCTGATTTCAGAGAAAAATAACCAAGTTCTCTGATCCTTTATTCCTGCTCTGGCAGGGGGATTGGACTAGATGATCTTTTGAGGTCCCTTCCAACCCCTAACATTCTGTGATTCCCTAAAAACAGTGCTAGTGGAATTACTGCTTTCGATTGTGGTCAGTTAGAAGCCCATGAACTCTATCATGCAACAGCCAAGAGATCAAAACCATGCCAAAAAGTGGATTCAGGATAGGCACACTTCAAAGGAAACTTGGCTGTTGAACTGAACTTGGAATGGATACAACCAAGGATTCCCATAAAAGCAACAGGTGCTGTTTTCTCCCCTCCTTCTTCCACTAACTTGCCAGAATTTGTCTAGAAATTTCCCTGAAGGAACATAACATAAAAATGGCAGCTCACATGAACTACTTGCTATTATATACTCAATTACATGGTATCCTTAGATATTATTGTCTTCCATTATTTGACTGTGTTGTCAAAGAGTTTACTTACTTGCTCCAGGAACTATTAGAAGATACAAGCCTTCTAGAGTTGCAACAACTGCCTCACCATAGAGATTCTTCCAAGGAATCTTCAGAGTAAGTTTATCTAAACAGAGCAGATACAGTTATATCAAAGCAAAAGTTACACTGTGCTTAGTCCAAACAATGCCTCAAACATCCAAGAGCACCAGCCCTATATCTTGGTGTTCTAAACACCTTAGGAGGTAAGGAGAAACCATATGGGCCTAAACATTTTATAAATGATAAAATCATCATTTTTAAGAGATGATTTTTAAGATTTTTAAGTTATAAAATACATGCAGATAAAATATAAGCCATAGATTTAAGCAAGAAGGTGTAATTTGAGTCAGAAGACTCCAGATCAAAACCTCAGATCATGACTGCAGTTCAATTCACTGGGATGAATGTGATTTTCCCAGGGAAGCAGAAGAAGAAATCCACACACATTCATCTCCAATAAGTGTTTCATGTGAAAAAGCAATGCTGACCACCAGGGAAAGGAATTTTTAAAAAAAACAACAAAAAACCACATATATCTAAGAGTTCCTAAACCTTTAGCATAGTTGCCAGTTTCAAGAATCTTACTTAAATTCTTCGTATTCTATCTGTCCTTTAAAAAGCCACATGCTTTCTGCCTATATTAAAAAGCTTCCTTGATCATTCACGTATCTGGGAAGAACCTCTCAGACATGTTTTTCATACCAGCCTGTGTAGTTACACAAACAGGGTTTGCCACATAAAATTTTATTATTTACCCAGGGCGGTCACATAAGACTTCTACACTAGTTTCAACAGTGAGGACAGCGACCACTTAAGAAAGCTTGATAAGAGAAATTCAGGGGCAGGACTGACCTTAAGGTCTGTACTAAAATTTCCATTTCAATACTTACATTGAAACCAAAACTTACCTATCTGACCAACTTTTATTTTAAAAGGCACATCCAGTTCACTCTGTAAAGGAAAAAAAAATAAAGTATTAAATAAATCTACATATTTTAAACTGCTTTATACAGCAAAGTTATTATCTTTACTTCTGTTAAAACTATCTTCCCAGAACTGAAGCTCCAGAACAGAAACAGCTCTCCATATGACAAAGATTTAATTATTTAGCAGTACTACCATGAACTCAGGAATCCATAAATATGGTTAGGCTTGGAGAAAACCTTAAAACAAAGCATTTACATATTTCTAGCAATTCTCTCCTACACGTATGATAATGCCTCACTCCATAAGTTCCTAAAAAGTAATATTTTATCTATATACAAGAATTTAATTTTACATTTTTATTTGCCAACTAGGTCCTTTCTTTTTGATAGCAGCACATAGTATTTATAAACATATACAGAAGTCTTACTGACAATATTGAGAAATTATTTCCAAATGTCTTCCAAACATTAAGAACATGAAGCTTTCTTCTCAGTTTTTATTTTCCATTTAAATACACCATAAGAGAAAAAGAAAACAGATTCACTTATAATAGTGTGATCTCCAAACTTTTTTTTTAGTAGTAAGAACATGCATAAGAAGAGGTTGAAATAAATTGTGAAAGCAAACAAAGATCTCTGCTCTTGATAAAACAAGGAGCAGAGACCACATCCCTTGGTTTTAGTTGTTGACTTTGTCTTAGATCTCTTTCAGCTCCAGTCAGTCACATACATGACTATGCATTTCTGTAAGTCAGAACTGCTAGAACCATAATCAGTTTTGCCCTCATCATAAGAAGGAAAGAGGTGTACAAAGCAGATAACACTTTCTTCCTTCCTTTTTCAACTACCAGATTACAAAGATACTTTAATCAGGAGTTTTAAAGTACAACAAAGGTATCAGGAATGGATGAAACGGGCAGGTAAAATATGAGACTTCAAACACTAGGACAGGTCATATATGCAGATATGTATAAAACACTGGGAAACTTACTTTAAAACCCTACTGCTACTTCTCAGAAGTTATTTTTCTCTTCTGAAGGAGCAACACTTACCTTCTCACCCATAGCTTCTTTTCTTTCTGTTCCAGTAACACAAGCAAAATTAGAAGCAGTTAACCAGCAACTTACTCCCAATAAAGAGTAAAGAAGGCATAGTGTGCAACATGAGACTACAGTAAGTAATATTTTATCCTACAACTTAGTCTTTAGACCCATAAAAACAATTTCAAGATTACTGGAATACTTACTAATGCATTCTCCTTTATCTGTAAATTGTCCAGTGCCACATTACCTATTTAGAAGAAAAAGAGAAGCACTGAACTTCTTAAGACTTAAACTATTATGTAAGCACCCGGAACAAGTAACACAACTACAACCCTCCCAAGTACACATGGATAAAATCTGAAAACCAGTTACAGAATAACACAATAAATGCCGAATTTGTAACAGTCATTAAACACTGATTTTTCAGACAAAATTTTATGGTGGAAGAGATTACAGAAACCTCACCAACATAGAAGTTTACATGTTTCTAGATAAGGTCACACAGGAACACATCCAGGTGGGTTTTGAATATCTCCAGAGAAGGAGACTCCACACCTCTCTGGGCAGCCTGTGCCAGTGCTCTGTCACCCTCACTGGGAAGAAATTCTTCCTCACATTTATGTGGAACCTCCTATGTTCCAGCTTGCACCCATTGCCCCTTGTCTTGTCATACAATATATCTCTTACTGCTTTAACGCCAGATTTCTTAGAGCTAGGTATTAATAATTTATAAGTGATAAAATACATACTACCATGACAAAAGCAAAACTGAGATGATGAGAAAAGCCTCGTCCCACACCAGTGGAAGGCACCTGGACCAGCCAGCCTTCTCTAGGCAGTACTGCAGCTGGTGTTCTGCATGCCTACAGGGCAGCACACCGAAACCTTTGCTCTGTCCACTGAGAACACCTACTCCACGCTGCTATTTCCAACAATAAATCAGCACACGAGAGACACCCCCAACCACCCCATGTGCTGCACAGCTGCGCTCCTCCTGGGGCCACCCCGCAGGAGCCCCCCACTGCCCACAGCGCTGCGGGCAGCCCCCACAGCACAGCGGTGCTGCCCCCAGGGAACTGTCAGGAAACAGGAGGGAAAAAAACAAAAAAGGGAGACCCTCGCCTCGCCTCAGCCTCTCGGAGCTGCTGCCGCAGCCAAGCGACGGAGGGACCCGCGCCCAGGCCGCGGCCTGGCAGGGAGGGAGGGAGGGAGGGAGGGATGGAGGCCCCCGCTCCCCGCGCGGGCAGACCCTCGCCTCACGGCGGCGCAAGAGCAGCAGCCTCCGCCCGCCGGGACCCGCCGCCCCTCACGGGGAGGGAGAGGCGGCCACAGGACCACCGACGGTCCGTCACGGGGCGAGACCGCAGCCACGGGCTGCCCGCCCGGCCCTAGCGAGGGGCCGCAGCCCGCCCGCCCCTCACGGGGACGGCAGCTAAGGAGAGCCGCTCCCCCGGTGACAGCGGCACGGCGGGAGAGGGAAGGGGCTCCTTACCCCCCCATATGCCCAGCTTCAGCTGAGACTTGTTCAGGTTCTCCACATAGTCGCCCAAGAAGCGGTTCAGCAGATCCGCCACCACCGACTCCAGCACCATGGCGGAGGCGGCCCCGCCGCGGCCCAGCGACAGGGGACGGCGGTGGAGAGGAGGGGGCGGCCGAGGCCGGGCGCGTCCCCGGCAGTCAGGTGACGGGGCGGGGCGGGGGGGGCGCTCGTGGCCGCGCTTCCCTCACGGCCGCGGGGATAAGCGGGAGGAGCGGGCGCTGAGGCGGGCGGCGCCCCCTGGCGGTGCGGCCACAGCCGGGGCTGGTTGGTTCCCGGGGCTCCTCCGGTTCCTACCGGCGCCCACCGCCGCCGAGCAGCCCCGGGACGGGGGCGGGTGTGCCTGGCGGCCGAGGCGCAGGAGCGCCCCGCGGTTCCCCTCAGGAGGTGCCCGCAACAGTCCCACCTGAGGTACGGCCCGGCAGCTCGTGTCTGCACCTTTTTTAAAGTTTTTAAATCTCAGGGGGGCTAATCTCCAGCCAGCTATGTAAAGTCACTCTGAACTCACACGAGCTCCATTATTCATGGGAGAACAGCACTTTGAAGCTCAGAATGACACTAAAAATACGTCCCAGAGAAAGGAAATTAATATTAGCAATAGGATTTGACCTCAAAAATACATCCAGGACGACATGAATATGATCAGACTGTTAACAGGGCGAGACAAACACTGCTTTAAACAACATACAGATATATTTTGGACCAAGAAGGTGTTAGAAAACCACAAATAGTTTAAAGAAAATATTAAATAAGCTTAGGAAGGCAAGGCCCATCAGCAGCTGTTACCCCTCTGGTTCTGTTACAGCCGGTGTTTCAGGCTTGCAAGCTCCCTCTTGCTGTAGCTGAGGTAAATCCAGAGATGTTTGTGTGTCTCCTGGGTTTATTTGAATAGTGGACACACACGGGATCACCCTCGTTCAAATAATGGTGTGTCAAATGCATTTTCAGTTTGTTAAATGTGATAAACCATAGAGTCCAGGCCGGAGTGTGTAAGCAGCACACGAGTATTTATTATTCAGCACTTTTTTTCACATTTTAAGAGACAAATGCCACACCAAAGTTTGTACAGTTTTAAGTCAGAGCTGAAAACCAATCAACCCAGTACTCCATTTCTCTTCTCACCATAAGAACTCATCCTCCAAAGACCCCCACAATTACGTATTTCTCTACAGCTAAGGTCTCTCCATATCTAGCCATAGCCTATGTATATTCCAGCTAGTGCCTTAGCAGTAATGTTTGCCACAGACACAAACTTACATTGGTATAGCATATATTTGAGTGAGTGAAATTTCTACTGCTCTTCACAAACATGCTTTCCCAACAAGCATAAATACGACCTAGTGGATCAAAAAATTGCTCCTGAAGTAATGTGATTTCACCCGGAAAAGAACCCCAGCAAGCCACACCTGTGTCTTATATCCTGTTTCAGTAAAACCTACAGAGATTTAAAAAAATAAAAGGAAAACTGAATGGAATTAAGAATGGGAAAACTGTGAAGGCAGGAGTTTTAATAGATATTTTATCAACTATATGTGTGGTTGCTTTAAGTATTAAGATATTACTTGAAAATAAAGGTACATATTTTTGCACCTCTATTACCAAAAAGTCCTTAGTTAGTCTTCCTGAGGCTCACTTGCAGAGAGGATGCCACTTAAAAATGACACAAATGCAGCTCTGTCTGTTCATAGGTACCATTCCTTGTGTGTTCTCAGAGAAAAAGGTAAACAGTCCAAAACGGAGGGGGGGAACCAATCCCCCCCAAAAAAACCCCTCATACACGATGTACGAGTTCAGTGTCTACAAGAACAGATACAGGACATACAGACATTTTGGTGTTTGCTTACCATTCGTTGGATACACAGATAATGTTCATCCGCCTCAGCGAAAAACCCATGCATTCTGCCCATTTCTTCTAAATACCAACATTGAATAGACATAGGACTGGTGTGATAAATATGAATGGAACCACTAGTTTCACTCAGCTGAAAGTCATCGAAAACAACGTGTTCTGGTTGCTGTGTAGAGGCTCCTTGTGTATCATTGTAGCACTTCATTAAATAAGATGATTTGATGATTCCATCACTGCATAATAATTTACTAAAAAGGAAACATAAATACAACACTGTAACACTTAACTTTGTGGTTTTGCTATTTATGTGGCAAGATTCACTCAGACCTCTTAGGGAAGCCTTCACAAAAAGAGAAACCTAAAAAAAACCCCAGGAAATATGCACTGAAAGTATCAGTTAACGTTACAGTTTTATGAATAGAAATACACGTTGCAACAACAAATGCTTGCTTACTGTTGCCTGTTACACAATCTTGCATGCATAAATAGATGTCACAGCAATTCTAATGCTAAGCTGAGGTGGGTACATGGATTGATAGCTCAACAACCAAGGTTTCTCCTCCTATTTTACTGCATTAATATTACAAAATCTCCAGCTCCTACCATCTGATTGTTGGAACAGATGGCAATTTTTGTCCAGTGTACCTCACTAAATAGAGTGTATGCCTATTAGCAGTTGGGAAATCAGCCAGATAATGTGGTATCAACTCTCATCCCAAAGCCTACAGAGATGAGAGGACTTTGTGATGAGTTAGAGTGTTTGGACAAGTTTTGAAAATCTCCAAAACTTGTTACGCTACAGCCTTTCTGAGCAACCTGTTCCTTATCCGTGAGGGGTGTTTTATTCCTTTTAGCTCTTGAGAATTTCCCTTGCTGCAATTTTTGACAATTACAGTCTCAGAAGTAACTATGTAATTTAAGGCACATATTTTTGGATTTAACAGATGGAAGAGATCGGTATTGATGATTTGGCCATATTGCCTTTTCTAAAGAGAAGTTCAGTATTCTGCAGAAGTAATAGGATTTGATATTGGTTTTAATTTTATTTGCTTTTTCATTTAAAATTTTTACAGTAACTTCATTTTTCATTGGTTTTAAGCTTGTTTCTAAGTAATGCACAGGAGATTTCATTAATGGTGAATGCATTTGCAGAAAATAAGGGGAAACAAAAGGTGTCTCAACAACTATGTCAAATACTAAAATTGTAATGGCTACTTTATCACTGGGAAGGATTAGACAACAATGTGTCAGGGCAGATTGATGTCCTATCTGTACAGAATCAAATACACTAGCTCATTACTGATGCATTACTGGGTGCTCATTACTGATCCCAGTGGTTGTTATGAGAAAGAAGAGCACAGCATCTCCCTGAGCTCTGTCTCAGGGGTCCCCAAAAGACCATGCACATAGCAGCCTCCCCTCCGTTAACTGATGGAGTCAGTCCCCTGGTGTGGGGCAAAGCTAGCTGTCATATTCCCTACTTATTATGTGCCTTCAGCATCAAACTATATCACCCTGGCCAGAGAAAACCTGGAGGAAACCATCTCTACTGCTCTGTTGCCTACCTTCATCCTTCTCAGCAGAGGGGCTCCTTATTTGTTACAGCTCTCTTACAAAGTAGTGCCACTTCCTTTTCCTTGTCCTCATTATGTTATGAATAAAAAGCTTTCTGTAAAAAGAGAAAGAAAGAAACCCCAAAGAATCAAGTTCTTCGGTAATGTCCAATTCAAGTTGATTTTTTGGCAGTTCTAACTGTACTCTAGTCTTGCCGACCTCCTAGGTAAAACAGGAGGTAAAGCAGGAATTGCCCTCACATTGGGCATCCTGCTTAGGAAGCAGCAAAGGCAACCTGGCCTAGACCACATAATTTGTTAACTATTTGTAGAAAATACTGGGAAACACAAACCCTTCGTTTCCAGCATATTCCACAGCCCCAACCACCAGCATTCAATAATAAAGCTATTTATAGATTTAGCCTCACTTTGTAAGCTTACCTTTCTCATGAAATATTAACCTTCTGAACAGTCAGCATACGTGACTTTGAAAGGCTGGAGCTTAAGGATACAAATTGTATTTTAAGTGGTACATAGTAAGCTGTCCCTTATCAGAAGGAAGTAAAAGCTATTCAATAATGGCTAATAAAAATAATAGCATAGCAACTACTTCTTCCAGGCAATTAGGTTTTTTAGGTGAAAGGTTATACTTGGCAGATGAGAAAGAAATTAAGAGTCGCTGCTTACCATGCTTCTATGTCTTTATTTCTGAGAGCAGGGAACCATACGTACTTTTTTCCTGTGTTACTATAACAAAGAAGCACTCTGTTAAATATTAAACAGGTACATGAATTAAGCACTCATATGCTGTGCTGCAGGAGTCTGTGCAAATCAGACTATTTGAATGACAAATCTCTTGGTTTATGCATTTTAAGAATTCAAAGTAGCAATCCTGAGCTACAGATACACATCAAGAGCCCTGTTACCTTATGCATTATACCAAATCCTAGTCACACAAAGGGGTTAACTGCGTGGGCACAGGGATCCATCTGAATTCCACTGCTAGATCAAAAACCCCTCCGGTTCTAACATTTCTCTAATTTACTCTTGGTTTAAAAGTCACTTAAAATACCAGATGAAATGGTTTTGCTCCATGTGAAACCTTTAAATGGTAATCTCCACAGCTTGTAACCTGTCTGCCCATGCTGCCCTTATTCAACTCATTCACCTTCATATAACGCCAAATTCTGTCCAGGTTAGATACTTAAGTGTTTTGTCCCAACATTAAACATTTCTCCTTCAACTCAGAGAAGCAGACAGTCCTTGTAATTTCTTTTTTTTTTTTTCCTCTTTTTTTTTTTTTTTTTCCTGTCCTCTAAAATGCACAGGATAAGATCTACACTGGGTTTAAAGTAGACACCCATTTGTTTCAAAAGTATATTCCCCACTAAATAGGAAACAATCATTTAGAATAGAGCAGCCAGTCCTCACTTTAAAAACCAAGGACTGACAAACATGGAAGATGTTTTCTGATCCTCTGAACTGAAGAAAAAAGTCATGTGCTCTCTCATAGAGAAGCTGGAGTCAGCATGGAGACACACAGCCCTCAAGCAAAATGCAGCTTGTGAGCTGGCAAACTCCCTGGTGAGACAGTGCTCTCCGATAAGGATCAAGGCAGCTGAGCACAAGTAAGCGGGGTACAATTGCCCACATAACACATTCTCTGTAGTTAGTCTATTTTCACTTTATAAGAGATACGATATGAGCACAACAAATATTTGCCATTACAGCAACTAGCAGACCAGGTTCTGTATTCAGCATTTTAGAGTAACAGCACAAGTGTAACATGCAACCATGACTGTGCTATTAAAATTGCCTGAACTGCAATGAGATTTCTTCCCTGTAGAGGCTGTGAAACTGATAGTTGCTATGAGAAAATTCCCAGGAGTAAAACTGGGAGGTTTAGATTTTTATGTACAAAGTACAGAGCCAGTGAGTACATGTAGCTTTGATGAGCTGAATTTTCCTAGCATGCTACTTCAGAAAATTGTCACCAGCATGAAAGAGAAGCCACCTCCAGTCTCTAACAGAGATTAAAAAGATCCTTCCACTATTCTAAACTTCATATGAACACTCTATGTATACTGCTGCCATTAAAATTATCAGATCTGAAGATGACACTACTTCTCTTGAGAGCAAGGAAAATACTTGAAATCAGTGGGGTCATAACCGTTTCCATGACATAACAATTTAGCCCATAACCCCATCAAATTTTATCTGCTTTGAGAATATACAATTTTGAGAAAAGCTGTTTGAAATTGAAACACTCTCTAAGACAGAGCTTTCCAGAAGTAAACAAAAATGTTTCTTGGCACTTAGGTACTTATGGTAGTAGGCACTGAAGGTTCCCATCACCCAAATCCTTGAACTCTAGCTGGCATTTGTCAACATAGGTATTGTCTGATAGAACTAACATCACCTGATTTCCGATTTCATTAGAACAAGACAGTCTGTAGGAACAGATGTATTTCTTGCCTAATGCCCTCAGTCAGCTGCTTTTACCACTGAGGTAAAAGTTATGCAGGAAGGAAAACACTGAGCAGATGGGTATGTTTACTAGGGAGTTAAACTGTGTGCAGAAGCACCACTTACAATATTTCTGGGAATTGGTGTAGTCAGGAAAGGATAAAAGCATATTATAATTTATAATTGCATCAGTCAGCACAATCATTAATGAGTTTTTCAAGCTGTGATTGGGAAAATAAAATTTTTCCCATTTTTACCTGTCATAGTTAATGCTATTAAGCTGTATAAAATTTTTTTTCACTTACAAAATATTTTGAAAAACACTACTTTTTACTGAATATTTATGAACTACTAAGAATATATAACCATTCAGTGTTAGGCTAGGATCTAAAATAGGTCAGCCTCCAAAATACAACCCATTTATGTGCTGTAAAGACAAGAGATGAGAAGAATTATCTTGAAAAATACATATGACACATAAGTTATTATATGTTCTCAGATGAAGGAAAAAAAGTATTTCCAGTTGTATGATTCTTAGCACCTAACCTAAAAAAAGATAGGTGGATCTTTCCTGAGATTTTCTTCTTTAGCATAGAGTGGTAAAGATCAGCTCTGAGAGGACTTAAGTTTAAAGATTTCGCACTTGAAGAGGACTGGGTCATGCAGGTTGTGTCCAAATTGCATAGCTAACTCGACTGTCAGCCAGTGCAGAAGACCAGACAGTACTGGTTTGTAGAGAAACTCTATAATTAGCTGAAAAGGAAACCCCAACTCATAATCCTGTTGTTTAAATTGAAATCAAAAAAAGACCCATCTGAAAGCAGGCTATATTGACCTAGTGTTCTTAGTCCTAAGGCTGGTCCAGAAATTAACCTTGTTGCAAAACCCTTGGCAAGTTTTGTGCTGATATGGGCAGAAAACTGCAAAAAGCCTGCTTAGATCTCTGTAGTTCCTTAGGACTAGCTAAGTAGGTCATATCCTCTCTTCCAGGCAATGTCCTTTGTTCAGAGAACCCTGGCACTGGTAATCCCCAGGTTGCGAAAGTCCTCTGTTACAAGATAGGCCTTTACCAAAAGGAAACAACTCTTCCTTCAAACACCTGAGGCAAAATTAACAAATAGCAGTTCTTGTCTTGGTTGGGCACACACTTTGATTACACACTGTACTAACTTTATGACTTCATAAACTGGTGAACTAAGCCAATATAATTGGTAACACATGATCTAATCTCAACTGTCATGTTGGTTGGATTATAATATTGTTCATTTTAAGTTTGCAGTAGTTGAGCCTATGTGATGTGCTTATGTGATGTTAATATTTACCTTTCTCTTTTAAAATAATAAAATAAGAAAAAGCACACAGAACTAGATTATGCCTTCATATTTAATAGCCCTTTGCAGGTCTCGTGTAACACAAGTTAGGACTTCTAAAAACAAAGGCCTTTATTAGAGTAGATTGTCCCTTGTCAAGAGAGATGAATTAAATTATATCCAGTAGCATGATCAGAGGTCCAAATTTTATATTTCTTGTGTTTCTAAAAAACAATTTCTCTTTGGCAATGTATTTTTCCTCTATTGATTGTGTCCGTGTTATGCACCTGGTAATCTGATTTGCAGTAGTTTTTACAGCCATATATTTCCCTGGAAATACTAAATAAATTGCCATGATTTTTAATTAACTTGAATTAAATTTTAAAAACTTGCTCTGTGACCAATAAAGATTAAAAATTGTTTCTTTTCCCAGGAAGCAGATCAAAAGCTTTTATGAAAGAAAGGGAATATTCCCTGAATGGTTCAAGTGCATAGCAACATGATGTAATTCATAAGAGAAGTGCAATTTATGAGCATTCCTCTTATCCTGAAGCTTGGCAGGAACTGTACTTTGCTGGCAATCGGTAAGAAATGTGCACCTATTATGAATGAAACAAGCTCATTTAAAGAAAGGCAGTTTTTAGACTAACCAGTGGCCAAGATTTTTAAGTCGCATGTCTGACGTGATAAGTCTTAAAAATAAGATATTTTTATATCATTTCAGTATAGAAACCACAGAAATGCAGACTTCATGGCAGCACTTCCATTGTTACTCTCCTCCTTTTGGCTCAGCTGTCCATAATCTCAGGCTCTGTTTTGCAGAGCACAGCAGCATAATCCTCACTCAGGTTTCTGAGAAAACCACTAAATTGTGAGAAAGAGCTGTGAGACACAACGTCAGCTAGAGCCAGACAAAATAAGAAAGATAAGAGTCACAGGCAGAGGCAAGATTGTTGAGACAGGGAAGGTCACTTCATGGAAAGGCATAAAGCCCTAAGGAAAGAACAGGGAATCAAGGATGGCAACTCAGCAAATCTGAGGGTGAGCCTGTACCAGGGAACAAGGGAGGCCCACAGTCATTGTCCCCTCACTGCCAGCTCTCCTTATAGCCTGGGAACTTGTTAGTCCAACCTATCAACTGTGTGCATAAGGCAGCAAGTTATTACTTTGTGCCTTTAAGGTGTGTACATCCTGCTTGCAGTGTCTGTATGCGCTCAGAGCTGCCCAGGCCAAATGACATAGAGAAGAAAGGGCACCTCTAGTATGCCAAAAACATCAGGATGGAGAGGCTGCATGACCAGATGCCTTTCTCTGAATGGCAGTTCATACTCTGCATACAAGAAAGGAAAAAAAACCTGTTGGTGCTTTGTTACATGCAGACAGATTGCCACTAGATGGAAAAAGCAAAATGAGGAGAAAGGAACAAACAAACCAAAACACCAGTTTCTAGCTGAGTATCAAGCTTTATGGTCTGCCAGTCTATTAGGGCCACTGCCACCCCATCCTCATAGCTGGCAGCCCAGGAGATGCAAGCACAGCCCAGGAATCCTACTGATACTCAGCAGTTAGACTGCTAGCTCCTGTTTTGAAGCACAGTTTTAAAAAGTAGCACTCTTATTTGCTTGCTTCATCTCTAAGGGTCCTTAGTTTACCTGTGTGGCTGTGGAAAGTTTGTCTCATTTATCCACAAGCCAAAAGGAAGTACAGATTGATCTTTAATGTCAGACAGAATCTGAATCACTGCCTAAACCAACATAAACTACTCTCTAATCTCTGGGTAAATTAGTTTTACCTTTTCGTGGCATGAAGAAATGCCAATAAGCTCAGAAACAGGAATCTGAAAACAAGGCACAAGGAAAATTACATCATTTGTTTAACGTAGTAGGGGATAAAATTCAAGAAATACTGACAGCCGTAATGTACTCATTTCTCCTTCACCTTCTTCCATAATTTGGATTTGAGAAATTCTTAAATGAATATATGTTACCTGCAGGCATTCATTGCTAACAAGCAGTGTTCTTCAGATTATCTCTGATTCTAAGTGACTTTACCCAGGCTTCCTCCCCACAACTCGCCCCCAGCACTTTGACCACCATTTCTCTCTGCCAATATCCTTCAGAAATAAGTAGGGAAACTTCTGCTCCAGGAAAGACTGGGATGCTTTCTGCTATTGTAGCAGTCGTGCTATGGTTAATATTATTCTTTTGAAATAGCTTGGTTTAGAACTTAACTTTCAGAAAACACACTTTTAAAAAAAAATAAAAATTCTATTGGCCTGGGTTATTTTATCCTCAAAACCAATAAACTGGTTTTGCTCTTGAGAAACTGCTGCTATTGTTTGTTCCCTTACCTTGACCAGTGCAACTATGGTTCCTCCCATATCTCCATTGCTTTGCCTCCTCTTCTCCTAGGTTTGACTCTCTTCCCTGCTTCTCTTCTTTTGTCTTCTCAGAGCCTCAGTTTTTTGAGCTGTTTTCTTACTGACTCCTTGGCCAGCTGGGCTGGTCCACCCCAGCCACCACCACCTTACCAGTGTCACTACCTGCTCCTGCAGAGGGCTGCCATATCCTGCCAGCTCACTCAGGTAACCCCACCCTCCCCTTGGCCTTCACTTGTCCTTCTGCTATCCATTCATTAAATTCTACCAAGAGAGTCAATGTAAACATAAAAAACAGACAAGCTCTGTGCTGGGGCCAGAGCAGCTTTGATGGGGAGTCTGACTCTACTTGCATGCATGGGCTGAATCAGGCTTAGTTACTCTTTAGAGTTCATGCACGTACACCTTGATCTGAAACAAGAAAAAATAAGTTTATCAAGCATGAACAAAACAGATAAAACATACTGAGATTTTAGCAACAAAGATCTAAGTCTGCATGGAGCATGTGCAAATTGCTTTCTAGCCTGCGTGAGAACACCAAGAAGTCAATCCCTGCTGCAAGAGCCATGCCAATACTGTATTCAAATCATTTTTCCAAGCTTTTGGAGACAAGAATTAAAAACCAAGATCTCATTCCTGAACTCAGTCCTTAGAGAAGGCTGTGCCCTTTGATCAGTGGTTTCCACTGAAATGCAGCCTGAAGTTAACATTCAGGCCAGAAAACACGAGGCCAAATGCTTATAATTGGACAAAATTACAAATTACTGAAATCCAGCTCTGATGACAAGAAGTGTCAAGCAACCTGAATAACCAGCATCATGAGCTACAGTTGTAATCAGCTTCCTAATGCCTCTGGTATCCGTGCAGTACCTGTAGTGCTCTGGAGCCATTTTTCAAGAAAAGTTATAAAAAGAACCTGTTTTTGTAGGTTATTTTTACACAGCTGTTTAGAGCATTATACATTCACTTGGTGAAAGGATGTTAAATCAGCTTCACAAATATTTAATCAAGCTGCAGCACGACTTAACTTTACTTCTCTCTTTCTGTGGAGAGCTAATAGCTGTGCCTGGTGGTTGCTGTAGTTACCCCTTACTGGAAAAGGATCCAGGTTGTTCATCTCTTTGGGTCTAAGGCTTCCTTCCTGGAGCTCCATGTCAACTGAAATGCTAGCTAGAGCTTTTTAGAGAGTAAATCTACTATAGCCAGGCTATTTCACTGACTTTCAGAATGAGTGGGTTTGGTTTTTTGGGGGTTCGAGGGAGCGTAGGGTGTTGTGTTTGTGTTAGGTTTTGATTGTTTGTTTTTTTTTTCAGTTGGCTGGTTGGTTTGGGGTTTTTTTTCAGAATACTATTCTAGAATGCTGGAAAAACAACTCTGTAAAGTTCATATTTATTATAGTATATTCACCAAAATGAAAACTCACAGACTCTATATAATGGGGGATATAGTTTTATTCTTGTTGTGTAAATTCTGTTAAAGCTAGTCAAAAACAAATCAGAAGAAATTTAAGTGCTGCATTTTGTTCCAGAAAGAGTTTTCCTAAGGCTTTCCCAGAAATGCTGTGGGGGTTTTTAATTCCAGCAATGACCACTCAAAGAGGGATGATTAGTTGTTTTTTAGGTTGTAGGTATCGAGTTTCTCCTCTTGTTCAGGCTTAATTGGACTGTTGAATGTGGCTGCCTGGGTATTTGCATTAGTGTGACTGAAAATGAGCTCTCTTCTCCAACAGAAGGTGGTGTTTCAGCATGGAGGCAGTGTTTCACTGCTGTGAAGTACCAGGCATGTAAACTGAAGATGTGCCAGACTTGGAAACAAAGGAACCTTGTTCTGTTTCAACCTCAGCCTTGTCCAGCACCATGCAGAGACACTTGGAGGTCTTCCAAGAATGTGTGTCACAGGCCCTGCTAGAGCAGATATCAAAGCAGCATAACTACTACACAGCTTTGTGCTCTAACAAAGCTAGTCCCACGCATGCATGTTTAGAGAGTTACTACTGAATAATGAAAGGACATTTGAAAACATCTCTATCCAAAGACATATGTGAAATGCATGTTGTGGTGGGGTTTTTCCACTATTAAATTTAAGTGAAGAACATAATAGAAGTAGCAGAAGATGAAATTTGCTTTAGGAGAGTACCAAGCAAGGAGGAAAGGTAAGCAGTATCTAATAGACATTACATGCTTGTTAAAGCTGTTTTAAACACCTATTCTGCCTCACTAAGCCTAACCATAACTGTTCTTCTGTGTCACTCCAGAAGCTACAAACTACATCTCCTAAACAGGTCACAGGGGGCTGGAGACCCTCTTTGCTGGAATGCAGCCATGAGACTCCAGCTTCAGGGCCAACACATTACCTGCTGCAGAAGTGTATCTAGAAATGACTAAGACAGGTAAGTAAAATACTGATAAGGTAATAGAGGAAAAAGTGATAAAGATAGGTATAAAAACTTCCATATTGGAAATAACATTAAACTTCTCAGGCTGCAAAACACATCAGATGGTAGAACAGATTTGTAAAATCAGAGGTGACACAAAGACAGTGAACAGGGAACAGTTGTTCAGTGTTTCCTCTAATGCAAGACCTGCAGAGCATCAAATGAAGCTAGCAGCAAGTTCAGAAGAAGAGGAGACAGTTTTTTACATAACACACAGCTGACGTATGAAACGCTTTGCTACAGGAATGAATTTTTACATCAATTCCAAAAAACTCTGCAAAAACTTCTTAGAGCAGAAACTTGTCAGGCACTACTAAACACAATAAAATGTGCTGTAGGTCAGGAAGCCCCAAAGCAGCCTCAGTTCTGTGTCACATGAGCTGCTCTTGCACTCCTTTGCCAACCACTGTTGCGATGTCCTGCATCAGCACAACACTGCACTAGAGGAGTTTTGGGATTCACCAGGTGTATGGCCATTCCTATTTTCTGGCACAGCCTTCTTGCCTGCAGGACAGTGACCTGACAGTAGCATCTGTGGGCTGTGAAGCTGCTTCAGTGGGCAGTACAGCAAGCAGAGCACAGCACTGTCATGCATTTGGGTTCCCTGTATGGTTTAAGTTAGCTCGCTTGTGCTTTGAGCCCACCACATCTATAGGGACAGAGAGCCAAGTTGTACCCTACTGCCATGTTTATTTGTAGTACTTTGCTCAAACATGGACTTTCACCATTAAAACATAACAGCATGAATATGCATGTAGTAAATCCCAGCCCAAAAGTAAATTAGCAAGATGCCAGGTACCTTATCTCTCCTCTTCAGTTACGTCGTGACTTATCACAGTTGACATTTCAGTAAGGCTGTAGTAGCAGATCTGAATTTGAACATTCATAAGAAGAAGATGCAATACACCAGCTTTGATGTCAATAGAATGTCAGTCTCCGTCTACTTCGTTCAGACTGAACTTAATTGCAGGACCTGCATTAATAGTCAACATAAGCCATCTGTTTAAACATGTGTGTTTTGAAAAGTACTACCATGTACAATAAACATACTCAACTGTAATGACTCACGTATCTGTTTATGCAAACTGGGGATTCAGCAATTTCCCCCACAAAAATATTAAATTACTGGTTAAAAGCAGTTTTATATCGAGTTCATTTGTTTACGTGGCAGGTCCAATGGTCCGACAGTTTTGGTGCAGTCTGGGAAGTGTGTTAACTGCAGAGCTGCTGAACTGAACTGTTTTGCCAGCCTTCCCTCAAGAACCTGTTTGGTAAGTCAGAGCTGCACCAAGGAACATCAGCAGTTCATGGAATTAAGTGGCTGACACAGTTACAATTGCAAAGTGTTCTTCAGGACATTTGAGCAGGGTGCACGGGGAGGCAGGATACTGCATCCCAGGTGCGATGCAATGGTTAACTCCAAAACATCCCAAGTAAGCCTGGTGGTACTGGTAGTCTGGCTAGGTGATGTCTGTAACCACTGTGGGCTCATGAATGAGGTAAGCATTCATCCTGATTATATATTATAGTGATCTTTATTCCCTGGTCTTGCACGGTGGGGGGAAGCCATTACCCTCTCCTTTGCAGGCCAAAGCTGCTTCAAGCAGCTGACACAATGCCTGAGCAATTACTTACCAGTGTTGGAAGTGTCAGAAATATTCAGCCTGCCATTTTATCTGTCAGACTGACTTGGAAAAACAGGCTTTCATTCTTTTGTTCTTCCTAAAAAGTAACATCTAATATGCACTTACAAGAGTGAAACAACATGCCATTAACTATCACTTGTGGTGTCATTTCTAAGTAAGCTTTGTTAAATTAATCATGACCATGCACTGGTGCCTGGACTTATTCAGCAGCGGCATAAATTATGAATCTGTTTCCATATGCACTGAGCAGGGATGCAAAGCCAGCCATGTGCTTCCCACTCACATGTACAGAGTAGAATTATGTTACATGTGTCAGTCATTAATATGCAAAACATTTATGGGTGCCAGTATAGAGAGGCTCAGAAACTGGAGGTTAGGGGGAGGAAGAGAAAAAAAAACACGTGGTGAAGGCACATTGTGAATCATCACCTCCACCACCTTTCTTCACCTGGCAGGTTAGTTTGACATCAGTATAGCCCTGCTTTCTTTCCAACCCCACCCCCTGCCCCGAGTCATTCATGAGAGATAAAGAGGCCTCATTTTATTTCCTAAACTTTTCTATTGCACAGACTGCTTGTTCCAATGAGGTGCACTGCTTCAGGAAAAATTTATTCACTGAAAGGGTTATGAGGCATTGGAACAGGCTGGCCAGGGAAGTGGTTGAGTGCCCATCCCTGGAGGTATTTAAAAGACTGTAGATGTGATGCTGAGGGCCCAAGCCTCCCTTCAATAGACCTAGATTGCTGTTGTTGCTGCTATTGTACCTACATTTTCTTGGGAGACCTACAGCACATACACACTACTTTCCCTTTTTCTTGTTTCATGGTCTGTAAAACATAATAAATGAAACTAGCATAATTTTTAGGTTACTCAGCCAGATTTATCCACCTAAGTCTACATACACTGATGTCAACTTCAGATTATGTTTTTTCTGCATATAGCCTACATCTGAATTGACCTGAATTGTCCAGCTGCCTCAAATAGCCCTCACATTAAAAAAATGGGGTGAAGAGGAGGGTGCAGTGAGGCAGATGGAAAAGTCTGTACAGTATCAGAGGGAGAGGGACTGATGGAAAGCAGAGAGAAGGGGATAAACTTCCTCTCCTGTCACATATAGGAACATAGTTCTTACTGCCACTACCAGTAACTCCATTCTGCCTCTTGAAAAAAAACCAAACCAACAACAACAAAAGACACACAAAACCCCCACAGTTAATTATGTGGTAGCTATAGGCCTGGTATATTTGAGAGCCTGGCAAAAAGTATTTTCTCTTCTGATGTGTCCTGGGCGAAAGCTTCTCTTCAGATTTCGCTGTATCGCATGTACAATATAATAATGAATGTTTATCTAGTGAATTGCTTTGCAATGAGGGTTCAGTCACTCTTCAGAAAAACATTAAACAACTCCTGTCTTCACTTTCAAACTGCTGTCACTCTGGGTTATGCATTTGGAATTACCTTGGAGGAAGAAACTGAGTTTAGGAAAGTGCTGAAGAAAATAAACCATAAAGCCAAAAAGCAGCAACAGCTTTTCTGTTCTTGCATCTGACAGACAAGAACCTAATTACAGAACCCTCAAATAAAACACAAAGCATACTGACCTATTTAACAAGCTACAGAAGAGCTCAAAAACAAGACAAGACTTTAAGTTGCTTTTCAAGGCCTTATTGCAAATTAAATTCAATAACCAGGATCATAAATAGCACCATGATTACAAGACAAACTGTTTCTTCTCTGCTATAATGGAATAAAGAAAATAAGGAAGAGAGATTAAAAGTTGAGATCTCCCTTAACCTTTCAAAGGACAGTCAGTTTTGGTCACTTTATATTAAAAAAAAACAACAACAAAGCAACTTCTCATCCCATTCTTTATATATGTCAGCCTTTTATATCCTTTCTTGCTTTCAAACTGATTATATTCTGTTTAGACAGCAGTGGTTTCTAACTGCAGATCAGACAAGGGTTAATTTTTTAAATATATTTTACTCTGAGGTATGTTTTTATCACATACTCCAAGTCTTTTCATCCTTTGAGCCCTTAGTCCTGCAGCCTATGGAGTCACAAATCTTGTTAATTTAAGTGTAATGAGCAGAGAAATGGACCGTGGCTGTATCCCACGCTGTGCCCTGGTAATTTATCAAAGAGGCAAGCCTTCAGCCTTGCCAAATTATTTTCATCAATACACTTTAAGCAGGGACTTGGAGATGCTGGGGGTCAAATGGTCCATATGGAAAGAGTCCACCTCTTTCTTATCTTTACAACTAAACCACAAAATGAGCTGCAACATCAAAGATGAATTCTCAGGTACTGGATCTGGAAATAGTGAATAGTGTCAAAGACAGTTGAAGGCATAGGGAGGACTGGATTGCACAGGGTTTGTAACATCAGCACCAAAGGCAATTGCCTCTTCTACATCAGCCAGCCCTTTTATTTTATTCAGGCTCTGTGTGTAACAATTTACAAGTCCAGAGATATTATGCAAAATAATAGCTAGAAGCAATCTGCGTGATGAAGTATTACTTTTTCAGTTTGTGTGCACATAAGTCCAGCTATTAGTAAAGGGAATAACGTTTTGACTTTTGAGGCTATCTCCAATGTAAAAAGTTTGATGTTTCCCAGAAAAGAGCTATAGTCACTGGGCTGTATGGCTATGTACCAATATTGCCCTTGTCCTGTAGCTTTACATTTAAATAAGGCAACAATGATCTGCATTGAAGCTCACACTTTCAGTTTTACTCCAGGTGCTCAGGTATTACCAGTCCATTCTTTGGATGGAATTGCCTATTGGAAACAGGAGATAAGTGATGTTTGCACTAAACTATACCATGTGCAAGGCATTACATCTGTTTCATATCACAATTGGAAATGACCCAGTTCTAGTACAAGTGGAAAAATATGTTATCGGGAACTCGATAGTTCTGGAGGAAAGAAAACAGTGTCAAAGGTAAATAAGCTCTTGCAAAGAGGCAGAAAACCTTAGGAGAGGGCAGGGAGATGGAGATTTAGAGAAAGGTAAAGGAAAAGAGGCAATCAGCTCTGTCCTTACCAGAAAAAAATTTTTGACAGAGGACACACCAGGGAGAAAAGAAGCATTTACTGTATGCAAAGGAGGGAGATGGAAAAAGACAATAATTTCCAGGAGAGAAGAGTCAGAAAAAAATCAGGCAGTAATGTGCTAAAAGTCTGAGACAAAGACTTAGGGGGACTTACCTTTGAAACATTAACAGCTGATAAAAGAGCAAAGCATCAGATAATAATACATTAGGTGATAATAATACATTAGGTAAGACTGCACTGCAACACAGCTATGACATTACAGAATTTACCCTTGAAATAACTACCAGTTTCTCTACAGTGTTTTCTGTTTATTATAAATAATTTAATTTAGTATCCATTGCTTGTAAGCCTGCCTGCTAATCCTTCAATAGCAGCTCCCATTACATCCTGAAGGGCAGCAACAACCAGAATTTGCAGCCACTGAGTGTCCCCAGGAGAGCACAGCAGTGGCTGCCCAGAGTGGGCTTCTCCCAGTGTCAGCACGCACTGCGCCCAGCCCAGCATATGGGGTGCTCACTGAAAGGGCACCTTTCTCCCTACAATTACCAAATCACAGAACTGATGGCACAAAATGGTATAATTAAACCATAAGCAGGACACACTCTAAGAGGTGTATTTTAGGAAGTATATTGTTGTGTCAGCCAGCATTTTTCTGCCTGTGCCATAATTTGTATTTTGAATTTAAGATAAGCTTTTATTGTTTCAGTTCTTACAATAGTGAAAAATCAAAAATGTACCACCAAGCTAATAGACACTGCAAGAAAAGGAGCAAGAACCTCTTAACCTCAAAGCATGAGCAGCAAACAATGCATAACTCATGCCTGTGAGCCCTTCAACACAGCAAGTGTACCAAGAACTAC
The DNA here is from genome assembly GCA_028020825.1 of Podargus strigoides. Classification (NCBI taxonomy): domain Eukaryota; kingdom Metazoa; phylum Chordata; class Aves; order Caprimulgiformes; family Podargidae; genus Podargus; species Podargus strigoides. The sequence continues at coordinate 173,331,262 of CM051663.1, forward strand.
AGGAACCACTTGTGTTGGAACAATTTATTTTTTTTGATGTACAGACCATCGGTTACGAAATCTGCAACCAGTTTTCAAGTTTTTCAAGCAGATGGTGCAACTTAAAACCCCTGCAGCAGTCCCAGTGCAGCTGTACTTACCAGGAGAATATTCTCATCTTTTCCTGAAACCAGAATTTTAAAAAGAGGTTCACGGCCAGAATCATAATTCACAGTAGCTGTGTTACAAACGATTGTGTTTTGCTCTGCAGCATTATTTGCAGCACATCTTTTATCCCAACATATTCTCAAAAGAAATGTTTTACCTAGAACACCCAAAGATGACATGAAGGGGACAGGTGGGACTGAGCAGGGAGCTGTACCCTCGTTTCAGGGTTCTGCTGGGGCCATCTCCAACACGGATTTAACGACCAATGACAGCATTTATCTAGCCAATACAAAAATGGCCTGAATCAGATTAGACTTACTTCTTTCTCTCTCTCTAGGCAGTAATTGAGCAACAAATGTCTGCAGGCTGTAGAACCAGAGACAAAATAACCCACACATAAGTGCCTTCAAGAGACACTTTATTCGGTTATCATAAATAATACAGATGTTATTTTCTCAAACGACTCCCTTTGATTTAAGTTGCCCATATTCCAGCTAGACCTCTGTGCTATGCATCCCTTACAGGCACAATAATAAACAGTCTGTGCAGTTTGGGCTTCCTTTCCCCACCATCACAGTGAGCTGCTGCTTATTGACAGCTGCATGGCTCCTCTGCCATCTCCAGAAATAGCTCTCTGGAGCAGTTCCCTCCTGAAACTGCAGACAGTTTGGGCTCGCTAGCTGGGCTCAAAGATTAGACACAGACAGGTCAATCCACCCTCCATTAAGATTCTTGTGGGAAACCTTACAAATGAGAGCAAAGTGTGGCTCGTTGGACTATTTCTGTCTTTAGCTTCCTCCACTGTCCCCCCTCTAAGCCTCATTTGCAATTCAAGAAGAGGGGAGGTCACAGATAACAATATCTTACTTAGCAGATCAAGCAATACATAGGCAAGCAATTAAGCAATATATCCATCCTTTTATTTTCACTGTTAGGAAAGCTACCAAGTAATTTGACTGGTACAGGTGAGAAATAACAATCACACAGAAAGCTGGTTTTGTATATTTATTGCCCTAAATTGAATGTTGCATCTCTGAAAAGCCTCAGCTATGATTTGAGACAACTTTTCTTATCCATTACAAATCATCTGTGGAGGCTTGTCTCTCCTCCTTCCCCCACGGATCAACAGATCCAAGACTGCACAGCTGAATTACTGACTTGAATCAGCTTTGACAGCAAGCTAATTAGGGGTGTGAAAGTCATCATTTACCACAGTCGCTTTTTCATCAGCAGTGACATTGCTTTTGCCAACACTCAGCATGAGCTATTTGCCTTTAACAAGCTTTACTAGGCGATTCCTCACACCCCAGGACTTGAACTCCGGAGTTTAGTCTCAGCTTCAGGACAGCAGTCCCTACAGGCTGGGCAGCAGGTCATGCTGAGCCTGTCTTTAACACCAAAGCTTTGTCATGCTGCTTCAGTACATACAGGAGCAGTGCTGCAGCCTCCAGCTCAGCTGTAGCTCTGGCATCCAGCACTGCAAAAGCCAGCTGTGCCTAGTGCCCAACTCCTCCTGCAAAATGTGATGGTTGGGATCTCAGCAGAAAGCAATCCTGGCAGGTACAGCTCTCCTATGGGCACTGGGCTGCCAGAAGGGGTCAAGTAACACATGCTTACAACCAGCATATCTCATAGAATCACAATTACATAAATTAAATAATCTGGTGAAATCAGAGAAACCTCAGACAAACTTCAATTGTCTCTGGCATTTCCAAGACAGCATCTGTTACTGCTATTATATTTTACTGGTATTTTAAGTTCAAGTTTGTTGCTCCATGGAAACAACTAATGGTTAGCACAGGAAGGTTTGACAAAAAAAACCAAACCAAAAAAAACCACCACCAAAAAGAGCAAAGATTGAAGGTAAATTGTTTCAGCTTCTGGAACTGTGCACTTTCATAAATGGATGATAGAACTAATCCTGAGAATTCATGCAGTGCTATTCTAAGCTACCTCACCTCATCATTTGCTTCTGTCTGTGAGAAAACGAGCACCTTTAATATGAGCCTCTTACCCAAGTCCTTTTCTCAATGTCTTTCTCACCTATTACATCAAGACAGGGAAGAGCTCTTCCTTACAGGGAACTGAGGAACATGGTGAGACCCAGCCATATGAAATCCACAGCACGTAGGTGCAAGAATTGCAAAACTAAACGTGTGTGACCTCCTGTACTTCACAGCAACAGCTGAAACAGATGGCTGTGACTTGCTTCCCTGTAGGTGCCTCCTGAACATAGCAATGTAATGAGGACCCAGCATTTTGGCTAGCCCTCTCACTAAAAAGAAGCAGCTCTGAAGTTTTTCAGCCAACTTACTCTCTCACCTTGTGCTCCTTCAAATGCTTCCTGATTTTGCACTGAAGAGGCTGAGAAATGCAGGTAGAAAAATAATTCAGACTTAACGAAAAGGAAGCAAGCTAGAAAATCTTGTTCAGTGCTTTCCTGTCTGGTACATGCAATGCTTGACAAGGTCAGTTCTCACTGTACCATCAGAATACCTGATTTTGTGGCGTTAGTACATTTATAGCCAGAAATAGCAAACTAATAGCAGAAAGAATAACAATCAGAAGACAGAGCTGTTTGGTCACCTGTGGTGGTATCTAGGCAAAAGAAGCTGTTAATTCTTTTCACTCCTATTTGTTGGACCCTTCCTCTCATCTCTCAGACTGTGCTCAGTTCCCAGTACCTCACTCCAGCTGCTATATACCACCAGCAACCTGGGCTGGAGCAAAAAAACTACTGAAAGCTTTTTTCCCTCTCATAAGGATCCCCTAAACACAAAGAACCAGCACCATAAAACATATGCCTTTCTTAGCAGTGCTGATGGTGGCACAACGGGCTGCTACACAAAGGAGAATGCAGCCCCTCTTCCCCACTCTGCACAGACCTGGCTGAGCTCTGGGCTGGGGCATCTGTAGCTCTGTCACATCCTGCCACTTACATTTTAGATCAATCACCTTGATGCAAAGTAGGTTATTTCACAAACACTCTGCAACATTAAACTTAATTTTATCTCTGCTATGAGGACAGATTGTTCAGCATAACTTAAGTCTTTTCTTCTGAGACACAATTAATAATGATATTTGAGTATATTTCAGTCATCAGCAGTAAGTCTGTACTGAAAAGCCATCTCATTTAACTATGCAGATTAATCTTACACACATTTTTTCGTTCAGAGCACATAGTAATGGGAAACAGATAGCATCTAATTATGCTATTTATTTTGTGAGCATAAGGCTGCTGTTTGTTTCAATCAAACATCCTGCTGCAAAACGCTATCAATAGATGTGACTCGTTACCTTTCCTATCTTGGCCAAATAACATGCCCAACAATTCAGTCATCTATGCAAGCTAGAAGATCTCTAACCTAGATGCAGGACAAGGGCCCACCTCTGAAGCAGGCAGCAGTCCCTGGAGAGCATAGGGACAGCCCAGCGAGCACACATCCTGTAGCAAGCCCTTCCCAGTGGTCTTGCAGAGGTCCTTAAACTGAGCAATCCAATTTACACAGAATTCTCCAGAACAGCTTCCCCAGCCTGGGAGAAGTAGCTTGGTAACCCAAAGATAGGCTTTTTGCAGATTTATACATTCAGCTAGCTGTTCTTTCCTCAGTTCTCTGAGGAAACTAAAAGTTATGCACAACAATTAATAGTTAGACTAAAAACTTGGAGAATTTTTGCCCGTTAGGCTCCATCATATAGATGCCATTTTCAGCAGTGCCTCTCCAGAGCCAGCCTGAGAAACGGGAGCAGCTTAGAACAAGTGGTGCAATAAATGGAATTTGATACTGCAGACACTGTGCTGCCTAATCCCCAGTCTACACGTCTGTCCTGTTAGGCTTTTTAGGTCACAGACATCTGCTTCCCTTGGTATTGTACCTGAACTTTGCCTGAAAAGCAGCACAGTGACAGGAACTGCACTTCACCCTACCGTACTTGAGTACATCCCACCACAAACTGTACTTAGGTATAACCTGCCTGCATCTCTGGAAAGAAAAACATAAGGCTTGTTTTACAGTAACATTTGTCCAGAATTGAAGAGGCATGCTTAAAATAACTGGGTTTGAAAAGGCCAACATGGGTAGTGCTTCCAGTGCAGCTGGAGCAAATTATATTTGCTTAGCAAAACATGAGTCCAGGATCTTGGCAGGAAGACCTTCTTTTCCTCAAACAATCGTCAGGTATTTTTTTAAAAAAATGAAATTAAGAGGTGATCTTCCAAGCAGTGAGCACCACTGAACACAGCTGATTACACTACCCCAAAACAGGAGCTTTGTTGGAGAATCATTTACCTTATTTTCATGGGATTTTAGAAGTTCAGGATACTTCTGAAGAGAGGATTTCTGAACTCCGAGGAGCTGTTTGCTAATGCTAGGAAGTGGATTTCCTTCTTGCTGTTGACTCTCATATGAGCATTGAGGCATCATGCAATTTTCCAGGCTGAAGTATCCAGTTGCCTTCTTGTTTGCTTATGCAGGTGTTTTACGTAATAGCCCCAGTAAGGCTGACGCTTCCAGAAAACAGCTGCAGCGTAGGCAGCATTGCAGTTCACCACTTACAGCTTAGTTGACCTCTCAGAGCACAAGAAAACAAGACCTACACCCTCTGATATTCAAGCAAATAAGTATTCAAATTGTATTACAGCTTAGCATTGCTAATAAGAACAACTCCCTGATAAGCAACATCCTCAAAGCTCAGAAGGGAACAAATACCCCAAAACGTAAAAAGACAGGGGGGAAGTACCAAATGTGTTTGGTACTTCTGGGGGGAACTACCCCCGAGACTAAAAGGCAGGGGGGAAGTACCAAATGTGTTTTCCATCTCATGTTGCAGTCATACTTAGTCGTGAGTCTGACTAATGTTGCTGAACAGGTACTTAATTCAAAATTCTTACATTACAGGAGAAAATTATCAAGAAAAAAAGGAAGTTAGATTATTTACCGGAGAAACACAGGCAAAGTCCAGCTGTCCTTCCCAGGCTTAAACTCTGCCCTTGAATCAGGACTGCAAAACTTCTGCTGCTTTCAGCTGAAGGACCAATCCACTTTCTAGCATGCAGGCCTATCACCAAACTTCTGTAAGACTTCTCAGAAATAAGTCACTGTTTAAAGAGCCTTAAAACCAGCTCAGTTTTCTTTCAACCAGCCACAGATACAACCTTCATCTCTTTAAATACCTGAATACATGAGCTCAGCTGGAAACTTACTTTCCTATGACAGGAGGGGAGCACTTTCTCCAAGGACTTAACTCCTTCCCTGCCTGATGAAGGGTGAGACTTTACAAGCACTTCTCTTTTACACCAGTAACTACACTATGTCCGTAAGCCTGCAGAAGGGAAGGCTCAAGGAAGATCCCACTGATGTGTATGAATATCTAATGGGAGGGAGGGAAGAGGATGGACCCAGGATCTTCTCAGGGGTATCCAGTGACAGGACAAGAGTCAATGAGTGCAAACTGAAATACAGGAAATTCCACTTACGCAGAAAGAAAAACTTTTTTCCTGTTAGCTTAGTAAAACACTGGAGTAGGGTGCCCAAGCAGATTGTGGAGTCTCCATCCTTGGAGACACTCTAAACCTAACTGGATGTGGTCCTGAGCGACCTGCTGGAGCTGACACTGCTTTCAGCATGAGTCAGGCAACAGTCTCCAGAGGCCCCTTCCCACCTCAACCATTCTGTCATTGTGTGTCTCTGCAGTACAGCACAGAGCAGGTACCCACTGTAGTGGGACTGTACATCACCCTCTGACGTACATAACTGTTCTCTTCTGTATTATCTCAGCCTCTTTCTCCATGTGGGTATACCTGTGAAGAAACCCTAAGTCCCAAAAATGTGATGGTGGATGACTGACAAGCCTGAAGAGGGAGCATCTGCCTTCCTTCAGGAGGCTCCATGCAATAACCAATTAAATAGGCCTAATTTTTTGCAGCATTATTAATTCTTCCTTGAAGTCATGTTTTTTAATTTCATGTCTCCCCTCTTCCTTTAGATTTTCCCTTTATAGTCAGTTTGCTTAGATTCAAGGATATGTGTCAGTGCTTTACCTCCAGCTGTGCAGTGTATCAGTACATTTAATTCTTTCCTTTATCACAAAGGGATTATTATTCCATTTGATTTTAATCAGCTTCTGGGAATATACCCAGCCATTCTCCTGTGCAAGCTGTCCTTTGTATGAGGATTCTGTTTTAAGAAGCATCTCACATGAGCTGGATCAAGGATTAGCAGTGGGCATTTCTGAGCATTCATAGTCACAGTTATCATCCTTTGTGCTTTTTCAGCTATCAGAAGGGGAAAAAAAAAAGACTTCTTGGGGTTCTTAAGTCTGAAATGGAATCAAATGATTCAGTGGCCAAGCAATACCAGAACCTCCCATGAACAGTCCCATGATCTGCAGGCAATTACAGCCTTGCCAGAATAGGGCCTGGGGAGGAATCTGCTAGAAATCTTTTTGAAAGAGCTTTTAAGCTGTAGATTTGGCACAAGGAAGGCCATCTTTCTACATCCTGAGAGGGAGACAGAGAAAAACCTTCCTTTTCTGTGCCCCACGCCTGTGTGGATTGCTCCTCCATTAAGGCTTATCTACCTTCACATAATGAAGCCTGCAACTTAATCAAGGGAGGCAGCAACAGGCCTGGACTTTCAAGACAGAGTTTCTGCCTCCTCCCCCTTGCACAGCTGCAGTTTATCTGTGTTATCTAGCTCCCAGTCCACCTTGGCAGGGGAAACAAAACAAAACAAAACAAAAAGGAATGTGGCCTTAAGCACACAGGAGCTCTGCACCTTTGTGTTTCTTGTGTTAACAGGAGTGCCACAGTCACTCACCAATCGCTGGTACAGGACAGAGAAAGATTATCCTAATTTTATCACAAGGACTTGAACAAAGTATGCAGCAAGTCATTGGCTGAAGCAGGAATTCAACACAGAGATCCCAAACTATCCTTTACCCTTGCCCTATTAATCTTATCTGCCTCAGTTTCAGAAAGGATGCATAGCTGAATTACTGAGGGTTATAGCTCCAGGGTAGATTCCTGACTAAAACACATTTACCTGGCAACTTCATCCCAACAGCTGTGAAATCAACCATGGAAAGGAAAGGGAAATGAAGATGCTGACTGTGCTTCAGCAGTCACCCACGCCATAGTGACCCTGGGCAGGTTGATAGTGTAGGTCTGGGGAGAGAAAGAAAGCCTCACCTGCAGTGGCTTTTAGCTGCTGCACAAAAGCTGATCCTCTTATCAACACAAGCTTATTCCTGCTTTGGGAGTCCAAATCCTCCAATCCCACTGTATGAGAAGGGCTGGCTCCCTGACAAACTATACATCTCTTTCTTCCCCTGCCCTGAACACAGGGTGCATTAAAACAATTCCTACAAATATCAGTGCTGCCAAAATGGTCTGGTTAACTGATTTAGTACCTGGGAGCTGCAATGGAGCTCAGTACCTACTGTGTGCACATGCTGTGTACCTGCTTATGGACCAGAGTGTGTGAAAAACAACCCTTTCACGCCCTGAGAGCCCTAAACAAGGACAGCTGTGTCTCTGTTACTGCCTAAACCTTCATTGTACAGGCAAACTAGCCCTTCTGCCCTCCTCTCCTACTGTACAGGCAGAGCATCTGCTCCACCGCCACCTTCTAATTTAACAGAACATACCTCACAGAGTTCAAAGTGTTAAGCACCAAAAAAAGGCACGACACCATGACAGTAAGACCAAGCAATGCATTGCTCCAAAGTATTCTTTAAAAAAGTCAACCCAAAGCTTTATTTAATAGAAAACTTTCAGAAAACAAAATCTGTTTGAATGCTTGAAGTATTACACTGAGAACATACTCATTAAAGACAACTCCTGTTCTCCTAAGGTGTAATCCCGTTTCATACTGCACCCTTTATTCAGCGCTTTCATCCTTACAGAGAGGCTGAGAAGCTCTTCTTCTGCAATGCCATCGAAAAAGAAGTCCTCATTGAAGATGGGATTTCTGCTTCTCTTTATAACAGTGCTTCTCTGTTTCTGCGTTTTCCCTGGCATCAGGGAGAAGGTGATACAGCAGTTTATGTGCTTGGGCTCTACAGAGTCATCATAAAAACCCTCTGCACTGATCAGCCGGATCCGCAGCCTTTCATTTTCTGAGCAGTACTCAGCCAGCAGCCTCAGCATGCCTCCCCTGTCCATGACCACCGTGCTCTCTCCCACCAGTCTCTCGCGGCTGCGGGTCAGGTCCAGGGGAAAGATGGGAGAACAGGACAGGCTGAAGCTCCGCATGGCAAGCAGCCCCTCCGAGGCCCGCCTGATGGCACTGGGGCTGTTATCAGTGGAGCTGCTCTCCTCTGTAGAGAGAGAATTGTTCCTGGCCATGCTGGATTTGTTCTTGGCTTTCAGCGCCCGGCAGAGCAGTCCCTCCTGGCTCTGTGTTTTGACCAGCGCGCGGGACCCGGGAGGGGACCTGCTGAGAAGTGGAGAACTGAAAGGAGAGGAATCGCTGGAGGAGGCAGTATCACTGTCACAGGCACCCTGTCTGTGCAGAGAGAGGTGCTTCGGAGGCAGCCTCACGGAAGCAAAGCTGATAGCAATGGGGTTAGACACACTCCCTTTGCCACTGAACGTGTTCGCTCTGGATCGGGACAGCACCAGGCTGGGCAGAGCCCCACGGGAGTCACCGTGGAAGATGGACTCCTTTCTCCTGGTGTGGGGACTCTCCAGCAAAGTGCAGAAGCCGTAAGAAGTGGGGGCTCTGGGAAAGTGAGGCAGGGAGAGCGCTGCCTGGGACTGGGGGTCCGAGTTGGTACTTTCTTCCTCCAGAGCTGGGATCTCTTCAGCACTTTCCACCTGAATGAGGTGTGGCCAAGAAGAGCTGGAGCTGTAGTTGGAAAAATTAAGATCTGCATCCTCTGAATTGTGGTCCTGGTGGGAGCCAGTGCCCTTAACAGGGCCAGAGCTCGTCAGCCTGGGAGGAATACAGAATTCGGGGATTCTGTCAGGGGTGAGCACATTAGGGAAAGCAGCAGCCCCCAGTCGGGCTTTTTCAGGCAGGTTTTGGCCAGGTGGTGGTCCCAGAAAGGAGCTGGGGAGGCTTCCATTTTCATCCGATGCTCTGATCTTTTCCAAGAACCACATCGCTGCAGCTGGGCAGGAGGTCCTCCAAGGGGAAAAGCCTGAAGTACAAATCCACCTGCAGACACACAGAGATGCAGAGACACATGAGCATCCTTCTTGTGCACACTACAGCCGAGCAAGGCACGGAGGGCATTACTCAGGGCAGGACTGGCACAAGCCCAGTCCCTCCACAGGTTCAAACCAGCCTCTGCCTTCGTTACCAAAGTCAAACGGATTTCACGACAAGAACAGAACTAAACCACTAAAAAAGATAAATGAGTAACGGGTCACTCCCAGGGGAAAACCATCCTCTCCGATAAATCTGCTAAGGGAGAAATCCCGGAGGGAAGACGTACCTTGCCCGCTGTAAGCCTCTTCTTGCCAGCAGCCCTCGCTCGCTGCTCACCAGCCTCAGCACCGCCAGCAGTCACAGCCGAACCCCGCAGCCCGCCCCGAGCCGGCCCTTTTCTAGCGGCGCCGGGCACCTCCCACCGCTCTCACCGGAGAGAGGAGGAGGAGGAGGAAGAGGAGGAGGAGGGATAGCGCCGCTGCAGCTGCACTCGCCGGACCCCGCAGGAGCCGGGTAGGAAATGGGAATTGCGATTTTCCAAGCTCATTTGAAAAGAGCTTTGCTGCTTTTCTGTATCTGAAGGAGTGCCCCACTCCACAAAGAACACGGCACAACTAAGCCCTGATCCAGTGTCCTATGGCTGATACTGAGCAGCACCAGGAACAGGACTGCGGGTGCAAGGCAAGGCAGCAAACGCTTTGGCGATGAAATGGAGCGTGTCAGAAGCACAGGAATAGGTGACGCTGAGCAGACACTGCCCCGAGCCAGGTGGGACCCGTGAACTGTCCCACCGCAGTTCTTGGAACGTGGAAGGGACCTCTGCAGACTCTCCGGAATTATTCTGCAAGCTGCAAAGAGGAATGTTAGCTGCCGAGCCAGGGAGTCCTGCCAAACAGGTTGGCTCAATACTCGGGTCCAGCTGTAAACACAGCCATGGCACACATTCTCTTTCATTTTCCTGCTGAAGAGCTAAAGTTCATGTTTACCGAGTGCTGGAAATAGACAAGATGTGCTCAGAGCAAACAAATCCAGTGGGCTACAGGGGCCGGGAACATTTCGAACCTGCTGAAAGGTTTAGCTGGGCACACACATGTTCTGGGGCTGAGCCTTGCCTCTCTCCTGCTTGTTTTACATCAGTTAAGCTTCGCCGTCAGAATAATCCTCTAGTGATTCAAACCAGAGAAAATTATTTCTGCCGTGCTTTGGAGAAAGGTTCAGGACACCCCAAATGCCCTAGTTTCAGTTGTCAGTGCTTTTGCAGTTTACTTAAATATCCTTGCTTGCTGTGAGTGCTGCTCAAATAATCTCCATCGAATTCAGAGGCCCTCGGAAGGTTTGTGCTTCCCCCAGCACAGGTCACTTTCCAGCAGCACAGTAGGAGGAGCTACTGGAGACACTGGGATGCTCCCTTTTTGGAAACAGAACGTGCACCACATCGCTGTTACCTACTCAGCCCAGTACTATCCATTGCTCACGACATACCATGTAGCTTCCAAAAAGTGAGTGAGTTTCATTCCAATATATACACCTCTGCTTTTAATACCGAAGAAAGATTTGACTCAAAAAAATAAGGAAATTGAGCTTTTTAGGGAGAACCTTATTACCTCCAGTGACAGTTCACAGAGGCAGTTCAGGTATGGCAATTAGGCTCAGGTATACTAAGTCCACAGCTAGCATCAGGCAGTGGTGAAATGAAATAGCTCCCCTTGTTTTAGGTACTTCATTTCCATTTAGGCTCTTTAGGCCAGTGAAAAGAGCTAGGTGATTCAGCCTCCTGGTCTCGGTGGCCCCTCTCCCTCTGGTGACTGCAAAGAGAGAGCAGGTGCCCAGCATGGGGTGGTGTTGGGTCCTCCCCTCCCCAGTACAGTCACTTACCGGATCGCTGATGCGCGGGGAGTTCAGCAACGCTGGAGTGCTCGCACATCCCCTGTGGAAACAGGCACTCCAGTGTGTGATTAGCTGGTTAGCTTCCTGTGCTCGGAACGGCTTCTCTTTCCTTGATTAGCTTCAGAGCATAATTAAAACACGCTGCCAGCAAGGCTTCCTGTTGCTATAAAACCCATGTCTGCGATAAACCACTTCTAAACCGGAAGGGATCCAATTTGTGGCGAGGCTTTATTACAGCTCCTGTGCCAAAGAACACGGGGAGCTCTGGGATCCGGCCAGGGGCTGCGACAGCCGTGGCTGAAGGCAGTTTCCCACCCGAGGGATGCGGTGGAAGGGGGATTTTTCCTCCACGTGTTGCACTTTTTCCCCCTTTGCCGTTTGGGCTTCACCCGGCGTGATGACCCCGTGCGGTCCCCGGGCACCCCCTGTCGGCCGCACGGAACGGCTTTGCTTAGGTTAACAACTTGGTATCAGCCAAACACGTTTGAACCGTAGCCCACCACCTCCCCAGGAAGCTTTCCACTCTTGTTTCACTGAGCTGATGTAAGTTTTTAGTTCGGTGTTTAGCTTATAAATTATTTCTTTATTCTGCAAACAATAGCCATGTCCTGGTTATGCATGGAAAACGGAGTTCTACAAGCTCCTGAGCTTGGGGATGTTGCACACACAAACTAGCATATTGCTGTAAAGGGAGATCATTATCATCCTGTACAACTGCAAGGCCTGTCCAGTGCAGCTATTAACGTAAAAGACATCTCTACCTGGAATAATTACACAAATTCAAAACTTTTCTAGGTCTTCCTCAATAGCACTGACTGGTTTAAGGGCCTCGAAGTGCAAGGGGAAGCCTTTCCCTTGGGTCAGTGGCTTGAGGCAGGAGGTCTTTGGGAGCTGCCAGTGTTCGGATGATGTGCACCAGGGGAATTGGAGCCCTCCTTGTCCAGCCAAGATGAGTGGGAAGACAAAAAAGAAAATCTTCTGGCCTTGCTGTGGAAGGGGGAGGTGTAGATGACAGGCATGGATGAGACAGCACATAACAGCTTGCCATTCTTAAAGCAACTGAAATGGTTTACTGCATTATACCACCTAAAATACACAAAATTTCATTTTCCTAAAGAAAGCAGCAGCAATTCAGCTGTAGTTTCTTGAAATAAACCTCAACCAACTGAGAGTCACTTAGATTTTTTTCATTAGTGATCAATATTATGAGCAAATTTATAGCACACTGATTCATTCCTGTCATTTTGACAAGGTCAAAGCTATCTATTAGCAGTCTGCTCACTGTTTCTGGCCTAAATCAAGTCATTCTGCATTGCTTGACTAGTAATACAAAGTAGTCACAGAGGTTCAACAAGTCTCATCTGAAAACCTTTTCTTCTGTTATTTTGCATCATATAGTAGCTTGTATTTTACCTCCTCAGCAAAAGCTAATTTCTGCTTAGCTGTATGAGAAGTGTCCATCTTCCTTTAAATGAACAAAGGAAAGAACATATGCCTGAGTGCCGCTTGGCAGCAAGAGCACATGAGTGGTAGGGCCCTTCAGGCACTTTGCATAAAGTCCCAAAGTGTCTCAAGTACCTTGTGGCACAGCAGCATGAACTGTAAAATTCTAAAGGGATGTTCTTTCTAGCATATTACATGGTCCCGTGATGAGAAGCTGACATTTGCCATGCAAAATCCAAGCAGGTTATGCTGTCCCTAATTCTACTGCCACTGAAGTCAATATAAAATTCTCTCAGTCTGAAATATACAGGGATCTAACTGCATTTGGCTTTGATGCCTTTCCATGTTTACAGTGGAAATGCACCCAATTCCAGGCAGAATCTACTTCATATCTATTTCAAATCTGAAAACACATTGTCATTATTTTATACGATGTTAAATTTATTTACCTGCATGCCTTTAAAGTTTCTTTTCCCTGCACACTTTCCAGGTTTTAAGACCCCAAAATGCAAAACCCAGCTCCCAGCATGAAACACACTTCAGCTGAAGCATGGTGTCCAAGGCCACTGAGATTCAGATGCTATTTAGAAAAAAGACAGTCTAGCATTTGAATCGATTAAAGAAATATTTTCCCCTGCATCAATTTAGTGCCCTGGAGTAGATGAGCTGTTCCAGTCTGTTTTCTCTGTCACACTTTTTAACTTGAAGGTAGAGTCTAACTTCCACCAACAGCAATTCCCATGCTCAGCTGTATAAAAGAACTCTCTAAGCAGGCATGAATATGTATAAAGCTAGGAGAAAAGGGATAATAGCTCTAATGAAAAGGGGAATTAAGTCTTTCTTGCATTTTCTGTGTTCAAGCCACCTACCAGTAATGACTAACATCCTTTCTGAAACTGCTCATCTTCTTTAAAGCTTAAATGGCATCGTGTGGGAAACATTTTGTTACATTCTTTCAAACATATATAAGAATTTCTCTATAAACATTCATCAGTAAATAATAGAAATTTTTGATTAGCCTCCTTCCTTATTTCCTACCCAATCAGCTTGTTTGATTACATTCCTGCTACTGGATGAGAGATTGTTCACTACTGATTTCACCTTGAACGATAAAAAAAAATACTCAGTGCCTCCAGCAAAATACACCTACTTCACCTGTCAACAGTTCTTAGTTCTAAACATCCATTTAAAATGTTTTGCATAGATTTTATTCTACTTGTGAAGCATAAAAACCAATAAAGTATTTTATTGTGGAAGTTTAGTTTTTATAACCATCACTACCAAGAGAGCATATTCCTAGCATAGAATGTCACAAAGAAAAGCAGATTACTGGCTTTGATTGCATTGACTGAATACCTGAAGGTAACTTTGCTGGATAAAATTAATTCTTGTTTATCATTGCCCTTCCCCTTGGAAAAGATTTGACTTAAATGAACATCACTGATTTAGGTGCCTACAGTCAGAGTCTGGGGAACAGGGTGACTTTTGGAGGTGAATAGATTCAGTATTCCCTGTGTACCTACAAAGCCAGTACAAATTCAGCCCAACAGGATAAGCAGATTCTGGATATGCACATTCTCTCCTGTGGGTCAGTTGCATACCTCTTAAAACAGTCAGATGAGCTATGACAACTGAATCCAGGTAAAACACATCACAGAAAGCATTATACCTATGTAGCAGCTTCACAGATTTTACTCAGGAACAAATCAAAATTTAATGCCAAATACTCAATGAATTGGAGCAATATGCTTATGCAATACAGCAGGTTCCCAGGCTTGTCTTTGTCCAGTGAAAGTAAAAAGTGATGTATCATGGGAAAAACTTTATGAAATATTCCTGATGAGAGCTGGAAACATTGAGTAGTCTCATAAAATGCCAATAATAAACTGAAACTCATCTTGAGGTGTACCAGGATGGCTGAGAAAATGCCTCAAAATCTTTTACTAGAATATAATGCTGCAACTATCTGATCTTAGGATCTACAGAATTACCTAGATTCAAAAAGGTATTTGTTGTTCAGGTCTCTTATTTGTAATGTTACAATTTTCTGTTGTTTTAATGACTTTCTAATTGGACTGATAGGATTTTTTTTCTGCTTTGGGAAATTTTGTGGATTACCCCCCCACCCCCCCTCAGAATTAAACATCTGCCATGAATGGTTTACAACCAGAGAAGTATGGCAAACTAGGCTGAAAGGGTTTGGAGTGTGCTGGCTCCCAGCAGCAAGCAGGAAGAGTGTGAGAAAGGCTAGGATTTGCTTTGACAAAGTTCCTTCCAAGTCAGGGAATCCATACACATGAGAAAACAAACCCTTTAACTACTGCTCCCAAACACAAAGAGTTTCAACATATGGCCAGATATTACTAGATAAATAAAAATAATCTCAAGTTATTGCTGTCACACACATATTCCCACTGGGAAAAGTAGAAATAGGCTGACATGAACATAACAGATTCCCTGGCACTTTGTAGGAATTGTTACATGGTGAGGAGCTTTGCTTAAGTGGGGAGGACAAAATTAAACCCTTTATTGTTTAGCTATCTCATCCTCTTTCATTCCCTTAGGCAAGCTTTGAGTTTGAATCCAGCCTCAGCCTCCCTCCCTCATCCCCCAGGGCCAGCAGCCTCCCACTGGAGCAGGCAATGGGGAACATATGGCACTTGTGTGCTGGGAACCTCCTCCACCCCAAACACTTAAGAGAAAACAGGCTGCAATTTGCTTGCAGCACATGTTTCACTTGAGGCTTCGCACTACCCAAAAGCATGGCAGAAGCTAACACGCCAGCTATTGGGACAATGGTGGGTTTGTTGCTACCCATGCATGTGAAGGAAAAGATGCTTCCCTCTGCTTTCTAGCACTTACAAATATCTTTGGCCAGTTAATTTGTCTCAATTAAAATAAACACAATGAAAACTCTAGAAAATGCTGCTTGCTTCTAGCATCAGTCTTACAAGGAGCTGCATGGACAGGTCGTTGAGAAGAAAGAAGGGATCTCAGAGAACACCTTTTCCAGGCTGTAGTTGTGGGAAGCACAGCTATTCCTTCACCACCAGCAGCACCATCCTCAGAGCTGAGTGTGAAACCAGCCAGGTGATCCAGCAGGTTCTGTATTTTCCTCCTACTCGAATAAATGATAAAAGACCCTTCATGGGCAGCAGTCTTGTTCTGTCCCTCAACCATTCATATGCAGATGATCAGTCATGTAAATACAGGGAGGGCAGGGGCCAGCCCCTCCGAAGTGTCTTTGGGGCTAAGAACACCTGAAAGCTGCTGTTTCACAGAGAAAAAAACCAACTCTGGCTTCCAGGACAGAGACTGCTTTTTGTTTCTGTGCCACAGCAGTGTCTGCTTCATCAGCACTCTTCAGACAGTATGGCCAGGATCATAAAGCCATCAGCTGTTCCTGCTGCTTTTAATTAAGCAGAACTCATCAGCAAACTGAGGGCCAGCAAATGGCACTAAGCAGCATAGTACTCTGGCTTCCAATATTCCTAGCACTGAGCTACATGGCAGCAGCACCCTCACTCTGGGTGCTCTTATTCACTAGTTACTGCGATCAGCTGAAGTTGGGAAGAAAAACTAACTGATCTTTAGTAATTAAAATATTATACTTGGTGATTTACTGCTCAGCAACCTTCCTAAAGCACTAAAGTGATAACATCCAACAGCAGCTAAAGTGGCAGGCAGGCCAGGTGAGCTTCAGCCCCCAAGTACTCAGCACACATTATCCATTCAGAGATCAGCTCTTTCAGGCAGCCTCAAAGTCTGTCCCACTTCACCTGTCAATAATTTGTCCTCTAAGAAAATAATTCAAATCTCTTCTGCTTTGTTAGATGTGAGTCAAAGCCCCTCAGAACTTGTAGGGAACCCTGGGCTTGACTCAGTTTGCTAAAGGAAACTTGCAAAATTAATTACAGGTTTATAAATTGCTTTTTTTTTCTTTTTCAAGTACTGCACCAGTATCAGGGAGCTCTTAAGACAGTTCCAGTGATACAAGCCCTTCGAGGATGATTTCAGTGGTACATGATCTTACTGGGACTACACAGGAGCACATTTCACCCACTGAAAAGAGTGACAAACAAGGGAAAAGAGCACTCTTGGACTTGTGCTATTATACTGAATGCTTTGATTTTAAACATTTTAGAAAAGTGCCTTCAGTGTGCTGCCCAGTGAAACTCTGAAAAAGCATCTCATGAATCAGTTTAAGTTCGCAGCACTTTGTGTCCTCCAGGCAAAGAAATCCTTTATGATTTATCTATAGGGTAAGATAGCATTAAAAGAATGAATTAACTGAGGATTGCTGTCAGTGAATGCCTGATAATAAGATGGAAGATTGATTTGATCACAGGAAATGCAAACAAATTATACCTTCAGGGGGGTCAGCAAAAAGCTCAGCATTAAAATAAATCACTATCAGACCCTGGAGACAGAGCAGCTGGGAATGGGCTGCTGCTCCCTCCTCTCAGTCATGCTGGCTTTACCTCTGTGTAATCCTGCTGACTTCAGGCTTTCACTGCACAAGTGAGAAGAGGATCACATGCCAAATATATGCCACGCTAGCTTTGACCAAACTTGGCAATCATGACTCCAGAGTTTCCAACATTAATGCTCCTGTCCATCCTGAACATCTTTTTCACTGGAGCACTTGAGCTCCACACAAAAAATACAGTGCTTTAAGAAAGTTCTTTTATGAGGGAATTGCTGGTATACTCTTGTTAATTTCTTTAATGTTTCTTTTGAATCAACATCTCACTTAACATCTGTAACGTCAAGAACAGTAGCAATTTCCTTCTTCAGAACTCCCAAAGCAGATGTCACATCTTATTCATTTTTACTACATTTTCTTCCAATACCCATCCTTTTATAGAGCACAGTCCCCATGCCACCCTTTCATTTCTCCATCTATATTGGTGCTAGTCAGAGTATAAATCCATTTATCATAGTTCTTCTCACTCCCATTTCCGTGCAATTGAAACACCATAAAATATTGGTCAGAGCTAATCTGACTTGGAACAATGCAGCTCATAAAATCTTATTAAAACATTCAGCAGATAGCATTGCCTCATTGCACTTTGTTTCATCTTTGATCTTTTGTCCTGCTGTAGGTTACACTTTACTCCAGAATTCCATCTTCCTCCTCTCCTGTAAGTCAAATGCCCATTAGGTTTCTGCCATCTTCAAGTCCATCTTGTCTTAATGCATCAAATCCATTTTCTAACCCCATTCTTGTAGATCTTTGAAGCAGAAGCAGCAGCCAAGTCAAGATAAGGGTTTGGCTGTGTATGACTGATCTAGAGATCCCTCTCCTGTTACCTGCAACTACGTTGGTGTTGGAGTTTCTCTCTGAAGCCCAGACTATTTATACAAGGCAAATCTGCAGATTATTCTATTTTTGGGCAAGGAATGCAGGGCTGGAAAAGGCCTCCTCAATCTCTGGGCATAACCCCTCTCTCTTGCAAACACTGCATTATCCAGTTCACCATCACCATCTTCTCCTGCTGCATCATGAACTAAGATCAGGTTTCAGCTCTGATTCTCCCAGAGGAAAGCTGTTCCAGATCCCAATCTCTGCTGCGATCCTTCCAGGCTAAATTTGTTCATGGACAGCCTAGGCTCATCTGTCTCCTCACCATTTCGCTGAACCTCACACAATTCTTTCCCTCCATCCTTCCCACTAGTGTTCACCCTCCAGGGCTCTACAGAAGACAATATTTCAGCCTTTCTGCAGGTAAACATCACAGTCTTTTAGCCTCCCCTTTTAGAAGTCAATAGTCCTATCCCTGCCTGTGATAAGGGATCTCAGTATAACTCACTTAATGCACTTTATATAAAATCAGGAATATTCCTTGCATTCGAGGGAAACAGATCTCCCAATACATGTCTCTCAGGACTGCTCATGGTGATCTCATGATCAACTGTTATGCCTAAGCCACTCCTCCCAAATTACTCACATTTTGGTGCACAGAGTTTTGTTCTTGCTTCTAATTGCAAGGAAGTGAAAGGAGCCCCAGAAGCACACATACCCCTGCTCTGCACGAGTCTCTGAACCATGAGCTGCATGTCACCTGACAAAGTCCATCAGGTTTACTTATACTGAACCCTATACTGGACATGCCATCATTTCACCAGTATTCTTGGCACCTATAGTCAGTTTCTCTACATAGTGACTAGTTGAGAGAACATATTAAAAAAGAGAATATGACTCGCTACTCCTAGTTACACTCCTTACTCTCCTCTATAAAGATGCTAATTTCCTTTGATCGTTCTCTTTGCTGCCCTCCTTTGCCCAAATCATGATCAAATTCCTAACGATTTGGTAACTGGCTAGCAGCTTGTTAGATTGCAATTAGACATACATACATGGTACCACCTGCCACATGCTTTTTATTTCTTTTTGGCTCTGGAACAGCTGTTGGTTTCAATTTTTGCAAATTAAGGGTGAAGGAAAGGAGGGAATTTATTCGGTTTTACTTTGGGTTTGTTTTCCCCTCAAACATTCTACATTTAAAAAAAACCCAACAGAACTGGTGATAAGCATAGCTCCCCTGGTGGAAGGGCGCTGCACAGGACAATCCTTACTGACCCTTCATTGAACCACTGGGCAGCAGCAGTGTCTAAGCACACAAGAAACATCTGCAAAACCTGTCCAAGAGCCAGAAAGGGATTTTGAGTTGTGAGACCGGTAGGCACTGTGGCCAAGTATTCTGAAGCAGAAAAAGCTTTAAAGTTTTGCAAGGAAATTTAAACTGACTCCCTCCACAGTCACTAATGCATAGCAAATCTAATGCCATGCTCTCCCTTTCTTTTTCCCCCCCTTGTCTAATATCTTTGCTATTTCAAACTGTAACCAGTTTACAGCTGTTTTCTCAGTACTCGCTGCTGTTGCACATCTCCAGTCACTTCTGACTGGAGAGCACGTTGTGATGGGCTGAGATGTACCTGTGCTACAGTGCTGGAACTCTTCCCTGCAGTAGGACAACATGGCTGGCACCAGGGGCAAGGTTTTGACACCTGAGTGGACTCTAAGCTGATTGGGGTTTCTGCTCTGCTTCAGTAAGACTTAAGCCCTTTAGCTCAACAAGAAGTCCTTATGGTTGTTTTCAAGGAGGCAAAGTACAAAGGAAGTGTGTAGTGACAGTTGCAGAGTGCTGTGAACAGACACCTGACAGAAGCTCTTAGATGCTGTTTAAAATCCCATTTAAAATTATGTGGCTTGCACTTATAGCTCAGGTGTTTTTACAGTCTGCACTACCTAGGTCTACCTACACAGGCAGTTGCATGCCTTCCTGAATTCAGCCCCTTCACAGTTCAGCTCTCACTAGAATTACAAATTACTCAATTACTTAAAGAGACTGGGGCCTAGAAGGAGACATGGCCATATTAGCTTACTCCTGCAGTTACTCAGACAAACTGGTAGAGCAAATACCAACTTCTATTTTCTGGTTTTGGCAAATCCTCCATAGCCAATATCTACCTCACAAAAAGGATACACAACCATTACAAACAAGCAACAGATGCTGCTTAACCCTGTCCAATTCACAGGGGGGCAGTGATGCCTCTGTCTCCCAGGCAAAGGGGCAGATGTTCCTTTTGCTGTGTGTTTAGGGCACAAGGACCTGTGGTTATCACTGTGGCACAGATGACTCCACATGGCAGCTGTGAAGCTGCACTGCACAGCCTTCCCCTCCTCCCTGCCCTGTTCAACTCCATGTCAAATCACCCTGTGCAACAAATGCACAAGATTACACTCTGTTAACAAGACTGTGGAAGATAACTACAGTGTCAAAATATTTACAAAATGGATTCCAAGTTCTAAATCTGTAAATGAAGTGCAGTTACAAATGCTTTCACCACATCTGTTATTCTTGGGCTGCAGTAGACAATGATGAAAAAGTTCAGTTCAGGCAGGTAGAGAAATCACTTTTTTAGTGAATAGTTCCCTTTAACAAGGCACTTAAGGGAAATATCTGCTTTTTCCTTTCTACTGGCATCCTCTCCCCAAACATGCATGACACACAAGAAGCTGAAGTCATGTTTCCTAGGGAAAGATGGAACTATCTGCCAAGCTTGCATGCCAGCCTTTGAGGGCAAAGGCTGGCACTGACAGTGGAAAGCATGCTACAGAGCCTGCCCTGTTGCTGCAGGACAAGTGGCTTCCTCCCTAGGTGGTTAAGAAACATTTGAACATTTCCATTTTATGAGTATAAAGTAACACTAAGTAAAATTCAAGTAAAACTGCTAGGGTAAATTCCTATTAGGATAAAATTGAATTAAATACTTAAGGCATACAACACTTTTCTGGGCAAGCTGTGTTTCTAATTTGTATATCTCTACTTTGGCACTGTGACATATTACTGAAGGAATGCTGAAATCATCCCTAAGGCAGAATGGTTACGTTGAATAGTATTGTCTAGTACTGCTTGCTGTAATACTGCAACTGCCAGACTCTATAAAATGATTCTGGCAGGGTCAGCAGCAGTGAATGGAACATCCCAGCACATTGTGTCACATGGGTTGCAGTTCCCAGTTCTCTAAAAAATACCTGATAAACCAGAACAATTAACCCTGTGATGTAGCTATTGCTTCAGCACCATGCCAGTCATTTTTCAGATTCCCTAAACACTTGCACAGAGAGAGATCTGACATCTGGCAGGCCAGGGCTCAGATGCTATCATATCTTACAGCCTTAACTCAGCAACACCTTTAAGTGCCTGCTTAGCCACAAAACAGGGCTCTGCCTTATCACTTCACTGTGTATTTTCTCCTTGCCAGAAAGCAGGGATGCTGGTGCTTAGAAGCAAGCTGTGGTACAGCCTAATCCTGCCCCACAGACTTCAGCAGGACTTGTGCTGTAAACATCAATACATTCATGATCAATCAGTTAAGGATAGATTTTTCACAGATAAGGGTGCAGATTAACAGGATTTGTGTTGGTTTTCAAAATTGCAACAATGGTCTATTGGCCTTTTAGGTGACAGGTACCTTTAGACAACTGGTCCTTGCCCACTGACCTATTTTTTCCTCCAAGGAAAAGGATGCTACTATAGACCTACCAGGTTTTACCTTTCCATTATTGGCACATTCACCACTCTCAAATATTGCTGAGACATTGAATCCTGATGCTAGCTGCTGAATCTGGGCAAAGAAAAAGAACCAGCGACACGCAGTGCTTTGCCAGAGTGGTAGAAAGAGGCAATGCAAAGAAATCATGACAGGCAGGAAAGGGATCTAAAGGTGCCAATAGTTACTGAAACTCTGGGAGAAATACATTTAACAAAGTGGATTTCCCCCCCCCCAGAGTGCAACAGTGAAGGACAACTCATTTTTGCCCCTGGCATGGCAACATTCCTGCTAAAACCATCAATATTTGTCTCACGTAGAGGTGGCTGTGCAAAATTGTGCAAATAAACCTCTTGCATTTATTTAGATGCTTGGGAGAATCTGCAGTCTGGATTCCTACACAGAAATTCAGATCCCTTCCCAGTTTAGTGGCCACAGAAGAGATCATGCTTCTGAGCACAGGAAGAGTATTCCATCTCAAAGCCCGGGAGACAGAAATGGTTGGATGCATGCCCCTGGCAAAAGTTATTCATTGGACTGGGCAACAATTGGAGACATTATTACAGTTCTTTCAGGGTAGAATTGTGGAAAGTAAAAGCAACACTAATGAGATGATTATTCATAGACTGCCTTTATCCCTCGCTTCCTCCACCAATTCAGAACCGGCTGCTTCTAGGTCCCTCCACAAAATCTCACAATAACATGAGGGCCTTCTCTGGAACTCTGACATCTGGAACAATTCTCCTGTATTTCTCCATCCTGCCATTTCTCCTACTGTCTTCAGACCTTGTAAGAGTCCACAGCTTGCTGCTCTGCTGGAACAGCAGAGTTTTTCCTCAATTGTTCTGATTTTTCATAGTTCATTTTATGTAGGTCTTTCACCTGTCTGTAAATATCCATGAGTGTCTGCCACCATTCATAAAATAGCTTTATCCAAATGCTGGTTTTGGTTGTTGTGGTGTTTTTTTTTTAAAAATGGCATCTATTTGATTTATGCAGAGTGGCTAATGAGTAATTGCAGACATTTTATTTGGAAGGCACAGCGAGTGCAAGCCAACCACCAGAACTGGGTCAAGGCTTCTTATCAACATAAGCAAACTAAGTTGTGCTGCCCTGAGAATGAAGTGCCTAGGTTACACCCAGAGCTGGCTTGTTCTGCCACAGAAACACAAACAGGATCCAGAGGAGGCTCACATGCTTCCTTTTCCCCAAAGTAGCTGCTGTTTTAAACATTCTCATCCCCTCTCTTTGCAGCAACAGCTGCCAGTCTGGCTTTCAGGGCTCTGCCAGGGTCCATTCTGCCATCCCTATTGCTGCCTCCTTTGCCTGTGCCTAGACCTAGGCCTGCCAAGCACCAAGAGATTTGCCTCATTCAAAACTAAAGGGAAATCCCAACCTTAACTCTGCCTGTACTTTGTACCTATACACCTTCATCTCACTACAAATTATTTATGTATCAGTAATCTCGCCTGCAACATTGAAATGGAAATTTATGTGCATCTTTATAAACAGTATGTGCCAGTTTCCACCTTGCCTGGATTTTAATTCAATAAAATCTACAGCATTATTAAAAAAAAAACAACCCACCTCTGCCCAAATTACCAAGGTCACTACTACTAATTGCTTCTTTCTGGTAAATAAATTAAGTAGGCATGTATATGTACACACATGTTTGCAAAGGCAACTACACCATTCAAAAGACTTGTTTTGTGCTTTATTTGAATCCTCAAATTGTTGCAAGGGAATTTGAAAAAAAACCCAACTATAAAGCCAGATATGAACAAAGCAGGGTACAGAATGGTAGGTAAGGGCCTAAGTGTGTGCCAAGCTCCCATTGGAATACATGTCCCAGTGAAGTCTAAGATCACGCTTCATGATTAACAAGTTTACTATACTTTAAAAACCTCACAACACACTCCCTGAGCACAAGGCTGGAGTAATATAAGAGACCTTGTACTGCTCCCCTGCTGTGGGAATGCCTTTTTTCTTAGCAACTGATCATGAAATGCATAGTAGTGCACATTCACAAGCAATATACCCCAGCAAGGAAAGCATCAGGGATTTATCCATACAAAAGTTGTAGAGCTGATGCTTTTACTGTGCTCTCATTCCTCCATGCAAGGTGAGGAGGAAGAGCAATATGAATGAAAGGGGAGCATATAATACAACAAAGACTAACCCATTCTGGAAGGAATGAAAGTCTGCACTGAAACAGTAAATTTTGCCCTGGAGGTGATGAATACAATCGAAGAAGAACAAACCATTTTGCAGAATTCATTACATCTGTGGAAAGAAATCCACGGGTCTGTTTTCCAGAGCTGGGACAAGCTGTCTCAGGTCCAGCCTTGCAAAGTTCTGGGTCAGCTCAGAAAAGGAAGGGGTGGCTTGGCAGAAATAGTACATCTGGTTAGGGAGTAAGGGAAAACTGCCAAATCCACAAGTACTGATTGCAATTAGTAGATTTAATAGACTCCTCCGTTAAGAGTTCTTTAAAACAGAAAAGAAAAGATGAGAGAATGTTTAGCCCTGTTCTCATTCTTGTAGTTACATCTACAGCTTGTAGTACATTAGCTGCCCCGGGGCACTCCAGTTCATTTGCATCACACAGGCAGCAGAAAAGGGATGGAAATGGTCCCTTTCAGGGTCTAATGTCCAGAGAAGGGGTTTGATGTGCAGCACGGGGCTGGCCGTGTGGCTTCTTGTAGAAATACAAGTGACTCGTGCTTGAAACAGAGGATGGGAGAAGGAGCAATGCCAGCCATCCTTGATTTCCCACCATCTAGCAGGAGGCAGGGCAAGTGAGTGGGAGTTCAATGCCAAAATATCCCAAAAAAACAGGAAGTACAAAGGTGTCTCACAGCTGAGCTTAAAATTAACAGTCAGGGCTGTTACATTTATGTTCCCTCCAGACCTCAAGCATGCTGTCACTAATAACTGCTGTTATCATTAAAAAAAAAAGGCTGTTAAATCATTATTGCCTTAGTACATCAACAGGAGACCACAACAAGGCAAGACCTTTATCAATGAAGTCACAGAAAAGGCAGCTTACTTTCGACACAGCCTCACATAAGGATACACAGGAAACAAAATAAGGGATGCGCTGATCTATTTTTTAATGAAATTATTCCATGTAATTTACATTTTAGTAGTAATTATGTGCTGTCATTGATTTCATAGAGTGTGAATTTTTCATTTTACTGAGGGAAGATCTAATTTGCTATTCCCGTGGGTGAAGAGCTGATTATGGATGAACTTGATAATCAGAAATGATTAATTACTCAGTCGAGAGTGTTAGTCTTATAAACCTGGTTGGCACAAACAGCAAGATGTGCTCCCATTAGGGGAGGAAGCAGAAACAAATGCACTAGCACAGATACCTATATAATGCCCCTCCAAAAGAAGAATATCACAGGATCCAGACATTATTTAAAAAATTAAATATAGGCCATCCCATCATGCACAAAGAACTGGCACACAGGTAAAGGATGCTTGCTCAGCACTGATAGACAAGGACTCCACTTGCACATTTACCCTAAAGATTATTATGCAGGAGTTATGAGTTATGTACAATTATACTCTCCCACTCGATGCCAGGAGTGGCTCTTCCCACACAGTCCTTGTACAAGCTGATCTACTCCATCAGGTCTCTGTAATATTGCATTCTTCACCCATTTGGACAGAGTTGGATAAACTGACTTAAGACATGATTGTAGAAGACAGACTACAAAGAACCTACTGCCCTCTTTATAGTGACCCCTTCTGTCCCCTCGTTACCAATTGTCTAGTTCTACGCTGCCACTTGGTTTATGGAGCAAAATTCCACCCACATAATGGCATGTCTTTCAGAGCCCCTCAGCCTATTCAAAGCATTGGCACAGAACAACTCCCCTTATCTTCCACCCCCCTTTTTTCTCAGACATTAGGTATTTGTCAGCAATACAGTCAGATACTGTTGAGAAAACACACCAGCATATTTCTACCACACAATAACCTATGTTTTTGTGTAGGTATACTGCTTAATAAAAAGAAAAAGGAAGAACTTCTCCTGTTTGAGGACTCAAGATTTGGTTCACAGACTTAAAAAAAAACAAACCCCAACAAAAAAAACCAACAGAAGACAACAGGAATCTAAAGATGTAGAAAAAAATCCAGATTCTCCCAGGGTATGGGAAGAGCTGTTTTAAAAGGCCAGTGCAGTGACCTGGTACAGTGGAAGCAAGCACTCAGCAGAGCTTCCCTGTTACTCTGGAAAAAGCCAGAATCACAAGCCTTTGCAGAACACAGGAGCCCACCTGCCCACGCTCACAGTTCCATGTTCCAGTCACACCCACGTACAACACCCACTCAAACTGCTAGGCATCAAGGAAGGCACAGGGATGGGGGAAAGACACAGGAACGGGAAGGATGGATTGGACTTGAAAATGAATGAATGGTCAGCCGAGATGACTGATGTCTTCCTGTGCTCTGCCCTGCCCCGTGCCTTCCCTTAGAGGTAACCATCCCAAGTCAGAGCTCCATTTTCCTGTGACTTCATTCCTTGGCTTCCCAGCAGAGAGCAATAACTGCAGCAGTGCTGGCTACCTGCAGAAGCCCGAGGCCATACCATGGAAACCCCTGCGAGGCCATAAAGAGAACACAGCAATTGAACAGGAGGCACACGAAGGAACAAAGCTTATCTAACGCTTCAGCTCCACAAACCCAAAGTAGTGCTAAAGCAGCACATGGCCCCAAAGATGGTACCCTGGGATTTCTTTTCTTGAGCGAAAAGTTTGCAAACAAACATTTATTTTGAAGAGTTACGCTGTTTGT
Organism: Podargus strigoides; assembly: GCA_028020825.1. NCBI lineage: Eukaryota > Metazoa > Chordata > Aves > Caprimulgiformes > Podargidae > Podargus > Podargus strigoides. The sequence goes on from CM051663.1 coordinate 173,357,763, forward strand.
ACACACGCAGCTTACCCCGCGGGCCCAGATGTTGGGGCTTTATTGCACACACATTAGAGGGGACTCGCAATAAAGAACAGTGTGATTGCCTCCAGTTTCTCCTTGGCAAGCCTCCAGCAGGAAATAACCCTGTGTCAGCTACAGCTCCCGCCTTTGGTACCGCACAGATTCAGACAATGCATCTGTTGGATTCATTTGAATACGTCCAAGTCCGTTTCATTGTTTGAAAGCACCAAAGACTTTTGCTGTTATAAATCATAACCAGTAATGGGTAATTCTGCGCAATAAAAGCACATGATAAAAGTGAGGCACAGCTGCTGCCAGTCATTGACGGAGATCGTAAAAGATAAAGGAAACAGTTACACACATTATAGAGCATGTTATCTAAACGATTCGTTTGAAGACAAGGTGCTAACAACATCTCTCATTCTAAAGGTGAAGATTTTCCTACACTGAATCACCATAGTTAAAGAAATATAGTAAAAATTACTCTTTATTCCAGCCACAAAGTACTGTAACATCTGGGAAGCCAGGGAAACAGCAACGTGTTTCCTAAAATACCTGGCATTGCTCCAGTGCTGTATCAGCATCCTTAAAATGCAGGCGATTGAAAAACCACTGTTCTCACTGCATGAGATGTATCTCAGACAAAGCAAAAAGTTAAACATAATTCCATACAAGTCATATCTGATTTGGACCACTCTCTGTAACACCCAAGCAGTTTTAGAAGACTGAATCCTATTTTCAAAACTGTAATACAATATTTCCATGTGTCCTTTGTGCAGCAAACTTGATGTCCTGTCTTTGGATACAGATAAGAATTTAATCAAGGGCCAAACTTTTAAAAATAAATGCTAATTCAGTCTGTGCTTTTAAAAACAATCAGGAAAAGTGTGTATATTTCCTCAGGAGTATCTGGAGCCCAGAGACTCTGTATTACTTACTGCTCATATTGAGAATTATCACTTAGCTAGATGCATGTGGGTTTGTGGACAACAGTCCTCAGGTTTACTTTCTCATTCTTCCCACAGCAGTTCTGAAGTCCTGGAAGTGTTAATCAGACCAGAACATGGTTCAGCTGCAAACATTAATGGTAAAATATGTTTGTCAGAAGCCACAGGGGGCTTGTAATCAAAAGGCAACTTGGGTTGCCTTCTGAGGAAGAGCTACAGAAAATGCTGCTGTTTGGGAGTTAGACTTTATCTGATGACACCAATACCATGCTTGAGGGCAGCCAGACTGATTGACAAGGGGATCAGTTCACGACCCTTGCACTCTGGGCACCATGTTGGATACAACCGAGAAGGATGCTACTCTTGTTCTTCGTCTCCTGACCTCCCACATTGCCGAATCTGTGTCCCATTAACTCTGCTGGGACTGACATTTTCTGTGGGAACCAGATCTGATTTACAACCCTGTCCTTCGTTCTCTTTGAGCTCTTGGAACTGCCTTTTCCACCTCTTGCACAAAGGCCTTTGCTGCCACTGCCTCTCAGCTCAGGGAGGTCTCGGGATGTTGCCAAAAGAAGGTGAGAAGGTGGTGACTGAGAAAGTCAAATGGCAGCCATGTGACCCAAGGTAGCAGAGATAATTAAGAAGTCTTTGTAAAGCCCATGAACTGCCCACAATACCAGGCCCTAGGGTATCAAAAAGACAGCCTTCTTGCATTCTTCAAACTACCAGAGGGAACCACTGTCGTTTAAAATACTGTGAGTACTCCTGGAGAAGAGTCTTAAGAACCCAGAGCAATCAGAACAAACTGAAGAAGTGTGCCAGTATCAAGAAACTCAGTACAGAGAGATTCAAAGAGAAAAGAAAAAGTCAAAACAGAAGTATGCAATGCTGGCATTTTACTTGCACTCCCTGCCTGTCTCAGTCAGTCTGCTGCTCCTTATAGCATAGTTAGGGTGTAAGCTCTTCAGGAGGAAGAAGGAGCTTTTATTCCATGTTTGCTTGATGGCTAGCAAAATTATATCTCCTTCTACAGGACTAGCACAAACAATAACAAGACTATTAAAACAGTAAGTAATACATAAGTACTATAACAGCTTGAGAAATTCATTCTTACCTTAGCCTGTATCTGCCAGGGGGCAGCAAGGGGAGACACACTGCTTCCAATGTGATGGGAAATTGAGAACCACATACAATAACACAGCCAGCAGAGTCTAGTGGCCTCTATAGCCAGTTCATATGAAAAGCAAACTCAATGGCAGCCCAGGAACTCAGTCTGCAGACCAGAATCTAAGTCCTCAGAGCCCATAAGTACAGACAGAGAGTCCTACAGCCTAGCTTACAACAAGGCTGAACACCCAGGGCTGAGCTTATATGGAGCTCCTGGGCCCATGGGCAGGGAGTGTGAGCTGAGGCCCCAGGTGAGGTTGGTCAGGGCAATTGAGGGCTATTAGTGCACTCAGAACCATTAAAATATCGCTGCCTGCTAATGCTGAAGTTCCTGAACTGGGGGGCCCAGAACTGGACACAATACTCCAGATGTGGCCTCACCAAGGCAGAATAGAGGGGGAGGAGAACCTCTCTTGCCCTACTAACCACCCCCTTTCTAATACACCCCAGGAGCCATTGGCCTTCTTGGCCACAAGGGCACATCGCTGGCTCATGGTCACCCTGCTGTCACCAGGACCCCCAGGTCCCTTCCCCCTACAGTGCTCTCCAGCAGCTCAGCCCCCAACCTGTACTGGTACATGGGGCTGTTCTTCCCCAGATGCAAAACTCTACACTTGCCCTTGTTAGGAAAAGGTTTACGGGTGAAGCCTATGAGGCAGGAAAAGCTGATGCAGTGCAGTAGAGGAAGTTTCTTTTGAAGCAGTATTGCAGCCAGAAAACAGCATAATACTGCCCAAAGAGAAGAATGAAGTGATTGTTGCATACTGTGTAGGAGAGGGGTTTAAGTTGTATGGCAAATGGGGAAAGTTGGTGGAAGTCTATCAGTACAAGGCCAGGAAGAACACAACCTGCTCTGTATGCAAAACGTTACAGCTGTTCACGGGCAACCTGCATCTGCAGAACTACCCCTGAAACATGAGAAATGCTTTGGTTATTGCTTCTTTTAATAACAGACACCATGGGATCTCTTTAGTAACATATGATAACAATAGCTCAGTGTAGAACAGGTATATTGCCAAGTATTTCAACTTAAAAGCAAACTGTGTAGTCTGGTTTGGTCAATGGGGCCGACACTTGTTCATGCTGAAGCTCGGTGACTTACGGATGTTAACACTGGGATGCTGTTGGGGTGGGATAACCCGGTCAGTTCCTGCACCCACAGACTGGAACACACCTGCCAAGTGTGGGGGGACAGGTGGGACAGTCGGGCCGTGTCACAGCGCAATCGCACCCGAGGGCATTTGCACTGAGGGCAAACCCAGCTGTAGTGCTGCAGCTCTCTGATTACAAGCAATATTTACTAATGGCTCCACCTGGAGCACATCAATTATTTTAACTCTATGATTTTTAACTCATTTTTTCACCGAGGGATGCCCCAGCACGTAGCAAACTCCTTCCCACAGGGCACTGCAGCGCGCACAGCCCACACCCACACCCGTGTGCCGGCACGGGAACCCCTCCCGTGGGCACCGCAGCCCCAGTTCCCTCCGCCGGCGCTGCCCGGCCCCACGCAGCGGTCCCACGGCTCTCGGGGCTCTGGGGGCGCCCCGCGCGGGGCCGGTTTCTGACGCGCGCCCCCGCCACGCGCGCGCTGCCTCAGGGAGCGGGCAGGGGCCGCAGCCGCCCCCGCGGTTTTTATTTTCCCTCTCGCGGGGAAAAACGCTGGGCTCCACCGGCCGCCTCCTTCCTCCGCCGCTGCCGTGCCCCGGTAACCGCTCCCGGCGGACAGAGCGCGAGCGGCGCTCCCTCACCCCCCGGCGAGGGCCGCGGCCTCACGCCCAGGTAAAGCGGGCCCGGCGGCCTCGGCCCGCGGAGCCGCCTGAGGCGGGGCCCATCTGCCGCCGGCCTCTGGGTGCGCCCACAGCCGGGCGGGCGGCCGTGCATCCCTCCAGCCGCGCCGAGCCGCGCCGAGCTGCGCCGAGCCGTGCCGGCGGAGGGCGGGCAGCGGCCTCGGTCCCGCAGTGATGACGTGCTTCCTGCCCTCCCGCCGGGGGTCTGCGCCTCGAGTCCGCAGCGGCGGCGGCTGCGGGCGGCGGAGCGGGCGGGAGCGGGCGGCAGGCGGACGGGGGAAGGAAGGAGGAAGGGAGCGAGCGGCGGGGCTGAGGCGCTTTGCAATGCTGCAGTAACGCCTTTCCCGGTAGGACCCCCCCCCAGGACCCGTTGCATGTTGCACGGAGTGTCCGGTCCGTGCCGCGCCGCCGGGAATGACCCCGCGCAGGGCTCAGCGGTGGGGACGCGGCGCTGCCCCGTGCCCGCGTGCTGCTCTCGCGCGTGGACACGGCGGGGTTGCTGGCCGGGCAAGCGGCAGCTGCCGGTCGCCGGTCCCCGCACAGCCTCGCCCCCCAACAAGTTGTCGGTGCCGGGGCGAACCGCCGGAGTGCGGGGAGCGGGGCTGAGCCCCGGGACGGCAGGAACGGGGCTTCACCTTCTTCGAACCGGGCCAGGGTGGGAGGAAAAGCGCCTCTCCCGTGGGATTCGGTGATGGGGCGGGAGGGAGGTGCAGGGCCGGCCGGCTCCTCCGGCCCCTCGCAGCCTGTCTTGGGGAGCCCCGCGTGGCCGGGTCGGGGGTCGGTTTGCCCCGGGGACAGATCTGTTCGCTGTCGGGCGCTGCTGGCGATTGCGATGGAGAAAAAACCCTCTTGGCAACACGTTTCGAGGCGACGACCTCCCAAGGACGATCGTGTATACGCGCGTGTGTCTACAGCCAGCTCTGTGTGTGTCTGTCTCCTCCATCGCACCCGTGGGAGCGCTCGGTGGACTCTGGAGGGGTGGGAAGGATGCGACCGCCCCGTGCAGCGCAGGCGAGGATGGGCTGGGGGGTCACCAGCTCACCCCCGGGGGCGTGCGGGCGGACAGCGGCTCTGTGCTGCCCGGCCCGGTGCCGCAGGGATCCGTGCTGGGTGTGAAACCCCGCTGGGTGCAGGCGTGGCGGTGTGTGCTGGCAGAGGGCCTGGCCGTGCTCTGGGCTGGGGTCCCCTGGCGTGTCCTGGCATCTTTCTGCCACCTTGGCAGGTGGCTGTGGGGTACAGGGCTTGCTGTTGGGCCCCAGCACGGTGGCACTGCGTGGGAACACCTGTCTTTGTGCTCACCTCCTGTGATGCTTTTGTTCTGCTGACCACCCACTTGAATTTAGTTAGGCTTTTTGCGTGTTAAAACACTGCTGCAGTATCTAGCATGTGGGAACCGTGCTTTCCATTGATTGAAAAAACTCTGTCAGATTAGGTTGTCCACTTCCTTTCAAATCTTTTCCAAGTTTGCTTTGCAGACCAGTGTTTGAGCCATGTTAAGTTTCACACCAGCAAGGCAGTTCTGAGTTTGAAGGTATGTCATTGAAAGGCATCAGGAGTTCTGCATCACCAGGAGAGCTCAGTAGCTATGGAAAAACATTCATATGATTAAAAAGGAAACAAGCAGCACGTTTCTGAGATCACTGTTGCTTACGTAAAGCATCTCTTGCTCATATGTGTATGACAGTGCGTTGTAAGTCTGAGTGCAAGCTGCCAGTGTTATAAATACTTCACAAACTGTAGTATATGAAGAGCTTTCATAGCTGAATGGCTTTCTTATCATATTTGAACGGTCAGCTGTTCTTCCAACAGCCCACTGTTAGCTAAGTTAACTGTGAGTTAAGTTGGCTGAACTACCTTTTGTGCTTTCGTTTTCAAAACATGACATTTTCAAGGCAGTGCCTTGGAATTGAAGGTTACCACACAGCTTTGGGGGAAGAAAAACCAAAACAACAACAAAACCTCTTGCTTTTAGGAAATGTGTTTCGTAATGTCTCATTTAACTCACTGGTCAATGCAGAACTAGAGGGTTAAGTGGATTTTTATCTAGCTGATCTGGTAGTGGCAAAAATATTGAGCTGAAGTAAGATAAGAGTACTTATTGTTTCTGGTTGCCAACCTAAGCCTCTGGGTTAACTGTGACAAACTTGGGCAATATTGAAGTTCTGAATCTCAGTATAAAACTTGATAAGGACTACAGCAATGTCATACAGGATACCCATTCATTTTAATGTTCAAATTATAGCAGTTTACCCTGAATAACTGTCTTGTGTGTTCTTAGAGTAACATCTGTTGCATGATATCATGTAATGGAATGTAGTACAGCCTAATTTAAATTGATTTGACATGTTGCCATTGCACTGCAGTAGTGCCTGAGAGGGTGAGAGGTTTTTTGGTGTATGTGTGATGAATAGATTGGTTAGGAGTAGATGATGATGAGAAAGATGAACTTGTATTTGAACTGCAAAGAATTAAGTAATTTTACTCTGAGCTTGGTTTGTTGTATGGTTTTACTTCGATTAGCTGGCAGATGATGAAAGAAGTCTAATCACTGAATTCTACTTGCATTAGGAAATGCATCTGTGGTTATAAATATAACTGACTAGTACAAAACACCACTAGAGTAAATTGAAGTCTTTTATTTTGGAGAGGGAGGAGCACGCTTGAAAGAGTTATCTGGCTGTGGCATAGCTTGAACTGCATAATCTCCTGATGACTTAAAATTTTTGCTGTGAAAACCTTTGCTTATCTGGTATTGTTCCTACAAAGACTTGACTCCATGCAGCAAGGATCTTCTGAGGCATTAATATATGGATTGTGTCACTTCACATGCTTACCTATGAAGTACCTATCTATTAAATCCGTGCAAATGCAAGGTCTAGGCAGCTTCCTAAAATGCCAGTAATTAATTAGTCACCACAGCTAGGCAGTAATACAGACATCCACCTCCATTCTTTCTCGTGGCACTGTGTAGTCAGGTAGCTGTTGGGATGTCAGTGTTGTATGATCACAAAGGGTGAGCAGTACAGTTTGCTGAAGCATCATTCCAATCCCTAATTTAGCATTGAAGTACCAGAACCACCATTTGAAGTAATTCTCACTCTTAGTCGTGTCTGAGCCTCAGAGATTTCAACAAACTGCCAAATGTGTAGGCATCCTATTTTTTTTTTAAATATGCAGTTTCTCGCTGAGAAGTTCTCATCGAGCTGCTACCTTTGCACCAGGCCATAATTAAGGAAGAAGTGTGAATATGTTTACAGACCACTATATCTAGCTTTCAAAAATTATTCTTTTTTTTTTTTTTTCTCCTGTTCTTGACTCATTAAAAGGTTTGGCAAGTCTGCTTATGCATGTTTCTGCAGACAATAGAATGCTGATGCAAATTGAGAACAGCAAACAAAATGGTTGGGTGTTGTTCCAAATGGGGGGAGGCTGTCTTAATACGCAGTGTTTTGTGTGTTAAGTTTCATTTGTTTACTTTTGGAGTGTCAGTTGGGACAAACATTACGGGTATATGGTCTATTAGTTTTATTATTGTAGTCTATATATACGGGTCTGTTGGTACCTGAAGGGGAATGCAGGTTTTCACTTCTGGGATTCTGCTTTTGGCCACCCATATTCCCAGCTCATCCACAGGGTGTTCAAAGCCTGTGTCTGCTCAGTGCTTAGAGAATCGTGGCCTTCTATCTCTGGGTGCAGTGAAGACATGCCTTTTGAGTGAGACTGATATGCTTAGGGATGAGAGGGCAGTGAGGAGCCTGTGGTTAGTTTTGATGCCAGGCTTGCAACTGTGAACACTGAATTTTCTGGGTTTCTCTCCCTGCTAATGCTGCTGAAAACCCATTTCACAGTAGTGTCAGAGAACCTTTTTCCTGGGTGTGTTGTGTGCACACACGCTTATCTTGGAAATGAGTTTGGATTAGCCTGCATACTTGAAGCAATTCTGATAACATTTTGATATTTTCCAGTTGCAAGCTGGGATTCCACCCCCTCAGTTCTCAAAGTTCCAGCGCCTTTTACTCGAGCATCTTCGTAAAGCGAACAAACACACTGACTGCCTTCACGAGGTGAGGGTGACCATACAACAATTAGTCTTCTCTTAAAATATCTTTACAGTACTACAGTGCTGACTGCTTACTTGTAGTGCCTTTACTTGGCAGCAACCAGTTGAGTTTCTGCCAAGATGGGTCAGGCTGGCACTTGAAACTGCCTTCCTTGCATTCTCAGCAGGCAGCTCATCTTTCTGTGTTTGGGCAGCGGGAAGAAAGTGTGAACTCCAGTGAATTGTAAATGAACCTTGTGTCTTTCTATCTGGCAATTTCTGTAAGGTTAAGTTTTCTTATTTCCATGAAAATTTTCTGTTTCCATGACGTGTAACCCAGGATTAAGCAGGAGGCTCTTGCTCTTCTAAATCACAGAAAAAACAATTGAGGTGATGAAGAATCAGTGGTGCTACGTGGGCTATTTAGTTTTTCAGGTTGAATAACAATTTACATTTGTCAGCTGTAGTAGAGAGATTTGTTACTCTAGTGTTATTGTTACTGAAGTGTTCGGCGTGGTGGTGTGAGAACCTCTTTAACAATAGCATTGTCTTTAGCTCAGAAGGGCCTTCAGAGTTGTGCAATGCTTTTCTTGTTACATATTCTTGTTTATTTTCATATAGTGATTTCTCTTACCTTTCTGGGGAGTTGATACCTGTATTATGGTCAACAACACTTTGTTTCAGCTACCTCAAGCCTAGCTTATACTGTGGTTTGTTTACAGAGGTGGCATGTACTAGTGGGAAAGTTGTGATTTGTCTCAGATCGTAGAATCATAGAATGTATTGGGTTGGAAGGGACCTTTGAGGGTCACCTAGTCCAATCCCTCTGCAGTGAGCAGGGACATCTTTGCTAGATCAGGTTGCTCAGAGCCCCATCAAGCCTGACCTTGAATGTCTCCAGGGATGGGGCCTCCACTACCTCCCTGGGCAACCTGTTCCAGTGATCTGCCACCCTCATATTGAAAACCTTTCTCCTTATATCTAGCCTAAATCTACCCTTTTCTAGTTTAAAGCCATCACCCCTCATCCTATTGCTGCATGCCCTTGTGAACAGATGTGAGGTTTAAATATTTCATGGGTGAAATGGCTCCTGAGGACCCACCTCCAAAATATGTATGTTTATCTAGAAGTTATATGCATACACTACTGTACCTGTGTTATGTACATTATAAAACATACACAGAAAATGGAAGTTAAGGATGAGAGAAACATGATTTCAAAAATTTATTTTATTTCTTAACAAAACCCTGTTTTGCTCTCATTAAAAAAGTCTTAGAGCTATGTGACTGAATATGCTTCACTTTATTTTTTTTTAAATCTTGGTTTAACACTTTGATACAACTGTTCAAATGTGTGGTTCTAAGTTTAGTTTATTTCAGTACTTTGTTTTAGTGGCTGTCATAGCTGAAAAAGGCACCTCACAAAGATACACAGGTTGAAGTGGTTGGTTGTGCTTACTGAATCATGATACTCATTTTCCACTGCCATACACTAATTATGCAAAGGAATTAATCTATTAAATTTCCATCTTCCCTGATGTCAGTCACTTGTTCTTGCAAACTAATGGGAAGGTGTTGCATTCTGCTATTTTTAACAAATGCATTCAAACCCCTCTGAAGCTCTTCTGGAAGATTTTTAAACAGGTTAAGAAATTCTGTCACAGAAATAGTCAGCAAATTTTGAAGAGTTGTCTTTGTGGAAAAAAATGCATAATGCATCTTTAGGGTTGACAACACTTTTAAGCACTTTGCCACAAGATGCCCAGTGAACCTAAAAGTGGGAATATGCATGGTCACTCCCCATTTCATTACAAGGTATTGTAAAAATTTGACTAAAAGGTCTTATTTTTAACCATATCAATGACATCCTGTAGCTGCAATAGCTTGCCTTTGATGGATTGATTTGAATGATGCAGTGAAAAAAAATTCACATGTGGTTCGACTTCTAACCTTTACACTGAAATCCCTTTTTTAAAAAAAAACCCCAAAACATTTATTCCAGTTAAAGCAGCCACCCCATCAGTAATTACACTTGCAGAGTTTTTCCATAAAATCCTGTTTCTATTAAAGAAATAATTTACTGTTGAGAACATGTTGAGTCTTCTCCGGTACATCTTTCCTGTAGTGATTCACAAAAATGTCCTCCACAGCATATTTCATCACTGAAACAATCTAACATATACTGTAAGCTGAGACATGTTAGAAACTTCTGTTCTTTCAGCCAACAGTATAGCAAACCTCCCACGCTGCATAATTGGTTCTAATACTTGCTTCCTCAAACCTTCAACTGTTTTCTCTGTGTCTTCCAGCAGTATTTGCTGACAAAGGGGTGACATACTGTTTTCCATGTATTATTTCAGCCATTTTTAACTGCAGCAGGGTGACCAAGTACTTCCCCAATGTGTATGGCTTCTTCTGCTATTAAGTAAGAAACTTTAAAAGAGGCTTCTGAAGATTTATCATTAAGTTCAGATATTTATTTTTTTATTCAAGTACTGTATTGAGTATTGCATGACTTGAAACCAGTGCTGAAGAAATTGTTGAGATTTGCCCTGGTGTTCTGGGTGCTTGGTTTTTAAACATCTTGCTGATTGTGATGGCTGTGTTCTATCATTAACTAGTATCTCAAGGCACAGGGTACACTTAGGGTGAGGTTCATCATTAATGGTAGCAGATGTAAATCCATATTTCCAGTAGTCATCTTCATAACTTCAAATTTTTTGGGGCCAGCTTTTTGTCACATCTGACCAGATTGTTGATCTTACCTCATCATGTGTCTGACAGGGAGCTTGTACTGGGGGCAGGAGATCAGTTGATAGACATGGACTTGGAAGGCAAAGCAAAATCTGTCATGGTATGTGGGTACCTGACAACACTTGAGAGTCTTCAGGGTCGGAGAGGATCTGAGCAAGATTGCAACTGCAGAGGGCCCTGAACCATTCATCCATTTCACTGCTTGGCATTCCTTGTATTCACCTGCCTCACATTCTTGCACTTCAAAATGTGATGTTAGTAATGTGACCCCTGTGTGTTGTGATAGCACACTAATTTTTATGAGCATGCCTTTTCTGAGTTGTGTTGTTAGGTCACGCCAATTAAACTTTTAGAAATAAGCATTCCTGAATGATTGAACTTTGGTTTGTTTATTTGTGGGTTTTTTTCCCCATCTGGGACTTTAAGAAGGTACAGCAATTCTTACTCAGTTTGTTTAGGAGCCAACACAATTTAGTTCTCAAGCTGCCTGAGGCTACAGGGTCTTTCCTTAAAGATGAATTTCAAGTACCTGTGAACATCTGCTCTCAGCCACCAGTGCTGTCGTGGTACCCACCCAGAAGTGTATCTCTACAGCTCAGTTTTCTCTGGCTGTCATGTGAGTTGTAAGGAATGAAGTACAGCTTCAGCCCCTGAGAAAGATGCAAAAGCAAGGTGGGTTTGCAGATAACACTCTTTTGGGTAAAAAGGGAAGATAAAGCAGGGAGTTGCTTTTTGAAAGTCGTTCTTAAAACCAAAACAAAAAATGCAGAACAAAGCCAGAAAATAAAAGAATAAAAGGAAAAATGAGAAAAGTATCTATTTTTTTTGTTGCTGTTAAATAGCTTTGTAAAGACAAAGATTTGCAGTAGTGTGGTATTAATTGGTGTGGTTTGTTGTGATTTTTTTCTGGACTATATACTAGCTTCAGATTTCTTGCTGAAGGTGTACCTCTCATAATTTAAACCCAAATTGCATTGCTACCTGTGAAATAGTCTTTCTACTGCAATGATCAGGTACAGAACGCAGCCATCTCTTCATAGAAGCAGACTTTCTAGAACAGTTGTATTTGTTACTGGCACTTATTTCTGATGTATTTAATAGACTTTTTTCTTCTTGAGTTAAGTTGTTCTGTAAGAAGAATCTCCAATTTAGCTTTCTTTTATTTGGAACATTTTTCTTCACATTTATTCTATGAAACCTAATTTTCCCATGATGCACTACAAATGAATCAGGATGCTGGAGACTTGTGCAAGTGAAATTTATGTTCCTTTTGGGACTCTAGCATTTAATAGAAGTCAGTTATTTTCTGTCTTCCTGGTTAGTCTATAGATGTTTGAAATACTTGTGCTTGGGAATTTGCCATTTGAAATTTAAGCAATTCATACTCAAGATATCTCCAAGTAGCTTAGAATTAGAAAAGCTTTCTTTTGACAACATTCGAGGGGGTTTTAACTAAACAATAGGAAAGTGCTTCTTTGTAAGTAATAAGCTGATGAAAACCTAGTATTTCTATAGTCAAGATTGCCTAAGTATGGCTGTCTTGTTGGTAGCCAGTGGAATGCAGTCTTCTGGCAGTCTTATCTTTTGATTGGTGTGAGTGTATCGGGGATCATGACCTGAAACAACTGCACATATGATATATGAGCTGCAGCAAGCAGGACAGAGGCTAACCTTTGCTTCTTTTGGGCAGTTCTTGTTTAGAATTATGGAATGCTTGCAGGAAACCAGCCCATTCTCCAGAATGCAGCTGATGCAAAAGGGGCCAAACTGAAGTATTTGTAGAAAAAAGTAAAAATGATAAGGCTTGGTGAAGAATGTAAACAGGTGCCTCTGGGTTCCTGTATGGGCATACTGTAGTTCTGTAATGGATGTCCTGGGGACAATGAAATTAAACCCAAGTGATACGCAGTATCTTGGTGCACGTCCCATAGTGCACAAATTCAAGGGGTTGTAACAACAACAGAAAAAAGCTGTTGTGACAGAAGTCAGACAGAAGACAGAAGTCCTGAATAATAGGTAACTAAAGAGTGGATTTAGAGCAGAACTTTGAAGACTGAAAATGTGCATTTCCAGCATCCTTTTGTTTCCATTGAAGGCTTGTTTGCTTATTCAAGAAACAGCAGGGATCAAAGACACCATCAACAAGCATTGACTTCAGAGTTAGCTCTGGTGTTAGTGGAGTGGATGGCTCCAGACTGCAGCATGTGTAGCTAGATATGTACATGTTATGGAGCTTGTTGCTACATATGCATCGACTTTGAAAGGCTTTTTTGGCACACAGAAGGGAAGAGCTTCCCTGTGTCTTCTGCAGTGGAATGCATGGATGGTGTGGTCCTCTAAAGCTACCAATCAAGATCCTTTGTGTAAAGAGGATACCCTTAGGAGAGTTTTGATAGTGATAGCTGCTTTGTCAAAGAAGATGTCTCTATTATGCAAAGCTTTAAATTATCTGTCAAATACACAGTGGATAGTGGCTGCTATCTCCACTCAAGGGGGATAAAGGCAGAGTGTGCTTAAGGTTCTCAAACTTAAATGTTATACTGCAAATGAATGATACAGTGCTGTATCTTTCTAGTGGTATGAACAAACAACTAAAGCACTTGAAACAAGAATTTACTTTAGAAGAGTCTGATTTTTGAGCTGGAAGAAATAAGCTGATGTGTTCAACTGTTGTGAGATTCTCTGGAAAAGCCTGCAGGGTGCTGCGACTTGCAAGTATAATAAATGTTAATTTCAGTTGGTTTATACTGGTAGTGAGTGGTTTCTTAATGTCTGTTCTTGGCTTGTTTGGGGGCAAGTCTTGCAATAGTTGGCTCCTGCAGCTGAACAAAGGAGCAGTGTTTCTTGAGTATTTGAGAGAAAATAATGTATAGGCAAAAGGCAATGCTTACCAGGTAGTGGAGAAAAGGAACTTCCCAGTAACTCAGCTTTGAAATCCTCAAATCAGAAAAAAATCTTATTTTCCCATATGTGCTCTCCTTTTCCCATGCACACTCTTTTGTCCTGCTTTAGTGTCTGCTGTTTAGAGATTCCAAATACTTATGTGTAGTCCTAATAAAACAAAGTGTAGACAGGAAGAGGCTTGCACACTTATGGATCAGTAGGAAGTGTATGTTACCATTGATACCTTCTCATGTTGAACTGGGTGGTTGCATCTTCTGAGCTGCTGTTTGAAGTTCTTGTCCCACTGAGATACCTGTGCAACTGCTTTGACTGTACTTAGTGGTTTTTTAAGGTGTTAACAATCATATAAGCTGGGAATGCAAAATAGGGGTGGTTATTGTTTAGGTCTCTATGGTGGCCCTGGGATCCTGAAAACTAGGGAAAATATATTTGACTTCCTAGGTTACATATAGGCACTATGGGGTTAGGCTTACGACTTAGAAAAGTGCTTCTTCAGGCAATGTAGAAAACTGTACATAAAATATAAAACATTAAACAACAATTTTGTCATTATGAGGAAGAGGGACAGTGGTAGTGTTCAAGTAAAGAAGGGGTTTATCTTGTTTTTTGAGGAGGTTTATGAGTTGAATTACACTTTATAAATGACTCAAAGTATTTTATAAATAGTAGTTTGGGCTGCCTCCATAAAGTGTCAAAAGAATGATTTTGTCTTCAAGTGTAGTAACTGTCATACAGAAAGGTAAGCTGTTAATGGGATGGTGCAGTTGTGCTTTCTGCTGTGTGTACCTGCTATCTTCTCATCTACTGGACACAAGTTTTCACTTATACACAGAGACCTTTGAAGCACTATGGAAATCTGTGTGCATGAGACTAATGGCTCTGAGGGAATGTGTGTGTAAAATAAGCATGTATGTGGTGCTGAATCTGTCTAAATGGGCACTGATACAGCCTGTGACCATGGCAGTTGGCTACTTAATGATATTTCAACCCATGCATCAATCACATCCACCTAGTTAGTGCTGCTGATGAAAAAGAACTATATATTTATTTTGAAGAACGGAAGTAATCTAACTATGAGATGATTTTGACTATGAGAGAAAGACTCAGGAGTGCATGGTATTGGTTTTTGAATGCTTTAACATGGCAAGGAACAGGGACAAGGAACAGTCTTTGTGCTGAAGCTGACCAAGCGTCTAGACACAAGTTGAAATCTGAAACTATTTTTGCAGTCTTCTCTTAAACAGAATGCTGATGTATCATACCCTCTATCAACGAATTACTGGCATCCATTTTTGCTTTCTGTATTCTCTCTTAGAGAAAAGTGGATTTGATAGACTAAGGCCAAGTTGTGTCATCTGATACTTCATTCTATTCGCACAGCATGTAGCCAGGCTGTGGACTCTGGCACTTTTGGGGATCAGGGCTGGGTAGCCATATGGGCAGGATTGATGTGGTTATGCATACTACAATAGAAATCCTCAACTTCAGGCACAAACAACACAATTAAAGTTGAGAGCCTAGGGGGAACAATTTTTTCCTTGCATTGCATACGCAGGGTTGCCTAAGTGATCAGGATTTTACCCTTCTCAGAAGCATTACAGGCATGTAATTGCTGTGTCAATGGTGAAGGCAGAGACCTTGATGGGAAGTAACTGTGTGTGTCATAACAAATTGAGTTCCTGAGCCCAAATGTCAGGTCTGGATTTCAAAATTTTATTTGAAATACTGACTTGGCAGGCAGTTTTTGACCTACAGCTTGAGTTTGAAGCTTTATTCAGTGTGCATCCCTCTATCCCTTCTTTCATACCCCATTCTCCAGTAATCTTTCATGTACTTCCAGAGCATGATGGAAACAACAAATCTGGGTTGCTGTATTCTGATGATACTTGAGAAGCTCAGAGAGAAGTTTTTTCACATCAGTGTTACTAGTGTTAAAAGTCTATTATTTGTAAGAGTATGCAGTTTTTCAGGAAACCTAATATCTTCGAATTGTTACACCATTAAATAAAAAATAATAAAAAAATAATAAAACATGGCAGCTTCCAGAGGTGGCCCATTGGACGTCTGGTTGGTTGATAGATACTCCTTTAAGTGTAGTCAACCAATGATGTGCCTAACCTTTCATTTCTTTTTCCCTCCCCTACAGAAAAAGTTGCTTTCAGAACTGAATGTTAAATTGCAATGACCTTACTTGCCTTCAATTATAAATAGCAGCAAGAAGGAAAGAGGATTCCCCTGCTGCCAACCCCCATTCATGGCTTTCTATTTTGGTTCAAACCATGTCTTGTAGTGCACTTTGACTTCCAGCCCTCAACATGCTGCAGCAAATTTGATTGTATTCCAGTAACTATGTACTTGAGGCCACGAGCAGGTAAAGTTGCTGTGATACAGATGCTTTCCTTTTTTTTTTTTTTAATTCTTTTATCTGGAATTAGTAGAAGTAGAGATGTAGAGATGCCACAACATTTATTGGAAGGAAGCCTTTTTTTGGTGCTCGCCACAATGTGCTGGGTTGTGTGCTTTGTGCATTGTTCTAGGCTATGTTCAATCATGAATTAAAAAGCTGTTAATGTTGAAACACTACTGTGCCTGAAATGTGAAGAAAATAAACCTTGTGTATATGATAGCTTGAAAGGACAACACTTTGCTCATATGACATTCTCATATGGCACTGTACATTGTTGTACTGTAGCTGTTATGGAAGGTAAGCACTTGAAGTAAAGGGTGAAATAACTCAGTAATGTTTTACTGTGACAATGTTATTTAAACCTCTTGAAAAAAAAGTTATATGAAGCATTAATAAAATACACCCTTGTTAAATAAGGTAATTATTAATAGTGCTAACTGTTCTCAACCATTTAATTACATATGTTGTGTGGCTGACTAGCTGTTGAGTTGTCTTAGTAAAATACATCTTTGGCCAAATGTAGGTTGGTACTGGCATTCAGTTTACACCTCAACTTCAAGTCCTGCTGTTTATATCTCAGACTCTGCAATGCAGTAAGTGTTGGTGTGTGGGGAGGGAGCAGTTGATTACTTAAATCTAAACTTACCCTCTTTTAGTTAAAAATTGTTACCCCTTGTCGTGTCCCTGCAGACCTTGGTAAAAAGTCCCTCTGTTTTTCTTCTAAGCCCCCTTTAAGTATTGAAAGGCTGCACTCATGTCTCCCCAGAGTCTGTTCTCCAGGCTGATCAGCCCTTTCAGCCTTGCTTCACAGGAGAGCTGTTCCTGCTCTCTTACATATTTTTGTGGCCCTCTTCTGGACCCACTCCACCAGGTCTGTGTTTGTCCTGTACTAGGGACCCCAAAGGTGGACTCAGGATTGCAGATGGTCTCATGAGAGCGAAGTGGAGGGTGAGAATCACCTCCCTCGACCTGCTGGCCATGCTCTTTTTTGTGCTGCTGAGGACACCATTGGCTTTCTTGGCTGCAAGACAGTCTGATCTGATAGTCAAGTCAACTAAAAGTCTGTTATTTGCTGCTAGTGCATATGTTTGTGGTATACCCAGTACTTTCTTAAGGTGGAGAACAGCTAATATATTAACTCTTCAGCTTTGACAGTTCCTTGCCAAACTCATGTTTTGTGAACATGAAGTCATGGTAGTTGAAGACCTTCATGCTGTTGCATTCCAGATAGCTTGCTTGTCAAGTGTGTGGGGTAGCCCTTCTTTTTGTATTTCAAACTTGTAAACAAAGTTTCTATTTATTCCAAATGAATGGCAGCTAAATAAAGTAGGCTGCAGTATCCATGGCCTTTATTAAGAGTAAAGGCTTAAATGAGAACTGGGAGGAGAACAAAGCCAGCTATCATTCCAGAGCAATGTAGCTTGCAAAAATTCCTAGTTTTGTTGTAAGCCAGGCTGTTTGTTTCCTTGTGTTCATGAAGGCTTGTGCTGTTTAACTGTGCTGGGCACTACAGACAGAGGTTCACAAGGATCTTTGACATCCGTAATATCTGAGGAACTAGGAGCCTTGCTCATGTGTTTGCAGGGCACTTGCATATTCAGTGCTTCTTCAGCCAGGAGAAAGCATCTTGATAATCAATTTTTAGTCCAACTTGAGCTAGCTGGGACATTTGAGTTATTTCAATGCTCACAAATGCAACACATTTCATATGAAATGTTTTAAGGACAGGGTGGAGAAACTCTTGCTCCCCTACATTTTAGATAGCTGCTTTAGCTACTAAGACAGAAGGGTCATCTCTGGTGGCAGCCCTACAGCTGAGGAATAAAAGGCAGTCTCCCTAGCTGTGGAGTATTGTTCTTGGGCACAAATGTAGAAAATAGAGAGAACTGTTGTGTCCAGCGTGGTGCTGATAAAACAATCTATTCCATTCCATGTGTATTGTGGTTTCCCACAAGCATTGCAATGAAGTATCTGAAATATTTAAATAAACTAATTATTAAATGTTATCCCTCTCATCCCATTAGCTATATAGTAGGAATGGTTTGTGCTGAAATGGGTGATATGAGTGAATTTGGCAAGTAAATAAGCATGATAACTTGTTTAAAAGTGATAATCTTGTGCCATCTGCCTTTGACAGGAGTTGCCATAAATGCTGTTCTTAACTTGGAATGTAAACTGAATGCTGATTGTGTTGTTGTAAAAGCTGTGATAATGAAACCTGCTTATTAGGCAGGTTTGCATAAATATTTGTCTGAAAAAGCTTGTTCTTGTGCAAAATTACAAGCATGTGAGAGTTTACCTTTTCCAGTACAGTGACAACAGCAAACCAGCCTAACTTTGAACTTCTTTATTGTTGATGTCCTCTAATAACTGAATCTGGTGGAAAACCTCTTTGAACTATTTCTTGCTACTTTTGGAGCATCAGTGCTTGGGTATTTCCTCTTCATAGAGGATTTAAAAGGCTAGGTCAGCACTGTAGGCCTTCCTGGTACCTTTACCCTTAGACTGCAAAATCTGTTCTGGTTTACTCTTCCTCCCTCATCTAGAGCAAGAGAAGGAAAGCTTAAACATTTTAGTGGCCACAAAATAATACAGTCCAAAGGTGTGGTATCCTGGTGCTTCCAAGATGGATAACTTCTGTATTAGACTTAATTTTTCTCCATCACAAAAATAATCTTATTTTGAAGTGCAACTTCAATTGCATTTTAAATTAATCTACCCCTTCAGGAATATTAAAATTGTATGGGATGTTAGTCTGCTATATAATTAAGTGCATGAGCCAGTGAGCTGCCAAGTCTACTGGAACTATAGTACCATATTATTATACATAGTGTATAATTAAAAATTTGTTTTTATATTGACACTGCATATATTCCTGTAACAACATAGTTCTTTTCCTGGGCTCCAAGGTGTTCAGGAACTAGAAACACAGCTCACAGGAGGCAACTTAGAACAGCTTCCAGTACTCAGAAGGTCGTTGGCTGTGATATTTGAAAGAGTTGAAAGGAATTACTCACATGAATCTATGATTCACAGTGCCCTTTCATCAAGGGTCCTTTAAAGAAAGATATTACTTAGGTAAGAGAAGGGAACAGAGTCAAAGTTGTGCTTTCTTGACTTGGAGTGTTCAACATAATTTCAGACAAAAGCTTATTTATATAATGTAAGATAAAGAAGCTACTAGTGGAGTTTAATACTCAGGACTTCAAAGATTTTTCATGAAATGGGAGTCCCTTATGCATATTCCCTTTTAGCTTTATAGAACAAACTTCACCAAGTGTAAGAGGGCTCTGCAGCAGAAGCCAGTTTACCTGCTTTCTCAACTGCAGATTCAATTGCTGCCCAAGAACTAGGTGTCTACTTGGATCAATGGCTTGTTGCTTTGCATGTGAAGCAGCCAGTGAAGAGGGCAAAAGCTCTGGAAATTTTCTGCAGCTTAGGATTTTTTCCATATTTCTGCAACTCTTCCTTTGATGGGTGGCAACTTCTTGAGCAGCTGCTGTGATCAGATCCTTACAAGACCTTGGGAAGCTTTTAGAAAACTTTAAACCTAGAACAGAGTCTGCAGTGCCGACACGGACATTGTTGGTCGTGGAAGAATGCATTCCCTGCCTGGACACACAAACTTTTGTACTTTTGTAAGGTTCTTGCAAGGAAGCTCAGTGTAAATTGAGGAATAGATTGCTTTTGTGTACTTGTGAATCTTAATTTTGTTTTGCAGTCAAGCATTTAGAGATGCCACTACCTCAAAAATCTAGTATACAATTAAACAAGCAATTATGCAAAACAAAGTGAGCTTCCTACTTAAGTCATTATGTGTGTAGGTCTCCTGCAATGAGGTTTTTCTCCTAATTATTTTGCTTTGACTAAATGAGTTGGATCTCTCATTTTGAACAGATTATAAAGTACCAGACTGAATTTGAATTGCGTGTGTGCACTTACAGGGGGCTAGTTCCAGATGCTGCTTTCATGACTGGGATGTACACTGGCATCCTCTTGATCTTTCCTCTGTGATATTATTGCCATTCCCTGTTGCCAAAATATCTGAAACAAAATTCCTCTCCCCTACTTCTGTCTAGGATTGGAGGAGAGCTTCTCTAAGTGACAAGAAGAATAAAAATAAGCATTGGTTTACTAGGGAAAAGTGGAAAGGTGATGCAAAGACTATTTTATGACCTTTCTTGGAGTGTGGGACCAAAAACATCTGGGGAGGAATGAGCAGCAAAGCCTGTTGAATTACAGGTTGGGGAGAAGTGGAAGATCACTACTGTAAACTAAGCTTTACTGGAGGATATTTTCCAGAGAAAAACTTGGTAACTATAAATGCTGTTTCTTAGAAAGCCTATTGCCCTCAGTAACTGATTGCTTCATCGTGTGCGTTTTCATGTGTAGTGTTTTGTAACTGTTGTGAGTGCCAAGACGTGGAAGACGTGGCATACTGCTCTAGACTGGTACTGAAGCTAATACAAACTGTACAATAGTCCACCAGGGAATATTACTGGTATGCCACTTTGGTTGGCCTTCTGCAGATCTATCTAATCCAGTCTTCACTAGATAGAAAACTTAATAGCTTTTACATTGTTCCGTTTACATCCAGTGAGAGGCTGTCGTCTGAATTTTTAATTGTTCACTTAGACTTTCCCCAAACTGTTTGGGGATCTTATTCAGCCTGTCTCCCCCTCCAGAGAAGGTGGTTAAAAGGAATGTGTCTGGGAACAATTCCCTATGGATTTGTCACTGTCAGGCTGCATCACAAGCTGATGGGAAGCCTCGTGAGAAACTTCATTTTTGCACAAGTGACTGAAAGATGTGGCAAGGTAAAACACTGGGTGCCAGAGTGTGTGTGTAGCAGTTGGTGGAAAGGTTTCAAAGTGGGTTGTGATGCTGAGAATAATTAGCAGTGCACAGCAGTTGTATGTTTTCAGAGGTGACTTGTCTTGGTGGCCAGCAAAAGCAGGCTCGTGATGGCTTGTGTGGTGTTGTGTGCTATCAAAGGAAAGTTGCAAGGTATGACCCAAAAGGATTTTGTGCAAAGAGGCAGTAAGTCTAGCATTACCCTCTTCCACTTCTACTTATTTTTGTACGAAGCCCTCAAGAATCTGTTGTTGAGGGCTGAGATGAGTTGTGCAACGCAGCAGTTTCTGCAATGCACAATTGAATCTCAGAGGGTGTAAAACAATGGTGCTTTTGATCCCAGAGTTTGTGATGAAGTACAAAAGCTTCCTAGAGTGTGGAGGAGTTGTTTTTCTTTTTAAGACTGCAGAGAGGGTTTATGTAGAAACTGGTTTTCAGGTGCTTTTTAAAAAGCTAGCTGAAATAGTGGCTCAGGGTAGTGGGAAGAGACAAGCACAAACATGAGCCTTATGAAATGCACTGAGGATTCCTGACTTTCCCTGCCCTCAAACACATGATGCTCAGTCTGCAACTGGGCAAATGAAACCCTGCTGGAGTCAGATGTGATTAAACTGTGGCTTTAAACAATATAGCTGTCAAATTACCTGCTTAGTGAATCCGAAAATATGCGAACAAAGCGTGCACAGCATATAAAAGGTACAAAAGGTATTAATCTTTGATAGGACATGCCAGTTTTTTGGGGTTTTTTTCCCCCTGCATGTTTGACCAGTAACATTTGTACTTAAGTAGAAAACACAGCTAATAGTGCAGAGCTGCTGTAGGGTTAGTTGGTGGAGTTCTGATGCCCGTTTTTTGCACACTGTGGGCCAAGCAAAATCAGATTATTTACAGTTAATTCTCTAAGCATGCACACAAACTACCATATCTTGCATGGTGCATCCAGAATTAAACTGTTAAGTGAAGAACACTGTATTTTTTTATTCAAAATAGCTTGTTTTTTTCAGAAGTATTTTTGTAAGAAAGAATAACTTTCACCACAGATTTAAGAAAAAGAAACAAAACAACCCCTGGAGAAACTAACAGCAAAAAAACCCCCACAAACAGTTTAATAATGGGGTTTTTTTCAAGGCAGAAAGTTCCTTACGCACATTTCTCTGCAGATACAGCTATTAATGTTATGTATTTGTTGTCTGGGTTTTGCTGTAAATTGCATCCTATTTGTTTTAAAAAATGCACTTGGTAATAGCTGTATGGCAGCCTTGTGTACTTCTTTTGTGCAGAAGCATTGTCTTTAAACTCTTGTTGTTAGTGTGTCAGTATTACTTGTCAGATGAATTTTTGGTTTTTTCATTTGTTGAATATTGTCTCTGCTGCCTGTGTGACAAACAGGTTAGGATTATGAAGATTATACACAATATTTCTGTATAGTAGGGAAAATCACTGAAGAAAAAAGTGCAGCCTTCACTTCTGTTTTTTTTCTTCCATCATTTTTTACTGCTTTCCCTGTGACTAGCATTTTAGTATCATAGTTGAATTAAGAAGGGGCAAGAATGAGGACCCATGACACTACAAGCCAGTCAGCCTCACTTCCATCCTTGTTGTAAAGGTGGTGGAACAGCTCATTCTGGATGTCATCTCTAAACATGTTGAGGAAAAGAGGGTTATTGGGAGTAGTCAACTTGGATTCACCAAGAGGAAGTCATGCTTGACCAATCTGATGACCTTCTGTGATGGCATGACCATCTGGGTAGATAAGGGGAGAGCAGTGGGAGTTGTCTGCCTTGACTTCAGCAAGGCTTTTGGTACTGTCTCCCATAACATCCTCACTGGTAAGCTTAGGAAGTACAGGTTAGGTGAGTGGACAGTGAGGTGGGTTAAGAGCTGACTGAATGGCAGAGCTCAGAGGGTTGTGATCAATGGTGCAGACTCTAGTTTGAGGTCTGTAGCTAGTGGTGTTCTGCAGGGGTCAGTACTGCATCCAGTCTTGTTCAGCATACTCATCAATGACCTGGATGAAGGGACAGTGTACCCTCAGCACTATGCGATCTCCAGAGGTCCCTTCCAACCCCAACCATTCTTTGGTTCTCTCAAATAACTCAGTCACTTCAGGCATGTGTGTCCTTTGGACAGAAGATGTTCAAGCTCAGAGACAGACTGTCCATCATGTGGCTTTTTACTTCTCCAGCTATGTGGTTGCTGCGAAAAATCTTTCCTGCTGCTTGGATTTCTTAAACCTTCTCTTCTGGATCCATGTCCCTAGGGCCTTTTGCAGTCAGAGGAAACTATTCTTCATCTTCCCAGATTTCTGTGCAGCTGCAAAGATACGAGGTGGTAGGACACAGTGCCAGAATAGGTCAACCTTTTCTCAATTGCACTGGGGAAGTTCTAGGCAGTTTTAGAATTTTTTGACTGAAGATAGTGTATCCTTGGTCTTTATCCTGAGACAGACACCCCCCACCCCCCTCAGTAATTCAGAAATGTCTCAGAAGAATTAGCTATCCTGGGAGTGATTATTTTCTTTTGATAAAACTTTGTTCCTCTGCCTATTGTGTGTCTTTCTTTAAGTTACGCTAAGGTCATACTTCATTTAGTCTTCTGTTTAATCCTTGAGTGATACTTCCAAGTAGAAGTGTTGGTCTGTCATCTTCCATGCACTTAGACTGATGTCTACCCAGTTGCCTTCTCACCAGGAGAAATGGTGCCCCTCCTAAACGCTTGCCAGTTGCAAGTTCAGGGCAACGAGCCAAGCGGTAAATATGTCAACCTGGAGTCTTGTTCTTCCCCCATGCCCCTCCCCGTGTCAGCCCAGAAAGAGGGTTTGGCTTGGATGTTCTTGGCTAGAATTGCTTCCAAGAGCTTGTTGTCCATCTGTTCGTACAGCTAAGAGCTCTCCAAGGAGCCAAGAACACGTAGTTGTAGGAGACTTGAGTGTTAATCATTCATGAGAGCAGCTGGAGCGTAAGTTGGTCTGGTGCTGAATTATCTCTAACTAAAATTGGATGTTAAAGGATATTTTGCAGTTGTCTTCCTCTTGGATTAGGTTGATAACAAGATAGTTAATTTATAGAAACACTTATGTCTCTTTGAAGTGCCTGCTTTCAAAGTAGTAGCTCAAAAAAGCTTGTGTACTGTTTAAATATGGCCTTGTTAATTGTGGTTTACCTGGCAGATAATTGTTATCTAATACCAGGCTTAGTTCAGAATTGTTGCTGGCTTCTCAAGTTGTATGCACTGTGTTCCTGAGTTGGGCTGCTCTGAATTTTCAGACAGGTTGGGAGCTTTGCTTCTGAAGTATACTGTGACAGAAGTGAATTGTATCACTTAAGAGCGTAATGAGAAGGACTTAATGGTTTTCATGATAAAATCCACGTAGGAACTGAAACACAGATTTAAAGCATAGGAATAAAGATGGAAGTTGAATTCTGACAGTATCACTTGGCCTATTGAGCTGTTACATGGTACCTACCAAAATACAGTTGCATTGCATCACCAGATTTCATGGACATGCTCACCTCTGTTCATCCAGATGGCTTATGCATAGCTTTATGGTAATGCTTTACTGAGTGTTGGGTTTACATTCCTGTGGTCTGTGAACAAAGTCAGTGTTGCTAAGCAGGTATTTTAGTTATTGCATTCAACCATCAGTTGTATCCTTAGAAGAATTGTATTTTAACTTTAAGGTCTGTGAGTTCTGAGGGCAAAAGTTTCAGACTTTTTCCACCCATGGCTAGTGTCCATTCTCTGGTCACAAGGGTCAAGCTGGTAGCTGGGCTGTCACATTGCTGGACCTTCAGATCTGAATGTTTTATGTCTACTTCATTGATCATTAACTTGAGTGGGCTGTGTTATCTGTTGCTCTTGTTACATGACATAGTGCACATATCTGGGACAGTGAGATAGTTGTCACTGGTGTGCTAGGCTTGATTCAATAAAACCATTAAGTGCCAAATTGGACATAGGTCGTGATTCTCAAATTTAGCTTTTAGTGCAAATAGTTAATGTAGTGCTTCAGGTGTGGGTTGTTTTTTTTTTTTTTTTTATCAGAGAATGACAGAAAGGTTAGGGAGTGTTAAACGCAGCAACTCAAGTTCCCAAATTCTTTGCATGTGTTTCGAGCATCCTGCAATGCATGTTTTGTTTCGTGTTCATCTTTCTTGTTAAATATATTGTTCTGCTTAAAACTTGAGTATGAGCTTTGTGTACTTGGAGAATTAATACACGGGAAACTTGTTTATTCTGAAGTGAGACGCTGGGATGAAAGCCAGAGAGGCTTTAGCAGAACTGTTAAGACAACCCAGCTGAGTTATAACAGTAATTTCTCCTTTCAAAATCTGGAAGCAATAAACACTTCAAGTGTGCTTTCTCGATGCAGTAGAATCAGTCTCTTGGGCAGACAGTGTATGAAAAAACCTTTGGAATTAACTTTGATCATCAACTGTATGATATTCTGAAAGTACTGAAATGCTCTATGCATACTGGAGCTAAGAATGCAATGTTTTACCTCTTCCTTTCTAAAGCCTTAGTTCTGTGCAGACTGGTGTCACAGTGACCTGTTTCAGAAAGACCACAAAGGAAAACGACTTGATTTACTTGGGGTTTTTGGCTCCAAGTCCAGGACAATGAACAGAAAATCAGTGAAAATATATTTCTGGAGTCTGTTATTGAAAATATTAGGAATCAGTCTACTCTTCCATACAAACACCTTGACTGGCTGCTGAAATGTGGTTTTTTTCATGTTGGTTTGTTGCTTTTTTAAGCCTTGCCACCCTGCAGGTGTTCGGTGGCAACCATGTGAACTGCACAGTCTACCCATGTACACAACTGGAGGGCTGATTTGGCTCAAGGCAGTTTCAGTACAGAAGTGTGATGGGGCTTTGCATGCTCCTTACCCTACTGAATAAAGACAAATTATGTATATAAACCCACCGTGGTCTAAGACCATATATCTAGAAGTAGTTAATGCATCTTGAAAGGGTTATTTCACGTTGTGCATAGCTGGGACACTGCCTCTGTCTAGTAACACGTGCTTGGAAAGCTTAGTCCTGTCAAAAGAAGACATCTTTCTTCCTTTTACTGGGAGGGGGAAGTGAGGAGGAGTTGAGCTTCAATATGTTTGATTTCAATAAGGAGTATGAACAGCATATATTTCTTATGTATGTGTTTTTCAGTATTGTCTCTGCTTCTTCCGCCATTAAATAGCCATTCCAGACCGTGTTCCCCCCTGGGATACCATGAGTGCTGTTCAGCCTGCCCAAGAACACTGCAAAGCATCAGTTTTCTTCTTTGGGGGACTTCAAGTGAAGCAATTAAAATGGGAGGAAGTGCTTGTGACTGAAAGATTTATGTATGTGGGAAGACCTTATGGAATCTACAGTATATATTTTAATCAGAAAGAATTGATTTGGCAGCTGCATAGTTAAAGATGTGCTGTTTTATTGGAAATATTAATGTCCTCCAAGACAAATCATGTGGAAAGAGAACTGCTTTGTGCATGTCTGGCATAGTGTACAACAGCTACGTGTGCACTCTGTAGGACTATGAAATTATCAATCACTGAGGAACTCTTAATAAGTAGTAGTGGTTAAAGCTGCCTTTAAAATTTCTTTCCCCACAGTCATATCAAAAGACTTATAGGTCCTACAAGAAAACAGATCCTTAATGCAGGAGACAGCAACTCAGCTGCTGGATCTGTTTGGTGTGGCTTCACTCATAGAATCATTATGGTTGGAAGGGACCTCCAGGGTCATCAAGTCCAACCTTTATCCCATCATATTCCTAACCATTAGACCCCGATTCTCCTTCTCAGTATCACCCCATATGTGCAGGATGCTGTGAAGATTGACAAATAGAAGGTGTGAAACAGTAGTTAAGATCTGATAGAATGAAGCAGTAATAGATTCTTAGAGGTCGAAAGCTGGGTTTTGGCAGACAGATGCAGGGCTGAGCTACCACTGCCTGTCAGGTACGAAGGTCAAAAGTCTGTCTTGAATGCTTCAGCTCACACTGAAGTACCATTTTTATAAACTTCACACTTTTTAAGGAATAATATTTAGATATAAGTGTAAGGGAGGAATTGTATTTGAGAGTAGTTTCACCTGGGGGCTAGTCAAATTTGTCCAGATGCTGAATCCCTTGTTCCAGGTGAATTCTCATCATATATGAAGTTTCTTATGCAGCAGTAGACTGTGTGGTTTATGTTGCTCATTATAATGGATCATATGTGTCTGGTGAAGAGGAAGGGCAAGAAATGGCATTGCATAATGGTTTGTTCTGCTTTCAGAAATGGATTTCCCACTATAATGAACGTCTCCTGTAATACTTTGGGGGGGGAAAAGTTAATTAAAAATGAATTTTATATTCAAAGGTAAATGTTGTGTTCCAATTCTGATTAAAAACTGACTTACCTCCTTATTTTGGAGTATAGGGTGCTTATTGGTTATTTTTTCCCCTTTTGTAGCCTGTTTTTATCCTTCATCCTATTAAGCATACCAGCAAAGCATGTGGGTGTTCTGTGTTGTTGAGCAAGTTACCTGTGATGACACTAAATGCAGAATTTCTGGGTTTGTGTGGTGTTCTTCTGTTCATGTTCTGCAGCTAGAAAAGCTTTCTGACTTTAAGGCAGTGCATTGCCTAAAACTTGAAAGGTCGATAGTTGAAACCTGACTGCTGGCATAAAGGAGGTGTAAGAACTTTTCCTCATTGACCAAGAGGAGTGTAGTGATGCTTGTGGTATGATCATTCAATATTTCATGGTTAGTGTAGTTACAGCATCTTAGAAGAATGTTTATATGAAATATTTAAAGCTTTATCAAAATTGCTTTTGGTAATGAGCTGCTACCTCGATTAAAACCTAATATAGCCCACTGAAAATTTTCGTTAGACTCTGAATAATGGCTCACAGTCTATGGAAGCACATGACTTTGGTTGTGTTCCTAAGGGGGGCTCTTCATGCACTCATCTGGGCACGGAGTGCTTATACCCGTGTGCCTGACCTCAAAACACTGCCCTGGGTACCCCTGGTTCCTGGCAGTTGCTGCTGTCCTACCTGCCCTAGCTGAGCCAGGCTGCCTCAAGAAAGGAAAGCCTGGGCAGAAACTCAGTGTGTTGCTGATCCACCTGCTGTTGTGTGCTGGGCTGTGCTTTGGGGGCAGGTAGCATATCTCTTCTCGGAAATCACCCGCAAAAATACGACTGCTGGGTACAAGAATATTTAATGTGGTAAATGGCAGAGATTGCTTTCATTGTGAAAAAACCTTTATTGATCTACTGCACAGAAACATCCCTGTTGGTTTGTAATGTCAGTTTGATAAGTAAAATGGTATGTCAGCTCAGTTATACTCAGGCTTACGGCTGCTTCTGGTAAATGTTCAGACAACCTTGAAGTTACTGCAGCTTTCAAGTATGTTTTTGGTGTCTTATCCCACCATTTATTTGCTTAAGATGCCTCCCAGTGCTATTGAGCTTTCGTCTTGAAACAGACCCTGAAAGCATGTTGCTTGGCACTCCCAAGTATCCAGTTAAAATCTTAACTGACGTAAGTTTGTAATATTTTTCTCTTTATGTTTTATAATCTTGTTATTGGTAGGCCTGACGATGTTGCATGAATGCTACATTTGCCAGCAGAAGATAATTCAATGTTTTTATGTGAATAAGAAGGGAAAATCAAGGCTTAGAAGCCTGGTTCCAGCCTTCATTGCAGGGCAAACTTCTGAAAGATTCCTCTTTAGTGTTCGTGTGTGTGGTTTTTATATGAAGTGGTGAAAATCCTTGTCCTTAAAAGCAGAAATCATATCAAGCATTATATCAAAAAGGAACTTTGTATTCTAACAGAATTAGATTTTACCAATTATTCCTGATGTATTCATGTGTCCTACTTAAATTGTGTTTGCATTAGCACATTCTAAAGCCACTTTTTCTGTACTATAACTGTATGAGTTCTTATATGAAAATGTAGGAACTGTTCTGTACTGGTCAGTAGGTCATCTTTGCCCAATTAAGATGCTTCCTGTTTCACCTTCCAGGCTACCTCTTGCTTTTACAGAGTTGACTAAAAGCACTTCCATTGCAAACTCTGCAGTATTTTTAAGCACTCATTGAGTGCAGTATGTCCTACCCAAGCATGTTGCAGACCCTCCCATGTGAGTGTATGTAGCACTGTGTGTTCTCAGAATTTTATTGAATGCATTCTGTTTATTCTGCTGGTTCAGAACTAGAGAGATGTCAGAAGAAGAGAACACAAGAAATGCTTAAAAGGAGGATCAGAGCTATATTCTTGTGGGCATTTTGAATATATAGAGCTGAAATCCAGATTTGGGATGCAAAGAAATCAAAGTAGTAAGTTATCGATAAGAGTTTTGAAGGAAGGTGGGAATCTGCTCTTGGGTATAGATTAGGGACTTTATTGGGTCCTGTTGAGTATGTTCTTTGCAGTATACTGTGAGTGACTGCATAGACCATATTTCTTCTTCCTCTCCTTAAATCTGTTGGGAATTCAGATGTATTTTATAGGAATGAGACTCATAGCAGGGATTCTGCCTCTGAAGATGATGCCTAAAATATCTGTGCCTCATAATATTGCATATTTCATATCCTTGTAGTAATTTAATTTCTTGTAGTCTTTAAGAAAATAATAAAAGAAGACAGATAAGTGAAGGAACTAAGAGTTGAGAAGTCACACACTACAAAACATCTAAATTAGTAATGGCTTAAAGTGGCTATTCAATGCCTTTATTGTGTGCAAGGAACATAAAGTTTTGAAGCACGGAACATCCATCATGGAACTGAACTTCCCAATGTCTCGGGGGAAGCAAAAAAGGAACTATTTCCCTGTTTATAGCTCAAAACATTAAGGTATTAGCAGATTCATTTAGCAGGGGTGATACAGTAATGTGGTGATGAATGCCCACAGGGTTAAAACATACATGCTTTCTGTAATGGACCATGTATTTTGATTTGCTTTTGGTTTTAACAGGTATGCTTGGCTAACAACAAGGAAAAAAACCAACCAACATAAAACCTCCAAAACAAACAAAATACTCCCCACACAACACAGTACAGGAAAGTGCACGTGAATCCAAAAGAAAGACATGGGCAGATGTATTTTTCACATTGAAAAAAATGTAGATTAAGAGGATCCCAGAATTGATCCTTGTAGTCTCAGCCCGTGATCCAATTGCTCCTGAATTAAACTATGTTGTCGCCGAGCATTTTGAGAATGCAGAATACCTAGGGAATATCTATAAAGGGCAAAACTATAGTTTACCTCTAATCCACAGGGCAGGATTCTGCAAGAGAATTGAGAAAGCACATTCTACTTCAGTGCTTTTCTTTATTCAGTCTTCTTGTTCTATAAATAGCATCACTAGTGTGTGAACCAAAAAGACTTCATAGAAATGTAGCTGCAGCTAAGAAGAAAAGGAGGAGGGGCTTATGCTAAAATACACTCCAAATATTCAGAAAGCTCTGTTAAATTTTCTGTAAACTTCCAGAATTAGATGCTTTATGCACTCACTTCTCCCACCCTACAGTAGGTTAAGAATGTTGGTAAGTAGGCTCATGCTGTGAACAGACCCAGGGTTCGTGGCAGCTGATTTGCTGACTGGGCTTTTGGGCAGCTGAGTTCCATCTCTGACTACATTCCAGGAAGTGAGGACAATAGAATAAACAAACAGTGATTAATAGTTTTTAGGGTCTCTATAGCTCCAGTTGGTAAGTAAAAAAATATATGGCTACTTCAGCAGTAATTAACCCACTCGAAAAATGAATGTTCTTTTCACAGTCCCCAAGATACTTTTGTTTTAGTACTGTTAAATAGTCAGATAACTGAAAATCTACTATTTTAAATGAAGTTGTAATTTTGAAACATGGTGTTCTACTCATTAGGTTGCTCTGGTAGTACGTGCAAATGCATTGTTTTTTTCCTTCTATGATGTAATATGTTCTTTCATGTCCTTCCTCCCTGTCATGTTTCTGATTAACACTTACATGAGTAGGTAGACCCTCCTGATAAACTACAGAAAAATAAATTGCTAGTTCACCATATGTGGTTTACTGATTCAAAACAAGAGCTGATGATTAAACACCATGCACTGAACTGGAAAATTTATTTGGGGACCTTTGTCAGGTGTAACTAGAAAGATACAGTACTGGGATGGTTACTTCATTCTCTGCTACATCAGGTTTTGTGGTCTCCTATGTGTGCTATGTTCTTCATACATTCATTTTTGATACTAGTCAGCCTTAATTGATGAAGGGTCTGAGTAGAGATGAAGATGCTTGCAGCTAGTCATTGGTGCTCCCAGAACTTGGGGATTTGAAAGGGCTTCCATTAGCTTTGTCAACAAAGGACTGAAAATGAAGGAGGGTGTCAATGTTGTGGATCATTTATTGTGAGATTTTAAGTGTGAGTAATTTGGAAGCCTGGATTTAATTTTATTTTCTCGAACTTAAAGCTGTTCTTTTTGGCAATGCAGATCCCAACTCCCAAAGAGAAAAGGAAGCTTATAACTTCCTGAGTTGCTTCCTTTTCAGTGTGTTGGCAGAAGGTACTTTAAAACTAGAAATTAATGGACTGGGTATAATTAAGTGACTCGTTTGTATCTTGTGTTACAGACCTGGTTGCTGGAAGCATTCCACATGGTCAAGCAGTACTTTGACAGGCTTGTTTTCTGTTGAATGAAGTTTGATTTTGAGGTAAGGTTCTGTTTAATTTTCTTTTTTATGCATATAATGACATAAGAACTCCTAAAGTAATTAAAAACTTTCATCTACTGACTGTATATATTACTGTGAGATTTTCTTTAGAGAATGCATGAAATGTATGCAGCTGTGGCTGTGTTTGTGAAGAGAGAAATCAAGGTGAAAAATAAATGTGATCCATAAATATTGAAGCTTCAAGTAAACGTTGCAATTAACAGCCAGGAGATTAACCTGGCCATTACAGCTATTGACTATTTTTAACCAGTTGCCAGGGAGACTGGACAATATGATCATCTAATAGAGTTCTCTAAGCCTTAGGGAAGGGGGCCATGCCTTTCATTGGTATGAGAGCAAATAGCTGAGAAGATGACTTAACTTTGTAAGAGAGGTAGCAAAAAGAACAAGCTAAAATCATTACTAGAATAACTTTATAGATACATTACCATTTCTATACTGTAATGCTTTGAGAGGAGAGTGTCAGGCAGTGGTAAGACTGGCTTTGGGCAAAATGTTGATATATCTCGCTCCAGATTCTTAATCTGTTGGAGTTATTTTGACCTTGCACACATTACTGTTCTAAATGTGTCTCTGGCTTTGACTGCTCATCTGGAAATGGTGCTTGCAATACTGAAAGGTCGCTAATGGAATTTTGTCCTGCTACTCTCCATGTTTGAAAAATGTCTTCAGTGAACTTTCAAAGCAGCCTATAATTAAAGCAGCATGTCAGTTCATAGCAGATAGGTCTAAGGACAAGGTTAAATGAAGTAAAATCATTAAAGACTAAATAGTTACTTAGGATATGCATTTCATCGTGATGCACATCTTAAGAGAAGGCTGCATGGTTAGCAACACTGTTTTGTTATTGATATTACACAGTCAGCGAAATATTTATAGAGCATTCTTATCATGAGGCCTCTCAGAACCTCGTAGCTATTGTGTCTTTAGGAGTTAATGCTGCATTAAGCCCTCTTTTGCAATGTCTGTTTCCTCATTTCACTGATGTGCTGTCAGATCACTGTTATCAATTAGGGTGTCAAATAACAGGTCTGAAGATCTTGATTAGCTTTTGATTTTTGAAATTTAAAAAAAAAAGTGTTATCTCTTTGTGTAGTTAGACTACTTATGTCTGGCTGTCCAACTGATTGAACAGGATTGGTAATTACTTATCAAACAAAACAGGAGGGTAGTTCCAGTGGATGTGGCCATGTAAAGCAAACGTTGAGGAAATGTTGTTAGTGAACTGTTCTGCTGGACTTGCTTGACCATTTGATCCTGGACAACTTGCCTCTTCGTGACCCTTTCAACAAGTGATACTGAAAGATGCAGCGAGAAATTACATGTAATGGTTGGCATTGTTCACTTGATGTCTTTTCAAGATTGTTTTTGCAAGTGTCTTTGTCCTGTCCTTTCCAGTGAACTGTCAAGTACCTTTTTCTGTGAAAAACTCCATGCTGTGACTCCTGTCTGAGGCCTCTTCAGTGACATTTTGTGCAGAGAAAAGCTGCCTTGGGTTGAGCCAGTAGGATCACTGTTCTTGTCCAGTTGTTTTTGCAGGGAGAAATTCATGTTCAGTTTCAGCACTGGTAACATTCTGCATCAGGGACACCAAAAATGTGTCTCCCAGTCTGAAAAGTATCTGTGGGAAGCACTTAGTGGGTTTCTTTCCATTTTGACTCCAGGCCCATAACCATATGTTCTGTGGTTCATGTTAGGAATCCAACAGGGAATTATTTCATTTGCAACAAATTCTGTTCAAGTTGTGCTTCCAGCTTGGTGGTTAGGCTGATGTTGACTCTTTTGCAGTTTTAACCTTTGAGCTGCTTTTGTCTTACCCTGAGTTGGGCTTAATGTCAGCTGGGCAATTTTACTGGTGTTTCATTTGTTCTGTGCTTCATTCTGTTTCTAGGAGTGATGCCCACGATGGCAGCAGAGTTCTGTTTACACAACAAGTTTAAATCTAAAATATCTGGTAGCTGTTGGAAAAACAACAGTAATGCTTTGTTAGTCACAGTAAGAGGTGCTTAGATATTAAAGCAGAAAAATGACTTTGTAAAATGTTACATGTACAGGTCAGAGAATCAAATATCCAGAGTAGTAGAAACATTAGTAATTCAATCCTTTTATAATTGACCCTACCATATGGCTTCTTAGGCTTTCAAATACTGCCTGATTATTAATTAGGATTTTATTTAATCCTGTATTAGCATGCAGTAGGTTCTTTGAATGACCATATCTTTCTTTCTGAGTAAACCCTAAAGTTTTGTATTTATGGCATGTACTTAACTGTTCCTTAGATTCTATTAATTGTCTTTTCACAGTAGTCTATGAGCAGAATACACAATACTTTTGGACCAATGTTTTATTATTGTAACTGTAATAAGCATCTGACCTTACAAAAAGCACATAATGGCAGGGTTTAACAAAAAGACAGGAAGCATCAGTATCTGATGCTGTTTTATGTTCATACATAGAGTGTATTATGGAAGTCAGTTTTATGTTGTATTGCTGAGCATTTGGGATGGGAGGGGTTGTACTGATGTGACAAGTTCTGGACTTATATCCTGATGGGGAACAGAGACAGCATTCTGTTTCCCCTTAGCTGCCTTTTTATTTGATTTTTTTAAAATCTCTGTCTTAGGACAAAAGACACTAAGGAAATGAATATTTCCTATGATAGCTATCTTAGTACCATTCCTGTTCCTGAGAAGCTCAGTAGATACTGAAGCTTTACGTAACAATGGTAGCCCAAGCACTTGGATTTATATTGAACCATATAGCTTTAAAGTGCACTTTATCTCTCTGTAGATGGCTGTTATAACATAGAATGAATTTTAGTGCACTCTGTGTACTTGAACAGAGCAAATTTGAGTTAGCTTGGCTGAAGAGTAGCTATAACTTTCTGACTGGGACCTGCTTTGCCATGTTTGGCTGAATATAAATGACAGTCAGTCTCTAAGCTGTCAACCTAAATTTTCACTGAATGAACTGAGTAGTCCCCCTCCAAGTTCTGGGCTCATGTAAATAGGTGAAATGCTAGCTTGCTAGACTACAGTTGCATTCATTCAAATAACATTTTATAAATGTTTACTTTTTCTGCCTCACTTCCTATTTTACTGAACTGTTTTAAATGCTTGTGTTAGCTGATTGTTGGGATAAATTGATCAAAACCTGCTGAAAGTAATTTTAGTGCCTGTTAAGTCTGCTATTTCAGAACAAATCAATGAGAGCAGAGAACTACTTCACATAAACCCCATCACAGGACTGGCAAAAAATAATTTTACTTGAGCCTCACTAATTGTTCTGTGTAGCAAAGCTGTTTCTGAAGAATTTTGCACCCCATCTAATTCTGGGTGATAATGCTGATCAAATGATCAATATGGATTTATTTTAATGATTTCAGTAGCTAAGTGGATTTTATTTTATTTAGTAGTTCAGCATCCATAACAAATAAATAAGGTTGTTTATAAAGATGGTAAGAAACTTGAGCAGACCATTAGTTGCCTTCATGTTCCCTAAGGTAGATAATTGACTGGAGTTGTGTATGAAGTAACTGTTCTGCTTAAAGGAAATGATCAAAAAGATCCAGGGCAGCATTAGGTGATGTTGAGGAGGGTGGGAGGAAAGCAACAGAAGAATTCTTATATGCCTTACTGTGTGACACTTGTCTGGAACATAGCAGTACTGTTGCTGTACCTGAAGAAAAAGATTATTTGATTTTCTTTTGAATAGGCAGAGTATATTACTATACAAAACTCCTAACGTATTCTCAACTCTGCCTACACTTGTCACTTGAAAAAAAATAAATGAAGAAATGCAGAGTAATATTTAGATGACAGTGGGTGAACCCAAGAGGTCAATATCCGAGCTGTGTCATTTAATGACTGAATTAACAGCTCTGAGTAATTTATTACATCCTACTTTGGGGTGGTTGCCAAGAATGGCAGGCAGAGTTCAGAACTTATAGTTCAGTGGTGGCTTTGAATTAATTCAGTGAAAAAAAAGCATTGAAGTGGGTGTACTTAAAGGTTGTAAACCTAGAAA
This sequence comes from Podargus strigoides, assembly GCA_028020825.1. Lineage (NCBI taxonomy): Eukaryota > Metazoa > Chordata > Aves > Caprimulgiformes > Podargidae > Podargus > Podargus strigoides. Next base: position 173,393,369 of record CM051663.1, read on the forward strand.
TAAGAACTTAAAAATTGTCCTTCAAAACATAGCATTTCAGCAGCTGAAAATAGTGTAACTATAGAGAACCGTGCAAGCCTGGATTTAACAGCCCACTTGGTAGTTCAACATTACTATTATTAGTGTGATTTAGAATCTGTGGATGAAATGCTTCAAATAATCAAATCTGCTGGTTTGGAAAATCAGTTTCATATCAACTTAGCTCCTCCACAGAAAAGAAAGTACTTTTAATCTTCATTTATTTTTCTTATCCTATAATCTACCTGTATACTCTTAATTTACCAGAAATCAGAAAATAGATTTGAAGCTGTATAAGTATAAATCCCACTGTAAGCAAGCTGCAGTTCTTGTGATTGACCTAGATTGACCTTTTCAGCAGTTCTCTTGGGCTTGTTCACCAAACAAAAATGTCTTCTGGATCTCAGATACTGTTTTAATTACACTCCTAGAATCTGTGAACATCTTTATTACCATCCTCCCAAGGACTGCCTTAAAAGGGCCCATCTCTGCAGTGGAAACACTTCATTTGGAGAGGAACCTAGCAAAAGGATGTTGGTTTGCTTCTGAAAAGTAAGGACAAAAGCCTGGCAGCCCTCTTCAAAGGGTTGAGTCATGGACTGCCATGTTGGAGGTTCCTGCTCCTGAGGCTGATGACTTCCATGGTACAGCCAGTTCCAGTCAAGCTCTTTGCTTCTGTTACCTGAAAGCTGTTTCAGCTCTGTTTGGAACGATGACATTGTACCTGTAGTCCCTTGTAGTCCAGACTTCCCTTTGAAGGTACATTCAAGCAAGTTAGTTTGCAAACAGGCCTTTAGACTTAAAAAGCAAACCGTAGTTGAATTGCTAATGAGCTGACTGTCCTATAAACAACTCTTAATTAGACTCAAATATTTTGGTCTCTTACATAATTCTGCTGCAGGGTACTTCCTTGCTGGGCTCTTAGCAAAACAGATGCTGTTCCTGTACAACTGTGATGTGTGAACTGAGGATGGCGTGGTTAATACTTATTAATGGTTAAAGCCTGCTTTCACAGCAGCCTTTCAAGGCTTTCTCTAGTTCACCTTCCTTTTACTGGTTTATTTTTTCAGGTGGTTTGTTTTTAAGATTCATTATTGCATGCTACAGATAAATGCTGTGAATTTTTACTGACATTCTTGAAGGTTTTAACTGTAAACTTGCTTATCAGGATGTGGTGTGTGTGTACAGGCGTTCTGGTTGAGTAGAACTTTCCTTGGGGTGGGGGAGTGTATAAGAGGTCTTGCATTTTAATTGTCTATGCACATTTATAGAGAATAAATGATGTTTTGTGATGTACACTATTAAGTTCCATGTATTATAACTTATGGGAGGAAGGATTATACTTTTTTTTGCTTGTTCAAGCTTCGAGAGTTCTGACTAGCCACTCCAGAAGGCATGTCAGCCCTTTTGGACTCCCCAAAACTGATACACTTGTACTCACAGCCATTTAGAACATCAGCTTTTAATCTGTTGATTTTCTGCTCTTGCCTTCATCTTTGAGCTAATTAGAGGGAGGTTGAGAATATCATACATCATACGTGTCTTGTTCATCAAGGAGTTGATGATGAAGGCCTTGCTGTGACTTAGGGAGATACGTTTCAGGCATACAACCCACAGATGATCATTCAGCTCCTATACAATGTTCTGGTGGAGAATCAGCCTAGTGTTCTAGGAAAGCATGTTAATAGTAGCCCTAAAGCATCATTGACAGCATTGTAGCATGAACAAGTTACAAATTGACAGCAAGGGAGCACTAAGGAGAGGGCAGTCTTCCTTGGAATGAAGCAGTGTGACCTTTTATATGAGAAGCATGTGAGATGCCAGCAGCAGTGAAAACCAGCTAACCAGCTAGCTGAAGTCGTGAGTTTGTAGTGAAATGTGCGGTGTTACCCTCGGTGGGTGTGCAATCATCTGCCCACTTGCCTGCCTTGTGGTTCCATCATCCTTGATTTTGAACGATGATGCTTTCATTTGCATTCATAATTTTGGAAGTGTCACACGTAGCTATCAGGACAACTGGGTTTGTATTTTTGAGCACCCTTTGCTTTAGGGAGTCTTACCAGGCACCAGTCCACTAAACAAGTATTTGGTGTGTCGCAGTGGAATTGAATGTCATGAACAACAGCAGATGTCATGTGTGCTGTTTTGCTGGTGCCCTGTGCCAGCAGGTAGGTGGTGGGAATGCTGAAAAGAATAGAGAACTCTTCTCCCACTGGATTTTCCTACAAAGTTCATCTAGTATAAAGCTGTGTAGCTTTGCCTATACTGGCATATACACATGCAGGCTTTTAGACTGTGACAGTCTCATGACCTAGATTTGTGTTTGCTCAAGCCTGAATGAACCAGTTAAGAAATATCTCCAGGGAGACAGACAAACCCCTACTAAATCATAGCAGAACTTTGCTTTTAACCATAGCACTGGCAGTGGCAACTTTCCTTTAACTGGGTGGGCGCAGTCCGTATTTGACAGTGTCAGTGTTGGCTGTTCCACATTTGCCTAGTTTAGAAATGCAGATATTTTTGGTGTGTGTTTTACTTCAAACACTCTATTGGCAAGGGTGTGAAATAGAAGGCAAAAAAGTGTTCATATTCTCACAGCATCAAGCAGAGGTAATATTAAGCTGAGATTTTGCAGTCTCTGTTTGCTTAGGAGTGTAGTTCAAAATACAGAGATAACATGGTGTTCCCATCAGCTGTGAGCCCACAGCCAGGAGGGCAGGGATGGGGCAAATGAAGCCAGGTGGGTATGTGAATGATCAGGGAGGTTCACTAACTGCTCTCACTTCCCCACACATCTCGTAAGCCATTCTTCTGCTGGTTTATTATATGCTTTTAGCTTGATGATAGTCGATTCCTGCTGGAATTACATGATGCAAACTTCTGTCCTCATCAGTGTTTGGAGACACAGCCTTTTGCCCTGGGTTACATGTCTCTGGAGGGTCCTTGTAAAATGATTTTTGAGATAACTCTGCTCCCCCTTGCCTTACTCTGTCTGCACAGCAGCTGATGGGGTAGTTATAACATCAGTGCCACCTTCCCAGTCTAGCAGAGCTCTCCTCTCAGGTGTAATTTAGTTTCTTGGAGAATCTTTCGTGGAATTTCTGTAATTGTCATGGTTTAACCCTAGCTGGCAACTAAGCACCAAACAGCTGCTTGCTCACTTCCCCCCAGGTGGGATGGGGGAGAGAATCAGAGTGGTAAAAGTGGCTTGAGATAAAGGCAATTTAATAGGTAAAGCAAAAGCTGCTGCCACCTTTCCCAAACCTGTCAGATCCATAATTTATTACTTCAGTCTCCAGCCTTGCAAGCACAGATCAGTCACAGTCTGATTTAGGAATTGCTCACAGAGCATTAGACTTGGTACCAGGCAAACCATTCCTTCCAAAAACCTCTTAATTTCCAGGAACCCTTTGACTTTTGGTCAGCTGTTCAGAGGCTGAGTGATATTGGGGAGCAGAAAGAGCCCATTACCTGCACGGAGAAATATTGAAATGTGGTGTGAATCAATGTATGGACAAAGGGAACATGGAAGATATTTTTCCCTTGTTTTTCTCTGTGATCTCAGCCCCTTTTCTTGACTAAGTTCTTAGTTCTTCTGAGAAAAAACAGCTGTCCTAGTTAGGCTGTTCTCCAGGAGATGGAAACTAACTGGCCTGGTTATTACTGAAAGCCAAGTGGGAAGGTTTAGAGCCTGAGGGTCAGCTGGAGGAGGCAAACTTTCCTGAAGTTTGGGAACACAGTGTTGGAGGAAGCTGATAACTCATGGGCTTTTTTCATCAGCTCTTTTTCAAATAAGGCATCCTTTGGTGTCTCTGAGACCAAGAGCACTGAGTTGAAGGAGAACAGACCACTGATGTATTTAGGTCTTTATTTAAGGAGTTGAATTTGAGGTTCCCAACTTGAAAAATTGTGTTCAAGTTGAGAGGGATCAATTTGTCATGTCTGTGCAGGTAAGGGTTCTTTTGCAGAGTGGAGGACCTAGGTTGAAAACTTGGGTGAGTAGGGGGGAACCACCCAAAATGTTCAAGTGGAAAAAAAACAAAAACAAAAACCCAACAGAAAACCAGCAGCTTCCTCATGGATTTTGTGGACTCCATTTCAATGGAGATCTGTTACAATGCTGTACTGGCTAAACTGATTTAGTTCTGACTTTGTATTTTCTGGATCTCACAGGTGGGATAAAATTTATATAAATGCTCTGGTTTGCTAAATTTATGCTAACCTAGTAAAAGCATCAGTACAAACTGCAAAATCACAGTGCTTTTACCAGAATATTGAAGTAGTTTTTTCTCTATGCAAGTAATTTATCTTTTCATGCCATAACCTTGTGACCCTTAACCTTAAAAGAAAATGATTTTTTTTTTTTCTGAAGTATTAAAAGATTCAGCTATACATAATATTACATCACCATAGCTTACACAAGACCCACTGCTATCAGAGCTGGTAATAGAGGATTTCTATGGAATGAAACTTTCAAGCCAGGTGTTCATTTATGACTCTTCAGTCATTTGTCTAGTATTCAGTGCCAGAAAGCAGTAAATCATTTCATTATACAGGAAGATTTTTTTCAGGTGGATCCTATTTTCTATCTTAAAAGAAGTTTAGTTTGATCTTCCAGGAGGTGCTGCAATGTGCCTATGCAACTGTATTATTAATTTGTCCTGGTCAAATCATCAGCAGCAGTAGTCTGTAGAAACTCATGCCCTCCTATTTAAAATACATATACATGAATTCATGCAGAAAGTATTTGGGGATTCCAGTAGATTCTGTATTTACGCAGAAGGGACTTCAATTCTGAAGAATTCTTGGAGATCAGTGTGGAAAATGTAATGATGAAAGATGGGTTTGGAGTGTTAGGACAGCAAGGGAAGACACTTGAGACAAACCCCAGACTACCTACAAAATGAATCAAACCAAATAGCATCTGTAGCTTTCTGTTTCTGTGGACAAATGCTGTGAAATTCAGTGTCTGAAGGAGAACTGACATGAAAAATAGCTCATTCTTGAAGCTCTGAGTAGATCCATGTGGAGACTTGGAAGAAAACACAATGCAGTATTTCACACTTGAGAATCTTCAGAAAGAATAAGTTACAAGCTAAGAAAATCCTGCTTTTGTTGAAGTATTTATTCTAAGCTGTTAGTTACCAGCTGATCTAAATAGTCTCCTAAAAAGGTGTGGGGAAAAATCATTTTCTATCAGTAGTAAATTTGTTGGCAATACACCAAGTAAGTGTCCTGTTTTCCTGTGCCCCATTTTGACATGTCTCAAAGTATCAACCTCTAAGTATGTGTACACAAGTTTTTTAGAAAATGAAGTTCCAATATACCAAGAAAAATACGTGGTTTAAGTAGTTTCTTACTTGATAATTCTAATGAGGCTTTATATAGAACTGCATTTGAATACCTCTAATTCTACTGAGCTGATTTCATGTTTCTTTAATGAACAGTTGAGTGTCTTAAAGCATTAAATGGAAAATTCTAAGCTATTATGCTGTTACTTGTTTTTTTCAGATACTTCAGTAGGAATTTGCAAGTGACCTGACACCATGGTAGCTCTGTCGTTGAAGATCTGTGTCCGCCAGTGCAATGTGGTGAAGACAATGCAGTTTGAGCCATCCACTGCAGTGTATGATGCTTGCAGGGTTATTCGTGAACGAGTGCCAGAGGCTCAGACAGGGCAAGGTGAGTTCCTCTGTTTGTCCTTAGTCAATTTGTTGGCTGAATTGAAAATAAACATAGACTCATGGGGTTTTTTTACACTGTTCTGTTCCTCTATTCATCTTTCAGGTTGGAGGGTTGGTTTTTTAATTTAAATTATAAGGCTCTAAAGGCACAAAGTGCAAACAGATGTTTAAATGGTGGAAGGTAGCTGCATTTGTTTTCTTCCTTCTGTCCTGACACAGGTTTTTCTACAAAGAAAGCTTTTTTGTGTAACTTGGACTTCTTAAAATTGCTTGTTTGCCTGAAAGATGATTCATCCCTGCTTGGAGAGCATTTTTTGTGGTACCATCTTTTCAAAGCAGTGTTTGGGGCAGTGCTTTCTAGGAAAAGCTCTGCAGACTGACTTTTGTCTTAGCAAAGAAAGGAACAACATGAATTGGAGAAGAATGGCTGGACATCTCCAAAATATGCAAAGGGACATGTCTGAAACTGGTTAATAAGTAAAAGCATCACTATGCTGTGTATACCATATTCACAGAGCTGTTGTGTTAATCATAGTTAACTATCTCTGTACCTACTGAGCAAGTGAGGTGAATGCAGACTGTGAAATATCTCTTCACTTGGACAAAAGCTCTGGTTCAAATGTAGTCAAAGTTATAAAAAAATACACATTTTTCAGGATTCTTTGGTGCTGTACTGTATATAATGCCACTGGAATGTAATTCTTAAACTAGATTGTTTATTGAGTTTTATACATAGCTCTCAACCTGGAGAACTGTTTTGAAAATCTCTGTACTGCTGGAAAAACTCACCAGTAATGGACAATATTACTGTTACTTAGAAGTGCATCTCCTTGTATAGGAGTCCTCAGGAAGTGTAGTTCAGAGCTTCAGTTTTCAGATACAGGCTCTGTATTTTTACCATACTCATCTCTCAAGGCAGTGATTTTGAACAGCTGTTGAATTAAGATGAGTAATAAATATCCCTGAACATCATGAACCTCACAGAAAAGCCTAGGAACTCTCTTCAGATTGTATAGTAGGGCTTTCCATTTATATGAGTGTGCAATGCAATTATGGGCTTTGTGAAGCAGAGTGAACAGAAATAAGGTTACTTAACATATCCTTTCCCCTTCTTTGTGGCTGTTAAAATGTATGTGTTTGCCTGTTAGCTCAGAAGACTCAGAGTGGTGCAGTACAGATTGATCAGATGAATTCCTGCACGACAGAAGATGTACTTGTCCTGCATTGGGACTGTCAGCCATGCACATCTCAGTTCTCCAACAAGCTTGCATGCTAGCACAAAGGTGGCTGTGATGTTAACATGCAAATTGCATGGCTACTGCTGTTTCATTCCTAGAGTGCATCCCCCAGAAATGGGTGTCAGAGCAGTGTGTACTTCCTTGTAATTCTGTGCAAGGCTTTGTGTGCTTCTGAAGGTCATCAGCCTATTTATAGGCACAAATTCACAACTTGTACATGGCTGATTCTGTACTGAATTTGTCATACACAGCTCTATAGGTACAGATAACTTTTCAGGGGGATTTTAGTTAAGGTCTGCAGTAAAGTTTCTTCTGGAGATGTTATTGGAAGGGTTCTTCCTTTGAAATTGTGTATCTGTAAGTCAGTTACACGTTTATTAATTAAGTATAAGATCTTTTTATATACTTCCATGGGTAACAATGTGTCTAATGTAAATGCTCTTTAAATGTAAATTATTGCTATGCGTGACATTTAGAGATAAACCATTGTCCAAAAACTGTTGCTATTTTTACCTGACTTTCTGATCAGAGGGTCCAAACACATGGCTGGAAGTAAAGAAGGCACAGCCCCTGCTCTGAGCTGTTGTGACAGGCTGTGTGCACCCAGCTGGCCAGCTCGTGTGACAAAAGCTGTTAGCTTTAACTGCAGTTAGAGTAGGCTTAGGTGGTGAACAGCAGTTGGCACTGTTTGTGGCAGTGAAGTGTGCTCTGTATCAATTACTCCTGCATATGGTTATCAAGGAGAGATGCTTTGGATGGGCTGTAAGTTGACAGCCATGGTCCTTCATTTTGCATACCTGGAGTTTAGTCTTGGAAGCCTGAGCCTGGGTTTGTTCTTCTGTGGCAGTGAGAGTTTTATCATCTACAGGAGATTCTGGAAGAATCAATTGACATGTGCTTAGCCTCTGATAGATGCAAGTTTTTCCTGAGATTGTTGTTATGGTTATAATTGTAGAATTTGTTAATATGGATACAATTTTAGAACCATGTTTGGTTTTTTTTTTTTTTAAATGTATAAACCTGAAGCATCTACCAAAAAGATTTCTAAGTTTACCATAAACTCAAAGTGTGAAGGGTTGAAAACAAACTGTATTTTTTTAGGTAGAACTACTGCTTGTAGTAATATACTATGGTTAAACCCAGACTCCTTGTATTTTTGGTCAGTCAGTTCCAAAGCAGGACTTAGGAGCATTTAAAAAAGGTCATCTTGAAGAGGAGTAGTTACAAATACAATACAAATTACCCAGTAGATGTGATGTGTTATTGCTTAGTGAAGCTGTTGTTCAAGTCTCCTATAAAGCCTGATCTACCCTGCTCTCTGCTGCTAAGCTCAAAATTTTCTGAAGCACAGAAAAAAAAATAAAAATCTCTCAAAGTTCGTTAAGAATGGAAGGTAAGTGTAATGGAAGCTGAACCCTGAAGCTGGGTAACCAAAACCATGTTGGCTTTATTAGGTTTGGTATTTTTCAATGAATCTCTGTCTCTTCCACAGCCTCTGACTATGGATTGTTCTTGTCAGACGAAGATCCTCGAAAAGGTATATGGCTGGAGGCTGGAAGAACACTGGATTATTACATGCTGAGAAATGGGGTATGGTGCAAGTCTGTTGCTTCTTTCATCAACAGGTTTTTAGAAAACTTGTTTCCCAAGTAGCAAGAAGAATGCTTAGCATTTGGAGGGGTCGGAGGGTCTTGAGTCTGTTCCTGAAATTGGCTCATTTGTCTTCCTTGCTGTGCCTCAGTAGCTTTTTCCTGTGCCTGGTTGTGACTGTGGCTAAGAGTGTCTCAACAGAATGATGAATAGAAAGATAAAAATAAGTTTTGTAATAAGCTTTATATTTGAGGTGACCTTACATATTATATTGTAGGTTTCTTGAGTACTCAAGAATGATGAGGACATCCTTGCTTGCATTATGGCCAGCTTGCCTACAGCCAAAAGGCATTGCTGTCCTTTTTGAATCCTAAACTGGTTTTTGCAGCACAAAGGTGCTTTGGTCTGTCCTGCCATACCTACGTTTTGGTCCTGCCAGCTAGGACAAGTTCTTGAAAAATGACGTTGGCATTGGCTTCCAAAAGCATCTAGAAACAGTGTTTGTTTACTTCCTAGGATATACTAGAGTACAAAAAGAAACAGAGACCGCAGAAGATACGTATGTTGGATGGTTCAGTGAAAACTGTCATGGTGGATGATTCCAAAACAGTTGGTGAATTGCTGGTTACCATTTGCAGCAGGATAGGTAAGATTTTGGGACCTGCATGCTTAAGAATTCGTTTTTCTGCCATATTTACGTCTTCATTTTTAGGATGTTACGAGTGTTACTGGCTAGAAATTGGCACATATGCTAAATTATTTAAATGTGTTATCAATTAATATTGACCAAATGCTTTTTAAAATATTTTCCAGGTTTTATGAAAGTCAGTAGAGAGTTAGATATATCCTTAAACTTCAGTATTCAGCAGTTTAAGGCACAAAGTTATATGATAGTACAGTTATATATTTTTTTAATTATATATTACTTTGACATACACTTTCCTACTATGTGGTAGAGAATTAGAACTAAATTTATACTTAATTTTAATGGGATAAAAGATTATTACTGTTGACCTTGAAATATACCTAAACCTAGGGCTCTATGTTGTTATGATTAAGAGTTGATCATAGTACCATGTAATTTGTGAAACAACATATGGAAGCCATCCAGAGCAGCTGGTCAAAAATGTGTCATATTGGTTGTAGTCTGGTTTTGTATCTATCTAAATAGAGACATTTTGGAAAACTAATTCATATTTAACTGTAAACATGCCTCCAACATGGATTAGTTTAAATCATCTTAAACCCTTGCTTAATTCTCACTTAGAATTAAACTGGCCTTAATTTGATTTAGATTAATTTATTTGGAAAGTGAATTAAGCTAAATTTAAATTAATCCATTTCAATTTTGTTTGAGTGTTTCTATGCTAGATTCTAATGTGCTGTAACTAATTGACCTCAAGATTTAGTTGGATTTATTTTCATGAATGTGGTCATGTAGGTGAGCATTTAATTTGCTTTCCTGTATACCATAAACTTGCTTTACCAAACAGTGGAAAAAACCAAGCAGAACAAAGAAATGAGAGCAATTTAGCATGTATGCCAAATGTTGTGAACTGATTTTTGCTTCAGTTTCATGTAAAACTCATGGGAAGAGTAGAGTTTTAAAACTCAAAAAAAATCATATATTTTGCATAGTTTCTTTTCCTCAGTCTGCTCTGTCACATTTCTTCTACACATTGTGGGCAAGCTGAAATTACTCAGTTCTCAGGAGCAATTGTAGGCATCCATGAAAGGAAATCTATGATAACATGTCTCTGTTCTGGAATTTACTGCTATTTTAAATTCCATCACAGTTTTATACTATCAGCTTCCCTTGGTAGATAATAAAAACCCCTTAGTGTCCTTCTGAAAGTGGCAAATGCATCATATGATGAAGGGATGATGTATTTGAGGGATAATGCTGGGTACTGGAGGGGTATCTTGAATGTGGAAGTTGTAGATTATTCTTGGTATCTCCTTCCCCATCCACTGACGTTGCATCTGGGATACCTTTACTATACTTTAACCATTGGTGTTTTAATGTATGGAAAAGAATATTTCACCCATCCTAAAACATATTGAATTTTTATTTTTACAACCACTGTATTTATTTATAATTCCAGGAATAACAAATTACGAGGAATATTCCTTAATCCAGGAGACCATCGAAGAGAAGAAAGAGGAGAATACAGGAACACTTAAGAAAGATAGGACATTGTTGCGTGACGAAAGAAAAATGGAAAAACTGAAGGCAAAGCTCCATACAGATGATGATTGTGAGTAGTGTACTTCAGGATTGTTCTTCAATTAATATCTTGCCACAGTATAGTGCATGAAAACTGTATAGGAATGTGTTTTTACATTCCTCAATGTGTCTCAGCTGATCCCTACCTGTATTTTGCATCCTTTTATATATAATGTTGTCAACTACTGAATATTTTTAAACCTAGGTAAATGGACAAATTGCCTCTAGCTGGGAGAGTTAGCAGATCTTTTCAAGTGTTTTTTTGTTACTTCTTCAGTAGGGGACTTGTAGCTTCTTAAGTGTGAAGGGTCATTTCTATAATGACTATTTTCTCCCCTTCGTTAAAGTTGGATATTTAAATATTGGTGCCTACTGAAAGCCATCAAAAGGTAATTTTTTTATTTGAAGGTATAGAATTTAAGTGTAAATTAAGGCACTAAGGTTTAACTGTGACTGGCAACAAGATGTTTTAAAACTGTAAAAAGTAAACAGAGCAATTGTTTTTTTGTGGGAAAATGTGGTAAACTCCTAAGTAATCTTGCAGTGAAGCTTTCAAGATGAAAATTTAGTAATAAAACATAACTGCAGTTGTTTCTTCAACAATATTAATGATGTTTGAAGCTGAATTTCTCAGCAGTGCTGTTCTTCAAGTCTCATTTGTAGCACCCTTCTAGAAACAGAAATGAAGGAAACATTTTTCTTGGGGTTTCCCCCTTCCATGGAAACTCCAGTTATCCCATGATTTTCCCACCAGCTGTTAGCACTGGTGACACTGTGTGTTTAACCACGGGCATGTTTGTGGTTCTGTTGCAGTAAACTGGCTAGATCACAGCCGAACGTTTAGAGAACAAGGAGTGGATGAAAATGAAACACTGCTGTTGAGACGAAAGTTCTTTTATTCAGACCAGAATGTAGATTCAAGAGATCCTGTTCAGCTTAATTTGCTTTATGTTCAGGTACAGTATGTGAACCAGAAGTATGGGTTCTACCTTGTCTGAGGAAACCTGTGTAGGCAGGTTAATTGGCAAAAAATTGTGGCTGAAATAGTCTTCTAGAATTCCAGTTCTGGATGTGCTTTGATTTTACATTTTTGTCTGTCCCTCCAAGAACACGTGATGGTACAGAGGCTTTGCTGTTTCTTTTTTTAATCAAAGACTTTCAACCCAATAATGGACACTCAAACGAAAATCCAGTGACTTTCATGTCCTTGTCATGAAAATTGATTGTTCCCTGTTCAACTGGAGGCTCCTGTAATGCAGTCTGAAAAAAAGCAGGCTTTTAAACTCTTTGTTAATGTAAAAGAGGAAAAAAACCCACAAACACAAAACCCCACAAAAACCACAAAACAAACCCCACAACAACAAAAAACCCAACCATTGAAAATTTAATGGAACATTCAGTTATTACACTGCAGCTGATTCAACTGGGATTGCTCTAAATTACATTTTAAAACTCTGAAGCAAAAGATAAAGATGGGACTGCTTGTAAGACTGATCTCACTGAGCTGTGCTCCTGCCACCTCTAACAGTTGGCACTGCCTTGTCATTGTTTTGTCTATGGACAGATGAGCCTTCTAGTGCCAGAGCTATGAAATCCATCATCTATGACCAGTACATTTAAACAAATGGAAGGAAAATCTTGTTTGCATTCTCTTGTTGCCTTTTTATAATAGTAAACTGGTTTTTACTTACTGGTTTTGCAGATCATTTTCCCTGGTGTTACAAGGTGGTAAAAGCTTTTATATGTGTATATACACACACATATATATTTATATATACATACACACAGGTGTATATACATACATATATTGTGTTTTATTTACACATCCAGCAGGAAATGGGTGCCCATTCCTCTTTTTGATGACAGTTGTTACAATCATGGTTTCAGTAAGTCTGTGTAGATACTCACCAGAAAATAACCTAGCTAGGCTACTGTTTGTTTGATTAGTCATAAACACATCCCAAATGGAATAGTAAAGACATTCAGACAGCAAAGTGTGGTGCTGGTTTCTTGGGCCATGTTCAAGCTTTCAAGGAATTTCAGAGATGTCAGGGACATCCAAAATAACTATGACATGTCTTTGCTTACCTCCTGTAGGCTCGTGATGACATTCTGAATGGTTCCCATCCTGTCTCCTTCGAGAAGGCCTGCGAGTTTGGAGGCTTTCAAGCACAGATCCAGTTTGGACCTCACGTAGAACACAAACACAAACCTGGATTTTTAGAGTAAACGCTTCTAACTTCTAAATTTTGGGTGACCTCAAGTGTAACTAATGTTGAGTTTTCACAGACTAAATGCATTTTAGTGCTCCAAGCAAGGGTGATCAGATTCAGTGTGTTTTCTGTAGCAATCTCCCTGTGAAAGGAGCCTTACTGCACCCATCAGCCACCCCAGCTGATGAGCACACTGTTGGCAGTGACTCAGGGCACTAGCCCTGCCTGCCTGGGGTGCCAGTTAAGTTGGGTTCCCCAATCAACTGGTAATGTGGGAGAACTGGGATTTTATTCTTCATTAGAAGCCTACTTCTGCCAGCATTTAGTGATGCCATGTATGTATTAAACATCCATCAGTATGTATCACAGGTGTTTGATGTGCCAGGAAAGTGCACCAATGGAAGGATGCTTTGTCATTTGGATAAAGTTAATATTGCTGTGCATAGAGGTTAAGTTTTCCCAACTTAGTGGCATTAATTAGTCGTTCAGATTCATCCTCTCATGGCATTGTATGAATGGAGACCTAGTATTGTGCTCTTTGTTTCAGATGTGGACAGGAGTCGTGCTCACTAATGCCCCATCCTTTAACCTTACTATGACACTTCACTGCTATCAGCAGGGCAAGTTTAGTTTGACTGAAATTTAGCTGTCCCATTTTTCTGCTGATTTTGATTTTCTGATCAATTTGCCTTCAGTAGAATTAACTGAGGGCCAGAGTCTGAGGAAAGGAATGTAGGAAGGTAAAAGGAAGCTTTTTATTGCCCAGTCAGTCAAGCCTTGCCTACATAGATAACTTAATGGGCTGGCCAAAACGATGGGTGTGTGTGGTTTCCATCCTGTTTGGCTGGCTGAGTGGTCAGTGGTGACTCTGAGGCTTCCTTTGTGAGCCTGAGTCTGGGGTTCACTGGGTGAGGGAATCACTTTTAAATGGTGGCTTGCTTTGGAACATGCAAGGCTGCAGTGTTAGTTGTTTGAAACCCTTCAGTTCTGAAAGGTTTTCCTGGAGTAGCAGTTCAGTTATGCAAACAAAGCATATGAACAAGCATCACGCAGTTCCAATTAATAATCAGCTTTTCTTTGTACTGTCTGTTTTCTGCCAATTGGCCCATGAACCTTTCCTAACAGAGCTACTGATGTCCCTAAGAATTATAGGGACCCAGTGTGATAACTTCAGTGTACTCCTGGTTCTTATTCCCTAGAACTGTCACCAGTTGTGCAATAATCTTCCTCTGGAATTTGTCCATTGTCTGCTTATTCTTCCCTCTCCTTCCACTCACTCAAGAGTATTCCTGCAGCAATTGTCAGGGTATTACCTCCTGACAGGCTAACGTTGTGTCATGGTGATGATTTCAAGAGTTAGGAGTTCCCAGCGATATTTTTAATTTTTAAAGCAATAATTCCCCACCAACTTAACCAGTTTTTGCAAACTGCTGTGCAGAGTTGAGTTGCTTAAATATTTCTAGGGATTTGACTTGGTCTTTTCAGTGTAAAGATCTATTTTTATTCTTTTTTTTCTTAAGCTTCCTTATAGTAACTGTGTTTTTTGGTGGACTGAAACTGCTGACTGGATGATATTTCTGCTTTATGTGCAATGCTAGATAGTTCCAAGTCTGTCACGGAGTATCAAGTGCGTTTTCTTTTTTCTTTTCTTTTAATCCTAATGGAAATGAAAGGTATAAATAACTGAACTGGATGTTAGAGAGAGAACCTTTCTCTGGTGGTAATCATTTAGAACTGGAATTCCAGAATTTAGAACTTTGTTCTTTTCTGAAGGGAATTTTCTCTACTATTATTTTATTTTCATTTAAATGGGCTTACCAGTGTAATCAGTCACTGTCCTGGTGTACGAGCAGTTTCATAAAATTAAGGATTCCTGATTTAGAAGTAATTCTCTTCTTGCCCTCTGTAGAGGAGCCTGCTCCAGAGCCCTAAGTCCCCAGTCACTGCCTTCTAATTTCAAGTGTATATGTTTATGATTTAGTGCTGTTTGCATTTGGCTGTACATAGCCTTCATGACAGCCTTTTTGTGGAACCTCATGCCTTTCCTTTTGTGAGCCTAAACAAGTCAAGCACTCCTGACTCATTATGAACAATATATATAAACAGTGTAGATAAATGCTGGGGTGTTGGCTGTGGACTTTTTTTTTTCCCTAAAAATGCATCTCTGATATCTTCAGAATAAACTTTTAGGTATGTTTCTTTTTTTTCTTGAAAAAGACTGAGATTTTTTTCAAGTTTCATCCAACAATTCCTATCCTTTGGTGGATGAACATTGATTCTTTTCAGGTATGATTTGTAGAATTATAGAACAGTTTGGGTTGGAAGGGACCTTAAAGATCACCTGGTTCCAACTCCACTGCTGCAAGCAGGGACACCTTCCATTAGACCAGGTTGGTCAGCACCCCATCCAACCTGAATTTGAGAGGTATCCTTTCACTCACCACTGAAACCTGAACATGCTACAGATTCCCTTAAGGAGCATCTGTCAGCTCATACAGCACATTTCAGAACAGTATTAGTATTTCATGGCATTGTTTTGGAACAGCTTCGTTTCATTTGCCATGTCTGTAATGTGTTTATATAGAGGGATCTTTTGTATCCTTTTTTGTCATTGATAAATGATTCTTGGCACACATGAAGATCATTGCCTGCATCTTGTTAACGCTTTGGTATTGGTTGTTGGAATTTCCTTGAAGCTCATGCCAAAGTAAATTGTGAAAGCTCTTAAACTATCAAATTGCAAATAGTCGTCCTTCATGACCTCCCTCATACAGCTGAAGTTTTGCATTGCACCTACAGAGGTATGCTGTGTTTAAATTTGATGAGGGAATATCTATATTTATATGGAGATAGGAAAGGAGCAGATAAAACTGACTACCTCTGCTTTTTATTTCCAAGCATGCTTGGTGACCAAGAAGCTCAATTTTTAAATCTAGCCTATGTTGCTGTCTTAAACTGTCTCTTTCAAGAACACTGGATATATCTTTATGCTAATGAAAAACAATCAATATGTTGGCACTCATATAATTTTTTTAAGAACTGTAGGAACAAACTCACAGTAAATGAAGTTAAATCAACACTACTTGCTGTTAGGTGGGGTTTTTTAACTGAGCTCATTGTCCATTGTACTAATGTGTAATTAAAGAAGGCTAAATGATAATACATTCCAGGTGGTTTTGCTAACTCCATTAAACAAGCTGCTAAATGAAAGGATTTGTTGCATTGTAAAGAAAGTATCTTGAGTACAGGCAGCATTAAAATAATTTCAGTCTGTTCACAACTAAGCGTTTCACCCTTTCAGTTGAGGTGAATGATCTGCTGAATATGGGACATAGTTTCACCAGAGTGTTTCAGATGGGTAGGTGCAACCCAGGAAAGAACTGATGTTTGTTTAAGCATGATGCTGATATGTCTTCGAGATGGGGTGATATTTGGCTGAGATGAAGTGGGGTTTTTTGATCATACAGCAAGGAGGGTAGAGGTGTTTAAAGATTCTTTCTGACTAAGATATTATGGAGGCTGAACTTGCTTAGTTTACTTTGTATTCTGAGACCCTTAGTATCTGAGTGCTGCCAAAGTTAGGACTGGTTATTTATGACTTTGTTTTTGAGAGACTGACTGGTATTAAGTATCCACTTAAATGGCTTTGTAGTTTTTCAGTAAAATATTAGTGTTCTAAAATTTCTTGGAAGACACAGAGAAAGAACTTGATACTGCAAGTCAGTAAATCAAGTACTACTGGAAAGTAATAGCAGTGTCTGAATTCAGACACAGAGCTGGCTCAAGCTATGGTGTCCCCTTCTTTCCCCAGATTGCAATGATTGTGTTTGGGCTGCTGAGAGACATAGTGTAGTTTAAGAATGAAAAGTGTCCCAGCTATTACTTAATTTTGATGACTTTCCAAAAACTTAGGAGGTATTACACAGAGATGTAACTGAAGTGGTTTTCTTAATTGTGCAAGTTATCCTCTTGCTCTCACCCTCCTTAGCTGGATTTTTTTTCATTGTGTAGGTATTTTGTGCTCTTTTTAAAAAGCTTGGGGGACTTAATACTAATAAAGGAGCATGGAAGGCATTCCTCCTCAAGAAGTGAACTGTTAACTGTAGAACTGTTGCTTGTTTGTTGTTTTTTTTTTCTAGCCTAAAAGAATTCCTGCCTAAAGAATATACCAAACAAAGAGGGGCTGAAAAGAGAATATTTCAGGTAATTGTGAGGCTGAAAAACTTACTATAGTTTCACTTATTTTATAAGAAAAGTACAAGCTTTCACAGGTCTATACTGTGTATATATTTAACTTTCAGAAAATCAATAAAGAATCTGATAGATTTTCTTTTCTTTCTTCAGCAGATTTATTGTCCTGAACCTTTTTTCTTCACTGATGATTATTCAGTGTACTTTGAAGGGGAGAGAATGAATATTCAGTATTCTTAAGTGTTTTTTTCTCAGTTGCATTGAAATGTAAGGATGTGTGTTTATACTAAAATAGAAGCACATTTAGGAAAATAAGTTTTCATTTCATGCATTCATTATTCAAGCAGGAGCTTCAAGTAATATGGAGTTCTGCTAGCTGATGCTTGAGTTGGGTGATGTGTCTGGGAATCACACAGATGTAAAAGACCGAAGCAGTTGAGAACAAAACGTACTGATACTGTTGGAAGTGGTCTCAGTACTGCAGGTGTACTGAATAGCTGTGCCTACTGAAATACACGTTTGGCAACACAAGATAAGTTGAAAAATGCTAAGGTCAGCAGCTAAAATCAAGTCATACAGTTTCTGCAAGGATGTACCAGTGATCCATAATCTCAGCTGGGGAGACAAGTTCAGGAGCAGGAACAGCTCTCTATTACAGTCCCAGTAATTCTGTAGCTCAGTAAGTCTGTTCTATCTGGAGCTTGTATCACTTCCTCGTGGATCAGGATTCCTGATGCTTTTCTGTGTCAGAAAAAGAGTCACTGGATTCTGAGTATGACCATCATGCTATTCATAACATGTGACTTTTGCTCATGTCTGATGTTATCTGTGAGTAGTTTCAACCACCACATGTTTCAGTGCATGGACCAGAAGCTCCTCAGTGAGGGCACTGATGCTGGACAAAGGTACAACAGCAAGGCAGAATAAGCAAGCTGTCTTTTTCAAAAAGTCAACTGTTTACCTGATTTATAAAAATCTTGAGTTTAGCAGGTGATTTTCGACAAATAATCCCTCTGTGATGACTACATTTGGGCTCATTGCTCTTTTGGGATCCTGGTTGTGTTCTTTGTGCTGAACTTGACAGATATGATCAGTCTGTGTCCTTGGGATGCAAAAGGGTTTTTGGACTTCCAATTGCTCCTCCCAGGAGCATTGTCAGGATGGTAACTTAAACTGGAGCAGGAAAGTGTATCCCATGTTCTTAGTGCTCCCCCTGCTGCCATCAGTTTGCAATGAAGGAGGTGGCAACCAACAGTTCAGAAGAACGTCAGGGGAGGATGGGGTGTGATAGGGAATCCCACAAATAGAATTTAAATAGCAGGACACAGGGATAGGATTTCCAGCAGAATAGTCTAGGGTAGGAGAGCAGATGCTGAGATGAAGTTTGAACAGGTAATACTGGTGGTTGTCATTTCTTACAGGTAATAACACTTTAATAATGAGTAAATTGTTTAAACAATAAATAGAAATTAAGTTACAAGACACACCTAGATGAGTATTTTGGGATGAACTATTTAGAAAAGTCATTGTTTCTTCCTTGCCTGTAGAATTATTTTCATGTGTTGGAAAAAAATTGTGATTAGTGGTGCAACTGGCAAAAAAACCCATCACTGGAAATACAAGAGATGCAGAATGGTCGATTACAAGGCATGAGGCTGTTGTGAATCAGAAGTTTTGGGCACAAAGCAGGAATAAATAGTCTGTTCCTCAAAAAAAATATGGGTGCTGGGACTTTTAAATAGTTTTTAAAAGCTGAGTAAAGAGGTGTTAATTATATGAAACCTAATGCTGTCAAACAGCAGCAATACCTAGAGTTTTAAACTGTTCCAGAAGTGGTTTAAATGTGCTTGATCTGAGGCATGGATAGAATGGATGATGCTCAAAGAGGAGTGTTGCATTTGCACAGGTTGCTTGTGTTTTCCAATGTGAGGAATTATGGGATACAGTCTTGCTGACAGTTTTAGCCATTGTTTTAAAAATATTTTAATTGTAGTGATTAAGCATCCTTAAACAGAAACTGTACCCTTTTTTTTGTTTCCAGAAAGCATTGTTTCTACCTAAGTGATACTGAACTCTTATTACAGGAGCACAAAAACTGTGGTGAGATGACTGAAATAGAAGCCAAAGTGAAGTATGTGAAGCTGGCCCGTTCCCTGCGGACCTACGGAGTGTCCTTTTTTCTTGTTAAGGTAAAATAGACCTTTCTGTGACCACAGCTTGTGGTTGGTCATGTCTTACCTCAGGTTCTGCACTAATCAAAGGCCAAAGATGTTCTTTCAGCCTTCTGTCTGAAGGCAGCATTTGGAAAAAAGTGTAAATTACTACGTGGGATGGAATTATAATTTCAGTTTAGATCTTTGTCATACTGCTTCCAGAAAGTAAGTTGAGTCTGTCAAGATTTATCTTTTTTTTTAAATTATCATTTCTTCTTTTGATTACCAAGAAAGTACTGTCTTCAGAAAAACATTCACAAAGAACTCCTAAGTTGTTCCTGTTTAGAAGTTTATTGATAATATGAATTGTGGACTGAAAAACTGCATCTGAAGAACAGCTTTGTCAGCTGTATGATTAGTTTCTCTTAATCCTTACAGTAAAACAGGTCATGGTCTTAAGGCTGTTGAAACAATTTAGTACCTGTGGCAAGCTCCATTGGAATGAAAAATTATATTTCATGCTTTGTGATAGGAGAAAATGAAAGGCAAAAACAAGCTGGTTCCTCGTTTGCTGGGTGTCACCAAGGAGTCGGTGATGCGTGTGGATGAGAAGACCAAGGAAGTGTTGCAGGAATGGCCACTGACAACTGTGAAACGCTGGGCTGCCTCCCCTAAGAGCTTCACTCTGGTAATCTCTTTTGTATGTTCAGAGGGAGAGGGATCTATGTGGCAAGGAAAAAGGGTCATGCTGAGTGTTTCTTGGTCCTCTGGCATTTCATTTTATGAAATATCTGTGATTAAGCTGCAATGAAAAGCATCCTTCCCCTCTCCTCCCATGGAGACTGGTTTAGAAACCTGGAGCAGTTCCATTTACTGTTGGATATAACAAAATGTCTATACAAACAATTAAAATTTGAATTCTCTCACTCATGTTTGGTACTGCTTCTTAATTTATTTCTTGTCAGAGTTTTTTTTCCTCTTTTCCTTCAGGATTTTGGTGAATATCAGGAAAGCTATTACTCAGTACAGACCACTGAAGGAGAGCAGATCTCGCAATTAATTGCAGGTTACATTGATATCATCCTAAAGAAGGTATAGTATTAAGATGACATGTAGTAATAATGCAGCAAAAATCACTGTACAGCAGTGCAAAAGCTCACATGTGTGCAAGCTGCAGGTCTTTCTCTAATGAAGTCAGTCTTGTATCTTATGTTTTGATGTTATTTATTTTTACCTTTAAGTTATGTAAGGTCTTTAAGTGAGTACTTCTGGAAAGTATCAAGGCTGTTAACTATAGCAGTAATATTGGGTCAGGCTCAATACAGTGTGCTTGGGCTTTGCTTTTCTGTCTGGAAGGGGAACTGCTGCCTATGAATTATGTACAGAAAAGAGTCCAAAGCTTCAGCTATGACATTTAAGCTATGGACCGAAGTGGTGAATCAGGTGGTGGGAAGAAATGATCCAGTGGAAGCAGGGTTTAAAACTACATTAAGGACTACACAAGAGCTGTCCAGCAGCTCTTGAATATGAAGTATCAAAGCTGAGAAAGTTCTTTGGCAACACTAAAAAAAAAAAATAATCATTATATTGCTTTAAAAATATTGTGATCAGCAAACTCAAGAATTGCATCTTGGTGATGGAGAGAAGGCAAAAAGCAATACATGTTGTTTAACCTTTTTTTTTTCTTCCCCTCCCCAGAAACAAAGTAAAGATAGATTTGGGCTTGAAGGTGATGAGGAATCAACCATGCTGGAAGAATCTGTTTCACCTAAGAAGTGAGTGTATACAAGAGGAGGAAATGCTCTTTGAGTGACACGGTTTAGCTGTGGCAGGCTTTTTCAAATGCAATAGTATAATTACTGCTAAAGAATGATTTTCTACTGTTGTGAAACGCAATTTAAAACCCTAAAGGAAGACTATCTGGCAGGACTTCCCTTGCATGAGCTGACTAATTCTGTGTTGGATATTTTTTGTTTGTTTTTCCCCCCAGATCTACCATCTTGCAGCAGCAGTTCAACCGAACTGGGAAGGTGGAGCATGGCTCGGTGGCACTCCCAGCTGTGATGCGTTCAGGGTCCAGTGGCCCAGAAACTTTTAACATTGGCATCATGCCTTCTCCCCAGCAGCAAGTCACAATTGGTCAGATGCACAGAGGACATATGCCCCCGCTTGTGAGGAACCTCCTTGTTTTCTATTTGCAATTTTTTTTCTATTTGCATTTGGAACTTGTCTGTGCTGCAAGCAGTCAGGAGCAGCATGTTACACATGACACTAAGAGCAAGAGAAGGATATTGAGTGTGTCTTCATGGCTGTCCTACTGAACATATGTTTTGAGCATCCCTGAAATATTTGGGGCGTCACCTTTTGACTTATTTCTTCATTTTCTGTAAAGCCAGCTCTCCCAGTGTTCCCTTTACTTCTAAGTAGTTGAACTAGTGTTCAGAGGTTAGGGAAAAAAGGTTAAAGACTGGCAAAAGTAAATAATTTTAAGAAAAAGGCTTACATTCATCTTATTACCAGCCAACCAATTTAGTGTTTTTTTAGCAGGCTTAAAGCTGATGCTGAGTTTTCTCATTTAAATTAAGACTATCAAAGGCCTGACTCTTCATGCTTGTGCAGATGTTTGGAGCACAGGACACAGCCATTTCCTCCTTTTGCCTTTCAGACCTCAGCTCAGCAGGCCTTGATGGGGACTATTAATACCAGTATGCACGCTGTTCAACAGGCACAAGCTGACCTCAGTGAAGTTGATAACCTGCCACCTCTAGGGCAGGACATGGTGAGTTTTTCTAATCCCTCAGAGAAAGGGATCGTAATGCTTTGGGGAGTTTACAGATCAGTGTAGTCATTGTTCCTGGATCTAAAGGGGTATCACTAAAGCTTTTAAAACAAGATTAAAAAATTGTGCTCTCTTTAAAGGAACTCATGTACAGTGTCCCACTTCACTCTAATGGCTCTTCTGAGACCTTGCATAACCATGTCTGGAATCCTGTTTGTTTATGTGCCTATGTACAATTAAACACAGACTGTGGGCAGTGTTTGTGCTGGGATTAACTGCTTCCCAGCCACTTGAAAAGTAAGAACAAAGTATGGTTCTGTTGTTCCTGATCCAGGTTAGAGCAGGAGGACAGATGAAGAGACTGTTGCTTGTGGAGTGCTGTCATTCAAGAGTGATTAGCCTTCATGGATGCACCATTTATGGCATTTAACTGAAAAGGGCAGCTGGTGAAATGTGATAGTAATTCTGCAATGAATGATTCAGCAAAAGAAAATGCTTGCTTTCATGTTTCATGTTAAGGGTTTGGTGTTTGTCCTCTATTTCACTTTTAAAGGCTCATGAAGGAGCAAGAGATTTACAATGCATCTGCTCTTACAGAACCTCACTGCAATCCTTAATTTGTGTTTTTGTAATTGCTCTTCAGGCATCAAGAGTATGGGTGCAGAACAAGGTGGATGAATCAAAACATGAAATACACTCTCAGGTTGATGCCATCACTGCAGGAACTGCCTCTGTTGTTAACCTTACAGCAGGTAAATTTCAAAGTCTCCTAGTTATTCCTCAGTCTAATTCAGTTAACACAGGGACTGAGTATGGGGAGGTGGAGAAAAAAATTCCTTCAAAATTCCCCACTAACTGAGTGCATTGATGTGCAGAACAAGCTTTCTGTCCCTCCCAACACAGTTTTTGTATCTTCAATTTATCTTTGACACTAAAGGTATGACTGTTGATTAAGATAACATGTAGCTTCTTATTCAACAAAGTAGAGAGTGTTTGCAAGGTTTGTGGTAGCTGCCTCTTTTTCCCTTTTAACCAGCAAAGCATTCTGATCATGAAAAAATATTTGCTCTGCAGGGGACCCAGTTGACACTGATTACACTGCTGTGGGCTGTGCAATTACAACCATCTCTTCCAACCTCACCGAGATGTCTAAAGGTGTGAAACTGCTGGCTGCTCTCATGGATGATGAAGTTGGAAGTGGAGAAGATCTCCTGAAAGCTGCTCGAACGTTGGCCAGTGCTGTCTCGGACTTGCTGAAGGCTGTGCAGCCTACTTCAGGAGAGGTGAGTAGGTGGAAACTTCTCAGGTTCCCTCTTTGAAGTGCATGGCTTTGGCTCTTTGGAGATATGTTGGCTTCGAAGCCTTACCTGCTCATTGCCACGTAATGTCCCCTGTGCAAGCAGTTCTTTTGACTGCTACTTATTCCTTCATCTGTCTTTGTCTTTATGCCTTTAAGTCTCTTGCACCTTAATACTAGAATGTTCTTTGTTATATGCAGAGGTTAATTGATTTGTGTAATAAATAGTTAATTTGTCAGGGTATTGTGTTCTCTTTTAGAAGCAAATTTCAAACAGTGCTATAAATCAGTGCAATAGGAAGTGGAGAGATACTCATGATTTTTTTCTTTATTGTCTTTGTCTACTTTGGTATATAAAATGAGAAGTAAAGCTCATTTTCTTTGAATTAATATATTTCACCATTATGTTTTTCCAGCCTCGACAGACAGTTTTGACAGCAGCTGGAAGCATTGGACAAGCAAGTGGGGAGCTACTGAGACAAATTGGAGAGAACGAAACAGATGAAAGGTTCCAGGTAATAAGAGAGTTGCTTGTCACTGTCAGAGCTGTGCAGTTTTCAAATGAGGAGGTCACTGCATAAAACCAGACTTCCCAAAGTGCAGTGAGGAAGGGCTGTGGAGTGTTAAAGAAGGATGGTTTATCATGCCTTTGCATCCTAAAAACAAAATGAAAACTAGTGTTCTACATTTTTAGGTCCAAGGTTTTCTTTCTGTTGTGAAGTTAAATTATGCATAAGTGTATCTGTACTGTTTTTACAGGAAAGCTAAGTCATTTTAGTAGCTCAGACATTGGGAAGATGCTATCCCACTAAACAACTGAAGTGTATGGAATGTAGTATTTTAAATGGGGAAATGAGAAGAAATTTCTGAACTTTTTTGTTGCAGGAATTAATGTGAGTGTGTGTTTCAATTGCAGAGTTAAGTAAATTATTTTTATGTGAGTGGAAAATGTTCTGGAATTAGACCTGGTTTGAGTTATGTTTTTAAGCAATAACTTATAGGGCTGTATTTACAGCAGGGACAAGGAAATACTGTGGTTGGAAATGGCATTTTCTAAGCACAATTAAGTACTTGAATGTAGTAGTGTTTCAAGTCCTGTCTGTTCTTATCAGTTTGCTCTGTGAGGTTGTCATCCTCATTGCAGATATCACATGTTTAGTGAAGTCCAGGTGTTTTTGTACTAATGGTGTGTTCTCAAGAAGTGAACATAAGCACTTTGGAGTTTGGGATGTAGATTTGTTCTTATGGGCTCTGAGCCAGTTCAAAATTTGACAGTCCATACTCAGTCCAGTAACTTGATAATGTAAATCAAGTAATGGCTGTGCTGAGTACAGAGAACTGTCAGTTTTCTGAGTAACACCCATGTTTACTGCGTTACACATAACAATGTTTAAGTTTTGATGCAGGAGAACAACTTACCTTCAGGAGACTTGATCTTAATATAAACAAAGTGTATGCTTTTTGGTTCCTAAGGCTGAGTTTTCCCTTTTCTCCCCAGGATGTCCTGATGAGTCTAGCCAAAGCTGTTGCAAACGCTGCTGCCATGCTAGTGCTGAAGGCCAAGAACGTAGCGCAGGTCGCAGAGGACACAGTCCTGCAGAACAGGGTCATTGCTGCTGCCACACAGTGTGCACTCTCTACTTCCCAGCTTGTGGCTTGTGCGAAGGTGAGGCTGCTAGTGTTCATCAGGTGGCAAGGCATCATTTCAGGTGTTCTGTGTGTTTCCAACAGCCTCAGGCAATACACTGTGTTACTATTGTAGCTCTAGATTTATGCATCTTCACAGTTGTTGATTAATAAATTGTCACCCATAACAGTGGCAGTCAGGAGCCCGGAGGATGTGAGGTGTTGCTGTAATGTCCAGAGAAGGTTCCACAGATAACAAAGCCCTTCTGATGAATTACTAGTATTGATAAAATAAAAAAAATAAAAAATATTAGTTCAAGAAGCACAGCTTGCCTGGAGGACTATGTAAGTTTTCTAATAAAGCCTAGAATTAGGATGGGTTCACCTCATCTAAAGCTAAATAATTAAAAGTTGATGTTCTTAGTGAAAATAAAATCAAGTTGCTAATCATTGAGTTGAAGTATTCTTGCATTGATTTACAGTAGCCTAGTCATTTTAATAGATCTGTTGCTTTTGGCCAAGTGGTGATGAATTTTCATTATTTGGACTTGATGTTCTTACTGCCTGTGAATTTCTTCAAGATGGCATAGATATCCAGTGGCACCCTGGTTTCCTCATAAAATACGCCCAGTTTTCCCATTGCTAAAAGCTGTATGGCTATGCCTGACCAAAATGGGGGAGGGTTGTTTCTAATCTGTAGATTATAGGGTTTGTTAGTTGTCAGGTGGCCTCAGAAGTAGAATGTCATTTGGCTTGTGCCAAGTACTACTTTTATTTATACAAACAAACAAAAGGCTGATATAAGAAGACTTTTTACAAGACAATTAAGATTTCATTTTATTTGGAATTCCAGGGTACAGAAGTCTGCTAGTGGGTATAGTTACCTGGGAGGCATTTGGCCAATGCCCACCCTCCAGAACCACTGCCTAGTGTTTTCTAAGTTCAGTAGCTCCTGAAGAAGCATGAAACAAGCTGGGGGCCTCCATTCTCAGAATCTAAATTGAGATTAAGTTAATGATATCCAGAGCCCAGATTCCTATGTTTGAAGCTACCTATTTAAGTATTCACTTTCAGGGTTTTCTGTCTAAGGGAAAACAGATCAGTTGAAGAATGAAAATTAATGTTCACTTGTTAGTAGTTAGGACATTTGCAAACAAGCCTTCTCTGAATGCTTTGTGTCCTTTCCCCATGCAGGTCGTGAGTCCAACCATCAGCTCTCCAGTGTGTCAGGAACAGCTGATTGAGGCAGGGAAACTGGTAGACCGTTCAGTGGAGAACTGTGTGAGGGCTTGCCAGGCTGCCACAGATGACACTGAGTTACTGAAGCAGGTCAGTGCAGCTGCCAGCATTGTCAGCCAAGCCCTGAATGACCTCTTGCAGCATGTGCGCCAGTTTGCGAGCAGGGGAGAGCCCATTGGGCGCTATGACCAGGCTACAGATACCATCATGTGTGTCACAGAGAGTATTTTCAGTTCGATGGGAGATGCTGGTAAGTTCCTCTAATGGACAGTAGCTTTCCATGATTCAGAGATTTGCCCATTTCAAATCATACAAGTGAAAAACCTGCTCTGGACTGTGCTGTGCTTCTAGGCTAGTGCTGTCGTGATGGGTGGTCACTCAGCCCATAATATTAAATCAGCAAGATGCACACAGCTGTGTGATAAATAGAACAAATAATCTGTGGAAACAGTGAATATCATGCTCAAGGATCACTGTAGTATTTTGTCTGTGTTCTACCACTGCTTCACTTCACAGAAGTGTGTGGTGATTTCCCATCTCCAAACCCAAAGACAGGTACCTGTGTGAATACTTTCCAGTGACTGATTTTATTATACATAGATTTTATTGTAGGTTTGCAAACTTATCCTGCTTTTTCCTGCGATGTTTCTAAAATGTGCAGCTTCTAGATCCAACCAAAACCTAACATTTAACCTATCCAATATTAATTTTCAGTAAAGAACCAGTAAATTACTTAGAACAGTGAAATTTCAATAGGTGTGAATGTTATGAAGTAGCAACTGCATGACGGGGCAGTATCAACTGGAAATCAAGACAATTCATAGGAAGTTTAAGATGGGATCAGTTTTAAAAAGCAGTTATGGTGAGTAGGATGGGTTTTGCCAGGAAAGAAAACATTTCAGTCACAGTTGTACTCACGTTGCACTCAATATGAACAAACTAATCTTTTACTGCAGTGTCATCTTGTTATGTTTAAGAGGTAAAACTTTCAGATGTTTCTTTTTAAGGAACTGTAGTTGCAGCCATGCAGCACTCTTCTAGAGGGATGTGTGCAAGGAAATAGTGAAATTCTCAATGTATTTTCACCCTAGAATCTTCTTTATGAGAAATCTGAGTGATTAAAATTTTTAAAAGATGGGCAGGAATGTTTGATAAATCACTCTTTATCTTGAATTGAAAGCTGTGGAAAAAGTGTTCTAATGCTGTCTGTCTGAAGGATAATTGGTGCTGAAGCTCTTCTGACAGAGTTCTTAATTTAGTTTATATTAGACAGAAGTTAATTCCCCAGAAGAAGAATAGATGAAAGATGGGTAATCTTTAATAAAAGAATGAAATCTTGGCTATAATTTGAAACCAAAATTATTACTCTTCACTGGACCAGGAGTTTCCTTGAACTGTATATTCAAAGTTACCTTAAAGTACTGATTTGGGGCTTTTTTTTTCCTGTCTAGAATGCAAATACTACATTTTTTTCTTCTCTCCACTGTAGCAGTTGCCCTCATTTATGTTGCAATCCAAGATTTTGTTTGTGAAACTCCTGAGTTATGAACTATTTGTATCCCTTTCAAGTCAAAAGAATACTTCAGCAAATATAACTTTTTTTCATCTTGAGATGACTTTAGAAATTGGAAGTGAAATGCAGAGAGAAGGCAAGTAAAAAGTGTAATTGTATACCCCAGGTGAAATGGTTCGGCAGGCCAGGGTGCTGGCTCAAGCCACTTCTGACCTCGTCAATGCCATGAGGTCAGATGCCGAAGCAGAGATCGACATGGACAACTCCAAGAAACTTCTAGCTGCTGCAAAGCTCCTGGCAGATTCTACAGCCCGCATGGTTGAAGCTGCAAAGGTACCAGGGAAATGAACTGTCACCTTAAAATTTGTTCTACACAAAGAAGAGATGGTATGTGGGATGTTATAGATAGGATCTGGCTCGTAGTAGAGACAGTATTTCTTATCCTGTGAATGTTCTGCATTTAATGACTTGCCCTAGGTATGTTCAGAAAATGTTTTATCAGTTACCTGGGTTTTTTTGTTGGTTTTGCACTGCTTTGCTCACCTGTGTGCTGGGTGCTCATGACTCGAGCAGTCCAGGGCAGTTATCACAGTGACTGGTGGTGCCAAGTCTTGCACCAGTCTGCTTCCACCTGGGGAATCTTGCCTGTGTTGTTCCCTGCTCCCCCCATTCTCACAAGAGAGGCAAATAATCTAACCTTTTCTTTCCTTTCTGTGCTAGAAACCTGGTGAAACCCACTAGGGTGGAATATGTTCTTTGAATTTTTGATTTCTATAGATCAGGGCTGGCCATTCTGCTGGGGCTCTAGGAGCCCCATGTACCTGGCTACAGAGCATAGCCTTGACTTTCCAGTACTTTCTCAGGCTTGAAATGGAGAAAACCCACTGTGTTAAATCTCATGGTTTGGACTGCAGTTACTGAAAGGCATATTGAACTGGGGATTTTAAAAACTGGGGGTTTTTCTCCAAAATGTACATTCATCAAAGTATGTTACTACAGATCATAGTGGAAGTGGTTTACAAAGGCTTTTTTCCCAAGCACCTGAAGTAGTATATGAAGCACAAGTTCAACTCCCTTCTTCCAAGTCCTTAACATATACAGTAACAGCCTTCCACTAGCAATAAATTCTCCACTTCAAAGTCTTGTAGCATTATAATATTCTAACTTTGATTAAGATAACATCAGGAAAATAAAGGCTGATGTAGCAGACAGTCTGGAACTAAACCCTTGGTATCCATCTACGTTTTCTCCAGGATCTTTTACTGAGTTTTAAGTTTTTACCTCTGAAATTCTGTGCAGGGAGCTGCAGCCAATCCTGAGAACGAGGATCAACAGCAGCGCCTGAGAGAAGCAGCAGAGGGACTGCGGGTTGCTACAAATGCTGCTGCTCAGAATGCCATAAAGAAGAAAATTGTCAACAGATTAGAGGTTGGAAACTAGATACTGTTGAACTGTCAGTTTACTCTGCTTTGGTAATTAGTGTCCGTGGTGGGTTTACTGGTTATATCTGCCAGTTCCATGTACGTATCTGTACAAAGATATGTTGAATTGCACCATATCCAATTATTCAGAGAATCAAAGAAACAGAAACACAAGGGAAATGATACATAATACCTGGCAGCACAGCCAAGGGGGAGAAAGACAATGTGCTGTGCACTATGGATAAAATATCTCTGAATTTTGCCTTTGTGGGCGAGGTTTGATCTTCACAAAATGTAGAAAAGACAGATAAAAAAAAGAAGCCTCTCATAATTCCTACTTTCCAACTGTAGTTTTACAGTAGTCTGATTCAAGTGCAATGAAGTTAGGCAAACAGAGAGATCCAAGTAGGTAACCATGTCCCAGAAGTGCATTTAATTTACTGTATCTGGCTAGAGCCTAAAATCAGGAATATTTCTGGAAATAAAGGCTGATGTCTCACCTTTCTAACTGCATGTGAGAAAGCTTTGTAGAAGAGATTTTTTTGGCTGTTATTATATATACTGTCTTACAAAGGAGTGAAATGTGTAATGATGAGTATGAACTTCATGCTTGGTTGTATTTAGTGAGCCAGTCAAAGTATTGTACAACATGTACATAAATTGATTAATTTTTATTCTGTAATAGGGAGAGGTTTATAATAAGACTCCTAGATATTTAAATAATGTCTTTGCAGTGCTTTGAGACTCAGTAATTACCAGTATTTTGTACCTTTACATCATTTCAGTATCTTTGCTTTTGCTATAGAGCAACCCCAGTAGAAGTTGGCTCCCTGGGGTTTTTGGTCAGAGGTGATAATGTGGCAGTGTGAAGCACTCTATGTACTTTGCCTGTTTTCTCTGGCCTTCTTTGTAAGGAGCTAATTGATTAGACCATTTCTGGTCTCTGTAGTTGACTTTTGGTCACATTGCAACCTAAGCTATGAAGGAATGAGAGCTTAGAATCCTTCTAGTTCCACCCTTATTGGCAAGTTAGGGATGTATCACAGTGTTCAGGTAGTTTTCATCTTGAGGAAGAGCAATCCTGGGTTTCCTTAAGGCAAGTCAAATTAATCAAGGGACATAATGTATTAATCTGTCTGGGTTTCCTATAACAGGTACTTCATCCTCTGAATTACTCAGACTTCTGCCACTGAAGTAACTCTGTTTCTTTTCCTCCAAAGATTGCAGCTAAACAAGCTGCAGCTGCTGCTACTCAGACTATTGCAGCTTCTCAGAATGCAGCAGTCTCAAATAAGAACACAGCAGCCCACCAGCAACTTGTGCAGAGCTGTAAGGTAAATGTCCCACAACCTACTGACAAATAACTCTTGAACTCTGCTTCATGGAGAACTGAAAATCCTGTTGCAACCTCAACAGGAGATTTAAAAAAAACCCCAAACCAACACAACCAAACCCAACACTGTACCCATTGATCTGCATGGATTCTGGAGAACCCTCATTTATTGTATTGTCCATAGTTTTCATGCCTTCATGTATGGAGAGCTTTGCAAAGCTGAGCTGCTGTACTTGGCTGTTACAAATACCCCTGCACCACCTCACTGGAAAGGACTGACAGGCTGATACACCTCAGCACGTGTCTGTTGAGTAGCAATCAATTGACCTGAAGCAAATGCTGTAATTAAGTTTTGCTGCCAATTGGTCAGCAGTCCTGTGTGTGTGCAGAGCTCTGGAATAAGCACTGTGTGGAGGAGTCCCATTGCTCAGAAATTTGTACGCTGGCAAGAAATCTTGGCCATGCTCCCAGCACACAAGTGTGCTCTCCAGCAGATGAGTAGCTCTGTGATAGTCAAAACAGGCTGTTGGGTGGTGTGTGCAGTGAAATGGCACTGAGGTCTGATAGAGAATCAAGGTAACCCATGAGTTTTCCACCACGAAGGATGGAGTAGCAGTAGTGACTTGCAGTAATGGAGTGAAACCCTTATTTAATGTGTTGGTTATGTAATTGGTTGTGTAACAGCACTGATGCTGCTCTTCTGATGTTCAGCCTACCAGCAACTGGGGCCTTAAATGACACCATAAAAAATAATTTGTAGACCTTACTGTGGGGTTAACATGATTCCTAGCTTGAAGTTAAAGCTGCCAAGACCACAGATTTCTAGATGTGCCTGAAGTCAAGCACATTTTTATAGTTTAAAGGTAGAATTCAGAGCCTGGTGAGAAGCTGTTCTCTTTTGTGTTTAAGCTACATTTGGCAGCTTAATTTTGAGCTCTGACTAATGTTGCTTCAGGATTTTTGAAGAAATTGCATTTAAACAAAAAACTGAAAATGACAGTATAATGCAAAAGGGTTTTCTTCTGGGTGGAATAGCAGTTATGTGGGGAATGAGAACAAAACCATTAAAAAAGACATCATTAAAAGCCACATTAATATTCAGCAATTATTTCTTGTCACAGTGGTATTCATAAGAAGTGTGGGAATTAAATAAGTTAGCTCAGGTACTTCTAAAGATTGTGGTGCAGGCAGCTGCTATTTCAGTATGAAGTTACCAAAAAAAAAAGGCAATCTGATTCACTGTATTTAGAGTTCATTTGAATTTGCTCTTCATGATGATTTATTAGGTAACAGAGAAGATCAGGTAGCTACTTTTTTACTTTGGGGAAAAAAAAAAAATAGTATTGCACTGCTGAAGTAAGTGTTATTGTGAAATGGAGGGACAAGGAGCATGAATTTGGGTAGTCCAGGAATAAAGTTTGATTAGTACAAACTTCAGAATGTTCCAGCCCTACTATGAAGTTTGTGTTGTTAGAGCTCAAGGAAAAGTAGTCTGAGGTGCTTGTGTGTAAAAGGCAATGGTTTTTTGAAAGCAAGACATTCTTTTCAACAATGTCACCTCTGCTACTGGCATTTGAACATGCAAAGGAAGTAATTCCTAATACTTTTTGTGCATATTTTTGCAGAAAAATCTTAGGTTTTCTTGTTCTTTAAACTAATGAGTAGCTTAAATAAAGATTTCTTAAGTAGAATGTCTCTGAAAAATCCTATTGTGTATTAATTCAGTTACATGGAATCATCAATTAATTCTGTGAAGGCACAAGGGTGTTGTACCTGTGAATTCTGCATGTTGTCTTTAAGGGGGGTGGGGAGCAGCCTTGCTGCAGTGTCAGAGGATTTGGATTTTTTATTTATCTACTAAATGCTTCTCCCTTTGTTTCTTACAGAACGTTGCAGACCACATTCCTCAGTTGGTGCAGGGTGTAAGAGGAAGTCAAGCTCAGGCAGAAGACCTAAGTGCCCAGCTTGCTCTAATAAATTCCAGCCAGAACTTCCTTCAGGTGAAGTGAATCAATCACTGCAGTAGATTCCATCAGAGCAAAAAGCATTTTTTCAGTGCTATATGATTTTATTTGTGTTAAAGAAGCAGTAAACTGTTAAGAACCATGTGAAGAAGTTCATAGCTAAGGAGAATTTAGTTCCTCAGATCAGGTGGCTGAAGAATGTTGAATCTGTGGAGAGTGAAAACTTCCAAAGTTGAGGGTGAAATTAAAAAAAGAACTGAAGTGTATGGAGAAGAAATACACATTATTGTAGCACTTGCCTTCTGGGAATGAGCTTAAAGAATAAGATGAAGAGAATTCATCATCTTTCTAAGCAGAGGTGTGAATATATGGCATGCTGTTGTAACCTTTCATAGTGAAGGTAAAGCAACAAGCTCCAGAATTCTTCACAAATAAAAGGGAATATCACTGTGTTTTTGGGTACTAGGCTGCACATGCATTGGATCTTAATTGAAGTTTTGAACAAAACACAAAATTTGACTCTGCTTCTTCCAAAACATCATAAAAATAAAGTACTGACTATAGAGAACAAAACTATTGGGTTTATTGTTATTACAAGAAACAGAAGAAACCAATTCTCTGTATGATGATGTGATCATGACTTGGCACCAGTTAGTCCTGCCTTAAGTATGGAATGGAAGTGAACCCTTTCAGTGGTTGCTGTTGGCCTGTTCTTTGTGGTGCCATGTAGGCTGAGGTATCACAAGCAATTCTCTTGCTCTGTTTATTTTGCTCTATGATTCCCTCTGGAGTCATTATAATGATCCATCTCCTCTCTGGCTGTATGTGTATACCATGGTGATGGTGAGAATCAGCAAAGTATTTTAGTTGTTTTAGCAGCAAGCCCTGTGAAGAATCATTGCTTGAATTATAGTTTCCAATGTATAGAGTTTTGGCAGAGTTTAATATTTAGAAACATTGAGACAAATTTGCTCTCTGTGCCCCCTGAACCTTCTTTTGTACCACGTGGATGCTGAATGGCAAAACTGCACATGGAAATATTGAAGTAGTCTATGTGAGTACTCTAACACCTCAGGCAGACATTGGTACCAAGGAAGCAGTCATTGCACTAGTAAAGCACCAGTGAGTCCTACTGGGGAGCACACTGCAATGTGGAATT
This sequence comes from Podargus strigoides, assembly GCA_028020825.1. Classification (NCBI taxonomy): domain Eukaryota; kingdom Metazoa; phylum Chordata; class Aves; order Caprimulgiformes; family Podargidae; genus Podargus; species Podargus strigoides. The sequence continues at coordinate 173,427,014 of CM051663.1, forward strand.
ATGGCAGGGTGCACATAGGAATAAAAGGCTGGAATCTGGAAGGTGCATGGTTAAGGAGCAGCAAAGTGCACAAAATGATCATTACAGAAAATCTAGAAACCCCATGAGTATGTGAATGGAGGAAGCAGTTTGTTTATTCAGTCCTAAACCACCTTTAAAGAAAGTGAGCTACTAAAACCAGTTGTGTTCACTGCTTTTCTTTGAACAGCCTGGAAGTAAGATGGTGGCATCTGCTAAAGCTGCAGTCCCCACTGTGACTGATCAAGCAGCAGCCATGCAGCTAAGTCAGTGTGCAAAGAATCTTGCTACCAGCTTAGCTGAGCTCCGAACTGCCTCCCAGAAGGTAGGTAAATACCAGTTTTAATCAGCTAAAGCAGGTTAGCTTGGATGGTAGTCACAGCCTCCCTTCTGCTTGGTGCACTGTGTCTCCCCCAGGGGAATGGCTCATGCTCAGGCCATGTTGGCTTCTCAGGGTTCCTTTCTGTGCACACTTTGCTCAGGTTGCCAGGTGGGTTCTGTGTCATAGAAATGGGAGGGAGAAGTGGCAATAAATCTGGTTTGGTTTTTGTTTTTTTTTTTTTCTTTTTGGTGTACATTGAGGCCCCAAAACAGGACTGTAGCATCTAGATGTTAAAATTTGCAGCTCGGGTGCTGGTGACTGTGGGCTGCCACATCAGAGGGTTCACTGTGACTTCAGTCAGGATGTGTAGTCAGGCTCTTTGTCACAGGTGAAGTCCAGACTGCAGCAGTTATTTTCTCTGTACCTGGACTGCCTTGTGTGGAAGTCTGTGTACAAAAGCTGAGTGCATCTCATTCCCCTGAGGTCTCTTAACAGTGTGTCATTCTAGTCACAAGCTAAGAATATTGTGCAGGAGTTGAGAATCCATGATGTGTAACACTCAAAGCGCCAGCAGTGGCCTCTGAAGTCATGAGAACAATAATTTGGGAGGGGGAGATGCTATCTGAAGCATTTATTATTTCTGATAGTGGCTCCCAGCTGCTAACAGTGATGTTGATCTGTTTTCTGAACAGGCTCATGAAGCATGTGGCCCAATGGAAATTGATTCTGCTTTGAATACAGTCCAGACACTCAAAAGTGAACTGCAGGATGCAAAGATGGCAGCTATGGATGGGCAGTTGAAACCTCTCCCAGGAGAAACTGTAATTGAGGAAGGATATTCTTCATTAAAAAACAAACAAAAAGTCAGCTGTTAATTCTTTTTAAAAAAGTTTTAGAGGCAAAACAAGTCATGAGGCTTTGGATAATCATGACACTGATAGGATTTTCACTAGTTCTCTGAAAAGGAGTGTATATTCCTACTGCACCAGAAGCACGTTCTGTAGCAGAATTACTCATAGGACTGTAGGGCCCCCTTCTCTATTGTACAAATTACAGTTCAGTAGCAGCAGTGTTTCTGTCTTCTCTTGTCAAAAAGAATTTCTTGTCAATAGTGACAAAGATGAGAGCTCAATAGTTCTGAGACTGCCAGCCCTGGTAGACCTCAGAAGTGAAATGTTTTATTTGGCAAAAACTCCCTTCTCAGGTGAAGGTGTTGATTTCCATTGCTAATTATAAAATAGTTCTGTTGTTCATATTATCTCATACGTTAATTGATTTCACCCCAGACAGATAAAACATGTTAGTCAGGTTTCAGAGGAACTCTGTGTTTGGTAGCTGAGATAAAATCTTGGGTTTTGTGGAAAGAGGAATGTTTTAGTACTATTAGAAAACAAGTGCACTTTAGCTGATCTTAGAAAAATCATTTTGTCCTTTTCAATTTTTCACAGCTTGAGAAATGTGCCCAGGACCTGGGAAGTACATCCAAAGCAGTCGGTTCATCCATGGCCCAGCTGTTAACTTGTGCTGCTCAAGGCAACGAGCACTACACAGGTAGTGTTTTCTTCATAATGTCCCTGGGAAACCTCTGCTTTCCATAAAATACTGGATAGAAGGTTTTCTATTCACAGGCTGCTTACATCAAGGAATTACATCTTTTTTTTTTTTATTATTATTATGTTGACAGTGAATTGTGGAAAGTTACTAGGAATTGCTAGTGTGGATAACATGCTTCATAACAGAATACTGCTGCAGCCTGCTGTGTGTCTGTATGTAATCAGAATAGGTTGAGACATCTGTTGTTTTTGTAAATATATACCACTGAAACTCTGTGAAGGACAGAAATAAAATGTAATGCAAAAAGGTCAGTGCCACTGGAAACATTGCTGTGTCCTTTCAGAAGGTTAAAAGGGTCTTGGGATATTTTTTGAAGCACAGGGTGCAAACATACTTGGGATAGCTTGATGTTTAAAACTGCATCTCTTACTAGATGGTCCCAGTTTACAGGTGTAATGCAGGTAGTCTCTCTGACTCATTGATCACATTTGCATAGTTTGAGTTAAAACCAACAGGGAATGTGGGCACACAGATTCTGCAATTTGTTGTTGTACCAGTACTTCTAGAAACCCCAAACACCTCAATAAGGAAAATGCTGTTTGCAGGAGGCAAAAAAAGGTTTGCTCTTAGATGGTAACATGTTCTGTCTCCTTTTTTCTGCAAGACATGGAAACTGTTGATGCAAATGCCACTGTAGGTTTTTATTTTTAATATTTCTGATCAAATGCATTATGGCAATTACAGCTTCATTGGATATAATTGCATCAGGGCTATACAACTTACAGTTGCTTTCATTTGAAGCAGATGTAATTGCATTAAGATGGCTTGCATTTCTACTACATATTCATGCAGAAGTTAGCACTGGGTATCTGGTGAAGGAATACAGATACTTGTAGCTGATATCAAATAACTGAATCTAGTAGCTCTCAACATCAAGCTGTAAGAGCTGTTTGGTTGGGAAATCCTACAGAGCAAGAAGTTCCTTTTCAAACCTCACATGACTATTTTCTATCTCATACTGCCTTGTTATGCAAAAATTGTTGTGTGTTCCAGCTGAGATACTGTGATGTTCTGTTCTTTCTCTGTGATAAAAAGTCTTTACACCTTATATTCACTGTTTGATAATTCCCTCTTGCCTGCAACTGTCACAGTAAGTTTCTTTTGGCTTCATACTGAATGTCATTGCAGAGGATAAAAGCAGTACCAAACTGAATGCAGTCAGACCTTTTAATCTGGTGGTGCTGTGACAAATTAAGTCCAACTTTAAAGATGCTTACTGGTACTCTAAAGACAGGAAACAAAATGTGTGGGTATTTTTCCTGAAATTGTCTTTAAAATAAGAACGTAGAAAGCTCTCTGTGGCCTGTCAAATGGAAAGGCTGTTACTGCAATGTGGGCAGTGCTGTTCCTCTACCTAGCTTGGCTTTGCTTTGACACATAACTTGCTTTACATGATCTTCTAAAGTTTCTGTGTTTAAAAATGTTCAGTTGATCAGAAGAGAAAATGTTAAAAGGCACTGATGTGAAAATGGCTGCTGTGTGGGTTGTATTTGGTGGTGATGTCCCTTTTTCTAAACATTTCCAGTAGGGATATTAGAACATTCTGATTACTTTTAATGCCTAAATATGGGTAACCAAGAGGTCTTGTACAGCAAAAGTGAACCTTTTCTTTAGCTCTATTTTGGTAGGCATAGTGTGATTTTAACATTCTTATTCAAAATATACCACCTACATTGTGTGCTCAATATGGTCTTTTAGAAGACTATTTTCATTAATTTTCATTCAGGGCTGAATTAAATGTCAAAAATAGAAGAATGGGACCATTATTCATATAGTCATGGTGTTTGGGGGATATTTACTTCATGGCTTCAGTGCAGACAATGATGCTGTGTCTTTCAAGTCTGTCCATGTTTGAAGATTTTCTTTCAAACTGCATTTGCAGTGTTGTTTTGCGATGGAATCATTGCCTGCAAATTCACCTCTCATAAAAATACAAAGATCGTCTTTAAGGGTACTAATGGAATCCTTGGTGAAATCTGAACATAGGAGTGGCTGCCAGAGAAACTGCTCAGGCTTTGAAGACGTTGGCACAGGCAGCACGAGGGGTTGCAGCATCCACCAGTGACCCTGTGGCAGCACATGCCATGTTGGACTCGGCAAGGGACGTCATGGAAGGCTCCGCTATGCTTATTCAGGAGGCGAAGCAGGCTCTGGCTGCACCAGGGGATGCAGACAGTCAGCAGAGATTAGCCCAGGTAATTTGCAACTTCAGCAGCTACATGAATTAGCAAACACCCAATGAAATGACTTAGAACGCAGCATTAAATAATGAGAGAGGGCAGGAAATAAGGCTGCAAGGGATGTCAGCTTTCTGTTCCTTCCAGCAGCTCTCAGATAGTAACATCATGCTGATGTTAAACAGTGCAGACAGTGAGAGGTATGGTATTCTAGTAATCTTGCAGAAAAATAAATTTATACAAAGATGCAGTCAGGTGCTTTTACCCAGAATGTGTTGGAGTAGGCTGCTTGACTGCAAAAATGAAACAACTCTTAAACTGATGATTATCAAATCAAGGATCTGTATTCATGTTCTGTTCAAAAAGTTGCATGTTTTCTACACGTGGCACCACTGCTTTTGAAGACTTTAAGGAGTAACAGGGTCTTTTTTACTGTTGGTTTTTTTTTTTTTTCCTGTATTTGAAATAATTTTTTATGAGGAGACATTTGTTTTAATTGGGGCTGTCTGAAAAAAAAATAGCATGCAAAGGATTTCTGTGATCACCACATGGTTAACTCCAGGGGCATCCCCTGATCTGCAGTGCTGCAGCCTTTCTCCCAGGTGCCAGGAGCAGTTGTGGAGCTGCCCTGCCAACCCTGTCCTATCAAATGGGTGAGGGGAAATAATGACTGCTGCTAGCCTGCAGGTGAGCAAACCAAGAGAGCTGCAAGTCTCAAAAATGGCTTTACTAGGACTGAAATGTGTGAATTGCTGGCTACAGAATGTCCCTCCTACGAAATAACTGGCCACTTAAAGCTTTTTCAGCGTGGGTTTGTTTACTTGTGTGTTGTAGGTGGCAAAAGCAGTGTCTCACTCCTTGAATAACTGTGTGAATTGTCTGCCTGGACAAAAGGATGTGGATGTGGCCTTGAAGAGTATTGGGGAATCTAGCAAGAAGCTCCTTGTTGATTCGGTGAGATGTCTTTTAACACAGAAATAACTTGCAGAGAGCTGAAAAGCAGATCTGGGTTCCCCATGTGTCAGATGATTATTTAGTATACTTAATGCCCTAAGTATGCTTCACATAAGTTTTGTTTGAGGGTATGCAACTTGAAGTAGCTGCTGCTTTGGCTGAAATACTGTTCTGGTGTATGGGAAGGGTGAAATGTGTCTGTGGCTTGTGAAGGCAATATTAAAGTTGTTGTCATAGATCCCCATTAGTTTGTTTTTTTGAAAATGCCAACTGTGACCTAACATTTTGAAGAATACGAAAATTATAATCCATCTCTCACCTTGAAGTTGTCAGTTCAGTTTAGGGAGCATTGTGATCAGTCAAAAAATGTTTGGTGCATCTGTTGTGGTTTTGTGCAAGAAGTATTATTATATTTCTGTTTAACTGCATCCATGTGAAAAAAACCCCAAAACAGCCCTTTGTGCACTGCCAGTTCCATGAAGGGCTGGTGTGATGTGACAGACAATACAATCTCTTACAGCTACCTCCGAGTTCTAAGTCATTTCAGGAAGCTCAGAGTGAACTGAACCAGGCAGCAGCAGACCTGAATCAGTCAGCAGGAGAAGTTGTCCATGCTACAAGGGGCCAAAGTGGGGAACTGGCTGCAGCCTCTGGAAAATTCAGTGATGATTTTGATGAATTTCTTGATGCTGGTATTGAAATGGCTGGCCAAGCACAGGTAAGTGTTGGGTTTTTTTTTATATTGCTAATTGGGACCAAGGATTGCTGTGGGCTTTTGTTATCTTGCAGTGCAGTATCTTGGAGAAGATTTGGAATAACAAGTGTCAACATACAAAAAAGTGTCATGTACCAGGAGACCTGTTGCCCCTTGTCCTATCATTGGATGTCACTGAGAAGAGCCTGGCTCCATCCCCATGACACTCACCCTTTACATATTTATAGACATTAATGAGGTCACCCCTCAGTCTCCTCTTCTCCAAGCTAAAGAGACCCAGCTCCCTCAGCCTTTCCTCATAAGGGAGATGTTCCACTCCCTTTTTATTTATTTATTTGCTGTGATAATGCAGCACTCCCCTGTAATTGTATGTACATGCAGGTTTTCCTTTCCAAGCAAGGCTTAAAAGAAGTAGTAGAACATCCAGGTTGGGATGCTTACCAAAGCAGGCTTATAGAAACACATTTTCTTGGTATAGAGGGATCTGCAGGGATCTTTCTGTGTGAGTAATCCCAGTTAGATGCTAGAGACCCTGTGGGTTCCACAGAGGATGCTAGAATACAGAGGGTGTACACTGACAATAATGTGTATCAGCTGTGCCAGGCAGAGACACATGAGAGTTTGACAACAAAAGCATTATTCAATAAGTAGCAAAGTTTCTCCATTGCTGATTTGTGAATACTGCCATTGTTAGAAACCAAGCTGTTTGTTAAATGGGTTCCTTTTTCTGTTCTGGAAGTGAGGTTAGAGGCACCTGAGTGAAGAGCAGCTTTAGTCCATGTCCTCCTCTGGACTGTGGTCCCCCTGCACGTCAGTGGTTTCACATGGATGAACAAACTGGGTTTCCAAATGTGTTTTTAGCACAGTCTCATTATTGCAAACTCTGCACTTAATGTTATGCTGCTGTGGCTTTCCAGACTAAAGAGGACCAGATTCAAGTCATAGGTAACCTCAAGAGCATCTCTATGGCTTCCAGCAAGCTGTTACTAGCTGCCAAGTCTCTGTCTGTTGATCCTGGAGCTCCTAATGCCAAGAACCTCTTAGCAGCAGCAGCAAGGTAAGGAAGTGTTGCTTGCTTTAGGTTTTCCCAAGATATTTACTTTTCTCTGTGATATTCATAATGTGTATTTATATTCTTCTACTATTGACAGTTAACTGAGTGGTTGGAACCTGCAGTTCTATTTTAATGACAGTAGGCTGGAATAAAACTGCTTATTCTGGAGTAGTTCCTTAACTGGCATAACTTGTTCCCTTGGTGGAAGTAAGAACGAGCAGTTGAAGAGTTGGCTGGGTTTTTGAAAGGGAGTAGTGTGTTTTACCTGCTGATTTTATAGCATCTTTGTTCTGACAAGGCAGCAGCTAACAGGAAGCCTCTCAATCCCTAACAAAGAAAAGAAATTGAATAATGTTCTTATATAGAATGTGCTGAAAAATCCTGTTCTGGCTGCCTATTGCTAACAGTGTGTGTGTGTGTATGAAAGAACACTTGAAAGGGTTAGATGCTGTGTTTATTTGGTGGAAGATACCCTTATTTTAAGGATTCTGTCAACCATGCCCTGAAATTCCTCTTGTGAACCCTGTTTCTCAGTCAAGGTGCTCAGTGTTTGTGTGAAAAATAACACCACATTTCAGTGTTTAACTGGATAATCATGTCTCCTTCACATTGTCAAATCCTTTTCACGATGTCTTGTTTCCAAATTAACTTTTTATTCAGTTGTCTGCCTTTGTAAGTGGAATGTTCAATATCAAACTGGCCACTTGATTGTGTCTCTTTTAAGACTTCTCGGGTGCTAGCTGAGAAATCAAGTTAATATCAGAGCTGGAGAAGTGCTAAAATACCTTTTAGCAGTTATGTCACTGTGCTGGTGTAGTGGGCTCCCCTTTGCCTGCTGTCAGATGGTGTGTTCTGCCCTTTGTTAATGTCTTCCCAGTGCCACCAGCTTGGCTGCTGGGCTCACCCATGTCTGGCAGTGGGTCTGCTGGAGCTGACTGGAACCAGCTGTGCCCAGCACAGGGCAGCCCCTGCCCTCTTCTCACAGAGGCCACCCCAAAACCTTGCCACAGACACACAACACACTTGTGAAGCTTCCATTTCTTCTGCACTAACTTCTCAGTTGTCCATACTGAAGGGATAGGTTTTTAGGTGTGGATCACTGTCCAATGCTTTAGTGAGAATGTTTTTGCTTCTGTGAAGCTTGTTAAAGAGGTCTGTAGGTGTACTGGTTAACATACAGTTAATCTGCAAACACTGAAAAGACAAAATGTAGAACATCAAAGTTTTAAGTCTTTATGCAGTGCACAGTTAGTGAAACAAAAGTTTTAATAAGGATAGTTTAACTTGAAAATACACTTTTTTATTCCTTCTACTTTCCCTAGAGCTGTGACTGAGAGTATAAACCAGCTCATCACGCTGTGCACCCAGCAAGCTCCCGGGCAGAAGGAGTGTGACAATGCACTCAGAGAACTGGAGGTATGATGACATTATGAAAAAGATGGGCCCCAAATGTTTGTTTTCTTTGTTTTCTTTGTCAGATTAGCTTCTGTCACGGTCTTCTCACGTGATATCTGTGGCAGGGGGTTTAACTGCATGTGAGATAAGCACAGAATCTCTGTGAACATCTTGTAGTTTTGGGCAGAGTGAAATTTGTTGCCCTGTCCCCATCTCCTCTCCCCTGCCCCTCACAAGGTACAGTTCAGTCCTCATTAGTCATACTTACTGTGAAGTCAGGAAGAATCATGCAGAGATGGATGTTCCAGCAGCACACTGAAGGGAGCTGCAGTATCTTGATTTTGGAAAGATTAAAAGTCTTTTCTACCTGATATTTGGCAGAAAATAGTGTTTCTCCAAACAAGATAACACTGGTATAAGGAGGATGGTTGTGATGGTGTATGTTCTTCTCAGCTCCATATTTCAGACTGTCACTAATCAGAGTACCTTTCATGATTTCAGACAGTTAAGGGAATGCTGGATAACCCCAATGAACCTGTGAGCGATCTCTCGTATTTCGATTGTATTGAGGGCGTAATGGAGAACTCAAAGGTAATTTCCTTCTCCCACCTCTGCCAACTGTGAAGTTTGTTTTGATTATTGACAGCTTGCACATGCACATCAAACATGTTAGAAACACAGCACAGTGTTTATAGCTAAAATGTATTTGTAAATATAAAATGTATATCAATAATATATAAATTATTGATATACAATATAATTATATATTATATATATATTATATATATATAATAATAAAATATAAAATGTATATCAAAATTCCTTGATAAAACAGCCTGAGATAGCTCTCCTACAGGTGAACTCAACTTTTCATCACTCAGAAGGCGTATTGCCTCAGTTAGAAATTTTTTATGAAGTGACTGGTGTGCCATGCTGTTGAAGTTTTCCTCCCTCTCCTGTGTACTAGACAGCATGTCGTACTTACACGATATATTGTGACTGCAGCCATGGTAGAACAGCCCAAAGCATAAGTGGGAGGCTTGGCAGTCGTATCGTTTTGCTCAAAACACTTCAGAGAAATGCCTGAGCAGTCCAAATATTCTGGCACATCAGAAAATCTGGGTGAAGTCTCTTGTTTTTAAGCAAACTGTCTTTGAAACTTTGCTGTTGTTGCCCTTATTATTTGATGTGTTGGAATTGTTTCAGATCACTCGTTCTCTAAAAGAAAAAGTGCTTAATGGGTGTGCACGTTGTGCATCTAATGCTGCAGTCAGATCTTATCTTGAATTTTAAAAGAAAATAAACTGAATTCATTGGGAGGCACTGTGGGAATTCAAGTGTATTCTGGCATTCAGATGGTTCCAGCAGACTGGATGCAATCTCATTTCCACTGAGTTTGGGGGCCAGAAAATGCTGGATGTCTCAGCAGCAGCTGCAGGACTGGCTGTCACGTTCTGCAGGCTGTGAAATGCACCTGGGGCCAGGCTAGCTGTGATGGCTGGTGGATGACAGCAAAAATAAGGAGAGTTAATTCTGCATCCTCACAGTCATTTGCACTATAATGGTGTCTCTATTCGGCCCTGTCAGTCCAGTGTTGATCTGCACACTTTGTCCCTTTGTGCCTGCTGGTTGGTAACTAGCTAACACTTCTGGAAGACAAGTCCAAGAGGTTGGTGGGCCAGAACTGGCTCCAGGCCAGGAATCACTTGCCTTTGAGTGGTAGGAAAGCATATTGGGAAGGTAACTATGTTTTTGTTTTTTTTTTTTAATTTCTGAGGTTCTTGGAGAATCAATGGCGGGCATTTCCCAAAATGCAAAAACTGGGGATCTTTTAGTCTTTGGAGAATGTGTTGGAGTTGCATCCAAGGCTCTCTGTGGCCTCACAGAGGCAGCAGCTCAGGTAAGCTACTGAAGTCTGTAAAGCAAGTAGATGTTCTTATTTTTTCAGAAAGCTCACGTTGTGGGTGTGTAAATCAGATTCACTTCCCTGTGACCAAACAAGTGATGACCTTGTACTGTGCAGTGTGCTCTGTGTAGGTCCACAGAAACTGTGCATACGTTGCAGCAGAGTGCAGAAACATGCATTTTTTATAAGGAGGGGAAATGACATCGAGAAGGAAACTTTTCTGAGAATAAAGCAATATGAGAAGTGCAGCATGTGGAATTCCTGTTTGCAGCTCAAAGCCTGAACTGTTGCATCATAGAGAAGCACACGAAAACCAGCCATAGTTAAAATGAAAGAATGGAGTTCTATTTAGTTTGTAAAAATTCATGAGGAGCACTACTGATTTCAGACATTTAAAGTAATAAGCAACCTGTTTCAGCTGTTGAGATACTTTCAGAGTGAGTGAAATTCTTGAGCTACTACAACAAATGAGTGTGGAACTGGTCACTGTGGTTTCATTGAACTGATAGCTGGATGACTTGGACTCTTGACAGCTGACACAGCACTGAGCCTTCAGTGAAGGACTGGGCTGTGGGGGGTCCTGCTCTGCATCTGGAACCTGCTCATTGATTTCCCCAAATGTGGAATGTCTCAGTGTGGACTCAGTCTCTTCCACATCTAACTCTGTGTTGCCTTAGTGACATAATCAAGGTGACAGATAATTGTATCTGCAGTGGAAATTCATCAAGAAATCTTCAAATACCATTTCAATAGCTCAGACAGTTCCTCCTTGTTGAGAGGCATGAATATTTTATTTAATTGAGAAAGAAAGTTTGGCCATCAGACATCTTGAGCTGTAGTGAGACCAGCAGCTGCAGACATGAGGGGTCCTACACTTGGCAGTAGTGCATTTTCTGTGAATTGTTTTTTTTATGTAGGCTTGATGAAAACTCTCACCACCTTCAACTGTGGCTAATCCAGTAAATAATATGCTGATGCTTCTGACTATTAAAGCTCTTTCTGTTGGCTATGCAAGTGAAAAATAATGTTTTCAGGCATACCAGCTGCTTTAACAGTGGCCAGTTTTGTTTTGACTAAATACATTTCACAAATGTAAGGGTAAGTTTTCGTGGTTTCAGAAGATTGTGGATATATATTCCTTCTAAAAAAAAAAAAGGTAATAGTACTTAACAGTATGACTTCTGGATAATCTCTGACCACCATGTGCTATGACATATGGGAAGCTTATCAAAGAACCAAGATGGATTTAGCATTACTTCTTACAGTTTTCTTCCTTTCTCCATTTCTAGGCTGCTTACCTTGTTGGCATCTCGGATCCAAACAGCCAGGCTGGTCAGCAGGGTCTTGTCGACCCAATTCAGTTTGCCAGAGCCAATCAAGCAATCCAGATGGCTTGCCAGAACTTGGTAGATCCAGCAAGCAGCCCATCACAGGTGATTACAGAGCACTGCAGTGGGACCATCATTGTTAGGACATGTGACGTCGCTTGGTTTGTGACCAAAGGGGCTCTGGTTTGAACTGTGACTCTGCAGAGCTAGAGTGCTCTTTGACACCGTAGCTGCAGAGCTGCTTTCATGCTCTTTGACAATCTGCTGCTTCTGTGCCATCTCTTTTTACAGGTATTATCAGCTGCCACAATTGTGGCCAAACATACTTCTGCCTTGTGCAATGCTTGTCGCATTGCTTCATCAAAGACAGCAAACCCTGTTGCCAAGAGACATTTTGTGCAGTCTGCCAAGGAAGTTGCCAACAGCACTGCTAACCTGGTTAAAACTATCAAGGTACAAATGCTGTTTAATTGTGCTTCCTTCTTCCTTTGTGGGTTTCATTTTTTTTTTAGTGGTTTTTTTTTCTTTCTTTCTTTTACGTTGGGGCAGAATCAGAACAGTTAGAAATATCTTTTTACCTTCTGTGATATGTATCATTTAAGAAGTCATTAATTATGTTTTTGAAGCCCTGAACTGGAGAACACGTTCAGTTGTGTGACTGTGCTCTAGTCAGGATGGTGAGGTTTGGGCAATGCTGGTATTAGGAGAGGCAGCTGTCCCCTCTGGTGTGTGACACCTCTGTGTTGTTGTACTTAATGAGCTTGTACCACGAGAATGATTTGCAAACAACTGAATGTGAAAGTTTTTAATGGTTTTATGTTGCTGCTATTTAACAGTGTCTTGTTAATAAGAGTCTTTTATTTTTGAGATACCTTCCTGCAGTTTGGCAGGAGGTGGCTTTTCTTCATGCAAGCAGGGATAAGACTTGTTAAGCCAGAGAGGACTCATGATTCTAAACCCTTCTGGAAGCCATTACCTGGTCTGCTACTGAAAGTGTTTTAAAATAGTTATGCTCTTAGGACTGGAAGGTTCTATTATGTTACACAGAAGGTCCTGCATGTTGAAATCTTTCCTGTAAGATCATGAAAGCGATCAGCTGACTTCTGTGAAAATGAGAGCAATAAATTGTTAGTTTGCTTAAAAAAAAACAAAACAAAACAAAATAAGATCAGTCTATAGGAACGAACCACCTTGTTAGCCACTTCCAGTTTTACGCTTAGAGTCAATAACCAGCTAAGCAAAGAAGCACCATGCTTTAAAGGATCACATTCTGGGCATCAGCCCTGTTGGTGGAGGAGCTTTCACATGTCATAAGCACACAAAAGTTTACAATTATGAAGAACTAAACCATCTTTCTTCAGTTTTGCAAAGAAAGCCATTCAGACAGAACCCAATCCTGATTTAATTTCCAGGCCCTGGATGGTGATTTCTCTGAAGAGAACCGCAACAAGTGCAGAACTGCTACTGCCCCTTTGATAGAGGCTGTGGAAAATCTGACGGCATTCGCTTCAAATCCAGAATTTGTCAGCATACCAGCACAGATCAGCACTGAGGTAAGGCAGGGCGTTGCACTTCAGCCCTCAAAAGCTTGGAAATGTTGAATTAATCATGTTTCAGAAGGGAGCAAGTGAAGACCTGATGTCTCTCTGTGGTTTTGGGTGTTCATAGGGCATTCTTTGCTTAACCACTGACCTTGGATTTTGCACCAGTAGGATAAAACTAGTTAGGCTACAGTAAGGGCTTCCAGTCTCCTGTTGAAGTGATACGGTACAGGTGACTCACATGTCTTATTAGCTGGATTCTTCCATGTGATAACGTGATAAATATCCCTTTTCCCCTCGAGAGCAGCTTTAGCAAATGGAATGTATTTAGTTCTGAAAAGGACTGAAGGGACATCATTGAGTTTTTTCCTTTCCAAAAGTGGTGCAATCATGAGGACAAGAAGCAGGCTTTCTGGGAAAAATAACTTTCTGTGTTCTTGAAGCTGTGGGGCTGTAACAGGGATCTCAGCCTGCACTCCAGGCTCTGCCAGTTCACTGGTGACAGAACAGATAGGGAGGTGATGGCTCAGAGTCTTGTAGTCCAAGTAATTCCTGGGAAAAGGGGCACACGTGGTTGGGTCTTGGAAGTTTTGTGACAAAGTTTATCTTCAGTTATATGTCTGTAGTCTACAATTAGACAAGGGTCATCGTTTCTTCCTGTTTCTCAGCTGGGTGGTGCCTTTCTAAAGTGTTTCTTAAGCCAGAGAACACAGTTGGGCTGCAGTGATTTTAGTTCTATTTCTGTGTTGACTATCCATGAATGTAATGGTGTGGTACAAGAAATTATAATGCCATTTTAATGCTGTTAAACAGATTTTTAGGAGCAGAAATTGTGGACAAACTCAAATAATTATTTAAGTGTTCTTTTTGCCCTTGTACCTTTCTGACCACAGGGATCACGAGCACAGGAGCCAATTCTAGTTTCTGCTAAAACAATGTTGGAGAGCTCGTCTTTATTGATCAAAACTGCTCGTTCTCTAGCTATCAATCCAAAAGACCCTCCCACGTGGTCTGTCCTAGCTGGGCATTCCCATACTGTCTCAGATTCTATCAAGAGTCTTATCACCTCTATCAGGTATGTCTTCTGTAGTGTCTTTTTTGTGTCCACATTGAAGCCACAATAGTTGAGTAGTCATTCATAAAGAATAATCCTGTATGGCCATTAGCACTGTGGTATTTTTCATTAATGGAAGTAATTTATTCAGTGATGCAGCACATCTCCCCAGTTACACTGGGTGTTTGGTTGCAATTGATGACTGCAGCACTCTGCAGCGTAGGGTTGTTCTTTGTTTGCTTTCTGTTTCCCTTGCCTGGTTTTACCTCTGATACAGTTTAAGGTAAATGTAATAGAGAATGCTGTAGAATAAATAAGGTGTAGCTAATAACACCTCCATGCAGATCACGTACCAACACACAGAATGTGGGAAACAGCTTTGTATAAATTAGCTTTTCTATCTGTTCTTTACTCTAGTGTTCTTGGTTTAGTTGCAAGAAGGCTGTAGCAAGAAGCAAATAGTCCAAAAAATAAAGAATAAACCTGCATATCCCTTTCCTATTGAAAATTTTGAAGTGTAGTTCTGCACTTAACCTCTTAATATTGATTAAATCAAAATGGTGTGAAAACTGTGAACTAAGGAGTGTTTCCAGTTTCATTGACTGGAACAAAGAACAAAGCCAGCTGTGTCCTTGTGGCTCCCCTCCCGTGTGCTTTATGAGATGTCAGGCAGTGAAGCATGCTTTGTGCATTCCTGAGAGCTTGCCTCCTTCCCACCACGCTCAGCTCACTGTCCCTGTCCTTCAGGGACAAGGCTCCAGGGCAGCGTGAATGTGACTTCTCCATTGATGGGATCAACAGATGCATCAGAGACATTGAGCAGGCGTCCCTCGCCGCCGTCAGTCAGAGTCTGGCCACCAGGGACGACATCTCAGTCGAGGTAAGGGAGATGGAACAGGGAAATGCTGAGCAGCCTCACGTGCCCTGCTGCTTTTACTGCCATTTGGAGATTTGGAGCTGATCACTCTGCAATCTGCCAGTGAGGGGAGAAGTGTTCTTACAGGAACCTTTCTAGGCACAATCTCATGCTGGCCAAATTACTTCTGGGAACATACCAGAATCACCAGGCAAAAGTAGGGGTGAAAGCAGTTATTTTTAGCCACAACCCACATCTTACTCAGATATCCTCTGCTGATGTCACCAACTGATCGTGTTTTTCTGGTGCCTTGCCACGTGGCAGGCAGGGTCTTTCTGCAACTTTCAGATGTCTGCTGTTGTAAATGTCAATGTCATTTTTCCTCAATGCCTATTTTGTCATTAATTAAGTGAAATCTGGAGTTGATGTTATATTCTCATTTTTAAAGCTTCCTTCCTTCACACTCCTCTTCTCACACTCTATTGTAATGTGGACCAAACCTGTCCTATCTCTTTATCTCATTGAGGAAGGGCTGGCATGCTGGGCTGCCTATGGAAGGTCAGCAACTCATGATGAGATGCTCAGCTTGGTATTTAGTGTCTCTGTTCTATCTGCTTCCTGAAACTGCACATCTACTCGTGTGCTCCAGGGCTTTCTTCAGGCTGTAACTCTGCATGCTGGAAACACCTCAGACCAAATGAAGCTGTATGAAAGGATTTGTTACAGGAAGTATGTCATACATATTCTGTTGTATTCAAATGGTGAAGCTATCTTGGACACCATGTCAAAGTGAAAGGAACGCTACTGAAAATGGCAGTTATTCATAAAGCAGTACAGGAATGTAACAAAGGGCAAAAATACTATTTATTTTCCCTTGCCTTGTGTGAGAGTGAGCTAAATCCCAGCAGCTGCCAAGGTGTTAAGTGCCTCTGAATTAAAAGCCAGTATTTATGTCTTGACAAGCCCAGCAATGTGCTTTTGTTATGCTCCTGTCCCACAGGCAGCATTCAGGAGGTCAGCCCTCATCTCTGTCCCTCACAGATATGCCATATATTTCCTTTGTTTTTCCTTATCAGTGAATTTCTCCTGCTAGCTTCAAAGTCTACAGCTGAGCTTTTTGCTCTGGTGCTGTATTGGCTGCTTTGAAGAATTTTTCTTCCCATTGCAATCGGAGCTCCTGCTGGTTTCTCTGATTGCTGCAGTGATAGTAAATCTTTGCCTGGGCAAGAAGAGGTTTGGGGATTTCTTTGTCACATGGCAATGAGAAAGGAGACCTGCTCCTTGAGTGTGCTACTGCCAGCTGGATAGGAGGGACCATCTTCCTCCTCCTCTCCCCAGCCTTGGCACGTGGATCTGAAGAGAAGCAGGCCTCAGGGTTCTTGTTGCTGAAGCAGGGTAAAGGAGGAGAAATGAGCATGGGTGTGAAGAAGGCTTGCAGAGGGGATGTCTGCATCCTGCTGTAGCTGGGTCATTGGACAGTGCTTTGAGTGGTGATGGTTACGGTGTGATACAACTTGATAGAGGAAGAGCTCTGATAGTACCTGACAGTTTCTCTTTGTATTAGGCTCTGCAGGAGCAGCTGACATCAGTTGTCCAGGAAATTGGCCACCTCATCGATCCCATAGCTACTGCAGCTCGAGGAGAGGCAGCGCAGCTTGGGCACAAGGTACTGGGCTGACGTGGTGAAGGTATTTGGTATCTGGGACAGTTGGACCTTAGGGGACACCATGACTTAGTAGCTTGGTCACTGCCTGCAAAAGAGCAGAAGAAAGCGTGTAGAAGGAAGATCTGGGATTTCCAAGTACTTGGAGCTGAGGCCAAATAAACCTGTTTGTGTTCTGGGGCATCGGAAAGATATTTTCACAGAGGTTTTTTGTTGAGCAGCAGATTGGTGGAGGAAGGACAAGTGAAGACGGGGGCGGGGAAAGCAAATACTGGAGGGTGGAGCGCAGCATGATAGGTGTCCCTGCCTCTGCTGCTGCAGCTAGCAGCTGTGCACAGGGGTAAAGGCTGCTGTCACTTGTGCTGTTTGAAAGGTGACTGCAGGTGGTGGGGACCATCACAGTCCAGGTGGGTGGGGAAGGTCACAAAGGTATCATTGGAACAGGTGTATATAGACCAGAGGTGGGCCAGTGGAGGAGTCTGGGGAAGGTTTGTCAGACCCTGTCCTGATTCAAGGTTGCTACGGCATTCCTGGGCCAGCTCATGACAAAGTGAGGAGGGAAGGATGGGAGAGGCACAGAGGTGACCTCGCTCTACGCAGACCCATGGCCTGGGGCAGCTTCTGCACAGAGAGGGGAGAAGGGTGAGGGTTACATGTGACAAGCGGGGTAATGCCTGCTGGGCTCGTTCCACCTCCCCCAGGTGACACAGCTGGCGAGCTACTTCGAGCCCCTGGTGCTGGCGGCAGTGGGCGTGGCCTCCAAGACACTGGACCACCAGCAGCAGATGACGGTGCTGGACCAGAGCAAGACGCTGGCGGAGTCGGCGCTGCAGATGCTGTACGCGGCCAAGGAAGGGGGGGGGAACCCCAAGGTAAAACTGTGGGGTGAAACGGGGGTGGGAGAGGGGCAGGGACTGAGGGCATGGAAAGCATGCCAGGGGGGAAAGGCATTGCGTGGCTCTGTTCCCTCTAGCTACTTGGTAAATGAAAAAATAAATTGAAAATGAAATAAATAGAATTGGTCTGAGCGCTCTCTGGTGTTCGTTGTTCCCTCCTTGTCTCTCCCCCAGGCCTCCCATACCCACGATGCAATCACTGAGGCTGCCCAGCTGATGAAAGAGGCTGTGGATGATATCATGGTTACCTTAAACGAAGCTGCCAGCGAAGTGGGCATGGTTGGGGGTATGGTGGACTCGATAGCAGAGGCGATGAGCAAGGTGAGCCCAGGAACTCAGACCTTGGTTTCGTTTGGCAGTCACAGGCTGGTCCCCATTGTGCAAGTTGGAGGGGTTTGTGCTGCTGAGTGCCATCGATGTCAATCAGTGACTGGCATGCTCTGACAAGGAACCTGAAGATTCTTTGATTTTTCAGATTTTGAAATCAAACTGTTGAGCATGACAGTGCTTGCATTAGCAAACTGTTTGGAAATTGTCAGTAGAATTACTACAAAATAAGGTATTTATTTGTGCTTCCTTTTTCTACTTACATTTCACATTAGTCTCCTAAATGATTAGCAGGCCCTCCCTGAAGCAACTATAATTCTATAATTCTACCCCAGCAGAACCCAGACAAGCCTTTACCATGTAAAGGAGTCTTACATTATTTCCTTGCATTTTTTCCCGTAACAGTTGCGCATTCCTTTCTGCGCTCGCCGAGCACTACAGGTGGTTTGACCTTGCCTGAGAAGCTGACCTTGTGCTCATAAATTCTGCTCTCTACATTCTCTGCAGCTTCCTTGCTTGTAACATGGGCTAAAGTCTTTTTCTGAGTTTCTCCATGCATCGTGGTGCACTGTCTTCACTTGCATATTTTCAGAGAGAATATTATAAGGCTGAATATATACTCCACATTCAATATGTGTATAAAGTATGCTGTTTGTTATGACTGTATTATTTCTGCCATACTTTTCCCTCTTTCCTGCAGCTGGATGAAGGTACGCCTCCAGATCCCAAAGGAACATTTGTTGATTATCAAACCACTGTGGTGAAATACTCTAAAGCCATTGCTGTAACAGCACAGGAAATGGTAAGATACTTGGTTAGAACCACATACAAACTCTTCTGCTTACATACGGAACGTGAAGTGATTTGCACAGCGTTGTGCAACTCTTTATGGTGCTAATTTTCAATAACCTTATCTCTTCAGGGGTAATGAAGCACAGGAAGAGATGATTTTGTCAATTTAACTCTTGGATCTTAGTGGTGGGGCCGTAGGGGTGGCCCTCTATGGGAGGAGTGCTGGATTGTGCTGTGCTTCTTCTGCACAAAACCTTTTATTTTGGCTGGTTTTCTTTGAGAAGTAAAAGGAAAATATTTCACCTACACGCTTTTCATCAGCCAGCTTAATTGTCAGCCAAGTACCACCTGAGGTTTATTGGTGACTTCAGGTTACCCTTTCACGCTTTTTGTTTCATTTAGCCCAGGAAATAACATCCATTTTTTCAGTTCTCTGTGACACTTACGAATGAATGAGGATCAACATCTCAAATTGTTCTTTTCTTGCATCTCTGTGGTTCACCCAAGTTTAACAAAAGAAGAAAGGGCACTTGTTGAATCTAGATTTTCTGAACTAGTGTTTCACAGTAATGCTTACCATAACACATTTGCCTTTTGAAGAGTACTTCCATTGATTGATTGTTTTTAAGAGGCAAGAGGCCTACTTATGTGTGCTATAGATAAGATTGTTTAAAAAATTGATTGCTCTTGCACTCAAGACAGGTTGATTATTCTGCTAAGACATTGCAGCTTACTGGCAAACGGTATAAATTTGTCTAAAACTAGTTTTGCCTCAAGGATTGAATTTTGTGGCTTTTACTAACATAAATTGGAGACAGAATAAACTTCTTTGTTAAAAGGTAGGCTTTTTCTAGAGAGAGATTCAATTCTTTACACTGATGTTCTACCAAGGCATTCTGCATGGTCCTACCTATTTTTCCTTGGTCCTCTCCCTAGATCTTAGATATGTTTTGTATCAGTCCCCAGATTTTTTCCGTTTTCATGATCCGTAGCTCATGTGTGACAAAATAAGGTGACTGTGACACACAAAACCCACTTCCCTGCCCGGCCCGAGTAACTGTGTACCCGGTGTGTCACCCTACTGAGTCAAAGAGTGAATTACCAGCTCTAACTGCTGCTCTTTGATTACCCCTTACGTTCTGTGAGTGCCTGGTTACCGTGACTCTAATAAAGCATGTTTGCTTGAGTTTCCTCATGGAATTCTTGCTGGAGGACAGGTCCCTTACCCAGCAAGTGGTTTTCCCCATTTCACCAGTGTGGCCAAACAACATGTGTGCTTCTAAACTGGAGTGGATTAACAAATTATTCTCATGCCTGTCATTTTTCTTTTTCTCTTGCCTGTGTTCTTTTTTCAGATGACTAAGTCGGTTACTAACCCGGAGGAGCTGGGAGGACTTGCATCACAAATGACCAATGACTATGGGCATTTGGCTCTCCAGGGCCGAATGGCTGCAGCTACAGCAGAACCAGAGGAGGTCTGCAGTTTGTAGACCTCTTTATTCTCTGTACACGGTGGCATCGACATGGGTATTCTTTTACCGTAGGGAATACGATAAAAACAGAGCAAAGTGACCAGGGGTGTTGGCCTCGCTCCGTTGCGAGTGTTTCCACTGCCTTTGCTTTGTTACCACTTGTGCACACAAGCACTGTCTGCACTGTGTGTGCTCTGTCTGATAGACACAGGTTTGCTGACTCTGGCCCGCTCACACCTGGACCATGGGACAGGACAGCACATCTGTTCCCAGAGGGGTTTCATTTGGCCCACTAGAGAGTGATTGGAACTGTGACGTGAGCTGGGTCAACATTGTAGGCGTGCTTTGGTTATGCAGATCTGTCTTTTTTATGATCTACTTCTATTTTTGCTGATAATAGACTTTAAGACACAAAGCCAGGCAAAAACTGTACCAAGTTTGTTTTCATTGGATGGAAAGGAATTGAGGAGCGTAGCAAAATTATGTCTTTTCAAAATGCTATGAAATCTTAGAATATCAACAGTTATTTACATATCCCTGTAGTAAGTACAGTACAGTAAGTACAGTTTTCTTCTCATGGTTTGTGGAGAGATCTCAATTTTTGGTTTTGATACTGACCTTTCCCTCCTCCAAACATACTCTCTATTCAGTCTGCCTTCACAGGCTGGGGCAGAGCTGCCCGTAGTACTGCAGAGGATGTACTTACACACCTCAGTTTTACCACTGCTCACGTGCACAGATGTATGACGATAGGAATTAGGAGTTACTGCAAAATGTTTTCAGTGAACATTTGGAACTTCAAACCACCTTCCCTTCTGTGTCCCTTCAGCCCTCCCGTTGCTCTCAGTACCTGTGAATTATCTACAGAACAAGTTTTCTCCTAGGAGTGCTATGAATGGGCAGGTTTTTAATAAGACCTACGGATTATGTGAAAGACATAACATTTCAGTTCACAAGTGTGGCTTTTTCTGCTACAGTCCTTGTTATAAGAATTACTCAACCAAAGAACAGAAACCTTGTGTCAAAACCTTGGTCCAGCTTCAGATGTAAACAGCTTGTGATTACAGTGGACACTTCCATAGAAGTAGTAGGAGCACAAGTACCTTTTCCTGATGGGATATCTTTGGTACCTCAGAGTCAGAATATGATGCTGGAGAAGGGGCTTCCTACCACACAGTCTTATCCTCCCTCTGCTAACAGAGGGATATGCACCATTCACCTCCAGTGCATTAACTTGTTACAGGAGTCACTGCATATTCTCTGAGCACAATCACACAAATCTTCTCATCTCTCCCTTCTCATTGCGTGCCTCTGGTTATGGAGCACAGACAAACTTTGTCGAGATGGGGTAAGAGGGTATGTGACCATCACTGATGTGTCAGATTATCTAGATAAAGGACTCTCAAAGAGTTTTTGACTCTGTAATTCTATCCCACCGCTGACAGACTACTTGAGTGTTTCATGCTCAGTAGCTGAGTGAAAAGCAACAGCTTGCATTCAGCTTGATATTGTTAAATTGAATTACTGTTTCTGCACGTTACTTCCTGCCTGAAGTTGAAATAATTCCATTGGTGATGCTAATGGCTGTGATTCCTGCTTTTACTTACTAATCCAAATACACACCTGTATGCCTAAGTATGTGCAGGTACTAAAACTATTACATGTTTCTAAATAGGGACTGTGCAGCTTATGCTG
This sequence comes from Podargus strigoides, assembly GCA_028020825.1. Taxonomy (NCBI): domain Eukaryota; kingdom Metazoa; phylum Chordata; class Aves; order Caprimulgiformes; family Podargidae; genus Podargus; species Podargus strigoides. The sequence goes on from CM051663.1 coordinate 173,448,793, forward strand.
TAGGATTGTTAACACAGCAGCAGCATTGAGGGCAGGGTTTTTCACATTTCAGTGCTCCACATGTGTGTGGTCAGTTCTGGAGAGTTACTCTGTGCAAGAATCAAAACCTAACAGTGCAGAGTAAACGTGTACTTTGTGTGGATTGTAAATACCTTGAACGCAGCTCACGCTGACAGCCCTGTTCTGGGAGATGAAGTAGTGTTATTCAAATGTCTGCAGGCTTCTTGATGAAGTGGTGTGTGCTTGAGTTGGGCACACACACCTTATGCCTTCTCTTTCCTGGGTTCTGGTTCACAAGTGCTCCTGTTTCATCAGGAAGCCTTTTATAGGCTTGTGCTACATGAGTAGATGGTGTTACATCTGTCCTTTTTTTCTGGTCTCTGCAGAGAGTATAGCAATGGGTGGGGTATTATTGATACCAAAGATTCACCAGAGTGACTATGTTTCCATTTGTGTTGGCACATTGTACCAGTGTGACATTTATTTATTCACTTTCCTTTTGCTTCGTTTTTCCCTCTACCCCTTTTATCATCTAGATAGGGTTCCAGATCAGGACTCGGGTGCAAGAACTTGGCCACGGCTGTATCTTTCTTGTGCAAAAAGCTGGAGCTCTTCAGATTTGCCCTACAGACAGCTACACCAAAAGGGAGTTGATAGAATGTGCTCGTGCTGTCACAGAAAAGGTAAGACATCCCTCTATGTTGCCCCACAGTGCTTGTCCACTGAGCTGCCCCAGGAAATAAATCAGTCAAATTGGGTTCAGGATTGATTTAACTTCCCATTATAACACAATATTGGCTGAATTCCACCAAGTTTTTACTTTTCTTTCAAGTGTTCAGTGCAGTTCATGTGCTAGATTAGCCCATGATTAGTCCTTGCTTATGTCTCTTAATAAAACTTCAGCCTCATACCTGAGGTAGACTGGTCCAAAACTAATCCCTAAGCCATGAGGAGGTACTCCCCTGGAAATACTAAGTCCACGTGGATGGCCACAGTCACCAAGATGAGGTTGGTCAATGACATGTCATTTAATGTAGCTATGTCCTCCCTTTTTAAGACTGGACCAAGCTAATGCACTTAGGACTGCACCTTCCAACTGTCTGGGGTTTCTTGGTCTTTGCAAACATCCAGTTCAAACAGATGGCCTGGGTAGTTCAGCTTTGCTGAACCTTTTTGACAGCCTCTCTCTCCTTTGTTGGTCATGAACATGGAGAGTCAAATGTCAGTTCCTTTTAGATTTCACCAAACCTCACTTGTTCAGCCTGTGTTAGTGTGCTCTCAGCTGTAGAAATTTTCCACCCCCATGTTATGCCCCAGGAGTACTGGCAATTCCAAATTTTGGCAGGGGTAGACAGTATCTCGTAAGAAGAGTTAAAGCTGATGAAGAGAATAATAATGAATCACAGGGACAACCTATTCGGTGACAATTTTGATTCTGAACAGAACCTCAGGAAGAACTGTACTATTCCAAGTCAGTATATATATCCCCAGATGTGGATCCTTTCTTGCAAAAGCAAAATTTAGGACTGTAGTTCGTCATGAGAACAACATCCCAACTGCAGAGCTTTGTAAGTACAGCGTTAATTAGATGAAATTGAGATCTCTAGCTTTTATAGTGATCAAAGATGTTGGTAGATATAAAGCCATATATTGTCTTTCTACAATTTTCAATAAATATAATGATATTTAGTATCTGGATTCAGAGAGTGTATACTTGCTCTGATGTTAAAGATTTTATTGGTGTGCTGGACGTGACTCCTGGGGTGCTTGAGGCTGGTGTTTATTTGCACGTCAGGGAACAAGCAGTGATTTTTGTCTCTGACGTTTATCCTGGCAGAAGTTCACTACGTTACCTCTGACTGTATTTCCAGGAAGTTTTAACTGATGTGCTTCATTCTGGCTGAAAAGTGGACTGCCCAGCTGAAGTCCACTTCAAATTGGAGACAATCTTCAGTTGTCACAATGACTACTGCACAAAGAGAGCAAATAAGGGAAAGGGGAAGGAGAGGGTTGTTAAAGTTTGCAAAATGACACTGCAGAATGAATTTCCATTGTCAATTCCAGTCACGTTCAAGAGCTCACTTAACTTAGCATCCCATAATGAGGCTTTCTTGCAGTGACCACCTTGTTCCTTTGTGTTGTTTCCAGGTCTCCTTAGTTTTATCTGCCCTTCAAGCAGGAAACAAAGGCACGCAAGCCTGTATTACTGCAGCTAGTGCTGTGTCTGGGATAATTGCAGATCTAGACACCACGATCATGTTTGCTACTGCTGGGACCCTTAATGCTGAGAACAACGAATCGTTTGCAGACCACAGGTCAGTGCAGCTGAAAAAGATGGAGGAGTGCATGCACAGGGGAACAGTGGAACTGGCAGAAGCGACTGGCATGTGGAGATAAGCTTTTACCTGTCTAGATTGCCATGAATGAAATTAAATGAGGCAATGGAGTGAGAAGGGAGAGTGAGAGAGGACAGCAAACTTCACTTTGGTTATTTCTGTGAGGAGAGAATTTTAAAAAGCTAGGGAACGTCCTGCCAAGAGCACTTCCAACAGCCAGCTGCAACTAGAATGCTATTTTGGCTTTTTTTTGTTTTTATTCAAGCTGCCTCATTGCACAGGCTACCATGCACTATTATTCCAGTAGTGAAAATTAGCTGTCCATGACATTGAAGAGGAATCTCCTATATACTTTTTTCCAACAGCTGTTCTTGACTGTCTGCCTACTTGTCTTGCTAAACCCTGCTTATGGTTAATGCTGCTGTGGACAGCAGTGATGGAGATGGCAGAGCTGTGCCATATGTTTTCCCCTTTGGCAGACATAAGCCCATTTTCCCTTCAAGTAGCACCTGCAACAAAATAATCCCACAGCCTTTTTCATCACATGAAGAGATTTGCAGCATCTGACTGTTACTTGCTTGGCAATAAAACCCAGGGCTTCACAGCCAAGACCCTGACTTACTGCTTCACAGCCTAGTTGTCCTACACGACAATTGCGTGGCCAGCATTTCTTTCCTGCCTTGCCAGCTGCTCAAGAAGGAGGAAAGATGCAATGGTGTGTAAGTTGCTGCTGTTCTGCAGACTGAAAGTCAGAGATTTTCATACAGGTGCATTCAGTTCCATTTTACATGAGTGTGGTTCTGGTTCTCAGTTAATTTGGCTCGTTTGTGAAGTGCATACTCAAAATGGTTTCTTCTTTTACCCAAATGTTGCTTTGGGTTTGTTGTCCTGACGTGGCAGAACATGTATATGGTGGGGGTGAACTCTGACTAGCTCACACTCTCTGTTCTTTTTGCCACTCTTGCTGCTGCCTTCCCCAGAAATAATTGGTTTCCTTACAATATGCTGGTTAAGATGAAGGTTTGCTGTTACTTTCCTCACAGCATGGCTGGATTTTCTTTTGGTGTTAAAATGCAGTGCTCTCTTCTGCTATTGCCCTACCTCATTTCTTCCCAAGATGGGGTCATTTTAATAAACTGCCTTCCATCTAGCCCCAAATATAATGCTACTATTTTAATAGTTGTGTTGTCTTTTTTTTTTTCCTTTTACTTGCAACCTGGCCTGTGATATATTATCAGGAGTGGACACTGGCATGATGACTTACATCAGCTCTTTTATGTAGCTGTTAGTCACCATAACATTGCAAAACACATTTTTTTCTCTTCTCCTTTTCCACTTCCTTCTCTTGCTTCCTCTTCTTTTCTTTTCTTTTTTTTTGTTCTGTTTTGTTTTGCTACAGGGAAAATATCCTCAAAACAGCAAAAGCTTTAGTTGAAGATACAAAATTGTTGGTTTCTGGTGCTGCCTCGAGTCAGGACAAACTAGCACAAGCAGCTCAGTCATCAGCTAACACCATCACTCAACTTGCTGAGGTAGTAAAATTGGGAGCTGCTAGCTTGGGATCCAATGATCCTGAAACACAGGTGAGATGTTTTAGGATTTTTCTGATACTCTTAAAGACACCAGAGAGAGTTGTCATTTGATAAGACTTTGTGGGACTTCTGCTTTTAAGCAACACAATAGGGTTCTTTTCTCTTCTGGGACTTTTCTGGGTTTACTCAGACATCACTCTTTTTTTAGAATACAGTCAAGAGACTGAAGCCTTGAGTTGCACTAGACAAGCCTTCATATAACACTTTTGCTTTTATTTCATGGGTGTGTTCCAGCTGGGATGCTTTTGGCAAAGTATTTATCTTCTTTTTACTACGTTGTTATTGGACCCCTGACTCATCCCATTTTTGTTCTAAAGAGATTGCATGACTTTAGAGCTACTTATCCAGCTTACAAGTGGGCTGTGCACTATGTGTAACTTGTGTAGGCTAACCTGCTCTTGCCATTCTTTAGCTGTATCTGAGTTGTTTTACATTTCACTCAGTAACTTCACCCTTCACTGTAGATTTTCTCAAATATTTCTGCAGTTGTTTGTTTGGATGTTTATGACACGGAGGTTGGCAAGCATACTGCAGATATGCCTGTGGTGGTACCAAGTGAGTTTGAAAAAGCCAGCTTGTTTGCATAATTCTCTGCATAATTCTGTTTTGCTTGACCTGTATGATGGCCTAAACTTCTGAGATGTTCCTCGATAGGAAAATACTGCTGGAAGCACTTCTTTAAAAAAAACCCACAAAAAACCAACCAACCAACCAAACCCAACAAAAAACCCAAACAAACACAGAAGGATTTCCATAAACTAGCAACATTTGCAGAACACTTATCACACATTGGTTTTCTTTATATGTAAAAGCCAAGAATACAGTACTTGGAATAAAAGCCATTGTACACAAGTCATTATTTATTTGGAGCAATTTTATATGGCCAGTTTGAAATTGTAGGTGCATAATGCATCCTAAAGGGAGCATTTCTGATAGCTTTAGCACATGATAATGTCACTTTTTTCCATTGCTGCAACACTTACTTGACCTGGTGTGACAGTTCCAGATGTCTCACGCTGCAAGTTGCCGTGCAACATAGGCAGCTGGACAGCAGAGCATGGCATCAGTCTGTCCTGTGTCTCACGTTCTTTTCTGATTTCCATGCTCAACGAGCTTCTGAGCTACCAAAAGCTGAATAAACTTTTCAGGAAAAGCAAAGACTTCACTTCTATAGAAGTTAAACACAAACACAAAGGAATGAGGCTGTTTTCTTATTATTTATAAGAATACAGAAATGCAGTTATTGAATAGTGATTGTTCCACACGTGTTTTTTTGTTGGGGTAGGTTTTTTTTTTCCTCTGGAGCTGTCTCATTTTTCATGAGTCTTTTTTCACCTTTTCCTGAAAATGACCTGTTCTGAATTCCATCCAAATACTTAAAACATCTGATTTTCTACTAGTGGAAAGGGCAAAGGAGATGGATTTGGAGGAGAGTATTATTCCAATAATACCCTAAAATAATTAACAACCCTGTTGTAGCATCTGTATATTTGTCTGGGACTTCTATCTTTGAGCTTGGGTTTAGGAGGCAGTATCTCTAGGTTTGACTTTTTCTGACTTTAAGGCCAATTAAGTTATTCAGCATTTATTTTGGTATAGCCTGCTACAGAGGTTCAACTTTCTTTTCCCTGAAAGAACATCTCCCTCTAACATCTATCCATCGCAAGCACATTTGATCTTTCACGAGATGATTTCATACATGGTGCATAACTGTAGCATTAGACTGTAAGCCTATAATCAAACTGTGTTCTTGCTCTCGTCCTGCTTCCACCCAAAGGGTGAAGAACATGGAGAAAAGTAAACCTCTTCTTAGGGAAGCTCAGAGGAAGGAAGTCCTACCTACGATCCGTGTTTCAATTTCTTCACAGGAAATAGTCACTTTTGTAGATTCTGACAGGTTGAATGAAATACTGTAGCTATCAACACAGCTTTTCCTCTTCCAGAATATTATGTGTTTTACTGGGGTAGAGGGAGAGTGGTACTATTTGTGTACCAGTAATAGATTTTTGTTTAGCTGTGTTCTAAAAATCACACCCTCATCCAGACTACTGTTTCTTGCCTGAGGCTTATGATTATTTCTCATTCCTATAGGTTGTCCTGATCAATGCTATTAAGGATGTTGCAAAGGCCCTTTCTGATCTCATTGGTGCTACCAAAGGAGCTGCTAGCAAACCAGCAGATGATCCCTCCATGTACCAGCTGAAAGGTGCTGCTAAGGTAAAACCTTACTTTATTTCTAAGTATCCATGCAATCACATTTCATAGGCTTGTGAAGCTTGTAAAGCTTGCAGTTCAGCCATTTCTGACTGCCTGATATCTCATCTCTTTCTTTGTTTCACTATCACCCAGGGATGATACAGAAAAATAAGACTATGCTGTTGAGTTTCCATGCAGCTATCAGTTTTTGTAGGCTGTCAGATTACTATTTTGGTTTTGATGAAAGAACAATAAGCTTTCTGAAGAGAAACTTCTTTCTTTTGCAAGACTGTATGTGAGGGCAGATTCTCCTTTAATAATGTTATAGACTAAAATCAGTAACACTGATTCTGTTTCTGCACTTGCATTTGAAGCTGCTGTTTGGCTGCTTGCTTACCTGGGGTTTCATCTGGTTACAGGGAACATCCTGGGTAAATTTAAAAAAAATGCCATACCTCTATTCACATCTCTTCCAACTTGCAGTGTAAGGTACATGGGAAGAAAAGATGCTAACACAGTCAGTCTGTTTAAGAGACCTACCCTGGAAATGTGAATTTTCCATTTTTTCTCTTTTTTGGTTTTTTTTTTTGGTTTTTTTGCTAGAACACTCACACTTAAGATGGTATTGCTTTGTGATTAGTTGTGCTACATTTCTGCAACTTACAGGGGACTGTCAGAAACTGCTGACAGGAGAGTTGTTATTTAGTCCCATAACAAGTGCAGCTCCTGAAGCCTCTCTCTTAGGCCCTATTAGAAGTAATAATTTGCTTATCTTAACTCATAACCTTCTGTCTGTGAAAAACAGGTATTTTTGACCTCATCTCTCTCTTCTTCAGGTGATGGTAACAAACGTCACATCGCTTTTGAAGACTGTGAAAGCAGTGGAAGATGAAGCTACTCGGGGGACAAGAGCTCTCGAGGCCACAATTGAGTACATCAAACAGGAACTCACGGTATGGAGCAAAGTAGCCACATGTGGCAGTCTTTGAAAGTATGCTCTTACACTTAAAACTGCCTGCCCAGCTGCTTCCCTTCAAGCTGTGCTTTACTGCCTTGCAGTGCATTGGATGCAGTTTGGTTCCCTCTACCTGTTGCAAATCATCTCTGAAAGTATAATTACAGTGCCACTTCAGCATATCCACTTTCTGACATTACCAGTCCCCACTTGGAGACTTGAGATGCTGCTGTCATGTACAAATCTGGCAGTAACTGCTGCTTTGTTCTTTAGACATTAAGCTTTCACTACAGATATTCTTTTCTGAGTCCAATGCTGTTCACTTTTTTTTTTGATCCTGGCTTTGGTAATGTCTCCTCAGCCATCATAGCCATTTTACACCTGCAGTTTAATCTTGTTTCTCTTTTATAAAAAAGTGATACTACCAGTGATATATCACCTGCTGTCTGATATTCTCTGAGCAGGAATCAACACTAGCATGGAATTCTGTCCCAGAGTAGGTGTTAGACCATGGCAATTGCTTTCCTTCCTCTCTAAGGGATAAAAAGTACAGCCTCCAGCTGCAGCTTTCAGGTTTTTTACTAGTACATTAGTCAGTGACATAAATTAATACCTGCACGTTTGTGAAGAAGCCTGATTTTTTCCTGTCTTTACTTACAGTACATTATTATAAAAAAACTATCAACACAGCCTCCAGCAGAAAATATTTGGTTGTATAGTCTGCAGATCAGTGATTCTTACACTGTTACTGCACTGGCACAGTTTTGCCCTGTCAAGTGCTCACCGTTTTTCATTGTAACAAAGAAATTAACCCTCTTTTTTTTTTTTTGTAGATATCTGTATATAGTTGTTGGGAATTCATACAGTATCTGGTCAGGAATGTTCTGTATGATATTTAGTGCATGTTACTGTCGAGTCTCCTCATGGAGGCCTGGCTAAGTTACATTCCTTCCCATAACTCTGATCTAAAGCTTGTCCAGATCTGTCATTGTACAAGGGTTATACATTACCACATCTGCTTTCTCCATCTGGTTGCTGTCTCTTTGGAATGATCCTCCTCTGCCTTTTCCTTTTGTCAGCATTGCTAAGGAATGGGTCTGTGGTGGTGGTGTCATGTCATTCATGGGGAGAAAAGTGCAGTCCTGGTAGAGGGCTGAGAGGAACCAAGGATGACATGTATTTGCTCAAGAAAACGCATCAAGCTTAACTCGGAAGTCTAGGGATTGAATGTGAGCAACATTGAAGGATGTCTTTCACATATTTAACTAGACTTTAGACTTAAAACTGATGAATTGGGAGTGTGGGATCATCCAGGCTCATTTTCATCCAGATGTTTGCATTCTGTAACCACCAGCCTCCTTAGGTTGCACTGTGTGTAGTCAAGAAACTTCTCCTGAGTAATTGTGTATGCCACATTGCCCCTGCACAGAAAAGAATGGCAAGCAAATACAGCCTAAAGCTTGGGAAAAGGAAATATAAGATAAAAGTAAGGTTATCCAGCTCTCATTGCCTACATCTTACCACAGTTCATGTATTCCAGTATTCATGACAGTAGTGTGTACTGTCAGATAAATGAACTATTTTTCATGGTTCACCCTGCACAATTGTATCTATAGGTTTCTAAGGGAGACTCAGTATAGCGTAAGGGTGAACGTTCCACATCCACTTTCTTAAAAGACCTTTGAATATTTTAGTGATGTTCTCAGTCTGTCCTGCACTGCACTATCAACAGGGGCTTGGTAGGGCCCAGCCTTTTGGGGAGGAGGATCCCCTCATGTGGGTAGACCAGCCTGAGCAGCAGTCAGGATGAAAAAATAATATAACTACAGGAATAGTAGTTCTTTTGATCCTGTAACAGTCTAAACAGCTGTCTGTGTAACAGACTGTCAGCCAGGTAGTTAAATGGCAGCTGAGATGAATGGGTTAACATTTTTTTGTATGCTTCCCTCAGCTTATTGTTTCTCTCTGCTGTTTGTAGGTGAGCAGGCTTATCAGCACCAGGCTCATGACAGGCAAGGATGGTATTCAAGTACTCCAAATATGTTTCTAATTTCCTGCTGCTTCCAGTTGCTGTCTTTCATGGTTGTTCTACTTAGATTCGAATGGTATCAGGCTTTCCTTCTGCTTTCACTTGTAGGTGTTTCAGTCAAACGAGGTTCCAGAAAAGACATCATCACCTGAAGAATCAATCCGGATGACGAAAGGCATCACCATGGCAACTGCCAAAGCTGTTGCAGCTGGGAACTCATGCAGACAGGAGGATGTGATCGCTACAGCAAATCTGAGCCGCAAAGCAGTAGCTGACATGCTAACAGCTTGTAAGGTAAAGATTCACTTCCTTGCCTGATTTTTTTTTTTTTCCTTTTTTTTTCATGTGTGTGTTTCTAAATCCCTTGAATGTTATAGTTTCTGTTCAGTTTTCTTTGTACTAATGATCTAGTTTTCAGATGAGAAAGTTAATGGTTATGATTATTTTAAGGGAACACCTCTCTCAGAAAGGATTTTCTGTGCTGTGCACAAAAATATATAGAAGCAGCACTAATATTGACTATTATTTTCTTTTTGTGAAAATGAGAACTTTTATTTGACCTGAAAATTCCTAGTTTTCAGTCTCCTATTAAACTGGAAGACAAACAGTCTGTGCAAGTGGTAGAATATATGGATAATCCTGTGGTCACAAATATGATTTCAGTATTTCTAGGAACAGTGAAAGGAATCACTCAGGTCTATTTTTAGTAGTCCTCTCCCCCCTGACCAAACCTGTCAGTTTGCTCAATATCTTCTGTGCTTTTCAAAAATGTGTTTTGCCTTTGCACTAAAAATATTGGTACCCTGTTTTCTACACTTGCTTCAGCTAAACAACTTTTAAAAGCTGACCTGCAAAACTGGGGAGGAAAATATGTGTCATGTGAATGGCTATTAAGCCACTTGGCATTGTTCTGATGATAAAAAAGATCTAGGCATATATTTAAAACAATGGGATTATAAAGAACCCATTCCCTTTGGTCTTCACTAGTAACACAAAAGTGCCTTTGCCTGTAAATTAGATTTATTTACTTTTGCCTTTACATGTATGGAAGATGACAATAAAATAGTGGTGCTCTCTGTGAGGTGTCTGATTTTCATTATTTGGTCAAATCCTAACTGCCTGCGTCAGTCCCAGATTAATTTTTAGCCTAATTCTGCCCTGCTGGAAGGGTTAATTTTAGTTTGAAAATGATCCTCATACAAAAGTGCAAGTTCTAATATGATTTAGAACTGGATTTATACAAAAGCATTGAATGAAACTTTCTATATTGTTTCTTCTACTTAGTTTTCTGACAGGGTTTTTAGTTTCTGGCAGTTCTAGAGCACTTCGTATGCTTCAAGTTTTGATTCTGTCCTACCCACTTCATAAACTCAGAAGGTCAACAGAGCTAAGCAGCTCTAATTCTACTCAGAAATCTTATGCCATTAGTTTCTATTAATTGATTACTGTACAAGGCACTTCCATGATGTCATTCATGGAATTTTACCCTCTTGAGTTTTAGGGGTAGGAACCAGCAGCCTTAGCCTCACTGTGCCATAAAAGCTGTACAATGCAGTGCAACTTGGGGTTTGTGATACTTGATAAATACTGGAGGGGTTTCCAGTGTGGTTAAGCTAGGCTATACAATAAGCACTGATAAATAGATGTTGATGTTCTTTTGGCTAAGGCAAAAGTGCATGTATATGATCTATCACAGTGTTGGACTTCCCTGGTGTCAGGAATTTAAATTTCGGTTCTATTTCATTGCCAGCTGCCCAAGACAAGTGGTATAAGGGATTTTACTTCCTAGCAGTTACATATGTGTTTGTGCTTGTTCTGCTATGCATGAATTTAGTGCTTATTACTAATTCTGTGCTTTATAAGTAGTTGCTATTTCAAAAGACAATGAGGTTGATTACTGCAGGATATAATGAACCAAGACAACTATCATTAAAGTCAGTGGAAACACTGTAATTACATTTACTGAAGGTTGAAGCAGGCCCCACGATAATGACAATTTCTGTCTTTATTACCTATTTGTATGAAATAATAACTATGCCATAAGTAACCCTTGTATAACATCACTATTTTTAATGATTCACATTTTCTCTGCACTTGTTAGACTGCATCTAGAATGCTGTGTCCAGTTTTGGGTTCCCCAAAAGAAAAAAGGCACTGATGAAACTGGAGTGAGCTCAGCAGAGCCCACCCAGATAGTTGGAGCAGGAGCACAGCCCTGTGAGGAGATGCTGAAGAACTGCCTGTTCAGCCTGGAGAAGAGATGGCTTTGGGGGGCAACTCACAGCAGCCCTCTAACACCTACCAGGAGATTGCTAAGAGGAGACAGCCTCAGACTATGTACTTGAGATGCATGGCAGGGGAACAAAACACAATGGTCAAAAATTGAAGCATTGGGATTTCCTTTCAGATTATTTGCTGACAAAATGAAGAGATTAAGGTGGCTAATGAGAGCTGTTTTCATGCTCTGCTGATCTTCAATTTCCCTGCAGAGGGAGCCCATTGACCAGCTCCAGGCCAGCTGACAACAGCGTTTGCTCAGGGTGGTGAGGGCTGCAGGAAGGGCCCAAAATAACTGAGCAGTGAGATAATCCTCCATCCTAATGGGAGATATGAGGCTGCAGGGAAGGGAGAGAGCAGCCCTGAGAAGGACTTGGGGATGTTGGTTGAGCTTGCAGCCCAGAAAGCCAATCCTATCCCAGGCTGCTTCAAAACAAGTGTGGCCAGCAAGTCGAGGGAGGTGATTCTCCCCCTGGAGTACTGTGTTCAGCTCTGGGGCCCCCAGTATAAGAAAGATGTGGACCTGTTGGAACAAGTCCAGAGGAGGACCACAAAGATGATCCAAGGGCTGGGGCGCCTTTCTGAGAGAGTTGGGGTTGTTCACCCATTTGTGGGTGGCAAAACTACATGTACAATTTTGATTTTTGTTGGTATTAACAAAAAAAAGGAGCCACAGTAGCATAATTTTGTCACTATAGAACAGTATATACGCAACCCAATAGCACACTCAAGCTCCAAGATGTTTTCCAAGTGTTATATTTTCATTAGAAGAAATCATAAATCCTCCTGTATTTTCAGATGGTTCTTCAGGGGTTTCTCTGTTCTCAACTGGCAGAAAGTAGTACTACTGCTGGCAATACCTGAGGAAGGACACTGAGAGAGACTGCCAATGCACACCCAGCCAGGAGATGTGCTGATAAAAGTCTTCACAAGGCCATGCTCAGAACTGGAGCTCTGCTGCTCTTTGAGTGCAGTTTGCTTATACCTTTACAACAGAAAAGGCTGGCCCTTAAGCTCAAATGTCATTTACACGTTATGAAAAACCTCTTCTCTTTCCTTTATCTTCTCTGTGTTGACCTCCTCTTGTGGGAGCAGTTTTGGGGTACTAATGTTGTTTTGCCTCTTCAGCAAGCATCACACCACCCAGATGTGAGTGAAGAAGTTCGAGAGAGAGCCCTGCGCTTTGGGACAGAATGTACCCTGGGATACTTGGAACTCCTGGAACATGTTCTCCTGGTAAGGAGGAGTCTTCATGCACACACTGGATCCCTTCCAAGGAGAATAATCTCTCTAATCTCTTTCTATAGTGCCTGCTAGTGACACAGTTTTCTCAGTTTGTCACAAGATTATGAGTGGTTTTGTGATTCAGGAAAAGCAAGCTAAAAGTAAACTCAGTGCTCCAGCTCGAATTGTGAGACAGAAGGGAGACTGGAAATACTTAAATGGAACTGAATTCTGGATCAGATCTGGAGGCAGTATGGGTCTTGACCTAAAAATGCTCCCTGACAAAGAAATTAAAATAAGATGCCTCAGTATTCTTTTAAGCTCACTATAAGCATTAGACATATTAGGCACGCTCCTGTCCCCCAGACCAAAGAGGTTAAGTAACCTTTATGAAAGCACTTATACATGCCTTTTGCAGTCTTAATTCCAGGAAAATAAGAGGCACCTACTCAAGGCCATCCCAAAACGCCAATCCAGCACTGACTCACAAAGAGCTCTGCAACTCATGCCAGACATGACACCATCAAAGCTCTGCATAAAACTTCTCCACTCAAATTCAAACTCATGAATCCTGCTGTCAGTTGGCTTTTCTTGACCGTACATAATATATTGTTCCTCTGCTGCTATTGTATTTGTAGGAAGCAATCACCTCAGATTGCCAAGACAAGTTGCAGGTGCCCCCTCCCTGGAAGTGTTCAAGGCCAGGTTGGATGGGGCTTTGAGCATCCTGGTCTGATGGGAGGTCCCTGCCCATGGCAGAGGGGTTGGAACTAGGTGTGATCTTTGAGGTCACTTGCAACCCAAACCATTCTATAATTCTATGAATAACGTGTGTTGGAACTAACATTTGTGAGATATTGTAGTTCCATTAAAGTGGAACAGGCCTTTCTTACCTTAAGATGCTTTACTTTCAGGGCCCTAAAGCCATGAGAAAATGCTCCCCCCCGATGTTTGCTGCCTTAGAAAACGGACTGTCACCCAGATTACAACCACAATTGAAAAGCATAGTGCCTGCATGGAAAAATATGTGTGGAATGGTTTTTGCTGACATCTCTCTAGAACTAGTCACGTACACACAGAGTACATCCATACTGTGCTCACAAATGTAAACAGGACCTGGAAAGTAGATGAATAAAAGATCATTTTTGGAAGAGCATTGAACCAACTAAAATAACAGGGTTTTTGCTCTAGGGACTTCTACCCTCTTTCCCTTGAGTTCTGACTCCTGGGAGTTGTGGCAGACATGCAGGCTAGATGTAATCCAAGTGATTTTTTTGCTTGTTCTGTGGTTACCTGAACTGTTCTCCTGCCATACACAATCTTGCTAACTTAACATCCTGGCTCAGATTTGTTTTGCTTGGTAAAAGAAAACAATAGTGAGATGGTTTCAGCATCAGACAATCCTGTTGCTTCCTGACCCCTCTTACTCTGGTGTTTTAGAACCCCTAGGTCTACAATCTCATTTAATTTATAACCTCCAGAAATGCAGATCATCTCAGGTGTGAAATCTCTTATTAGTCCATGTGGCACCTTGTGATACAATTGTTAGATACGATTTTAGTGGCACAAAACTGACTTGATTGCTCAAAGGAATATTCCTCCAATCACCTACCTGGGGTAGGGTGTAGGAACATGCTGGTTAAAGCTGTTGGGAACACACAGATTTGTATAAAACAACTTATAAGTTGTATTCTTAGCAAGGTTAAAGACTGACCTGCCCTCCTACATTATTAATATGCTCCATCTCAGTCAGTATTGATGCATGCTGAGTTGAGGGGAAGTCTGAAGCTTTTGTTGTTCTCATGCCATGCCTGTACATGACTCTGCAGGGGATGAGAATCCACTGTGAGTTTTAAATTGGCTTTGAAACAACACAGTTTGTAAACCTCCTAGTTTTAAAATTTGCATCCATTTGCTCAATTCCAACATTGTCACCGCTGTCATAGCTAGCACTATTGTCACAGTTGCTGGAGCAGATAATGCCATGCTTTGCTATAGTCCTGGCCACATTCGTGTATTTTGGGACATTTTTGCTTGTGTTGGGAAGATAACCCTTGAGATGCTCAGTGCTTGGTTTCTGCTGTACTGAGGGATTATGCAGTGTATAAACCTTGACTGTAACCATGTTGTTACATTTTGTATTGCAAGTTGTTTAGCTATTGAGGAATCATGTACTTGTTTACTATGGAAACTAGTTGCCTAGAGATCATCCTTAGGAAGCAGGAGACCAGCCCACCCATACATTATGACATTTTATCTTTTTCTCTAGATCCTTCAAAAACCAACTCCAGAACTAAAGCATCAATTGGGCTCTTTCTCTAAGCGGGTTGCTGGTGCTGTTACAGAGCTCATCCAGTCAGCAGAAGCAATGAAAGGTGGGTTGAGCAGCCTGGCTACCATCACACTGTGCTTTCTACTCCAGAGATGATTATCTGTCATTGTCATAGTTTAAAACCAACTCAAAAACTAACAAAAACCTTTTTAATATGTTATAGGTATCTTGGTACCACCTACTTCCATTCTTTTAATTTCTCTGCTGATATTCACTTGTGGTGGTAAACTTGTCTATTTGACCCTCTACCACTTCACATGATCGATCATAAGTCATCCATAAAGCATATGGCCTTTGAAGATGGAACCATCAAAGAGCCACAGTAGCAGAAAACAAAGTACAGTGTCACTCCTCTTGAACTAGTGGCTGAATTTCCATTTTCACTTGCTAACAAGCCAAGCCAATATCTGAATTTATCTATTCCCTAAATGTGTTCTAAAAATGTTTTTATTATCCTCATCTTTGGAGGTGTTTATTCATTTCCAGTAGGTTTTGCCTTTTAATTCATATTCATTAAAATAAAACTTCATGTTTTATTTCTTTTTTTACTTACTGCTTGTAGCAGATTTTTTTTATTCACTTCAGAAGCTTTTTTGAGAAAAGTGAAATGTTTTGAATCATTCCCAATTTCCATTCCTGATTTTCATTTATAGATGCATGACAAAATTCTGACTTCTACCCAATTTAGCATGTAAATGTTTCCACCTTTGTGAAATGCCTTTTTTTGAAGAGGAACTGCCACACTTTACAAGTTTGGGTTTGACTGTATTTATATATGCTGCCTGTATCAAAAATAGGTTTTTTCCCTGCTTATCTGCCAATATTAGAGTTCAATATAGAATTCCTTCCTCTTGTACACCATTTGAGCTGCAAAAGTGCCGTTGGTAATGTTTTGATATTTAGTATAAAATACATATGCACATACTGCCTAGGGATGAGCTGCATGAGTTGTAGCTCACTGTGATTGCAGTACCCTGCACTTTAGCTTTCCCCCAGCACATCATAAATAGGAGCCAGTCATTTTGTCTTCTCCTGTGATTGGTCATCCATAGCAGAAACTGCCTCATTCTTTTGCTGGTGCAATGTTGATCCATAAGCATTCAATGTTATTTCCTTTGATGAATCAGACATGAGTTGTGCTACTCCTCATGCAAAATGCCAGTACCCTTCTCCCCAGTTGCTCGTCCTTAATAACGATTAATGTTTCAGTTGATATTTTAATATTAGATTCACCCAAACTTTCTGATCCAGTTTCAGTAAGTTTAACAAGGCCTTAAGATTTTTTTTTTTTCCTTTGTGGGTTTTTTTTTTCATTCTAGCTTAGTCTTCCTTTGCCTGGTGTACAGTACTTCTCACCCTTTCCTGTTTCCATCTGTGACGCTACTTCCTCCCTTTGCCCTTAGTGGTTATGAACTTAGAAGTTTTCTTTCTGGTTTCCTTTTCTCTCTCCATCTGATTTTCCTTTTGGCTGTTTGATTGCTTCCCTCAATCCCAAATATGGATGCTTTCTGAATCTTGTCATCCAGAGAGTAATGTTAGGAAATTGAAAATAATAATGCACTGAGAATTTCCAAAAATCTGAGATCACCTCCAGCCATCTACTCAGTTTGTGGACCCTCAAAATTTCTTTGAGCCAAATATCAAAAACTCAACTAAAAAAAAAGTTGACCTGTGTATATATTACAGAAACTGTTTTGGTCTTCTCTGTGTTGCATGCCAAAAGCATGCTTTCTTTAGTCAATACTAGCTTCATCTCTAACTACTGCCAAAGAAAAAAAGACTGAAAAGTGTGGGTGATTATCTGTTGTCTATAACATTTCCTCTTTACCATACTGTGAGACTTCCCAATGTACCTTACAGCTTGGTCAAGTTAGAAACCGTCTGAGTAAGAGCTCTGATAAACAAAAGCTGAGTCACAGCTTTTTTTGTTCCAAGTATGGACAGTATCTCTTCTTGAAGCTGCTTTGCTTACATAGTTCTTAATCAAGTTACTTTCATAACAGAATAATCCTGCTAAATACTTTTTTTCCACTCTGACTTACATTTTGCTCTCAGTGGCGTAAACTGCAGTATTTTTGTGCCATTATGGTACTAAAATCAGATTTCTACGATGTGCATTCCATGTTTGACACTTGAAGTGTGATTGTAAATCACTGTGTTTGAATGGCAGCTCACAGTGACACTGAAGTCATTGTCTTCGTCTCCATTAATTTCAGGGACAGAGTGGGTGGATCCAGAAGACCCAACAGTCATTGCGGAGACAGAGCTACTAGGGGCTGCAGCATCAATTGAGGCTGCAGCAAAGAAGTTAGAGCAGCTGAAACCAAGAGCCAAGCCAAAGGTGAGTGTCCATCCCCCTTGTTTCTTTGAAGTTAATAAAGCAGAAGATGCATATAGCCCATATATTGGTGTATGCTTTGTTACTGTCCACGATAATGGTATAAACAATCAAACCTTGCATCAGTCTCAGTGCCACGAGACACTGCACTGGATGGGACTCACCCCTGAAGGAAGAGGGTAAAAAGATGCTTTTCAGGGAGTGAGTCAAGCATCAGCCATGAGCAAGCAAAAGCAGAAAAGCCAGATGTTAGAAATGCTTTTAAGAGGTACAGTATCATTACTGTTGATTGATTATTTACTTTTACGTTTTCAAACACTTTTTACTGATGTGAAAAGTCATTCTCACTTGCTTTCCTTTGGAGACCCTTTGTTCTCATCTGAATGTGTGCAGTATAGCAGGGGAAAGCAGCAACAACACAGAAGGGATTCAGCAGAATGCAGAAGACCTTCAGGATTTTCTAAGATTAAAACCATAACATTTTATGTCATGCTAAAAGAGTAGCTGCTTCAGTATCAAATCAAATATATGGTATGACCATTTCCATTTAATTTTCCCAAAGGAAAATAAATTACAGTTCATTATGAAAGCAAGTAGTGTTGCATGTTGCCAGGTAATTTCAAACTTACCTGAATATATTATATAAATTAAGCCAACTAATTCCATGTGTGGTACAGAGGGAAATATATGAAGCTCCTGTTACTTATGGTCATATGCATAGCTCACAAGACTGGATCACAGAGAATTGCTACCTTTTGCCTAGTGTGGAATACCAGGCAGGATTTAGAAGCAATTACCATGTTGCCTAGAATTGCATCTCTTTAGAATGAAAATCGTGCTTTGGCTGTGTAACTGACCTCAGGAAAGGACTATGTCTCTATTTCCCTGTTTATGCTGCTTTGTAGGTGCAAAGCTGTTTTCTAAGTAAAGCTAATGAGAAGTCTGTTTAAAAGCAGGGCCTCAAGAACATTCAGTGTGGACGATTGTTGTATTGTAGGGTGGTATTTTGTCATTCAGGAACATCAGATGAAATAGTTCTTGGTAGCTTCACTCTTTGAGGACTTCCCACCCACCCACACCCCCACCCCTCCCCCCCACTTAGCGATGGGAATAAATTAGCCTATGAAAAAGAAATGCTCTTTGTCCTGCATTTTTGAACAAGTACATCCATTTTGTTTATAAAGAAAAATGGTCCTTTATAATGAGATTCTACAGAGCAGAGGACACAGGCTGAGTCTGAGGAGAGGAAGAGTCCTCCATCACCTTTTCTATACAATCCCTGCACAATAGCATATGTGTGTTGCCTGGTAACCATGGAGCAGTTTCCTTCCAACATCTAAGCCACGCCGGGGTCATTGTAATTTCCCAGTGAATACAGATCTCACACCTGCTCCTCATTTAACATGTTAATTTGAGTATCCAGTCTGCCTGTGATTTATTGGTCTGTTTATTTGTCATTTTCTGAAACGAAAACTCATATCCAACTGTTTGTTTAATTGGGACTTCAACAGCCTTGACATCCTTTTTCAGATGTTTAAACCCTTTCACAATACGGATTGTAATATGCATCAGAGGTACTAGGAAGATCACAGAGAGGCTCAAACACCACTTCTTCTGCTGAAGACTTGTAGCTTGTATCCTCCCAGAGTAGCATTTCCTGCTTTGAACAGGCTCTGTCTTTGTGATGCTCCACTTTGAGAACATACGTAGTGTTGTAGAGTGAATGCCTAGACTAGGTAAGGGGGTTGATACAGTTGATTTCTCTTATGTGTAGCCTACAAAATGCAGGAAGAGTAGCTACCTCCTGCAACAGAACAGACCACTGGTCCAGCTGGACCAATATCCTGCTTTGGCTAACAGTAATCATCATCAAGTGAACTTGCAGAGAAGTCCTTAGTTGGTAATTTTAGAATAATCTGCCTGCAGGAAATCCATTGTCTTCATCATAATTAATTGGTGGCTGATCCTCTATTTCTGGGTAAGCTTCTGTTATTGGGGAGGGAGTGGGAGTAATTTGATTTAGGATTGAAAGTTTCATCCAGTTCCAGTTTGCCTATTACCTCTAAAGCAAAAAATCCATAGTTGAAGGTAGGGGTTTTTCTCATTTGTTCCACCCTCTTAATTTTTTTTTAATACTTTTGGATTTTTAAAATTCTTGTTTTCTCTTCATATTTTTGCACCTATCATACCACCTTGATGTCTCAGACTGAGACCAATACCATGAAATGTCTTCATTTGCCACTCCTGGAAATCATCTTATCCCAGAGAACAATCTCTAATGAGACACAGACCTGCTAACTGCTGCCCATGTTTTATTGTATGATGCATATTCTGTTTGCTTTAAATCCTGGTCGTTTGGCTGCTGGTGAATGTGCTCTTAAAATGCTTAGTTCACTAGTCCACTGCCCCATTGATATCCTGTTACTATCTGTCTGTCTTCTGAGCTTATTATCTTGCAAGCACTTTGAGGACTCACCTAAGTAGGTGGTGTTACTCCTCCCCGTAACACCAAACCTCTTCAGTATTCTCATTGCAGTGTTCAAGGTGGGGAACAATCTGTGAAGCAATGAGATCTTTATTGTTGATTAAGCAAGTTTTGGCTGTCATATTTCCTTTAAATACAACTATGTTTTTTCCGAGTGTGGACTCAAGAAAGTTCCCCAGATAAAGAAAAACTCAGATAGTTCTGGTTTACATTTTTGGAGGGTCAAGTGTCTTGCAATACAGCCACATATTCCTCCTGTTACGCAAATATGCCACCAGATGTAAAATAACAGCCCCTCAAAATCAGTAATTTTTTTGAGGAGGAAAAACATTTTGTCTAATAAAAACTACATGCTTCACTAATACTGGAAAAAAAAACACTTTTATGGAAAAAGGTGTGGTAGATGAGGTACAACAGCAGAGAGCATTGCTGCACCTACCCTATTTTGTTGGTATGCTCTTCATGCTTCTATGCAGGCTTATGCCTTCAAACTCAAGTGTCTTTAGTAGTCAATAAGAGTTCCCTGCTGTTAGCTTTCAGCAGTTTGTCCTTTTTTTTCCCCAAGATGAATCAAACCTGGATGCCTTTTTCTGCAGGACTCTGTGTGATATGTTTGATATATTAGGTTGTTATTTAATCCAACTATATATCAAACATATTCCTACAGTGTCCTGCCCTGTCTCCGGGGGTTTTAACATAGCAGAAGGCAATATGAAGGAGTACATTCACTCGTAAGCAGGTTTAGAAGACTTCCTGCAGACTCCTAATCTAATTTGATTTAAAATATATACATGAAGGGCTCTTTTATCAGTAGAGTTGCTCTTGACAGGACTTCTAAGTTGTGTGGGGCCTTTTATGACAGTGAGCAGCAGCTATGCCAAGAACTGACTTTCACTGAAATGGTTATTGTTTTCCATGGCTCAGTGCAGTAACACCCATATTGGTTTTCTCTTTATGAAATAGGAGATGAGAGCTGCTTCAAAATAAAATGGTTTGTCTTCTGTAATTTTTTTCTACTGTTTAGAAATGAGATTGGGGAGTCATTTGTTCTCCTATAAACCCTGACTTTATTTATGCTACCCCTAATAATGGAGATTCTATAGAAAAGTGGTTAAAGCACCATACAAAACCATCAGAAATTATACTTTTTTTAATGGTGCAATCAACATTTTCAGTATATTTCATGCTACAGACTTTGTAGCTAGCCTAATAATTTTGGTTTATCTGTTCTAGTGACTTCATTTTCCAATCCACTTATACCCATACGTAGTCAATAACAGCTTATTAGTTCAAGCTTGTGGAAAAAGAGATGCTGATCTTCATGGGGGCTACTTGAGGAAGAAGCAGCTAATCACTTGTCTCATAGATCTGGTTTTCTAAAGAAACACAAGTAGCTCTCTCAAGTAACTACAATTTTACTAAGTGAAATTTTCTGCTAGGTATCACATCATTTGCTCTTAACTTTGTTCATGAAGGCCATGAACTGACAGATGCTGTCAGGGTACTGTTGATGAGTGTGAACTTAAGACAATTCAGGATGCACTCTTTAATAATGGGAAAGGGTAGAAGAATTACTGCTTTGTTCAGTCTTGGTCTGCTACATGTCCTTATTGCTAAGGAATGCTCTTTGGGGAGTTCAGGCAGGTAAACATACCCACAGCACTGGATGAGCATTGTGCCTGCTTCCCCATTTCAAACATGAGCGTCCAGCCCTGAGGTGTCCTAGCTGAGAACACTGAAGGGAAAACTGCAGGGAAGCACTAGAAAACAAGGATTTGTTAGAAAAGCTGAAAACTCAACAGAAGTTCCACAGTTTGAGTGCTATGTAAGGCTGCTTCAAAAATAAATTTTCCATGGAAATGATCACCTGTCAATAGAAAAGTTTTTGTCTTTTTTTTATTTCCAGAAATAAAAGAAGTTGTGAGATGACAGAAAATGTAGAATTTGGAAGTCTGAGTTTCTTCTCCCCAAATTTCCATATAGTTGTAAATAAATTAATTTGGTACACAGGGGGAAAAAAAAAAAATCTGTTACTGATGAGATATGAAGGTTTAACCATCTGTTTTCCTGCTGGGCTTCACCTACTGCTCCAGGGTGGAAGTTAATCCAGCCATTCTACAATAACATTCTCAGCAAGATTCGATTCTTTGCATTCCCTTTGAAAGTAGCCATTTTTGCTTAGCACTTATGTGCAATATTTAGTTCACTCACTAAGCTGAACTGAGTTCAAACAGCTACTTTTCTTCAGCATCTTTCTTTTGTGTCTGGTTTTTTGCAAATTGAATACCATCTGGGCATGTACACAGCTGCCTAATGGATTGGAGTATGGCCATGGGCATTTTAGTAAACTTTAATAATGACACCTCCTTTATAATATATAAGCAGATACTGAAATGCTTACTCAAGTTTGAATTCTGACAATGCTGACATATAAAGAATAATACACATGATCTGTTTTATGTTGGAAATGAACATTTAAAAACTCTCTAACTGGGAGCCTCAGACAAAAGTAAAAGTGCAATAACATTCTATTAAAAGTGCAGTAACAGTCTGTTAAATTGACTGTCATCCAGTGGTACTTTTGTTGATGCTTCAGCTTAAGTCTTTAGTCAACTTAAATCAAAATCAACAAGGCATCTATTTTAATAATGAAAAGAAATCTGAGACTGACGATACTGAATTACATTTAGTCACTTCAGTTTTGTGATGTCGTGATTGAAGAAGAGTTTTATAAATCAGACTTGGGGCCTGTTGTGTAAATTGAGGACCACTTGGATGGTTACATTGCGAGCATTGCCAGAAATTCATGTGGAACATGACTTGCTCACTTTACAAAGCAATTTCTCATACTCTTACTACAAACACATATGCTTCTGTTGATGGGATTAGCCCAACAGCAAGGCAAGACATATACTTCTCCTTGGATTAGGTGGCTTTTCCTAAAGGACAAGAAAAACTTTAAAGTGCCAAACAACTTCATCTACACATCAGTTTTTACTTCCAGATCATTCTGTGTTTCTAGAGTCTATGGATGCTACGGTCTCACCTCCTGGACCTTGTTTTAGTTTTGTGGCAGTTATGTGAAGTGCTGTAGGACTGAGCACTGCTTGATGTGCCATTTTGCAATGATTTGTAATTACTTATGTTTTAGTATTTTATAATTGACTCCTATTTCATCAGATTGCAGTAACAGGAGTACTAAACCTGACTTAAATTTAGATGGATACGCTTAACCTTGCAGATGGTGTCCAGTTTTCTAACTCAAAGCCCACTTAGCTGGTATTCCTAAAGTTAGTTATTTGACACAAGAATGCTGTGGTTGGTTGCATAAATTAGAAGAAACTTGCATTTCAAAAGCCTTATCTCTCACAAGGTGGTCTGTTCTGGTGTTGTATCCTCTAGCCCTGCTGGTCATACTGCATTGGATTCTGGTAGGCTTGTGATTTGATCACAAACAAAATACATTTTGTTGATTCATTCTGTGTAAAAACCAATCAGAATATATGGCTCAGGCCTGGTGCTGTTTAAAATAACAATAACAGTTTATCTCTATCTATTTTGTTAGCTATTCAGAAGCTAGTAAGCGTGCTTAAATGGATAAATGCTTTCAGTATTTGTTTAAATTTTTAGAAAGTCGGGGAAGTTGTTGTTTTATGCAACAATAGATTTGCATTTTAGATGGAAAGAATCTCATTAGGAAGAGCTGATCTCTCTTGTTTGCATGTGCTTGGTGAAAGACACGTTTGGATGACCGAAGTGTTCCAGAGAGACCTTTGGAACTTCGTATCTCCAAGATGACTAAACTGGACTGCTTCCCAATGCGCTCTCTGAAATGACAGCTCTTACCAAAAGCTGTTAAATCGATGCCCTTGCTTGGTATCTGTGTTACAGTTCTTAGTTCATTCAGGTGAATGAGACAATATACATTTATTACTGTGCTTTTTTAATGCTTTAATTATTTAGAAAACACTCATCATGGTTTAGCAATCCTGGAAGCCAGTATTGTAGCACTGCAAAGATAATCTTGACATGGAAAACCAAGAATTTCTTTTCAGACCTGCACTTTTCTCAATGTAGTTTTGAGTAGTCCTAGTGGAGTTAACATATTAGAAGGTTGAAGGCAATTCTTTAAGTCTCTTCTGTGATACTCAGTTTCACATGTGAGCAGCTGCAAGGACAACATAATATTTAAATTCACTTATATTGACTCCCAGCTTTAGTCCCCATGAAACTCCTTTGCAGAAAATGATGTTGTAAGCCTTACTGAATTTACTGATGTGTTCTAAAATCTTCTTGTCTCACTTTGTATATGTCCTCAATCTTGAAAATACAACTGCTTTCAGGTGAATAATGTGTGACATTATTCTTTCTTGGTTATAGCAAGCAGATGAGACTCTGGATTTTGAAGAACAGATCCTGGAAGCAGCTAAATCCATTGCAGCTGCTACCAGTGCCCTGGTGAAGTCAGCTTCAGCAGCCCAGAGAGAACTGGTGGCCCAGGGAAAGGTGGGTAAACAGGACATGTAGCAACAGCAGGGGGGGCAAGCATCAAAAGTGAATCTAGCTTCTTAACTGTTCTCTGTTAAAACAGTAGGAAAGGAGCTCGGAAATAACTAATGAAATATTTTCATTGCTCATCACAATACACATCCCAGGCCTGGTTCTGTTTTAAAAAAATCACAATTTTGTTTATTTAAACTTCACAAGTGTAATCAAGTGTTTGGCTCTTCACTTGTTTCAGCTGTGGGGAGTTGTTGTGTTTCTGGTTTGGTTTTTTTTCCATTTCCTGAAGATCTGTGATTCAAGCTAGTAATGCACAGCCCCACAAGACAGCTTGAGGATCCAAACCCAAATGTCACAGTATACAATACCACTTAGGACCAGAATAGCAAAGGGCCTCACTAACTGTGCCCTCAATGTTTCGTTGTCTTTTAATGGGGACACACAGGCCTGCATGCAAATTTAGTACATTTAAGTGGAAGTGCTTGTAATTACTGATGGGACAACGGAAAGAGTGCTTGTAACATGTGTCATCCTTTTGGTCTGGCCAGGATTGAGGTATTTGTCATTCATTTCATACCCATCACTGGTTTTTTCCCCAGTTAATATACTTTGAAACTTAAAATCTGAACATCAAACAAATATGTTGCCTGTGAGAACAATTTGTTATAGGATCACTGTTGTTGTATAGTTATGGTTTCCAATCCCACCTCATTCTTTATTCTGAGCAGACTGTGTCATGGATCCTGTCACAAAAGCACTATGCTGTCCACTTAAGCTAGGATTCATGGGGAGCTTGTGCTTTTAATTCCAGCAGGAGGATAAAGCACTTGTTTCAGAACAATAGTGATATAACTGTTTGAAAAGACCCACCATACACTGTAGATATGGAACTTATCAATCATGCATAAAACAAGATCTTATTAATACCCACTGAAATCTAGCTGTGGAGACAGTCCAGAATTTTGACTTGCCTGCTTTGCTCAGACTATTGTGCAGTCTGCTTTTATGTGATAAGACCTATTCTCATTTAGTTCCTTTATGACATACAGCTTGCTTTACTTTCTCACCACCACCACTGTAAAGTTGTACAGAATAATATAGACTGCATTCCTATCCTGGTAGCACCCCTGAATCTCCCTCAGGTACTTTTGGTTTCTTTATTCCCACAGATACATTTCTATTTGTGTCTTTCAGATTGAGGCTCACAGCACTTGCATCCTATTCTATTCAAGTTCAGATAATTGCTAAAACCCACTTTAATCTGTCTGAGGAAAGCTGTAGCTTGCTGTTCCATTAGAAGCATGCCTGTCAAGTGTAGTGCCATACTAACAGATGTGTTCAGGCTGCTTTACTGAATTTAGCTGTTTTGCTTTATCTGTCACTCTTCTACATAACTTGCTGAAAGATCAGGAATTTTTGCAGCAAATGGCTTTCACTGATAGTTTCTTGCCAGCTTGGAGGACATACAAGCAATACTGTGCTCTTTAAGAGAAGAAATTAATCCCAACAAAAATAAAAGTTCAATGAAACATCAAACATCAGAATTGTTTGTGGCACATGCTGTCATTATGATACTTCTCACAAATAAAGCCATTAAGATATTTCTGAAATAGTGAAGCCATAACCCATTTTCTTTCTTTTCTTTCTTAACTAATTGCTAGTGCTTAAGTAATTGTCACTATGGGGTGTGCCCTGACTCCTGTGGCAGCCTGTACCTCCAGGTCTGTCAGAAGTGCAGGAAGCTGGCTTCTAAAATGACTGACCAAATTCTTGCCCGTGGTGAATGGCTCCAGCCTGCCTGGTGGGAAGATTTTGTTACTGATACTGGGGGAAATGTTTTGCTTTTGTAAGAAACCTTCTGAGGCATGTGGTATGGAGTCCTCCCAGAAAAGCATGCCTGGCATGCAGGCAGGAAGGACAAGTTTGATCTGTTCCACATCCGTCACTCAGTACTGAACAGCAAATGGTGATGACTGTTGGCTTGGATTCCTCACTGACCTGTCTATTTGGTATGGAGGCAGTGGGAACTTCTTAACCAAGTGCATGGATGCATGTGAACCAGACATGTTCTTGTCCCAAATACATTTCCAGCGTTGCTTGGTAAAGGCTGTGAAAGCATCTTACAGGCCAAAGAGTTTGCTAAGTGAAACTACTTTTCCCCCTGGAATTGTTATAAAAGAATTAATTTTATGTTAGGCAACCGTTTCCATTTCTGCAGTGTAGATGAAGCCTGGGAAGTTGGATCTGATCTTTCTTCTTCCACACCACCCCCCTATTCACTCACTCACGCATGCGCCCACACACAAAATTCAGATGCCACTAACTAGAGTCCTGCATCTGTGGTCTACATAAAATACATTTTCTGGGGATGATTAGGCAAGAAAACTTTAAAAGAATTTGGGGATCTAGAGTATTCTTTCATACAACTGATTTCTCAGGTTTACAAAAGTGTCACCATAGCTATGAGAGAACACATCCTGGGATCCTCATTACATGAGTCCCTGCTTCTATTTCATTTAAAATACAAGAAGTTTCTGGACCACGTTTACGTTTCACATCTTCCAGCTGCTCTCCCAAAAACTGCCAGATTCAGGCAGTTGGGAGTGGGGGGCTGACAACCAACTGTAGAATTTTGTTCCATTGCTTTCATCTGACGTGGGAAGAAAACTGTCTCCTGGTTCTTGCCAGTACTGCTGATGCTATGAACACTTCAGTGGATGAACCATGCAGAAAAATGGGCTGCTTTCCTCAAATGCCATTATTGGGTAAAAGGGGGCTTCCCCGTGGAGCTTTCTGTTTTGTACCTTCCCATAATGCCAGAATCAGAAGAGATTCAGGAATGATGTAAATCCAAATGTGTTGTGAAGTCAGAAATATGTTACTTTAATGGCTGGGAGATTAGGAACTACTGCTTCCACTGCTGCTTAGGTCAACGTTTCAGCTGCAACAATCATTACTCTGGGACTTCTACATGTGTTCCAAGGATGGGGCAATTCAAAAAGCAGAGCAAGTTGGACGCTCTCTGATTTTCTGCACCTGAATGTGCTGGGCACAGTCACAGGTGTTTCCTTTTTTAATGGATTACTGTTTGTCTGAATCTGAGACAAAGCAATTGTATTTTCTGTGTCACTGTAAGCTCTCTCTGAACTGTTTTTTTCAGGTTGGAGCAATCCCTGCAAATGCAGCTGACGATGGACAGTGGTCTCAGGGACTTATTTCCGCTGTGAGTAACCACTTACAGAAAACTAGCACCTTCGCTGAAGTAACACCCTGTGAGCATACACACTGACTTTTTTTTTACTGTCTCCTAGGCACGAATGGTGGCAGCTGCAACCAGCAATCTCTGTGAAGCAGCCAATGCCTCAGTACAAGGCCATGCTAGTGAGGAGAAGCTCATCTCATCTGCCAAACAGGTGGCAGCTTCTACAGCACAGTTGCTTGTGGCTTGCAAAGTGAAGGCTGACCATGACTCTGAAGCCATGAGGAGGCTACAGGTACTTGTGTTCTTAACTACTGAAAACCCATAGAAGTACTATGTCAACACTGTGTGAACAACCCCTAGATTTTAGGAATAGTTTCTTGAATTTTCAGAATTCTGTTAAGTTTTTCTTCCTTGTGGGATTCTGGGGTACTTCCATCCTTCAAGGATAAAGTGATTGTGCATTTGTTATTATTCAGGAGTAGCTACAGCTCACTTCACAGCTTGTTTTATTATTCATTTTTAAAAGATGTTGAGAGATGCAAATGTTGACTGGCCTGTGCCAAGCACTGGTTTAGGTGCAGTGTTGATAGATTCATATTCATGATAAGCCATGGAAATGACCTGTGAATGTTTACTGCCTACATTTTTATAGTTACTGAGTATGGGTGGTTTCTCTGCAATTATTCTGCATTCAGTTAGACTCTCAGTGAGCTTGCAAACAGGTAACCACACCACACTTGGCTTGATTGCACATGAGTATCCTCCTGACCTCTCTAAGATTATGGACGTGTTCAACAAAGCACTTGCCCAAGTGCCAGCCTGGCTTGTGGCCAGTTTTCCTTTGTGTCTAGGAGTCAAGAAACAGCAATTGTAGATAGAACATTTCTAAAATGGAGAATCATTGTCAGACAAAAACAAGAACAGAAGCTGATGCAGCATCTCAACTAAAGTCCAGTTTAACTTTCATACATGAAACTGGTTCCCTTTTACATTACACATCAATTTCATGTTGAGCTCCTCTGAACTATTACTGAGTTAACACTGTGTTATGACTTCTCCAGAAGTTTTGTTTAAGGTTGTTCATTTTAAAAATGGCTACAGCCTTCTCTGATATCCTGTCCTGCAGACTCAGTCTGGAATATAAGAACTATTTCAACTCCTTTTTTTCATACCATCAACATGGAGTATCTCTGGTGACAGTGAAATTTCCCCTTTTTCTCTTATTTGCACAGATGTTACTAATGGACAATTGAGTACTAATACTCAATATAACAGGTCATGTATAGCTAGGTAGAATCAAGTCCAACAGAAAATACATATGACTAAGTATCTATCTGAACAAGAGGATTTGATATCATTTTTTTTCAAGGTAGAAAAATCAGGATATGTTAGATTTGCTGTTAGATACTACAGTTTAGGTTTAATATGAGAGCAGCCTTACTGGGTCAGACCAAAACTTGATTAAGCCCAATCCATATCCTGACTCCAGCACTGGCCCCTAGGAAATGCTCAGAGAAGCAAGAACACGTAAGCATGTGTGATACTATTCTCTACTTTCTTAGATTCCAAGCATTTTTGACTTGGGAACTTCCCAAGCCAGGTGCAGATTCTCTAGTAACCCTCAGTGTTTTTCTCCTCATAATTTATCCAGTCCTTGACCCCATGTAAACTTTTAGAGTCTAATTAAGACTTCTTGGGCAGCAGATTAAGCTAGGACAGCTGTACCTATGTCTGTTCCAACCTGCTTCTGCTGGTTTAAATCCACACAGTAGGAGTAGCTGAATGACGTGCAAATCCACTCCTATAGCACACAGGTCTCAAATTTCATGTACAGGATAGGCAACTTCCCAGTGCAGGGGTTCTAGCAAGATTTAACCATTCACATCCTTCTCTTCATGAAGTATTCAGTTGCTCTTGAGAATCGTGGCTGTGTAAGTGGCTAATTTGCCCTGATGAAACTAATTTTAAAACTTTGTTGCCTTAAAATGGTTTTTTTACATGCTAACTTTCATTTTTTATTCTTCTTCATCAAAAAAAATCTGATCAGTGTTGTGCATAACATAACTTGCAATTTCATCCACTGTGTTATTTCAAACTGTAGGGAAAAAAATCTCACTTGTGACTTTCCCAACTTCCAGCTTCTTAAATAAAGGAATTGTGTTCCCCTCTGTACCATTGGTTTTGAAAGATTAATTTGCTTTTCACTGGGAAAAACAAGACACACCTTTCCTGTGTAGTCAAATAAATGTTTTAGTTTTGATGCCCAGATGAACCCATGTTTTTTATGCATTTTTGTTATTACTAAATTTCTTTTGTTGTTTTCAAAGGCTGCAGGAAATGCTGTCAAGCGAGCATCAGACAATCTTGTCAGGGCAGCCCAAAAAGCAGCATTTGGGAAAGCAGAGGATGACGACGTTGTAGTCAAAACAAAGTTTGTGGGTGGCATTGCTCAGGTTGGTACAATCACCCAGGAACTAAAGCAGAGAAATGTAGCATAGTTACCATGTCCATCTGCTGCATTGCAGGCTAGAGAAATCTGTGTAGAAATCTATGAGATATTACCTGATGCCTCACTGTGAGGTAACCACTGGCATAACAACAAGGTGATATGGTCTAGGATGTCTACACTGCTTCATTGAGCATTTACTGTAATAGCAGTCCAGTATCTTTTGGTTTTGTTCTGATGAAGTTAATGGTCCTTCTCTTATGTACTTTAAATATTCCCAGATCTTAATGGAACACTAGTTTTTTATTTATATAATCAAAGAAACAGAGAGTGAGAGATAAGAACTAATGACTTTTAATTACCGTGACCATAATAAATATGAGGAAATAATAGCAATATTTAAAAATAGATCGCAAGGCTCTGAGGTTGTACCAATTTCTGAATTCACTGTTATGAATGAGCAATGCCATATACTGTGGTCACTGCTTGAAAGATATTGAAAGCTGTCATTTCTGCATGTCTGTAGTAACTGTTGTTTTTCCTGTGGCATTTTGAGATGCAGAAAAATCCTGTGGATACCTGCAGTAATGAGTGTTCCATTTGACTGTCACTCAAGCATTATGTTAAGACATGGTGCTTATCCTACATGTGCTAAACTCTCACCCTGATGAATGTTGGGGAAGCACAGCACTATAAAATCCATCGTGGATGTATGCTAAAACTATGCTGGTAGATTCTTTTTTTAGTCATCTTTAAGAAAAAAGTGGGAATACGATAGTGTTCTTGGTAGTCCTGGAACCTGGAGAAATTTGACCAATTGCTGTAGAGGTCATTGAAATTTTGAGCTTGCTGCTCAAGGCCTAGCTGTGACTGGTGTCGTAGAGAAAGAAATCTAGTTTTACAGACAGTATTCCTTGCTGTCATAATTCATGCCCTGGCCCAGGAAGTGTTCCAGGCCAGGTTGGATGAGGCTTTGAGCAGCCTGGTCTAGTGGAAAGTGTCCCTGCCCATGGCAGGGGGTTTGGAACTAGGTGATCTTTAAGGTCCCTTCCAACACAAACCATTCTATGGTTCTGTGCTTCTGTCTTCCAGATCATTGCAGCCCAAGAAGAAATGCTGAAGAAGGAAAGAGAGCTGGAAGAGGCAAGGAAAAAACTGGCCCAGATCCGCCAACAGCAATACAAATTTCTGCCCACAGAGCTGAGAGAAGATGAGGGCTAACCTGCTGACATTTTCTTCTTTTTCCTTTTTTTTTTTCTTTTTTTTTTTTTTTTTTCTTTTTTCTCTTTTAAAGAAATAAGCTAAAGGGGGACAGTACAGTGAGAACTGCTCTGACAACATTTTGGTATGCCAAGCACTTACCTAAATAAACTGACTGTCATAGCTTTGGATGAGCAGAGGGCAATAAACACTTGTTCTCTCTCATCTGGTCATCTAAGGTGCATGATGATCAAATAATGGTACAGTGTTAGGTTCATTATTCCTGTTCCTTCCTTGACTTATATCTCAGGAGAGAATGTTTCAATTTTTACTAAAGACACTAAGTCAGTATGTATTATTGTCACTTTCCTGATGCTCGAGGTATTTATCATTCCTTGACCTGTTATAAAACATTCATAATATTAACAGGAAAAGAGTCAAGAAATCTTTCATATGATAAATATCACTTGAGCTGGTAGTTCTCACCCAACTACCCTATTAAAAAAAAAAAAAAAAAAAAAAAAAAAAAGACCAAGATGGAGAAGGATGTATGTCTGAGTGGAAAAACATGCATGAGTGTGGGTTTGAAGGAGATGCTTGTCCTCTTTCAGTGTTATATAGCTGGATCACCCCAAAACTGGAGGAATTGTCTCTGCACCTGTTTGCACTAGTAGTGTTACTCCTTACCTGATACCAACAAGCTTCTGCTTGTACAGTATTTAGGTTTACAAAATGTGGCAATAGCCATACTTTAAAGAGCTCAGAAAACAAAGAAATGGAAACCTTGTCACTGCCTCAATAATAGCAGGTTCATGAAGGAAAATGCTGTTTCAATTATATACCTCTAATGTGTGACTACTTTTACAGTATTATACACACATACACATACTCTAACATTAGACTGAATTATTTTCATTTTGTTTCCTAATTGAAGTTATCTGGTTTGTACTGTGGGATTTCTGTTAGAATGTATGCTAGTTAAAAAAGGGAAATGCCCAGTACATCAAAAGACTATCACAACTCTTGTTATTCTTTTAATGATTTCATTTATAAATATTTTGTTTTGAAACCTGTGGGTATTGTAGGAGAAAAGAATAAGTGATTTACAAGTAGACTTTTCCTGTAATATATTTTTTAAAAATCTGGATTCTAGGGAGTTTGTTTTCGTAGTTGATATTGACAAAAATGTACTCACCAAGGAATTGCAGAGAAGGAATAGCAGCAATCTATCAGCAATCTTTGTCTTCAGCTGCAGAAAGGTATGATATGCTCTCAATATCTCTGTTGTGACCTGAACAATGGAAATATGGGTAAAGTGAGCAACACATTGTACCCTGTCAAAGAAAGAACACAAATCACAGCAACTTAAACTAGCAAAAGCTAAACTATTTGACTAACTACAGAAACACCATGTCTCCTAACAGCAATTTCCAACATGCTTCCAGCTCCACTCAGACCCTCTTAAACAATAATGCCAAGTCTATTTATGTCAAAGGATGTTACCACTCCAGTCCTTCTGAAGGCTGTGCTGTCATTCAGAGACCTGCCAAGTACATTCAGCTGCCCCTGTTATGTTATGTGCATACCCACCTAGTTGTCATCGTTGCAGAAATACTTGTCTTGTAGACTCAAAAGTAATCCCCCTAGTGGTAGGTTTACCAGTTTAGATAATGCTAACTCATTTAAGTTACCTGCATGAGATATAATTACCAGGAATTTTGTCACACTAGTGTTAAATATATAGCAAAAAATGACAAGAGAATTAATAAATATTAAAGTGTACAAAGTTTTTTTTATTGTTAGAGTCTCTTCTCTGGTACTGATGTATTTCAGACTCAGTAGAGTTGCTGGAGAATCCACAATCATGAGAGGAAAAATTGGCAAATCCCAAATGGGAGTCACTGGCATCAACAGATGTGCTGTGATGTGTAGGCTTGAGTGCATATGCAAACCCTTACTATCAGAGACATGCAGTTCTGAGTTCTGTAATTTTCCACTTCAGCACGACTGATTTGATTTCTTTTCAAGCAGCTCACTGGTAGCAGTGTCACAGAATCTCAATGTTAAGAATTCCTATACCAAAAAAAAAAAAAAAGGCTTCCTGTAAATTTTTAGGCAGAAGGTTAAATTGATGTTTATTGCTGTAAGACCTAAAGACAGCCCTAGTGATGGGGATTTTCTGCTGCTGTTGGTAGGTCCAGCTTCTTTGCAGCTATGGCTCTCTTTGTTTTTTTTTCACTTGGATAGCCTCACATTCCCATCTCTTTTTCAGAAAGATCTGCAAGACAGATTTGTTACTGCTTCCCTTTCAACCTATGTTTAACTTATTATTTGGTCTCATTAAAGCATGAAGAAAGACAATGCTGTCCTTAGCACCATGCCAGTATTTTATTGTAGGTCTAATACTGTTGTAATACATTTTGATCAAGTTGGAATTTGCTGGTTTGAAAGAAGCCAAAAGCCTGGTCAAATGCAACTATGTATGGAAATTGCATAGCTAGAAAACTTGATCAGCATGTAGAAGGAAAAAGCACGCTCAAATTGTGTTCCAGATAGATAAATTTATTTGGGAAGTCCAATTTAGGAGACTTATTTTGAGACCTCTCCATTTCTGATTTAGTGCCCCCCTCTTATTTGACAGAAAGTATTGTTCTTTTTTCTCCTTGGCTGTGTGCTTCACAGAGGAACCACAGATGAGTAGCTGAGCTGGACAACTGAAGTATTTTTTTACTCTGAATTTTGGGTCTTCATTTGGGAAACACTGAGGATATAAGCACATCTAAAGTCTTTCTATTTCAGTTTTTTCTTGCTGTTACAATTTGCAGTACCACTGAAGTCCACATGTGAACATCTGTGGAGTTTGGAACTAGTCCATGCATTTATCTGGCATGGAGACTTGCAGCAGGAGGTGACAAGTTGGAGTAAGGGATGGAAGCTAGTTAATAAGAAGGATGGATGTTTAATTTGTTCTGTTAACTTGTGAAATGGTGAATGAGCTCTGTTGTATCTCGCCCTTCTTCATGTGGAATTCACTTTAAGGAATTGTATGCAAATTAAAAGCAAAATGCCTAAATGTTGTTTGTGTACAAATACTCTAGTGTTGTTTCCCCAACTATTTATGCCACAGCTCACTAACTGCTGTAGCACATGTTTACAGTATTTTAAATTTTTTTTTAAAAAAAGTCCTTCATACTCTGTCTACAATATAGTTACCTCAACTTGACCTAAACCAGGCTAAGCCCATGCTTAAGGGATTTCCCAAATGACTGTGTTTCAGATTCTCAGAGAGATAATGCATGACCCATATGTTTTACTGCATCCTACTAGTCAGAACCACCTTCTCCATCATATCCATCCCAAGATCACCATAGTGGGCTTCAAGTATTAATAGGAATACTCAGCTCTTGGAGACCATCGTGGTTTCCCAGGAACAGAGCCATGGGCCAGCCATGGCAGGCAGGCCATGAGTAGCCCCAAGTCAGCTGGGAGATCCAATCAAGGCAGCTGCTCCAAGCTGACTTACAAGTGTATCCCACACCACTTAATCATGCTCGTTATAAAAGGAAGGAGTTCACTAGGGGTGGAGTTCCTCTTCCTGAGGTTCCTCCCTCCTGGCCTTCTGTTCATGCTGTTGACCTCAAGGACCAGGCTGAGTAGAACCTTGTATGCTTTATGTCAGTGGTTGTGTTAGTTTTGTTATTTCATTAAATCTGTTTCTACTTCAATCCACAGGACTTTTCCCTTTTTCCCCTGATTCCCCTTCTCAGCTGGAGAGGGGTCACTGGGTAGAAGAACAACTGCTACAGTTGAGCCCTGGGTACTGGCTAAACGTAGAGAGACCATTTCTTATTTGTGGTTCATAAAGCACTACAAATAAGTAATTTCTATTTTATGGATGGTAAAACTGTGTTGCTGGAAGGGAGACAGTGTGTTCAGACCCACAGAGCAGGTTGCACCAAATGTAAGAGCCAGTCAAGTTCCTGTGATGAAGGAACTAGATAGGCCAGTAGTAGCCATATTCAGGAAAGGGTTAATATTTATATTGCCATCTAGTTACGAACGGGTCTACATTATTTTTTGTATTAACGCTTCTGCACTCTGTCAGTTCCAAAGAAATCAAATGCATTCTTTTTTGGTAACTATATAGCAGAGGGACTTAAACAGTGATTGTGATTAGTGCCAAGAACAACCATCTTGCACTGCCAGTGCTTTAGCCAAACATCCTGTCTTCCAGAGTTGAATTTAATCTGCAAGAATCTCTGCTCAGAACCTTGACTTTGCCTTATGTTTTAACCACTGCTGTTAAGGTGTTAGCCTCAGTTCTCTTCCAGTAAGTAAAGACTTAATGCAGCATTTTTCTCTGATGTTTTCTACAAGTGAAGTGACAGCTTTAATAGTTTGGACAAAGCTCTTATTTAAATCAGCCTTCTGGTTTACCAAAGCTTCCTGCAAAATATAAAAATCCTGAGGCACTGAAGCCTTTAGTGCAACACTTCCAGCCACAGAACCAGTTCTGAAGTTTATTCAGAGATGCCTTTAGTCGTCTGTAGTTATGTGAGACTTGGACATTAAGAATGCCACACTAATGATTTGGATCTGTCTGCAATTACTTACTCTTTGCCTTCAGCTATATAAGCATGAGTATTTTGTCTCTTCTAAATATTCATCTTTTGTTTGCATTCTTTAATGATAAATGAGTTGAAATGACACTATATTTCTAAAATGCTAGCATAGTTTCTCAAGATCCAGTCTGAGGATAATGTTTAGTTTTACTTTGTGTAAATTGTTAGATATTTAAAAAAAAAAAAAGTGGCACGCGTGGCAAAAAGTTGGTGTGAAACCTCTAGTAACTCAAGTGCATATTAAATGCTTATACTTGAAACCATTTTGTAATCTTTTACTGGGGAGGAAAGCACATTGCTTTACTGACAAATTGAAGATGGTTATTTATTGTTATTTGAAGTTTAGGGAGTTGAAACAATGCAGTCACTGTGGGAATATTTGAGTTATGATGGAGGCGTGTTAGGAAACAAAATGGGTATATTTTCCAAGCCCAGACTGAACTTTTGTCTCGTGAAATCATTCAGCTGAATGTTTATTTTTCTTCTTTTTTTGGTTATTGATATTGCCTGCATCTGGTTTTGCCTGTTTTCATCTGCTCATGGTTGGCTTCTTTCCTTGAAAGTCAGTGTGTTTCAGTAGGTGCAGATTTACTCACAACCGTGTCTATTTGTGGAGAAAACAGGGGTCTTAACTTAAAGATTTATTACCAAAATCAAGAACAGTATCTCCTGCAAATCGAGATCAAATGCTCCAGTGGTATTCATCAACTGTCATTAGTGCATCAGTCCTTCAATTCATGAAACTACAGCACAGGAACTGAACTTGTCCCCTCATATGTATGGTAAATACATACAAGTAAACACATTCTCTTTAACAGATTGGAAAATTAGTGAGTTCAAGCAACCCAGACACTGCAGGAGTATCTGTGTTACAACTTAAGACAGAGGACTGTTAGGAAATAAATGGGAAATATTCTTCAAGCCTGACTGATCTTTTTGCCTCAGAAAAATGAAAGTGACTTCATGACTTTAGTATGAACATGCTGCTCCTGCTGATCTCATATATATATATATATATATATATATATTGCTGATCTGATCTGGGATTTTGTGTTACTGAGATTTCACATACAAAAATTGTGGGGGGAAAAAAATGAGTTCAAAAAGAGGACCTCAGAAAAACAGCTTCATTGGCCATTCTGTTGTGCTTGACTTAAATCCAGTTGCCATCCTTTATCATTTGGTGGTGATAGTAAGGCTATTTAGGGTAATTCTCAAGCCAAACCACTGCTGTGACATGCCTGTGATGCCTACAGATCCTGTAGCACAGCAGTTCAAGCCACAGAGAGAATGTTCCAGTTAGTTTCTTGGCTGTTCAGGAGTCATCTCAGATCTCTTCCAAATCATGGGAATGGCTCTTTATTACATGACCAGATCACACACATTTTGGTTTGTCCAAGATCTTGATATCTGAAAAGATGCAAAAATTTCTTTTTAAGAGTGTCTTTATTTCTCTCCTAGAACTTGGAAAACTCTAAATATGCTGAATGTCTCCTAGACTTTGTCCTGCACTGGAGGGGAAAAAAAAAATCATTGCAAGCTAGAGCAGGGAGGCAAAACGTGAGATAACATCTTGCCATCCTTTCATAGACATGATGAAAGATATTGCTGCATCTCTACCATGTTGCAAGAGGGAAACAGGATAAGGATGGGGGAGGGAGGGATATACCTGCATTTTTCTGTAACAGGTAGATGCTGGGTTACCTTCAAATTCCTAGAGAAACTCTAAAAATACATAAATTGAGACAGCAAGCAGACCATTTGAGGCTTGTTTCAGATACTTGCTTCTAAGCAGGTTTTACACTGTCTGTAGTTGCTCCCTGCCAGTAAAAGTGGCCATGCTGAAAGGGTAAGTCTGACCTGCAGTGACACCATTGTGTCACTCGGCTGCTGAATCACGTTTGAAATCAGGTAAACTCAGATGTTGGTTTGGTCCCTTTTGATCTTGCAGACAAGTAAGTGGTGGCTTTTGAGACATCTGTGTATTTCTGAGAGTCCAGGCCACCTTCAGAGTTCAAACAGAAATGCATGCTATAACTGGGGCATGTTGAAAGCCATGACTTCATTTCTTAGAACTTTTAACAGCTGTATAGCTCAAAGACAAATAACTCATCCCTGGCTGGTCCCTGTAATAACACAGACATCCAGAAAATGCCTGGCATTTTTTTGTTCATTACTTGGGATCAAATTCCTCTGATTTTGTGTCTCTCTGGACTAAGAACAGACTATTCTTAATGTTGCAGCCCAAAGGAGAAATCTTGCATCCTTGTTTCCACATGTGCTATATGGTCCTGGGAAAATTCTACTGCATTAGCAGTATTT
Organism: Podargus strigoides; assembly: GCA_028020825.1. Lineage (NCBI taxonomy): Eukaryota > Metazoa > Chordata > Aves > Caprimulgiformes > Podargidae > Podargus > Podargus strigoides. The sequence continues at coordinate 173,486,852 of CM051663.1, forward strand.
GTCCAGTCTCATGTCCAGCCCCTTCCACCAGCAGCAAATTCCCACTGCCTCAATTGGAATGCCCTGATAACTTTTTTCCCCTATAGAAACTCTTCTGTCATCAGAAACCTTGAGCTGTCAAAGCACAGCATTTCAAAGGGCAGAAGTTCTGAAATCCAAAGGAAAGGAGTGTCTGTCCTGGGAGCCGAAGGGAGAAATGTTTTCTTTAAGCTGAAGAGTCTGAGAGAGGATATGACTCCTCTGCATAAAAACAGCAGGAAGGTTAAGTGGAGAGCTGGGAGATAGGAAACTATTTAAATTCACAACACTGTTGGCATAAGAGGAATTGATAGGTGTTGGTCCTGAATTAGTTTAGGCAGGAAGGGAATTCTGGACTAGTCTTTAAGAATGGCTAGAGTGGAGTAGAAATCAACCCCCTTTTGACATCAAGAATGAGAAACAGGCTTATACAGCCACAGGGCCCTTCTGTCTCTGTCCTTTACAAAGTGTTACTGAAATTTGTGATGGGAACCCAGTGCTAGGGTTATAGGTTAATCAGCCTGAACCATTTAATTTAAACAGTTTACTGTGGAAACTGATCTGAGCTTTCTGGGAACTGTGTTCCAGCACAGTGCTGTGTTCTCTCCAGTGGGACTGTAGTTCAGTGACATGCTTCTCAAGCATGCATCATGTGAGACATACTGTAAGGTCAGATGCAACTGGGGTTCCACACTGGAGTTAGTGACTAACCCACTTCTGCTGACTGCTGTACCTTAAAAGCACTCTCTAGTACAAACTTCAGGTCCCTGCTTGTGTCTGCAGTCAAGTCAACCCATGTGCATGTGTGTCAGTGCATCCAGTTAATATCTCTGCTGTTGCAAGTACTACCAATAGAGAACATTTTCAGGTGTTTTCATCCAATCTGCCAGTTTTAATCCACTTTCTAATGCTTTCCTGGAGATCAGTGTAGACTCTGCTGGGAGTTATTTTTTATTGTCGAGTAACTGTAGTTGAGTAAATCAAGAAGATGGAAATGGGGGTATATAATACCTTACAGGATTCCTCTCGTGCAGTCCTAGGTGTTTATAACCTGCCCTTCACTGCCTCGCAGTCACATTTATGTTGAAATCTTTACCCTTCTCTCACAGCCTGGCCAACGCTTCAGAGGTTTTTTTTTCTTATTCCTTCATTCCTGTTATTCACTGCCCAAAATCAAAGAGAGTCTTGAAGTTGAGGACTGAGTAGAAAGGAAGGGTGTTTAACTGACAGCCTGCAGACAGAGCATGGTTGCAGCAGAGTGTCTCTCTGCTGCTGCTGAATTGCTTTGATGCTGCTGCAGCCCACTGTTTCTTGCAGAGGCCACTTTCCAGCACAGCCTGGACCGCTGTTGAAAGCTGCATTTCCTGCTATGCTAAACTCTCAACCAAAGCAGAAATCAAAACAAGAGCAAACCCAGTGTGGACTCTGGCAAAGATCACCCTCTCTTCATATATATAAAAGGGAAGCATTTAGCCTGACCTCATAAAAGAGAGAATTTAAAGGATTGTTCTACACTTTGAAATCTTACCCTCTATGGCATGGAAACAAAACGCTGACTTGGGAATTTCAGCAGCTCGTTTCATGTTCTGCTCAGCCCGCTGTACTTCCTGAGCATGAATCAGGCAGACATCATCTTGCTGCCTGCCAGGTCCTGCTTACCCTTGCCACTTGCCTCCTGGACAGCCAAACCTCAGTCATCTTCAGTGGTGGTAGCCACTGAATGACTACGTGAGGAGCTGGGAAATGGGCGTTTGAGATAAGAGCTACTCAGATTGCCTAAAAATTCTCTGCCTGTCCTGAAAAACTCTGCTCAGCTGAAGGTTTTGGCAATGCCTGTATTGTGCTTGGGAAACTTGGATAGTTGAATTTAAAGCACAGCCTCAGTTCTATCTGCATCTGAAGCAGTGTGGTGGCAAGAGAGAGAAGTGTTTGCCAAACGGATTAAAAAACCCACCGTAATTCCACGTGGCTATATACAGCAGGGAGTATTTTTGATGAGTATCTTTAGCTGAAAGGTGATTGAATCAGTTATTTTTTTCACTTTTTTCTTTTTCTTTTTAAAAAAAAAACATTCTCAGGAACTATTGCAGTAGTAAACTGGGGTTTATGGCATTCTGACATACACCAGGCATCCTGGTGTGTGAATTTTACCTAAGGACATGGCATTAGGGTGCTCGTACTAATGCTGACAAGAATAAAGCATGACACTTGTGGTGTCCTGAGTTTACAGGGTAGGTAACTTCAGATGATCCCTCTCTTCCCACTTCTGACTGTTGTGGATCCTGACTGTTGCAGCATTCAGGCAGTTTTGAGATCTGGGGTTTTATTTTTCTTTTCTAAGCGATCAGCCCAGCCCTGGGCATCAGAATTTATCCTGCTGTCCCTGGCATTGATGGTACAAGTTGTTATGATGGATCAGAAATGTCTGCACATATATGCTGTCTCTTGGGAGGAGGTAGAGCATCTGTTTTCATAGGTAATATATTATTTTGCAGTTGATTCCTTTGTGACAGCCTGCCTATGATGGAAAATCTCTTCTGGTGAGGTATTTTAAACATAGATTTACTTTTTTTTGATGAAAGTTAGCTGAGGTTAGGATTCCAAAGGCCCACAGACACTGTGTATAACGAAACCTTGGCAAAGGCGGATTATACGACTCTGGCACAGAGAAGCTTGCATCTATAAAAGGCAAGATCTGTCCTTTGTTTATTCCCTAGTAAATCAGTGAAGTATGTCGTGGTATTTTAGCATCAGCTTAGCATATTTTATTTTCCCTCTTAATTTAAAGGCCAGTGGAAAACAGAGATTGACCAGGCTGGCTAATGACATGAAAAAGACTGGAAAGCAAGGAGCTTCTCTGCCCTACAGACAATGAGCAGCACAATGCATTTATGGTGTGGTATTACAAGCTTCAGCTGCCACCAGAAAGCTAAACATGATTTAAAGCCATGCAGGCAAGCAAGAAACATGAAAAGGTATTCAAGCATGAGGGAGAAGTCAGGTTGCATGTACATATGAAAAATTACTGACATAGACAAGATATCATTGGCATCTAATAGTACTGAAGGTTTCTCTGCAAGCAGTTATCAGAAGAATAGTACAGTGCTGACTGCATCACCCATTTGCACTATGCACTGCCAGTAGGACACAACATGTATCTTTGTTAGTATTTTGATTTAGATCAGGATTGTAGTTTTGATGTGAGTGTCTCTGTTAACCTCACCTCCTGTGCTTTTGTTGGTACTGCTGGGTGGCCTTGAGGCAAATGACCTGGTCAGACTGCTAATAGGCATTCAGTCCACACCAGACTAGAGAAAGTCTAAAATAAAACTCCCTAAAATGTATACAGGGCAAACAGTGGTCCTTAGTACCAAATGATTTGCTCTATAAATCTGTTACTTTTACACCACGCTACTTGCTAATGTAGATACAATTGTACACACACACAGATATATGTATATGTACATATATAAATACCTTCCTTTGGTCACACTTTTAGATTTGTTGGGTTGGATATCTAGCAAGCACAATTCAGTGCAATTTCACTGAAACATGCTATTATTAGTAAATACTATGTCCTAAATATTATAGTAGCTTTATGGTCAGCTAAGTTTGCCAGCTATTGTCCCATGCTATTTAAAATATGAGCTGCAGCAAGCCCAAGAACAGATCACTGGAGCTGTTCTAAGTAGTGGGATTCTCAGTCCCACAGCTGATATTTACAGTTTTTCTGTTCAGACTACTGTAGAGAAATACTTTCAAAAATGTAATTTCAGAGAGGAAAAGAAAGGAAATGATCAAAATGAAAATTTCCATTATGGTATTTTGCCACAGTTTTGCCTTGTACTGTCATTGTCTAGGATGAGATTTCAAATACTCTCAATATGAGAAGGGCAACACAAGACAGTGTTCACTCACACTTCCTTATTCAGCTTGAGAGAGCAGCCAGAACCTCGAGCCAGTGAGAAATCCCAAGTATGGCTATGAAATGGTATCTGCCAGGACTGGCTGCAGCTGTGAGCTCAGGCTGACGCTTTTGCCTCTCTTCAGAAGCTGCCTGCCAAGACCTATTGCTCACACTGGTATCTTAAAGGCGAGACAGAGGGCTGTGCAACTCTTGGCTGTCTCCTTAAGACTGAATTCCATCAAAGGATGCTGCTGCCTTATGTCCACATGTTTGCCATTCACTGGCTTTGACTATGGCTTGAGTTGCCATTTCTGGTAACCATTTCACTTGTGTTAAAATAAACACTGAATTGTGTATGCAGCCAGCAGGACCTTTAAGGTAGGCAGGCACCCTTTGAGCATTCAGAGAGGGGAGAACGCACAGGTGGAATGAACCACTGCTGTTTGTAAACTCTTCAAAACAATTGCTTTGAGGTGGGAGGGATCTCCAGGGATGCTCCAATTTCTGGATATGCCTGTGTCAGTTACAGAAAAACCTGCAGCTTCAGCATCCTGAAGAAGGGTGAAGTAATGGACAAACTGGGCCTAATTCTGAAGTCATTTACCCAAGCACAATTGGAAGCAATTCAGCTGGAGTTTGTGAAGACATCCTGGCATGAAATGGCTTGCAAGATCAGAGTCAAGACCTTCCACTTGTGATTTTAACTGGAGGTACTTCAGATCAGAAGGGAACTAAAATAAAAACAAGGGCAAAACTCTACCTCAAGCAAACATCCCAAAATATTTGGATTTCTTTTCCTACCTTAGGAAAGAATGAGCTTATTCCAACTTTAGACCAGGGAGAGTCAGCTTCTGAATCAAGTGTTGGACGACTCCTTTCCACCATGAGTTCCAGCCAAGCTGCCATTTTCCCTAAGTGACATTTTGACTGAATGTTTGCAGATCAATCTGTAGTCTACGTGTGATTATTGACTATGCAAGGGAATTGCATTTGGGAAGATGTGCATACAGTTACCTTACACGTCTCTTTTCCTGCCAGTGTGGAACTTGCATCCCATTTCTATGTGCTGCTCCTCCTCTGCAGAATCCAATCTGACTTACAAAACCTTCTGCTCTTTTTCAGCAAGTTTTTGCTGACCTTCTATGCTCAGATTGGTGCTTTTATTCCTTTAATGGCAACAATCATTTTGAATGTCTCTGTGCAACACTGAATCAAAACTGGTGTTAGCATGTCAGTGGTCCTAGAGGCTCCACAGGGATCAGCTGTCCTCAAGAGAGGTCAGGTCTTCAGGACAGAAGCCATTGTAACTCTCAATCTGACAGTAAGGGCCTTGGAGCCACATGCCACGGGCCATAATGCATAATACAAGCACATGTACTGCACAAACCAATGTTAAGAGAAGTGCTTAGAAGCTTTTTGAATACTCCTAGTAAATCTGTTTGGTTTAACTAGAACTACCAGCCAAAACTGAGATGAGGAGAAGAAAACTCGGAACACCAGGACTTGCTACAAGTCTAGAAAGTAAGCAGAAAGCTGGATTTGGAGTTGAATCTCAGTGCATATATTTCCAGGCCACTATCTTACCTATTAGCCTAAGTATAATCATAGATGTGTCATTCTCAACTATGTATTTTTACTTTCTGTTAATTAGTTCAGTCCCTTTTAGTGAACAACTGTCCCTTCAACCAGGACAGCTGCACAGTTTGGATGAAAAGCCTCCTGCAAATGTATCCCAACTGGAGCTATGGTAATTAAAGCCCAAGTAATTAAGACATTCACGAGTGGCATGTGAAATCTCTGGAAATGGCAATATTTTTTTTTGTGCAGGCTCATGTCACAGTGGGCTGGAAGCCAGAGCTGCTGCGTGTCTGCGTGCGTGCGTGTATGGAGAGCTCACTCCTTTGGCTTTCTTGGGGAAGAACAGGTCAGAATGCAAATGTCAGCTTCCTAATTAAGCACTACTTTCATGAGTTATTAAACAAACAAAAACCCCATAAAATAAACCACAAAAATATTGTGAAATGGCATTGCCAATTCAAACCTTTTTTTTTTTGTGAGACAAAAAGAAAAACACTGCGATGTTAACTTGTATGCCGAGCTTTCAGCAGACCCAATTTAAATGCTAAGCTATTAACCACTGTATAACTGTATTTATACTGGAAATTGCATTTGAGCCTTTCAAAGAGCTTCAGATCCATGCTGCTCTCAGTCCCATGGTGCTATGGATACACTCGAAACTGCAGAAATGTTGTTTAATTCTTCCATTTGGCTTATGAAACCTCTGTGGATTCAGCGTGCTGGACTTCAGCCCAGACTTTCATAGTCAGTCTGAAGCCTTGCAGGGAGAGTTCTGGAAAATGCTTTTGGCATTGACAGACTTCTCTCTTACCTGCCCATATTAGACCAAAGAAATGCTGGCAAAAAGTATGACTCAGGCAGTCTGAAAACTCTAGAGTGTAAGAATGCTGGATATATTCAACTCAGTCATGGTGTAAAAAGGAAGGGAAAAAACCCTCTTAATTCCCTAGAGTCCAGGTATAAATCACAGAAAAAAGTTCTTGTCAGCAAGCTGAGAGGCTAAGTTCATGAATTATGGAGTAACAAGACTCCCTTCCTTAAAGTCTCTCTTCTACGACGTAACTTTATCCTCCACATCAGCTGAAATCTTTACCTCCTACAAGTAGAAGGTTAGCTGGTTAGAGGCAAGTTAATCTCAGCGAAACAAACAGGCAGAGCCTGATTTTTCCTTCCAAGCATTTCCTAGACTCCAATAGTAAAATTCTAGTGGAGAGAGCCTACCTAGTGTTGTTAATCAAAATCAAGCTGTAGAAGATGACTGACTCATTTCCTAAGAACAGGAGTAACCCATCGCAGTGATCTTTATAAAGAATAGTGGGCTAGAGATCAAAGCTTTCCTTTAAAAAAGAGCTCTTAACCTGTAACCATCCAAGTTCCATTTCCTTAACCTAACTGCCAGGACCCGAGGAAGAGGCAAGAACCTGAAAAGACAAGAAGTGGTTCTGCTAAACCTCAGCCCTACTCTAAATCCAGAAAGAAGCTATTTCATAGAGCACTTTGGTCACACGCAGCACACATGCAAAGATTTCCTAAACTGGAGACAGGAATTCGATCCTTGATGAAAGATGCAAAACACTGAAAGCACTGATTTTTTATTCTGCAATGAGTTCAGTCTAGAAACATCCTGGGCTTGTCAGATTCTTGAGTGCCATCTGCTGGCACCTTGTCCGTGTTATCCCTGCCGTACACACAACCCGTGACCTGTGTCCCCATGGACCAGAGGCTCTGAGCAGTGATGCTATGGTGGTGTGAAAGCAGCACGTGTAGCACTGGACTGTGGTTTGCACGGAGCAAGGTTGAACACGTTGTGTGGTGCTGCTTTTGAGGCTCCTGAAAGAGAGAATGTGTAAGGCTGATAGACCCTTACTCAGTTAGAGATGTTTGCTTGCCTCACTTGACAAATATGCAAGTGTATTGCAATTTTCATATAACACTCTAACAACTTTTTTTTTTTAAGACACTGTAAATCACACTGCCTCTTACTTCAGTCAGTAAATTGTGTGGGGGCATGTTTGGGCACAACTGTTTGTAAAATTTACCTAATAATGAAAAAAACCTCTGTATTTTCATGTTAAAATTCTAGCATACCCAACATTTGCAGGAGGTTTTGTATTCTGTAACTCCACAGATACCAGAAATCAATTCTCTCCTGCACAGGTACTGGTTTTAGTAACCCCAATATACTAGAGTAAAGCTTTATTTTTTGTTGGTACTCACATTAGGCAAGTCTTTACTCAGATGTGCACAGTGGGCAGCAGATAAATACCTGATATTGTTTCAATGATCATTGTACCAACTCTGAGGAGCTGTCACTGTTCTAAGCTACCCAACTAGGTGAATATCAGCTTGTGGGTCATTACATTGCTCTGCTATGAGCAGGCAGTTTAAGCACAACTTTTTGACCCTTAAAGTGAGGTTTATCCTTCCCCACAGGAGACAGACATGGTCAGGTGAGTTACTCCAGAGCAGAGAAAGGGAAGAAAGCTAGGCTGACAGCCACTGTCTCAAGTTTACACAGATCATAGGATTTCTATGTCTGGTATTCAAAATCTTACCTCAGCTGTTATTTCCCTGCAGGTAAGTGTCTCAGAGGTGACTCCAGGTGAGCTGGGCTACGCTGCTTCCAAGGCCTGGCATATTTTACCTGACTGGGGGCTTGGACAGGCAAGCATCAACTCGTCTCACCAAAGCAAGGTGAAGACACACCTCACTAAAGCCTTGTAAGCCATGATTGTTCCTGTTTCCACTCTGCCCATCTGCCAAAGCTTGCTGCCCTTATGACAGAGCTGTCAGAAAGGAAAAGGCTGTGCTTGAGTCCTTCCCTTGCATACATTGGTATCTTCGCTTCATCGACTTCCATTTTTGTGGTGAACTAAGATGGAGCTGCTGAAGTGCAGGGATGTCTCTTCCTCTGCTCTCTCTGCGGTGGGGGGATGCCAGTGCTGGCTTGGAGGCACATGGAGGCACTTGGATGGGGCTGATAACACTTCAAACCTCTGTGGCAAGAGTCTGCAGTGCAGTCAAAGCCTGTGGGGCCATTTCATAACCTCCCTGTGCCACTGAGCTCTGATCTTTACAACACCACAACAGTCTGCTTTATCTATATGCATTAGAAAGATTTCGTGGCTGATGTTATTATGTTGCTTAGAGAAATTACAAGATGTCTTTCAAATATGATCAGCAAGACATGCTCTGCATCAAAGAGAACTTTAAATGCTATCAGGAAGGTCTAATTCAAACCACATCAATACTGTATTGTGGAAGCTGAGAAGGATAAATGGGGAGGCTTTTGGAAATCATGCAAGCAGCTTGAATTGCTGGCACTTGCAGAGGAGGTAAGGTGTGTGTATTTTTTTCCTGCAAAAATATAACCCTAAGTGAAAACTGTTGGGTAAAGCTAACAGCACAAAATTATTAACCCCCTTGCTGCCAGTTCTTCATGCTTGGTTACACACCTCTAGGTCTTCCTTGCACTGATATTCTTCCTGTCCTTCAAACCCTAGGATAAGATAACTGAGTTATTTCAATGTCTATGTAGGGTGCTGCTCTTTTCAAATATCTGTTCCATTTGATTTCCTCAGATAGACACGACGAAATTCTTGTAAATCCTAGAAAGCCTATCATAGACAGCATCATCTGTAGGAGCCTGTTCTTGGGCCCTGAGGCTGTTCCAAGACTACCATTATAAACCATGATGGATTGAAAGAGTAACAGCAGAATAAGATACTAGGCTTTCTTTTTGTGCAGTATACCTGAGACTGTCATGAACTGGGAGCAGGGCAGCAGGAAGTTGCATCATAGTTCATCAGTGAATCACAGAACAGATTTTCCTTGGGGTGTGTCAGTGTTACGTTAGCTGCTTCTGTTTGTGTGTAGTTCCTGACATGTCTCTATTTGAATGGTTCCTACTCTGGCTATACTTGTGAATCCTATCACTAGGGGTGTAACAGGTCTATCCTCTTTCCAGGAGGCATATGCAATAATTCATAGTGTGCTAAAAGACTTGTAGATTAAACCTCAAATTCCAGAGACGCTGCTATACTTTGGCTGTAAGAACTTGAGTTGTTTTCCTGGTCTTCTGCTTGGAGTACTTTTTGTTTGGTTATTCATGGTTTGTTTTGCATCATATATTGAGATCTATCTGTAAATTAAGACAGTAAAGATACTGGAATTTCCTCAGGATAAATGTAACAGGATAAATGAACTCTTTCTTCTTGTAATTCAGCAGTTCTCTCCCTTCTTCCCCTTTTTCTTCAGGTGAGCTTCAATTTCTTCTCAAATGCATTATTTTATATGAAATATAAACAAAGCAGAGGGCATGCTAGCCATCAGGAATTGAAGCCAGCAAAGCAGATGTCCCGAGTTCCCTTCCAGAGATTTCTTGTTTAGTTTTTAACTTTTAGGAGCTTTTGTTTCTGTGTGCTCCCAAGTTCTGACTAGGAGGTAGTCATTGCTAGTCTAAAAGAAAACAGGAAGTAGGGGAAATGTGAGGAAGGAGCTCCAGACCTTCTGTTGAAGCTCCAGCCTTTATACAGAGTTTGTTTCAGTAATGCATCTCGTAGGGGTAGTCATATATGCCAGCTCTCAATGGAGAAAGCAAAAATGTAGAACATGGATAGGAAAGTAGCATTCTTCCTTTTAAAAGGGAGTGAATCTTGTCCCCTATATCCTCTAGGGAATGCAAGTGACAAGAGATCATATTCAGGGATGGCATCAAGGCATTGCCAGCGTTTTCCTTTCTTTCAGCTCAGTGTGATTTGAAGAGCTGGTGATGTCAGAGAGCTGGGATTCCAGACAGAACTGTTGACCTTACCTCACCGTGAGAAGCTGTATGGGTTAGCTTTTCCTTACAAGACCTTGTCCAGCCTTTCTTACATGAAGGATTTATCATATTTCATTTGGGCTAATTATGCTGCCTCTGTTCCCTGCTCTCATGAATTACTACTGCTATGCCTGACTCTATCCATTCTGAAAATAGCTATCCATATAGCTCACAGCTATTTATGTCTGCCAGTGTCAACATGAAGCAGTCACATGTTCTCATAAGAAATGATGACTTTTTACAGCTTTTACATCAGTGAAGTTAAAAAGGCTCAAAAAGCAGAGGTAGCTTGGACAAAGTTTGAGATGTTCTCCATTCTTGCCTTTTTGAAGATGCAGAAAGTTGCATGTAGTGATAGATTTTAAAGTCTTTTAGAATCTGTTAGAATTTGTCCCATTTTTTTTTCTGCTTTGAAAACAGGATTTTTTCAAGTCATGTTGTGCTTAATGTATCCCCAGTGTTCAGCAACAGATTAGCTTCATGTCCATGAATGCAATAAGAAATGTTTATAGTCTGGTGTAGTGACTTCCTTCCTTAAGAAGTAAGTCTTCCATATGCTTTGACATTTTGGCTCCTGAACTGCTGTTGTAATAGTGCTAAGAAAACCCAAACAGGATTGAGTAACTCGGAGAGTAGTTTGTGCTCCAGATTAGCTCATGATTTAGAGGTCAGAGTATTAACAAAGTAAAGAAACATATTCATCAAGCAGATAGATAGAAAACAAGTGTGATGTTCTGAGGAGGATGTCTGAAACACTGCAGAGCAGAACATTGACAATGTGTACCTGCATCTGCTGACAGGTAACATATGTTTCTGACCCTCTATTTATCATTTGAAGTATGAAGACACATTTACATCTAGGGATCTGGGCTTATGTCCAGTAATGTTGTCCCCCAATGCTTTGTTGAGGAGCTGGAGAGAGAAGAGGATGAAGGACACTTATGAATATATTTAAACACTTTGTTCAGTCTCAGTTTGAGATTGAGTGCTAGTTGCTGCTGTTACCATTCTTGGGTTTTATCAGTATTACTTTATTACTGCTATTACAGCTGATTTAAGGCCCACTTCTACAGAGTTCAGAGAAATTCTTGGGAGATTAGTAACTCTCCCATCCCTAGTCGCTATGGAAGGCTTAGATCAAGCTGCAGCAAGCTAAGAAGTTGTCCTGCAGCTGTTGACTTGGTTGACATCAAACCTGGCCAGTGTATGGTGTTAAATTGTATAGTCATAAGTACATAGGCTAAGACTAGATACTACAGACAGTCATCATGGTTCAGCTGATGAGTAGAAAGTTACAGAGTTGATGTAGTTTGATCATGTATCAGAGTAAGGGCAGCAAAATACAGGCTTAGTCAGGGAGGCCCTGACTTCCCTGATCCTCAACAGTTTTTAATTTTTGCATCCAAGTCCAGAGGACTGCTCTTGCTGAGGTCTTTTTTTAAAATCTGTTGGGCAAATGTTTTAGGTACTGCTGTTGATTTACTTTGTGGAATAATAGTGTCCTGATTCCCCAGGCACAGACCCATGGGCCAGCCATGCAGGCAGGCCATGAGTAGCCCCAAGTCAGCTGGGAGACCCAATCAAGGCAGTGACTCACAGGTAGATCCCACACCACCTCATCAAGCTCATTATAAAAGCAGGGAGTTCCCTGAGGGTGGAGTTCCTCTTCCTGGGGCTCTTCCTTCCTGGCCTTGTGCTCCTGCTGTTGCCTTCAAGGACCAGGCTGAGTAGAACCTTCCACACTTTATGTATGTTGGTTGTTGTATTAGTTTTGTTGTTTCATTAAATCTGTTTCTACTTCAACTCACTGGGCTTTCCCTTTTTTCCCTGATTCCCCTTCTCAGCTGGGGAGGGGTCATCAGGTGGTAGAACAACTGGCTAAATGTAGAGAGACCATTTCTTATTTGTGGTAGAAGTAGAGTAGAAAGGGTTTGTCTCAAGGAGCGTATGCAAACATCAGTAAACTTATTTAATAGTCAAAAGAACCGACATGATGCAGTCTGTAAGCATTGCAGCCAAGTAAGGAAAGGAGTGGGTATCTTCAGCAGTCCAATCCAATGCCAGATACAATAGATGCTGTATCATGCACTATGTCTTCCTCCAGGTACAGAAAGACTCAGGAATTAAGGATGCTTTCTGACTTCATCACAAATAACTATTTGTTAAAAACACGTCACAGACTGTTATGTTAACCCTCACTAAAAATTTTTGGATGTCAAACCTTTTAAATATATTGAGGAGCAAGCAAACCATAGGCCACTTGTTAATGAGGCGACGCTAATTACAAAACAGATTGCATTCATAACTCACAAATTATTTGTCTAGAACCTGTATTTTCATTAATTACTTGCATTGGAATAAGTACTTTCCTTTGAAATATTCAGGGATTCTTGGTATTTTGTAAGCTCATTATGGGAAATAGATGATGTTTGGATGGAGATGACATAACCCTTACAGAAGATTTTGGCAGATGAGTTTTAGGTTTTGTGGAAGGAAGCTACGAAGCCGAGCTGGCAAGTAAAATGAACATCAGCCTTCCAGCTCACAGGCCTGTGTGAATGGTGTTTGCTAATGCCCAATTGTAGTGGTTTCATGATGCACGCCCCCTTTTTCCTATCCTGGTTCAGGCTGGCTCTGGGGTTTGAGGTTTTTAAAAGTGCAGGTGCTTTGCAGAGGAAAATTTACTGCTCTCAACAGAGGAGTGCTATGGGATCCTCCTTGATTTTTAACAGCTACATTCTTTCAGGCTTGGTAATGTATTTAGTGATAATGAAAGCAAGTATCTCATTGTGTCGGTATGAGCCAGGTGTCATGTAAATAAGCATTGTGCAAACATATCCAGACTACAAAAGCAAGTTATTTCAGGTTGATCCTGGCCTTCTGTAAGCACAGATTGATAACCAAGGGGAAGATCCTTGTCTAAAATCTTACTACTGTTATTTATAGCCCTGGCATCTGGAGATCTTTCCAGAGAGCAAAATGCATGACTGCTTCCAGGGCAGAACCACTGCCACACTGCTTCGACAGATAATTACTAATCAATTGATTAAACCCTTGAAAACAGTTGTGTTTAGTACTAAGCTCATCAGGCTGAAGATCTGGCAAACCATTAGAGGAGAGCAGCTTCAAAATGATGCACATAGAGCTTCTTCTTTCCCAGACCAGAGTTCCCCAGTGGTATGGGAAAAGCATCAGAGGAGATGAAAACACTGCCTGTCAATGAATGCACTTGTGACTGTAGAAGAGCTTGCTGGAGGGGAGTCACTAGCATGCTGGTACCTTTGGGTTGGGTAGCTGAAAGCCACACTGTTTAAAAACATGATTGAATTGCTACCAAGTCTTTAGAGTTAATGTTAGCCCCAAGCAGAGAAGCATGCTGGAATGCTGGCTTCCACTTCCCTTTGGTCTCATCACTAACCCATCCTCTTGTTATCAGGGCCTGGAAGTGTGGAATCCCTGGAACTGTAATAATAAAAGACCTGGTGAGCATGTAGAACTGGGTGAAGGGGAATTACTGGAAATCTGAGACCTCTCCCTGCATTTGCAGAGCGAACACCTCTTATAATTGATATGTGTATTTATTTAGTGTTACTAGTTACAAATCTTCAGTAAATAATGCCTCAACAGGTCAAACATTTAAGGCACAATGAGTCATTCCCCAGCATTAAATGGGAAGCCTTGATCCCAAAAATTTTGTTTGAGGTAAATAAGTATTTTAAATGTGTATCTCAAGCTGCTTGTTAAAATAAATGCCTGTGGTATGACTGAGGATTAAAGAGAAAATTCACCAGGCTTTCAGACTGGAACGTACATTGCCTGTTCCAGCTTCAGGTTTTATTGCAAGGGCTCTGGTTTTACCCAAAATTGACAGCAACTTGGCAGAAATTTTCCTCGGCACGTTCTTTTTGTGTTGATTTGCCAGCAGTAAACTCAAAATTTGGACAAAGGAAACTTGCCAGGGAGCATGTGGTACAAGTCTCCCTCTGTGCCCAACCCACAAAATGTTATTAGTCAGCTGTTGCCCCAGCCACAAAGTGTTAGCTCCTTAGTTCAGCTTATGGTAGCTTGTGTGTTTAGCTTGGGAAGCTCTAAGTTCAACACAGAGAGCTCCAGCCAACATGACTGTTCTGTCAGAAACAAAAGGCTTATCAAAGAGAGTGGCCTCCTCCTTGTGAAGAAAACGTGGATGTGTATAGCAGGAGGGCTGGACTAGATGATCTCCAGAGGTGCCTTCCAACCCCTACCATTCTATGGTTCTGTGTTCAGGAAAAGAACACAATGGACTTTGACCTGTCTTTTCCCCATAGTGTCTTCCCTCCACCTTTACCTTCCCTCCAAGGTAACTTGGATACCACCTCAGTGGAGAACCCGTCAGCTGCTTCCTTCCATCCAGGGTATGTCTGCTACCACAACAATTTAAGCTCCATATTTCAGCATAGAATACTTTGGGTTGGAAGGGACTTTAAAGATCACCTAGTCCAACCCCCCTCTGCAGTGAACAGGAACATCTTCAACTAGACCAGGTTGTTCAGAACCCTGTCCAACCTTGAATGTGTCCAGGGATGGGGCTTTTACCACCTCTTTGGGCAACCTCTTCCAGTGTTTCACCACCCTCATTGTAAAAAAAAAATTTCTTGTATCTAGTCTAAATCTACCCTCTTTTGCTTTAAAACCATTATCCCTTGTTCTATCGCAACAAGACCTACAAAGAAGTTTGTCCTCATCTTTCTTCTGATAAGTACTGAAAGGCTGCAATAAGGTCTCCCCTTCTCCAGGGTGAACAACCCTGACTCTCTCAGCCTGTCTTCATAAGAGAGGTGCTCCAGCCCTCTTTTTTCATGGCCTCCTCATGGACCAACTCGTCCATGTCTTCCTTGTGCTGAGGACTCCAGAGCTGGACACAGTACTCCAGGTGGGATCTCACAAGAGCAGAGAAGGGGAGAATCCCCTCCCTCGACCTGCTGGCCACACTTCTGATGCAGCCCAGGATACAGTCAGCCTTCTGGGCTCCGAGCACACATCGAGGGCTCGTGTCCAGCTTTTCATCCACCAGTACCCCCAAGTCCTTCTCTGTAAGGTAGGTGTGATGTGTGTTCTGAAAATCAGCATCAGGAAAGGAGCTGAAAAAGTTACATTCAAGAACCTACTCGGTGTTTTAGTGGCTGAGGTCACTCAGTATTCCTGATACCATATATATAATTTCTGTTCTTGTTGATCGTAAGTACTTTTCAGGAGATTGAGAAGCAGATTTTTGCATGTGCTTGATCATATGTACAATATCATGCAGCCCATATCTTCAGCAGCAAGGTTACATCTGTACTTCATTGATTACAGGGTTAAGAATATTGCAACAGCCCCACCAAAGACCAGAACAAGCACATTTTTCCCGAGGGAGTAGACTTCTGAAAGCAGCAGTCAGATTCTTCAGGACATAACTTCTACTCCAGAAAAGGTTTAGACTGCTTTCCTGTCTCTAATACAAGACATAATTATGCATTATTGTACTTAATTATGCATTGCTGTATTGGGCAGGGAAGGCGTTCCATTCTCTAGCGTGAAGCTGGACAAGGTTTGTGTTGACTAGCGTTACTATTGTTTTGAGCCAGGTAAGGGAGTCATCTCACTCGTTTCCAGATTGATGCTGTGGTATCTGAAATCAGATCCTGAATCTTCTCTGTTCTCAATTGCTTAATGTTCTAATCTCTTTTTGCTTGTTGATGTGGCTGTGCTTTTCCTTCGGTAAGCACTGTGGGTTTGAGTCCAAGCTCAGGTAGTGCCTGAAGCAATATAGGTCTTATTTCCTGTCCTGTCTTCTTTTCTTGAAACAAAGATTAAGCCATGACTGAAGCATTAGTTAGAGGAGAAGGCAAGATGTAGCATGGAGTGCATGTGTTTGCCGACCGTGTGTTATGTAGGGCAGAACAATCATTTAATGATGGAATTCAGACCTCAATTACAGCCTGTGTGAGGCAGTGGTTGATGGTTTGATGTCCTTAGCCATGCACAGGTGCAATAGGGCATCTGCCCATCAGCATGGATGTAGGAGGTTAGAGAGAGTCCTGCACACTGCCAGCTGGAGCACCCTTACCTATGGGAAAGTCTTCAGTGCTCCTGCTCTCTTAGATTACCATGGCTGTAATCAGGCTTAAAATACCAAAGAAAAATGTTTGTACTGTTTGTCCAAAATTTCTGCCCATAACATTATAGTAATATAAAAAAATGCAGAACAAAATACTGCTTCTCTGGCACTTCTCACCAGGAATCTCTGAGTTGTATCTAAGGTGTAGGTATCTTCTACTGAGGACTGAAGGACCAATTTTAGGCTCATCGCTGTGTCCACGAGTCTCCAGCAATATGGGAAAGTGCAGGAGTGAGTGACAGAACTACCACTTAACTTCCTAATGCTGCCTCTTGGCTGTTATGCCAAGTCACAAATCTCCACAACATAGTGACAAAGTGCTTTCATCTGCCATCTTTTAGCAGTCTGCAGTCCTCAGCTACACAGGTTTTATTTCTTTGCAAAACCAGATTTAAAAACAGCATGATGGTCCTGCTGGTACTTAATCAAGTGGGTTCATAGAATCATCTAGGTTGGAAAAAAGACCTTGAAGATCATTGAGTCCAACCATAGCACTGCTTCTCTGGCAGGGAGGAAGCCTCTGGGCTGTGCTGCCATCATTCCTATGGCATCAGTTCCCACAAACACACCTACACTAGCACTGCATGAACAGAATCCTCTCTATGGAGCAGATTATTGGCCCTTGCTATTACAGTAAGTGTTCTTGAACTCCCTGATGGTGCCTGCTTTCAACTCAGGAGGCCTTTTGTGAAAATACCTCAGTTCAGCAACCTTCCTGTGTGTCAGGAATTGCAGATTTATTTATTTTTTTTTAAATGTATATGTTGGAAGCTGTGACTTCTGCAACAACTACGACAAAACGCAGATAAGAATAATTTACACTTGCTCAGTCTCCTGCTTTCTTGCTCTTGATCTTGCAGTGCTGCTCAAACCAGAAATCCCCTAGCACCTAATTAGGAATAATTAAGGAGAGGTTCATGTTATTTTACTGACAGTGGGCCAAAGTGATGTCTGTGTTATCCTCTTGCACTAACTGTGGGTCTGACCCACAATCAAGCAATTTTGTTACTCGGCGTAAAAAGAAGAGTCTCATGTTGCCAGTGCTCATTTGAAGCTGTCAAATTTATCCTGCCCTGTCATCTTAAATTCTTTCCAACGAAGTGTGACAGCATAGCTTAAAAATGTCAAAGGTCATGGCTTTTTTTAAGGGTATCTGTTTCCATCTCACAGGAGGTTATTAAAAAAATTAATAACAACGCTGAAAATAGATAGAAAGGGAGCACCTGTACAATGAAAAGCAATCTCTTTTTAAAAAAAAAATACCACCAGAAATTTGTGTGATCCAGGATGGGGTGGGAGGGGAAGCTGATGATGCAAATTATCCTTCTCTCTCAGTTTTTCCTATTTTTTGTAACAGATATTTATGTATCTGCTGCCGTGGCCACAAAGGGAAAAAATGGATTAGAGCAAGATATCACATTGCAGAAAATTAGTGTTCTTGCTGCAGTTATTCCTGTACACTGACAGAACCTTTGGCCAGGGACATGCCAAGACTGGCTTCTCACCTAATGGATTATGTATCACTGCAGGAGCATATGTCCATGCCAGTCTTTAACACAGTCCGCAGTTAAACGTAGGGATTTGATTCCCTCGCATTACCAAGAAGCTTAAACCCATGCCATTCATGCCACAAATATATTTAGGAACTTTCTGCCGTCAGGAACACTTGGGGAGGAATATTTGTCTGGTGATCAGTTGGGTTTTAGGATAATCAACTCTGTTAATAATGGGTGCTATTACTGGGCTTCAAGCAGCGACCTGAAAGCATGCCTTACAATGAATAAAAACTTAGTTGGAAAGAATTCTTTTGTTCTTACATGGGTTTGCTGTCATCTCCTGCAATGTTATTAATTTCCTTTTGGAAATGGCTTCAACAATTAAAGCTTGATATCCTTGCCAGCCATTTGGTTTAAATAAGCAGATGCATTGATTTTCAGAGATGCTGGGCCTTGTGCCAGTTTCTTCCTTTGCGTTGCTGCTAGAGTAGGAAAGGAACCCTGTCACAGGGTGCCCTTGACTGAGCTGTATCTTGTCTGTCACATCCTGATGTATTCGGTTTCTTTCAGTTTTCTTTCGACATGTGAAAGCTGCCTGGCCATTAAGGAATGTAATGATTTATGGTGTGAAAGCTGGAAGTAGCCAGCTAGCTCTTGGCTTGGTTCTTTTCATCCCAAACCCACATGTTTCCCAGCCCCTCTGGGGAGCCCTGCATTTCCTTCTAAGCTGCTTTAAGTATGATTCTGCTTCTCCGTCTCTGCTTTTTATATTTTAAAAAGAAAATGCCTAAAAAAAATGTTTTCTTGGAGGCATTTCCTTCCAGGGACTAGATTAGAGCAGAAACTATAATTGGAATGGAAGGCACTGACCGAAGGTTTAATTCCTCTGTCCTTAAACAGGCTATTTCACCACTGGGAGTAGTACAGCTAAGGCAAAATAGGCTGAAAAATCCATTTAAGAAGCTGGCTAAATACATAAGCTGTGGGCTTGAGCTAGCTTTGTACTGCCACAGCAGCAGTGCTAGCCCAGATGTGTTTGTGGCAAGTGATGCCCCAGGAACAATGGCAGCATAGCCCAGAGGCTTCCTCCCTGCCAGAGACGCAGTGTCCTCTCCGTGCAGCAAACAAGATGTCCCAAGAAATGGCTTGATAATTTCTGAGGCCCCTCAGCACTTTAAAACACAGCCTGTGAGTGAAGAAGCCAGCTACTTTTGGGCTTAGATGGACATCAGCAAGGTCTAGCATGTGGGAGCTGTCGAGGAAGACCTAGCTTTTTATTTCTTCGGTCTGTTGTGAGTCAGGATGACTAAAGGCAGAAAGTCTTTCGAGTCTAGTGGCAACTGCTTCTTTAGGAAACAATTAACCTGACTCCAGATAAATGCTGTGAGGTAAATGCCATCTTAAGTTAGGACTTCCAGTAAATTCAGACTGGCATATAATCAGGAAAGAGCAACATAGGAATCTTTATTCTAGAGGCTTATGATCAGCAGCCAGGATTCATCTTGGATTGCTGAGTTTTGTGATTAGTTGATATTGCACTTGAAACTTTCCTTGCCTTACTCTCCTGGACTTTGCAGTTATTTTGCAGGCTTTCTTCTCCTGTCTGCCCCAGACTGGCAGTGGTCTGGGGAGTATGGGTTAAAAAACACTGGTGTAAAAATGTGCTTCTGTATTAACATGATAAGCAACAGAAAAGTGTTATGCTCCTAAGACTTTTTTCAGTGATATTGTTTCCATTCCTCTTCTTTTTTTTTCAGAATTTAACTTCTGTCCATGTCTCTGACGCTGTCATCCCTGAGTCCCTACAAATTCCATGTTGAAATGGAGTCTGAATACTGAGGAGTTCTTCCATGTGCAGGTATGGTATTTTTTTTTAGTGCAGTAGTTGCTCATTTACCTGAGCTTTGTCACAGACTTTGTATGCTATAAACTGTCTGAAATGGGTCAAAATCTTGATAATTGGTCCGAAAGATCCAGATTTTCTGGTTTATGCATTCAGAAAAAAAAAAAAAACTCACACTGAAGAAAGTGGATAGCTAGGGAATCCTGACAGGGCAACAGAAAATTATGCCAAAAGACAAGTGATTATCCTCAAAGCCAAAAATAGATTTTAAGTTAACTTAAATACCTCAAAGGGAGTAAGTAAAGCATTTTTTTGCCACCACATTCTTGTGCCTCCATGCTGTTGCTGAATTTAGAGACATAATTAGTGGGATAATTAATCGAGCAGCTACTTTATATTTTTCATAAAAGTGAATCAACTTTGTTTAGCTTGAAGACAACCAAGTTGAACAGAGGCTTCTGTCAGAGCCATTTTAATTATATTTACAAAACTGCCTAGTATCTCTCCCTCTCTTCTGATCCTCTGCATGAAGGAACAGGAGGAAATCTGCATCGCTTTCTGGTCCTGAGTCCTCTGCACTTGTGCTCTAGACCTTACTCCATGTCTCTGAGGCTTAAAAATTTCAGCAGTCTGCTGCCACTGCAAACTTGAGGTGTTTTATTTTTTCAGCTCTGGATTCATGCAGTTATTGTTTCAGTGTCTTCTGCTACATTTTGGGAAACTGAGAAATTATAGATTATTTAGAGAATTAAATTTACATAGCACTGAAAAAATGTGGCCTTGCTAATTTGTTTATATACATGTAATTTTTGCCTTCTGCTTTGCATGTAGATCCTGTAAGGAAGATGGCCAGTAGTCCTCATAGGTGTTAGGTATGTCTCAAGGAGCTTTCTGGTTTATCTGATAAAGAGCACATTCCTTAGGGAACAGCAAGTGCCCGCAGGGAGCAGTTTGACACCTCTGACCCTTGGTGAGGTGTTTCAGAGCAAGCAAAGGTCATTCCAGAGGTTGTGTTTTGATCCTCTGTTCCTTTGGGTCAGCACTGAGGGAAGGGGATTAAGGGGTTGGTTTTAGCAGTCTGTATGAGGGGTCCACTGCTGGGGACAGCCTTGTTTGTCGTTCCCACTGCCTGCTGTGGGCAAGTCATGGAATCACTGCATCAAGTGCTGGGATTGCTGGAGTCTTAAACCAGAAAGGGCCTCAGGCAAGAGACATCTTTCTTATCTAGCTGTGACACTGCTACAGGAGGTGCTGTTTTACAGCATTTTAAGGTACCTGGTTCATAGAGAATTGGCACATCTGCTGTGCTTGGTTTTTCAAGTGATTTCTCCTATAAACTTAAATGTAGATCAGGGATGGGGAAGTCAAACATTTTGTCCCAAGTCTTCCTCTCACTGTTGTTCTTGCTCACGTGAAACCTCATTTATGGCTGTCTGGATCACAATATTTAGAGGAAGGGTAGCTTGCCTTACTATTTGCTATCTATCCCAAAGCCTGCATTAATTAACTAGCTACCACATTCATGTGCTTAAAAGTCACTTTACTCAACCTACTGGTGTTAAGAAGTAGTATCAAAGTGTGGGTTTGGCTGGAGGGAAATACATGCAGTGGAAACAGGAGATTCTCCTGGGGCACAGCTCCGAGTCCCCGCTCTGGCATTGTGCACTCTGCTGTCAGCAGGGTGTGAAACCTCCTGTTCTCTCTTGTGTAAGTTCAGCCTATCCAGTGCAAAGGATGCACCCACACAGCGTGATGCAATACAGCCCCAAGAAGGCTGCACTCCTCCAGGTGCATTAGCTGTGGTGAGAAACAGAGTTTATTAGCCAGTGTGGTTCAGGACAATGCAAGTTTTTCCACTCCGAAGATGTGAGCTGGCTTATGTTTTGATAAAACACTGTGTCACACAGGCTGTATCCAAGGGACACTTCTAACAATTCCAGAGGGATTTTAAGTATATGCATTTTTCTAGCTTCTATTTTGACTGTAATACCCTGTTATTTTATAGAGACCTCTCTGCCTGAAGGTCTCCAAGTGCTTTCAGATTACTAGAACAATGCTCAGCTCTTGTCCCCATTGTCTGTCGTCCTTTCTGTTGGACTTACCTGTTAGGTCTCCCAGTGGCAGACAGGACTGCAGTCAGTGTCAAAGCACTTTTGATTGTATTTGCCCTGAACTATACTTATACATACTAAGAATAATGACAAATCTGAATTAATTCTGCCTACTCAATTCTGTGATTAATGACAACAACAGTATGGCATAAAACCCTCTGAATCCCAAAAGAGAATTCTTCAATATTTGATGAAGAGAAATGTTCTGATTAGGTCTTTAGTATACTGTGGCTTCATAATTTCACATCTTGTATTGCTCAAGCCATGGCTTACTAGAAGCTATTTGGCCCAAAATACTATTGATATTTCAAGAGATTGATTGTATTGCTTGAAGACATAGTATCACCCTCAGAACAGCCAAGAGGAAACAATTTCAATTTTGCCTTTGGAAGACAAATTCAGTGGAACCCATCTAGTTCACAGGTGGGAGGATCATTCTTGCCTTTTCATTGCTAATTGTGTTACAGAACTGGTTTCTTTCAACAGGAGCTTATCATGAGGTAATCTAATTATGAATAATTTTGTTTACCAGACAGTTTTTCTTTGGGAATAATCTAATTGGAGTATCTCAAAAATTTATCACCTTAAATATATCCTATTATTAGTTTCCTAGCTCTTCTTCATTACTGCTTCTTTCATGGGTTTCTCTCTCTTACACCTGATAATTGTTCCAGAAGAATAGTATCTCATTATTTTAATCTGTCTTCCCATTGTGAAGGCCTATCAGTTTAAAGATATAATTCTATTATTCTCTTGTTATGCTTCCCAGAAGCACAAGCATTTGAAATAATACCTGTATTCTAAAAAACAGGTTTGTAAGAAGGAAGGCTGGAAGGTGTTAAAAAAGATGAAGTTATCAGAGGCCTGTGCTGCTGCCCATCATGGCAGAATGTGAACATGTTCCATGTAAAATAGCACGGCCATTGCAGAGTATCTGTCATCTTCAGGGTGTGTTCTGTCTTGTCCCTTCACATAATTATACATGGGAAATAAAATTCATGTAATAACTTGGTAGCTTATGCTGTTGCAGTATTACTGTATTGGGCTCATACCTTTTCAAATAAACCAGCATTGCATCTACTGACATGCAGTGGTCCAACAACACTGTTCCACAACTGTTTTCTCTTTCCACATCTCCAGCTAAACTGCTATTCTACAGTTTGTTATTGCAGAAAACACAGCCCTTACTGCTGTCAGTTGTCACATTAGCTCTGGCATTGCAGGAGTGAAAGTCACTCTGCATTCTTAGCTCCCAAGTGGATGGATGGCTCCACCTCCACAGGCTAGCCTTCTTTTTTTTAAAAAAAAATAAATTCCCTCTCATTATTTCAAAATAAAGCCACATAAAACCTACCCCCAAATATCTGTCTGCTGACCAGAGCTGTTAAATGCTGGTGCCAGAGAAATGAGCCTGGCCTGACTGGACTAATTAAGTTGGCCAAGGCATTTGAGAACAGCTCAAAGATGAGTCGCAGTGGGAAAGGGAGGGAGTAACACCAATTTCTTATATTTGCATGTATGAAAGGAAAGCAGCTGCTCCAAAGTGCCCTTGGTTAGTGAATGGCTCCACGGGCAGTCTGCTAAAGGAGCAATGTCTGGTAGTAAAACCAACTTTTTAAAAAGCAGTACTTGAAAAATGGAAGGATTTATTTTATTTTCTCCCCACCCTCTCGACCCTTTATAACCCAAGCTGCTTTCACCCCAGCTCCTAACAAATGATGCTTTTGGCTTCTGCAAACTTTTTTGTAAGCCTGTTAAAGGGAATATGGAACCATCTTAGCAGGAGAGCCCTACACAAATTATCCTCAGGGTAAGATCTATATGCTAAAGCTCTTCTCTGTTTTGAGCAATTGAAGTAGGCTGCTTCGGCTCCAGAGTTTTTTTCTGTCGCTGCTGATTTTGTGTGCTTTGTTGATTATGCTCCAGCACTTTTAATGTTTTTTCTGGTTTTATAGAAACAAAGACAGTAATAGCAATGGTTGGGAAATGGAGCTGACAGCAAACATGAAGCTGAAATTCCCATGTCTTCCTTCCTTGGCATGTCATTGCTGAAGGCTCTAAGAGACTTCAGTTTCATGTTGCATCCAATATCCCTTGTAGTACAAGCTACTTCTTTCAAGTGCTGGCAACTCCTGTCTTCTTGCTGAAGTCCAGTATGAGTAACTATATTCTTTCTACATAAAATTCCTCTGCAGTTTGTTGAACATGTTCTTTGCTTCCCAAGTTAAATTGTGCAGCTCATGAATTGCCAAATGGCAACTGCTGACTCTAAGCTCTGTTTTGGATGAGAAAATCTCGCTGAGAAAGAGGAGAGGGAATGTTTGTGCCTATAAATTTAGTTTGTAGCGCTGTTCCCTACTTGTAGAGTCCCATACACATCTTCATTGCAGTGAGAAAGAAATACAGTGGGCAGCATCTAGTTGAGATTTGATATGGGATCAACTGTCATGAGGAATGAAAGCTACTGGACTCATGGTCTCATCAGAGTTTGTCTTACAGCAATGCTGTGCTGAGCTTTGTATTGTCAAGTCCTTACAGAGAAAAATGGCTTCTTTGTTTTCTTCTGTTTTTTACTTTTTCTTTCCCTCTACATCCAAAAAAAGTACAAGAAAAGAGGAATAGTTATTTTTTCAATATTACATGATGTTTTTCTATATCTGGCTGAGGTCTTCAGCTAAATAAGGAAGTCGTGAAAGCAAGGTAGGAAGTGAATAGAATTTCCAGGAAGAGATGTTCCAGCAACTGGAGCACTATTTTCATATTTAGGAAACCTGAGTATAAGTCCCTTCTCTCAGGAGGATTTCTATAGCAGGTGAGTGATTTTGCTTTTCTGCACCTCAGCTCCCCAGTTCTACAGCAAGGCTAACAGCATTGCATCACCACAGCTTGCTGCAGTGAATACCAGCTCACACTGGTTTCAAGGAGATACCCACTGGGTGGGAATCTCTGCAGCACTGCTGCTTTTCTTTTTATTTTGCTTTTTTTTTTTTTTGCTGAGGATATTGGACTGTGGTTCTAGCAAACACTATTCCAGACTTCACTCAGTTCTCACTTCTCTGGTCAGAGTATAAGAAAGGGAGAGACCCAAGCTGGTGTGGTGGTTCTTTTTCAAAGAACTGGTAAGAGACTTAATCAGTATTTTGGGCAGAGTGGGAGGGTGTTTGGGTTATTGCTTGCTATTTTTCCTTCTCCACAGATAATGCTGAAGATTGTTTGCATGTGTGTGCACAGTGGGAGAAGATGCCCAGCTGAGAACCAAACACAAATGAAACAACTTGTAAAGTTCAAAGCTGACACAATGCAAGTTCTTGCTACTAAGAAAAAAAAAAAGTTGTTCCTATATTTTTCCTTTATTAAAAAAAAATAAAAACACAACTCATCTTCCTTTTAAAAAAATGCATGCATTTAAATCAGCACTCTGATTCTGGGGAAGAGAGAGAGACTTCTGTTCCCAAAGCCTGGTTTTAATCATTAGACGAATTTTTGAGACAACCTCTGAACATTCAGCACTTGTGGTCAGTTTTCCCCACCCAAAAAAACTAGTGGTTTTTGCAGACATTCCGTAAACACAGGAAGCTTCGACTGTGTCCCTAACAGATAGGGAGACAGAAAAGCAAAATACACACAATACAAAGGCAAAAGCTAAATTGCCATGGTAGCTCAGGGGAATGTAGTCCAGAAGTCTGTCTCTACAGCCAGAGCCAGATGTTCCAAAGAGAATACCCAACGTTGTAAAGTACAATTCTCACATAACCTGCCTATGGTTTAGATTTCTTTTCAATTATTGATTTTCCTCCCTGAAACATCAGACTTGATATTCTGTTGGAGTCTTTGGTTTGATTTTGTTTCTTTGGAGGAGGGGAAAAGGGCAGCATGGAGGACTAAGCTGTACTGTGCAGAATTCCCATGGTGTCTGGATTGCTGATGATCTCACAACTAGCCCTAATTTGTATCTGCTGAAGTATTAGCCTCAATTTTATCTGCAGCAGTAAGTTTCATGGATTAATCATGTTTTATCCAAGTTTTCTATTCATCTACTTTAAATTTTTGTCTCCAGCTCCTTCCTGAATGTCTTATTTTTCTTTTAACCTGAGAGTAGCCATATAAACACTTCTGTTCCTTTCATCCATGCTTTTTTCCAGAGAGGAGTCTTTCCTTATCTTCATCTAGTTCCCTCACCAGTCTCCTCAGCTTTGCATTTGCCCATTTGCCCTCCAGAACTGAAGCAGCCAGCACAGGTGAGGGTACCCCTTTCACTGTCAGCTGGCTCCCAGCAGAACAAGGGGTGTCTGTGCCACCAGTGTCCCTGCACCCAAAAGGAACTCACCCCATCCTGTGTTTTTGCATTGTGCTGATGAGGAGCTTGGGAATCTGTGGACAAAGATCCCCCATGTTGGTATTACAGACAGATACTGCATCTTTTTCTTGAAAATTAATGGAGTGAGGTTTTTTCTTTTTAATTTTGGCATGATAATTAGGCATGAATAATTAAATACAAGGTTTTAGCAACTTTGTGGAAGTAAAGGACCAGTATGAATAACTCTTACAGCTGTCAACTTTTCTATGCTGTTTTTAGGGGATTAATATGTAACCACAAAAATTTGTTCCAGACAGAAACTTGGCATTAAAAGATACAGTCCAGGTTTGGGTTTTTTTTTTTCCCCCTTATATTTGAGTTTAATCCATTTGGCCCTTTTTAAGTAGGAAAAAGACTGTGTTTTTGAAGGTAGATTCCTAACATAGTTCTGGTTTCAGAGGGAATATTTAGGGAACTAACAGGGGCTGTAGGACTCTGCCTCCTCCCTTGCCCCTGTTCTGCCTCTCTTCAGCAAACCTGGTTTGGGTTGTTATGTTCTTGCACTTTATCACAGCCTATGATAGAGACAGATAAAAGTGTAGTTGTAGGTTTAGTCTTCCTCTTTTTTCACTTTCTTTCAATTAGGTATTTGCAAAAGCCTGTAACTGGTTACACTTACTGACTTCTGATAGCAGCTGAGGGTTTCTTTAGGAACTTCTGGAAAATTATATCTTGGTTGTATATTCTGTCCTCAGTGAGTGCCTTCTAAGCACATGTGTAATATAAAATAAGCACCCCATAATATCCTGAAACTTGTCCTCTTTCCCCAGTCATCATGACTGTCTTCCAGCAGCTAGATTTGCAGCTATTTCTGGAGTAAATGACCTATTGTGAAGACAGTAGCAGCAGAAATTATCTAGTCCCAGTGTTCTTGCAGCCATATTTCTAATGCCAATGAATTAGAAAGAAAACTTTACCTTTAAATAGCAAATACTTCATGACTTAACTTAAAATAATAAGAGAACTAAGATGAGGAAGAGGGAGAATGTTTAGAATGCTGAGAAAATATCTTCTTAATTTAGAGAGAGATTAAGGAAAAAAAAAAAAAAGGAATTTTTCTTATTTACAAATTAAGAATGCCTGAATAGAGGGTTCACCCAAGATTTTGTGTGCTGCAAAACGCTCGGCTGGCACGGGAAATTACTCAGTGACTTGTTCATTTTTCTTTTTATCTCGAGTGTCTAGTTCTGCTTTAAAAATAGTGGTGTAGGTTCTATGCTGAATTCCAGTCCTGAGTAACATAAACCCTGAGATTTTTTTTTTAAGTTCAAACAAAGTACGTGCCGTGACGTAACAAAGAATCCACTGTTCTGGGTGTGAGTTTTGCTTCACACATTGCCTGTGAACTTACACTCTTACTTATTACTGTTCTGTGGTATAAAATGGGGTTCTGTTGCCCTCAGATCTGAGAAAACAAATGCACTGAGGGATACTTGCATCATAAAGAGCAGTACTGAAATCCCTGTTTTACTGAGACCCAGTATGTTTGCTTTGTCAGAGGTTGCTCGGAGTGTCTGTGGCAGAGCTGACCAGAATCTGGCCTGGCAATCTAATGCCTTTTTAGTCTAAGCCTCCTGACACCAGCTGTAGTATCTTGAAGACATGACTCTGTTAAAGGAATTGGTGTGATTCCACATGGTTTCTCGTTCCAGCGATTTTAATGATACTTCATGTTGATGTTTTTAATGTTTTAGTAAAATTTTCTCCTTCTTCCCTTGATACTGATGCTAAGATGTGCTGTATAGATTGCTAGAAATAATTAGGATATACCCTTGATAACGAGAAGTGTAGTGGAAGATGGTAATATACTTAGTTTGTGTACAGTTCTCACAGTGCTTCACAAACAGCAATTTTTTAACCAGTTGCAAACTTTTTCAGAGCATACAGGCTCAGAAATAGAGGCACAGGGCAGGTAAGGGACATGGCAAAGGCATCAGCTGGAATCAGTGACTTAGAGTAGGGTTCCTTCCTTCCTTCTGAGCCCTGTGATGTTACATGAGCTTTTATAAAACTTGCTTTTTCAAGAAAATTATGGAATATTTTGGAATCTGATCCATCACATTTGTCCTTGGTTTACTGTATTTAAATTTAAAGAACAAGTTTCAAAACTCTTATGAAGCTTGGCACTGTCATTTATTGAATAAGTTATTTACTGGGGGGGAAGGGAAGGGAACATATCTCCCAACCATTTTTTCAGAATTCTTGAGAGCTTAAGGTCTTCAGGCTTTGAAAACAGGTTGTTAAACAAAATAAACTGCATGCAGGAAGAAGTGAAATTTGAAGCCATACAAAGCTCAAAAAGGATAAAAAGAGCTTATTCTCAACACCAAGCTCCTACACTAATACGGAGAATTATTTCACCTTAGATTGAAAGCAGAATGATCCCATTGTTTTGGTTTTAAAATACATTTTTCACTAAAATGAAATATCCCATACATAACACTTCAGACCAAGTTATCTTTTATTATTTCTGATTTTGACATGTGGTGCAGAAGTATGTTATCTTCCCTGTTTGCAGAGCACTCAACAGCCATAAATAGGTAATTTTCTGATACATCCATCCTGAGGCTGTATTTTGCAGAACAGAGACACCCTGTTTAGTTGAAGAAAACAGTGGCCAGGTCTAGTCTTCAGAGAAGAGCCCCATATTATCAATCCAAGCTTTACCTCCAAGCAAGCTGCTGACTCTGCGTTGGGCAGCATAACATCATGTAGAGATCCTAAGCAGAGTTTGGTCCTGGCAGTGCTGTAAGTGCTGATTAGCTGATGTACCTTTGTGTACTAATGCAGCTAAACTTCTTGCAGCTCTGACACGAACTTGTTGAACGCTTGGGGATTTTTACAAGGTGCTCATTATATGATACATACATGCCCCAAGGATCTGTGAAGTGAACCTGCTAATAAGTAATGCTGTAGGAAGGGAAAAAATAAATAATAACAATACCCTAAGTTTTAAATATATCATTGCCTTGAGCACAGGCAGTGCATTTATACCCCGGAGTATTATAGAGACAGACACCCATATCTTGCTTTACAGCAAAGTAATTTGGAAAGTATTTAGGATGAACAAGAAGGGCTCATGTGTGATGGGTACGATGCACTTTTCTGATTTGAGTGGTTGTGAACAACAGAATTAAATTAATGCTCTGCTTTTGCAAGGAAAATAATGCATAAAACAATCGTGTTTCCTGCAACAGCCCTGACAAAAGCATGGCAGATTGCTTTGCTAATGCAAGATTTAACTGCTCAGCATGACGCCCAGCTTCTGACACGGGATTTACTTCAGCAGACCAACAGATCTTAAAATACAACATACCTGTTATACACTCAAATTCAAGTATATTAGTAAAATGTTTGAAAACTCACCCTTTTTTCCCTAGTGTTTACTTGGCATCAGTGTGTACATCACCTATCTGCTGAGCATTACCAGTTTTATTTAATGAAAGCAGGAGCAGATGCACGAATGCTGGCCAGACCTTGCCTTGAAAACCATTCAGGCTATCAGGAGCAATGGCAAAAACTAAAAGCTGTTTATACAGAAGCTGAACTGGCAACCTGTCAGGGACCAAAAGCTGCCTCTGTTTTACACAGCTTAGACTTGTAGCAGTTGACAGTTTTCAACAAGGTCTTTAGAAGAAGTAGCTGTTGACATGCAGAACCTCATTCTATCGGTGATGAAGTGAGTCAGAATGTGCAGTCCCACTTGTCTCTATAGCCTGGATGAATGAGTCCAGAACATCTAAATCTCACTAACTCTCAGCAGTTGTGTTTTTGAAGCCTTTGCTCTAGAGCTGCACACTAAAGAAGGAAAGCTAAGAGCAGCCTTCAGCTTCCCATCAGCATTTGTGTTCGATATGCTGGTGTCAGTAGAACATAAAGTTGTGCAGCCTCTGTTAGAAATTATCATCCTTTCTTATAAACAGCTGAAGTGAAATTGTAATCAGCAAAGTAAAACTTTTGCAAAAAAGCCCACTGGGGAATTCTGCCTCTGGTTAAGCTCACTGCTGGCTGCGCTGGAAAAGCGCGCAGTTGATTTCAAGAGTAAACTTTCGAGAGTCACTCTGGCAGAGGGCTCTAGTAAAAGTCCAATTGTTTGCGAAGCTGCTTGTCCCCGTAGACAAGTGAATGTTAAAATAGCTTCTAATGAAACTTTAGCTTGTGGCTGGCTCCTAGCCTGTTATCCAGCTGTAGCAGCTATGCCATTTGAGTGCCAGTTTTCAATTCTACTTGATTAGCAGTTCGTGCACACCACGGGATGGTTGAGATTGATGTTGAAGTGCAGAGGATTACCACTTCAAACGGTTTTATTGTTGGCACCTGCAAGCTGCTGCTTTGCTAACTGTTGTTACAGTGCCAGTGATCAGCTGGGAGAGGTGTGACACCCAGGTTCCAGACAGATCGTGTTGCTCAGTAAAATTGATATGGAAATTGGAAAGACAGGGCATTTTACCTTCAGAATGAAAAGGAGCTGTGAGCTCTAATGATCTGCAATGATCTTAATACTTGGAACTGCCACCTGCATGCTGAAATGCCCATGTTGTGATATACTGTGTTAATTATTACAGTACCTGTGTGATGGGCACAGAGAAGCTGTTCTCTCTGCTGTTACTCAAGGGCTGTTGTATGGCAATGCCATGGCAGCCTTGTATCCAGTGTTCTTGTGTAGCTTTCCCAAGCAAATAGAAAGCCATTCATTTTGGCATCATGCTACATGAGATGATTTTAACTAACTCAAAGATAGTTTTGCTCCGAAGAAAAATGGTATTCTTCATGGAATTTGACAACTTGTTATTTCAGACACTCCTTTTGTATCTGGTAATTTGGTTCTTACGTTGGCACATAAAAGTATGTCTTCAGAGGTTTGAGGAAGTACATTCAAATCAGGATTAATTCCAGGAAAATGATCTGGGAATTTATTTTTTCTCTTTTATTGGGGCACAGAGAAGTGTGTAAATGTAAATTATACAGACCTGTGAGCTCTGTCCAAACAGCTTTCCATAGCAAAAATAGCATGAAGACTAATGGGAACATCAAGTGAGCTCTTAAACTAGAAAAGCATTAAGGGACAAGTAATTAGTTAAAAGTTTTCAGAGTTACAAAGCATACAGAGCTAATGAGAGGACAGATTAGTATGTATTTGTCATTCCAGTGGATTGGATTTATTGTGTTTCCTATCGCTGAATCTCATCCATCATGTTCAGAACATGTCGAGTTGCCAGCTCAAAGATCCCAGTGATACGAAATGCATATTTGCTATCAGGGAGGATAGGAAAGAACAAGCTAAGGTTGTGGGATACATGGAGACAGATGTCAGGAGGATAGAGTTAGCACCTGGCCACACTCTGATTTCCCAAACCAAGACTAAACACTTTCACAGTTCTCTTGCTGTGGCAGCAAGTTTCAGGCTGTACAAATAGAAGGCCTGAAGTGAAGGGGATAAAGTTTTATCTGTTCTGCTACATGATGAATGATCGTTTATAAAATAAGGCTGAATGCATCTTTCTTCCCTTTCTGTCCTCCCAGAAAAATAAACTCAGAAGAGATCAGAGAAAAAAACCTTCTCTATTTCACTAGAGAATTTTTCTTTTCTCTCCTCTCCTCTTTCCCTGTTCCCGGATGGGTGTAGTCTTGACAGCAACAAGAAAAGTTTGACCAGACCTGGTAGGGTCAGCTGTTGGCAAAAACTTACACTATTTAAAGGCACAGTCAGTTATGTTCTCCAGATCTTCCCACCAGAAAGGTGAATATTCAGATCAGATAAAGTTTACTGTCTTCCAGATGTAACCTCTTTACCTTAATGCATTTTGACAATTTAATTACTTGCTTATTTTCTTGAGCTATACACACAGTTTGATTGAAATGGAATAAAACAAAACCTAATTCCTGGCAGGAGAGGAGCACTCACATCTATGGCCCAGAAGCTTCTGCCAGTTCACTGGCTCGAGCAGCTTTTTGGTTGTTTGTAGCCTTCTGTGCTGTGTGAGTTGCCACTGCTGTACGTTCCCTGCTATGATCTCTGCTATATGATTTCAGGACATTCCTAAAATGCTTTCAGTTCTCTCAGTTGCAGCCAAGAGAAGGGAAATAGCTGTCTGCCCTGATATGTCTCTAAAGCATCTCCTTCTGTCCTGTTGTGTGAAGGGGTGGACACCAGAAGCATCATGAGGTTCCTTGTCTCCTTTTTTCCATTCCTGCTCTTTTTCACTCTTTATGTTGCTGTACCAATAAGATTGGTAACATCAGTCTGTTAAGGATATGTAATGGTAAGTGTGCTTTGTTCTGCCAGGAAAAAAAGAAGAATCCTCAACCAAACCACAGAGCTATACTTCAGTACAGCTTGTAATCATGTAGATGTGGCAGCAGATGTTACAACGCTAGTGTATTCTCTATATATAGCTCAAACCATTGGCAAACGAACCACTTAACAAGGATGGAACTGTGTCTTTTGAAGGTATAGGAATTCTTGTTCTTTTTTGGCCTAAAACTCTCTGAAGCTATAAAAAGAAGGGTGTGGGAAAACATCCTGCCAGAAGTGATCTTTTTTTTTTTGGTTTTGTCTCTCCATTACTTGTTTTTGTTTATTTTTTTCAGAGAATCACACTAATAATAACTACCAGCTAAAGCAAATCTCACTTAACAAGGAAGCACAATACAAAACCTTGGGAGATGTGTTTGCTCTGCTGAAAAGGAGTGAATAACAGTAGTGTAATTAGGGTGAAAGTAGTCTTGCAAAAAAAAAAAAAAAGAAAGAAAGAAAAAATAGCCCTTCTCAGAGCTATTTTAAGATCTTAGGTCATGAGTTAGGTCATGAGCTTCTTAGCATTTGGTGTGGTATCTGAGTAGACCCTTGGATTATAGATCAGGGCAGGTGCAGAAGACTGTACTATAAATACTTTTACCCTTAAGGAGTTCACAAGTTTCTTGAATGACAAATCAGACAGAAGCGTATTAGTTCTGAAGAGAAAAATTATCAAAATCATTTTAGAAGAATGTAAAGCTTTATTTTCCAGCAAGTCATCCCATATTTGTTAATTATAAAAGCTAAAATGCTCTTCACCGTTACCTTAAAAATGTTATGGAAAACCTTTTACAGAGTTACACATATATTTATTAAGCAGGACTGGCATGTTCAGGGGTATTTCTGTACTCGTTTGCTGCTTACTGGCCTGTGTGGAGAACTGAGTGTCAGGATTCCTGCTTTCTATTTTAGGGTCTTCTCTTGCCTATAGCTGGAGCATATATGACCAGTTCCCTCAGGGGAGGTGTTGCCATTTATGTGCTTTGCTTAGAAATACTGTGCCTCAGCTCCCTTACTGCACATCTCTTGGAGATGCTTACAGGATAAAACACACCAACTGTAGTGCTAAAACCTGCCTAATTTAATCAGTATCTATTGTTTTATTCATTTGGAAGGTGAATACAGATGGTTTCAATTTCCTGGGTTTTGATGATATGCCACACTAATGTTGCTGCTCCCTTTGTCCAAAATGAACCTTCCAGTTTTACAAGAGCTGCACAGGTCTCGGAGACCTTTGAGAAATTAGCTTCTATTTGATTTATATTTGCCTCCCTATGAGGGAACACTCCACTTTTCAAATGACACATAGAGGCCTATGAGTTCACACTGACTGACCTAGTTTGAATCCTTAATCATCTTTTAAGAGGCATGTTTTCATTGAACTGGCAGAACCAGTTGTAGTATAAAGTTAGGTGTCATTTCCTGCATATTCCTTAAAAAAAAAAAAAAAGAGAGAGAGAGAGAAGAAAAAGAAAAGGAAAAACAATTCCAAGGGTATGTTTGAAGTTTTTCCAGATGAATATATCCACCTGCACTTTGTCTGTTACCAGAATCAACAGTGTGAACTCCCTTTGGACCAGCCCAACCTATGCACACAAACGCAGGTCCTTGTGAAGGCAAATTTCTGCCTATGTAAAGGGATATATGACATGACAGAAACATCACCATACAAACAGGTTCCAGCCCTGCTCTGGGAATCAATACCACATTGACAGAAAGCCTTGAGTGGAACATCACCTACTCATAGTAGCAGTGAATTTCAAAACGAGTATGTCCTTCTCTGGTTCTTTGCATTGGCTGTCTTGATTTTCTAAAGAGCCTGATTAAATTATCAGAATTTAAAACGAGTGCAGGAGCAACTAGAACTGCTGCTAGGGAGTTCCTGCACCATTTGTCAGTGAGAGAGATGAGAGCTGCTGTGGTGAAAAAAAAAGGTAACAAGTAGCATTACAGAACTGGTATTATCTCAGGAAAGCAAAGTTTGTGTTGCCTTCTTTTTTCAGTGTGCAAAAATAATTTTATAGAGTCTTTCTTCACATACCAATTAAAGAGGGAGAGACTACACAAGATACGTGATTTCCAAGCCTATCTTTCTTAGCCAGCTGGAACAGAAATCTCCAAGCAATTGAAATTGCTAATGAAAGGCATAGAGAGCATGTTCACACATGTCTGTGCTTTTCATATTCTCTCTGCGAGGTAAAAAAACCTAAATGGCCATCAACCAGTTCAGCCCCATGGATACAGGGTCATCTGGATATAAACAAAGCTTGTTAATTGGGCATTTTCAGGTAAGTGGAACCTCAAAATGTCACTTTGCTGTGGAGATGATAGCATCCTCCAGGTATTTTTAAAAAAACTTTGAGTTCCTTTCCTTCTCTCCACATCTTACACTTTCCCATGTACCCCAGAGGCTCCCATGTCACGGCTGACATCCTTTCAGAAAAAAAGGAGCTTTACAGGAATTGTTTAAGAGCCTATCAGCACTCCTCCCAAATTAGCCAGACCAGACACTGTGTTTAATTTCGCAAGACCTTCGCGTTCTCCAAAGCCAGAAGAGCTCCCTCAGTGGATTCCCAGCCACGATACTCCACACTTTTTAAGGAACCCTTTGTGGCAGAGGAGCAAGTTCTCCTGAACTAGGAACAAAACATCCTGACACATTTAATAATGCAGTCATGTTGGTGTTATATGTACCTATGTGTCTTTCAAACATTCACCATGCTCACCTCAGGCCCTGACCTGTTCTAATTGGCTGTATTGTACAAGCAAGGTAAGTGCAAAAAGAAAAACTACACTTCAGAGCTGGCTGTGGCTGAACCTGCAGACTTGAATGCTGTCTGGTGTTTTCAAACATCCTGTGACAGTGCAATGCTCTTTATATTTTGATGGGTTTAAATAGTTTGGGGGTTTTTAACTGATAGAGGTGATTGAACAATATTGTCCATATAGAAAAGAGAATTTCAGCCTTCAGAAACATTGTACTTCACAATCTTACTATTATTACTGCTATTGTACTACAGGAGTTATTAAACCAATGCACTGAGAGAGGAACGCAGTGATAAGTCATCTTTAAGTCTTTCTTTAGTTGCACACCTCTCTAGCTCGTAGCCAAATTCATTCAGGTACGGCCTTCCTCGGGAGCAGGGCAAGGTAACCCCTGCCCCTACCCCCTTCACTCGGCCCGAACCCTCCCCAGGGGGGGGTTGCTGTCTCCTAGAGCCGAGGCATCGCGGTGCGGGTTGTTTGAGCTCTCCAGGAGCCGGCCCCACACCCAGCCCCTCCTGCCCTGGCCACCCCGCGGGACATCCCCTCCTGCCGCAGGGGAGCATCAGTTGAGGTGATGCAGTGACAGCACCAGGGAGGGATTTTCTGCTGCCAGGACCGACGAGGGGGTGTGCGCGGCGGGGACAAAGCGTGTCGTGTCTTGCTCGCTGTGCTGAGACTGGGAGAGACCTGCCAGAAGCAAAAATAAGTCTCTGCTTAATTACAGGCTATTTCGTTAATTGTCCCTGGTGCCTGTCTCGCTGTCGCTGCAGCGGAGGGTGCAAGCCGCCACCTCGCCAGCCAGTTTGCCCCAGCTCCTCCTGGGCTCCATCCCCCTGGCTGGATGGAGGGCAGCCCACCCGCCACCCCCCCAGCCGAGGGGCCCTGTCACTCTGCTCTGCCTTGTCAGGTCCCCAGGGTCCCCTCGCGGGGGGGGGGGCGGGGGATGGACCGGCAGCCGCAGGCACCGCCCGGGGAGGAGCGGAGCGACCTCCCGTGCCCCCGCCGGTCCCCTGCCCCGGGGGTCTGGGTCGCACCCCAGCCCCATCCCCTGGCTGCGGGTCCCTGCTCCCGGTCTTTGTGCTCGGCGCTGTGCGGGCCGGCCCGGCTCGCTGCAGCCCCGCTGCTCAGCAGAGGTACCCCCTCCTCCTCCTCCTCCTCCTCCTCCTCCTCCTCTCCCCCTGCCTGCCGGGGGAAGGTCCGTGTATGCGGTTAACCCCTTACTGCCCTGCCGCCACCCTCCCGCTGAAGGACCCGTGGAGTTCCGCGGGTGGAGGCGGCTCCAGCACGGGGCCGGTGTCCCCCCCCCGCCCTGCCCGCCCGTCTCAGCTCCCCGGCTCCATCCCTTTTCTTTTTTCCCCTCCTCCCCGGAGCAGCGAACGTCCCATCCTGCCTATTTGGAAACAGGACCAAGCCGCTCCCCGCCTCACCTCGCCCATCGCACCCCATATATAGTCACATCGACGGGGAGATGGGAGGCGGCAGCGAATGGGAGCGCCGAGCCTCCCAAAAAAAGCCGGGGGGAGTGAGAGAGGGAGAGAAAAGGGCAGGGACGAACGGAGGAGGGACGGGGAAAAAAAAAAAAAAAAAAAAAAAAAAAAAAAGCCCTTTCCAAAAAAGTATTGGATGTCTTGAGGAATGCAGTCGGCCCCCTGGGAAAGTACATATCTGTGAGGCGCTCCCTGCCCGCCGCTCGCACTCCGCCGGCGCCCCGTCCCGCACGGATCTGCCCCGCACGGATCTGCCCCGCACCTCCGCGCCGCTCCCGGGGCCGTGCGTGGCTCGGGGCTCGGGCTGCCCACGGTTTGCTTCGCGTGCAGCTCGCGCGGGGACGCGCCCTAGCCCACCGCCGCCATGGATGCCATCAAGAAGAAGATGCAGATGCTGAAGCTGGACAAGGAGAACGCCCTGGACAGAGCCGAGCAAGCCGAAGCGGACAAGAAGGCAGCAGAGGAGAGGAGCAAGCAGGTCTGCACCCGCCCACGCGCAGGGCTGCCCAGAGGCGCCCCCCTCTCGCTTTTCTTTACTTTTTTTTTTTGTCCCCCCCGATGTACCTGGTTGTATCTCCCACCCCCGCCCCCTGCAGAACTGGCTGAACTTTTCCTTTTTTCCAAGGCTTCCCCCCCCCGCCGCCACCCCCCCGCTGGGATGCGGGCCCCGCGTGGCCCCGGTGCCTTTGTCACGGGGGCATGGCCGGGAGCGGCTGCCGGGAGCCCCCGGCCAGCCACGGACAGACGTGCTGCGATCTTTTGGGGTCCCTTCCAATCCCTAACACTCTGTGTGATTCTGTGATTTGGCAAAGGGCGCTTCAAGCTGTGTTCGCCCCCCCCAGCACAACCCAGCAGACTTGTCTCAGCCCAGTTACCCACCTTTCTCCCCCCCTCCCCCCACGATGTGTGCCCCATTTTTCCTGGCCTGCTCCAACCCCTCTTCTTCACACCTGGGGCTTTATTCATCTGGGAGAGGGGGGCACACTGGTTGTGTGTCTCTGGGAGATCCTGAAGGAGGAGGGAGGGAGGGAGAGTGATTTAAGAATTAATTTCCCACTTTTCTAAGCCCAGGGAGAAACATATTTGTGCGTTGTATTTCCTCTTGTGCACCTAGTTAGAGGATGACATTGTGCAATTGGAAAAGCAATTGCACGTGACGGAGGATGCAAGGGACCAAGTGCTGGAGGAGCTACACAAGTCTGAGGACAGCCTCCTCTCCGCAGAGGAGAATGCTGCCAAGGTATCGTGCCCCTGCCACAAGCAAAGAGAATCTAACTATCTCTCCTTCTCTCTCTCTCTCTGTCTGTCCTTTTCTGTCTCTTCTGCACTTGCACTTCTCCCTTTGCACGATCACATTGCCTGCTGCACCTTTTCCTGCCCGCCCTCCCCTCTGCACCACCTTCCACCCCTGTCACAGCTGGAGGACGAGCTGGTGGCTCTACAAAAGAAGCTGAAGGGCACTGAGGATGAGCTGGACAAATACTCCGAGTCCCTTAAAGATGCCCAGGAAAAGTTGGAACTGGCCGACAAAAAGGCCACAGATGTAAGTTACCCCCATCCCTCTCACCACCAGCCCAGTACAGAAACCACCCCGCTCCCTCTGCACAGGACAGCCCGGACTCCTACCAGCAGCACCCCAGAGCTTTGCTGCGGGCAGAGTCCAGGCAGCTCCTGGGCAGAGGTGGGAAACACAGCACTGCCTCCTTGCATGAGGTCTGCACACCACCGGAGGCATTTCGTTGGGTTTCTGCTCACTCCACACGTGCTTTTCATGTGGACTTGCTGCTCTAGATGTGAAAGGAAAGAAAGGGTGGATTGTTTGTTCAGGTGACGGGGAAAATGGCTCAGGATGGAACAATGAAGGGGAATCAGGGAGTTAATAGCAAGTAGATTCCAGAGAGGGAGATCCAGAGGAGTAAGGGCTGCTGGTTCTGCCTTAACGAGAGCTGTTCCTAGGCGTGTGTTAGACCTGCTGCTAGATCCTAGTTTGGCTCACTTACCGGTCCCTGAGATAAAAGATCTTCTCTTAGGCTGGGTTCTTTTTTTCCCCTGGAAATCACTGGAACTGTTTTACTTGTCAAAGAAAAAGTCCAGTTTTGTGTGCGAGAAAATTGTCTGGAAGATGATACTTGCTAGGTCTGCAGTTCAGAGGGCAGGGATCCTGGGAGCAAGCTGGGAGATAAATATAGCTCAACACTTTATATGGTAATAATGCAAGAGCTGGTGGCTCTCCTCATCCCACCCACCTGTCTGCCCCTGACATGCATTGATGCATTACTTGCGTGGAACTACGCGAGGTTTTTGTCCCTGCCATCGAGGCCCTGATCTCTGTGGCTGCTGCTGCACGACCCAGCTCTCTCTGAGCAAACCTCTGGTCAGGATTACAGGGTTAGGTGGAACCACAGGATTTCCAAAGCGATGACTGGCCCGTTCCTGTAACTCGGCTTTAAACATTAACCTCAAAGCCATGGCGAAAGGAGGAGTTGCCACAGATGAAGCGAGCAGAGTATTTCAGGGCAGGAAGAATACTTTTAGAAGGGGAGATGTTACAAAAAACAACTCTGCATGGAAGACAACGTGCTTTTATCTCCTTATGAACGAAGGATAAGACAGGTCTGACTTCAGCATGGCAGTGAAGTCGTACAGCCTTGAGAGAACGGCAGGATTTAACCAGGGCAGCAGAGAGGGGTTCTGTGTGTGATGGGGATGGGATGTCTGTCGTGTGCTGGGCACGGCAGCTTCCTCGCAGGACATTTATTTAACTTGCTCAAAGGAACCACGTGCGGATCCAGGGCAGATATTCCTTATAAGGAAAAGTATGCAGACTATTCGGGAATGGCTGCCTAGGATGAAGGCAGGAGAAATGCCACTGGGTTCCCTCTGTGCAAGGAAAGCTCTTCCCAGCCAGCCCCAGTGCCATTTCCCTCGCAGGAAAACAGTGCCCGGCTGGTTCCCACGGGGGAAGTGCTGTGTCGGTGGCACGTGTGGCACACGGCTGGTGGTTAGGGATGTCTTTATCGCGATGCAGTGTCCCCAGGCTCCACAGCTCACCCAGTATTTGCCAGTCTGGAGAGCTGCAAGCCTTGGGAAAGACACGGGCCGGGCGGGGAGCGCCGACTCGCCGTGCACGGGAGGATGTGGACACGTCACCCCGCCGGTACCACCCACCCTGCACAGCAGGGCACGTCCCCCGGGCCACCTCCCCTTGCCAAGAGCCCGGTGCGGGATGCTCGGTGTCGCTCCATCACGCTCACACGGTACCGGTACCGGGGGCTGTGCCGCCAGGGGGCGCCGCCGTCCCAGCGCACCCACCTGGCCCAGCACCGCCGGTCCGCACGGCCCCGCCGCAGAGCCCTCTCCCGGCCGGTGCCGGTGTGGTGCCGGTGTGCCCCGGGCCCTGCCTCCATGCCCGCCCCAGCCCGGTGCCGGCGGCCCCGCCCCGGTGCGCTGCGGCGCGGGGGGGCTTCCGGGGGCGGCGCGGGCCGGGCGCGGTGCGGGATGGCGGCGATGAGCTCGCTGGAGGCCGTGCGCAGGAAGATCCGCAGCCTGCAGGAGCAGGCGGACGCGGCCGAGGAGCGGGCGGGCCGGCTGCAGCGGGAGGTGGACCAGGAGCGGGCGCTGCGGGAGGAGGTAGGGCCGGGGTACCGGGGGTACCGGGCAGCCCCGGTGTGCGGGGCCGGTACGGGTCCCGCCGGAGCGAGGTGTTTGGTTCTGAGCAACCTTTTATGATTTTATTTTTTTTTTGGGTGTTTTTTGTATTTTTTTGCAAGTGACAGCGGTGTGATTGTCCCCTCTGAGCCAGCTCAGCCGCGGGGCGGTCAGAGGTCACGTACCTGGGACTGACCCCAGTGTCCGAGTGCTGGAAGCATCACAGCGATGTGACCGGGTGGTCCTGTCCCCGCAGGGTGCCCAGCCAGGGTGGGGAGGGCACAGCAGACCAGAGGGTCCTGTCCCCGCAGGATGCTCACCTTGTCAGGACCCCCAGCCAGGTGGGGAGGGCACAGCAGACCGGGTGGCCCTGTCCCTGCAGGATGCTCACCTTGTCAGGACCCCCAGCCAGGTGGGGAGGGCGCAGCAGACCGGCTGCAGGCAGAGGAGGTGAGGGGTGAGCAGGGGATGGAGCTGGGGGCGCAGTCCCTGGTCCCATGGGTCAGTTGTCAGCCTCCCCGCTGACCTTGGGCAGCTCCAGCCGCTGGAACTTCATTTCCCTGCTCGAAAACATACCGGCTCCTTTGCTGCAGCTTTACTGTCTTCAGTGGCTGTGTAAAAGTGGTGCAGAAGAACAAATTTCTTATTCATGTGGTTTATTACAATAGGAAAAAAAGGGAATTATTGGATTTCCATATAACGTGGGGCTTTCTGCACATCCTGGGCAACAAGCTCGAAGGAGGAGCCTGCTGACTGCTTGCAGGTGATCTCGCCACGGAGCAAAACATGGCTCCTTACGCTTGTGTAACTCCTGCATTCTTGCAAATCACTTCACAGAGCCATTTTTTTTCAGTGAGGGATCATGTCACAGCCATAAACTTGTTTCATAAGGGCTTCTGTCTTTAAAAAGTTGTGCTTGTTTTCTAAGCTTTGTGGAGTAAAGGACACCAGTTTTCCTCCTTTCAGGAACATGTATTGTCCTGAACAACGTATGAAGGGATTCCTGTCAGCACAGGAAGCTTTGCTGTAACCTTCTGTGGCAGAAGAAATAGTGCTGGAGTGATCACAGCTGGCTGGTGGAGTCTTCCCATTAGAGCTCAGCCCCATTTCTGTGAGGCTCAGGATCCTAAAGGTTCATGTGTGTCTCTTCCCCGGAGCTGGTTTATGCAGGTGGTGTGGAATTCTGCAGAGTGTGTGTATGTGCTTCTTAAGTTGTTTGGAGGGCACAGTGCTGAGGTGTGTAAAGGCAGAGAACTGAACTCACAGGCCCACGTAGAGCTGTGCTTTTCCTATAGTTCTAGCTGTGTACAGATTTTTTTTTATTGTCATAGCTCTATTTCTGCGTGTTGGAGGAGGGTGAATTTGAGAACATTGCTGCAAGCAAGCTGAGGTGTGAATCTGACCCTTCCCGTGGTGTAATGTATAGCATGTGAGCAGCTAGGGTTAGTTTGTTGTTTTTTTTTCTTCCTGTGAAAGTTACAGATATGCAAAGAGTGTAAAAGCTAAAGCTGTGGCCGAAAGGTATCACAGCTTGCAGCTTTGGATTGTTAAACCAGATTGCTATAAGTTCCAAGACTGTGACTAGCAGCCATTGCCTTAAAAAAAGAATCTGTTTTGAGTGCATGCATCTCAAGGAGCTGTTGGTAATCACATATTCAGAATGCATTTTTCTTCCTTCTGGAAAACCATCTCTTACAGCAGTAATAATTAACACCCAGTGGTAACTTACCCATGTCATCGCTCACTGCAAAAATATGCAGTGTGTAAGTACTATGGCAAAAATGCAGAAGGTTGTGTTTGCCTGTTAGCTGTGGGAGTGCCCCTAATGTCACTGGGCTTTTTTCCTTCCTTACCATAAAAGGAGACAAGTCCTGCTCTGCAGAAGAATAACTTGGGCCATATAAGGCTGCTTGGTCAACGCTCATTGAGTTACTGGAGCAGGAAGTGAAAACGTGAACTTTAGCCACTCGGTGTTTTCTAAGCATATCGTATGCTCTTATCATGATGAGGAGTCTTGACATGATAATAATTAACTTGTAACATTACAAATTCCCAAGGGTAACATTCATGAGAGGTTCTTTCTCAAAATGAGAGTGTTCAAGTTCTTGCTGTTTAAAGCCAGAAGTCTGAAAATACAGGTCTGGAGTACTACTGCTTGATTAACTGAAGATTTTATATCTGGGTTAATGTGAATCTCTAAGGATGAGGTCTCATCTACTCCACCAATCCTCATTAATGTTCAAGTAGCTATTTGCTTCCCTGTTTCTTTGTTGCTCTCAGTCACTCCAGTGGAGTGGTGTTACTGTTATGTTAAAGGCTGTTTTACTTGTCTCATGTGTAAGTTACTCTTACTTGTGTCAGGTACAACAAAACTTCAGCTGTGGCCAACTATCCAGCTGTCTCTGTTTAGTAAAAGCAACATAACAGTTCCTTAAATTTTGAATTAAAGAAAAATTGATACTTTTGGTAT
Source organism: Podargus strigoides (assembly GCA_028020825.1). Classification (NCBI taxonomy): domain Eukaryota; kingdom Metazoa; phylum Chordata; class Aves; order Caprimulgiformes; family Podargidae; genus Podargus; species Podargus strigoides. The sequence goes on from CM051663.1 coordinate 173,529,792, forward strand.
CTACTTCTGTTGGTGTTGGTCCCCCTCCTCCCCAAACAGACATCACAGGAAATTCAGATGTGTGCTTCCTCATATATAGCAAGATCATCTTCAGTACTAATTAAGAGTAACTATTATTGTTGGAAGTAATTAACATTTTAGAATCGTGACCCTTTTTATGTATAATACAATTTAATAATGAGGCTGCTGTGAGAGGGCTGTCACAGAACTCTGCAGTTAAGTGAGATTTGAGAGTGTCAGAGGTAAAAGCTTGTAATAATAAGAGGGAAATGAGCTGCAAGTGTTGTACAGATTAAGTGAACAGGTAATGCAAGAGGCAAATCTGGGGGACGTTTGAGTATGCCAATATGGGGGGAAAGAAATATGTGTTTCAAGTGATTCTTGCCTGCAGCAGAGCCTTTCTGAGACAACCTCTGCTGGTGCCTTCCTTGTCAGCTGTTGCACAGCTTGCCTGCAAACAGCACTTGTGGGTATTGGGGTGTTTCTCAAATGTTCTCATGCTCTGTGTCAGCTGTCTCATTGCAAATGATGATCTAGGTGTGTTCTTGGCATGTTAACGCTGAACCTTTCTTATGGAACTTGAGGATAGATGGAGCAATTCTTACCAAAATACTGCAAAAGGTCATAAATAAAGGATTTGGGATAACGTAGAAGAATCAGTAATTAGTTTGTGTTGATTTGATTAGAAAAAAAAGGGAGGGGGAGACTATAATTGGTTAATGTCTGCAAATACGATAACAGAAAATATTTGGGGAACAATGCATAATTCTTCCAGTGCAGTTCTTTATAGTACAAATTGTACAGTCCTTCATGTGCTTCATTTAAAGGAAGCATTAATCAGTTTTTCCTCTGTTAAGCAATAACTTCACAATTCAACGAGGGCACGTGCATCTCTGTATGGGCTTTTTAGTGGAGGAAGTCAGAACTTACTGAAGTGCTTTTAAATGACAGGAGCAGGTATGGGGGATGATCTTTCACAAGAGGTGATGTGTGCCTTACTATGAATTAATTTCTGTTCTCCCTGTGCTCAGGCTGAGAGCGAAGTAGCTTCTCTGAACAGACGCATCCAGCTGGTTGAGGAAGAGTTGGATCGGGCTCAGGAGCGCTTGGCCACTGCCCTGCAGAAGCTGGAGGAGGCTGAGAAGGCTGCAGATGAGAGTGAAAGGTGGGTGGGGCCACTCGTGAATGGATCATTACCCTTATGACAAAGATGATAATTGCCAGGGTGTAGGGTAGGGAAATAAATTAAACCACTCCTGTGTCTCTGAAGCTGGGTAATCCACTCTTCCTTTGCCTGTCTGGACTACAGCTTGTCTGTAAGGATGTCCAAAATACATAGACTTGAATTCTTTTTGTGTCTCAGTTGTAAAGATAAGATTTAAGTGGGGTGGGGTTTTAAAGTATCATGGGAAAAGTGCTTGGCCCAGCCCAAACTTAGGTATTTAGATGACAACTTTCTGAGAGTGATGTGCACTCTGGTGCTGTCGGGGGATTCTTGGTTTCATGGAGGGTAGAAAATGACAACTGCAGAACAGCAAAGTGGTGGAAGAGGCTTTGGTTCTGTTGGTGAGACTGGTATATAAAGGTGTCTACAGTTAGCCAGTACTCAGGGCTAAACCACAGCAGTTAGTCTGTCACCCAAGACTCCCTCCCCAGATGGGAAGGATAATTGGGGGAAAAAAGGAAAAGGAGTTGAAGTATAGACAGATTTAATAGAATGACAAAACAGAGAACAACAATCAACTCAAAACTTGAAGGGTTCTACTCAGCCTGGTTCAATGCTGATGGCAGGAACAGAGCACCACCACCAAGGAGCCTCAGGGAGAGGAGGAGGAACCCCACCCTCACTGAGCTCCCTCCTTTTATCATGAGCATGATGAGGTGGTGTGGGATATACCTGTGAGTCAGTGCCCTGAGTGGAACTCTGCTCATGGCTGGCCCATGGGGCTGTGCCTGGGGAACCAGGACAAAAGGTGAGCGAAGGAGATGGAGCACTATAATTCAATTAGGCTGGGATTTCAAGAAGTACTTAATTTAAGTTTGGAACTGAAGATCTGTGGCTTTGGAAGATCTTCTCTTTTACTTTTTTACATGTGTGATATAGTACCTTCTATTGGGAAAGAATCCTGTGTATTCTGCATATCTATTTCTACCTCACTAACGATGCAGCCTCTTGAAAAGCACCTGAGACTCACAGTGTATTCTGAAATAGTTAAGAGAATTTGGGCCAAACATGCATGGAATGGGCAATAGGCAATGTTTCCTGTTATGAAGGAGTTAAATTTTACTTCTGCAGAGCACAGAGATCTTCAGTGCTCATAAATATAATGCCTGTCTGTCCTGCAGGGGTTGTAACAAGCTATTTCAAGACAAGTGTAAAAGCACAGATGTCTTCAGTCAACTTATTAGGTCTTTAGAAGCAAGACCCTTTATTTACCTTTTTATAAGATCAGTTTTCCTTCAGTTTAAAACAAAAAAGAATAGTACAGCTGAACTGTGGTAAGAGCTAAACAAATAACTTTTCTTTCTTCCTAAGACATGCTTCCTTCCTAAGAACTTCTGGAGTGTGAACTCAGGACTGTGTGGTGTGAAGAATCAAGTATCAGATGTGCTTCATTCACCTTAACACCAGCCTGAAAGCTGTGCTCCAGCAGTAGTAGAGCTGGAGATAAACTGGCAAACCCTGAACCTTGCATTTCCTGTTTTTCACATCTTTCAGAGGAATGAAAGTCATTGAAAACAGAGCCCAGAAGGATGAAGAGAAGATGGAAATCCAAGAGATCCAGCTTAAAGAAGCTAAGCACATTGCTGAAGAGGCTGACCGCAAGTATGAAGAGGTCAGTTCTGGAGTGCAGGTCATCTGTTGCTGAAGCCCTTTAGGCTGTGCCTGCAATTGATTGATTTAGAATCAATCATTATAGGTGGAAGGGACCTCCAGGGTCATCAAGTCCAACCTTTATCCCATCATATTCCTAACCATTAGACCATGGCCTCAAGTGCCTCATCAGCCCGTTTTTTGAACACCCCCAGGGAAATTTGGTTTTTCCCTTTGCCTTTTAAGTTCAAAAAAATCACAAACACCATTCTTTGCAGCTGTGGCAGGAAAAATGGGCACCTGGATACCTCAGGGGATAGGTTGGCAGAAGATCTGTGCTTGGATCTTTGCACTGAAATGCTTGAGAGTATTCCCTGATCTAATAGGGAGAAAAATATTTTTAAGTTACCCCTTGGTGAATGAAAGAGAGGTCTTGAAAAATGTTAGATAACAAAGACTCAAATGAATAATGAAGATGTCACATGGTCAAAACTCATGTGTTAACCAAAAAGTGGGAAGAGACCCAGCTCCCTGCTTTGTAGGCTGCAGAACCAGGTGATGTGCTGCAGCAACGTAACATCCCTGCTTGTCATTTGTGTTTCCGTGTAGGTGGCTCGTAAGCTTGTGATCATTGAGAGTGACCTGGAGCGGGCTGAGGAGCGCGCTGAGCTGTCAGAAAGGTAAGTGCTGAACTGCCCCAAGACAGCTGTAACAGCATGAGATGTTGGCAGTACACTGTGTGTTCAGCTCCATGCTATGTTTTGCTCATTTTAATGGTTGAAATAAATGGTCAGCGCCGAAGTGTTCGTGTGTGTGTGTGTTGTCACTGCATGCTGTACCTGCACACTGATTTTGTGAATGGCTTTTGTGCATTTCATGTGTTCACTAACAGCCAAGTCCGACAGCTGGAAGAACAGTTAAGAATAATGGATCAAACCTTGAAAGCATTAATGGCTGCAGAGGATAAGGTACTGATACTAATAAACAGTTCTTAGGTTTAACTGCAACCCGAGTCTTTCAGCTTCCATAGCCAGTCAGCTCGCTCAGTAGTAACACGTCCTCACTGTGCTCTTTACTCTCTTTGCATCTTGCTTTGCTGGTTTTCTTTGGTCTCTTTTTTTTTTTTGTTTATTTATTCATTTTTACCTTTAAAACTGATCTCTTGTGCAGCCAAAAAGAAGCTGAACTGTCTCACGTGGAAAGGCCATGTAAACATTGCTGTGTAAGCCCAGGGCTGTAGATCATTTCTGTCTGGTCGTTGTCTTAATGTACACTTGAAGTGGAATTTGTCACCATAAAGAGTTCCTTCCAATCTGTGATGGATTCAGCTGCTTTTGAGGCCGTTCTTTTGCTCTGTAATTGTTTTCATTTTTCTCTATCTTTTCCCCCTATTTTCTCCTGTTTCTTTTGCTTGACTGAATCTCCCATCCGCCTCTTTCCTGCCTTCCTTCCGAAATAACAGCAAATGTGCTGAGCTTGAAGAGGAGTTGAAAACTGTGACCAACAACCTGAAGTCGCTGGAGGCTCAGGCTGAGAAGGTAGGCTAGAGACTTATGTGAGAATATGTCCCTTACATTGTCCTCTGGCTTGGCCTGTGGGGTTTTCTTTCCATGCTGATCCCTTTGCAGTGTTTCAGAGAGGCCATTGTCAACAGAGGCATTTGGATTTACTCCTCAGTTCATAATTGGCTCTTACTGGAACCTAGCATGCCTTCTAGTTCCAAATAGGTCAGTAGTATTTGACCACGTAATCTGTTAAACAGTCTGACAAGAGTGAATATTATTTATGGAATGCCCCTCCAAATGGCACTTGTGTGCTAACCTTAAATTGCTCCAACTGTTGCTCCTCTTTAAAACTGTAGTACTACTTTCTAGTCCAAGTTCCCACTGTAGAGCACTGGAATATAACTCCAGGGAAGTTTGGCTCTTGTAATAAATTGTATGTTACCAGAGCCTGGTAAGTAAAATTAATTTAGTTATACCCATTTTAATTTCTTGTATACAGTTGATCTGTTAGAAGAGAGTCTCAAATGTGGTATTTTTGGTGTATTTGGGATACCTAGTCTAATATCAGTGATCCTCTTTCTAATTACAGTACTCGCAGAAAGAGGACAAATATGAAGAGGAGATCAAAGTCCTGACTGACAAACTGAAGGAGGTAAAATTGAGGCTGTTCTTTACAACAGATCTTCCAATGCAACTCTGATTGTTTTAATGTAAACTCAACCTCAGTGCTCTGAAGATGGACATGTAACTTTGGAGACAGTTTAGTGTTTAAATGTGTCTCCTAAAAATTAGCATTGCCTTATTATTTGCCTCCTCTCATTGTACTTTTTTCCTCATTTGAATTGTTGCTCCTGTATTTGTGTGTTTTTCCTAAAGCAGACTGTATTTGTCTTGACTCCAGGCTGAGACCCGTGCTGAGTTTGCTGAGAGGTCAGTTACCAAGCTGGAGAAGAGCATTGATGACCTAGAAGGTATGGGCTTTTGTTTTTCTCACTTACTATGGAAATACAGATCTTTTATTCTCCTGTTGGTTGTTTGGGTGGTTTTTTTTCAGTACCCAGTTCTACTCACCTAACATGTCCTGCTGATATAAATGGGTTTGCCTAAAGAGTAAAATAGGCAAAGTATTTTCCCATTGAGATTTATTGATAACTTAAATGCTTCAGGTGAACAGTGTTTTGCTCTTGCCTGTTCCTTTTTCTCTCATGTTCTCAAGACTCCTTTCACTTTTTTTTGCTTTATACTGTTCTACTTGAAACTATATAAATGTCTAGGGTAAATTATTAGATCCTAATAATGAGGGATGTAGCAAGCTAACCTTATTTATTACTGCAGTAAGCGTGGGTCAGGGCAGGCATTTTGTGACATAGACCAGTTGTTGGCTTTCAGTAAAGCTAATGGATTGTATACATAATCCCAAGGACAGATTATTTAACTTCAGGGAGTTTGTTTCAAGGTTTTGTAAATCTTTCAGAACTGCAGTAGAATAGTAGAATGTGCTTCCTCTCTCTGGAGAAAATAATTCAGTAATTTAAGGTTATGTAGAGTTTACTATTTAGATGTGTTACACTAAGTCTAGGATTTTTAGAAGCTTGATTGCTTGGCATGGCAGGCTGACTTGTGCATAAGGGGTATGAAATATCTAGGCAGCTGCTGAGAATGGATGATCACTGACTCATGAAGAATGACAAGTGCTTAGAAGGAACAAAAATCACTGTGAGAAACTAAATTTTACGACATCACAGAAACCAGAGGGGTTTAAAAAAAAAACCACAAAAAGTGATAGAAAATAAATGGTAGCATCCTCCTCGAGCCCCATTTTTGGATCTTTTCTCCCTAGCTCCTGTGTGCACTCCTAATGTGTGTGAAAACAAAAATCCAGGGCAGCGAAACACGCTTCCCTCGTACATTCCCTTTGTTTCCTCTGATCACAGGTCGCCCCGCTGGCAGTGCAGTTAGTGAACTTGTTGCATCAAACTGTTCACTGTTGATTTATTCATTTTTTTTATTCTTTTTCTCTAATTTTGTTCTGTTTTGTGTGTCACCACACCTCTTCCTGTCCGCTCTCCCCCTTTCCTACGGCTCCTGGATGGTACCCACGCCACCACCTCCACCTCCCACCACGCTCCATTCCCTTGCACACCTCTGCCTTCCCTTGGGGGGATGTTAGATGAGCTCTACGCTCAGAAACTGAAGTACAAAGCCATCAGTGAGGAGCTGGACCACGCTCTCAACGATATGACTTCCATGTAAATGTCTTCCCAGCTTGTGCCTGCACCTGCTTCCCTGCCCTCCTTTGATTGTGTGGTTCCAGCCTTGTGAAATTACACTCCCTCTGTAGTGAGAGACTCATTCCTTTAGCAAGACTAGGTGTACAAAATACCATGAACAATTTCTTTACCGTGGCAGAGTGTGGGTGAGTGTTGTGCCTAGCCTGGTAAATATTCATGGTGATTTTGTCAGCTGCCTTAATGAGTTCACGTTTACTTCCTTCATTCTGCATCTGCAGTCCTCGTGCTGCCCTTGGTTTGTAGCTCTGCATTTATCCTCTTAGCTCATCTCTGTTCAAGTGTTGCCTGCCAGGCCCATCATGTTCAGTTCACTTGAATATTGCCTCAAGCATGTGTTGCACTCAGTGTATTCCTCTGCCATCACAGTTTTTCTCCAGCAAAATTCCTACCAGTTGCAAAGAAATTTGGATGGGGCTGTATCCTCTGTTAATGACAGTCTTTATGTAAATTGCCTTGACTGCTCTGAAAATTTCAGCTTTTATCTCTAAATTGCAGGTGTGGAAATGGATTTAAAATTTTCTCTCTGAATTGCAGGCGTGGAAATGGATTTAAAATATCATTTAGACCCATAGAAGTGGCAGTTGAATTGTAGGTTGCTCCTGCCTATTTTGGGGAGGGTAGTAGTAATTTAATTTGCATATACCAAAAATGTGGTAATAGCAACTTTAGTCCTAAGGAGGAAAACAAGGAGTGTGTGAGGCAGCAGGGAAGCAGGAGAGTGGTCAGTTGACTCCTCATCCATCAGCCTAAAGCTCTGAACAGAGGTCAGCTATGCTAAACCCACCTTCCCATGCTCGTCCCTCTCCCTTGCATGGACCCTGTCCAGCTGACGTGGGGCAGAGGAAGAGCTGTGGCTCTCAAGTGGCTGTGAGATGCAGTGTTTAGGCCCAGCATCTCTTTTGGGACCCAGCAAAGTGTAAGCTTTGCTCAGAGCTTGAGATGTAGTTTGCATGCCCCCATGTTTTAAATATTTTTTCTTTGCTTTTTTTTCATCCTTCTATCTGTTCACTACTTCCCTCCCTGTCTCTCCTAACTTTTTAGTAGGGTATAATGTTGTCTGCTTTGTGTGCTTTGAGTTTTTATGGGGTTTTTTTGGGTTTTTTTAATTCCCCCCACCCTTGCTCAACACAAGCTTTTGCTGAGTGGCTTATCAAGCAAAAGTGTTTCTTCTTTCCTCCTCTGTGTACAGACACTACAGTATTTCTTCAGTTTGGGATATTTCTAAATGGAAAACAGTCTTTAAAATGCACTGTGCTGGTACATGAAGATATTACTGTAGCATTCCAGTCCCAGCATGGTGTGGTGTTATCTCCAGTAGTCGTCTTGGCATGCTGGGCTCTGCTGTGCTGTTGCTGCTTCTTTTGAACTCTTTACTGCACCTCTTTTATTTCCTAGCTTATCTCACTTTTTCTTTTCATGCAGATAATTTTCTTTGCTTCACTCCTCCAAAGACATCTCCATCGGGTTGGATAAAACATCTTTCCAAGCTTTGGATGTTTCATGGGTTCATTGTCCTGTCTTCTAGCTTAGTTGGCACTATTCCTCTAGCACCTGTCTCAGAACATGCTGTTTGTGCTCTCCTGTACAGAAACACCACATCTCTTAATGTAAAATAAACATCCCAGCTGTATTCCTTTTGCTATTCCTTTGCCTTTTATTTATTTAAATAACTATTTGAGTTATTAATAAACATTGCTTTCTTTGCCATTAGGGGTTTAATTTTTTTTGGTGCTTCTATTTTTTTTTTTCTGCAAACACTTTTGCCTGAATGTTGACAATGCCAAGCCAGTGATAGCAGTCTATGGGATGAGAATACTACTCTTCATGTTTTGAGGTGAAAACTGACCAGTTATGTTAGTCTTTCTCAAAATCTGATGCAGATAAAATGACAAATAGATGTAATGGGAATTTTTTCAGTTGTTATTGTTAGACCAAAATCTGCAAGGACTCTACTTCCTTGGGGTCACTTGGTCGTGGGAGCATGGCTGAGAGAGCAGTTAAGTCCCTGACACCAGATTTTTCACTTTGAAGTCTGAAATTTTCTCCTAACTTGGTGCTGAAGACTTCCTGTCTTTACATAATGTGTTTGTTTATTAACTTGAATATTTGAAACAGATCTAAAGGGGCATTATCAAAAACTGCAAATTATTTTTTCAGCCAAAAATAGTGCTTTAAATGTCTTGCAGAGAAAGTTTTCCCCTCTTTCACACCTTGATTACTTAGCAAAGATATTGCTTGCTGACTTTTTTTTTTAAACAATATAGTGCTCTTGAGTAGCATGATAGGGTTGGATGCTAGCAGGGGGATTTCAGTAGCTTTCTCTTCTCATGCTCAGCTCAGACTTGTGAGTTTGAATTGCAGACTGGAGAAATGTTTCAGAACTGGAGTAGAAAAACCTCTCATCATTACACTAATAATGAAATGATTCTGCTGCCAAGTGCAACATACAGATTTCAGGTTCGAAAGCCCAAACGTTGGCTTTTGGCTGATTTTTGCAGTGCCTAATTAAGGATGAAGCATTAAATACACTTTTTTTTTGTACTGTTACTTGCAACTAGAGAGCTTATTGCATTGTTTTATGTTCTTCACAATGAAGGAAGTTATTTTCCAGTTCATGTTAAAGGGAATCAGTTTAAACTGGATTGATTTCTGATTATGCCTGTCATTGTATATGTTGCTGAAGTTCCTAAGCCACCACAGCTAAATAAACTCAGCATAGCATAGCTGAGTTTTAGCTTTTAGAGTTATGTAAATGTGGTTTTCACGTTCAAGATTATTCAGCAGTGCAGTCTAGGCTAGATTTCACTGTCACTTGTCAGCTGAGCCAGAGTAACTTATGCTACTGCAACCCCTTCATCTATTGTGTGTTTTGGTTTGTTGTGTCAGCAGTTTTCTTTTTCCCCTCAATTCCTGGCAATAGTGTTATTTCTTAAGAGAAGTTAAAAAAAAGTAAAATCCAGTGTAGGAACCTGGTAATTTTGAACACCAGTTTTCAAATCTTCCCTTTTCCTCCAAACACACACAATCAGCTCTCTGCACTGCAGGGTAATGAGTTGCTGGGCAGGTACTGGAAATGGGTGATGCAATGCAGATACCCACATAGCTGTGTCCAGAATTCCTAGCTGCCCCTTCTGCACGGATCTTGACTCCATGGAGCTGTGGTGGTTTCTTGCTGCAACGTATTTCAGCACTCTTGTCACCACTGGACCTGACCTGTGCATTTTGTACATCCTGTAAGGTCTGGTCATGTACATGAGGCTTGTTGACAGGAGTGCAAGGCTGGCTCTGATGTCTCCTTGGCCAAGCAGGGAGCCCAGGCATAAGGTGGCTGCCTACAGAGCCAGCCCTTGGCTCTGTGTCTGTGGTGAATCACAGCCCAGCCAGCCTGCCTGTGGGTGATGGAGGGCTGAATGTGCACTTGGTAAATGCTTTCCATGCTTTACCTGGGGATTTTGGTCTCACTTTGGATGTTGAGAAATACTGTAAATCTCTGCCTCGATTAAAGAGAGGAGTTTTCTGTGATGAAGGTAAGCATCAGGTTCTTAGTGTGAATTATGTTGTCATGTTTGAAGAACAACTAAATAGACTTTGCCAAGCTAAGTGACATTTTAGTTGCTCTGCAGTTTGGTGGATTTTCCATGTATATGTGGAAAATATGTCTATGCATGTGTATGTATCCTGAGAAGAGAGACAAGACCCAGTTGTTACTGGTCCAGGATCAGAGCTCTGAAATGTGCCCTGGTTTTACTGAGCTGGCTGTTGGAGTTTGGGCTGGGGAGGAAGCTGTGAGGAGCTGCCACTGCCCACCCAAGCATGTCCTAGAGGCCAGCTCACTGCACAGCTTTGCCATTGTCGTGCTCAGAGCCTGCAGGGGGAGAGGATTTCTGTAGAAGCTGTTAGGAAGCTTGTGGAAAAGAATCAGAAACAGTCGTTTCCTGTAGGGGAATAATCTGGGATCAAGAGGTCAGGAGTGCAGTTTGAATCGAAACTGTTGGGAAGAATATGGACAAATGGAGAAAACAAGACAGTTAAAAACCATCATGGAATGTTCTTTCACTCAGAGCAACTCCCACTAAATGCACTGCCACAACATAGCTGTGGCTGTTCTCGTTGACCTTGAACCTTGCTGTGTTTGAGCAGCACAGGGTTTCATGCTTCCATTTCCTTTTCAGCAAATGTTTGGGTTTTCTAACCAAGTACAACTGGACTATTTCAAGGTATCCAAGTGTGTTGATACCAGTAACAGAAGTATGTTTCCCTACCAAAAATACTCTTTCAGCTGTCAGATTCCCCAGGGGGGGGACCCAGGGCTGGGTCAGACCCAGTGGCAGTTGGCTGCCAGCATCTCCCCTGCCATTACTTATGCTGGCTGTGATGCAGCTGCTTTCCCTCTACTGACAAATGAGGTTCCACCACATCTCAAATAGTTTACAAAGAACCATGGCACTCATAAAACAGATGTGCCACGCACTGTACGTAAAGCTTAAAGCAGGACTTGGTTCTCCCAGGAATATAGCTGCACTTCTTTTGTTTCTCTTCCCACTTACCTGTCTCACAACAGGAGGCTTAGCCAGTTCTTCACAGGTTCTAATAGCTGGTCTTGGAGTAGCTATTTAATTAAGTTCTAGAAACAAAGGTAAAATGTTTCTATGTATGTTACTGAACTGTCTGTGGTGTGACCAGTTTATTAACTCTTAACTGTTTTCTCTGTCTAATCTGTCTTCATTCTGCCTCTTTTTTTTCCCTTCTAACCTGCTTGCTGCCTGTACAGACCAACTCTACCAGCAACTTGAGCAAAACAGTCGCCTAACTAATGAACTAAAGCTGGCATTGAATGAGGATTAAACTGTAGTGTGACTATATTCTTAACTTGTTTAAAAACTCCTTCCAAATTCCCTTAAAAATGAATCAGTAAATGCAGAAATAAGCAAGAAACCTAGAAATTGATTAATTTTTTTCAGGCTGTTGATTCTGTGGTAAATTAATGGATGAAATTCTCAGTTTCTGTTGGAAAAATATAAAAATGCTTCTTCTGGATGAAGCTTTTCATTAGCTGTATGCACACCTACTTTGGAGAAGCAGTGAGCTCTTTGGCTGTGCAATAGATCTCATATTTCTGCATTTCAAAACAAATACAAAAGATACTTACAGCTGTTCTGTTTTCTGGAGATTCTAATGCAAAAATTTTGCGTTGCTATGAATTGGGCTTGTATTTTACTTAAAAATAAAAACAAAAAAAACCCTACCAAAACAAACAAAACCTAGGAATGGGAGCTCCATCTGAAAATACCCGGTCAGTTTAAAGGTATGCTTGCATTAGTATGAAGTTACTATTACTGGATTCTGCCAGGATGCAGCTCTAGAACATTGTGCTCATTTATTGTATCAAATAAGTGTGTTAAATGACTGTCCTATAAAAATGTGCATGCAACATAAAGCTACTAACTTTGTATTTATTTTCTAGAAGAAATAAATTTCTTTAAGGTCACTTCACTGAAGAAGAGATTACTCTTATTTTTTTGTTGTTCTTTGCAAGTTCTGAACTACATGAAACTTAAATATGGATCTGCAAAGAACTTATTTCCTTTATTGCCATTTACCTTCCCACATTCCCATAAGCAAATATCTTCCAGAACATGCAAGAATTGCCTCTGTTGGCAGTGCATTTTCTTAACAAATGCAGCTGTGAACAGTTCTAAACTTGCATTACTTGCCATTTGTTTTATTCATTTGGAATTCTCTCTAGTTGTCTTGTCTGGGGACGTTGGTATTTATGAGCATGCACATTTCTTAACTTGCTAAACCCTCTAATAGAAATGATGATTGCATGCCTTCACGTTCTGAGAATCAGTGCCTCCAAAGAACTGCTATTCATGTTTTAATTTTCTAATCCCACAACAGAGAAAGTGGCGCATGCCAAAGAAGAAAACCTTAGTATGCATCAGATGCTGGATCAAACTTTACTGGAGTTAAACAACATGTGAAAAACCTTCTTAACAGCAACCACTTTATTTGTTTTATTGTTTTTACACCTGCTTGCCGTGAAACCCCATAAACATGTCTTTATTTTAGTTTCACCACAGTCACGAGATCATCTGCTAAATTATCAGGCAGGGGTCAGGGAAACACCAAAATGGGCAAGCCATATGCGGGTTAAGCTAGATTACATTATGGTTTAAATGTGCCATTTCCCAACGAAAATGTTACCTACACTTTGTAGAGAGTTCAGTCTGCTTAGTCTTCTCAAGAGTCCTGGCTGTGGCAGAAAGTGTCCCACCTCAAGTGCCAACTACAATTTTTAACAAGGAGAATGATTCCTGTTCAAGAGAGATCAGGTGGAAATGGTGCTACTTTGAACAAAAGGCTCTGCTGAAGTCTTTTGTTTGATATCAGACAAGTCAGGAGTTGTCCAGCACAGTAATTTATTTTTCTCAGAATTTTATTGATCTGTGAGGATTTGGACTTTCTGTGCCTTCTAATTCAATAAAATGAAGGTATTTAAGCAGCAGGGAAAATGAAGCCTTCTAGAGGTTTTAAATTGTGTTCTTGCAACTCCATACAGAAGTGTAGGTCAGCATTTCACCTTGAGTATTCATTCGATTGTATTTTTCATGTTGAAATGAAAGCTTCAATAAATTCAGGAGAAAACATAAATTTGGAAGAGATTGTTTTAAAATGTATTTTATTTGTGTGGATTTTGGGGAGGGGGAGGAATTTATAAACTGATATTCGCCTCACTTTTTTTTTTTTTTTGTCACACTTTCTTTGAGCAGTTTTAAAAATATACCTGTATGTAAACATTGTATAATGATATGGAATAAAATGCACATTTTAGGACATTTTTTAAATTTTGCTCTCCTGTGATTTGTTTTTTTTATCACGTGAGCTTTCTGTGTGTCTCTGTGTAAGATATGCACGTGTGCAGTGTCTCATTGGGCTGTGCTGGTAATGCTTTCAGTCTCTGCTGTCAGGCTAATGTCTAAAAATGCAGTGGTTTGGACTGATGTGGATCTCCAGCTGCTAAGAGGGGCCCTTTGAGGGCTGTATTGCAGGAACCTCTCCCATCACTGGATTGTATTCCCAGATGGATGCAGAATGCAACTATCCCCTAACAGACAATAGAGCTTTCCAAAATTATTGTTGACCAAAACTGTTTTCAGTAAGATCATTAAGGAACTCCTATAGAATTATGTAGGAAATGAGCCCTAGAGGCCATGCTCTTGGACACACTGCCATGTATTTGTGTATCTTACCTGTTAGTATGTGTTAATTTACTCCAATACAGTGATAAACCTTCCAAAATGATGTGTTGAGTTCATGAGAGCTTTTCACTACTGGTTGCTAGTTTCTACATGTATAGGTATCTTTATTTGAATTAATGAGGTCTGTCAATGAGTGACTTCTGAACTTCAAAAATAATTCTTATTCCTTCTTTTGTCTAGTATATTGCTGAAAGTTGATGCTGACCATCCTAGCAGCAAGGAGCTCAGTAGGAGGCAGGTACAGGTAACCTAGATCATCAAAGGATCTTCATTAGTGGACCCCTAGCAAGCAACTGAAAATGAGTGACTTTCTCAGCAGCTGGTGTAGTGGTGAAAGGGTGAAGTAATACATAATCATGTCAGGTTAAATGGGAGTCAGAGAGGGAAGGTGTACTGGTGTAAGTCTGGCTTTTTTTGATTGTGTTATAAAGGGAAGAACTTGGTAACATTCCAAGCTTTTGCATGATCCCTTGGCTCTTGCCAAGTCATCCTGAATGGAAAGGATGAGATCCCCGACTTCACGTTTCCCTTTAAGTGTTTTTGAGAAGCAAAATGTATGTTACAGGGCTCCCAGTGCCTTCAGCTTGTGCTGCAGCCAACAGTCTAAAGCTCCAAATAACAGTTGTGCAGAGGTAAGTTGTTCTGCTCTCTTTCTCCTTCCTTAGCACGAGGATGAAGTGTCAGGTCTTGGCTCTGAGAGTTCAAGCCTCTGTGTGCTCGTGGCTTTGAGTGATGCTGCTGGAGTCAGTAGTGCTGCTTCCTGTAGGAAGTGCTGTGCTGGGGTAGTGTTCTGTAGGGTAGGACCCAAGGCCACCCAGAGAGTCAGAGGCTGTGCTGGGAGCTGAACAGAGGAGTTCCTGGCACTTGGCCATGAGTCTCACACAGCTGAGCGTGCTGCCTGCTCCACTGGATTGCCTTTATGGTCCCCTGGTCTGTGCTTGGGTTCTAAACAATGCGTCTGAGCGAGGTCACACCCTTTGTTTGCTGCTTAAAAGTGCTTGCTTTCCAGGAGACCACAAACTGCTTTGTGGTTTGGGGAATGTGAATTCACCTCTGACTGTATGTAAGGCTAAGGAGAAGGCAGTGGTTTTAATGTCTCTTAATGAGTTCATATCACCATTAACAGGGCAAGCATGTGCAAGCAAGGAGATAAGAATTAATCTGAAAAAAAAAAATCCATTTGTAGAACAGACTTCCCTATAGTGTACTATTGCAGATGAATCCATAAAGTTTCACAACAGCCAAATAAAAGCTTTCCAGTTCCAAGGAAAGCTGAAGGGAGCAGTGAACATCATGGTGAATCATACCAAGTGGCTTTTTTTGCTGACTAGCAAGAGGCACATAAATAGGCATATGGATGTATTTAGCAGAGCAGGGAAATCTGTTTCTACCATATATCATAAGACACGCTCCATTATGGAATCTTTGCATGCAGTGCCTAAGCAGGCAAAACTCAGGGAAGCTAGAAAGCATTGGCTTGTAAAAATAAATAAATTTGGCTCTGATTTAACCCCGTTCCAAACAAATGGGACTTTCTCCCTCTTTCAGCTACTTTGAACAAAATGTTAACTCCAAGAACTTGTTAAATGACAGAACCCTGCATCATTCAGCACTCCTTAAGATGTGTGTCTTGGTTTGGAGAGCTACTTGCCCTTTTCTTCAGTGCAAAAACACATTTGGCAGTTTGAAATACACCATTACTGTGCAGCCATGCTGTGTAATTGTCTTGGTTGGTTTGTGAGTTGTCCTCTCAAAGAAATTAGTAGTTCTGAGAACTCCAGAACTGGCAAAACCTGCCTTCTTGCAGATGCACGTCTTGTGGTTGGTTGAAAATTTGCAATGATTTTTTTTTTTCCCAGATACTGAGGCACTTGTGTTGTCTCTTGCTCCCTCATGGGACTTCTCTGATGTCTAATAATATGCAAGGCATGCTGCAAGGTGTCCCTTTCCTTCCATCAGGATGCTCATGGGCATGTTCTTTATCTTAATGGTTCCTTAAGTTCACAAAACTTGCAGAAATGTAATTTTTGAGTTCTATGTGGTCAAAACTAGTCAATCAGTTCAAGAGCTGTTGAATGGGATGAGAGATGGAGATAAGAATGACATGTAAGTCCCTTTAAGAAACAAGGCTAAAGCAGCAGACTGCACCTGAATAAGAAATCTGAATCTAAGGTGTATTTTGGATTTGAATATTACAGCCTTCAAGGGTGCCTCAGCACTGACTTCTTCCTGTCTTTTTGCTGATTTGAGGAATGGCTGGATAAGGATGAAACAGCATGGCTGTGGGAACACTGCTTTTATTTGTGTCCAGCAAGCATGTATGGATCATGGGTATACAGGATGAAATATGTTTGGGGCCATGATCCTGCCAAGTTTGAATGCCTTCTATTCCAGTGCCTGATCACGATCTGCTTCTCAGGATTATTCCTTTCATCGATGCAGTTTTCATGTTTTGCCCTGAGATTCAGACAAATGTCAAGGAAGTGTCTGTGGGCTCTGGCTCAGCCAAAGCTCATGTCAAACTGCTGCTTTGCATGGAACCTGGGGAGGCTGAACACCGGGTGGTAGTTGTGCCACTGAGAAAATGATGCAGGTCTGGTGCCTCTACAGTAGAATTTGTGAAAGAATACTCAGGAAGGTGAAACTGCAAAGCTCTGGTAAGTTGTTTGAACTTGCTTAGGATGCGTTGGTATCGAGATTAACATGGAGATCAGTGTGAATTTCCAGTTCAAAAATAGAGCATTTCTTTGCAAGTCCACCAATAGTTTGCATGTTTCTCCTGACAAGATTACTAGTTGGAGAAACACCCTGGGAAAACGCTTCAAAGTCTTTCCTGGATTATGGTTTTCTGTAGCCAGCGAGGAGAAGCCTGCCAGGCTTCTTTCCACTGATCTGGAATCCTGTACTGCTTCCTTGTTCGTTTGTTGTACACATGTAGACTATAAAATAGGCTAAAGGCATGATGTCATTTGTGCAGGCTGTCCAGAAAAAAAAATACGTATCTGCAAGATGAACTAGGTGAGAGAGCAGCTAAAAAGGAAATGGTCAGATAGAATTGTGCACAGGGGCTGGAGGCCAGTCAGGAGGGGTGTCCTGGTTTCCCAGGCACAGCCCCCCAGCCCAGCCAATGCAGGCAGCCATGAGCAGCCCCAAGTCAGCTGGGAGTCTCAGCCAAGGCTGAGTATGAGCTTTCACACTTTGTGTTGGTATTTATATTAGTTTCATTGTTTCATTAAATCTGTTTCTACTTCAACTCATGGGGCTTCTCCCTTTTTTCCCCAGCTCCCCTTCTCAGTGGTGAGGGGACATCAGGTGACAGAACAACTGCTCCAGTTTCCCCCTGGACACAGGCTAAATGTAGACAAGGGTATAGACAGCACCAAGGTGATTTACAGAGGAACGAATCCTCCCTCTCTAAATGCTACTGTGTCCTGTTCCTGCAGCCACCACATTCCTTTGCCACACAGGAAGGTGTCTGGCAAAGTCTAGGTAGCAGCAAATTCTTTGTCACCTCTCACCTGGGTTTAAAGTACAGTATGCAAAAGCTTTTCCTGTGAAAATCAATAAAAATCCTTCATCTCAGTGGTTCTCACCACACCAGCAGAATCTGGGTTAAGTTTCTCTATGCTATGACTTTGTTACCAATAACCTTAACCAGGAAATCATGACACTTTAAAAAAGAAAAAAAAAAAAGGACAAACAACTTTTTTTGCTGCTTTTCAGCAGGTAGCAAACGTAGCAAATGTGTGTGCTTTTATTACACTGGCATGCAGCCATATCTGAGTGCAAGGCATTTCCTGGAGATTAACAACTGGGTGGGAGGGATTGTGGATACAAGAGGCAGCCCAAGGGACCCAAACTGGTTGTAAGGCCATGGGAGGTGCTCTGTGCTGAGACTCACTGGTGTAAATTGAAATAAAAAACACACATATGTCTGTGGAGGAGAAGCAGAGATTATTGCCATTTTGAGCAATCAAGTTATTGACTCCTCCCTCTGCTTCCCCATCAGTGTCTGTGCTGCTGCCATTAGGAACACTACAGCTAGCAAAAGAACTGATGTGAAGGGTTTACTCTGGATCCATTTTTTTTTTGTGAATCACTTGCAATTAACAGTTTGGATTTAATTAAGGAAAAATCAATAAAATCAAAGTTTAGACTGAGTGCAGATTGCATAGGGGTTTGTGTCAGTTTAGCTGGGTTGTTTTAAAGGTCATTTCACCAAACCACACAAGTGTGTATACAACTTTGCCATACACTCACATCGAGTGTGTACAGCTACAGCCTGCCTGTTTGACTAACTCACAGTCAAACAAACAGTTCCATTAGAGCAAAGTTTCAGCGTTGTAGAATTGAGCTTCGTAGAGTCCTTGCACAATGAGAAGTTTTCTCTTGCATCAAAGCTACTGGGTCTCTAGCTGCTGTGACGTTTGGTACGTAGGTTTAGAAAACAAATGCCTGTCCCCAGTGAGGACTGCAATGCCATATTTCAGTTTCTAAAGGAAGAGACTGGTGTTCAAAGTACTGTTTGATCTGAGTAGGACACTTGCATACTGTATTAGGAGACTGCAGAATCCCTTTTTCAACTACAGTAAACCCAGAAAGCTCTGAAATCAGTTTCTCAGACACAACGAGGATCTCTCATAGTTTCTCTTTTATTTTCTTGTTTGAGAATTTACAAGAACTCCAGCTGTCCATATAAGAAACGGGTTTTATTCACACCCGTTGTTTAAATTTGACAGGCACCAAGTCGAGTAGGAACTTGTTAGTTTTCATTACACCACTTGGAAAAAATGTCGTCATCTGTTAAGTAGAGCACAGCTTCCCCTCCAGCATTGGTACACCTGGAGCTGGATTCTCTTCCTATGCACGCATCATTATCTTGCTTACCTTCACACTACAAGGCTGTTTTCATTGGAGATGAAGGGATGAAAACAATCCAGGGTGAGTGGCAGACATCAGGAGGAGTATGCAGGTAGTAAAACTGTTTTATTGAGTAATGTTAATCACACTGAAGTATAGCTGTAAGTTCAGTGTGTGTATGTGTACCTGACATACACTGCTATACACCACAAAGTATATATAGTATGGAAATGGGTTTGGTTTGGTTCAAGGTCAAATAAGTGCTAGTATTTCCAACTGAAGCAGGTGATGCGTTATCCCAAGTGGCAGGAGGGATAAACTGTCCCACACTTAGTGCTTGCTGCAGAAGTCAGCCATCACAGGCAGTTCTCTTCCCTCAGTAGTAAAGTTTTTTGAATTTTCTTAGTTGTTTCCCATAACTCTGCATGCAAAGGTACAAAAGAATACCCACATTAGTTTTTGCAATGATCCCATTGCAGCACAAATCAGTAACTGCCATTAACTTGATTTTCTCTTATTTTACACGTATGGAAAGGGGATTGAGTAAAAGCCCTCCTTACTGATCTGTAGAGCATATAGTGATTGTGCACTTCCACATCTTTAGAGAGGCTCTTTTGAAACACTTCGACTTGGGAACATCAATATGAAGCAGAGGAATGGAGTTTGTAGTATGCATGGACTAGCTTCCGTAAGAATACGCAAGCCCAGTGCCAAATGCCTCCACCCAAATATCTGAGATGTTACTAACTTGATAAGAGGCCTTTTCCTGTTTTTTACCAGCCTGTACAGTTTCTCAAGCTCTCTGTGCTCAGTTCTCATGAAGAGCATTTTTAGTGGCACAGAACGTGTCTGCAGAGCGAAATGAAGATGTAATTGCAGCCCAGGTAGGTGAAACCACGCTAGAATGGACAGTCACAGCAGTGAGCACGTGTGGAAAATGGGCTAGCAACCAGCATGTGCATACTGCTGAATGAGTATTTGATGTAAACTGCAGAGAAACATTTGCTTATGACAATAATTATCAGTAAAAATACATGCTGGAGCTTCAAATAATCTTGAATGGTTTGGGGAAATTTCTAGAACAGGTACTGAGAAGGATCTAGAGTCTTCTGGAGAACAGATAAAGACAGTAAGTGCAAATCAGGACTGTATTCTTTGCACAGGGACATGTCTGAAGATTCAGATACAAAATCTGGAAACACATTTTTCCATGCTGCATCTCTCAAAGCAAATGTGCCTGCTGTTCCCCTCCGTGACTTGCAGACTCCTGCTGTGGAGGTGGCACTCCACCCTGGCACTTCAGGATGGCTGAATGCAGTTGCCTGGTCAGCTTCTCCCCCGAGTAAGTCAGTCAGTGTCAGGCAGTCAGAATTCTCACTGCCATATTTCCTGACACAGCTGCCTGGGACTTGTTCAGTTCATTGAGCTTTCTATTTTGGGGGAAAAGGGTGGAGAGAGCAGTGGTTACTACCCAGTTGTGAGGAGCTCTTCCTAGAGCAAGCCACAAAGCTTTCTTAAGTGCCTGCAGCTCACAGTTGTGCCTTTGGGCACATGAGCTTGAGTGATACCTTATGGTTAATATGTTTAATCTTTTAGGTGGTTTACACCTTCTGTGACTTGTTATTTTGTTTTGAAGCAACATTCTCCAGTCTGAAAAGGTATACTTGGAGAAGTCAAAGACAGTGATGCTGTGTGGTACCTGTTGCATTGTGTGAGCAGTGGTTACACAAACCATCACTTTCCATGGCATATTGTACCTCTGCCCACTGCGGGGCAGAAAACCTGGGGAGGGTACAAAGGCTATACACAGCAACTGAATTCTAATTATAAATGTGAAGCCATTCCCAGGGACAAAATTGTTCAGTCCTCTCTGTGCTATTTTCTACCAGAAGAGATTGTTGCCTGGAGAATGATTTCAGGAAAAACAGGAAATAATTCTGTGTGGGTTTTTTGTTTTTGTTTTGGGTTGGTTTTTTTTGGGGGGGAGGAGGTGGTGTGTTCTATTTTACAATGATGTGTTTCACAAATGTTCCTTCATTACTTACTTTCAGCTGGTGACATTTATTTTTCCTCTTAGTCCTAAGAGGTTTAAAGTAGGCCCTGAATTAAAAGTATGAGGAAAACACCACTGAAAACTGAGTTTCAAAACTACTGTTTTTGCAAAGAAGAAGAAGAAATGTGTACGCCCTTTGGCTGGTCTGTAACCACAGCGTGGTCTTTTCAGCATTCCTTTCCCTGACATACAAAATATTTCCCAAAGTCCCATTCTATTGTTACTGAGTTTCATGCAACTGTAAAACTAAGGCAGTAACAATGTGGCACTATAAAACTCTTCCATATTCTATTTTCTTGAAAGTAAAAAAGCCTCAGGTGACACATCCTGAGTACACAGGAGAATGGAGTAAATTAAGGAGAGTTATGTTCCTTTTATGGTGTGTGTGTTGGGAGGAAAAAAAGTATAAAGTCACCAACCTGTGGTGTTGCACAGGTCTCCAGGGATGAGCTGCTGCTGGGAGCTTGAGAAGCACCACTGCTGCCATGTCTGTTAGCTTGTGATGGGGACATGGTGGCAACACAAGTGTGCTGCTGGTGTGACCACAACAGGATCAGTGTTCTGTGTAATGTAGAAAAAGTACAGCATGTTTAACGAAACTCCTCAATAAATTCAGATTAACAGATATCTGAATCACAGTTCAAGCAGAGCTGATGATAAACATGTTGATCTCAGTGTCTAAACACACCCACTGTTTTTAATGCTACTTTTTCTCCTGGTTCAAACATCTTACATGTTTAAAGATTGTTCCTGATTAATGTTTCTCAGCTCAGTTGTTGGAGAATTCACCCACTCATGACTTTAGCTTAGAAAAAAACCCTAAACAACCAAACAAAAAACAAACATCAGGGAAGATTTTAATCTTAAAGCTGTGAGTTTGTACCCTCTGGGGAAGGGATGCCTGGGTTTCAGCTGGGTCTGGCTGTCCTAGCACAGAACATTATTGGTGCACACTGGTAGGGCTATCACTGTTACTGAAATGGTACATACACTGTAATCATGCAGGTGTTGCCTTATTTGATAAGCAAATAATAATACTCTGAGAACTGCCATACTGACCAAGACCAAACAAAAAATGTATGTGGGTGAGGAATCTTTCACATCAACTCAGCCCAGTAAGATTGTGACAACCAAAAGATTCCATTGCAGTGGAACCACCCCTTTTGCTAACAACTGGTTAAACTGATAAGGTTTCTTACTGCCATCTACTGTACAAGTGGTTCAAGCCAGAGGGGAATAAAAATTCTGTCCCTTGGCTCTCAAATAAATGAAATTACTTCTGAAAAGACAGAGAGCAGAGTTTGGTTTCTCTCTACATCTAACATTCCCTTTATTTGTCATCTTTTCAAATGCAGAAAGAATTTGGGGTTTTTTAATATCTTTCCTACACTGAGACAAGGAACATCAGGTGAGATCAAGGAATCATTATCCCTTTAACACAGTGAAAATGAGTTATGAGAGAGTGACTAAAGCATCTTGTACCAGCTGGGTATGAAGCTGTACTGCAATAAGGAATGGAACTTTATTGAGAAAACACTAACAAGAAATAAATGCCTGCAGTGAGAAGCGCAGCATCTGGTCTGCATTTGACTTAATGCATGAGAGCTGTCTGGCCCAGCTTCCTGCCAAACCCTGGCTCTTTGAGGTCATCACACACACAGGTGATTGACCTCCCTAGGTTAGCAGCTCTATTTTTTTTTCCTCGTAGAGCATATGCAGATTTCTTAACGGATTTGACTTGAAAACCAGCATTTGTAGGTAATTCCTCACTAATCTCGATGAGATGTGCTCATCCTGAAAGGTTTCAGCCTGGTGTCAGCCTAGCCTAGCCTTCCCTGCTTCACTTCTGCCGGGCACAGCCTGGCAGCACGCGGGCTTGTTTCACTTGATCCTGGAGCCCCTGGCTGAGGGTTTTAAATCAGGAATTTTCGGTTCTCGCCGCCGCTCGGGAGAGGCCCTGCGGGGCGCTGGGAAGCGCGGCCTGTGCGGCCTGCTGAGGCCTGCCCGGCCTGCTGAGGCCTGCCCGTCCCTGCCGCCATGAGGCGAGCGCCCGCCCGCGCTCGATGCGCTCGGAGCTCGGCCGAGCGAGCGCTCGGGAGCGGCTGGCGCTGCCTGAGGGGCCGGTGGCGGCGAGGCGCGGCGCAGCCATGTACGGCCTGGCGCGGGCCCTGCGGCGGGCGGCGGCCCACGGGCAGGCCGAGCGGCTGGCGGCGCCCCGCCGAGGGACCGGCGGTGCCGGGGCGCGGCCCTGGGGCTGGGGGCTGGCGCTGGGGCTGGCCCTGGGGGTAAAGGTGCCGGCTGGCTGCGAGGCTGAGAGCGAGCGGGAGGCGGAGGCGAATCCGGTGCCGCGGCCGCGAGGCTTCGGCGCGGCCAAGGAGCGGAGCAGGGACCTGCTGCGGCGGATCAAGGTGCTGAGTGGCCCGCGGGGGTCTCACGAGCCTCGCTGAGGGGGGAGGCCGGCTTGTGCCTCCTTCCCGAGGGGCTCGGTCACGCGTGGAGCGGGGGGTTCGGTCACGCGTGGGGCTGCGGGGCCTCCCCACGGCCCGCGGAACTCCGAGCCGGAGCTCCTCTGGAGCCATGCGGGATGCACTCGGCGTGTGGGACGTTAACTCGGCAAAGTTTGGGGTTTATTCAGTTGTTCTTGCATGTCCTGGTCGCTAATTTAATTATTACAGCTATTATTTAAATTATTATTGTCGTTAGGTGTACTTTTTGCAGTTGTTGAAGCGTCTGCTGTCTGAAACCAGTTTACACCAGTTCAGCCTGACTAGTATTTAACACAGTTTCAGCTGTGACAACGTGCAGGTGTGTTTGTAGGATTGCTGTTGCATTTTTAAGGTTTGGAAGAAGTAGTTTTCTAACTGTTAAGATCCTTCATAATGTTTTCTGTCCTTCTCTTTTTTGACAGGATGAAGCAGGCATCCCAGGTATCCTCGTTGGAGTTGCTGTGGATGGAAAGGAAGTGTGGTCAGAAGGTTAGTGTGTATCTGGGCGTAGCAGTTGTTCATTGCTTCCCAACAGCGTACACATCTAAAAATGAACAGTTCAGACACACTGGTCAGGATGGGATCTCCTCCATTTGGTGTCCCATCTCCAGACAGTGGCCAGAAACCGGTGCCTAGGGAGTGTGAAGTGATACTCCCCTTGGTAAGCTTCAGTAAATCCCAGAAACTGGTAATTTATTAAGTTCCTGAATGTGCTAGTGTATTTCAGCAGTTAAGTGTAGGAACCCTTTGCCCATTGATTTGTCAGGTTGGTCTCTGAATGTACTGACAGCTGTGCAGTACTCTGCTAGAATTATATATAGAAGGTAAAGAACTGTCCTCCCCACAGGAACTTACTTAATAGTCAGAGTAATAATGGCTCACATCTGGTCATCTGTCTTCCGTTTGTAGGCAGAGGTGTAGATTTTTTTCAAATAATTAATTCAGCATGTCTCTGTGGAAAATATTTACCCCAGTGTTTTTATTTTCTTAAAGGTTTGGGCTATGCTGATGTAGAGAATCGTGTAGGATGTAAGCCAGAGACTATCATGAGAATTGCTAGTATTAGCAAGTGTCTTACAATGATGGCTGTTGCTAAATTGTGGGAAGAGGGGAAACTGGATTTAGATGCTCCAGTGCAGAAATACGTCCCTGAATTTCCAGAAAAAGTCTACGAGGGTGAAAAGGTATGAATTTGTTTATTGGGATTACTTTTTTGGGTTTTTTTTGTTCCTGTCATTGCACAGCCACTTGTGTACAGGTGCCTGTATCTGGACTTATTCCTGTAAAACACCAAAAATCATTTAGACAAGTACTGATGTTTGCTGCTTGAAATAGCAACACTGGAAATTTGGATCTTCAGTTTCACATCAGCTGTATAGTGTGAGCATATATATAAGTATATATTTTAATTGGGATTAATAAAGAGTATTTAAAAGGTCTTGTATCTTTGTCCCCTGTCATGTTGAATTTTACTTTTCTGGTGATTTAGTGTGCATCATATCTTTAATGAAGAGAGCTCACATTTAAATATTGTCCTTTCTGCCTAGGTTGCTATTACTACAAGACTGTTGGTTTCACACTTGAGTGGGATTCGTCACTACGAAAAAGATATTGCAAAAGTAAAGGAAGAAAAGGAGAAGGCAAACAGAGCATTTAAACTAACAAAACCCTGTCAGGATAAAGAACAAAAAGAAAAAGAAGGCAAAGGGATTGAAAAGACTGATCCTGTGAAACAGAGGAAAGAAGATGAAGGTGAGGTAAAAAGCAGCCGAAATTCAAAACCTGGCAGGAGAGACAAGGAATTTGAGCAAGAGGAGTATTATTTGAAGGACAAGTTTGAAAGCGTGATCGAATCACTGAAGATATTTAAAAATGACCCTTTATTCTTTAAACCAGGTGAGTTTCTAGGCATTTAGACCAACATCTGCATGTGCTTCTCTGGTAGAATTTTTGTTTCAGTTTGTTTTCCATGCAGTGAGGATAGGAGGGTCCAGTAAAGAGTGTTTGTGGGGGGTTTTTGGTTTGTTTTGCTTTCCAGCCCCTCCCCACCCTCCTCATCTTAGTAGCTGAGCATTTTTAAAGTAATTTATGGTTTGCTTCAGCTTTACAAATCCTGACATCCTTGTTGGAAGTGGTATAGTAGATCTTGTGGAAAGGATGTTAAGTGTCTTCACATCTTGGCATGAAACTTGTCTGTATGTGCAGATCCCTGAAAAATTTTTAGCACTGCTCTCAGAGCTGCCTGCCCTTAGCAGGCATCTGTGGCTGCTGCAGTACAAAAATTCCTAGGGACCAGTACAGTAAGCTTGTGATCCACATCATATTGAAGTGGGAGTGGAGGGAGGGAGTCTTTTCACTGATTATTCCTTGCTATATATAGTTTTATGTGATTCCTTCCATTTTATCCTTCAGATTCCATTTAAGCATCATGCAGCTAACTTTTTTTTTTTTTTTCCCTCTTCCATTCTCATTGTGTTTCTTCAAGGTAGTCAGTTCTTGTATTCAACGTATGGCTTCACCCTCTTAAGTGCTGTCGTGGAGAGAGCTTCAGGACAAAAATTTACAGATTATATGCTGAAAATGTTTCGTGATTTGGATATGCTGTCAACTGTACTAGATGACAATGAAGCAATGATATATAACAGAGCAAGGTAAAAACAAAGATGAAACTTCTTGTTCCCCATGGTTGCTCTTTCTATCTGAAGAATAATTCAGTCTGCACTCCTGTTACGTTGTTTCTGATAGTTCATTCTGCAATTCTGGTTGGTAGTTCCAGATCTGTATTTCAGTGACAGGTTTTGCAACTCTTTTGTGCTTCTCACTATTCTTAGTAGGTCCAGAATGTTCAGTTGTGGTAGTGTATGACAGCTGTAATGGGACAGTGGGAGGAAATCAGTTGTAAGTGTAAACTGCTGTCTTAGAACAGTCACCTAAGACTTCAGTGACATGTCAACTCAGTGTATGATAATCATTGGGTAGTTGTAGGATTCCTCTTGCTTAAAACATTTGAAATCTAGTGCAAGACTTTTAAGAAAAATCCTGTGCTGGATGATCCATGGATTTCTATCACACCACTTATTTGTATATTGCCTTTAAGTAGAAGGATTAGTACTTTTATTGAAACTAAGCTTCTATCTTAAGAATTCACCTTAATTTCTGTTTTCCCATCTGAATTTGTTGTTTTTTCTGCGAGTAATATATTTAAGAAAAACATATTTTAAAAAACCCCTAAAGTTTCATGAGAACAAGCTAATACATGCTTAGTTTGCTCCTTTAGTTTGCCAGAGATTGACAAGTGGAATTTTCTTGAATTCTAGGTGTTATGTTTACAACAAAAAGGGACGGCTGGTAAATGCACCCTACGTGGACAACTCTTACAAGTGGGCTGGTGGTGGCTTTCTGTCATCAGTAGGTGACCTTCTGAAATTTGGAAATGCCTTATTATACAGTTATCAAGCTGGACAATTTCAAAACACGAATGGCAAACTTCTTCCTGGGTACCTCAAACCAGGCACAGTCGCAATGATGTGGACCCCGGTGCCAAAAACGGAAGTATCATGGGACAGGGATGGTAAATATGCAATGGCTTGGGCTGTAGTAGAGAAAAACCAACAATGTGGTTGTTGCAGACAGCAGAGACACTATGCATCTCATACCGGTGGTGCAGTGGGGGCAAGCAGCGTCCTCCTAATTCTTCCTGAAGAGCTGGACTCTGAAACTATAGATAATGGGCTAGTGGCACCACCTAGAGGAGTAATTGTTAGTATTATCTGTAATATGCAATCAGTTTCACTCCACAATACTGCCTTAAAGATTGCAAGGGAATTTGATAAAGAAAAATGGGCACAATATATAGATTAAAGAAAGAGATACGTGTAAGTGAACTTGCTGTACTGAAACATAAAAGTAAATGGAGAAGGGTGTAACTGGACTCTTGAGATCATTAAGAGTATGTGAAGAAAAAGCATCAAAAATTCACTTCATTAACCTCTGCTAGTGGTGCTAAACTTACATGTATCTGGAATTCATCTCTCAGGGAAGTTCCTAGCTTACAGATAAAGGAGAATGTAGTCAAATTTGACTTCCTGTAGTACCTGTGTAATTTACCATTGTATTAGCAGTCATCCAGTCCAGCACTTGGTCAAGATTAAAAAAACTAGCATTGGTTTCTTGCACTGAAAAGTACAAGGAATTATCTACCTGAAATATTAAACTTGGGAAAAAATTCACGTATTGATTTGAGCACACAAAGATGTAGTTTGTTATTCTCACAGTCCCAGTCTGCCAAAACTGTTCAGTATTACTTGTTACAGAAAAATGGTTTTA
The DNA here is from genome assembly GCA_028020825.1 of Podargus strigoides. NCBI lineage: Eukaryota > Metazoa > Chordata > Aves > Caprimulgiformes > Podargidae > Podargus > Podargus strigoides. The sequence goes on from CM051663.1 coordinate 173,557,390, forward strand.
CTGTTTTTTATATTTTCATATAGTGCTTTTCATATTTGCTTAAAAGGCAAAAAAAATCCAATAAAACCCAAGCTACCTCCAGAATGCAGATTTATACCAGAAGTACACTTGTGTCAGAGCTGTGCATTGTTGAGAATGAGAAAAGAATGAAGCTAGAGCAATGTAAGTAAAAGTCTTTGTTACTTAGATGTCTTCTCTTCCATTTTTATTGGACACAGAGTGTGTGAAACTCCCTTACTGTGAAATAAGGGTGTTATTTCCACAGCTGAATGCTCATCTCAGCATGGTGAGCTGTCAGACCATCTTATTAGTTTTCAATGATACACATGCTAGATACTGTCATTAGTATCTTGTAATGTGTGTCTCACTCCCCTCATAGAATATATTTAGCCACCAACTTTTTCTATGCATACCATGTTCTTTATACTGTATATCTCTTAATTTAAGGCTTTAAAAACCCCTCTGTTTTCAGATGTACAGTATTGGAGATGCTGTGATGTCTAAATTTCATCTTCCAATACCTGGAACAAAATGGGTCACTGACTTTCTCCAATTTGGGATTTACTTAATCATGAGTTCTTACCTTTCAGGGTGGAGGAAGAGAAGGCCAAAGATATGGGAGACTAGGAATCAAAGTGGCCTTAGCACATGTATTTGGGTCACAAGTGAATTAATATTGCTACTTTGTTCTGAAAACAGTTATTTGATGGATTAGCATTAAATGTGGGAAACTGGCCAATTAAGAGCAGCTTTCATGATAAACTTGCTCTTAAATTAACCTTTATTATGAAAACAGAGTATGGCACTGACATAAAACTGTACTTCTCTGAAAAGGCATGTATACTAAATTTGTGCATCTGTTTCTGTATCAAACATCTACTTTTTGCATCTGGTAGTTATACATGTTCACTGTTAGAATTAACTGAAATAAAACTTACCTTGGAAGTGCAAGGAAATGTAATATCAGGTTTGGTTTTGGTTGGTGTTTGGTTTTTTTTTTACTAGAATCAAGTTTTAAAAATCATAACGATACAGGTTAAGTAGAAATTCCCAGCAATAATTAGCTCACCAAGACACCTGATACTTTGAAAGAGATGTGATACATAACTTGAGATATTATTTAGTAAAATAAGATACATATAAGACTTGGTTTGAATGTTTCTTATGGTTTGAAAAGAAAAAATCCAGTTATCCACTTTTTAAACAGCCATTTAGAAAGGGATGTTGTTTAAAAACTAGAACCCTGTTTCCCTATTGCAAAAAGGTATTATTTAATGACATTATTTAATACTGAAAATATGCATGGTTTTGCTGTGCTAGTTTTTTAAATGACTGGGTACCATTCACAGCTGACTTACTGTTGCTTATATGCCATATGCCTTCTCTAAACTGAATGCTTTCAGTGTTTTGCAAAAGACCTTTTTTTTTGTGCATAGAAATCTCGGTACAGAATATCAAATGCAGTTTTGAGACCAGATTAGAGGAAGGGAAAAAACATGGATTCCAGAGAAACAGCTGAACATAAGTGAGTAACTCTATATTTTTATTTATCACCACATTACTCAACCCAGTAAAAGGAGTAAAGCACTGCTGAAAGCAATAAAATGAGTCATTTTAAATCCATCTAGCCTTTGCAGCCCTTGCAGTTGGGGTAGCTGCAGTAATAAAGCATACAAAATGCATTCTTAACAGCAGTTTCTGTCACCATCAGCATTACACTGCTGTAGTTGATGATTAACGAGGGGAAGGATGCAGCAAGTCCAAGGTTTTTCTATTAAATGACATCATCCAATTTAACAATGTGCTGTTTGAAATTATAAAAATAGAGCTCAGTTGTCTGCCAACCTGCAGGAAAAACTTGCACTTGAAATCATTTATTGAAAAAGAGAATCTAGCTCATTAATCACCAGTAGCAATGTAATTTTTACAAAATCAATTGTAATGACATGGCTATATTAACAGGCATTTTTAAACTGGTAAGGCTTTCAGGAACACAGATCCAAACCACATGCTGAAGTGTTCAGTGTTGCTTTCTTCTAAAGGAACATCCTGTAAAGAAATCACATGAGTATAGACATGATTAGTCCTTCAATTGTTAGACTGGGTTAGTTTTAAAAAATTAAAGAACACTCAAGTGTTCCCAGTGTTTTTCACATTGGGTTGCATTTCAAGATACTGGTGCTACACCAGTTACCTGTATACTCAAAGTAATTGGCAAAATAAGTGTTTCAACATCAGTTTTCAAAATCAAAGCTAAAATATTTGCAGGCTATAAATACATAAATGCATTTATGCAAGTGGAATATTGAGGCTGCTCAACATTGCCCTTACCTTCCGTGAGCCTGGCTTTCCCCCCAGTAGGCTGACACAGGACAGTTGAGCACCCTACACACAGAACTACTGTCTGAGCATGGCTGAATACCGTGGTGATCTTGTAGCATCCTGGAAAACAGCATTATTAAACTTCCCATGGAGTATTTCTAGCATGGTTTTTTAATTGTATGTGTAATTGAACCAGATACTCTACATTTGCTTGTCCAAAAATGGATCCTTATTTCATTACACACCATACCAAGTAAACCAAAGCAAAATACTGTGTTCTGAAGTACTTGCCTTCACTAACGTGCATAGGAAAGCAAGTTAGTTAACTAGAACTGTTCTGACTCCCCATATGAAAACCACAGCTGGATGGCTGACAAACCCTAATTTGCCTGTAGTATGTCTCCTGCAAAAAAGTCAAGGACTTCTAGACTGGCCTTCTGGGCTGAACAGAAGTACCTGTCCAGCTAGAGAAATATTTATCTTGTAATAGTAGAACATTGCTGTTGACAAAGTGTGGCAGCTGTGAATATAAACACTGCTGTTCAAGTCTCTGTTTGCTTTCTGTTTAATAATTGGTACATATAAGGCATGTGCTTTGTAGCATTCTACAGAGCTGGCATCATAGTTAAAGGAGAAGACTTGCACAGAATAACTTCACTAATTCCAGATGTAAGAGTAGGCATCAGCAGTGCTTTGTCTACAACTTCTACATTCTATGACTTATGAAAGAACTAAATCACTCCATACATTAATTAGACAAAGGGATTTCACTGCTTTCGTTCTTTTCCCTATAGAGTACATTTAAATAGGCAAGAGGCATTTTTTGAGAGAGAAAACTTGTAAAGGGTTTAACCTAGATGTGGATATAGAAAGAGACAAATACATCCAGGTACCTGGACCATCTGATATTTTCAGTGCTGTGTACTTAGGACTCCTGTCATTATCAACGCTCTTCTGCTTTGCTCTATATATCCCACGAGCACATTAACCAATTAATCCAACAATAATGAAGATAATCAATGACCTGTGGGCCAATGTTGACATAAACTGTGTCTTGGTATATGCCTGCATGTACACTGGTTTGAAGAAAGCTTTTTAAAAAAAAAGTGGCTTAGCCTTCAACCATGTATTTTTAAAAGGTAACTACACTTTACTTTCAGCTTTACTGAATTTACCTCACTTTTAGATAGAAAACAATGTCTCAGAGCTTCTTGTAAATCTAAGCTACTAAGAAGGAACAGTAAGAAAACCTGACTACAGCAGCCATTCCCTGGTGGTAGTCCAGATGATCACTGCTGTAAGTAAGTCTCTGCCTTTCCTTACTGCTATCATCTTAGAGTGCAGTAGTTTCTGGGAGATAAGGTACCACATGACAGTTTCTGTGCCCCGGAGATGTGGCTGTGCTGATCACAGCAGCTGTTCACTGCCTGAGCACACGCCTGTAGCTGTGCTAGAAAAATCCCATGTTATAGATTATAAAAGAGAAGGTGGTTATACAGATGTTTCCGAGTCCAAGTAATGAAAAGCGGACACAGGCAACACCTTAACTGTAACCCCTGTACCCGTGAGCTGGATGTCAGCCTAATGCCTCATGGCAACAACGTGTGGAAAAGGCAATTGTGTATGTTTTACTTTAGTGCCAGGCTGCCAGTGTGTATCCTTGTGAGCAGCTTACAGAAGGAGGAAAATGTTGTTTTCTATTTGAAATTTGTGCTGTGGATGCTTTAAAGCATCCCCTTCATCTCACTTATACAGGCACAGCTGGGAGCTTGTTTTTTTCCTGACTTGCCAGGATTTCATGAAGGAAAAAAATAAAAGAATCTCATGCTGGACCTCCAAAAGAAATTATAAAAAGCTGATTGTTTAGATTAACTTTTTAAAATGTTGAAAACACTTTTATTGTTAAACCCAAGGCACTATACAGACTTTTTTTTCTGTACAGAACATGTTTTTTAAAATATATATCAGACCTTTTACAAAGACGAACCGCATACAGAATTCCTTTTGTTCCCTCTGCAGGCTATAACCACTTTAATTATTTACCTGGACATTTTACGTCCATGAAGTAGGAGTTGGGGCTCTGCACCAGCCGTTTCTTCTTGTGCTTTCTCTTCTCATCCTCCAAGGAGGGGTGCACTAGGTCTTTGGCCAGCTGGGTGGGACGAGAGGAAAAACGCAGCGCGCGTTACGACACCGCTCGGGCCGCCGCCTCCCCTCGGTTACCGGCCGCAGCGCCAGAGCCAACCTCCCCGGGCACACCGAGCCCCCCTCGGGCCTTGGGCAGCCGCCTGCGGGGCGCACCTCGCCCGCCTGTCCCGGGGGGCGGAGGCCGGAGATCCGCTCCTCTCCGCTCCCCCCAGACCCCGCGCGGTACCGGGGAGGCCCGCGGGCAGGTGTCAGCCGGGAGCAGCCCCCCGGGTCGCTGCCGGTAGGGAACTCACAGGCATGTCCGCCGCGGAACAGCCCCGCGCTGTCACCGCCGGCCCGGCTCCTCCGCGCGCTTCCGGCGGCGCGAGCGGCTCGCGGCTGCGGCCGCTCTGGCTGCGGGGCGGACCCGGCTCTATGGTGCGGGGGCGGGGCTTGCGGCCGCAGAGGGGCGTGGCGGCGGTCACGGTCACGGGGGCGCGCCCTCTGCTGGCTGGACACGGCATGGCTCGTTTCGGTTCGTTATCATTTATGTGTTTAAACCGACTTAGAGAGCCTACAAGAAAGAAAAATATTGCAGATAGTGGGAATGAAAGAAAACAGTTTTCATTATTTGTTTTTAGTAAAAGGTTGAGTGTTCTATTCCATAAATTGATAAAAATAATCTCAAATAGAATCTGCAAAGACTCTTGGATTTAAACAAGCCCAGAACATTTTAAAGTGTAATGCAGTAGAAATCCAATAAGTGGCACAAACAGACCTTAGGAAAACTGCTTAGCATGAAGAGTCTTCCAAAGCATGCAACAGGCAGTGCATTGAGCCACATCCTTTTTGAAGAGAGAACCGATGCATTTAGCAAAAATCAATTTAAAAGTCTGCCGTGAGCACAGATGAATACATCAGTTTTATAGAGGCATATCTTTCTGACAACACTGTTCTCACAGCTGGGATGGCCTCTCCATTGCTGGCGCTGTACACAACCTGCAAAGTACTTTCTTCCCACCCCGAAGCCCTACGTTATTTTGCAAGAACAGGCCCATGTGCTGCACTGCTCCAAGCCATTATATTGGTTTTCCTCTTCTCACCATCACCACCATTGTCTTGTAACACTGTAATGCTCTGTTAGCATTTTTTCCTGATGCGCTGGAGTGGTGATGAGACACAGACAGAGGTATTTTGGAAGTATTTCTCATTGTATCATGGGGTATTTAATATGAAAGGCTCTGACTCATACTTTCCTCTGCATGCAGCCCTGTGAAGCGAGGAACATAAACTGGTGCAGAGTCAGTTCTTGAGTCATAGCTGTTCCTAATACTTTTCAGTCTTTTTAAATGCATGTTATTTATCTGCAAGCAGAAGGGAAAGGGAAGAGTCTATTATGCCTATTGAGTCAGAATCTGAAGGAGAATTACGTTTTTCTTTGCTTAAGAAAACACCTTCACAAGGTATAAAGCACCAACAACAACTTCTGCAGTGCCACCCTCCTTCATCTCTTCCTCCTCACTTTCCCTTCTTAAATGTCTTTCCTGCAAGAAGCCTCTGGTGCTTGAGGAAGACTTTTTAAAGAGTCACAGTTTACATGAAAAATTGGTTGCTGTGGCAGGAGTGGCACACAGGGTGATCTGAAAACAGGATGTGTTTTGGACACATTCCTGTGGTTCTCTATTTTGGTTTTACTTGGAGATTCATTTCCTTTTCATAACTGCTTGTTGTTTAGTGACCTGCTGAATGAGTGAACTGTAATGCATTACCTTCACTCTTATGATTTTCTTTTTTGAAGTATACTCTTTAGAAAACCAAAACACAGCACTGAGTTTAAGTTGTGAGTTAACAGGAAGAGAAATGCAGTCTGTACCACAGTGGTGTGGCCTACAGAGGCACAGAGAATGACTTCCCCTTTCCAGCCTTCTCCCAGCAAGCAGAGACTGTGATCTCATTTTAGAGAAAAGAACAAGAAACATTATCTGTCTGCTAGAATGACAACAGAAAAATTCCAAACGTTGATCTGGAGATGTTTAAAAACAACATAATGACAGTTGGGTTTTTTTCCTGCATTGCCAGTGAGGCATCACACCGTTACGGTGCTATCTGCTTTTATATGTGACAAAAGGTAAACCATAGTATCAAACGTGCTATTTCCTGTATGTTCAGTGTTCCCCTCAGTGGTTCTCCCATGTCAGAAAACAAAATGAAATGTTTAATTGTAGTTAATCTATTTGACTGTAGTGCAATATGAAACAAGCATTGCCTCTTCCAATTCGGTGCGATAACAAAGACTGGGCTCCAAAGTGTTTTCATGGAACAGGTGTCATAGTGGCTTGCTTACTGAGTCTTAATTGCTTTGATGGTACTCCTCAAAGTTTTATTAACATATTGCAAGGCATACAATTGTACAATTATAGTTTTTCCATATGCTAGAAAACCAGAAATGTAACTTTTAATTTTTGTATCTCGTTTTTAAAGTCCGTGGTGAAGTAAACATCTGTCCCTTGGATCTGGCAAACTGGCACTTTTCCAAGTCAGAGCAGAACGCAATATTGCAAAGCACCAGTGTAATTAAAGAGGGAAGTAATTTGCATTATTTTTCTATAAAACTACTATTGGGTAACAGATGGCGATCGCAAACGTATCGCTCCAGAGACATATGGAAGCCTACTTGTTCCATAAAACTCAAGAATATTAACCCTGAAATTACTCTCTTCAATGCTGAAATAAGATTGTGTAGTAATCTTCAGTATGACCATAATTACAGCACCTAGCAGCTCATGTCTCTGACAATACAGATACAAGGAAACGTTTCCAAGATTAGTTTTTCATTTGCAGTTTCCTATAATCTGATTATTCATGCTAGTCTGAAATAATTAACCAATTTGGTTTGACTGCTTCAGTGCCAGGTTGCCATTATAATTTAAAGACTTAAATCTTGTAATCCATTTTAACATCTCAACAGCCCAGCTGCTAATTATACAGTACAAAAAAGTACCAAGCAGCCACGTTTCCAAATTCCACCCTGAACTGGGCAGAGGTCTCCAAGTGTGTAAAAAAATAAAAGAACCATCAATTACTCCCTGTCCTTGTTTCACTGCCTTGATTCTGCTCTATCAGATGATATCCTGGGCTCCCAGAGATCTCAGTCACACAATCAAATTTTCACTTGAATCACAACACAGCACCTATGATACAAAATTAGATTTTGATACAGTTAACTGGAAGTCAGATTAGCATTCATGACAAGCTCTTACTGAATTCACTCTGTACAGAGATTTACATCTGATCTGCCGTTGGATTTTTGATGGTTTGTTGTCACAAACATATATTGGCCAGGAACACCACCAAACTGAGACCCTTAACAAGGAGGATTTTGAATAATTAATAACTAGAACAGCTTTTGCTTTTTCAAGTTTTGTAATTGCTGAAGGTATTTGTTTAGAGTGACTCCTCAGAATACTTGGCACAAATAGAGCAATAGCCAGAGGTTAAAACTAGTGTAGCCCTATTTTACCCCATGAAATTGTAGGTTAATGTCGTGGAGTGATTTTGTGTGTGCTTGGAATATGGAGGCTAACCATGTATGGCAGAGCCTTGATATACAAAACTGATTTTATTTGATTCTGTATAGAACTCAGCATATATATTTGCCAAATTAACACACACCAAAAAAGTGAGAAAGGACCTGTAACAGTTGTAGGCCAAGTTACAACTAATGGATCTGGCTGTGGATGGGAGGCACTTAGCAGAGGCCTCTGGACTGCTGTTTGGTGGCTGAGTCACATTTGTGCCACCCAGTCCCACCTGAAGGGTGCTTGGAGCTACGGAGCCATGTCAGGGGCCATGAGGGCCTGGCTCCTGCCCACTGCAGGCAGCTCTGAGCCGTGGGGTGACAGGCAGGAGGGGTGCCCTGGTCCCCCGCTGCCACAGGGAGGGAGCTGGTGGCTCAGGCCTTACAGCAGAACAATTAATTCATGAATGATTTTGGGGAAATGGCTCTTCTCCCTTCTTTTTCCTAGGAGAGAAGTGAGAACCGTTGTAGTTATTTATTGCGGTTGAGATTTCTGTTTATAGCTCGTGTGTAAAGGCTATGATTTTTAAATTAAAGCAATAGCTCTTCACTGTCATTTTAAAGCGTTTCAATAACGGTATTTATTTTTATAGTGCCTTGTGACGGCCCGAGAGGAACGCAGCATGATGAACGCATGATGAGGCTGCCTCACACCAAGAGGAAATTGCCCGTGGAAAAAGATGGGGAGAAGAGTTTATTGAAGCGCTGTGGGATGGCCACGTATTGTCCTAGAACACCCGCGGGTTTAGTGCTACTTTGGGCTGTGTGAAAATCATTTTCCTGTTGTGTGAACAAGTTTTTTCCTTATTTGACACTCCCAAAGCAACACGTGAGGCCGCTGCCACACATTTTCCCGGTGTTTACTGGTGCTGTGCATTATTGCGCCATTATTTATTGTGTCGCTTGAGCAGACAAACACATGACTCCGTTCACAAATCCAGCTGGACAGAATCCAGCCCGCCCCTGCGGGAAGAGCCACCTGATGGCTCGGGGGGGGGGACACACACATCAGGCTGCGTGTGCAACCCCGGCCATTTCGCCCCCTCCTTCCCCTCTCCCTGACCCCGCGGCGTGACCCGTGACGTAGTAGCTTCAGCGACCGCGTCTCGCGCCGAGCCCGGCACTTCCGGCGCGCCGTGACGTAGGCGGCGCTGCTTCCCAGTGGGCGCCGGGGCGGGGCGGGGCGGGGCGGGGCTTCGCTGCCTCGCGCTCTCCCTCCCTCCGTGCCGAGGTCGCCCCCTCCCGAGCGGCGGCGAGCCCCAGGGAAGATGGCGAAGACCTACGATTATCTGTTCAAGCTGCTGCTGATCGGCGATTCGGGCGTGGGCAAGACCTGCCTGCTCTTCCGCTTCAGCGAGGACGCGTTCAACACCACCTTCATCTCCACCATCGGTGAGGGGCCGGGGCTGCCCGCCGCCATCCCCGCGGCGAGAGGGGTCCTGGCCGGGGCCTCCCGCCGGGAGAGGGGCCGCCGGCAGGGAGGGATGGGGGGCGCCGCCCGTCTCGCCGCCCGGGGCTGGGGCTGCGCTCGGTGGCCGCTGCGCGGGGGTGGGCGGGAGCCCCGCGGCCGTCACGGGCCCCGAACGGGGGGAAGCGCCGCCGCCGAACCCAGCCGCCGCGGGGGGAGCGGGCGCCCGGCCCAGCCGCGCTCCGGAGCGCCGCTGCCGCCCTGCCCGTGCGGGCGGGAAGGGTTGGTGCCCGGTGCGGGGTGGCGTGGCCCCTGCCGGGGACCCGCGGGAGAAGAACCGAGCCGGTCCTCCGCCGGCCCCGGCGCCGCCCTGTGCCCCGGTGGCGGCAACAGTTGGCCGGGCCTGGGCTGGCGGGGCCGCCGGTGGTGCCCGCGGGCAGCAGTGTGCCGGTGGTGGGGCTGTCCGAGCGGCGGCGGGCGCGGGGCGGCGGTCACCTGCCCCGGTGCGTGACCGGGCATCGCTCCGTATTGGTCGCTTCGGGTTTAGGTGTGAACTGTCAGGAAGTGGGAGAGGGTTTGGGGCTCAGCCCCGTGGTGGCGGTCACCAAGCCGCTCTCGCAGGGGGCTCCGCTCCCCTGGGTGCCTCTGCTCACACACACGTGTAGCAAAGGTTTTGGTGAGATCTGGAGTGGTTCTGTTCCAGCTCCTCAGTGAGCGCACGGAGGGACCTGCTCGACACAAGCTGAGCTGGGTTAGGGATCTGGTGGCGAAAAGGGCTCAGCTAACCCCGTGTGATGGCAGCGAGGTGTGACGTGTGGGGACGCGCTGCTGTGGCCCGTGTTCCTGTAACATTTGTAAGTTTGAAATGCTTTCTGCTGACCTAAACAATGTAAAATTCACAAGTTCTTCCCGGAGGCGTTGCTGAAGTGGAACCTCAGTCTGATGAGACTGGAGATCTATGGTTAGCTCCTTGGGCTGAGCTCACTTTTTAAATAAAATGAAGTTTACAGGCCTTGGGATGAAGGGGTTGACTGCAGTGGAGGCTGCTAATATTTAGGAGGGCAAAACTAACGCTGGCTTTGAAGAACAACACTAAGAGAATGAGCAGACTCTATTGGAAGGAAATAGCTCTAAAGACGAGGTGGAATGATGTGTGGCTTGCTTTATGTTATCTCAGTGCTGTGTTCTCTGGATGTTTCATTGTGCTGAACTTGGTGTACAGGGAAGAAACACATTTTTATTTAGGCAGATGCAGCTGGCTAAATGAGATATGGCTGGCATTTCTAACACTTTAAGAACAGATTTTTCTGCATTTCAAAAAAATATTTCTGAATAATTAAACCAGCATGTTCCTTTTCTCTGCGACAGTTTTCAAAATGCTGTACTGGTAACACCAGCTAATCCAGGCTTGAGTAGACTTTTACCTAAAAAGGTGTTTTGCTGTATTCTACTACAGATACAAGGCTTCATAAACATTAATAAATGCTGTGTAGTTTGTTTTGGTTTGTTGGGGTTTTTTAAAGCCTGCACTGGTACTGTACTGAATATAAAATACCTCTTTATACTCATAGAGATAGCTAACATAAATGGATGCATCCATCTTCCAAGCATTTTCTTGATGTTTAGCCCCTTGATATTTATTTCTCACCAATTCACTTTGAAGTCTTGAGGATTGTGAATACGATGCTGTTTTTTCTTTATTCAGTAAATAAAGGATTTGCTCTTATTTCCTTCCTTTATGTTTGCTTACACAAGGGTGTTATTATCACCACTATTCAACTTTAAGAAAGTTACTAATAATTGAGGCATGCTTCTGGTTCCATGGGTGGTATTTGTGATTTCACAGTTACGTTTTCTGTCTTATAATTTGTTTCCAAAAGGGAATAAAGAAAGTAGGAGGGGGGATATGGAAGTATTAATTTGTTATAGAGTATTTGTTCTATTTAAGTTCAATGTTCATATTATAGAAGTGAGTCAACAGCAAATGGTAGTTACTCTGTCATCTTCCACGTTGTACTTGTGTCGTGCTTTGCAGATTCTCTTCTTTTGTGCTGTCATGCAAAACATGCCTGTAAGGCAACATCCTTATAGATTGCTTGGAGGTTTGCAAATGGTCCCTTGACTTTTCTCCTCCAGACTTTGAATCAGTACAGCCGTCATTACAGCACAACCAGATAGTTAAGGTCTTCCAGGCTGGTGTCCTGTGGCCAACAGCTGCATAAGAAGTAGGATAAAAGTGCAGTGCATGTATATTTTTAAATTATCAGACTTTTAAAATTCTTTTTTGGGTGACTCTTGGCTCAAGAGCCTTTCTGTTTGTCGTGACTACCTGGCATAACAAATACATGCAGCAAACTTTGCTGCCCGTTATGTGAAGGAAACCAGCAATCTTTCTCTCGGGTGATCCTTCTGGTTATTCTGAGTGATGTGTTTTCAATCTGTGAAAACACAGATTGGCCTTCAGCAACTTCAGGCAAGGCAGGTCCTTGGCCTTCAGCAACTTTACATTTTTTATGTAGGGCTCTGTAGCTCTGTTTGGAAAATTTCGAAGAGCTGACAAGTCGTAATACTGCTGTGGTCCCCAGTGAGGATCAGCTTTTCACTGTTAACATGGGATACAAGTTTTTTTACAACAGGAATGTGTTATGTAAGGTTATGTTGTTTGGTTTGCTTCCTGAGTGGAAACTTCTGCTTTTGCACAGTTCTACATGGAAAGTAAAATGCTGTTGAGTCAGCTCATTTTCACACTTCAACAGCTCCTAAAGCAAAACTTATCTTGGAGTATCTCATGTGCGTTTGGCTAGTAGTTTAGTGTGGTGTATTAAGCATTAATTTAGCAGTCTTTAAATATCTTAACTTGCTGTTCAAGTAGTGCTGTCTGGTTAAACTGGACTGAGTTTATCATTCCAAAAAATAAGGTTTATTCTTTGCATTCCTTTCAACTTTTTGTTTAAACTGGTTTCTGTGGGAGTAAAGTCGTGTCTTTTAGCCGATAGGATTTCTGACTTAGTACAAAGGTTTGCTGACTCTGAAACAATTTATTTTTTAATCCAAGATGATATCAGGATTTGGCAGGAAGTTGCCCACACGAGATAGTGCTGTATCAGAGAGTTGAAACAATTTGTTGATTTTACAGAAGTAACTGTTCCTTAGCCTACATCTTGCAAAATAGGACACTACTCTGGCAGTCGAGCACGTGTACGCTGACCTTTGACCACTTTGATGAAAATCCTTTGACAAGCAAAAATATCAACTTCCCTTCTGCAGTGAAATTTCCATGTCTACAATGTGTAATGGAAATGTTTTAATGTACTCAAGTCAAATTACGTCTTGCTGAATATTTCTTATCTTCTTCTCCACAGTTACTTGTATGATAGACAAAAGATTGGTTGTTGGTGTGGTTGGTTGGGATTTTTTTTCCCCACCTCCCCATTAAGCTTCAATATTACCTGTCCTCGTTCAATCAATTTCTTTTGGGCTTCTCCAGATAGTAGGACCTGTAGAGCTAAACAAACATCAATGATAGATGAGGAAAGAGAGGGAAGAGTCAGGAAGGAGTTTTCAGTAGTACTTTATTAATGGTCATTACAATAAATGAATTATAAGTAAGGCTTTGAAGTGACTAAGATTGGTTTAAGTGTCTTGGCTGGCACCATTATTCATATCTACCGAATGGAAATGCGTGTTCAAGGTTTTAGGATGTGGGACTTGAGTTATCTCTTCAGGAAAGTGTGAGAAGGAGGTCAAGGGAATATTTGTGGGAATAGGGCAGACAGGAGGTAAATATGGAGGTAAATATGAAACTGGAAGAATGATTTTGTTCTCAAGGTGTGTGATAGGTGGTCAGCAAGATGTTGTTCTGGTGTTGATCAGAAAGCATTGTGGTTGGAGACATCCTGGGTTAAAACCATTGAAGTCTGTGTCTCTTGTGACCTTACATTTGATACTAACGCCTAGCTGGTAACAAAAGACATCTTGAGACTTTGATTTTCCTGTGCTGCTGATTGCCCTACTCTGCTGTATTGTACACCAAAGTAAGTGGAATCGTTGGGCTTTTATTAAAAACGCCGTTGCAGCTTGCTTGCTGCGCGTTGCTCTGCAACAGCGTGGCAGATGTCGAGCTGTTTTATGCCTGTTCCTAACTGACAGATGGAGATGTGGCTTGGTTATGTGTTAGCTGAGTGACAGGAGGGCAGCTCAGCGCCGCTTTGGGGACTTAGTTTGAATGCAAAGTTAACGCAGACTAACGTGGAATGAATGTGGGAACAAATGTGCTGATCGATTGATACAGGCTTTGAGAGAGGTGCTGAAGACATATAGCTTTTGTTTGGCAATTTTTTATTTATTCTTTTGGAATCATTTCCTTGTCCTTCTGCAGCAGGGCATCCTTTTAGTAGAAGTGCATCTCTCACTGACTTATTTTAGAATTTAAGGGAAATTCATAACAGGTGATGAAGAATGCATGCAGTTATTTGTACTGATGCTTTATTTTGTATTTTATGATAGAAATTAGATGTTTGTTTGTAACTCAAAGGATATTATATTGCTTTTTGTCTTTAATCTGATGTTATGGTAGCTTAAGTGCCCAGCCCATCAAGCTGACTGTAGATATATAAACCAGATCCGATCCTTTGCTAACATGAATGAACTGTGAATAACAGTAACTTCAACAGAGTTGCACTATGTAAGGCTCTTGTACAAGCAGAGCTGATCCAGAGGCTTTTAGTTGCCTGACCTGCAACTCAAAACTTAAGTCAGCAACTTCGTGTACCAGCAGGGGTTGCAGTGGAATGTAATTTAGTTCCTCTTAAATGGTTCATGACCAATAATTGCATGTAATATCAGTTTAATCTTGTGGCTTATAGTAAGCTTTCTTCTTAAATGTAAGCCATGAGACTTTAGATTGTATGTAGTTTTAAAGGCAAATGAAGTACTGGATGTTTCAGAAGACTCCTCCTAGGGGGAGCAAACAGTTGACCAAGTTTAAGATGATCTGTGTTGTTAGATTTGCTGCTGCTGTACAGATTCTACTGCTTTGAGAACCAGAGGAAAAAAAAACCTGATGCTGGAGGTCAGTGGCGTTCTCTTATGTGTATGGCAACGTCTAAGAACATGTAAAGCAGAGTGGTCACTCATAGGGAACTGGCATCAAATCTGGAACTCGGGGAGAACAGGTTGAGTTTAAGAAATCAGGCAAAGCTAAAGAGGCTACCAGCCAGGGAACACATACACTGCTTCCCCCTTCCCACCCCCCACTTCTCTGTTCTTTCATCTGCCAGAGGGAAATAGCTTTCCTTTACTGAAACAAAATGTCTGTATGGTGTGAGTTTTGATGGGATTAAAGATAAATGAAGGTGTCTGTGTCAACCCCAGCATGGAAGGAAGGAGGAAGGTACAGTAAATCAGAGTAACTGCTGGCTGGGAGAACTTTTCTGGCTTAGCAGGAGTGACTAGAGAGGAGTACTTGGAGTGTGCCATGCAGGAAAAGGAGGTGAAGTGGCCCTTAAAAGAACCATACATAATATAGGAAAAGAAAACTCTTATTAATGAAGGCTATACTTGTCTTTCTGGCACATAAGTTATGTGCCTTTGTCTGATAATTCAGGTAGTAAAAGCCCTTCAAAAAAGGCCTACTTTGTCATTCACATAAGAAACAAATAAGGAAGAAAGCAGCCCTTTTTCCCCTGTGTCCTTTGCTTCTCAAACAAAAAACCCCCACGTACTTACCCCATGTAAAAACATGGGTTTAAAAAAAGCCTCCTATAAAAGTGATGTTCCCAAAGTCTGAGAGTGCCATCTTCAGAAATAACTTCAGTAACATTAAACCTTCTGCTTTGACTTTGGGCTTGATTTTGCTGCCTCACTAAGTACTTTACACATTTGCTTCTAAAACATGGCCGTATTTCAGACTTTAACTGCAGTGCTTAGATTAGATGATTTATCTTAACAAAGTTAATTTTTACTGGATGAGGTATTTTGATAACCAAGATCCTTTTGGCCAGAGTATCAGTTACAGAGCTAAGAACTGTTGCACTACCATTGCTGATGTGTGCTCTCTCTTTTTTTTTTTTATTTTTATCTCTGTTTATGTTGCTGGTAGTACCCATGTTCTACGTACTTTCCCTTCCAGTTTTAGCAGGTCGGTGCCCTCTGAATTCTCATCTGTTTAATGAGTGGGATGTTCCTGCATTCCTATAAAACTTTCAAAAGTTTCATCACTGCTTATCTCTTTTAATCACTTCTGTCTTTATAGTGGTCATGGTATTTTATCCCAGCTCTGTCTAACACTATGCAATTCAACTTTTTTTCCCCTCTGCCCCTATTTTAGTATCCCTGATTCTCTCACAGAGGCACTTAGAGCACTGCTTAGCTGGACATACTAACTGTTCCCATCAAGTCTTCCATACCTGGCTTAAATCTGCAGCTGATGGGATGTATGCAGTACCTATCATAGGTATTACTGGAACAGAAGATGCAAAGTGCATTGTTTGTACCATGCAAGGATGTCTTATCTAAGTGATCAGTGACTTACCAGTTCTTCCTTTGCTTTGTGAGTACTGGGATACTCTGTGTGCTTGCTGTTCATGTAGCAGCTCTCCTGTTTTAAACAGATAATCATATGGCCCCCAAAAGTCTTTATTTCTTCATTCCAAATAACCACTTCAGTATAGATCAAGTGGGAGTCCTAAAACTTCAAGAGGCTTTTTAAAAAGAAGTGACATCTCCATTTCTCACCGGACAGTAATATAGGTTCATCTGGACCAGAAATTACTGAACAAAACCAAATCTAACCTTTTTGACCTGTGGTAATCATCACAACTGAAGCGTAGTATATGAACAGTGAAAAATGAACTTTAAATCTTGGTGGCAAGGATAGCATTGGTTACATAGGATTTTTTTAATAAGGAGGTTTTTTGACCTTTTGGATGCTTCAGATGCCAACTTTTGGATGAAGAGAGATTTGGGTTTTTTTTTATTAAGCACTGGGCTTCTGAAAGAATAATCAAATATTTGTATTCCTAAGCACCTTCTAAATGGGAAAATCTGGTGTTCTTACCTGTTTAAAAATATGGCAAAGTGTTTTTTCTTGTGCAGTGGAAAGCCATATGCTGCACATCCCAGTGACCTGAGGGAAAGCAGAGCTTCAAAATACATGACAAGTGCACAAATCTCCTACTGCTGCACTACAGGTTAAGTGAGTGTGGAGCCAGGTCTTTGGGAGATCACTGCAGCTATTTCTGTTCCATATCTAGCCATAGTTGGAGAGTGAAGCATAGAGTAATTCCTGTACTGGCATGGAGCTGCAGCTGGTCAGGTGATACCCTGGTGTAGGATCCACACTGGAACTGCTTACAAGCTACTTGTTAGGCCACCTTTTGGTCTGTAGTAACTAGGACTTATTTAATGATTGGTTCAACAGAGTCTGTGGTCAAAGGAGGAGAGCTGTGACTGTGTGCCTGTTCTCTAAGTTATGCCATCAGTTGTCATTACAGATGATGGTAAGCTGAATTATGGAACTCAGCCAGGTGAAAACTAACCTGAACAAAAGAGAAAAGGATTTGGTCATGACTCTTGAGCGGCAGCACCTAGCCTGGTTTCAGCTAGTGGTGAAACTGTAGCCTCAACTCAAGTCTGTTCGCTGGTTTTAACATTTGCTGCTCTCCAGTTGCACATTGGCTTGAAAGGAGTATGTTCTCAAAGCAGCTAAGTTAGTGCATTCCTCTTAGAGACAGTCAGTCTATAAATAATCCTGAACATAAACAAGCCTTGCTCTCTGTATTGGTAGTGCAGTTCTAATCTATTTCACAATTATTTTGGATGAATCTAAGATCCCATCAAGTGTAGATTTTTTTGCATTCACAATTGAGAGGTAGACATAGGTTAATTTCTGTGCACTTCCACAGAGGTGCAGTACCTAGGTTGTAAACTCTAAAAGACATTCTGCTTGGACCCAGCCCTTTTAAAGTTGGGCCATTGTCACAGTTGGTAATTTTACTCATACCAAGCAGTAATAGGTTTCTACTCTTCTGTTATTTTATAGTCTTTAAATTTGGATTGAGTATTTTTCGTGTTTAAAATCATACAATTCAAAAGCTGCTCAAAGCAGTCTGTAAATCCTAAGTTCAAAATGCTAAAAAAGGGTATTTCACTTTGCAGGATCTTGTAGTGTTAACACTGAAGCACTGCGATGCGTGGTTGTGGTGGCAGAGCTCCTAGGAGTACATTAGGAACAAGTGGCTGAAGAGCACTGGATTGAAATTTTAGGATGATAATCAGATTACACTGTAGGTTACTGAGCTGTCAAACCCCATAATGTTTCTAAGTGTAGGTTGGTCTAATTCTCATGATTCAGTTGTGTTCTGATCCCTTGCTGTCTTCTAAATAGAAAATAGTTTATCTTCAGAAAGGAAGCATAGAGTGGTAGCTGTGCTGTAGCTGAGGAGGCACATGCTAAAGGAGGTGGGAGTTTGCTGCGCACTGTGAGCATTGATGTGATCTTGGTTGTAAATTATTCTTATTTTATATATGCACATGGCAGCTGCATTCTTCATTGCCTTACCCACGTTAGCCATTTGTATGTATTTATTTTGGCAGTGTAGTGTGTCTGAACTTTTAAGAGTCTTGCTGTATTAATACCTTTCAAGGTGTAAGACATTGCTTTGTGTATCATTGTGTAGGACACCAGTATTAGGTTCTTTGTATGGGTGAAGACTGAGATGAAAAAAGGCCAGCTAACCTGAAGGAGCCAATTCAGCCCCCTCTGAATTTAGCAGTGTTTCGTGTATTCTTACAGGCTGTCCAGGAGAATACAGCTTTATCCCTTTAAGTTGTGAAAGGATGAGTAAAACTTAGTTGCACTTGTGTATAATTCTGAAATAATTTTATCTTGCAACTTCCACAGAGTGTTGACCTTCACCCTTGTGTGTTTCTTCATCTTAATCTGCTGTGTTTTTGAATGGTCGCAATAAAAGACTGCTGCGCCTTTAAATTACATGGTGATACAAGACATTGCTGAGATCATCTGAAAATGCCTTGCAGATGTTACTAGGGACTAAAGCCAAACGTTCAAGTCCAAAATGATTAGACTTTGTTCTTTGCGTGAGGCTGTATGACACACTGGGATGTTGCAAGTGGTCCCCACCCTGCCTTTTACACTTATCTCGTTTCCTACTTGGTCATTTCTTCGATTTACTGAACTCCTTCAAGAAAAATCTAATGTAAAGCAAATTCTAGAAAGGCAGATAAATGAAGCCTCAGATTGAGACAGTATACTGATGTAGCACAGGAAAATACTCCCTTAAAAACACCATTGAAAAAAGGGTTGTGTATTAATTCCCAAGCTGGTGATACCTACTGCTGAGAACACAGTCATCCCTGGGTAAGCTTGTGGGGAAAACCCATGGGAACAAGTTAATGTCCCTCAGCAGTTGGATGCATGTGGGAAGTGACAAGTTTCTGCAAGAGTCTTCTTCTCTCAAACTCAAACCTGTCCTTTGGAGAATCAGCAGAACAATAGCAGCTGTTATGGCTGTGCTGTAGGAGTACTCCTGCTCACTAGTTCTGGTGGTCACCTACTCAACTTAGTCGCTTGCTGTTCACAAGAAGCAAAGCCATGCAGGCGTGCTTGGCAGGAAGTGGTGGCACATGTCACCAGGCTCGCTCTGCGAATGTTTGCAGCTCACCACTTCCTGTTACTGAAGTGAAAGAACAAAAGAAACGCCAGTTTCTAGTTCATTTTAGCCTCCAAAAATTTGCAGGTGTGTGTGATAAGTTTTGTAGTATCATAACAGAGGTATTCGTGGCCTTCCCCTTTATATTCTTCTTTCAGCTTTGAATTTCATCTTTATTTGAGAATTTTGGTGGAGTTCCTACTGGAAATCTTAAGTTCTGAGAAGGTATTTTCTGTGCAGATCCCGAGTTTTAGAAGTGATTGAAGGAATGGTTGTATAAATCATCTTTGGTGCTGCGAGGGAAATGACTAACCACAAAAAAACAGTTTGTGCAAGGCATGGATTGGTGCACGTAGAGATCTAACTGCAGTGGAAGCTTGGTTTCTCAGAAAACCATCCCTGCAGGAGTCTCTCACTGTTTGTGCAGATGTGCTTTCACTTCTGTACGTACAGAATTATCTTTAAACCACAGTAGTCTCTGATAATAATTTTCCTGATAGCTGTTATACTTATTTCTAAGACTTTGGGCCTAGACACAAAAGAACTTCTGATTTGTTTTGCTGTTGTCCATGATACACTACCCTTTCCAGGAAAATCTATATTTGTGCTTTTATAACCTTTGAGGCCAAAAGATGATGTATTTGGAGCAAAGGCCATTTGTTTACAGACGTGAATACAGTTACCTGTGATTTTAGCAGGGGTTGCACGTAGTTAGGAGAAAAATCTTTACAAGGGAGATGCAAAATACTACCAAGTGTAGACTGGAAACACTTTGCAAAGTCCAAGGATTTTTTTGAAGTACACATCATACTTTTATGTCATTTTTAGAAGAATGCAAATTAGTGAAAATGTCTTTTTCTGCTAAAATCTGCTAGTGAATCTCAGGAAACTGCAATTGTAGCAGTAGTCATAGCATTTTAAATTAATGCAATTAATTTTATATGCTGTTAAAAGTGCTGATATGATATTTCAGCTCATAATTTCTATTCTAACTAATGGACTAAACTACATATCCATAGAACATCAAGATTAAGTGGCTGAAACTTGGTATTTTCAGTATATTAAAATATTAATAGTGCATGTGAGAAGAATAAAAGTCAAATAGCTAATGAATGTCTGTATTTCATATTCAAATGCTACTGTAGTATATTTTAAAAATCCCATAGCTTCCTGTTTAAGTGATGGATGAATTCCTAAAGATAGAAACAGCATATTCTAGCTCTTGATAATTGTCACTTAAATTGTATCTGAGGAAAGGAGAAAATAAATAAATAAATCTACTTACCCAGCCTCCCTCCTCAGAAAAGTCTTTTACGAACTATGACTAAATACCAAGTAACTATTTAAGATTCACTGAAGAAAGAATGGGCCATTGGTTTCAAAACAGATTGAGGGGTGCATGGGGGATGGCTGTCCTGGGATTCAAGAACCTGGCAGTCACATAGAGGGACTGGTTTTTGAAAAAGTCCCATGCATGATCATCTTCAGCCCCCTTCAGTAACTATTTTTATAGCTTTTATCTCCTGCGATGCTTTGTCCTTTACTGTGATGTCTGATTAGATTGCATTAAACATCAGTTTTCAAAGTAGATGCCAGTTTTGAAAAGGAATTAAGGGGTCATAGTATATATTTATACTAGCCAGCAGAGGTTCTAGGGAATTGACTTGTACTGCAGGGGCTACTCAAAAGTTGAGAAAAATATACAGTCAAACTGGTGACCTTATCAGTGTGAAATGGAAGCATTTTGAGATTAAATCTTCCTCTCATAATCTTGATGAGCTCTAGTAGCGATTCTGAGTTTGGTCTGTTTTCATTGTGCAGAATAATTTATCCTTTATGTTGGATGCAGCTGAAAACCTTTGTGCATCCTCAGCACTTCCCAGTGTTTGGAAGAAATGACAACTTCAGAATGTATCTTTTGCCCAAGTTTGTTCTTACCCAGTTGTCAAAAGGAAACCGAACACTTCCTTTTCATTTATTGCAAAACTTAAGAGTGTCTCTTTCTCTGGCAGGAATCGACTTTAAGATCAGAACAATAGAATTAGATGGAAAGAAAATCAAGCTACAAATATGGTAAGTATTCCCAAATAGTTTAAGTTTTCAGTGAATATTGAATTAATCTTTGAGCAGGAATACTTCATAGCTTTTGAGCTTGGGTGTATGAGAAATTTTCTACCTTTTATTCATTGACTGTCCCTAAAGTCTGTGCTCTTAGAGTGGTTCTGCTTCAATAGCACAGGAAATAGCCTGTTCACATGCAAACGTTACAGCAACTTCCCATTTTATCAAAAGCTGTCCTCTTAAGTGCACTTTTAGCTATTCCCTGTGGAAGAGAAGTATTAACTCTATAGCTGTAAACTAAAATATGCAACCTAATAAAACGTAAGCTTCTCTGATACTCTGATACCTAGTTGTACTCAGAGGCACAGTTGAGTGATAATGCTCCCATTCCTTGCATGGTGGGTTAGTAGAGACTGAGAGCAGCAGATGAGTATCTTTGGAGTAGCATTATTACACATGCCAGACCCTTGAAATGCTCCTCTTGCTGATTTCTCAAGTTCTCACAAAGATAGTTGTGACACTTGCATGCGAGCCGGAATTCTCATGACTAAGGAAGTGAAGTGCCAGAAGTGGTTGGTACAATTTTTCTGTCTGTAACGTAAGTCAGAAAGCAGGTTTTTGTCAGGCCTTTGGGGTTCAGCTCCCCCTAGATGTGATTAGGAGCCAAACACTTTGGTCATCTTGTTCACACACAGATATTGCTTTGAAGCCATCTAGGATAAAGTGATGCACACTAAGGCATAGTGGCTGATTTCTGATGGCTAACTGTCTGTGCAAATACACTGTCCTAAAGTACTTCACTGCTGCATGTCTTGGTTTGTGTTTAATCCTGATCACAAATGCATCAGGGCTGCCTTTTTTTTGTTATTCTAGGGAAGGCTGCATAGTCCTGAGTTTTATTGCTTGCATGAAAATGTAAATGTTTTGGTGCTATACTTATGGTGCTGCCATAACCACTGATGTAAGCAGGATAGCTTGGCAGTGAGGAAGATGTTGAGGGCTGAAGAAACTTGTGCAAACTGCTTCTAAATGGTATTGTTTTTCTTGGGAAAAAGTGGAAAGATCACCTCCAACAAATACTTGTTTTCACTTTAGGGATACAGCAGGCCAGGAGAGATTCCGCACAATCACAACAGCTTACTACAGAGGAGCCATGGTGAGTGCTCTTATAAACAAAATTAGGCACAACTAGTGTAACTGGTTTGCTCTTCTGAAGGTTATATCATGTAAGTTTTCAGCTGGAGGATTGGATAATTGCAGCTTGAGAGGAGGGGAATCGAGTTCTGTGGTTTGGTTGGGTTTTTTGGTTTTGTGTGGTTTTGGTTTCCGTCTCTTAAACCTGCTGGTACTTGGTCTAGTCTTGTTTTTGTGATGAAATTTCAAGCCCTATTGTCTGTTTTAATATAATTAAAGTTTCTGCAGATTATAATAAGAAGTGAAGTTGCCAAGCTTTCATTAGACAACTTTTTTTTTTTTTAATGCAATCAACCCCTTGAAACATTTGTTTGAAAAATAGGTAATGAATTAATTTAATATTAATGTATTTCACTGAATTGTTTCCTTCAGCCAGTAGAGAATGTAAAATCTGGACTAGAAATACGCTCACCTGCAGAAGCTACTGTTACTTTTTCCTCCATTAAGAATGGCTTGAAGTCACATAACTGACGTAGAGCCTGCACCCTTTGTGGTGCAACTGCTTGTGATGGTTTTTAATGCTATGATTTGAGATGCTTTATGTTAAGACACTGTTAATTTCAACTTGCTGATTACTAGCTATGCAGCTCCTACATCTTGTTACTGCTTTGTGTGAACAGGTCTGTTCCACTCATAAGCTTGCTGTGGGTGCAAATAACTCCACTGTTACAGAAGCAGATGGGGAAAAATAGTAATGGCTGTGGCTCTGTTAGAGCTTTCTAGCACTTGAAAAGGTTTTGGCAGCGACGTGGTCTTCTCCTCAGCTCCCAGTCCACGGCCAAAGACTTTTCTTTGTCCTACAAGGAATGATTGGGAAGGCAATAAGGAGCAGAGGTGAACCTGGCAGTCTGTCCTTAGTGCAGCTGTTGTGTGGTTTCTCATGCTTTGCAATTGTTGAGAGCCCACCCTAGCAGACTGCAGAACTGCCTGAAAGAGCTAAAGCCTCTTGGAGAGCATCTAGTGTCAGCTTTGCTGTAAGTATCTGTTGGCTCCAGCGGGTTAGGTCTTGCAGGTTTGTCATCTTTGACTGCTTAAAGGTGCTGCTTCTAAACATGACAAACAATGGAGTAGTCCTGGTTGCTGTTGTAGAATTTCTAAACATTTCCTGACTGTAAGCTAGTGATTTAAAACATCATATACGTGGTATATTTGACCTCTAACAGTGGCAAAAGATGTTAAAGGGTAATATTTTGGGTAAACTCTCAGCAATGGTATAATGCTTTAAGAAAGGATTATAGGTGTGTAAGTCGTATGTTGAATTTCTTGCAAGTATGATAAACCAACAGCATACATTAAAAGTCAGTCACTAGTGCTAGCTCATCTAACTAGCTTTTTCTTAATTTTATTTAGGGAATTATGCTGGTGTATGACATCACAAATGAAAAGTCTTTTGACAACATAAAAAACTGGATAAGAAACATAGAAGAGGTAGGTCCTTTGAAAAGTACTTCTTACTTGTTCCACCTTATGATTTCCCTGGGACAAATATCAATCAAGTAATTACTTTCATCTTAGGAGCCAACATATATGGCCAAGTTAGACTGTGTAGTGAGTGCAGCAGTGGTTGTTAATGGGGAAAAGGTTATCTCATTCATCTAGGGATAGAAGGCAGAAAACACTGCTCTTCCTATATGTCTGCTATTGTTCTTTTTTGCTTTTGGGTGTGTCTGAGGAGTGGGAAGGAGCAAGATCGTAGGGTGTCTGCCTTTCACTGAGATGATGACAGATCTGTCTAATTTTAGTTGCTCCTGTGTTGTGTGTTTGTCCAGTTAGAGGTCTTTGACTCTTTCATTTGGTCTTGGGTAAGCTTTCTTCCTGCTAACTTACTGTAAATGATTTAATGGGACATGCTGTCAGGCAGGTATAGGTCATTATGAAGTTGGAGGAGAAACTGTAGTTTTAGTGAAGCTGTAGTTAGGTAACAGAATCTTACTTGTTTTTTTGGTGGTTTTTTTTCCCATAAATATAAAATCCATGGGCTTTTTTTTAGTGTTGTTCTTTGGCTCTTAAATAAAATTCCTGTATTAGTGACCAATTTGATCCAATGGTGACAGGGCTAGAAAAGTTCTCTTGGTGGAGTTCTTTTGCCAAAGTGATAATTACATAAAAAATCTTTCATTAATAATCTACTTTAATAATCTACTTTAAAAATGCAAATCTATTTGTATAATGATACTCCAACCAAATACCCCAGATGTCCATGCACCACTTGGAAGTAAAGTGTGTACTGGTATATTTCCAGAATAGCCAGATGCCTGGGCATCTGTGCAGCCTGGTACAGAGCTCATGGTACTGTATTTCATCTGTAATGATACTGAGACAAATTTCACCTAGGGGTATTTATTCCAACTTATTTTAATATTTAAGTATTAAATTGCCTGTTTCAAAGTCAGTCTCTCAGTCATTATTCTCTCTTCATATGAGATAACTTATGAAAAATAAAATAGTCATTTGTGGATGAATTTGACACGTAAGTTTTTTCAAATAATGATGCACTGTGTTTCTGAGAGATTACTTTTTGGTCTTTCAGCATGCCTCTTCAGATGTAGAAAGAATGATCCTGGGTAACAAATGTGATATGAATGATAAAAGACAAGTTTCAAAAGAAAAAGGGGAGAAGGTAAGTTTTGGTGACTTCCCTTATTTAGGAGCCTAGTTTTTAGGATTTTGACTGCTAGATCTTTGGTATGGTTTAGGAGTGTGAGACATAATGTGCCTCAAACCTCTTGTTTCAGAAACTCTTATGCATTATAGGATGCCAGGTTTGAGGTTTTTGTTTTTATTAGCATGTGACTGTCTTCAAGTTTGAATAAACTTAATGGTACCATTGTCTTCAGGGAAAGATCCTGTAAAGATGACTTTTGCTATAGCATGAAGTATTCTAAATCTCAATATGAAGCTTTGTATATAGTTTGATCATATTGTACTCATTTTACCATGGTGGTTACTTACTCTTGTCATAAGTACTGTTATTAAAGCTTAAGTAATTAGTTGTTCTGCAGAATAAACAAGCCAAGTAAGAATACTGTATAATCTATCACGTACACAGCTAAAGTAGTGTACTTGCTGGTTACACAACTTTTGGGATGATTGTATGCAGTTATCTGGTCCATAAATCCATATAGATGAGAATTCTACCTTAATGTTCTTTTAGGTCGTAAATAAGTCTTTTTCTGAGCAATTAATCTCGTTGGTTGTGAGTTTACATGAGGGTGTGGCCTGTTCTAATATTTTGTCTGGTTGTCCAGTAACTTTAATGTTATTGCAAGAGAAAAGCAGAAATGAATCTTGTTTGGCTTTGTTTTTAAAGCTTGCTGCAGCATCTAGCACCTATTCTATTGTGAACCTGTATGAAACATTCCTTTTACAAAGGAACTTGTAAACACTGAAAAACTTTAACCTCTCTTCCAGTTAGCAATTGATTATGGAATCAAATTTTTGGAGACAAGTGCAAAATCCAGCATAAATGTCGAAGAGGTAAGAGATGGGAGTTACACTTAGGTGTGTTTCTTAAACTGCTGCTATGGAGGCATGTTTCATGAGCTGCTGGGCTTTCTGGCCTGATCTGGGACCTGAAGTCCCAGCTGTGCTCCTGGGTCATGGATCTTGTTTTGTTTATAGAGAGCTACTGTAAAATACAGTGTTTCTTGTTTTCTGCTGAGGTCTGGAATTGTTTTTTAAATGGATTTTAAGAGTGGTTTACTATTGTTGTAGGAAACAGTTGCTTTAAACTTCTGTGCCTTGCCACTTAAGTTGCAAGTGCTTTTGGACACAGAATAGGTGTAGTTTTAGAGCAATGCTTTGTGCAGGAAATTGGATTCGAGTTTCTTTACTTCCAGAATAACATGTTACTGTGTCAAGGAGCCTTGAGGTTACTATGAAATACGTGCTCTGCAGATGAGGCTGAAGATTTGTATGTTAACCTGGAACATCAGCATAAACTGTTGTTAGATGATGTTAGAGGAGGAAGAAGGCTTCTAATACTCAATCTATAGACCTGCAGTCTGTTTTCCTGCAAATAAATTTTGTGCTTACCCCAAACGACTTGGCTATCACAATATTTTTTTCCTAATTGTCACATGAATAATGAAGAAAGCTTTAAAAACCACAACTGGTATAGGCATTTAGCAAGTAATGGTTTAGTCTTCTCTCCACCAAGTGCTTAACTTCTGGGAAGTGGCACAATTGCAATATTCTGGTGATCAGAAGTGAATTAATTTATTTTATTGGATGTGATTTATTTGTATTTAACGAGTGTCTGTCTGTAGATATATTCTGAACACAATGAGAGGGGAAATGTTTACAGTTTTTATGATCTGGAAATGTCCTTGGATTGTTGATATCTCCAGAGAGTCCAAAATCTTGCTTTTTCCTGCTTCTGGAGAATTGCAGAATTTTTCCTGCTATAGAAGTTTCTTTGCTTCTTTATACATTGAAGTCTGAGCTGCTGAGATTTGGCAGAGTGATATTTTTCTTTTTTTAAATAGCTAGCAGTGGCCTACAGAATGCTGTATTGTTAATGTGTCTGGCTTCTCCAAGTCTGTCTTGCCTTTAATGTCTCTTGTAATTAACTCTTCTTTTTTTTTATTTCTGCTGCTCACCAGGCATTTTTCACACTTGCACGGGACATTATGACAAAGCTCAACAGAAAAATGGTTTGTATTTCCAATTGGCATACCAACTAGATAGATTCAAGTGACTGCTGTAATAATTGGGTAGTAGCCCTATCAAAAAACTGGGGATTACAGTGGATGCTAGATCAAATTTGAGCAAACAGGACTGCTTCATGCTTTATTACACATCAGTGTGTAATTGTTCTTTATTTTGCATGAAAATTAACATTGGGCAGCCTGAAACTGATGTGTTCTTTCAAAATCGAACAGTGTGATCCTTTAGTAAACACCAAATTAGGTCGTCACTCCTTGAGCTCATACTTGAGATCCCTATTGTTGGATAAATGCTTCTTTTTTAAATGGGCAGTCTTACTGAGTGATTAACAGAGGAGCTCAGGCTGCAACAAAGCTCTGCTCTGGTTATTGCTGTGCAAGGGGGGGGAAGTGGGGAGGGAAACTAGGAAAGGCTAGACTTATTTTCTCCTGCATCTTACTGTGTTGATACTCTTTTTCTCTTTCAGAATGACAACAGTTCATCAGGGGCAGGTGGGCCAGTAAAAATAACAGAAAATCGATCTAAGAAGAGCAGCTTCTTTCGATGCACGCTACTTTGATGAACTTCTAATGATAGACTGCAGCACACTTAGAACCTTTTCTGCTTCTTTGAAAGCACAGGGTCACAAAGCCTCAGAAATAATACCACCAAGCTGCTGCTGAGAGCTCCATTGAACGTAGACTGCGATACACAAAATACCAAGTGGATTTTGCTCACTAAGCCTATTGGCCTGTCAGGCTCTTCTTTCTCAGATATGGAAGCTATGAAGTGGAGACACAAATGCAAGAGTTAACTTGTTTTCCTTTTTTACTTTCTGTTTTATTGCCTGTTGCAAAAGCTGCTATGTTTCTTTTAACTTTGCACATCCATATTGGCCTCTTACTGCCTGTTACAGCACAATCTTACATTTGTATTTGCACAGTTTGACTTGTAAGTAAGATTCCTAACAGATTTGTGCAGGTTTTTCTGTCTCTTTTTAAACAAATTTATTTTCAAGCAGAAGAGCCAGGAAGAAAATTTAAGTGTCTCTTCCATTATTCTCTATGCTGTATAATTGTGGCCATGACTGCAGTGTGGATGTTGACACTCTAGTGATGAAAATTACTGCAACAATTGGCATTTAACAATTGTATGGGTTTTGTCTCTTGGATGCACAAATCTGTTCATGCAGAAGCTGTGGCTTCTATTCTGAATGTAGTATGTTGCTTTTCTTTCTTTGCCAGACGTAGCAAAGTCGTGTTCTGAATTGCCAGACACTGTCTGATTTCACAGATGCACCTTTGTTGTTTGAATAAACACAGTGTCTTTCCGCACCTAACTGCCCTTTGTTAGCTCAAGCTGTCTGCACCTTTTTTTGTGTTTCTGATGAGGAAGTACACTCTGCAGTTGAAATCATCATCACAAATTGGCCTCATCGCTGTCACTTAAGTGGCTCGTGGAAGCTGAATGCATGAGTTTTGAGTAACCTCTTTGTGGATTCATTTGTTCATAAATGACTGCTTCTAAAGGTGACTTGCATCTCTACTGTAATTTGGGGAGAGTTCATTAATGTCTGTAAGCATCAACCCTTGGCAACAGAGGTGTCCTAAAACTAGCTTCCTGTGCAGCTGCTGAAGTTTATCAACTTCTGGCACTAAGGAAATGGTCACATTAGGGCTATAATGTGCTATAAGTTATGCAGTTAATGCTGAATGTGTGAAGCCCACAAGCAGTTGAGTTATTTTTTCATTGAAAACTGGTACAGTGACCTAGACTGTTAGAAGCAGAGTTGAAACGTAGTTGCCTTTTTTACTCAACTGAGCATTGTATAACCTAGTCTTTGTTCTACTTTTTTATTGTCTTCTGAAAAATTTCCTCAATGAGCAATTACAACAGGTGCTTTAGTTCTGTTGGTGTGCCAAACTCGGACCATTATAAGCTTTAACTACAAGTTTATGTCCAGCATATTTGTTTTATTAGGGGATAGGTGCGTTCTGTCATTCTCAAAGTTAGTGTCTGACATGCTTGCTTTTGCTTCACTACATTGCCTAGAGTTGTAAACAGTGAGTTGGTTGTTGCCATGGATAACTGCTTAATTTTGCTGTGTCAGGTGCTGCATTGGTCATCTCTGGGTCTGTTGTAAATATTTAGAAAGTGAACAGGCCAATAGTGTTAGATTTCAAGACCTTTGGTTTGAAAAGGTTCAACATTAGTAGCTGGTTCCATAAAGTTTTAAGTGGTTATCATCCTGTCCCAACATGTAGTTTTAATAGAAATAGTTATTGTAGCTAGATGGTGAATCTCATAAACCACAGTTGCTGCACAAAACCAGAAAAATCTTCATGGCAACAAGATTTAGTGCAAAAACAAAACAACCCTAACTGCTGTGTTGTCTACCCTTGATATTTTTCTTGGACAGGCTGAAGCAGTTAATGTTTTCTGTATGGTTTAAAAAAAGTGCTTCTATACAGCAAGTGTTGTGACACCAATTATGAATGTTGTTTATTTTCAGTAATTTACCTCTGACTTATTTGGTGTCGTAATACTTTGATTTTTATCTCAGGGGTTGTCTGCAAACCAAAACTGACATGTTCTGTGTTTGGCACCGTTTACAGAATGCTTTGTATTGTTTTTTCCTGTCTTCACTGTGTGGTTAAATATTCATTCAATATTAGTCTCCATGAACTTCCCTTTGAAAGAGCCTGTAAGTGGTAGAGTCTATGAAGTGCTTCTTGAAGCAGCAGCGAATTGGGGTATCTACTCTGTATGTTTGGGGGTAGGGGGTGGGGGGAGAAAAAAACTTGCTATTTTCTTACATTTAGCTGTGCTAAACTGTACATAAATGTGAGGTAAGACCATAGGAAATTCACTTTGTGCATGATAAAATAATGCAGTGAATATTTCACTTTGCTTAATGTTCATGTAAAGTTCATCTTTTTCTATTTGTAGAAAAAATTTAATGCAATTTTGTTGTCCCCTGCTGAAACTGAAGAATTCTAATTTCATGTGGTCTTATGGATAAGGTAAAATGCAGATTTCTGTATTTCATTGTTTTGCCCCCACCCTTCTTCTCCAGCAGTATTAAATGGCTGAGTGGCTGCACTTTATCAGTGTGCTAACTTTTGGTCAGTACAGACCTCTTTCTGTGTACAGTCTGACTTGTCAGGCATAGAAAAACGTGCTGTAACTTAGTGTGCAAATCAGCTGCATGTTTTACTGAGACTTTTTTAGCTGTTTCCCTTTAGACAGGCAGGTGATGGTGGATGGTGTCTGCCTACACATCAGATGCTGGGTACTACTGGCTTTTCTAATAGCACGGATTGTTTTGTGCCGTCTCTGTTGCTACTTTGCTCGAGACTGTATCTAAATTTTGAAGGACTCTCAACTATACCTCAGTCAACTAGTTAATATTCTAACATCCATTAGAATGGAAGTCATATAATTATTACTCATTAAGCAGCAAATGCATTTGTTTTTTTCCAGAAATTGCCATTAACCTTTCAGTAAAGGCAGATGTTTTTTGCTAGATTTTGATAAAACATAAAGGGCGCCTATCGAGTTTTAGGAAATCTTTCCCTTGGCATCATGTTTCTGTACAGTATCTTCACCAATATTTTTCTAAATGGTTTAAAAATGAAAACAAACAAAAGCAAATAGAAACCAAACTGGTCTCCGTGCTTTGCAATTTTAGCTTTCAGTCTGTGCTTAGCAAAACATGCACAAGAATTTTTTTGTTGAGTGTATATAGAATATATGATTTACTTACTGTCTGGAAGTTCTATTATTGCTAAAGCTTAAACCACTCATGAATCTTAATGCAGCTCACTTTTCTATTTGGGGGACAGTCTTAAAAATGCTAACTGACTTTTCAGACCTGTAGTTCTTTTTACAGAAAGCATTTCCCATTGTAAGTACCTTTCCCATACTCTTCTGCTGAAGTCAAGTGAATTAAGTGGATCATTTTCACAAGTGAATAAAAGAGCCTTGAATATGCATATCACATTAAAATATTGTGAATGGATAACGATTTGAAAGTACATGAATAATATGTAAAATGTGCAAATGTGTTATTTGTGAAAATGCATCTGTTATTTAGCTATCTGTTAATGTAACTGAAATTTTGCAATGTTCTTAAGGATTGGTCTGTAGGTGATAATAGATTTATTTTTTTTTTCCTCTTCCATTCACTGAACTGCTTATGCCATTCTCATTCTTATAAATAAAACTTGTATTTCTTTCTTCCACAAAAGCAGGATTTCCACTGATTTTTCTTGTTTCTGGTGAATTTAAGTATTTTAGTGCATTCCTATGGCCTTACGAACATTTTTGCAAATAAAACTTCAATTATAGTTATTTTAATGCTATATAGCTACTAAATTCAGAATAATAAGTATAGTCCTTGAGAAAATGCTTAATTTTGAAATAGAAGTGTTCTACTGTGTGTGTTTAAGCACATTTTATCTCTGGTGTAAAGGTGTAATGTGAAAAGCTCCTGCAGGTAAAAGTGAACTTGTCATGTGGTTAACTTGTAAACCTAATCATTAATTGTGTATTGATGTGTATAGACAAAAAAACCCAAACCCAACCCCTAAAAAAATCTTCACACTCCAATGGTTTTATTATTCCATGTGAACTTTTTTACAACAATGTGTGTCTCAAATAAAAGTTACATAATGAAAAGTATTTAGAGTATTTTGTATGAAATATTCTACATAGTTCTTCTGCAGTTGGCATTTCCACTCTACTTCCGATACATCTGTTGTGGAAAGGTGTCCAGCTGAGCTGCATCTGTAAAGCTTTGCCTAACTTCAGTGGCAAACCACAAGGGCTTTTGTATGGCTTTGCTTGTTCCTAAACTTGAGTGTTCTTTAGATTTCTCCTGAAATATCCTCTATTCCTGTAGTGATTGCTTAAATCTAAGTATACAATTTCAATGACCTTCAGCTTCATAGGGAACCTTTTTTCCAGATATGTAGTGTCATGAAATACTCTTCCAAAGTAACATCTGAGCAATGCCAGTTTAAATACTGAGACACAATCTCATCACAATTTGATCAAGAATTATCTACTCATGTAAGCTGTTACCATTTCTGTTGTTGGTATTTTAAATCAGTGTTATGGTGAAAGGTTAAGTAACCTGAGACAAATATCATGAATTAATATAGCAAATATTGTTTGTCCAGCTTTCTTCAACCCTGAATATTGAGGGGTTTGACAGAAATAGTCATTGGCTATTATATTAGCCATAGTTCTTGACCTTCAAATTGTTGTGGTGTGGCAGTAATTCATAATTGATGAGAAAATTAGCGAGTCTAAGGAAAGACTGGTTTTGTCTACCCAAGACAAAAGCAGTTTAATGGCTGAGACACCCAAGTGGGCACCTGAAGGATTAAATGGGAAATGGATGGATGACAGGTAGCTTCTAAAGTTCTTGCTTTTTACGTGTTCATCTAATAAACTGTGTTTAGCTGAAAGGATGTACTGCCTCTTTACCTTAAGTAACAGAAAGCTAGAGTTACGTCCTTGTTACATGTTATTTGTTGGGTTTGGTTTTGTTTGTTGTGGGTTCTTTTCAGGCTGCTTCTGTCAGACACGTTTGCTGCTTTAGCACCAGCTGTTGAAACATTATCTTGCAGATCCCCTTGATCTGAGCTGGTTCTCAATGCTTGGCAGTCCTAAAATCACTTCTGCAAGTCCTTCAGTTCTCACAGAAGTTAGTGGCATGTGTCTGCATCCCAGTAACATTTTAAATACATTTGCATTCTTCATGTGTTAAGAGGAAATAGCAGGCATACTTACATTGCTTAAAAATGGTGATTTATTGCAGTTACTCGATCTATTTTTGGTTGCAGACTAGCAATTACTGCACAAACAGTGCACACTTAGAGACCAGAGGCAAGTTGTTAGTATATATATAACATGCATCCAGCTTTTATGATCTGGTGAATTGCCTTTTTCCTAAAGGATTTTTTTTTTCCAAGTTGGTTGACTCGTAGGTCTTAAGAATTCTTGAACTATACCGAAGTCAGCAATACAATGTCATATTGCAAAATCATTTTTCTTTGGAAATATGCTAATCTTCAAGAGATACGCAACTGAAGCTTTTATGTTGCATAATGTTATTCTTGCCATGTAGAGGTTTAAAGAAAGGGCATGGAATGGAATGCAAAACATACTGAAGAGAATTTTTAGTGCTCTAGGGTGTTTTGTAGTGGCTTCAGAAATTTTCTGCTGTCTTCAGCAGAGCACATCAGCCCTAAGGTTCTGGTGTGAACAAACGTTACATCTACCAGACTGATAAACTCTGCAGAATGGGTTTTGGTGTCTCAGGGAAATGTTACGCTTGTGCTCACTAACCTTTTTGACTTGGTTTAGCACCTTTGCAGAACAGCATACAGAGGTGACGCTGCTGTGAAATACCTGGGGACAGGCAGGCTCCAGAAGACCGAGCTGGCACCTTGCTCAACTGCTTGCAGTCACAATTTGTGACACTCTCAGCTCTGTTTTTTCCACGTACACGCTTTTGTTGGACCGCTGGCCACGTGCTCATCTCTAAAGTCTTGTTTCTCACCTAATTGAAGTGCAAATTATTATGTAGTAATGCTTGGGTTTTTTTAAAGACAAGTTGGATGTTTATTTTTGAGGCTGTTTACCAATCCTTAGTGTTACTTTTTCCTTGGTTTTTGGGTTTTTTTGTTGGTTTTTTTTTTTTCCTTTTTCCAGGCACTACAGCAACTAACTAGCTCTGGTCTGTATCCTAGATGGACGGAACTTTTCCAAGAAGCCTGAGCAAGTTCTGTCCCTGAGATTAATGTCTAATGCTTCTGAGCTTCCTCACCCAAAACGCAATGACTTTGTACAAACTATTTGTGCTCTGAACCAATAAAATACAGGGAAAGGGCAACCACCCGTGTCCTAAATACTGTGTGTGCGTGGGTCCGGAGCAGCGCTGCTGAGGGGAATTGAGATGTCCGAGCAGTCTGGGCGATCCTTTACCAATAATATTCAATTAATTAACAGGCCTTTGAGTGCTGCGTCGGCCTTAGGCCACTCTGCTGTCTCCCTGCAGATATTTTATGTGTTTTAACGGAGGGGATTACAACCCAGTGCAGCGCAGGGGGCGCTGAGGCCCGTTCCCCTATCGCTGAGACTCTTCCCGCCATCGCTGAGACTCTTCCCGCCCAGCGCCGCCTGAGGGAGCTCGGTGTGGGGGGGGCGCAGCCTGGCGGGGCCCAGGCCGCGGCGGCGCCCCCTGCAGGGCCGGAGGGGAAAGCGAGGCCTCATCGCCTCTCTCGGGCTCGCCCAACTGGGCCCGGCTTTTCCGAGATGGCGACGGCAGCTCGCCCTCACCCCGCTCATCTGCCCCACAAAACCAGGCCCGCGCCCACGGGGATCCCCGCCAGCTGCACCCCTTGGCCATAAGCGTCCCTAGCGCCATGTCGCAGGGTGTCACAGGGGAAGCCGTGGGGGTGGCAGGTGGAGGCCCACGGGCTTGGGGTTAAGGAAACGGGGCTCTCTGGTTGTTTTTGGGGTGTTTGTGAGGAAGCTCCCAGTGCTGTGTCACATGCAGGGGTGCACAGCCCGGCCTGCTCCAGGGGTCCCCCAAGGGGACCTGGCCCCAGGCTCCCGCTCTGTGCAGCCCAGGACCCGCCAGCGTGGGCCTCCGCCACCCCCCGTGTTCTCACGTGAGCTTTTAAATTCATTTCCAGGCACTCTTGTTTCGGTTTTGAGGCTTAGCAGGAATTCCCAAAGACCGTAGCTACAATAACAAACAGACTTTACCAAAAGTAAAGTTCTTAATACAGAAAAGCAGGACCAGCTTCTTTCTCACACGATGTAATTAGACTAGTCTTTCCTCTTTCAGTAATTATGTAGTTTGCATAAATAGGTAGAGTTATTTAACTGTTTTTTAACCACTCCATCCACATCAGAGATGAAATTGCTAGTTTAATTTTGCTTAAAATTAAAAAAAAATAGGTTTTTGTCATGGGAAATGCACTCTTCTTTAGAATGTGTTTCTTTTGTGGTGTTTACTCTGCAGCTCTCTAGCCAGTTTATTTGCCCCGTGGAGATCCTTGTTAGAAATTTCAGCTGCCAGTGGAAAATGCAATATGAATAACAGTCCTTTGGGTTTTTTCAGCCCCTCTGTGATTGAAGGGCTTCTGGCTGGCTCATCTCCCTGCTGCTTTCGTCCCTGGTGTGCTTTGTTGCTGTGCAAATTGGTGGCAGCCGTGTCCTGGTTCCCCAGGCACAGCCCCATGTGCCAGCCATGCCCTGGGAGATCCAGTCAAGGCAGTGACTCACAGGTAGATCCCCACCACTTCATCAAGCTCATTATAAAAGGAGGGAGTTCCCTAAGGGTGGAGTTCTCCTTTCTTGGGGTTCTTCCCTCCTGGCCTTGTGCTCCTGCTGTTGCCTTCAAGGACCAGGCTGAGTAGAACCTTGTATACTTTATGTTGGTGGTTGTATTAGTTTTGTTCATTAAATCTGTTTCTACTTCAACCCATGGGGCTTCTCCCTTTTTTCTCTAGTTCCCCTTCTCAGCTAAGGAGGGAGCATCAGGTGGTAGAACAACTGCTGCAGTTTAGCCCTGGGTGCAGGCTAAGTGGAGACAATCCATTAAGCATCAGTATGGAAGAACGTGCTGATCTTTGAAGTGGTTTCTGTTCTGCTCCAGGAACTATTCCAGTTCACCTACAACAGACTTTTCAAGTAAGTCATATAGATTTTCACATGAAGATTCCTTAAGTGTGGAACCGTGTTGGACAAATAGCTAACTGTATTCAATATCAGGAGTTCTCTTGTGGCAACATACTTTCTCAAGAGTTAGGTTTAATAATAGAAAATAAAATTATCACAACCTTAAAGCAAATAATAAAACTTAGGAACTTTAATTATGAGCCTGTAATGCAAATTGGAATTGAATACAGCTAATAGGGTTAACCATAGTAATTAAACCTTGAAGTTTCTTCCATAGTAAGGGCCACCTCTTGGAAAGTAAGAAGATTTAAAACCAAGTGCTTTATCTTTCATTTATCACAGCTTTTCATTAAAAGTTATTATTAGAGTGAGCTCTCTTTCAACCATATATTTGGAAGTTTTCATGAGTTATTATTACTGCCTGCCAGTTTTCTTCAACTTATGACACTGTAATGCTTTCTGTAAAGATCAAAGTGATTAAACAATAATAAGCTTTCCAAACTGCATTTTGCTTAAGGATATAGAATGAAATATTTAATTTGACCTTTAAAAGTGTTTTTTCCCTTTATTTAAATTCTGTCTAAATGAGAACACAGTATGAATAGTGTCAGGCAAGTTTTCTGAGGAGTGGATTGCAGTGTCATATGGTAGCCTTTGATATCATGATATTGTCTTATGACTGCTATATAAAGTGACTATGGTTGAGTGCAAAAGCAACAGCTTGCTTCACTGACCCGGAACTGCATGCTGTGATACTTGCCTTACCCTGTAATTACCCTTTTATGACAGAAATGTAATCTTTAATAACTCAAACAGTAGATGTCCTTTATGGGTAGTGTCTTATAATTCAGGTAATATGTGCAAATGAAGTGTTTTAAAAATCACATTTTGAAAATCATACAGGTTTCTGTAAAAGTTAAAGTGAGCTCTGCAGGTGTTCTCAGAAGCCTCATTACAAGAGTCCCATTTTTGCTGTGTGTCAGCTGAAAACCATTCTTGCAGGCAGAAATTTCAGCTTGAACTGAAATCAGTTTTGAAAGAGGAAGGGCAGTCTGTTCTAATACATGTTTTTGTGCTCTGCTAAAGCTGAAATAGGTATTTGTGTGGTGAAGTGGTTCATAGAAATAGAGAAATAATTTGATCAGGGCCAGCTGCATATGTTGAAGTTAGTGGGTAAAATTGTTTGACCTACTGCCAGAAAGGATTTTATCCATATGTTCTTGGAATATGGTCCACACCTGTAGTAGCTTGCTCTTCTGTGGTTTCCCTGATTTTTTTTTTTTCACTTTCTTTTGCTGAAGGTTGCAGCAGTGTGGAGCAATGCTAGCTCTCCTATCTGTTGCTTTCGACCCTGTTACAATAAATGGTTCACCTTATTTATCTTGGTTTTATTAGGCATAGGTAGTGTTCTTTGCCCTGCCATAGACCTATGAATAAGCAAGAAGCCAGCAGAGCTACAGATCACTGTAATGTTCTTCACAAAGTATTTTCAGTTCCTCAGTGTGGGGAAAAAAAACCCAACCAAACAATAAAAACCCAACAAAGATTATTCTCTAACGCTATAATTTCAGCCTGTCCCACTTTTTAGGGTGGAATACCCTAAAAGTATAGAGTGGTGGGTTTTGATGGGTTTTTTTGAGTTGCTAGAGTCTTAGCTTTTCTAGCAAAGCAAGAAACTGTTCTTTGTATTTATTAAATACACACAGAAAGCAAAGAACAAAAGAGGAAACAGTGGTGAGAAATGTCTGAAGAGTATAGAATCTCCACTGTGCAACCTCCTTCACTCTTTCACTTTTTATATAGCAATTCCTAAAGGAGAAGCCCTTTTTGATAGTCCTCCAGAGGGCATATGACTTCTTGTTCAGAAAAAGGTGGCTAATTTTTTTTCCCAATATATTCCTTTAAGAAAAGCACAGAGGAAAAAATATAAAAAGCTACAAACATTCGGCTTTTGTCTATATTTTTCTAGTGGGTGAATTCCTAGAAGATATTAGGAAATGTATGCAATCTCTACAGAAACAGTAAAAATTGAGATGTGTAAAAAATAGCTTAGAAACATTTACTGCTGGCAGGTTTTAGGCAATCTGCTGGAAGTGTGAACCAGTGAACATACACATGTAGGATCATGGTGCCTGTGCAAATGTGCTATGTTGTTATTAATTTAAGAAAAGGGGCTGCAGCCTTACTTGATTTTATCAGTGAGGAGTTAGGTGTGTCCAAGGTTAGTTGAATTCTATTCATAAATTTGACTGCTATGTGTGTTATCATTAGTTGATAGGAAACTCCTTAATAAGCTGTTGTTGCCATTGCTTAAAAAGATTTGGCTTTCCTGGGAAGATACTTGGGTCAGTAGTATGTGACTATTAAATTTATATTGTATGTGCCTCCAAAAACATTTTAATATACTAAAGGCTATAGGTGCCTAGTTTGGTAGAAAAGTAATCCTTGAGTACTAACACTTGACTTTAAATTCCTTGTTCCATAGGAAGTGTTCCAGCATTCATGTTTATTTTTACATTTCCTTTTGCTATTGTTTCCAAACTGGAATGTGTGGTGTTGTGAGGAAGTAAAAGAAGTGATAACTTTGCTGACTTGGTTTTCTCATCTGTAAGTCACTAGATGGTGCCATTTCATTTCTCTGGAATCAGAAACTGTCTTACATATTATTTCTTTCCTATTATAACTCTTTCACTTCTTTTTGGGCTTAAGTTAGTTAGGCTTCATTTCTGCTATTGCAGCCTCAAAAATGGGTCATTCTATTTAAAAAGGAGAGAATTGTGATTTTTGTAACTTGATTTAATTCATTATGGCAGCGTGTTAACGACAGCTTTCTGATCTTGCTTGATTTTTCCAGACATCTGAAATATTGTGCATGTAAAAATAACAAAATAAATACCCTAGAAAATATTACACAAATGCTGTACTTCAATAGGTTTATTAAATGATAGTGGCTAAAGAGCCCAGAAAACATCTGGGTTTAGACTCTTTCAGCTCAGGGACCTCTGGCAGTGCAAACTGGTAATGCAGTATTAAGGGAAAACAGAAATTCCCATGTGCTTGTGTTTTCAAAGGCAACATAGATGTCATGGGAGGACTCCAGGCAGTTAGAGAGTGGGAGCAGCAGGAATATGATTTGTGTGAATCCCTCTTCAGTTTGTTCTTTTGCTTAAGAAACAGTTCTGAAGGAGGTATTTTTGACCTAATGTGTAATATGTTATCTTTGCTAGTAATGTGAGACTTTACCTCACAGTAAGCATATAGTACTTGGTTGAGGTCTTTATGCTTCTTTTTACAGATGCCAAGGATGTTGCATACAAAAGTGACTGATCAATGTTTCTAATCAGCTGAGCTGAAGATTAAAATGCGATTTAAAATGTTACTCTCCTAGAAGAAATAAGAGAAACCAAAAAAACATAATAAAAATTTATTATTCATTCTTGTCTTTAAACACCTGTATTCAAAGAGTAAGTAATGTTCCACGTAGCACACAAATGCTGCTTTTTAAGTAATTTCAAACATTTCAACAAGGTGGTCTTTATGGGCTTCTTTTTGCAAGATAGAAATGCTGGCAAATGCAGTGCACTTTGTTGTAAGATTATGCTCCTAAATTTCATGTGCAGTAAGTATTAAGATGCTACTTCTTTCAATCAAAAGCTTGCTTTTGACATCCAGTAGTTTTCTTCAGGGTGGAAGGGGAAGAATCTAAAATATAGGTATGCATCTGCCATCTTTAAAGGAGAAAACATACACAATAACAATTTGTTTGTTTAAAATCACAAATGTGGTGGTGGTGCCACTGAATGTAAAATGGATCGAAGTGTAAAGTTCAGATTTGAATTTCCCCAGCAGAGTTTAGCAGCATTCAGACCTGAAGTTATTTTAGGTGTAAGCCTGTGCTCGGTAATTCTTGCCTGTATACTGAAGTTCAAGCACTTCAGACCCTTTAGATGTCAAATTCAAGAGGAATTTTGTATACATCTGGGGCTAGGCTGGGCAAAACCCTATTCTTCCTAAGTCAATGACATTTAACTTTGTCTTCAGTGGAAACAGAGTTAGGTTTATGCTTCTCACTTTCAAAAATGCATAATGAGACTAAGGAGTATTTAGTTTATGAGGTTTGAAAATATAGTCTTGATTACTTTCTAATAATTAAATTACTAAATTCAGAGAACTAAATCAGTGAAACCATCTACTGTATAATTGCAGCTGTAATATATACTGTAAAATCAATCAAGATTCCATTAATAAATGGCAAGTCTACTTAAAAGCAGCAGCAACTGCATTATCTCCACCTCATTCATACACACACTATAAATAAAAGCAGGATAATAAGACAAGATGCTTCTCTAATTCCAGTGATGGACAGAGGCTTACCTCTGTTACAGATTTGTGAGGCTGTGTAACAACTGGAAAGTGAGCTGTTCCCCTAGCAGTAGTGTTTTTTCAGCATTGAATTCCTGGGTTTGAATCACATTAACAATCATTTACACTTGTCTTTTCCTCTAGTATTTCTGTTACAAAGACACTGGTGAATGTATTAGCATCATTTGCTGTGATTTTAATAACTATCCACTGAATGGCCTTGTTCAAATTCTAATCTCAAATACACATTACCCTTTATGTTTATATTCATGATGCTAAAACTAATACCTTGATTTAGCAGGGAAGGTTGCTTGTAGCTTGATGAGTGTCTTCAGATTTGAATACCTGTGGGAAAATCTGTGCTAAACAAACCATAAAACTGGAGTTTTAGGATTAACTGTAAAATCAGTTCAAAGACCCAGGCTCAGTAAACAGCAAATCTGAAAAGAATGTGGTGAGGAATTTAGCTCAGGAGGATTCACTGGTCATATCTCCCCGGAAAACAAGAGAACACTTCTGGCGGGTACATTTTTAGAACACTCGTAAGGCTTATCATTAGCCAAAGACAAGAGATGTGTTCCGCTAATGCAAAATAGATCAGTGCTATGAATGAAAAGGGGCTTTTGTGACAGAGCAGGGCATCAAAGTTTGGAGATGTCGTCTTCCTCCTTGTACGTGCCTGGTTTGTACATCACTCCTCTGCTGCCTTCGCCTCCCTTTTTGCAGCTAAAATAAAACAAATGTATTAAATAGTTGTCATCCTAATGAAGGAGAAGCACCATTGGTTACTTAAAATGGTCCATTATGCATGCATGAGATTATTTTTCTCTGTACCAGTGTGAATGTCACACTAGCTTATTGTTACAAATATTTCAGGAGAACACATTCTGTGTGGTAGAGTCAATCACAAAGGGATCAGGCTGTAGGAATGTTTGTAGTCTTAGTCTTTTTTTCCAGAATTTGGCTTTGGTGACACAGTCTGGCTAAATTATTTCTTGTCAGTACAGATTTTTCCCCCTTAAATGATGTCACCTTTGGGAGAGGTTTTTTCCAAAACTCCATTCCCCTTTTGTTTCACTTGCTCTTCTAGGAAAAAATGGAAAGATTCAACAAGCAAGTAGGAGCAGTAATGCTAGCAAAGAGAACAAGAAAAAGAATGAATGGCAATTGAGAAACAGAAAAATAACCATTCTTACAATGGCAGAATGGTGGCCACTGTGGCACAAAGGTTGCAGCAAGTAGAGACCTTTTAGCCATATAAACATATTTTGCTGGCAATAAAGTAGAATTACTTTGGAGTATATAATAAAGGAGAAATGATGTCTACAGTGGTAAAACCAAATCAGAGCTTAGGGGAATAGATTGTATCTTAGAAAGTGTTAATGTTTGATCCTTTAAATGTGCAAGATTTCAGACACAAGCACTTCATGTCAGAAGAAAAATTGGGTTTGACTTCTTTTCTCATGATGTGACAGCCAGACATCTTACCTTCTCCTCTTCAGTAGCCAGCAGGCT
This sequence comes from Podargus strigoides, assembly GCA_028020825.1. Classification (NCBI taxonomy): domain Eukaryota; kingdom Metazoa; phylum Chordata; class Aves; order Caprimulgiformes; family Podargidae; genus Podargus; species Podargus strigoides. The sequence goes on from CM051663.1 coordinate 173,598,974, forward strand.
AGTGCAAGAATGATGAGAACTCCCAGAACGCAGGCTACCACAAGAGAAACAACAAAACCTAGGAAAAGAGGGAAAGCATACAAACCAGTTAATTTCATTTACTTGAGAAGATTAGTCTCTGATCTGTTACAACATTTGCATTCTGCATCTGCAACTTTCCTGCAGCCTGCTCATACCACTTTGTAGTTCTGGAATGCATAACTTTGCACAGATGTATACTGGAAGGTCCCAGTCCCACAGCTGGATCCACAGTTCACAGTGCTATGGATTTAGACACTGGCTGGAGTCCCAGAGCCAACATGCAGGCATAGCAGATCAGAAACTCTTTCTGATGCCATAATGTATAAGAGAGCATAACTGAAGAACGAAACCCAGGCAACTAAGGATGTTAAATTTGATGCCTTTTGTTTTTTCAAGGCAGAAGAACACCATTGAATGTGGACAGCTGAAAAGTGACACACTTTGCTATTGAGAACATTGCTTAAAGGCATCTAAGAAGGTAAGAATGAATTCAGGATATTAGTTTCAATTTTGTGCAATAATCTTTTACAGTTAAAGACATTTTGAAATGTAGTACTTGTTAATAGTGAGCACGAATTTAAGTTTTAATTATTGGCATCAACATGTGGATGACCGAAGATGTCATTTGCATTTTTTATATAAAACACAGCTCAATGGCCCCATCTTGTGGTGTGTGTGCTTAGGTGAAGATGGCAGCCCTCAGTCCTGACACTGAAAAGGCAGAAAAGTTGCTCTGAAAACCTTTTCAGTAGGGCCCTAGGGTGTGCACAATAGGATTTCTTTCACAAATTTCTGTGTTTGCCTGGCCCAAGCCATGATTTTGTGTATTGCCTCTCCTTCCCTTCTTAAGTGTGCTTTGTTCCTACCTGTGGTACAGCTGTTTGCATCAGGCTGGGCACTTGCAGCCAGCAACCAGGTGCACTTTAATTGTGCTTTGATAGGAACTTTTTTTTCTTCCCTTGAGGTGAGGGGCTGCACCTGTGAGGGAGCCTTTGTGGTAGGAAAGTAGGTGGAATGTGAGATTACAGGGCTGATGAGTACCTTTTTTTGCTATGGGTAGAACATTTTTCTATGGTTCACTGATAGAGTCAATGAGCTTTTGTAATTAAATGTACTTACACTGAATGGGATTTCTATTAAAGTAGCACTGAGCAATGCCTTTTGTAGCCATAGAGACCAGTTTTTGGGTGAGAACAGCAGGATGGGCAGCAACCCATACAATTGAACTCTGGTAAGTCATGCCAACTTTAAAGATACACTGAAAATGCTTTTATAGCTGGTGTTGCCTCTGCATGGGAGCCAAATGACGTGGCTTCAGAGAGGGGGAGAGCCAAATGTTATTCTTGGATTTAGCACTGATTCACAGCAACAATTTTGAGAGTCACATCTGGGTCAGATTTTCTCCCATAGATGGAAATAATAATGCTTACGTGATTTCTATGAAGTGTTTGGAGACTCCTGGATGAAAAGCATAGTATCTGATTTTCAGTTACTGGGATCATGGATTGTAACTCTCTACCTTTAAGTATGGAGCGTGATTTACAGAGAGAAGGTAGTCAGGTGCTGAAAGGTCAGCTTCAGAAAGGGATGGAGTACTGCATTTCTCATTTCTGACTGGCTAGTCTGACTCAGGAAGTCACTGGCTCACAGGTGTGGTTAGCAATCAGCAGCACAGCCTTGCCAAGTCCATGAGGTATTGAATCTTGACAAATTGAGAGGGCAGAAGAAGCAAAAATTGTATCTTTAGGATTCCATGGTGAACCGGTCTTAAACATAAGGTAGCTGCTCACTCCTGAACTTCAGTGTTACTTCAGTAAGTGTTTCTGCAGTGGCATTGCTATAATAGATTGATTGTGCATGGATTTAAGAAAGACCCTGCAGAGGAGGCCTTGCAGTCTCAGAAACTTGGCAGCTGTATTGCAAAACCTGATTCTGCTGTTTAAAATCATTGCACATAATCTGAATTGAGCAGAGATTTGAAGGGGATTACTGAAATAGCCATTCTGGACCGAACCAGTTCTCTAGTTGGCAGCTGGTGTTTGAGATGGAGGTTTGGGAAGAAAATTGTAACCCTTTTCCTGATCATATAAGAATACCGTGGGGGACAGGGGTATTTTTGGTTGGTCAATCCACAAAAGAAGAAAAAGGACTGACATACTCTAGTTCTTCCCCTTTTTCACTATTTACCTATCTTTTAGTTTACTCAAAATATGCCAATACCAGTTTGTATATTAGTTATGGGGCTGTTAAGGATTGTTGATGATGTGGTAAGCTTGTAATTTTCTTAGATATTTTGGTTAGAATCTAGCAACAAGAGAACTACTCATGTAATTCTCATTTTAAAATGAGATTAGATTGAGGCACTGTTCTATAACCATTATAGAAGCATAGAAGCATGCATACAACTTGCCTTCACGGAATGAGATGAAAACCAGTCTTTCACGAAATTCCTGAATGTTTCGGAAGTTATTGACCATTTCCAGGGGTTCTGGGTCATCACTCTCTGTGCAGTACATGGCTGTTTCCAGTGCCAGGAGCTGTAAAGGGAAGCACCCCTTTCAGCTCCCAGAATACAGAAAAGCAGTGCCAGAGTATCATCACTGAGTGTGTTTGAAATCAAAGGGAAGAGGATACACTAAGTAATACTTGAGTCTTACGTGGTCAGTGAGCCCCAGCACAGAATAATGCATAACCAGTGTGACATCTCCAAACCCATACCTGTATTCTGTTTGCATCCTGATAAAATTAATTCTGCTTAGTAATTATCCACCAGGAAAACTGGATGGGAGGAAACATGGTGACCCTTTGCAGCATGTTCTCCCTACCACAGTCGAACTCCTAAGCACTACTAAAAGATATTTTGTGAAAGAACTCTCTGCTTTGGTAAAGACAGAATCTGGCAGAGTGGACAAAGTTAACAATGGACTTGCATAACAAGGAGCATGCAGTAATTTGATGAGAGATTTTGATAATTACATTTTCCCCCTGTGTTTATAATTAGGTGAATCAGAAGATAGTGATTGGGAGTTTATAGTCTATTTAAGTGGCCACCTAAGAACAAAAAAGAGTTAATTAGGTGAGCACAAAAAACATAAATTGGAGAAAAGCCAGGGGATTCAAGAGTGACAAACACATCACAAGCATTTTAGAAACTTAACATCTACCCAACCTATTGTACTCAAGTCCTTCAGGGTCAAAGAAGCACTAAAATACTCAGTGAATAGGGTTCCAACATGAAGCCTGAACAAAAATGATCCGAAGTGACTCATGGAAAGACTCAAAGCAGGAAGTACATAGTGAAAACAGAAATTAATCTCACTTGGCTGTGATTTTTCAAGCTGATACTATACAAACTGCTGTGCAGTTGTCTGTCCTTTATTTACTTTGGTCAATGAAAACGTGGTAACTACGAACAGAAGAGGATATTGATTTATGTCAGTTCTATGCTGTTCTTCCCACTTGAAGGATTTTAGCAATGGCCACCTTTCAGCTTTACAGGAACGTAGGAGAAATCCAGGAAATGAGAATGTGTTTACTGCTCTTTAGCAGACACCAATGAGGAAAACACGTGCTGCGTTTAAACTTGCCTGCTCTTGTGAAATTTTAACAGGGTGTCGGAAAACTGTCCAGAGAACGCTAGGGTAGCAAGGAGGAGTTGTCAGGGATCCTTCGTAGCGATAATACTCATCCAGTCTGTCAGGAAGCAGTTCTCGAATATTGAACCCAGGGACTTGGACCATCTGATCTAAAATAGGGGATTTGTATTAAATACTGCAGCATGACTACACAGGGAGTGTGCTGCTTCAGTAAGCAGGATGCTTTTGGTTGTATTACTAGGAAACAGAAAATACATTTAAAGAGAGGTGATCCCAGTTTAATAAGGAATACAGCTTTTTAGGTTTCCTGTGTATGAATTTAGTCTTAGATACCAAATCAGAATTCTGTGTGATAAACTGTAGCCACATTAACCAAAAGACACCACATGTAAGAAATAAGGCCCAGTCAGAAACACGTGGTGCATGCTAGCCATATACTCTTCACAGAAAAGCACTGCACTTGTAAGTCTTTCACAGTTTGTGACAGGTTTGCCTGGGATTTCTGGATTGTTTTTTCATCCCTCTCAAGGGTGACATCTGATATTCTCAGCCATTCTCAAACCCATGCAGGCTCATAGCCACTCACCCTTGTATTTCACATTCCGGAAGTACCTGAAGATCTTCTCATAGGATGGGTTGAAGGGTCCAGTCTGTAATGAGCAGACTATTAACAGCTGGGCAAACACTGCAGTATTTGATGACATCTCCACTGTCCAGACATTCATATACTACATTGATATAAGTACTCTTTATACTCAAAATATTAACACTATCCTCAGAACCCCAATGATGCTTGCTCTTTCTCCAGAGCTGTTAGAGCTGCTTTGTCATAATGTTACCTTAAGAAACACAATTCAGACCTCTTATGTGCACTTGAAAGACCCTATAGCCCTTGCCTGTTCAGCATGCTGTGCAAATGAAGAAAAACCTTTTCCCTTGAGAACACTGCAGCCATAAGTTCTCAACTGACGTGCTTCTCAGATCATCTGCTGGTTTCCAGTCAAAACCACAGTTTTCCATCCACAAAGATTTTTCAGTCTGCTGCTCCTCACAGTCCAGGAAGATAAAGAATGACACCATTTGGCACCACAGAGCCACGGGCAAGGGCTATAACTCAGCTATCAAACAAGACTGTGTTTCAACTGCTACCAGCAGCTTTTCAGTCTAATAATCACTGCCTTTTTAATGAATTCTTCAGAGTTGGTGCTTAGCAATGCCTCTGGCACCCACAGTAAACTGGTGTCCTTAGATCAACTGTAATAGCCACCAGTTGTCTGAAGGTTTTTCAAAGGCCTAATCTGCATTGTTCCCTTATTTGATTTTTAAATACCATTGCTTAGAAATAACCAGAATCCCAGGATTATTCCCTAGAGTAATATACAATACTCTGATACTATTCACAGTTGCAACTTCCAAACTAACTGAAATTTAACAAAAAAATATTGTCAAAGTCTAGAACTGCTAGGAAGTGAGCATGGATAATATTAATGAGAATCCTGCAAACTAGAAGATTTTCACTTTTTTGATGGAAATGTGAAAACCTGAATGTTTTCAGGGTTTTTTTTTTAATGCTGCAGAAAATCCTCACATTTAAAAATAATCTTTATAGTTATCTTATTGAGAAGTTTTAATTCTCAAGAGAAAGGAGAATTATATATGTACAAGCTTCTAAAAATTTTTCTTTCAGGTCACTTATCTTTAATTGCTTGTATGTGGGGCTTTAGAGGGGAAAATTGGAAAGCTGTCCTTCTGTCACCTTAAAAAGAGCACTGACTTTACTTGCTTACTGTAATCTGTGGTTCAAAGAATCTGGGAAGTTTGTGACCTGAAGACTGTGGCCAAATCCTGATTACATACAGTGGCCAGAGCCAGGGTTGTGTCTGCCTGTGCCTCTCTGCTGGGTTAAAACTGCTTCATGCTACAATAGGGAGTTTTGAGTAAGCAAGCTTGAAATTCATTGTTGTCTGTAGTTTGATAAACTCTACCAGTCCTTAGTTTCTAAGTCAATACAAAAATGGATTTAATGTGGCTGAAGGTAATTTATTGAAAAACATGAGGGAATATCTAGAATTCCTCTTTTCTGAAAATTTGTTCCTGTTTATGTACGTGCTGCTGGAATCTGCCCCCTTTTTGTGAAAAAGAAGAGGAAGAACCTTTATTCAGCCACAGCATCATTAAATAATCTAGGTAATTTGGTATGTTCAAGGTCTCTGATATGCATAATGATTGAAAGCATATTCTAAACCAACAAAAAAAAAGGTGCTGCATCCTACCTCAAGAAGAATAGCCAAAACAGCCAGTCCATCCGCTTTGTCCATTGCTGCTGTTACGTCTGGATATTTCTGAGAGTTATAATGTACAATATGCAGCTACAAAGAAGGAGATACTATGTTATGGTAACGTCTGGGCCATGCTTACAGTTTTGTTTCACAGCTAAAAAGGACCAGTGCAGCCACCTCAGGCACAATTGGATTCTTCAGTGGTTTCTGGGTGTAGGTGAGTTAGACACCCCCACCCTACTTAATGGAAGGGGAAAGAGGGTCAATCATTTCAGCTTCAAGGCATCTTGACTGTAGTACTGGTATATTTTTCTGAAAAAGTAACACCTTATTGCTCTTGGGGCTCTCTGATGCTTGGAATGCAAAACCTGGTGCTAAATATAACTAAAGAAGAAAAAGATTCATCAATTGCTGTTATGCAAGCAAATTATTCTGACTGATTTATCTTTTAATCTTTTTGAGTAAATATCCAATTGATACTGTTCTCAAAATCTGTTCCCAAATCCCTAATTTAGGATTAGAAAAGATAACAAACAGTTCTTCACTGGATGGGAGAAGATGAGTAAAGGTAGAGAGAAGCAATGTCATGCAGCTAAAAGATATACTTGGTTTACAGAGAGGAACTGAGGTGTCTAATATCTAGAAACCTGCTTGAAATCACTCCAGTGACTCAGTGCCAGCCCTGAGTTTAGAGCCCAAGTTCTAACTCCCTGACTTGTGGCATGCTCACCAAAGTGTGTCCCAGTCCGTCCGTTTTGTGGTGCACAGTGCACTTTTTTAGTAAATACCCAGGTCATAAATACTTGGAACCCTGCAGCCTTTCAGTCATATACATAAGATAAAGATCCTGCTTTGAAACAGTGGGACTTGCCCAGCCCTCTTTGTTTCTTTCCTGAATCTGAGCTTGTCTTACCTCTGCTGCAAAATGCTTCCCACTGACTGTGTGCTCTGAGCCTTCTGACTTGTTTCTGTTTCCCCAGTGTAGGTGAAGCTGAGATGCAGTGTATTCAAATGGGAGGTTTCTGATGTACATAGTAGGCAGCAGATACATTTTCACTGGAAGCAGATCAAAACCAGATGGGAGCAAATGAAACCACAGCTTTCAAGCACAGGGCAAATAAAAACACTGTGTCTAAGTGTATTATGTATGGAGCACAAACAAAGCAGATTCTTAAGTCCATCTCAGTCTGTAGTAGGAGATAAACACTTCAGTTCTCTTTAACCTTTTCTAGGCAATTCAGGAGTATTTCCTATTTTCTCAAACTGAAAGAATGTGAGAATTGTTGCTAATGGAAGTCTTTCTTCTCCCTGAAGAATGCAAAATTATCTCGGTCTTACTGAGGAAACAGTTATTGATGAGTCAAAGCAAAACTTAGGCTTGTGCCTTCTTTCAGTCTCCTTATAATGGCTTAATAAATTAACATTTCTCATGGTATTTTAAAATTCTTGTTATATTAAACTGCTCTGCCTCTTAATCTTCTTTTAGGAGCATATGGCAAAACCAAATAAATTCCCCCCTCTGTAGCACTTCCCGTTGGCAATGCTGGAGGGAGATCTTTGTATACATTACCCTCCCTTCTGCTCACCAATGCTCTCCAGTGTGGAAGACAGGCTGTGTTATTTTTTTTTGTGTGTAGAAATTACAGTAGTAATTCTCAACTGAGCAGAAACAGAGTTGTTCACTTGAGAAGTTTGGTACTTCATAAAGCAACAGTTTATGTAAAGCACAGATTGATTTCTTTGCAATTTATCTTTATTTTTTCCAGTGTGAATGCAGTTTGCTTCTGGAGTGTCCCAGACATGTTTTGCAGGGGAAATCTTAATGATGGAACAGCTGCAAACCGATGTATCTTTATGCTAGTGCCAAAAAGCATTTTTTCAGCTCTACTCTTTTCAGTCTAGCTGAGGGAAGTAGTTGTATCTGGATTAGCTGGCCGGTGAAGCACATAATTTACCTGTAGGAATGACTGATACCACATCTTATTGATTTCCTCTCTAGCCATCAGAGGAGATAGCAGCAGATGGTGTAACGATCACTCTAACAGAGGCTGATTTTTCCTTACTTGGAGCAGTTCAGGTTTGTATCTGAGTGAGGTTTCTGGAGGAGGTCCCCTGCTTTCTAGGAGGGCGCTGACCTTAGAAGTGAATTCCCATTCTTACTGAAAAGGGGGTATATTTTTGTCTTGGCTTTCATTACAAAGTAGTTTAACTTCTTGTTTTAGGGGCAAGCTCTGACAATGTGACGTAGGCTCTATGAGGAATTTGCTTTTCCCAGTGTGACCCTTATGTGAGGGACAGGCTCTCAGCATTGTTCCTTTGTCTCCACCTGCTTTCTGGCACCGTTAAGTCCATGATGACAATGTTTTCTTCTCTGCCTATTGCCTGTCACTTACATCAGCCTAATATATTCAACTGTGACAGTACAGTCTGTCACTCAGGACCAAGAAAGGCTCTTAGGAAAAGAAAGTTCACAAGGAAAGGGTGTTCCAGTCATTCCTAGTCAAAAGCAGCCTGGTTTTGAAGGAGAACACCAGGAACCAGGGCCCTAAGAGGCTGGCCCTTACTGAGGAATGGGCTTATGATGTTCTACAGAGCAGATTTACCCCACTGACAGAGTGAGGAAACAAAAGAGATGTTTGCATGTCAGGCATCTTATAACCAAGCATGCCAGAGGTGAGCAGAGGCTATTTTATAACACGGGTTACTCAGTAGAGGAGGATACAAAGAAGGAGGCCTTACAACTGTTCTTATTTCTGTGTCTGCAGATGTTTCAGGAAGGGAGAGAAATGGTAGGACTAGCTTACTGGTATTGTATATTGTGTCAAAATAGTAGACCTTTATGAGACTGCATCTTCTCTGCTTTTACCTACTGTACTGACACTTTGATTTAGTACTGCAGGGGAGGACATGTTTGGACGCTATTTCTAATTATTTTTCTGTCTTCTTATCTATCTGCCTTATCTTATACTAAAGATGTTTTTATCTCAAGTCAAAGGAATAGAGTGGTGCTTTTTTTTTTTTTTTCCCTCTGCCCCCCCACCTCCACCCCATAATTCAGCTCAGGTGCTTTGATTTGAGTGGAATGTCAAAAAACTCATGGCACCCATGTCTTATGAGTTTCTCTCTTTTTAACAGAATCACAAAACCTGTTTCTGTTTCAGAGCACTCCAACCAAAGTAATAAGCAAAGCTCAGGAATTGATTCTGACATGCCTAGACTTTATTTTAAAAACACAAACCATTTGGCTCACCGCAGATCTATTTGTACTTGGTGTGTTCCCAAGTTCCCCTAGCCTGTTCTCTAGATGCAGGTATACTGATGTGAATGCTTCATCATCCCAGATTAATTTCATCTAATAATCAAGTAGTTCACCCATGAAATAAAAAAATGATGAGTTCCAGCAACTCTTTCCTTCACAATCCCTGGCTGTCGTTGAACTCCCTTACCTGAATGACCATTATTGGTCAATGTAAACTGGTCACTGGAGGGCACATTATAGCCTATGAATTCTAAAGGCAAGAGCTGAGAGTCATACTGGAGAATATCTTTGTGGAAATCTATTGGTGATTGGAACACTCCTCCACAAAATGGGTATTTCTTTGGCCAGGCCTTCTCTCCATCAGGACCTGTGTAAATTAACAAAGAGACACATTTGTCAAGCTTTAACTGTGCCATTAATATAAAAACTCATTTGTTCCAGCCTTCACCCAAAATTTGGAAAAGGAGCCTTTCCTGAATTTTTAAGCCTTTAATTTAACTTCATCTTTTCAGTATGCTATTAGATTGAAAAGGGTCAAATGCCAACAAAAATCTCACAAAGAGACACTTTACTGCCCCTTTATTTTTTGACCATCTCAGCTGCTGTTGATGTTACACTCTTAGGGAACTGCAGGCAGCAGCTCCACAGCCAGCCACAATGCCTCTGACCCTCTTGTGATGGAAATGTCTCTCTTCAGAGCCCACAAGCGTGACAAATAAGAGTTTGGACCTGTGGCAGTATTTGGATTATTTACTGACGTGAATTACTTTTCCCTGTGGAAGTAACAGTACTGCAGTTATTCCAGCCTTCTAAAGAGAATTGCTGAAAGAAGTGACCTTGTGTTGGCAGAGGAAATTTTCCATACTTTTCAGTACACAGCAAGCCAGACCCTTATAAAGTTTTCCTTATCATACAAACTGTCTGGCTCTATCTAGCAATATTGCATAACCCACACTGAAAAGCTAACTTTCAAAAATGGAAGGTTTTACGGTAATTTGGCCTGTAATAACTTGTTCAAACTCTGGTGAAACTTTTTTTCATCAGTCTTCTGCCCTAGGTAGGATCTACAAAGATAATATCAAGAGATTTTTAATTGTGCCTTTGATGTAATTGCACATTAATATCTAGCAGCTGTTTGCAAGATGTGAGCTTTTGGATTTGGACCATTTGGATTTAAATACCAAAAGAAGTACTTGCAACTTGTGTTTCTCCTTGAAGATTCATTGTGATTCTTTCTAAGGCAGGAAGGTCTTTTGGCATCACCCAGCCTAATCTGTATAACACAGGGCACTGGACCTCCTTGGATTAATTTCTACTTCAATGAAGCCATATCTTTCATAAGGGAAAAAACATCTACTCTTCCTTTAAGCATTGCAGGTAAAAGATCTGTCATTAGTGCCCAACAGATGATTACTCTCCCTGGCAGCTTGCTGTTCATTGTGAGTTTGTCTAGCTTTGACTTTGTTTAGATAATGATGGCTTTTAACCCTTTGCTTAAAAATTGAAAGGCCTCCTCTTAGCATACTTTTGTTCCTCATTGAAGTACTTGCAGCATAGAGGACATAGTTTCTCACTTCTCTCAAACTAAATAGATTGAGTTCCTTGAGTTTTTGATTAGAAGGCTTCTTCTCCAAACCTATAATAGTCCTTGTGCTTCTTTGAAGTCTCTCCAGTATGTTAACATCTTCCATGAATCGTGAATGCCAGAACCTAACATTAGATCAGGTCATCAGTGACAAAACAAGTTCAGATCTTTTCTGAAGGATAATTTACAGTCAGGAGAATATTATTAGAGGCTTATTTTTTTAATGTGAAAGACAGTTTCCAAAGATACAGATAATGGAGATGAATCTGAACACAGTGCGTGTGACAGAATTGGCAAGTTCAGATCTGGTACTCAAAGACAGCCTTACTTCCTTGTTAAAGCTCTTCAAGATTATTCAAGACATAGGTTAGCACACGACATTGTTTGCAGTGTGGATTCTCAGACTCAGTGTTTTTCAGTATAAATAGGCCTTGATGTTGCTGTAACTTGCATCTTTAACTCTAGTTTGCTGCCAATTGCATTCATTTCTCTCCTCTTAGATCCTCATGGTACTATCTTAAAGTAATTGAAATTCTTTTTAAAAGCTAATAAATGTTATGCTGACATTATTGAAGACAAATAAACCTTTTTTGGTACAAAAACAGTTTTTCTAGAAATTCTGCCAGGTAGTCTTCTTAATTTCAGTGCCTCAAACCTCCTGTCTCAAAGAGCTGAGTTCATTGCAGCTTGGGTTTGCATATGTGGAATTGAGATTTCCTTGGTAGATAAACCACACAGCTGGAAGGCATTTCTCAACTAGCTCTGTTGAAAATGAATGATTGTTTGTGAACCAGATTTTCCGTTTTCTGTGCCAGCACATTCAGATAAATTCAGTGGGAATCACATGGTGTTTACAAAGGCCCTGTCTGATCACTACTGAATAACGAATAGCATGTGGATGTATTAAGATTGTCCTGTACTACAAGGCCCAAAAGGTATTAACCTAAGAAGTGTTGCAAAAATATCTCAGTAGTTCATTTCCTCCTTTTGTGACAACGTTTTGACAAAGGAAAAGACCTGGGCACCTCAGATGATGTTTGCTGCTATGAGGATCCTGTTGGGACTGTCAGCAGAGTGGTAATCATGCCATGGACCTGTCCTACCCACCCAACACTACTATTCAGCTGTTGGAGTGAGCAAATCAAGGTATGGAGCTGTTCTTTTGGGTGGAAGTAGGACCCCTCCTGCTACCCCCGCTCTCGATGCAGCCATGGATTTGCACTCCTGCTGTTGGGACTGCAAACCCAGGTTGGTCAAATCCAGCTTGTGGGCTGCCTGCTGTTACATGAGTTGCCAGGACCATGTTCCCCTGCCGTGGTGTAAATAAGCCTGAGCCTGGCTGTGCCCTCATGGCTATTTTAGAAAAGATGTCTGTAAATAAAGCAGTAATAGATACTGGATAGTAACAGTAATGGATGGTCTTGCTGCTCAGCTGCACAGTTTGCTGAGCAAAATACTCAGCACCATGCCTGCATGTGTCTGTTGTATCATCTCCTTTGACAGCTTTTAGCTTTTCATTCCTAAGCTGCCAGCCAGCCCTGCAGCCCTAGCACTGCTGGGTGATGCAGGACAGATGTTCCTTTCAGGGACAACAGTGGTGTCTGCTCCCAGAATGGGTACATTGGCTGACTTAAAAAAAAAAAAAAAGAAGACAGGCCTATGAGACACCAGTGTTACGAACAGACTTTTGCTCTAATGACCAGTTAACATTCATGTTGCTTGAGCTTCTCACAGGGTGGCCAAGTTCTCTTCATCTGAAGTAAACTAATGTAGTAAAATGCATTGGGTCAGTAACACCAGGAATGTCTGTGGTATTTTTGCAGCCAAGCAGAGCACTCTGCCCTGTTTTCAGCCAGCTGGAAGCTATATAGCTGCTGTTAGTCCAGGGCTGAGTCAGTAGTGAAAGCTGAGAGTCCAGGCTCCGTGCCACAGTAACATGACCGCATGGTTTCCATTTCACTGAGTGCAGGCAGAGCTCAGTCATACCATTCTGTGTACACGTACCCAGTATGTGTATATCATCTTCCTCATACGTGTCCAGAGGGAAGCTTGTGAGATACAGGAACTGCCAAGGGCTGTAGCTGTCCCTGCTACTCCATTCAGGTGCTGTATGAGAAATTTGGGGCATGTTCTACTGTGTTCACTAAAGCTGGCACGTCCTAAGGGGAAGTGGAAAGGTCTGAGCACAGGTTCTCAGCATCTCACTGAATTGGAGTATTTCACAGCAGTAAAAATAGAGTGCAAGTTCAGTTAGCTTACCTGTTAACAACGGTTCTTGTGTCTATGTTGTAGCATGAAGTTGTCTCCTCACATGCTAAAGCACATTAATATTTCCCTTTGCTGTAAAGTTAGTTTTTCATAATAAACTTAGCTATAAATCTAGTTTTCTCCATTGTAGCTGCTTGTCCACTCTGAAGGAGTGATTCTGGTTCTTAGATTTCATTCCAGCCCTCTTAGATTACAGAAGCAGAAAGCCAGAATCCAAAGAATTGAAGTCCAGCTCTCCAGTTCTACCAATTCTCTTCTGGGGCAGAGGACTTCAGGACTGCACCTTCCAGCCACACAGCAACATTGCCAAAAGCATGCACGTGCTGTCCTGAGCTATGGGGCATTAGAACAATTCTTTTCATTCTTTAACTGAAACACTTTTCTCATGATACATCTCATCTACTTTGTTCACCTTTCCTTTTGCTTATGTGAAGTGAGTCAGGTAAACGGGAGCACAGCCAAAGGGAGTAGTTGCTAGCAGCAAGTTCAATCTCAGAAGTTCTTTGTCTTGTCTTGGAGCAGAATCAAAGGCTTAAGAACAAGCATTTTTTGCTGAGGTTCTCAGTACTGCCTACTTCTCGGTGGGCATGTGGCACATCAAACACTACTCTGAATGAGGAAATAACTGGCCAGAGGATTTGATCAATTAAAAGAAAATCTCTTGATAATTCTCCTTCCTGAGCAGCCATCAGATCCTTCTGGGTTAGTAGCTGGCTTAAAGGACTAGTGTACAAAATAACACTGCTTTCCTGAATATGATTTATTCTACCTCATCAGTGGTGGGATTTTCAGGGAGCTGAGTCTCCAGTAACACAGTGCAGGTGACTTGCTGAACTCTGACTCTACTTAAAAATGAAGACCCATGTGGGTAGGGAGAGGCATGCTCTCTGCAGAACTAGGCTAAAATGTGCTGCTGGTCTGTTACAGGTGGGGAAACAGAGGGCACTGGGGAACCTCTGCAGCTGTAGGGCCAGTCTTAAGTTCCTGTCATTCTGCAAGGCAATTTAGAACCCAGTAACTGACTCTCACTCAACTGGATGGATGAATGGCAGATTTCAAGACAATGGGCCAGACCCAAACCTGGGTGAAGATAGTGAACCCAGCAGGCTCTCACCAGAATACATTTGGCACGTTGTCCTTAAAACAGAGAACAAAGCCACAACTTAGTATGTAAAAATTAGTTAGTACTTACCTATATAAGACCATTTGGACCCTGTTTAAAGACAAAGGAAATATTACTGTGAATATTTGAAATCTATTTTACTCTGTAAAGAAACATATTACTGATTAAACCCATGCACTGAATTTTGCAGTACTTTTATCTGTCTTTCTAGCCCCAGAGGTTGAGCAAAACATAGACATTTTCAAAGATTGTGAACCCTTCTCACCCAAATTGTAATTATCCCTGTGATCCTGACCATAGGGCTTGACTTTCTTGTGGTCACTTAAATCCTGGAGCAAAACTTTTGTCAGTTTGTTGGGGGTTTTTTGTGGAACAGCCACAGACACTGTATGTACGTACATGCCTGATTTAGTTAGGAAACTAAGGAATATAAATGGGGTGTAGCTATAATGAACCCTCTCACACCTAGCTGAGGAGTTTGAAAAACATCAGTGGTTTGCCAGTTGCTACACTGAGAAACAATGGACAGTAATTTCTGTACAGAGGCTCTGGGGTTTGCTACCTGAGACAGTTAGGTATAGATGGACTTGTAAAAAAGGGAGTATCATATATGAACCCATATAACTCAGTCCTGGGGAGCTGAGTGAGTGTTAAAATGATCAATATTCATCCATTGCTTAAGGAACTGACTTTGGGATAGTGTCTCTGCATGTCTGTGGAAATGTCTTGACTTATTAAATGCTCTTTTTAATATTTCTTTTTTTTTTAAATCCTGAAACCTACTTACACAGCTTGCTGTGTAATTACAGGTGCTTGCCCTGACAGACCTGAACAGTTTTGTTTATCAAGCTAAATTTAATTTTATTTCTACTTAGAAAACAGTCTTGAATTACAAGTCTTGCAAACACTCAGTGTGCCTGTGTGTGCGTGCATGCAGGCAGGGAAATACCTATCCTTACATGCATGTGTCTGCTCAGTACATGATTCTTGGCTGCATTTCTTGTACTCTGAAGCATGGTCACAGACACAGCTCTTCTCCAAAGAATGTTGTGTGAAATGTTTTGGGATTAATTTGTAGGGATGTGCAAAACAGCTGCATTTAGATATTTTCTATTGATATTTGCTGGGAACACTAAGTTTTCTGCTTTGTTGGGACCAGTGTGCCTTGTTCTTTTACACAGGAATTTTCAAAATGAGGTCTATGTAATTATCCTGGCTGAAGTCCCCAGGTTCCTGGCATAGAAGAATTCATGCACTTAGATTCCAAGATGAGAAACCTCATTCTCCTTTCTGCTTCGCTCTGCAGGGGATTATCTCTTACTGAGTTTTTTTGGGAGTGCTTGTGTCCTCTGGCCAGCACATTCCTTTGCTAAAACTTGCATGAAGAGAGCAACTAACAGTCAACAGGTTTTAGAAATTGCTGCATCCACATCTGAGCAGGGTTTGAAGAAATATTGTCTTAACTGCAATAGCTACTCTCTGCTCATGCTCTTACTGCCCATTAAAATGTGTACAAAGTGTCAAAATTATGATTTTTATAATCTAGAACAATCTTAAAACAGTAAATTTCAAAGATTTTCAGTATTTTGGGCGTTTATGCCAACTGAAACAGAAACAAATGAAAGCTTAAAGTCATTTGCCAAGTGGAATTTTCCTTGGCCTGTGAGCATTTTTGATGATCTGCAATTCATTACCATTATGACTTTACTGGTGAGCACAATAATAGCAACTAGTGTAGGTAGGGCTGAGGCACATTTAACACTTATTTTATCTAACTTAGATCAGAAGATGAATAGATGACCAGATGGCAGAATCTTCTTGATTTTCTCTGAATGAACATGTAGAGCTCCAAATGTGATCTGCTGCCATTCTTAGGCTGTGAGCAAGGTTGCTATTACCCTTACTCTGCTTGATAATGAAGTGAGGATGAGGCAGACTGTCACACTCCCAAAACTGGAGGAGAGTTGAGTGTCTGATTCACATCTAGAAGGGAACTGTCAACAGCTCTGTACCTGTGAGCACTCTCCTGCCTCTCTGTTCATGTTGGGGTGAGTGCTGATGAGTAACACAGTTACGTCCCCACGCATGGCAGAGGAGGCTCCTAGAGCCAGTGTATCTGCATTTCACTGATCAATATCCAGGGAACAAGTACGTTTCCAGTGTCACTTGATAGCTGGGAAAGTGGGAATGGGTTTAGTTGTGATAATCTGCGTTAGTTGTGTCTCTGACTTGGGAAGATGTCAGAGACAGATGCTGTAACTCTTGCCATTTCTTGGTACTGGGTGTCTAAGTTTAAGTTAGGAATTCTCCAGCATTCCCTTTGGGACATATCATAAGAGAGATCTTTTTGACACATCCTTTCACTTTCAGACTATTCTGCTATTCTAGAAAGCTCTAGGAACCTCTGCCCTTCAGGTGGGAGAGTCTGCTAGAGGATATAGCCATTTTTCAGAGGGTATATGCCTGAAATAAGAAGGTGACCTTAAAAGTTTGAATTCTGCACATTACGTAGCTCATGCGAAAAACCTTGTAAAATGCTTCTCTTGGCAGAGCCCTGTGTGAAGCTGACTGCTCTGGATTACACTTGGGCCTTCAGGATTTTTGTCCTGAATACACGTGCCAAGTAAGTCCTTTCATACAAGCCTTTACAATGATTTTCATGCAAGCCTTTACAATGATTCTCCCTGGTATCCTATAATCACACTAGGTGGATTATAATTAGCTTGAATGGATGAAAATTGATTATAGTCAGCCTGAAAAGAAGAACATTAACTCCTAAAAAGAGAGTGAGGAGAGCTGACTTCCTGACATTGGTCCTGTTTAAATATAAGAGAATGAGGTCTAGTAAATGGGGCATTTCACAGGGATTGCATTCTCTTTCTCTGGTTTAGAAATAAAAAGGCAGAGGGAAGGGTGTGATGGTTCCACTGACCCTGAGAAGGTCCAGTCTCTGCTTCATTGTATGGGAACCAAAAAAGTCACAAAGTAAGGCATACTATGCATGCAAGAAGTCTGTAACACAAACTAAATCAGAGGGCAAATTTTATTTTTCCTGTACATGTCAGAATACCTATTCTGAGAAACTGAAATAAGGGTACGAGCTCCAAACAGCTGTAGACCACAACAATATACAACTTTGAGCATGCTATTGAAATAGGAATAATTAAAAGATGACAGTTTTCTACATACATTAGCTGCCCTGAGTTACAACTGACAATAAAAGAGAAAGCTGAAAGACTTTACCATTCAACGGCGCTTGCACTGAGAGTTGTATCTTTGGGAAGAAAATGAGCACAGTAGTGACTGTGACTATACTGAAGCTCTTGGCTGACATCTCAAGGAAAGACTTAATATTCCGACAGTTCACAGCTTCCTCTGCACTCTGAAGAGGCTCCCTTGTAGATATGTGGCAAATAGCAGGATGCACACATACAGAGCTAATGAGTTATTGCTCCTTCTCTCCCCTTGTCTCTCTCCTTCCTTTTAGGACTGCTTTTTTATAAAGCTCCTGAGGCTCAACCCAAAACAAATGATGTAATCAGACCTGCCTCTAGGTCACAGCACCCTCAGAAAACTGACCATAGCCTTCATTACCTCAGTTTCAGTGAGCTCCTCAAAGGGCAGGCTCCAGCACTTAAAGAGGGAATTTAAATGTGTAACCTCAGAAATTATTGAGCAGAGACACAAATGCTTAAAAAAGCTGTCCCCTTATGTGCCATACCACAGTACAGTTTTTCTAGCCTATTTCAGAGTGTCTTCCTCAACTCCCATTTTTGGATCAGTGTGATCTAGCATAATGGGCCCCTGTGAGGACTGGAGGGAGAAGTGAGGCTGTGTGTGGGACTGTTAACAACTCGGAGGGACCATGGACACTTGCCATGAAAACCATCCAACTTGTCAGGAAGGGATTTTTTTTTTTTAAGGCTGAAAGCTCTTGGAACTGGGAGAACACATGAAGCAGGGAAAACGGAAAATTCATGAAGAAACAGCCCCAGTGTCTAATGTTATGGTTAGGACATGTATGGAGAGGAGTAACGAGGAGCACAGGGTATAAATTAATGTCCTCTTCTGAAGGTGACTGAGGAATGACCTCTTAAGCTGAGTGCCCCATGGAGAGCTGAGGAGCGGAAGGTGGGATAGGAGAGGTTACTGGTTTTAGTTGAGTACATTATTACTTTTAATTGTTATTAACTGCTTACTACATCTCAGTAACACCTTTGTAGCATGTATTAGTTTCGATTGGTCAAACTTCATTTTCAGCACCTTTATTTATCAACTGCTGTTTAATTGCTCAGTGTTATTAGACTTACTTATTTCTTCCTGCCATCGTTTATGAGGCTGATAAAGGGAAAGGAAAGTTGACTGGAGCATGGCTCACTTCTGTCTGGGACCTGCTGTAGAGCATGATTCTGGCCTACTGCTGCTATTCATCTGTAGCCCTGTCCTCCCAGGCAGAGGCAGGCTGCAGAGAGCAGCAGCAACTAGCTAATGCCTTGTAGCCTTTCAGAAAGCAGCTGTCACTGAGTACAGTTCCTCTCTTATACTTCTCCTTAGTATTTTGTAAACCTAGACTGTAATGCTGCTTGCTTTGGTTCAGACAGATGTAATCTAGAGGGAGAGGGCGTGACTATGGTGAAAATGTTTCTAACATGGCTTTGTAAGTGCCATTGCCCAAAAAAGAGGGACGGTGTCTACCGTGTTTGCACAGAGGGGCATGCTGAGTGTGTTACAGCACGTGGGCTATGAGCACACAGTTGTTGCTGCATGCAGGACCTTCCCTAACCTGCCAGAAGTTTGGAAATACAGTTCTGTAGGTTTCTGTAGAAGAAATTGTTTTGTCATCAGCATTCACATAACTGGCAACCTGTCTGACAAGCTGCTAAGGCTGGTATCAATTACAGTTGAAAATTGCTTCCTCTACAAAAAGACCTTGTTGCGTAGGAGGGTGTGGGCTGAGCTATCTGCCAAACTGCATTTTCATACCTCCTTCCTTCTTTGCTGCCAGTGTCTTGAAAAGTTCACCATGCTGAAGTATGCTCTGATTCTTAGAATCTTCCTTGGCTCTTTGCATTTTCACAATCTACACCTCTCCTTCCACGGAATGGCAAGGCCCTTTACTGTGATCACAGTAGGTATGAGAATGAGACACAGAAGAAAGAAATCAAAAATGTAGGTAACAAGTGATGCTGTCACCATTTGCAATAGAACTTTAATGACTACACAATATATGAAATAGGTTGTGTAGGTCTTTTTATGAAAGCTGTTCATATTGTAAGTGAGCCAGAATAGCCATTTGTCCAAACTATATGGAAAAAGTTAAATTAGCTCTGTAGTTGAGATTCAAGGCTGCCAGGAACAGCCGTGTTTCTGACATGCAAATTGCCAAATTTATTTCACTCGTGTGATCACTGAAATAAACTGAAAGATCACATCACTTGTATGCCAGTGGGTTCCCAGAGCCCATTCAGGGGAGTGACTGATGCCAGTCCTAGGTGCATCATTACCTAGGACAGCAGCATTCTGCAGTGAGGTTGTGGAAAGTTTCCCAAAAGTTGTGGAAGACTGCTGTTTTTCTATCTTCAGTAAACAGCATTTGGGATTGTTTTTTGCTTGAAAATAGGAAATAATTATAATAGCCTTTTTAGCCTTTTGTAGTCAAGGTATTCCTTTTTGAGTACACTGTTCATTCCTAAACCCATTCAACCTTCTAGGAACTGTGAACTGCAGGGGTAGAGGGAGCTGGCAGGAGGAAAATGAGCTCTGCAGACAGGCCATTTACTATTGAAACCTGTGTTTTGTATTGTGCTCCATCCCTGCAATGTTGCAATGTTTGCCTTTTTAGGGTTTAGCAAAGAGAACAGGAAGATGCAAGATTTATTGAAAGCCTACATGTAGATGGGGAGCACTGAGGACAGAATTGGTCAGATTAAACCAAATGCAGCCCATTCCTAATAGGGAACCAGCCAAGGGCTGGGGTGCTGTGTGCCTACCTTCTTGCTTCCTATTTCCTGCATCAGTGCATTCTCCAGGCTGCCCTTTCCCCTCTCCAGCATGCCTTAGTAGGATACTAGATTCTTTGCAGAATTTTCAGAAAATGATATGAAAATTTTGGGAGGAGTGCTGGGCACGACCATTTAGTTTCTTTTTTGGAAAAAAAAGCAGAAATGTTCTTTTTACATTATGCAGCTCCTCTTTAGCTCATGGCTAAATGGGAGGGGAGCTCACTCAACAGTACCTCTCTGCTTTTCCAGCCTCATGTGTGGACAGGCATGAATTTGCAGAGCCCTCTGTAAAAGCAGAGGCATCTTGTTCTCATCTTCAGCTCAGAGCTCTCTCTCTGCTGCAATGCTGTCCTGTGGCACTGACTGAGCAATAATAAAGTTGAGAGCATTTCACTGTGATTGTGTACTGAAGCACATTAAAATGGGGCTTGTAAGGTAAACAGGGCAGCATTAAATATTAGCTCTCTTTGTTGCATTTATTTGAAAACTGGCATTACCCTTCTAGAGAAAGATCCCTCACTTTTTTTTTAATTATAATCTTTGATTTATCAGCCTGTCTTAGGTTCTGCTTTATCAGGGACTCATATCTTTCCCTGTCATTAGAGTGGAGCATGGGGGAATGGAGGAGAACTGATGACTGTATGAATGATGTGCAGCAAGAATTGGTACCCAAAATAGGCTCCAACAAATGTTCTTGTCCCCTGCCAGGATGGTGACCCCTGCCACCACATGAAAAGCACAAATGGTCTCCTATGTTATGAAAGCTTACCTAGAAAAGCTGTATGAAATAATAAAAGAATCTCAAAGGCAAAACCTTTTCTGTGGTCACTGCTGTGACTAACAGGGTTTCTCTGTACTTATTTAAAAACACATTGAGGATTTGCTTGTGTGTGGGAGGGATGAGAAAGGATCCCTGCAAGGTGGCAACAGACCAGAACAAATTTCCAGCAAACCTAAAATGTGAATCCATGGTGCTCTCAGGTGGGCTTTATATAACAACTAAATAATAGGTATGCACTTGTGAGTCACTCACTATATTTGTCCTGTCTGTACACTGTGGAAAGCCCAAAAGTGTGGTTAAAAAAAGGCTCAAGCAAACAAGTCAAGAAGCAGAGTACAGCAAAGTGGGGCATTCTGCTAAAGATGCAACACAGCTTGCTCCTCATTGCTTTGCACTCCTGGATCCTGCCAGAAATACTCCTCAGAATTACAGGATCATTTTTGTTGCTGGCCTCTGCTCTGTCTGCTTCACTCACCACGCACGGTCATGGTGTTGGCTCAAGAGCTTAAATGTGAGACACGGAAGAAGAAGCCAGACAAAAGTCTTGCTATAGGGAAGACAGAGGCATTCAGGTACTTACATTGTCAGTTCTGGCCTTGTCTGGGTGCTAAGCTGGCAGGGTAGAAGGGAGAGGTCTGGACAGGGTACCAATCCCCATGCTGGATTTCAGTTTCTGACTGTGTGACTGACTTCCTTCTGCTTAATTTCTGCATCTACACCTTTGTAAATATCTGTAGGTGCTGCATACTTTCCACATTGGAGCCAGGCAGACCCATAAAGCAGTATGGACTGGGGAAGTTTGGAAATACAGCCTCACTGCTCAGTGTCCTCCTTCCACTGGTGCAATTGTGCTCTTTGCTCTGAGTGCAGAGGTTCACTGCAGCTGATGCTGCTGCACAGAGGATGAATGCAAAGGCCCATTGTCACCACTCCACTAGCTTCATCAATACAGAATGACTGGCTAGAGTCAGACCAGAAATCCTTTTGTTCCTCTTGGAGTGTCTACGTGGCTAACGGATGTTATATGCTCAACAATTTCTATGCAGCTCTAGTTCTTCTTCTATTACAAAACAAAACCAAATAACTAAGCCAAGTCTACTTGTGACTGGGGGAAAAAAAAAAAAAAAAAGAAAAAAAAAGAAAAGAAAAGAAAAGAAATAGAAAATAAAAACAAACCCAAAAACTAATTTTGCAGCTTTTTCCAAAATATCTTTAAGCGGTCTGGAGTGACTCACTGATGTCTGCTACACATCAAGAGATCTAAAGGTATATTTTAAAATAAAACTAGAGAGATGAATATTAACTCTTCTTCAGCCTCAGCTCCAGATGTATTTATGGCTTAGTGTTCTGGGTTGAAACTGTCCTAAGTCAACAGGAGAACCTATGCTTAAGCAACTACAGGATGATTAAAATAGCTGTCTCCTCATGTTGGGCTTGCCAAATGAGCTCTGCTCCTGGAGAAGAAACTCAAGGCAGGCTGTGCCCCCAGCAATATTTTATAAGCTTTGGGAACATAAAAAGCTTGCTTGGTTTGACTTGCTGGCTAACACTTTTCCAGTCCTATGTTGGCTTGAAAAGCCAATGTGAAAGAAGTCAGTGTTGCAGTTTTCCAGAAATGTAAATCTCTTAATAGTGACTGCAAAAGCCAGGGAGTTAGGGGTGGGGGGAGAGGGAAATGGGAGCCAATTCTTTGCATAAAGGCATGAAAAATGGGTGTGTTCTAAATGAAATGTATTCTACTTATATTTTAATAATAAGTTCCAAAAATCTTTTAAAATATGAACTGTTACCCAGGCATGCAGGGAGTCCACATCTTCTGGCCTGTTCTCCCTTTGGGAAGGCAGGGTGCCAGTGGTGCAGCTGCTGGTTTGCAGCCTCCCCACAAGGGGATTTTTCATGCAGCCCCTGGAGCATGGGGCTGTTGGAGTTCTCCCACCAGCTTGTTTACTGCATCAGTCTTGTGCCCAGAGCTGCAACGTGGTATTTCATACATAGTGATAACCATGTTATCATAGCAAACGGGGTAAAACAGGACCACCATAACCCAGCACTGTACATCGTAAGCATTCCTGAACAGTCTCTCTTATTACAGAACTGTGAACTGCTGCAAACCATTTGCTTACAGAGGTGCTGCTGGGAATGGGAATGACTTCCTCGCTGACAGGCAATTCTTGAAGAGTTTTTTCACATTAGCAGCACAAATCTGTCCAGATGATGGTAAGTGAGATGAATTTTTAATTTCGCTTTTAATGTTATCTCTTAATTTCACCTTGTTTACTGCATCAGTCTTGTGCCCAGAGAAAGACTGTAATGAGCTTTACCTTCATGCAGAAATACTGATAGCAATGGTGTAAAGCTTAAGCCCTGAATCAGGGAGCAAGATTCATTATTACGTGCCATGCTTATGAGTACCTAAATGCTCTGGCTATTTGGATCAGCCTTTTGATCTCCTACAGCTGTTACATTTACCTATCAGAAGAAAATTATCCTGTGTTCAGCAAGCATGTCTTGGCCCTTAGGTACCTGAAAGATGTTGGGCCTGCCATTTTCCCTTGGGCTTGCATGAACTGACATTCAGTGAGATAAAGGGGAACTAGGTGCCCTGAATTAAAAGCCTTTTTTTAAAACTACACTACACACCACACAATTCTAATAATTCCTTGGGCTTGGATACTCAGTCATGTTTACAAGAGTAAAATATCATTATGCTCTAATTGCAGGCCTGGCAGTCTCTAACTACTTTAAGTACTATGCTTAGGATAGAGACACTACAGCAATGAAGTCTCACATTTGTTAGGCTTCAGTAATTTTTAGGGCATGATGGAACATTCAAAGTGATCTTCTACTGAAGCAATAATAATTTAAAGAAGGGGTCACTATGATGAGATCCCTGCATCATTTTTCCAGCTGTTTGGTACTTTACAAAACTGTGCTAACACGCAGTAGGGGTAGATGGTGATTAGTTGTCTGGGTTTAGGCTATTTTACATTGCTTGTGTGTTTGAACCATTGGAAGTGGTTCAGATGAAATATGGAATGATATTGACAGGAATGTGTGAATCAGTGAAGACATCAGAATGCAGTTATGCAGCTGCTGCTTAACTATCTTTACATGACTAGTGATGTGGCGAGGAGCGACCACAAAATGCAGGAGGTCTTACTAGGCTTACTCATTTATTGACTGGAACATCTATTCTGGTCCCTGCTATTAAAGCACACTTTTAACAAAGGGGAATCATAGTAATGAAAGGTTTTACTGCAGTTATGTGTCACCTTAGATTTCTTTTAAACACACAGATCTCAGAACATACTGAAATGCATGTTAACATGGTACAGTGTCACAGTGAATTGAGGGTGGTTGCATTATGTGAGCATGGGTGAGTTACTAAGCACTTCCTGAGGGAGTGCCAATACATCATTTCTCATGGTGCACCATCAATTTCTGGCCACGCAGGCATTACAGAAATCAGCCTGGGTAAATTCTAGAGCTTAGCAGGTAGAGAAGTAGTAATGTAGACCTGCAGACATTTTTAAATAGTAACCTTAGTTATATTGAGTCTAATTGTACAAGGCTCTGAGTGAAAGAAATAACAGGCATTGCAGGTTTAAAATTCCATAAAAATTGTTTTCCACAATGTGAATTGTATCAGGCTATGTGCTAACTTCCTGACCCTCCCCATCTACAAAATGCCATGCACTGAAATAACTGAAAATATATTTAAGTGTTGACCTTTAGTGTGAAGCAAGTCAAAATCCCAGGAAAAAACAGCTCCATCTCTGTTCTTCAGCACTCAGGGCTATCTGTGTCAGCAGTTCACAGAACCTCTTTGATTATGGCACTGAATAGCTGTTGGCACACTCAGCTTTTGTTATAATGAGTAAATCAGTTTGGTGTTTGGAGCTTAGCAAGACTGCTTTGAAAGATCTAGTACTGCTCATAGGGCATTCCATTGGCTTCTTCTTTCAGAACAAGCTGAATATCTCCCTCTCACTGTATTTTACCATCTCAGTTTCAAGTTCCAGCTAGAGCAGAAAAATTTCAGGTGGCCTTGTTCAGTCCTTGAATTAGCAGATGTCAAGTGAAGGGAGCAAGGAAAGGAAATCTGAACCAGTGGTCTCCTTCTTCACAATTCAGATTGCTACTCAACACTGTGAATAAGTGAGCCTGAAGAATAACATAATAACAAATAATATAGTGACATGGCAAGGCAATTCCTGTTTCCCTGGTAATAAGCTCATCTCCAAACAGGATAAAATGCTGCTACTTGTGAGCTAACACAAGTCTCATTCGACTCAGTTATCAGTGAAGTTTATATACTGTCTTTGGCATGTTTTTTCACATTGCTTTGGACTCAAAACACTTCAGAATCAAAGTATTCTGAGACATTTGCACTTTTTGTGTTAAAGTTTACAGTTCTTTGTGGTCAGTAAAGTAGAACCAAGACCTAGTATGTGCGCAGCACGGTACAGATTTCTTTGTACAAAACTAGAAGCAGGTACGTGCAGCAGAGAGATGGGTGGGATGCCTGTGTAGCTTACAGCAAACAAAGAAGCAGAAAGAACTTGTGGAGTATTTTGGCTATCAACAGTCTTGTTTAACATAGAGGGAAAAGTGATATCATTTGTGTACAGCTACAGTTCACAGATACATATGATATGTTCTGTTTTGATTACGATAGGATGAAATCAAGCCTGCTGATCTTAAAAGGAGCTTCAGCACAGCTACAGAATCATTATTATATTTTCGAGACTCCATTTGGAAATAATCTAATATAAAATTTACATAACTGATTACGGTAAAAGCTAAATGCCAGGGACATGAATTAATACTGCTCGATGTCACCCTGATGCACTTGCATTATTGAACAGACTCTGGAGGACAGTGTAACAGTTGATGAAGCTGGTGTTGAAAGCTGCCAGCCATATGAGAACTTTCAGGTACTTGTTTCAAGTATGAATTAAAAATAACTCTTCATCTGTACAAGTAACACCTTGGTCAGTAAGGTGCTCCTGCAATCCCTGGAAAAGTGATGTAAAATTAGCATAGGCTCTCAGAAATCAAAGCACTAGAAGATCATATGAGTATCTGATGTTGAAAAATGGGAATTCTGGTAAAAAGACTACAGCTCTTTGCTCGTCTGTTGCATTACTTTCTTCCTTCTACTCCTGCTCTCTTTTCCCCAGCTACAGCTCTCAGAATGCAGTGATGTAGAGCCATGTCCTTGGGCTTTCAGCCCACTCCCTGGGACATCAGGCTGCAGCAGATTTCCCACTTTTCACGCTCCCACTACCTTTGCACGATACTTTGTGTCACACTGCCCCCTCAAGGTATGCGTACAGAAGTGTTGTGGACATGCTTTGAAGGCAGTCATGCCTGTTTACACACTTCAGTCTCATGTTCTTAATGCTGTCACAGATGCTGGCTCTGGGTATTTCCCTAGTTTTAAATTTTTGTCCTTCATCTTGGGCATCCTGCCTTTTGGAGGAGAATCTGGAACCTTGTAAAGGGAGTTGCTTGTGGTGGTGTGATCAAACACTGAAAAGTGGGTGACCTTTATTTTCAGAGGAGGTGCAGGAAATGAAAAGATGATGATGTGCTATACTAAATAGAAATTTCTAATTTATAATGCTAATTCACAGGCTCCTGTTCTGCACTGATTGCACTCATTATGAGTATGCCTGTAGGATTTATCATCTAAATTACTCTGATCTGAGGAAGGATAGGAGGAAGAGATGGGACTCCAGTTACAAATCAAGTGATTTGTACTCAAGGAATCTTACTGGAAAAGCAAACTGAAGAGGAAAATTATACCCAGAGCTTCTACTTCTGTTTTCATCTGCATTCAACATGTATGCCTCACTGCAGGCCACTTAAAACTGCCCTTCTTGTAGTAGTGTTTTTGAGATCCAAGTGCTCATACAGTTGCATTATTGATCAATTATTCTTCAGCAGGCAAAGAGCCTGCATTACAGGTATACTTCCTGCTCTTTTAAATTGTCCACCCTCACATGTGTGATAACTGCTATGCATCATGGCTCCCTGACAGACTGAATCACTCTTTCTTAAGTGTTTATCTTGGCAACGAAAGAGAAAAAAAACTAAAGGCTACCGCATCTGCTGTGGGCATGAAGAAACATGCAAATATTTGGGCAAAATTACACGGTTTAAAGAGTTTCACTGAATGGCTGTCAACCCACAAATGAAAGGAGGAATAAAACTCCACTATTATCTTGCAAAGGAACAAGCTGCCACAGTGTGGATGGTTTTGGTTCCTAAACATCTGAAACATCAGAGATGGAAGATGAAGGACCTATCTTGGTAAGCTGACACCTTTTTATTTAGCAGGTTTTCACAGCTAAATGCTGCCCAGAGAAGTTGTAACTGGTGTCTGTCGTTCTAGGAAGTGCTGTTGCTTAGCTCCCAGCCTCCTTGCAATTCCGAGCACCTTTTGTTCTTTCATTGTGGGCATCTTAATAGCCCCACAGCAGGGGAGAAAGGACGTTTTTCTTTGTTTGTAATACTTTAAGCTGAATAGTCACATCTCAAAGCTAATAGAGGATGGTCATTAAACCAAAGTAGGTGTTTTGTTTTTTTTCTCTTTGAGAAGTCTGTAAGTTTGCAGCCCTCTGGACTAAAAAGAGGAACTCTAAGAGGAAGCAGCACACAGGCCTTACACCTCTGGACATTTTTGAGAATGTCTTTCTTCCGTGGTCCGCTCTGTTCATTACAGTTTTGCTGCATCATGCCTTTTCATCTTCTCTTAAAGGTACTCTTCCTGAAATAGTAACACTCATTCCTAACTGCTGCCCCTTTCAGACTGTTGTCCTGTTGTCCACGAGGAGCTTGGGGAAAGAGAATCACAGTCTCCTATTGAGTCCCACCTCAGACTGGGATCTGTTAGCACCTTGCCTAAGATACACTTCCAGCATGGCTATGCTTATAAAATCCCTGCCAATAGAAGGTATCGGAGCTCTGCTGACTACACTCCATCGCCTTTAGACGAGGTGTGACAGTTCATGCTGGCAGGGGTTCAGCTCCAGTGGCTGTGCTGGCCTTCTGAGACAGACCCTGGCTTTGGTTACTTAGGAAAGGGACTGGTTTTCCTCTCCAGCTATATAATATGAACTGTAAAATGAATGGGAGCGCTAAAACGAAGGCAGATAATTAAAATTATTTAAACATGTTTATTTTACCTTATTTAATCCTTATTAGCCAGTTCTTTACTTCTGAAGGACTGAATGTACTGCTGAGGTTATCCACACAGGGAGGGGAGGACTGTTTTGGTTCGGCTGTGGTTGTACCGTGCTCTGGAGGGAAGGCCGAGGGATGCTGCCAGGGAAGGGGAGAAAAGGGCAGATGCCGCTGGGTTTGTGTCTCACTGTGCTAGGACGGGCGGGGCACGACAAGAGTTAAAGGTGTGCATTGGTTAGAAAGGACAGAAAGCAACTGCAGTCAAACCGGTGTTTGAATTGAACGAGTGTCTCCATTACACACCGCGGCGGAGGGTGGGGAGGAACAAAGGACCCTCAGTGCCCCGGGCCGGGCTGGCGCGGAGGCCGGGAGCCGCTGCTGTGCCTCTGCGGGGCAAACTTGGCGCGGGGCCGCCGGGTCCGGGGTGCCCGCTCTCGGCTCCGAGAGGGGAGGGGTGCTGGCGCTGCGCTCCGCCGGGGACACCGGCACCGGGCAGCGGCGGGATCCCGGCGGGCGGCGCGGGAGGGCGGCTCCTGGGAAAGCCCGGCGGGAGGCGGGGAGAGGCGCGGACGGGAGGGCGGCTGGCGGCAAAGCCCGGCGCGCGGATCGGCAGGCCGGCCCTAAGATGGCTGTTGTGCGCGGGGCGCCGCTGCTGTAGCGCCGCGAGGAGCCGCCCGCCGCGCCCCGCCGCCTCGCCCGCCCTCCCGCCATGGAGTGCCCGCACCTCGGCTCCAGCGTCTGCATCGCGCCCGACTCGGCCAAGTTCCCCCAGGGCTCGCCCTCCTCCTGGTGCTGCAGCGGTGAGTGCGCCCGGCGCGGCCTAGGCTGTGCCGGCCCTCCGGCCCTCGCCTCTCCCCGCCGCCGCCGGCCGCTCCTTTGTTCCCCGGGGCTGGAGGACACCCCGCGGCCGGGGCAGGGCCCGGGGACATGGCCTCGCTCGCGCAGCGCTGTCCGGCGGGGGAACGGGGGGCCGGCGGAGCGCGGGTCCCCGCTCCTTTTGTCCGCCGGCGGAGCTGCGTGCTCGGCCCGGGGGCGGCGAGGAGCGGAGCGGGCTCTGTGCGCTTGTTAAAGCGGTCGGGGGTTACTTCTTTTTGTTTGGCTGTAATGGATGTTTTTTAAAGGACTTTGGGGAGCGCGGTTGTCACGGGGCTGCCGACGGCGACGCTCTGGGGTCCCTCCCGCCCGAGGTGACGGCGGTCTGGGGGGGCCGTGGCTCAGCCCGCCCACTCCACGCTGCGGGTCGGCACGAGCGGGGAGATTACCTGTGGGTTTTTTTAGTACTTTTCTCGCTGATTTACTAATTACCATCTTTAAAGTGCATCCTGTGCTCAGCACCGCCCCGCGTGTGATCCCGTGTGCTCGGGGGGTCCCTTTAACCGTGCCGGGGTCCAGCTGTGTCACGGCACACCCCGTCCACAGCCAGCACCCGTGGTCCCCGCCGGGTCCGGTGTGGTTTGGGGTGAAAGGAGACACGACCAAGTACATTAAAGATGGGGAGCGAGCCCCACTTGGAGCAGCAGCGTGACCTGTGGCTGTGGGCACGGGAGGGAAAGCCCCCTTCGGGAGTGACAGGGCACTGGAATGCTGGATATATCTTAAGATGTCCCTTTTTATAAAGGAAAACTTGTCCTTCGTACTGGTGTGCTCCTGTGGGAGGGCTGGTGCTTGCTGGAGTCCTTCCCTGATCGCTGTTTCCTGCAGCCAAGGTGTGGTAGCGCTGCTGCTTCCTTTGGCAAAACCTCTTGTTTTACTCTGTAATGCTTTTGATTTTAGAGGGAGTACTCTTTGCAGTGGGATGATGCGAAGAATTATCAGAAGGAAAGGAGTACAGGCAAATCTGTTGTCCCTGATGTTTCTTTACTTGAAAAAATATTAATGACAGGAAGTCCAAGCCCGTAGGGCCATCTCTTATCTTCAGCGTATCGAGGGTAAGCAAAGTTGTCAACCAGAAGCATATGGCAGTAGGGAACCACCCTTCAGAGAGCTTTAAAGAGATAAAGCTGCCAAAACTAAAAATACATGCTCAGATATATTAATATAACTTTCCAAATTAAAAAAAATAGCCAGTTTCCAACTACAGGGCCCTGTTAGACGTGCTGCTTCTCAACAAAGTTCAGTGATTAGAACAGATTTCTCTCTGTTATTCAGAGTTGTTCCCCCCAACCAGCACCGACAGGGCAGGCTGGCTGCTGGGCAGTCAACTGATTTATTACAGCAGAGAGGAAGGTGTCAGACACTTTGGGGAACTGCATAGATTGATGACGATACCGTGTCTGGGGGAGTGTCTCTGTTTGCTGTGCTTTTAAGGAAATTAATAAGTTACCCAGTACTTGCATAGATAACTATTGAATTCTTAACAAGGGGCTAGACAAAAATGTAGGTTCATTGAATTTTCCAATGAACAACCAGCAGTCTCTAGTTAATTTAAATCAAACAGAAATTGTTCTTTTTAAAAATGAATTTTGCATTCCTACTAGTATAGTAAAATGTAGTGCCTCCCTTTTCAGTTCCAGCTAGTAATGTGTGGTATGGTTACAGTAACTCCCTAGAGGTGTGTGGAGTACTGTCTCGTTCTTGTTTGTGCTCATTTTAGTGAGATCAACTTTTTAAGGATATGTAATACTACTTTCTGTTGATTCACAATAAATACCATTTCTCATTTGCTGGTTTGGCTGCAACTTGGTAATGTAAAGTCAGTCAGAGAAGGTGCCATGTATAAATTGATATCTTGTCAAAATTTGGTGCATTTTCTATTGCTTTTGATGCTGTTTTCTAAGGTTCTGTGGGCTTAGTTCTTTCTGTAGGTGGTGTTGCTTCAGCTGGAGGAAAACATGTAGCTCATTCCCTGCAGTCTGTAATAGTAAGGCGTCTCTTGTCAAGCTTGTTGTCTTAAAATGATTTGGAACTTGTCAGTCCTGTTCCCAGTTGCTGCTGACCTTTCCAGAAAAGGAGAGTAAGTGAAGATAGTGATGCAGGAAGCTTGCTGGCAGCCACGTGACCTGCCAGTGATAGCAAAACATTGCAGAATAGGTTGGAGAGCGAGTTCAGACTACCAGTGGCTGTTGTTATTATCATATCTAGTGTTTCTGTGATTTGAGGAGCTGGAATCACCACGCTGACTGAGTGATGCATATTGGTTAAGTACCTTTTCTTCACCTCTCCACAAAACCTCTCCTAATTGCAACTTTGCAAGGTAATGTGGAGGCACTTTGGAGTATCCTGATTTGATATGGAATGTTGTGTCACTGTATAATGGAGGGGTGTGATGTTTGATGCTGATATTTGGAAACTAGCTTTATGGAAGCTAGTGAATTTCAGATTAGAGGAGCATGTGCACCAGCCTGCATTGCTTTTTTGGCCTCAGTCAGCTCCCCTTGAAGCTGACAGAGTTGTTACAGAGGTCTTGTGAGGAAGGAATACTTTCAGAAAAGCAGCAAGAGGAAGCATTGAGAAGTGCATTGTTCCAAGTATGCATGGTTTTGCTCCAGGTAAGAGTAATATGTTCATTTTTCAGTGTCTCTAGAATGTCTGTTATGTTACTCCTGTTTAGTTTAGAAGTTTGAGAGTTCAAGCACTCCTGTTTAGATAATGGCATGCTTTCCTCTGAGTATTTAATGCAGTCAGGCATGCTCTGTACAGTAAGTGATGCAGAGAGCAGCATGCATTTGCTCTGAGGAGCTTTAAGACTATTGACAGGGAGCACAGAATGCCCTTTTGCAGATCCAGAGGTGCAGACTGCTGTTGTACTTGGGCGTTTCAGAGGGGAGGAGATGAGTATATAAAGTAGAAATTTGCAGAAACTGAAAATGGCTTTTAATCAGTGCCGTCGTGTGAAATGCTGCATGCAGATGCCTGCTGATTCCAATTAGAGTGCAGTCTTTCCATGCACTGTAATTTCTGAAACTGCTGCTGAAGTTGGAAGCAGAATAGCTGGAGGTGTTGGCCAGGCTGTGAAGTGTCACAGGCTGAGTCAGTTGAATTTGTATGATGTGCCACACCTTCAGCACTGTTGTGCAAATCATGTAATTATGAAAATTACCCTGGAACAGCTCAGATGTGGTATTTCTCAACAATTTTTTGTAGACTCATGAAACCACAGGGAGCCATGCCTCACCTAAGGGAGGCTGCAGTCTTTGAGGCACACCTGTGCAAGTCTGAAGAGGTTTTCCAACTTTTTTTTCCTGTGTGGTTGAGGATTCCTTAGTTCTCCCTGGACGCCCTGATTGTTCTGTGTAGGATTTGAAGTCCTTTCTTGAGAAGCACAGCTGCAGACAGATAGGACTGTGTCTGCCAAAACAGAGGTTTGGTGATTTTAATTTGTTTTTTAAAGGGGAATTGTACTTCTGAAGTGTTCTGAAAACTCTTGCATTCCCGATCACTGTCAGTTTAATACATTTTTTTTCCTTAAATAACATAATTTTGTTAGATATTGAAGAGCAATTCTGGCTGTTGACTGGTATTTCCTGCAAAAGCCAAATATGTTTGCCTGACATCTGTTTCTTGCATTCCAACTTCTGTTGAGTAAGAGCTGTAATTTCACAGTTGGTCAGAAGCATACACTGTGGTGTTTGCACATGATGCTGGGACCGTGGGGCAGAGCTCGCACGAGGAAGCTGGCTGATGCCTAGTGAGTCGTGGTTATGGTGCAGATCCACATGCTGAATTAATGAATTTTTTTCTGTTTGAAGTAATTTACTAAATTGTTTAGTAAATTCATGTAGTTAGCATAACTCCAAATATCACTGAATGCTTTATTTACGTGGGAGAGGGTTTTGGTCCAGGTAGGAGAACCTACAGGACCCTGAGTGGACTGGGGCAGGCTGCTTTGGATGGGTTTTTATGTGGTGTGGTGTCCATCCCTCCACCTCAGGTTTTGTTTTCTCGGTTAAATCAGTTACACTGCTCCCTTTTCACTGGGGGAGGTAGCAGCTTTCTGCCACACTGTGTTTTTTGGCATGGAACTGTTGCAGTCAGTGCCAAAACAAGTACACTGTAAAAGCTCAGGTGCGTGGACTTGAACCATCTTGGCTTTCCTTTTCATCTCAGCTCCTCCTTAGTGTTTCTTCTCCATCTACATGAGTATTTGTCTCTCCTTTTGCTGTTTCCTTTTAATTACTAGATGTCCTCACTTTCCTTTCGTTCTTACTAGGAGGAGAGAGAACTCAGTGAAACTAGAGAGGGGTCAGCAGGACCTTCTCCACGTGAAAAATTCTGTTCAGTGGGTGCAGTTAGAATTGGAGTGAGCTCATGGGCTGTGTGTGGACCTAGCAGTCTGTCTGTGTGCAGGTTATTTGTCATCCTACAGCTGGAAAATGAATTTGGCCTGGAAATTGCCAGATGTGTTCTGAAATGTAAATGACAAAATAAATATGTAAAAAAAAAATACATTTTTTTTACTCAGTCACTTTAATTTCAGAGTTGGGTAGTCTTTCATCAGTTTCTCTGGGTCACTGCAATGCAAGAATGCTTGTTAGTAACTCTGCAGACTTTACAGGTTGTTATATCTCCTTAAATTCATTCCCTGGCTGTCTTTTTAGACAAAGCTTGTTAGATTTGGGTTTTTTTAGGCTCAGTCTTGTTTTCCTTCAAACTGCTATTTATATTTTTCCTTCCATTTGAATCAGTTACTGAGATGTGAGCTAACCATGGGGGCAGTAGTTATCTTTGCCTACGTGCTTTTAAACTGATTCTGTTAGAAGACACATGTTTATTGAGGTGGGGTAAGGGTCTCATTTTCAGTTTCATAAGCGAGACGTAATTTTCCTTTTAATGGCAAAAAAAGGGGAGTCTTTGTTTCCAAATACCCTGTATCTTTTGAAAATCAGTAAACTTAAATTGATGGTGATTAATAGTTTCTAGAATTTCTTTTCAAAGATTTGTTTATATTCTTTACTCAACAAAATAACAGTTTGTCACAAAACTTGAATGTTAGCTGAGGAAAGAGTATTTCATGATCTAACTGAAAACCAGTGTTTTGGAGTGACTCTTCAAAGTGTTACCATATGTTAAGGAGGCAGGATAGTCTGAGGCATTGTGGAAGTGGGATATAATGGCACACACCAGTGTGGAGGAGAGAGACTCACGTGTGCGTGGCAGACTCTTGATTTATCCATAGATGAGTGCAAATCTCCTTACATGTAAGCAGGATAATAATTTTTTCACCTGCCTTTCCCAAGCCCTTCAAGATGTGCAGGTGTTAAATGAGATCAATGTATTATTCTTACTTCTGTCCAACCATTGCAAGATGCTAAGGCTGACAGAGTTAAACTGGTTTAATTTTTTTGTCCCACCTGTGTCTGAGGTTCATAAAGTGAAAGTTCCAGACGTGGTGTTTGGAACAAAATTAAGCTTTGAGCCATTTCTTCTCATTTGATCAGTGCCACTTACTGGTTACATTTAGTAACCTCTTCATGCTTTGTTTTCTGTTTTAAGCAACATTCATTACTTAGGTAAAAATTGGTTAAAGGCCATTAATTAAAATAATCCATGGAGGTTAGGAAGTACAACTTAATCAGAAATTTAGATCTGAAAACTAGTTAAGGCTTTTCTGATTTTTATTTTGAGATTATTTGAGGAAACAGTTTTTATTGTAGAGTGAAGTAGGAAAATATCTGATAAAATAGTCATTGCTTTATAGCATCCTTGTCATGGCAGCAGTGTAAGATTGTGTGTCCTTAGTGATTCATTTCCTTGATTGTAAGAGGGTGTTTCAAACTGTACATGACACAATGAATACAGAGCATTGAGCAATTTTAACTGGTATGTCAGAGCAATCCTCTAGTGGTTGGGGTTCTTCCCTTCCCTCCCCCCCGCCCTGGAATATCTTGCATCATTTTTGATCTTGTAAATGTAGTTAAGAAATGTGTTTGGCAGATTTGATTACTTGTTTGAATCTAATCACAATACCCACAGGCAACCTGGCAAAATACACCCCCACACACCCCCCAATATTGCAGGCAGACAGATTTTTGATTTTAAAGTGACATGGTAACTATCAGGCTTGGAGGTGAGGGTTGGGTCCTTATCAATACCGGACAGGCAGATACTGATTTTTCAAGGTAATCCATAACTACATAATTTAGGATTCTGTGTGAGTGTGATTGTCTGCTTGTCCGTGGTAAAATACAGGTGTGTTTTCTCCATAGCCATGGCCC
Organism: Podargus strigoides; assembly: GCA_028020825.1. Taxonomy (NCBI): domain Eukaryota; kingdom Metazoa; phylum Chordata; class Aves; order Caprimulgiformes; family Podargidae; genus Podargus; species Podargus strigoides. Next base: position 173,634,233 of record CM051663.1, read on the forward strand.
TTTTTAAAACTGTTTTTAACCTTCAGTTTGTAAGTTCTTCATTTGGTAATGTTTTTGTCCACTGAGCATTTGATTTCTTCCGCTTCTGTTCACAGGGATGGTTCGTAATGTGTTTTTTGCTTAATATTGGGGAAGTAGGAATGAAATAGTGGGGACTGCATGTAAGTAAATCATTAGGCTGTGTAAAGAAAGCAAGCAGCCTGCTTGCTGTTTGCCTCCTCCTTCCCCTCATTTTTTCCAGCTTGAATGTTTTGACCTGAGACTGATTGCTAACTGACTCAAGAAGATTCCTTCTCTTAAGGGTTTAAACATGACGTTACACTGTTGGCTTTGCTGTGCTTTTTCTGGCTGCTGTCTGAAAATGAATATTGGTGTGTCTCACTCTAACATAAAGATTGAATAATTTATTTTTTTTCTTGGCCTGCTACTACTATAATGAGGAACAATATCACTGAGGGCTAGAAAGCATTTACTTTTAAAGTATATATGTGTGTATATATGTATTTAAATTTGGATACTGTTATCAAAGTAGTCAAAGCACTAGAAATTGTTTTTAGGATGTAAAGGAGAAATAGAGGCAATAATTTTTTTACAGAATGCTTTTGGCCATGGTTGTTCAACAAAATAAGCCTGCTACTGATATGTTTATTTTATTTTATTTTTAAATAATGCATGTTTTCTCACTGGTGCTTTCAGGTAGGATGCCATTTCTGTGGTGTATACAAGATCAACCACTGACATTTCTTGACCTAAAGTTTGACTTGAAATGTAGCAAGGCTAAATGACCAAAACATAGGGCACTGCTGTAGTGTGAGAGCTCAGTGTCTGTGTGGGTGATTGGTGGGGCTCAGTGACCTTCTTTACCAGAACAAAAGGAGGAGCACAGCAGGCTCTATGTGTCGGTACAGTGCTGCTCTAGGTGATCTGACTTTGGGTTTGCACCTTTTCCACCCCCCCAGGTTGTTTTACCACTTCCTCAGGAACTGACGTGTCTAAACTGGTCGAAAGGTTTTTCCTTACCTACTTGTCTGCTTTTCCACTGCTGGATTGAGAATACAGGCAGATAAAAAAGCATGCATTTTTAATTTCCAAGTTTTTCATCGTGGTGTTCTGATTGTGAAAATCGAAATCCTGAACTGTAAGCCAGTGTGGTTGAGCCTAGTGAGGGGAGGTGAATTAAATGCAGATGAAGCTAATCACATTGTTCTCTGACAAACATTCTTCCACGTTAGGAATGTGTTGGGGACCTCAGTGACCTATTTATTCTACAGAAAATGGTTCAGCTACCCGTGTTTGACATTCTTACTCCGTCGTTGTTTAGTATGTCTGAATTATAGATGGTTTTCTGTTGTACTAGTGGTTCACTGGAACCATCTGTGCAATTTCTTCTACGAGACTGAACAATGCTTTTACTTAGTGACAAAGAGGAGGAAACCACATGTACCATTATGCATGAGCACAAATATTAGTTGATTTCATCAGTTCAGCTACTATCAGAAAATGACCTGTTATTTGTTTTCTCACTAAAGCTTAATCTTTCTGGTTTTGGCTGAAAGATAATAGCAGAAGAAATAAATGTGGTTTTTTTTCCCATAGCTGTAGGTGAAGGCAGTTTGTTTCTTTCTTTCAGTGTTCTTCAAAGTGTGTTTGAATTGTTTTGTATTTGAATGTGATTTGATTTGGACTAAGACTTGATAGTGTTGAGACTTCCATTCATTGTGCATCTCCTTGTTACGGGGGCATGAAACACTGAAAGAATGTTTAACATTTTTGTATTGTTAGTAATGCTTACCAGGAAACTTGCTTCCTTGTAAATTCTCTTGCTTTGGATAAATGTAATTTGAATTTCATCTTTTCTTATCTTTTCCTCTAGAGTATGGGCGTTAGCTGATTTTAAAACAAAACATTTTAAATAGTATAATTAAAAACCATTTCCCCTTCTGACTGGTTTCATTTTGACTAGAATGCTGTTTTTCTAAAATGGGCAATAAAGATCTCTAACAAATGAAACTTATGTAAAATATTGTTAAATAGAATGTTTATTTTTCTAATATCAAACAGTTTTCAACAAGTTCAGCCCATTTATGATGAACATCTTGGAAGGATGGCTAAGGATAGGGTAGAAAGAAGAGCTTTATGTGAAATGAAGTTTGAAAACAAATGGGAACACTCTTTAAAACCTAAACAGTGAAACAGCTGGCTTGTACATAAGCTGTAGAACATGTCTCTAGTTTTCAAAGCCTGTAAAATTCCTTTTTCCTACATTCTCTGTCTAGAATGGGGCTTTAGCCTACTCAGAGGTTTAAAAAATACCCTTGTAATATTTACTTCCTATTTGGGTCACTTGGTTTTCATTACAGTTACTCATCTGGAATTGACTAGCCTTAAGTTCCGAAAATTTAGAGCAGATACTTTTACTGGATGTGTACCCCCGAAACCCCAAAAAACCCCAACCAACCAAAACAACCCCAACCAAACAACAAACCCACAATCAACAACCATAGATGTTTAACTCGGTATTTAAGTTCTGGAACTTATTCCTAAATTATAACTTTAGTATTCTGCTTGGACTTAGTATGCTTCTGGGTGTGTTAATGCCTGTCCTGGCTTCTGATTTTACCAGTAGGTTTGGCTGAGGTTCCAGTATTTCTGATTCCTCCTGAGTGTAGACAAGCAATAGGGTCAGACAGTGAAGCTTCCATGTATGCTGGTAGCAGCTGCCTTTTTAAATACAGAAAAGAATGTGAAGTCAAAACCTGGGAACATGATGAGTTGTGCTGATACATGTGTACTTAGTCCTAAGTAACTTACATTGCTTGTTACGAATTTTTACGTGCTGCCTGTAAAAATTACTGACTTACCTTGGAGGACACCTATGTTTTTTTAGGTTTCTTTGATTCTGCTAATGAAGTGTTTTTCCAATGCCAGTGTGTCTGATTCTGCACATATCCAGGTGTCCTGCAGTCTTGACTACTGTACTGTGATGAGTAAGACTTCTGATTTTTTGCCCTGAGAAGGCTGGTTTATAACTGAGTTTATGGGCCAGAAGGAAGGAGTGCACATGACTGTAATGTTGTGATTCGGACAGTTCGTTCTCAGTGGAAAATCCTTGGTTCCAGTCTCAGTTCTGATGACTGAATGGTCTGTTGGCTTTTGAATATAGAGTGTATGGATATTCATTGCTGTGGAGATTGCAGCCTGGGTAACAGCTGTAAATGCTTGACTTGGTGGAAGTCACACTCTTGCTTTGTCTCAGAGTTCCCCTGAATAACTCCTTATTCCTGGGAAGTGCCATCTTTAACAGAAGGAAATGTTGATCTGCCCTCAGCACTTGGGTAGGAGGTGTGTGCAGTAAATATGTAGCAATAATATAATAGTAATAGCAATATGTAGTAAATATGTAGGAAATGTCGCAGCATTCACATCTTGGATGAATGGGTATTGCGTGGAGAAGGCTCCACAGCTGGTTTATCTTTGAAAAGATGTCCTGCCTGCATCCAGAGTGAGTTCCAAACCTGTAAATTCCAGTGGTGGGCAAAGCCTTTTCACAACCCCAGCACATCAGCCCAGAGGAGGGATGACATCCAACACATCTGTCTCCTTGATATTTCTCTCAGGCTAGTGACTTCAGCAATTCTCTTTTAGAATCCTGGCTTTCACAGACAACTCAGGTGCCTGGTACTTCATGTGTATTGCACATGGGAAGTTTTAGGTGTTTAATTCAGAGCTGTTTTGGCAAGCTACCTGAAATGTTTGGTGTAGAGTGCCGAGTTTTGGGATGTCTTCCCTTGTGTGCAAGTGAAATGACAGAAAGGACTAAGTGTTGGGGCTAGGAGGCTAAGTTCTGAGCTATGCTGCTAAACTTGGTTCTTTTGGTAAATTATTCAATCTCTCATTCTCCATTTTTCAATCTGTAAAATGTGAGTGGGCTCTCAGAAATGCTCCGAATCCCATGACACCCCCCCCCCCTTTCCCCCCCCCCCCCCCCCCCCCCCCCCCCCGCATTTGTCAGGTTCTTTTAGGAGCAAAACATAGGGTAACATTGTCCTGCTACCAGGACACTTAGTCCCAAGATGTTTCATATAATTATACAAGTAAGATGGTAGTGTTGGTACAGCTCTGTTTGTTTGAGAACAAAGTCCAGGCCATTTTGTAAAGGCTGTGGAGCCTGAAATAGTTTAATGACCCTAATCTTGTTTCCACTCAACGTGCTCTTAACAGAAGGACCAAAGTATTGCTCTTGTTGTGCTGCTGTTTTACAGCCTTTTCTTTAGTGATGTAATAAGGGACTTTTTAAAAACTTGGATGTAAGCACAGTTCTGCAGTAGCTGTGGCCTCAGGTCACTTGTGCTCCTGTGACTGGTGGGGTTGCCAGTGTGCATTGACCCCGTGGCTGTGCTGCTGCCACATCTCTGGTGGGCACTGGATCTTTTAGGTTTCTTAACTTGGCTGCCTTACAGAAACTGCTTCCTGTTTGTCTCCTCCTCTTCCTGCTGCTTTTTTCTTTTGCCAGTTTCTACATTATGCAGCCTGCTATTTAAACAAAACTATTCGTTTCAGGGGTTGTTTGTATACTTTTTGCATAGCTGTAACTTTCCTGCAGTGGAAATCTGCAGCTTTGTTCCGTAAGGAATACAGCGTTTGCCGGGAGCGTTCGTGTTTCACAAGACTGCACTTGGAGTCAGTTCTCAACAGGAAAAAAAAAAAAGTCAAGGTTCAGAAGTACGTATTTGAGTGATCATGAGGATAAGATGGGGTGGAGGCCCTGTGATGAGAGTGCCAAACTGATTAGCCACCTCTTACTCATCCTGCTTGGCGTAACTCATGAACAATATTTATCAGGACGACTTGCAGAAAGTGGAAGCCAGAGGGGGAGGGACATCTCTGAATGTTCCCGTAGTTATGTATGAGCCTGTATGTAGTGGTGGTGCATTGTTTGCTCTCTTGGGGACTGTTTGATACTCCTCTTCATTTAGAGGGCTTTAGGGGCTGTGTAACAAGTGAGCATTCAGATTTCACTTGGAGAAATCATTCTGTAAAATATGGTTCCTCTTCCTGTTACATGACAAAAAACAAAGTTTCTAAGCTTCTGAATAAGCCAATATTGCTGTAAAATGGCAAATGACTTACTGCTTCAGACAACATTGTGGCATTGCAGATTTGCTTTCCCTTTTCTTTTGACATGTTAGTATCATCTTTGCCTGACCACTTGAAGCTCTTCCAGAAATGCAGCAAAATGAGGCAGTTGGTAACCCTTGCAGTAGCCATTTTAGTCCAAGCTGAGAAAGCAGCCAGTGTTCCTTAGCCTATGTAGCCCTAAATAAGATGTAACAAACACAGATAATTATTATTATTTAGATGGGGCTAAGATGTTGAGTGTAACTTTATTCCAGAGTAGAGGATGCTAATGTAGTACACCCCTCCTCCTCTATTTTTAGATAGCACTAAAAAAACCAACCCACCCAAATCCCTATTGGAATACTCATTACTGAGGGCAGACATACCTGTCTGTACAAATGGGTTTGAGAGGCTTTCCTCACCATTCTGTCTGTCTGACCTGAAAGTCCTGAACACCCAAGTCTGTCTTAAGGGCCAAGTTCTAGGGCTGTGTGATGTGCTTTGAATCGAGAAGGGGATCTGTGTCCTTTGTTTCTGGTCTGCTTTTAAGCCTTGTGCCTTCCTGTGAGTACCACATCTGAAAGGAATAACATGCATTTTCTTTACAGGTGAAGCCAAACTCTCTACCTTTAGATTATAGGCAGTTCAGGGCAGTGACTTCTGCTGGGCATTCCATGGTGCCTGTCTTGTTAGAGTCCTGAGTAATGCCCAATCTAATTTATTAATAGTAAGTAGCAGATGGTAACTGCTTCAAGATCTGAATTGAGGAATATTTAATGCAGGTATCTACTGAGCCAACCTCACAGAAATACAGAATGCATCCTCAGCAACCTTTAAAAGCTCAATTGTGTAATCCCCTGGGAGCAGAGCAACTAGCAACTGCAGGTCACAAATTTAATACTGGCTTCTATGTTTAATGTTAGTGAGGGTCACTTCCATGTTAGCCAGGTTCTTTGTGGGAAGAGATGTTTGTGTGGGAGATAAACTACACATTTCTAATGTGATGTAATTGGAGCAAAGTTCTTCCTAAAAGTTAAAACAACAAAAAAAAGAGCCATCTTTTCCTGTTCCCCCAGATGAAAGATGGAACATTTTGGTGGATGCTGGTTTTTTGACATTGTGCAGACTTGTTTGCTGGCTTTGTGCAGAACGCTGAAACCTGGTGTGAACTCTGCAGAGTGAGCACTGACTCCTTCAGTGTAATTTAACACTTGACAAGCAAGCAGTGCTGGTATTTAAAATACCTGAATGCGAAGTCGTTGTCTGGTACATGGTGCAGAGGAGGAATAATAGTTTGCATTGTAGTGCTTTGACCTGGTTGAGAACCAGTTCTGTCCCCAGATGGTAACACAGTTCAAGCAAAAATGTTATTTCAAAGTGGGAGATTTCTGCAGGGAGTTCAGTGCTAGGAGGTTTGTTTCGTGGGCTGGCAGGGAAACTGTAGGGTGGTTTGGTCGTGCAGCTCTTAATGTTTAAGTGCATGAATGATTTTGACTTCTGTTGCCTTCTGGTTAATTTTTTACCTTTCAGTTTGTGTAATTCCTGACTATAAAATCGTGTCAGGTCAGACTGGCGGTCCAGTTAGCCCATTTTCAACTGATGGTGGCTATTTGAAGTCTTCCCTTTCTCTTCTGTTTGCCAGTGCCAAATGATGGTATTCTTGATACCATTTTGGTCAAATTAGACAAATGTCTTCCACTTTTCTAACTTGAAATATAAGCCAGAACAGCTCTGCTGGCTGCCCTCTATCTATTGCAAGATCACCATCGCAGTTCTGGGACCCCATCAGCTTCAGAAATAGGAAAACTTGGTTTGGGAAAACCAAAACCAGAAAACTGAGACATGAGAAAATGTATTTCTTGAGTAAAGTAAAAGAAAAAATTCTGGAGTCTTTACTAAAGAGTTTAAAATAGTTACTTCAAATAATATTTTTATGGAATGTGCTTTTTTTTTCCAGTGAACATAGTAAAATTCATTTTAAACACTCCTGGGCCTGTGAATTCAAATACAACAACTATTTGTAATAATTAACTCAAAGTCAGAAAATAATTCTTTAAGAAGCAGTGTTAGCTAGTTTATTTTTCTGTCTCATTTAAATAAAAAAGGCAAAATCTATTGGGGGAAAACTATATTAGCTCTTCTGAACACCTAAGCTAGTTACTTCTCTCCCCATTAAAAATTGACCCACTGCTTCCTTTTTCTTTTTAATTAGCATTTCATTTGACAAACTTCTTTCACTTTTGCTAGCTTTTGAGGGTTCAATATCAGTTTACTTGTAGTTCCAAAATTGCTGTTGTTGATAAAGATGCATATACTTTTCCTGGACTAGTGGAAGTCTTTCCCTGCTTGCCTGTTTACTGTGTTCTGCTGACATGGGTTATTTATTGAGATTTTGTTTCTGATCTGAATTTGCAGACTTTGCTGCTTGGTTGGGGTAGGAGTTGGAATATTCTCTTTCTCTGACTCCTACCCTGGGATGGTGTTCATAATTTTCCAGTGTCTGCTGTTTTTTCCCTTTGAGCCCTTTAGCTTAAAACCATCCATGTTTATTTAGTTTGGTTTTTCTAGACTAGAAGACAACTGAAAAATTAGATAACATCTTCTGGTGCCTTGAATGGATTGCACAGCACAGCACCGTGTTACGTTTTAACCTTTCAGCTTCTTGTAGATGACTGAAAGGGTAAAATCCTTATGGGTAAAGCCTTTACCAGCACTGCAGCATAGGAATGTGTGTTGTATAAATGGTGCACATTACCATGCATTGCACAGTAATTCATTCTGTACGTTGCTTATCAGATTGCCAGGTTTTCTGGCAATATCTTCTCTGAAATGGCTTCTTGTATAACTAGTTTTATGAAACAGAAATGAAGTGCTGTGGCTTTTTTCCCTGTGTTCAGTGGACTGCCTTATTAAAAGCTGAAATAAAGGGTTCTAAACTTTACCAGTGTTTTTGTTGTGCTTCTGTTATATCTGTGTTGTATTCCCAAATCAAGTACCTCATGTGGATATAATAGAAACAATAAAAAATAATTATTGTAGCAGGCAAATATGTAGCCTGTGACTAAAACCAAAGGCAGAGACTGATGTGTTTCAGTACCAATAGCTCTTCGGTCAGTGAGTTTAGACTCCAGTATAGGTTAATGAACATGACTGGCTATTTTATATATATGACTGGCTGCTAAGGTGGAGTTAGCAGAGCTGTTGCTAGTGCTTAGGATGTGTTCTACAACTGTAATGTCAGAGCCAATTGATTTGATGTCTTTTTTTTTTTTTTTTTTTTTTTTTTTTTTAAATCTTTTATAGTGTGCCGGTCAAATAAGAGTCCGTGGGTCTGTCTGACGTGCTCAAGTGTCCATTGTGGAAGGTGGGTACAAAGTTAGTGTGCAAATCTTTTAATCAAATCTTTATCTTTTTGTTCTCTTGCTCAACTGTAAGGCAGTTCATTGAAATTTTTCCTCAATGTCTTATAATTCCCTGAAATAAACCTTTCATGATATCATTTACCATTGTGTGTCCATACTGAAGACACTTCTTTGCTACCTTATGATAGTCCAGAGATTATACTCAATACAGTTTTTTTCCCCAAAGAAAAAAGTATGGTGAATATGATTGCTCAGCTCAAAAAGTGCCTGGAGAACTGCTAATTCAGTGGATTATTGTAAAGTTCTGTTCTGTAAAAGATGTTTCTATTGTAATAAGATTAAACTAATAAGGATTCTTGGAAACCCTAAATCCAAAGTTGGCACAGCTTATTTTGAGAAAAACAGCAACTGTCCAGCTTAGAAAATACCTTAAATGTACTGCAGTGTTTAGGAGCAAAGTTATTGCCATAACATACACGGACTAGATACCATCAGAATTCCTTCAGAGTACACCTAGATTTTGTCTGTATTAGTGGAAGTACACCAAAAGAATTTGTAGAGGAGTGATACAGTCAATGCTGTTATTTACATGTCAGGCTAACTGTAGAAAATTTGCTGCTACATAAATATTTGAGGTGCACATATTAATAAGAATGCACTTAGTCTTGACATTCAGACAGTATCCAAGATGTGAGCGTGTTTTCATCTGGTGTGCTTTCATCCTGGAAAAGCATCATTAAACTTGGTGACTTTGTCTTTTAAAGTGGATTCAGTAAACTCCAGGTTTTTGTTTCTTTGATCTGGATAGCAGTAAGTGCCACAATTTTCATAATGTCTTATTTAGAGTTTTCAGCACAAACCCCCTTTTTTAATATTTTGACTTATGAATTTATTTTGTAACTTAGTGAGAGTGAAGAGAGGGGCAGCTACTTCATGTTATGTGATGGTGTGGAGTAAATAGTTTAGAATATTATACTTGTTACCAGTTTTAAAAAAAATACCATTACTGCCCACATATGGCCTTTCTTGTGTGCAGTTAGTAGACATCAAGCCAGTTATTTATGCAGTTTGTTTTGACTTTTCAAACTGCTCCCATTATTAGAGTGGAAAATAATGGAATGAGAATAATGTAATGGGAGCAGTTTTGCTCATGAAAGCACACAGCATATTCTTCTGTTCAGGTAATGTTTGAAATGAAAGGAAAATGAGCTTTTCAGATCTTCCCTGGGTAGTACATCCTCCTGATGAGAGTCACTGGGAATGTAACTGGCCATGTTACAGCAGCAGAGTGTTTTTGGTGAGAGCAAAGCTTTATAAACCTATCATTTGCACTGTTAGGCAAAAACCCAACTCCTGCAAGCACAACTGTCTCGTTTGGGTTATGACATAATTGCTGCAGGATTCTGCCAGCACAGCAGTGTCGGTAACCCTGTGGCTTCAGTGCCTTAACTAGCACAGCTGTGTTAGCAGAACTGTTTACACCTGCCTGGAGAACAAGTGTAGAACACAAACACCTCGATGTGGAGCATGGGAGGTGTTCCTGTTCATTAGCATGACTGAGGTAATAAGCCAGAAATGAGGTCTGGCCATGCACTTCTAAGTGTTAATGATTTTCAGCTGATACTTAGGGCACTTGCATTTGTAATGACACTTTCTCAATTAAAGATTATTAATAGATCTCAGATTTTGAGCATGAAAATGATCATTGTGTCAGCAAAACAGCTGTAGGATTTTAGATTTGTTTTACAATGATGTGACCCCCAAGCCCTAGAGCCTTTCAAATTCATGAACTTTATGAAATGTAGAATGCTTTAATATGAAGGTGCATCAGGCTGTGCAGGGCCCAGGGTTTGGTACCAGGATGGCAGTTTGTGATTGCTGTGAAGGAGATGGAGAGTATAATTTGGACAACATGGGGGAATGATGAAGTACAGTTAGAAAATTGAACCAGTGTTTTCATACAGGTGAATTGCCTATTTTAATGGTTATTAGGCTATTTTACTTCTTATTTTCAATGAATTTTGGTTAAGTAACTCTTTAAAAGTATAAGACTTCTTTTGTTTGTTTGTTTTTCATTTATTTTAGATATGTGAATGGCCATGCAAAAAAGCATTATGAAGATGCACAGATTCCTGTGACCAATCATAAGAAAACAGAAAAACAAGAGAAAGTTCAGCATACTGTGTGTATGGATTGCAGTAGTTACAGTACATACTGGTAAGGGTTGAAATGCTGTAATTTGACAACTTTGTACATACTGGAAGGTGAAAACTTTAGATTCTTGTGAAGCATTGTGTTATATACCTTTTTGAGCACTTCATCTCTTGATTTCCAGACCTGGCTGTTTACAGTTATGAAATAACCCTCTGTTTTTGCATGTGTGTTGCAGCTAAACTCGTGCATTTCAGATGACTTAGCAGAAACTTCTTGAAATCAGTGCTCTTTATGTGGTTTGGAGTTTGGAATATGTGGAGAACCTCACCTTTTAATTGCAAAAGCTGCTGTTAGGTTGTAGTTACTTCTTCCATCAAATTGATGAGCCATTCACATATCCTTTAGTTGTCAGAATATCTGTAAGTGAGGTAATCCAGTTCCTGCCTGTGAGATGTGAGCTTGAGGGGTGTGTGTGTGGTTTGTTTGGCTTTTTTTCCAATATTAATTTTTTTCTTCACTCTGAAAGAAAGAATTCTTTTCTTTTGGAGATTTTGTGCAACCTGTACAAATCTGAGGAAGTGATGGATCCCCTTGAGAAGCAGCACCAGCTCTCTGACAAGATAAAGTAGCATAATCACAGAAGTGCTGCTTCTCCCAGTAGAATGGCCTGGGCTGATTTATTCTGTCAGTATCTCAGAGTGAGATATGAGCACCATTTAGGGAGATTTAATATTTATGCTGGTAATGCTGGCTTCCTCATCTTCCTTGTTCCTCAGAGAGCAAAGTGTGGAAGTCTGTTGAAGGCAATGCTTTTGTGTGTTCAGCATCTTCCATATTCTTCACCCCTAAGTAAAACTGCTGGCAGCTGCTCCCCCATTTCTTGTTAGCTTTGTGGCTTCCCATGCATGTCGTGACTTGTGCAGGGTTTGAACTGTGCAAATCTTGGGGATTTCCATGTTATGGTCTTGTAAAATTACTGAGTGTAGAGCTCCACTGATGGGTAGTTTGTTCAAATAATCGGGTATCTTTGGTCTGCTTCATCAGGGAACTGTCTGTTTGCTGAAGTTTGGGTGTCCAGTTTTATAAGGAATACTTCTGTAACAAATGTTTTTATCCCCTGCGAGTAAAATCACAGTTAAATGGTCTCACTGGAAGAAATTTTATTTGGAGCAACTCAGCAATTGTTCAGATGGTGCCTGCAGCCATGACAAAAGCTGTATGGGTGTTAAGCATAGAAGACAGGTTTGAGTAGCTTTGTGATGTATGGGGATTTTGCTTCTATTTATATTTTATTTAAATGACCACTGTTCCTATGTGAAAACACATTTTTCTGAGTCATACACGTGCCCAGGTCACCAGGGTCAGAACAGCTATGGGAAGATAATTCTGCTTTCCTGATCATTGCTGTTAACGACAGAGTTCTGCATTGTGGCTTTTGGTTTGGTTGTGTTTGAAGTATGACCTGTCTTCTCATCACTCTGGAGGTAATAACGTGTGGAGGAATTTTAGCAGGATATTTGAAGTCTTGATTATGTCTCCCTTTACTATAACAAATAGTATGCCCAACTTGCTGAGGCTTGATGTGAGCAAGTCTTGCACCCTGCTGACCATACCCCAAACCCAACAATGGTCATTGCAGGATGGTGACAGCCAAACTGAGGACTATGGGGTCTATTACTGATACAAACTCTGCTTGTGAGGAGCAGGTAGGCACACATTTAGGAAGCTGCCTGGTATTTCACAGCATATTTGTGGTAGGACAGAGGAGAAGCAGTTTAGCATGTGATGTCTTTTCTGCTGTAATCAAAGTAGAAGGCTGAGTCATCTGTGGATGAAGTGGAACTAATTGTAGAGAGCTTTGCTGTGGGGAGTTCCTGTTGTGTGGCAAATTGTAACTTTCCTGTGAAGCTGAAAAAGTTTCAAAAGCAGTGTATCTTTGCCTTCATTTAGGATATTTCATTTTTTCCCCACCTGAATTTCAGAGGAAAATAGCTGAATTTGCTCTTGCACCCGTTTTTTTTCAGTGGAAATGAATTTGGTTGTGTAAAGATGAAGCAGAAAGCATTCAGACCAGCTTCTGCCCTGTTATTTCAGACAGTACTGTAGGGGCTGCTGTCAAATAGTGCTTGCCAGTTTAAAGCAGTTAGTAGGGTGAACTTGAGTCATAACTAGCTACTGTGGGAGGTGGAATTTTGAAATGTTATTTGTTAGCTTCTTCAGTGTAGACATGATTCGAGGAGATGGTGCTGTGTTTATGCAATGATGTTTCTTTTAAGTGAACTTTTATTTAAAGATTAATATTTTATGCTGGCAGTGTGGGCAACCTCAGTAATTTGCAAGTCAATAAAATACCATCCTAAGGCTTAATTGCATGTTACTTCTACTGCAAATGTCAATAGAGAGATTTTGACACAATGCTGGCTTTTGTCTTTTTATTTGCAATTTTGTTAACTGCACTGAGTTGATTAGAATACTCTTGTTCCATTTTTATCCTATGGATCCCAATTTACTGTGCTCCTTAGCTGGCATGATAGCAGTGAAGAAGCCTTTTCTAAGCAGAAGGCATTTAATCCTTTGCTTTTTGTTGGCTGTGTCATCAACTTCCATGCAGTCATGAGAGCACAGTCCAGCTTTTGCCTTGGCATTCTTGTCAGTCCAAGGGGAAGAAATACTCTGTGCCATGGTTTATTGAATTTTGTTTCTGGTTCACATGCAATCTTGCAATAAACCAAAACCACATCAAGCAGTCTCCTGCAATTGCATTTCACTGTGGAAGTCTAGGTGTGTATGTTTTCTTTTACATGATCTTTAAACATAGCTTTGAAAGGAAAATATTTCAGTTCTGGTGGGACAGTGGTTAAATTTTATTTTTTTAAATCTGAGATGAGGTTTTTATTGTATTAATGAATTTGATATGAATCTTTTGAACAATATGCTTGAGGGACCATTGAGCAACTAGGGATTTGTTTTCCAGAGGGTTTGGATCTTTCTTCTGTGCCTTCCTATTTGCCTTTTCAGCCTTCACAGTGGCTAAGTTGAGAGAATGTTATCTTCTGTTTATTGTGAGAGTAGGTCTCTCGATTCTTTGGTCACTTTTGAGACATTAGGTGCAATACTGAATCATCAGACTGAATATGTTTGAGACCCTAAGCACTGAGAAAAACTCCAGAGGCTCCTGAATTCCCCTTAGTTCTGATGTACTAAGCACAAAGAGTTTCCAAGAAGCACAGATCTTGTTTCTCTTCAGGCTGTTGTATGATACGTTCTCCTGCTGTGTTAGTGGTTGTTCTGCATACAGAGAAGTAAAATGATATGTATAAGAAGCTTGCTTTCAGAAATATGTTTCCTGAAAGAGGTGGCTTATAAATTTTTCTGTGTGCTAGTGCACAGACAGGTGGTTAACACGGCAGAAGAAAGGCCACCCTGTTTATGTGTTTGCATAATATGTTTCCCATGTTCATTTAATCCCAGACACGACTTGCAGGTCAGATTTCTGACCCATTAGCCTCCTTGTTATCTCTTAAAGGGATATGGTTGTGCTCTGTTCCCTGCCTTTCTGTGCCTGGGCTCTCATAAAAGTAACTAGGTGCTAAGGAACTTAAAAAAAGTATTTTTCAGTCTTTCTTTTTATGATGGTGGTTCTATTTAAAAAACAGACTTATTGTGGTAGTGCAGGAGCTCTGAAAATGAGAGTGCTTAGGGCCATTATTTTGCATTCTACAGCCAGTGGAATTTTAAGAAGGTAAAAGTTACTCATATAAGGTGTTAGCACTACTTGGATTTTCTTAATTTTTCTTGTTCAAATCCAATCAGGGTTTTTAAACATAGCATGAATTTCTGTAACCTACTGAACCAGCAGCACTAGGTGTAAGTGTTCCCCAGAGCAGTGCATACATTCACTGGCTTGCTGCCATTTCAGCAGCAAAGAAGGCCAGGAAAGACCAGGCCTTGGAGGTAGCAGAGGTGCTAAAAATAGCAAGTGTGTAGGGAGGAAAACATTGTGCTAATCCATATAAGGGACCCTTCCTGAAGTATAGAATTTGTTCTGTACAGCTGCTGTGAAAAGCATGCTGTAGAAGTGAGTGCAAGAAGGTGTGTGGTTAATTGGTGATAATCCTGAGGATCACAAATGAAACATCTCAGTGTCAGCTTCATGCATGGGAAGTAATCTCTCTGCAGTTTACCTTCAAGGTGTGGGTTTAGCAAATTTGAAGCTATTTAAGCATAAACTATTCCCTATGCTGTTTACTCTGTTTATCCAAAATAGGTTGGTAGTCGTGCTGTTGTTTCTAGTAGTGGTGCTGAACTGTCAGTGTTGCAAGGGAAGTGGTTTGCAAACTCTGCCCATCAAAAAGAGAAATGGCAGAAGCGTGTCTTCCTGCCAAATGAATCTTAAAATTCCTTCTCCACTGTTGTGAGGACCCTGACATTAAATGGTGTGTTTGTTTTCATTCCTCCCTCCTGGGGAAAGAGCTAACTTGCAGTTTTATGTAAAGATGCAACTGGTGTGTGAGATCAGACTAAAAATAAGGTTAACATGATCTTTAGGGCATGGGGGCAAGTATTAAATCACCTTTCAGCAATGAGGTGGCTTAAAGGCTTTCAGTGAGCTTGCATCTGCTCTCATTCCCCATTTATAAATGTTAGCAGCTACACAGCTAGGGTAGCAGTGTAATTGTGGGGTGTACCTGGGGGGTGGCACGCTCGGTGTTGAGGAGGGGACTGTGCTGTGTCCCCCTGCACTGTGTTTACCTCCCACCAAAGCTGGCCTGTGTGGTTTGCTCTGATGGTTGTCCTTGAGCTGTGGTGTCCTGTGACAGTGGCAAATGCAGGAATGCTTCATTAGGTAATTGTAGGTGGCTGGTAAAGCTGAATAGGACTGGCTGATAAATAAGCACCTTTACAGACTTATTCCTGCTCCCAAACATATTTCTGGCAATAGCCATCTTACAATTTCTTGATCTTGCATCAGTATCCATAACTGCTTTCAGTGGCTGGAAATCTTGAGAGTTGTGTTCATTTCGCTTCCTGGAGGCAAAAATCAGCGGAGATCCTGGACAGCCTGGGCTTAGAGACTCCTTCTGGTGCTGCTCTGAGAGCCTTTCCTGCCCCAGCTCTGCAGTCTGGTCAGGAGCTGTGTGTTTTAATTAACGCTGCCAACAGTCACCTTTGAACTGCAAGGAGGAATGCTGTAAATTCCAGCTGTGGCTGAAGCCAGTAGCTCCATTAACTTAGGAAGCAGGGATCTGCTCCAGCAGAGTAGTAACCTGAGACCATGAGGATGCATTCCACGTGTGAGCCAGTCCTGTACCAAAGGGAGAGAAATAGCTCTGGTTCTGAGTTACCTCTGGGGGACGGGAAGCTGGGACAGGTCTCTGCTCCCTTTTTGTTGCAGTGCTCTCAAAAGAGCTGATGCACGTGGCTTTAAGTCGTTTTACCTTCCTGTTTCTCATGCCAGAATAGAAGTTTTTAGGTCTGGGGCTAGCCTGTGGCTCACACTGCACGAGCACCGTGAAACCTCCTGTGCAGCTCCTGTGCACAGTGTGGCTGCTGCTCTGAGAGCCTCCAGGAGCTCTGGGGTGCAGAACTGATGTGCAGGTGTGGATTCTGCAGGGCTGGGCTTCCTTACTGCCTGCAGCATTGCTCTCCCTTGGTTTTAAGGGATTTTTCTCCTTCCTTTTCCTCCCCTGTCTGCTACCCCACCCCTACACAGGCATTGTCTTTCCTTCACAGGAAACCCTCTGCTCCCCCTTCTTGAGAGGGCAAGAAATGCAAGGGATTTAAAATGCAGTAAAGCAGCAGAAGTAATGCCATCTTGCCACAGGGTTTCCCTTGTGATGGTTTTCTTTGCTGCTCTCTCATTTCTTCAAGTTGATAGTGCCCTGTGGATTTACACACAGGAGAATGGTGAAATAAGGTGTGGTGTTTGGGTTTTTTTCCCCAGCATGCCCTAAAAGACCCTCCTCCCCCCCTTCAGAAGCAGTCTGTAAGCTTTGCCTTTGTGCACTATATGAGGTGTTACAAGCCCACAGTTTGGATATTAAATTATAATGAGCATCTTTGCTTCTTGGGAACTGTGAGATCTTTGTAGACTGTCACAGGATTATAGACTTCCTACCCCGTGCTGCTGCAGCTTACTTTTGTACACTTACCCTGAAAAAGCTCAAAATACCAGCTGAAGTTTTATAAAGAGTTTCTGTATATATAAAAACTGTGAGAGATTGAGTGGTATTTGTGGTAAAAGCACGAGGTGCAAGTTGCCACAGACTTCTGGTGGGACTTTGGACAATTCATGTCATGTCTTAGTTCATCTTCCCTGATCTTTTTTTCCATAGCAGAAACTTTTACATTATGGGTGTCTGTTCAGCACCTGAGGTGCACCCCAGCTTTACAGCATTAAAATAAACTGATTTATGCTGTCAGTGAAACCTTTGCATGCTGTTTACCTGATGTCAGTTGATCTTTTCTGATAAATCTTCTATGGATTGTCTACTAATGCTGCTTGTGGTTATGCTGTATGTTTGATTTTTTTGGTGAATTCTGCACTGGGACAAGCAGATTTCTAATAAAGAACTGAGCTAGAAGAAAAGCCATGGCATAAGGCAGTCCCTGTACCTTCTCTGGCTGTAGGGCAGTTTTCAGAGGGAGCCAAGCTCAGTATGTAGGTGTTGTGCTCCCCTGTTCCCCTCATAATCCTCCACTGAATCACTGCAGTGCTTCCTGCAGGTAGGCTTGTGTGCCTGTTTTGGACTGCTTCATTGAAATCCTTTGCACATTCTGTGACATGTTTTTCTTGCAGTTACCGCTGTGATGACTTTGTAGTCAACGATACCAAGCTGGGCCTGGTACAGAAGGTCAGGGAGCACCTACAGAACTTGGAAAAGTAAGTAGTTGACATCCAGCCTGCTTTGGGTGGACTTGTAATATTGCATCACTGAAGTGGTGTTTCTGTTCTATATCTATATATGTATTTAATACATATATTGTGGTCCTTCTGTGTATGTGACACTGTGCATGTTTAAATATCCTGTTCATCACTGAGAAGCTGAGGTGCATTTGGTTGATCTCATGTTTTGTTTCTCATACAGTGAATTGTGTATGGTGATAATGGGAATTCAGTTATCAATTAACTTTCTTGCTACCTAGCCAATAATTACTGTCTTTTTCCATATAAATAGAACAGAATTTCCAGAATGGAATCACAGTTTTGTCAAAACCAGAATAAGCTTCTGGAGAAACTAAAGCAAAAATGCAGGCAGAAGTAGTCTTCCTATTAATTGCATAGTTTGGTTTCCAAGCAAAAAGATTAAGAAGGGTCACGACCTTGGAACTGTGCAGAAGGGACATGTTTTTCCTCTGCCTTTATTGGGGAGGTGAAGTCTGTTTTGAGACTGTGCAAAACACATGTTGCAGTCAGGAAGCTCTTTGCCATCTTAATGACAACTGATGTCAGATGTAATCACTGTGTTAAATGTTAAGGTGATTATTTGTGGCCCATTTCACACCATATTTTGTTTTTATGCTTATTAACCTCTTTTAATTGCTCTCCAACAGTTCAGCCTTTACATCAGACAGACATAGAAAAAGAAAACTATTGGAAAACTCATCTCTGAACAGCAAGTTATTAAAAGTAAATGTAAGTACGATGGATTTGGTACAGTGAGTTTAAGGGTTTTTTCTGAGCCTCTTGAGTCTTATAGTTGGCCTGGACTTGAAATACTTAAAATCAGTTACCCAAATTCTGCTTGGTGCACTTTGTCTTCCTCATCTCCTGATGATGCACTGAGAAGAACCCCTTCTCACAGAAGCACGTTTGATGTTCTCCTGCATTTCTGTTGATGTAGACTTTGAGCTGCCCTGTGCTTAACAAGGGTTCCATGTTCAGATGGAGCTTCAGGGCAGTCTGAGCTTGGGGGATGAGCAAAGACAGAAGGAGCTGGGGCTAAAGCAGGGCTCGACGCAAGACTTTGCTGAGCAGACAAGGGGGGTTGATACAACACCAACAGCTCTGTGGGGAGAGTGGAGGAGCAGTAAGTCTCTCTTTAACTTAACCATTCTGTTTCCCAGGGAAGCTCCACTGCCCTCTGTGCCACAGGCCTTCGGAACCTGGGGAACACGTGTTTCATGA
This sequence comes from Podargus strigoides, assembly GCA_028020825.1. Classification (NCBI taxonomy): domain Eukaryota; kingdom Metazoa; phylum Chordata; class Aves; order Caprimulgiformes; family Podargidae; genus Podargus; species Podargus strigoides. The sequence continues at coordinate 173,652,995 of CM051663.1, forward strand.
ACGCGATCCTTCAGTCGCTCAGGTACCTCCGCAGCTGTCCCCACGCCTCTGGGACAGGGGCTCTGTGCTGTCCCAGTAGGCAAGGGACTTTGGCAAGTTACCACTGTACAAAAGTGCACCTTGCAGGATGTGTGCAGGTTGTGTCACAGTGTGAGGGACTTGTGGTGAGGCAGCGTTCCAGAGGAAGTAGTGTAGGGGAACAGTTTCTGCAGTGCTGAGGTGTTAGACCTCGTTTCATTGCTGTCAAGATCACTGCTGCTCTGTAGCTGTCTTTTGGCATTCCTGAATTTGCCTGCTTCACTGGGAGACTGCCGAGTCTGGCTCTGGCAGGACTCACTGGTCTCCATTTGCTTTTCCATTGTTCAGGATCCAGTGGTGGGAGCTGAGACACGTGCTTATGTTCCATTACTGGGGCTGTGGAGGTGGAAGTTAACATTGATAGGTGGCAGTGGCCATGGAGTTAACCTCCCAGGTGCTGTCTGGTGTGTTAGGATCTGCCTTCTGATACCTCTGTCTGTCGTGGCATCTCAGTCAAAGCAGAGCCTCAGTGTAATTATTTCAGGTAGCTGGGATGATGGCTGTGTTTACAGATTTGCTCAGTCATTTACAGAAGATGAGTATTTACTATGGCATTTCTTGTATCTTGAACTGTTTGTGATTGCCATCCTTTACCACTGCATGAAGTGTGTTTATGCATTTCAAACAGGCTCCAGAAATCTGTCTACGTTTAGCCAGTACCCAGGGCTAAGCTGTAGCAGTAGTTCTACCACCCAACAATACATAATATTCTCTTTGTTCTCTGCCCTTTAAGGATTTCATTAATTTTTCCTTTTTCCATAGTAACATTCAACAGTTTTGCTGTTACTTCAAAGAGTTGCCTGCTGTGGAGCTGAGGAATGGGAAGACAGCAGGCAGGCGGACTTACCATACCAGGAGCCAGGGTGATAACAATGTGTAAGCTGCACATTCCTTGTTAGCACTGAACTTAACCATAAACAGCAAATGCTTGGGTGGTAGAGCCATGATACACTTTCAGTTTTGCAGAATCATAGACAAATGATTCATGGGAGCCCCAGAAAAATAGTTGGCTGTACAAAAAAAGAAACTTGTATCACCTGCAGTTTGCTGATGTAAGTCTGATGCTGCAGGGGGAAGCACCTGGATACATCAGAAAGCACTGGAGTGTAACAACAGGTTGAGAAGTGCTAGTTATATGTACTCCAGCCATTCTGTTACTTAATTACAGTTAACATATGGTCATGGGGACGTGTCTGCAAGGAAATATATTAAAAAAAAACCCAGAGTAAGCAGTTCACAATCTGCAGCTTGTTTGAGCAAGTGTTAAAGGGAATATGTTAGCAGAGTCTACAGTAAAATGGCAAAAGGTGGATAGATTTCCAGCTGAGTCCTCAACATCTGAATGTAATTGTCATCAACTGTGTCTCTCTGCAGCATTACAGGTAGGAGTTTGGACATCAAATCTTTGAAGTACTGGAAAGGGTATTTACCCAGTCATTACAATCTTAGCCAAAGTAATGCCTGATATTTTTACCATTGAGCTAGTAAACTTATAAGGGTTTATAACACAAACCCATATTAATCACCAGCTTTTACTTTTTTTCCAGTTCATTGGTGGAAGAATTCAGAAAGACACTCTGTGCTTTATGGCAAGGAAGCCAAACTGCATTTAGTCCAGAGTCTTTATTTTATGTTGTGTGGAAAATCATGCCAAATTTCAGGTAAGTTTCACAGAATAAGAGCAGTATTCTTGATTGCAACCTTGTATTGCTGGTGTCCTACTTGAAAATTTGCTGAACCTGCAGGATGCACTCTATGCAGCTTTCCCACGTGCTTTGAAAAGGGTCTTCACTATGATCAACAGTTTTTGTGTTCAGCAGTAGTGCTTTTTTTGTCCCTGCCCTTCTACCACATGCTACATGTAGCAGTGTTGTGGAGGAAAAACATCTCAAATAGCAGAATAGTAATATTTGTACCTTTGAGCCAGTGCCCCAGAGGGCAGAAGGATCGAGGTAATGACTGGTAGCTAAGTGCCAAGTGCAGAGTGAGGACAGAACCCAAGCTTGGCTGCAATAAGAAAGTGATGCAGTCAGATAGAAAAAGGTAAAGCACCTACAAGCCTAAATGCAAACTGGCTGAAACTTCCTTGATTCTCTCAAAGTACTGTAGTTGCCAGCTGGACATGAAATAAGGGCTGTAAGAAAAAAATCTTGTGCATAATAGGCATTTTGTGCCCATACTGACCAAAAAAAGACAACAAAAAGAAAGGGAAAAAGAAGGTTACCCAAGTAAATCGAAGTATCGTTCCTCTCCAAGGTCCACCTGTCCTGGCCCCTGCACCTCTTTCAAAGGAGCACTGAAAGCTGTTAGGATATTTTGTGATGAAGGTAAGTTGCTCCATGTTCTCAGACAGTGAAGATGTTCTGTTCTCTGTTACATCTCCAGCAGTGCTGAAAAGATGCTGTGAACACATCTGAACGAGAGGCCCAGAGAGCACAAATCTGTTCTTCACACTGCCAAATACATTTCACCTGGCTTATGAGAATCAAGGAAGTTTAATACCAGTAGTTGCAAGCAGTGACCAAAACATGACAGGCAAATGAACATCATCCATAATGTCCTTGACCAGTTTCCCTATAACAGTTTTCACTGTAATTCTTTTTAGACTGAGAAACCAGTTAATTAAAGTTCCTCAAGCAAATTTTCAGCACTGTGGGTCCTATCACAGCGTTTAAAAGTGCTGGTTTTTGGGGTTCTCCCCTTCCCCTTTTTATTCACAGTTAGCTGGGAACATCTCCATGATTAATTGATAAAAGAGTTCGTTAAATCATGTGGAGAATAGTCAGCTGCTCAGTAGATCCCTGCTGATCCAGGGAGAAGATTTGTTCAGTGCTGAACTGGACCTTGTGGAAGCTCCTGATGCTGCAGTTCTGGATGTGCCTTGTGTGGCTGGGAGAAGGTGCCTGGACGCAGACGTTAAAGCAAGTTAACTAGTTAACAGCAAACCAACCACTTTGGCTTGTGCTGATGAAGCCTGAAGAGATGGGGCAGGGGACTGAAACCTGGTTGGAAACCTGATTTAATTGTTTTAGCTGAAAAATTTCATTTCTAAAGGCACGTTGAGCCTGCCCCCCAGGACTGCAAGTGCTGCTGTTCCTGCAGGTTATAGAAAGAACTGCTGCTGGTGCACTCCCTGGCTGGCTGTCACTGCATACAGAGAGCAGAGAACATAATTTATGGTTACCCTAAGCACAACTCGAGTGCCTCTGAGCTCTAATGCTGCTGTGGAAGTCCTGACTGTTGGACAAAGTCTGCTGCTGTCATTCTGCTGCATGCTGAGGGTGCTGTGGCCTCATGCTGAGTTGCAAGATGTGTATTTTGCTGATTTAGTGCTGTATAAATAGTGTACTTTATTTTCCTAGTAGCTGTTCCTGTTTATATCCTGTCTGGTTGCTGGTAGGAAAAGGAATGTCCAAGGTGGGCTTGAATTGAATGGCTTCAGGTGGATGGAGATCCATTTCATCACACAAGCTATCAGAGAAACTATGCTTTTTGCTAAGAGGCTTTTAGATCATAGTTTATTTGAAACACTGCATTGTCCATAGCCTTGTGTTCCTTTAAAGATCTGTATCTGTACTTTTTAACAATTCCAAAGAATCTTTCATCTATAATTAACATATTTGTATGCAAGTATAAACACATGCACCAGGAGCACAACCAACACCATGGAATGCTTCCAAAGGTTATTTCATCAAATTTGTTGCAGAGCAAGGGTGCCATGGATTCTCTTATGAGGAATTTAATGTTGCAAAGGTGTCTGAAGCAAAGACTTTCCATAAATTTCATCTTCAGCTGTTTATTATAATTGCCTATATGTATATTAAATTGAAGGTACCTGTATTAAGTAAGCTAAGCAAATCTGGTGTTACCTCAGCAGCTTCAAAGTTCCCCTAGAGTGTGCACAGTTCACATGCAGCTTTGAAGCTGAGCTCTGTTTCACTGCCTTGTTTCAGAGTAACATATAATTGTTTTGCAACTTTGGGAAGCTGAGTCCTGCTTTGGGCTGTAAGGACTCTGGCCTGTAGAAGCACAGCAGTGTTTGTGTGTGCCAGTTTTTCTGTTGGAAAAGGTAGGTAGTGCTGCTGATGTTTTTCAAGGTGCTGCAAGATGTACATACAAACCTGGGGATGTCTTTTACAGCTGCTGGTTTGGAAGAAAACATTACTGTGATTCTGCAAGATGAAAAGGCTTTATTTCATTTTTATTTGTTGCCTGCTAGCGATGCTTTTGTGGGACCTGGCTGTGCTCTTCACTAAGCACATCAGCCTCAGTTGCTCTGAGTCTCTTCTCATTTCTCTCTGACTCTGCCATCAGTCTCATGGACATTTTCCCCTCCCCTGAGCAGCAGCAGCATAAAACCCATCTCTGTTGTTCTTTCCCAGCCATTCCTGTGTGACAGTGACTGCCAGGACTTAGGTGGAACAGTAAGGAGGAAAAGGGGCAGGGGAGGCACTATAAAGGAGCTTAAAACAATGGTCAAGAGGGAAAGTCAGCTCTACTGTGCAGGGATTTTTGTAACCAGGCTCACAGAGACGTGCACACAATTGTGTCAGTGTTGCACAAAGCAGTCAGTGTTTCCCTACGTATGCTTCCCCACTTCATCTCAGTATACATCTTATGGCAAATGAACAGCAGCTCTTTGTTAAGTTGGATGCATGACTTAGCTTAAATAACTTTGAAGGCTGTTTTACCCTGATGGCTTTTCTGTTCCCTTTGATTAGCTTTTTTTTTGGTGGTGAATTAAATAATGAAGGTGGCTCCTTGAGCAGCATTGCTGCTGGTGGCATGACACAGCCTATCAAATCCAGGTGCTCAAGAGATGCTCCCAGGACATTCCACCATTACCTCCCTCTCACAACAAGTGGTGTGTGGGCTGGGCAGGGGAGGGGTGCAGTTCTGAGCATGGCTGTAGATCACGGCCTAGAAGAGGAAAGAACTGGTCTTTCATCCAAATTATTTTTGACCTCATACTGTTGCTGAAAGCTGCATGTGGAAAACGAACCCAAAGATTAAATTCCTGGCTTTGGCAGAGGAGGGAACAGGCAGGCAAACACCTGGAACTGCCAAAGGGAGTGGGAACAGTGGCTGGATGAAAACCACTCAGAAACACTGACTGAACCCCACATGGACAATATATAGTGTGGTGTCTTTCTTTTGGACCTTACCAGGTTTGGGATGTCAATATATTGACCATAACTGATAGCAGTTTCAAAGCAGGGGTGAGTAGTGTGCTGCCTGAGCCTGATTCATGCAGAGGCACTAATCAAACGTAGTCAGTTAACACAGGAAAGAGAGAAATGCTTTGAGTCAGGGGAAGTCAGGGCTCCCTCGTGTACTTCTCATTAGCATGTATATGAGTCCTAGCACAGACTGGGTTGGGTGAGGCCAATTAACTTCAACCAAATATGGGAGCAAACATTTTTTCTCTGCTGCTCCCTGTTGTTTTCTAAAAGATCTTTTCCTACCAAAAATAATGTACAGTCTTAAATGTTGCTCCAGCCTCCAAACAAAATGCAGAGAGAGAGCACGAGCTGTGAAGGACAAAAATCACTTCATTTGTCAAGACATAGCTGTGCCATTTCCAAACTTTGTGGTACAAAACCTGTGTCTCCAAGGGCTGCTCAGGATTAAACAAGCAAAGGTTCTTCCGTGCGACCCCAGAGCTCTGTGTGTGTTGGCATGGACAGCAGCCTCTGTTTGGTGATGCTGTTGCTGTTGCTTCTCTCATCAGGGGATACCAGCAACAGGATGCCCACGAGTTCATGCGTTACCTCTTGGACCACCTACACCTGGAGCTCCAGGGTGGCTTCAATGGTGTTTCACGCTCCGTAATTCTGCAAGAAAATTCTAGTCTGGCTGCAAGCAACAAATGCTGCATGTAAGTGTTCTTTAATTTCTTCAAAACCTTCATGCCTTTGTATGGGTCTGTGTGTGTGGTGGATGTGGGATTGCAGATTCATGGTTCCTTGTTTGAGTTCTCTTTAGTGCCCCTGTAGCATTACAAAGCTGCAGTTTATAGAGGATCAGCATCCTATAGTGTGAAAAGGATCAGCATTTTTCATAGGTGTGAGTTGTAAACACATTTTAATTAAATTAGGCTTTCAGGAATAAAAAGAAACAACTTGGTATTTTCTCTTCTGTACCCAAATAGATTTCTTTGTTCAGACAACACCTCATTGGCTTAAGGTGACAGATGGCCTGAATGACACAGGAGGAAAAAAGATGGCCAAGTATTTGTACATTTAAATTGTCAGCAGACCTCCTGGATTAAATGAGTGAGCAGTGCAGTTACAGTTTGAAGTCAATTTTCCTGCAGATGATCCTGCTATATTTGCATATCATCTGACACAGTTAAAGCTGTTGCTTTTTTCCCTGGTAATTTTGATTTTCATGCTTCTGTCTGTCCTGAAACAGAGGGTATGCCATGTGTTTCACTCCTCTTTCTGTACTTCTCAAAATGTTGTTGTTTCTGAAATCTGTCCCAGGTGTTTTTTCTCTCTGAAACTGTCAGAGAGAGAAAACATTTTAATTTGCTTCAGGAAGGAATGTTAAGTCAGTTCAGCCTGCACACTTGGACCCTAAGTGCTTGGATTCCCTACATAAAAGCCCTTCCTGTACCAATTAGGATATAGTAAGCAGGTCTGAGAGATGCAGGATTTCATAGATGCTTCATTAGGGGAAGCCTAGAGTTCAGACTGTGCCTTTTACCACATTGATGTTGCTTTGCTGATGCTTAAAAATCCCACAAAAGAATCCTAGAAGGAACTGTATTTGAAAACTAACTAAACCAGTTCAGTTTTGTGAACATTCTGACTGTCAAAACCCAAGGAGAATCTAAACCTTGTTCATGTATCTACTGTAAATATGTCTTGAGCATGGCAGTTAAAACACATGGTGAGGTGGAGGAAGCTGCCTCCTGTCAAGGGCAAAGTAAGGTCATGGACAGTTAAATGCCTGCAGTAAAGTAATAAATATGCAGTGACTGGTGGTTTATTTGTGCTCCTGCTCAGCAAGCAGCATTCAAGTTCACTGTGGATCTGTAGGTGGAGAGCAGATAAGGAACACAGGTCTCTGCAGGCTTCTGGTATCAGATCTGCACGCACAAACAGCAAGTTCAGAAGCTGTATAATAAGGACTTTAAAATGTGGGGTTTTTTCATTGGCCTACAAGAGGTGAGGCCATGCCATAATCTGCTACAGAGATCAGGAGGGTAATGAAAGCACAGAGAAGGATGGTGCACGTTGTTTATCACAGCTTAAGGCAACTTAAGCTGTCTTTGGAAGTGGAAGTCAAAATTGCTTGTAACAAAGGGTACAGGGTTAAAAATATGCTCAGCCTACCCAAGAGGGAAGAAGTTTTGTTTCAGAAACAGCCTTAATTACAGGATTAAAATACTTGAGCACCAGCTCTCTGCTATAGAAGTGCAATCACCTGGAATGCTTTCAACACTGTGAGTGTCTGCTTTCATGGACACAACTGCTCTGCCCAGGAGCAGCACATTATAACAGGTACTGAAGATTACTCAGCCATTCTGACTGACTTTACCTTGCTGGTTTGTCTAGAAACGGAGCGTCCACGGTCGTCACTGCCATTTTTGGAGGCATTCTTCAAAATGAAGTCAACTGCCTAATATGTGGGACTGAATCTAGAAAGTTTGACCCATTCCTAGGTAAGGTGCTTCTTGCTTGCAAAGTGCCAGGTGACTGAAGGCAGGAAGGTGACTCTGAAGCTGGATACATTTAGCTGGCACGTGACTGAGCCAGAGTTTTAGCCTGGAAAGGGGAGGCATTGGTTTATTCAGCCCTAATTTTTTTTTTTTTTTTTTAAATCTGTGTTTTTTCCTAGACCTTTCGCTAGATATTCCAAGTCAGTTCAGAAATAAACGTACTAAAAATCAAGAAAATGGACCAATGTGCACACTACGAGGTAAGGGCGCTCGGATAATGAAACCAGCACTAGGATGAAGAGCATCTCCTCTCCCACCTGTCTGTCACCTGCAGGGGGACTTGCTGCCACACACCATCGAATTTTATGAGATTCTGTGGTAGAAGACAGTGCCCAAATAATTTTCCATACATTTTACTGCAGTCACTGTGTGCTGCTATGATAAACTGGGGCTGAGAGGTGCTTCAGGAGGTCAGCTGAGTATCCAGGAGGATTCCAGCAGAGTATTTCTAATACTTTTTTTTTTTTCCTTTGTAGTCAGAGTATTTCTAAAGTGCTCTGGTCCTGCCAGCCAGCACTCGTCCACTTTGGTGCCTGCTGGCATTTGTGGGGCTCTGTGCTTGTGTGTGCCCCCTGCACACACCGAGGCTGGCTCGTGGCTGCTCTCCTCTACCTAAAAACCAACATGCAGGCCTCTGGTGCTGGTGCTGTTTGAGAGGATGTTAATTTTTACAGATTCATTAAAATACTTGCTGCAGATTGTGAAATATTAATCAAAACCATCATTATTTTCTCTGTTTGCTTTGTACCTAAAACCAAACCACCTATAACAGTTGAATATTAAGTTTCTCTTGAAAATAGCTATGTTGGACAGACTCTTGTTTGAAAGACAGCAATTTTGTGAATGCCCCTTATTTTTTCTCTTAAACTGCTCCTAGCTCTGAACAGTTAGGGACTGCTGCATGTCACAAGATGCTACTGGTCATTAAACACATTGTTACACAGTTTTTTGCTGCACAAATGTATATAATAACTAGAAAGACTGCAGCAGGTAGGCACACCTTCTTTGTAGCACTGTGTTTGTTGTATTTCATGTTACAAAAATCACCTGATGTCATCCTGAACCAGGTTGCTTTGTGTGGGTGTTTTTGTATCAGGTTTGGTTTTTTTTTTTTTAGATTGTCTTCGCAGTTTTACAGACCTGGAAGAACTTGATGAGACAGAGCTGTATATGTGTCACAAATGCAAAAAGAAACAGAAGTCCACCAAAAAATTCTGGATTCAGAAACTACCAAAGGTTTGTATAAGCACGAAAAGTGACCACGTGAGAAGATGTTAAAGGAAATATTGACCATTAGACCAACACTCAACCCTCCCACAGCCTCCTGCAGACAGCACTAAGTTCAACCTCCTCCTCCAGTGCATCCTTTTTTTTGATTTTATATTTTTTTTGAAATTTTTACTCTTTTGGTCCTGCAGGTGCTATGCTTACACTTGAAACGATTTCACTGGACAGCGTATCTGCGAAACAAGGTCGACACGTACGTCGAGTTCCCCTTACGAGGCCTAGACATGAAATGCTACTTGTTGGAGGTATGAAAACTCACCAGTACTTTCTGTAGACATTTGTTCTGTGACATACATCTCTGTTACAAATCACAGTAGGTGCTGTTGAGATCTGAAGGGGTTTTTTTTGTCTTGCTTTTCAACCACAGCCCGAGAACAGTGGCCCCGAAAGCTGCCTGTACGACCTCGCGGCTGTCGTCGTGCATCATGGCTCAGGGTGAGTGTGTGGAGCACGCTGCTGGCAGAGACCTTCTCCCAACTGAGGGTTTGCTCTCCCTCCCAAGTGAATTTTTATTTTTACTGGTGGAAATAAGCAGTGATTTATAAACATGGGACTTATAATTGCTTTCACTGTGCCAATCTTCCTATATTTACCTTCTCTCCTACAGGAGTGAACTTCAAAGGGGATGCTAACAGGCATGCCGCGGGGCTGGCTAGGTATCCATGTTTTGAAGTGAAGTTGCTGGGTGTGTTAGCTTTTGTTTTTCCCTTTTCCCAGCCCTGGATGGATCAGCAGTAGGGACAAGACAGCTGTTTATCCTGAGAGCAGTGTGTTCGTGTCGTTGTCTTAAAGAAACTAAAGCCTATTGATCCAAACCTGAATGTCATTCAAAGACATGAAACAGAATTCTCTCCAGAAAGCCCCTCTTTCTGTTTTCTCTAGAGGAGTGGTCTGGACCCTTACAGCTTTGTCTGCTAAAGGCAGCACCACAGTGCATCCAACTGGGGCTTTAGAGCCATGGGAAAAGTGCCTGGAGCACAAAGGAGAGCTGGTCCTGATTGGAATGGGATGGGATGGTTGGAGACACTTCAGCAAGGGAGAGCAGGGCTGCTCTTGGGCTGGCAGGGTAACAGAAAGGGCTGGGTTTGTAGCTCTGATGTGTTGAGGTTCAAGGATGGCTCCAGGACGTGGGTCTGTTTAAGATGAACAATTATTTTCTTCATGGCTTTCTGGGATTAGTTTTGCTGTGAGTGGGTTTTGGTTACCAGACCACGTGAGCCTCTCTAGATGTAAAGGGGGAAGATTTCTTAGAGTGGAGTGTAGCAAAATTTGTATAGCTAATGCTTGAAGAGGAACAGATTATTGGGTTTTTAGGTAGGCAAATGTTCAGTGTTGCAGGAAGCCCTGCTTGCACAAAAACTATGGGATGCCAATAATAAGTTCAGCTCCTCTCAGCAAGGGATTATTTCACTTACCATAAGACATCACCTGGGAGAACTCCAGAAGGAAACACCCCCCTGGCTGTTATGGAGGGCTGCCATTCCCCCCCCTGGCTCCTGGAGGCTGCAGCCCCAGGAGGTGCCCGGGGGAAGGAGGTGGAGTGTCCCCTCCTCACTGCCCTCTCTGTCCCCCCGCAGCGTCGGCTCTGGCCATTACACCGCGTACGCAGCCCACGAGGGCCGCTGGTTCCACTTCAACGACAGCACTGTGACCCTGACCGAGGAGGAGACGGTGGGCAAGGCCAAGGCCTACATCCTCTTCTACGTGGAGCGGCAAGCCAAAGCTGGAGCAGAGAAACTTTAACACCTCCTCCTCCTCCTCACTCACCGAGGCCCCCGGACAATACATTTCCATTTTTATTTTCCATAAATACTTGATCCAGGACTATTAATTTCATCGTGCACTTTGCAATTTCCTCTCGTGGGTTTTAGTTTCGTTGTGTCAATGGTAGCATTTGACTTACTGAACTCAGACACAAACAAATTTTTTGTTGTTGTTGGGTTTTATTTTATTTTTTTTTTTTTAGTTATACCAGAAAACCTCAGCAGATTTTGATTTGCTGCTTTAGTTGTGATAACTCAATTTTTATATATATAGTTTCATTAAATACTTAGTTATTTGACTTTTTTATATTAATGTTTTCAGTTCTCACTTTCTAAAGGCACATTTACATCAGAGAAGCTTCCTATCCTCCTTACAAGCAAGATAAATGTGCTTCTGATTATGAAGAGCAATACAACTTCTTGCTGTTCTCACAGCTGTTACGTAGAGTTGATTTAATCTCTTTAAATCAAGGAATTGTTTGCACGTACTATTTTCCCTCGTGCAAGAAACTAAACAGTGACCTCTGAACAATCATTCTTTGTCTTCAGAAGAGAGGAGATGTGGCATCATTAAATAGACCAGGTAATTGCTGCTATATTGGTGTGTATTCAGGCTGCTGACTTTCAGGAATCATTGTAAATAAACAGTTGGTTCAGTTGTACCTATCCTGCAGTTTAATTCAAGTATTCCTCACTTATGCTCTGCCTTCCCCCTGCCTTCAAAGCATAAAAAATTATCTTAAAATATATATATGCCTAAATTGTGTGGAGATTTATGTTTTTTTAACCGAATCTGGATTGCTTTATTTAGTCTGTTATCCTGAAATCTGATCCCAAACACTTGCTTGAAATCTTGGAGACTTCCTGACAGTGGGACCCCAACCCTCCTTCCTGGTGGGAACTGGGAGTACACCCCCAAAGGCTGGGGTTTGTGAGAGGTGTCTGAGCTCTAAATAGAGCTCCTGTCCACTAAATGCCTGCAGTTTGCTTAAAACTGAGAGGAAGGGGGTGGTGTTCCCAGTGTTCCCAGTGCTCTGCCTGCCAGTTTTGCCAGGCTCAGTGGGGACTCAAGGGAGGACGCTGAGTTTTGAGGGGGGATGGGGAGCCAAGACTGCTCCTTGACTGGAGCATAGGTGGAGCTGTAGTATTTACACAGTGGTCCAGTGGGGATCTTGAGTTGGGGTCTCTAGAGGAATCTAAAAAAATGTAAAAAAATCTAAAAAAACCCCCCAAAATACAAGATTTGCCAAGATATCAGTTCTCTTCCTTCAGCACAGAAGTGGACACTCCTAAAAATCTCAAAAGCATGGGAGTAAGAGTAGAACTGACTGAGTGCAGAGTGCCACCATGGAACAGCGCCCTTTGGTTGTGACAGCAGAAAACCACAGGAGTCTGAAAACACACAAGAACGCCAGTAAACTGCCATTACCCTTCTTGGTTAGTAATACTTCTGGAAGACATCACTGCAGTGAACAGTACAATCTCCCTACAGCTTGTGCCACAGCTCAGCCTGGTGCACAGGGAGGAGGCAGCGCTTCCCCAGCGAGGGAGGAGAAAGAGAAATCACAGCTGATGCTCTATAAAAGGTCATTCATTCTGCATGGCTTTCCCAGGAAAGAGAGAAAGGGGACAGGTATAAAACTGCAGAAAGCATCCAGCATTGCTCATGGTGTATGAATGTGTAAACTGTACAGTAGTTGACACAGTAAGTCACATACTTTAAATTGTCTTATCACAATAAAAAACAACTATTGATGGGTCTAAATTGTTCCTTTTCTGGAATCCCAGTCACAAGTCTGTTTCCTCCCTTTCCCTTCCCCAACTGCACTCCCCAGTAGGAGCAGAACACCAGGGCCATGTACAGACGTTTACATTCCCCTGCCAAAAATAGAACACCAGTGCACGACCATATATGTGCATCAGCCTTGTGATGAGTCCCAGCACCCTCCAGCACTGCTCCTGCTCCAGCACCATGCAGCTCACCCAGCTCAATCGGGAATGCCTTTTACATCTTTTTTCTTTTCTAGACAAAGACAGTAGGAAAAGTTTAGCAAAAACATGTCACAAGTTGCTGGAAGTATTTCAAGATCCTTTACTGTGGTCTTTGCTGAACTTTCATTCCCCAGGGGAACTAAAGAAGGATAATTTTCTTTTGGGACCTGCTTTGAAATATCTGTCCATCTGCTGGTATTCAGAGAGGGTCAAGGTGTGTAACATTGAGGACTGGATGAAAAACAGTTTCCAGAAAGACTTCTGTAAGAGGCATGAAAATACAGTCAATGATTTTTTACTGGAAGTTTGCAACAGGTATGTTCTTGGGGTGTGAAACATCACATCTACTGTTAACTGCCTTGAAATGAGAGGTGACAGCTATTTACTCTGTTTTACATTAGCTAAAAAAGAAGAGCACTAAGTACATGAGTGCTTTGACATAGTTCATATACTGTTAACCTGGATTTTTAGTGGCAGTAGCATATGCTTCATATTGACTTTCCTAAAGCAAATGTGTGTGCAGTGAATAACTAACTTTATTATATATGGGAGTGTGATGCTGCCTACTAAACTGCTGCTCAGCTGAAACTTACTGTTCTGGCAGCACAAAGCATTGTGTGGGGTGGGGGAAAAAAAGACAGACGTGATTTCAGATAGTAAATATACATCATAACAAAAGCAATTTCATGTAACATTACTAACCAGCCAATCTGTTTCACTCAAATGGAAGTAATGCTTTCATACTGAAATGTGATTAACTCTCTGTGAGCTTTTGAAACTCTACAGTGCAGAAAAAGAACCACTCTGAAAAAAGCAGCTTTGGGCACCCCCCCCCCATGTTTTCTAACAGCTTTCCTGCTGACAAAGAACCTCTAAGGAAAAAAAAAAATTAAATTCCATTAGGAGGAAGAAATGGGATGGAGCCAATCCCCGTGTTTGAGTCCCAGCAAGGATGGCTGGAGGGTGAGGCTGCAGTGGGCAGGGCACGAAACTCTTCACTCCCTCAAGCTGAGCACTGAGCTTTATCATATCCCCCACCTGCTTGTGCTCTCTTACCTGTCCTGGTGGAGGAGGAGGGATTGCTGGAGCTGTCCCACTCCTTCTTGCCAAGGCTGCCTTTTCCGAGCGCTCCCCCTCGCCTCACCTCTCCCGCTGACCGTTTCAGGTGTCCAAACCTGCTCTCCCTGACCCTCTCTGGCTGCGGCCACGTTACGGACGACTGCATCTCCCTGCTTCTGCAGAGCTGCCCCAAGCTGAGGACGCTGCGGCTGGAGAACTGCGTGCGGCTCACGGACCGGGCGCTGGAGGCCGCGGCGCTGCACGGCGCGGCGCTGCGAAGGCTCCACGTGGATTTCTGCCGCAACGTGACGGGCCCCGGCCTGCAGAGGGTCAGGGAGCGGTGTCCTTGGGTAACGCTGAGGGCAGAGAGAAGTGCTCAGATGATTCCTGACATTAAGCCAGAAAAAAAGTTGATGCTTGAAAAACCATCGGGAAAATCAGTTCGGCTTTAAGTGCAAGAAATGGTCTCATCTCTCCACGTGGGCTGTTTGCTTCCACTCTCCTCTTCAATGAACTGCAGCTGCTGTCCTGTGTTCTGCTCCAAGTCCAGTGGTTGATACATTTTGGAAAGGCTGAACTGGGAAAAGACACCCACCTCCACCAGAACAGTCCCAGCTGTTAGCTCCTGGGAACTGGAAACCCTGCATGGCTGCCACAAAGACCTGGTGGAGGCTGAGAACTGCAGTGTTGCTGCCTTCTTGTCGTGGGCAAGTGGAGTGCACCTCAGTCAGGAGAGCAGAGCAGCAGTACCTTTTATTCAGGTCAAATAATAATTTGACAGAGTTGAAGAAATTCGATTGAATTTAATTTAACAGTGTCTAACAGTGCTTTGACATGGTTCACCTTACTCAGTACTGCATGGAAGAGACACACAGAGGAAAACTGAGTGAGAGCTAGAAGGATTTCACCAGAGACTGGAGATGCAGAGGGTAAGAAGGGCATAAAGCTGCAGTCAGTAGAGCGTGGGTGATTGTAGGCTTTACACAAATGGTCATTCCATCTGCTGAGGGTGATAACCACACCATACAGGACCTCTCTAGCAAAAAAGGAGAGTACCTGACAGCCATCACTGCCCCAGCAATTACCATCTGTACCTGATTTGTCAAGCTCATTCATTAAATGAGAGCTGTGTGGCAACGTTTGACCCTTTCTCTGCGTGATGTACTCTGACAAGACACCCCAGGTTATTTTTATCACCGTAGGTGTGATATGAACAGCTGCCAGTTTACAGAACTGGCCTACAGGAAAAGCCAGTGACTGACAACCTGTAGCTGTAACTGCTACCTTAGGAACAGGCTGCAGCACATATCTCTATAAATACCTCTTTCTCACTGCAAAGTATAAAACCAAAAGCTGTTTCCATGCCAGAGCCCTCGCTGTCCCTTTCCTGCTCTGCTCCATGGAAGTGAAACATTCTTTTTATGCAGGGTTGCTATGGCATTGCCTACAAACTGTGCCACCCAAGGCTGGCGTGGTTTTATTCTGCTCTATAAAATCAGCCTTGTTACACCACCCAGGGACGTGGCTGTGGGAGTGGGTGCCCAGGACTGGTAACCCCATGTGCCAAGGCTGTTCCTGCACGTACAGGTTTTTGCCTGAGGAAAGGTAACTGCTTCTGAGCTCCACCTTCCTGCACTGCCCTGTCGCAGGGTTTGCTCACTGAGTCTGTCTCAGTGTAACAACACGGAAGAATTATGATGATAGTTTGAATTATTCATGGGTTCTCCTCGAACTACACATGCATTTTTAAAAAGCACCCTGCAGCATGTCCCAGCATAAAACCCTGCTCCTTCCTGCTGACTGTGGCTGAACTTGTATTTACCTTCTATCTCCCACTCCATACAAGGAACTGAGGAACACACACAGAGTGACAGGGGCACACACACCAGTTTGACCAGCTCTATGGATCCTGAATAGCTCCAGCTTAAATCACAATCTACAGCAGTTACAATTTAATTTAAAATTAAAATCTTACACAGAGAAGGAATACCTGTGTGTGTGTGTGTGTGTTCTTAAAGGAAATTCCACCAGCTTGTGGAAATGCTGCTCTGTCCCATTATGTAACTATTGGGCAACCTATGTGCACACAGCAGAGCAAGCCTCTTTCTCATTTGCATGAAGGGCTCTGCAATCCTTGGTAATTAATCTTGCTGATTAATTACCTGGTAACAGGACACTGATGAAATATGCTAGTTAAAAACACAAGAACTGGAACTTGCATCACTGGAATTATATCAAGACTGGCTTAAAACAACCTGGTAGCTTTGCTGCATTTCACCAGTTGTACCTACACGTGTAGCTTTGCAGACTTACCACTTGTCTGCATTTTCATCTTTTATATAACTGGAAGACTACAAGAGCAAGCTTCTCCTCTAAGGACCAGGATCTGTGACTTAAACTGCTAGTTAACAAACAGCTGAAGGTGGTCACAAATTAAAGAAGAGAGCAGTGTGACTGTAGTACTTCTCTAAAACAAAAAGAATGTGTGAAAAACTGCTCTGGAAGTAAAGCAAACCTTTCCCCCTCTCCCTGGCATCTCAACTGGAGAAAAAACTTCTGCAGTTAGGCCTCAATTATTTAGGAATAACTAGTTAGCAGGTACAGAGGGAGAAAGGCTTGTTAGCATCATTTCATGTAATAAAAGAAAGGTGACACAAACCTTGGATGCTGCATCAGGTTGTGAGATGCAAGTGACACCTCCCTAAGACACAGAACAAAACCATCCCTGTCCAGTACATTACTGTCCTAAGCAAACAGGAACACTGCAGGGTCAGCCACACCCTGCTGATCATAATCCCATTACAGCCACAGAGAAATGAGAGCAAACACATGGTGTTTACTAAAACCAAAGGCATAAGGATGTATATAAAATCCATAGCCTCGACTACTAACTCCTCACTTGCATTTTAAGTTTGTTTTGGGCTCTGATCAGGAATCAACTACACCAACCTGTATATGAAAATGGATTTTTTTTTTTTCTTTTTTTGGCAAAAGATTTAAAGGTTTCTGAGTCAAGGTGGTGGCATGTTATTCCTGTCAACAACTGCTACTCTGGAGGAGAAAAAGGTTGAAATGAAAGTCAAGAAGGAACCAAGCACAACGTTAACTTACACTGAAGTACAAGGAGTACGGGGTACACCCAAACCATAAAGAATGCAGAGCACAGCACTACACACCAGATTCACTGAAGATAAATGTCTTAAGATGCTTCACATAACACATCCTGTCTCACCACTGTCCTACTGTAATGCCCTGAGACAAACCCCAACAGTATGAAGCCTGAGGAAACCCAGCACAGGTCACAAATGCATACAAGCAACCAATTCTTGAATTTGCTTTATTTTTTTTTCTCTGCGTAAGGAACCCTGCACAGGCAATTCAAATTAAAACAAAATAAATACGTGAATATTCATGTAAAACTGTCCTTGCTAATGAACAATTATACACAATGTACACCTCTTCATGTTCACTGGGAGGGCTTACAAATGTACTATTCCCAACAAAAATGCACCAAAATGTCTCCATGCAAACTTATCAAAAGTGACCAAAAAAAGGAGGAAAAAAAAACTTACTGATCATACTTTTTTTGTCTTTTTTTTCCTTTTTTTTCTTTTCTTTTTTACAATCACAAAAAAATAAAAACATCTAATTCTTTGTTACATTTAGAGTAACTAAAACGTGGCCACTGTCTATTAACACCTGGTTTTATGCTCCTAAAACATCTATGGTTACTGTAAAATTATGTCAACAATGAATTGGACTTAGGGCACTATTTGTAGTAAAAGGAAGATGGTTTTGTTCACAGAATGTTAATAATCTGTGTCTGAGCCCTCTGCATTGTCCACGTTCCGGGAGAGCATATAATTGTCCATATCTATAGACCTGCAGTTATTGATTGCATAGCGCAAACGCTCTGCCATGATTAGTTGACTGGAGTAAGGTGGGAGCCTCAGTTGAAAGAAACAAGTCTGTGAGGTAGGCAAGCTGTCGTAAGGCTGTGGAAATGGATAAAAGGTGGGACACTGTTAAGTTGTGAATGAAGCAAAAGAACCAACACATCCATATTTCACTGCTCCCTCCATCCCTTGCCTCTATCATTCAGCATTTTCACGTTCTATCTCAAAATTCCTTTTAAGAACCAGACAAGCCTGCCTTGTTCACACTGCTTGTTTCATGCTTGAGGATGTGCAGAACTGCTGCATCACCTGCTCTGTCAGAAATTCAAACCCAACTCCTTGAAAAGCTGACTGCACTACACCAGGCAACATTCAAATTACAAACCACAGTGTGCCTTAACATGAACCAATTTGAGAGACACCCAGACAAAGATGACAGTCAAACCACTGCTTAGATATTGCCAAGTTGTTGACTCATGCAGTTCATAGAGAACGTGCTCTCACTGCACAAAACACCCCAAAGCAATGCCAAATTCATGCATCCTGTATGTAAGGCAATATACTGTAAACTCACTACAGTGGTGGTGGTTTTAAAACGTTATGAGTTCACCAGTGGTCATATGCTGCCACTTACACAGATTTAAAATTGTTTTTTTTAAAGAAGAGTGAAAATTATCAAATGAAAAAAGGGATTGGAACAGAAAATGACAAGTTACAACACAAGAAAGTTTGCTTCTTGTGCAAGAACTTGCCTCGACCTCCAATCCTATAACTATTGTAAATGCACAAAATGAGTTAAGATGGAATTCATGCATGTGTACTTCTACACAATTCAAATGTTTGGTTTTCATAGCTCAGAGCATATCCCATCCCACACTTTCCTCTGTAAATTTACACTTATGCAAACCTCTCTCCCCATGCCCAACCACAGATTATAGTAGACAGGAATTAAAAAAAAACCCACCCCAAACCCAGGATCTTACCCTATCAACCTTCATGATTTGGAATCGCTGAGAGATATCGGCTGTGTTGGCTGGCAACCGAGATCTTCCTGACACAAACCTCATGAAAAGGACTCTCTCCTCATTTGAGAATTCTCCCAGGGTATGCCAGAACCACTGTACCAGCTGATGCTGCTCATCAACTTCTCTGTATCGCACGACTTTCTTCAGGACTTCGACGGAGATTTCTGGCATTCCACAGACCATTTGCTCCAACTGCTTGGCAGTCAGAAGAGACAACAAAGGTACTGGAACGATCCAAGACATTCCTTCTCTTACAGCAGCCACCTATTGCCCAAAAAAGAAGAGACATTTGAAGTGCAACTGGCTTACCTCTGCCACTTACTGTACCATTCACATGCAAAATTAACATATATGGCTGAGAAATGGGGTGAAGAGAGTTACATCTGCCAAACACAAACTCCCACACATGCATCCCCTGTAAGGGCTGTACCCTTTCTAAAGACCCTGCAGAATTTTACTGGGATTTTTAATTGTAACTCCACACTAAAGAGCATGTTTTTGCTAATAGGCAATTCACACTTCTCAAAATATAGAATGAAGTATTTGTAGTTTCTATGCTAAAGCAGAAGATAAATAGTTTTAAGTTAAACAAATGTTTGTCACCAATATTTACTTGAGCTAGTCTCTATGCTGCTATGTCTAACCACCAGCATGCACAACTGCAGGTTATTTTCTCAGGTGGGGCTGACAGTTGCAGTGGGGCTACTCTGACAAAGACAAGTTCAAATTTCTAATGCTCTTCCATCAATTGAGAAATTTGTAAGAAAAACAGGACTAATTTAAAACAAAACCTCAAAACAGTTTGTGGGGGGAAAAGGCACCACGGGGACCAAGCTGAGATGCAGGAAGCCAAGCTTTTCTCATCCCCTAATAAACTGTAATGGGAACTCACATAAATCAAAGCCAATGTTGGCATTACCAATGGGGACAGGGCCACAAGGAGACTCTTACCTGACGGTCCATTTCATGGAGTCTGTACTCAATTGCCCTCTCCACATATTCTTTCCTGTTTGAAAAGGTAAGTGGGATACTGTTCCCTCCAGGGATTATGGGAACCATTTTACCATCAGCACTTTGGCCAACAAAAGAATCTAAAGGAATCATCTGTTAAGCAAAACAGGAAAAGTATGTTCAGCTTAAATCACTCTAGTGATCCAAGTTTAATATTTTACCATCAGTCACCTGGAACTGCAATAAGCTCCCAAACCATTCCAAATGCATATGAAGTGCTTGTTATCCCAGTAATGGATACAGTTAATTACATGAATACCAAAGTTCAGGTCAATCTGATGAAGTAACCAGCCTAAAATCTCCAACTTTCATGTCTTACCTCATGGAAATTTTCTTCGGTAATCCCACTGTCTTCAATGTGAAGAATGCTGTTGAGGGTCTGCACATAGAGCAGATCTACCTCCTCCAAATCCTCCAAGATGAGTGGGATACAACAAAGTTGCTTCCAGACCATTGGAGCCAAATGAAGATCTAATGGCTTTTTTGTACGAATAGCCACACCCATGAGAATGCCCAAGAACTTAAACTGCATCAGGTGTTCATCTAGACATGCTGAAGGGTTAAAGAGAAACCTGAAAGAGAATCAGTGAAAATAGTATCATTTCTATGCTATTTCTTGGGAAGTAAAAGACAAAACATTTCTGAGTGCAGCACAGTAACTGTCCACACAATTATCAGCCAGAGGTGTCCAAATAAGATGATCATTGTTATCTCTCGCTGTTAAAATAATGGAGGTCAAGATAGGCAGAACTCATCCTGACTACAAAGGCTGGCATTCCTGAATTCTGCCAGCAGCCACCCAGGAAGTTCATGTGAAAAACATGCCCTCTCCTCCACAATAAAGCAGCATCACCACCTGAAGGATATGCATACTAGATACATACAAATATACTAGAGACAACCATGAAGTCTGCTCATTTGGTGTAAGCCAGTTAATAGAATATTTTAATTTTTACCCACTAACACCTGCAATAAAAGCAAATCCTGGACAACTCACCTATCCCTGTTGTAGCCTACTTCAGCTGTAGCATTTGGGGAAGGAATAAGCAGGTCTACTATTCCAGTTTCCAGTTCCTTAAAAATCAACAACAAAAAAGCCTTCTTAGACACAGGGGTAACAAAGCTATTACAGAACTATTGTGACATTCTAGCATTACAAGACAATATTCCATTACAGTGATGATTATCTCTTACAAATTAATGTGAAACATTTAAGAGAAAGTAAACACAGTAGGGATGATTTTTAGTAATAAAATAAAAACATGTATATTGCAAGACCTGCCCTTAGGTCAGACTACAGTGGTTATTTTACTGTGGCTGCTCTGTGATACATTCCTGGTACCTGTTTCAGAAATAACCAGGAGCCATGAGCTATACACCCTACTGGTGCAGCTTTTTCAAGAAGCAAAAACAAAGCAAATTTTTCAGTGAGTTCTGTTCTGAACCCTCACCACACCTCCTATTCAATGTAAACTGTCTAGGAAAGAATCCAAAAAGTATGCCTCAAGTGAATCAACCCTACTCTAGTCTTGCAGGCTTCAGAAATTCCATTAATAAATGGAGTTCTTCAGTTTTTTCCATCCTGTATCCTAACTCTAACTCCAGTGCCAGCTCCAGCACTATCCATAGCTGTTGCCCTGTGGCAGACTAAGCACTAATTATCCTCACTAATCCTCATTCTTTGGGTTTTGAGCCTCCTGGCAGATTAAAGAACAACCAAACTTCTCCAGCCAGCACTTCAGTTTCCAGGTGAATCTAAAAAGATGGCTATATTGACAATAGCAACAATATCCTGACTACAGACAGGCAAAAATGTGCACTTTCTGCTACTGATCTCCTTTCCAGCACTGAACCTGAGAGGTGACACGTATGAGAAACACCTGCTGAAGTGTTTCTGTATTGTATGCATGGAATGTATTGTAATCACAGAATACAGTACCTACAACTTCTCTTATGGAAGGTATCAGCTAGAATATGGGGCTGCAAAATGCTCCCATAACATGTAGGGGCCACCTCAGAATTCCAAAGGCCTTACTGTAACAGTAGTTATAGTATGGCCTTCTGGCATCTCCTTGCCACAGTCTAGGAAGATTTCTTTATCCTCAGAGACATCCCTAAGTAGGCAGCTCTAGTGGCGTAGCTCAGGACTAAAGAACAACTATTTGCTAGGCTGCAAAAAGGAAATTTGAATATTGCTAAAAGACATCAGGGTTAACAAAAACTCTGCTCAGGCATTTTGAACTAACAGACTTCTCATACCTGACACATTTCTGTAATGGTGTCATCAAACACTCCACCTGCATCGTCAGCTCCTTCTCCCACCAGTTTCACTTTCCAGGCACGGGAAGGCAGGCGAAGGTCGGATGCATTCAGCTTTACCACTTGTCTTGCTATCTGCACAAAAATGGGCTTGCATTTCCGACCTCTTTCAAAAAGGGAAAAAAAAAAGACACAGTCATACAAAGTAACTCATAAACACCTAAAGGCTAGTGGAGTTGTTTGATTAACAAAGCTGTACAGAGAGGGCTCAGTATGCCAACACTATGGAAAAGGTATGAATATTGGAATTTGTTTGAGGTCTAATGCAATGCCTGTGAGAACAATACTGACCTGGTTGATATCCTTTTCACCGTGATCTGGGGCCCATAGTTTTTCCCCTGAACCATGGTTTTTCCTATAGAGCGTACCATGGGGAGCGTGTACACTCGTGGTGCTAGCAAGGGCCTCAGCTGTCCTTGAACTATGCCCCATGTCCCAGCATTGTAATGAGATGTACTGTTCTGCAATAAAGTGGTATGAGAAGAAATGCATCAATAAAGGATAACAATTCCAGTCTTTACAGAATAAAACCCCTCCTGATAACCACTAGCACTTGTATGTTTCAGGAAACAGACAGGTTAGCACTTTTTGGTTTTAGTTTTGAGGCTAGTAAGCTTTTGGAAACAGAAACACTGACACATCAATGTTTGTATAAGTGAAAATATGTAACAGTATTTTGCCAAAGTCTGGGTTAATCTGGATTTTTTATTTACTACCAAAAAACTGTAGAACCTGTTAGTAAGATCCATCTTGATCTGGTCAGAAACTCTCCAGCAACACAGCATAACTCAAGACAGCTAAACTGGTTTTCTTTATTTCACATGGGATTTTACCTGGTTATTGGGACTGAGGTTAAGCAATCTCCATGAAGAGTACATGAGGTCAGAAAAATGGTACAGCAGTCTCAGCCTTGCTCTTACTGTATGAATGCTCACTTCTTTCAGTGCCCCATACTGCGGTGGAATGGCATCAGGTAAACCCAGCTGTAAAGGCACTGAAACACCTACCACAGAAAAAGGGAAAAAGCATTACTTTACAAAGGGTGGCTGTCCTGCTTCTGGCTGGCATGGAGCTGATTTGCTGTGCAGTGGCTTATGTGGTGCTCAGCTGCCTACTGGAGTTCAATCACGACAGCAGCAAAATAAAGAGACTATAAAACAAATAAGAAATAGAAAACAAAACTTTGTCCTAAATGTTCAGAAGCTCTCGTTGCGCTCATTCCCCAGGGAACACAAAATCTAAATCAAATGAGCACATCCACAATCTCAGGTCTTTACCTGGAGCTCTGGGTGGCACAGGTGGAGCTGTCCAGGCAGCACTGTGGCAGCGTCCTGCTGAAATCTGCCGAACATTCTTCCCTTGCAGGACTGTTATTAGGGTCGGTTCTCTGACGTGGTTGGTATGGCCCAGTCCAAGCTGACAATTTATAACAGATGTAAAAGTGACAAAGAAGAATCAACAACTGTGATGATACCTCTAAAACTGCCTAAGCAAAAATTCAGAGCAAATGATAAAAAAATGGTATTAATCTACAGCTTATTTTGGGATAAAAAGTCAGGTACCATACATATCTTTTATTATGCTAGCACTTAACTTCTATTTTTGACAGAATATTGCATCCATACTCAATAGGAGCAGCAGATCTAGGTGTCAAAGAGACCTTCAGACAGCTAGAGATTTTTTGCAAGCTCTTCTGCAGACTGGGGAACTAATCTATGCTGCTAAGTCATCTATGCTGCAGTCTTTCTCCTGCACAGTCAACATAGCTCTTACAAAGTAAGCACCCTATAAGAAAACCCAGAAAAAGAGGTCAGAAATTATTCTAAACAACTTGCTCACCAACCCTTCTCAAACACCTTTTCTCCTGAAAAAACAGAAGATGAACTTTGCCCAAACTCCCAGAAACACCAACAGCCAATATATCAAGAGGCTCTTTCCTATACTTGTAGCATGCAAAACTGTCAAAAAGCTGAAGTCTTTTCAAAAATTTGAGTTATACATGGGGTGAGGGAAGGAAATGGACTTTTAAAGCCAAGTTCCAAAGAAGAGAGAGAATTTCTTATTTACTATTTTTGTTTTCCTGACTTCAAAAAACTACTCTGCAAAAAAATTTCTATTTTTTTCATGAAAAGCATCTAAAGAGTTCATAGATCTGACTGACACCAACCACAAATGTTATGATATTGAAACAACTGATGATGGCTCAAGAGTCAGATAAAAATTTGCAATTTAAAAAAAAAAGCTTGGATTAGAATAATTTGGGCAGAATGCTTTCAGTGCTTTCCCAAACTACAGCCATGTAAGTGTTGGAAATAAAAAAGAGAACAATGGAAATGCCTAAGAGAACAAAAATAAAAGCTTTCTTTACCACCAAAATAAAGATACACCAACCACATCTGCCTTATAAAGGTTAAAAATAAACAGGGAATAGTACAGACCTGCCCTTCAGAGTTGCTACCCCAAGCATATACATCCCCTGTAGATGACAAAGCCAGGGTATGCTCTGCTCCTACTGCTATGTCTTCAATGAAGATTCCTGACAGCACTGGAACTTGTTGGGGTCTGTTGTGATTTCGAGCTCGACCTTCTGGCAAACCTATCAGGCGATCTAAAATTGGAAGCACATGTCTGTTTATGTAAAGAGCATTAAATGGGTAATTTTACTTGCAGGTAGAAGTCAGGGAGGGACAAAACACAATGGGACACCAGTGCAATTGGTTATGGAGAAATCTAGTGTTTGTTTCCTATAAAACAGCACTTCCTACAGTGCTCACTAATATTGCTGAAGCTGTTATTTTCTGAAACAAGATCAAATTCTATTAAAACAAGACTTCCAGATCTAAACATATGGTTTTACGCTACATATGAATTAACTGACTTGAAAAGTTTAAACACAATTCAGTGCACTTGGAAATTTCCATGACCACATTTTTAAACAACTTTGTATAATAAAGCATATGTCCACACAAGTAAACTTTTCAGTAACCCAATGTTTTTGGACATGGGAATTTCAATGAAGTTTTAGGAAAGCACTCTTCAACAAGTCAGTTACTAAACTGAAAGGCCATCCTGAGATCAAACTAGACAGAGCTACCAGCCTGGATTTTATGAAGACTGCATTGTTGAAGTTCCAAGATTCAGATTAGGTCAGCAGCATTAGGTCAGTCTTATGCATATTCTTCCTCTCCACTTGCAATACACACAAACCTATAGAGGGAAAGGTCCAAATACCAGATTGTCCTACCTTGTCCAAAAGTATATACATGACCATCTTTTGTCAGTGCAACAGAGAATTGGGTTCCACAGGCAACTTTTTTTATTCCAATTCCACAAAGAATATCCACTTTCTAAAGGGTAAATTAAAGGAAAAAGAGCTATGGTATTAAGAGGATATAAACAGAAAGCAAACATGAATTCAATCCGTAACTCCTGCTTCCAAAAAGAAATTTTACAGTTCCCACTGTACAATGAATAAGTTGTAGGATTACTCTAATTAATGCTTTTAAATTAATATAGGAAACCGAGGCACGGTTTTCTCTTTTTTCTTTCATGGAACTAACACCTTATTCAATGTACAATGACTCAAAATACCTTTTATTTACTAGGAGTGAGTAGGGAGTGGCATGGGAGGAAGTAGATGAATGTGTAAACAACCTTCCCCCCAAATTCCAAAGTAAGAAAGGTCTCTTCTTTAACCTAATCCTCAGTTTGTCACTATTTGTATTGCCACTGAGATAAGGTCACTACTACTCATCTGAAATCCTTCAAAGTATCAGGCTCAGCATAATGTATATCAGAATTATTCACACTAGGTTGTATTAGAACAGTACAGTGGATGGAATTTATAGTTTAACTTCTGAAAATTACACTTTGAACACTGTGTAACACATTTAACAACACTGAAAAATTATGCAAATAATAATTTCTCCCTGAGTTCTAACCTGTGGTGAGGATTTTGCAGTGGAATTTCCCAAACCAAGTTTTCCATAATCTCCATCTCCAAAAGCCCAGACCATTGAGCCATCTGCTGACACAGCCACAGTGTGATTGAGTCCACAGGCCACCTGGGTGAGAGAAATATGTTATTATCACAGTTTTTTGCTAACTTACTACTAACTCAAACACCCCAATTACCCTTAAGAAAAATTGCATTTGAAAAGTATCCTTTTAAAACCATTCAAACCTTCACTGCTTATTACAGTGTTTCAAAGACATTTAGAATCACAGTACTATTTTTTAAAGTATTTGCTTCCTCTCAGTTCCTAGAACCAAATGATAGTATTATGCCACACAGGCTCATTGTTTAAGAATATAAAATTGCTCACTAATTCATGTTTAAAAATACCTAAATCTGGAAATGTTAAAGTGTGAAAAACAAGGGCAGTTTTGCAGAAAAAGGATGGAAAGAGTCAGGAAAGTAATTATTAAAAAAATTACACATAGGCAAATTCTGCCATCATAATCAAAATAAAAGCCAAGGTTAAGAAAAGCAGAACACTTAAGTATGCTGAAAACATCAGCTTTAAACGAAGACACATTGCTAGTTTTAGATAAACCATGCCTGTCCAATCTGGTAACCTTCCAGCGCCGTCACTCGTTCGGGAAGTTTCTTATTGGAAGTATTTCCAAGCCCTAATCGACCGTAATCACCGTTCCCAAATGTAAAAAGTTTGCCATCTGCTGTCACCACAGCTGAGTGTTTGAAGCCACAAGACATCTGGAAGCAAAATAAACATAATTTTTAGACACATTTTAAATTTTGGGAGGAAAATTGTATTAGCTATTACATGCAAACATGCAGTATTTTTTCTTCCCTTAAACTATACTCAGTTTATAAAGAGCTAAAATACAGACATTTCAGTATTTATGATCTCTCTGATGACTCTCTCATTCTTCTCAATGATAATGTCGATGACAGCTGGATATTTGCATGAAGAAAGGCTTTCAGGTCTTTCATTTACTTATTTTCACCAACTACTGCTTTCTGCAAGCAGATTGCTTTTGGGTACAAATATTTTATATTTTTACACAGAAACCTCCAGTCAAAGCCAAATATGGTTTTGTGTATTGTTATAATGAACACTTAGTACTTAAGAGGAAGTCCCTAGTTTTGTAGGTCAAAGTCACCTGACAAGGACCAAGGGAAACTTCTAAATCATGTCTGTATTTCGACAGCCTTTTGATCATCCCTCTCTTCCATGCTCTAATTTTTAGTCTTCTCCAGTCACAACTGTCAATTAACATCGTGCATCAACAACGAGCTCTGTGATATCAACACCCTTCAACTGGAAATTAACAACTTGGTTCCTAATGCTCAGAGAACTCCAAAGCTGCCTGTTTTCATTCACCATATGAATTCAAACTGTCCAGACTGCCAGTGGTTCTGGAACATCCCTAGCACTAGGTTACCACGCCTGAAGTTTGTAGGAGACAAAAAGTATTTTGGAACCTGCACCACTTCTTCTCCTTGCAGAGCCTCTATTTGTCTAGGCCTGCGCTGTCTGTCGCTGTTCCCATGTCCCAGTTTGCCATAATCTCCATCTCCCCAGCTAAAGACCTCCCCACTTTCTGTCAAAGCCATGGAATGTCCATCAGATCCACACGAAGTCACCAGCTGGGTTACAACAAAGCCTGTTAAATTAAAACGAGAAAACAAAGTTTGGAATAAATTACAATAAACTCTTAACATCCATGTACCACTTCTTTAACAACTGTACCTTGCAGAGCTGAAATGACTGTTAACACATGGAGGTCATCAGAATTTCCTTGTCCCAGTCGCCCATAGCTCCCTTCTCCACAAGCCAGAACTGTGCCGTTAGCTTGAATGACGAAAGTACAATTCTGACCACAAACAACCTAGTTCAGAAAGACACAAAGGACTTTTAAAGATTTTTGTGTTAGAGGCAGCAATACCTGCACTACAATCTCCTTTCATTTTTTTTTTCCTTGTAATTATATCAAGACAACACTTTTTTCACACTGCAAATACCTCTGTGACAACCCTGTTAACACAACTCATCCCATGGTTAATGGATTCTGTTACCCCACCACTTCATATTAAAAATTACTCCACTGAAACTTGCTATTAGTTTTGGCAAACCTTCCAGTGAGAGAAATCACAATACACTCCCTTACCTGAGATTTAGTTTTCACATTCCCATCCTGAATGTCAGTGTTATTTCAGAAAACAAAACTGGCACAAGCGTTATGTTAAAGCTGTGCAGGTATTTTTCAAATCATGTTTATTTTTGTTTTGCCAGATTTCAATGGGTTCTTGGTTTGAATTTGTCAAATAATTAAAGACTTGCTCTAAGTGACAATACACATTTTGGGGGTACTTTAAAGTGAATTCAAACAACAAATAGAAAAGATGTTTGCAGAAGTTTTGACAAACAATACAGAGTAAATCGTTAAATCCTGACTGTTTTTAAGCAATCACCTGCTGAGCCTGAGAGAATGAAGGTGCTGCTACTGGTATCATGACATTTCTACCAGCCTCTGCTAACTGTCCATGTCTTCCTGCTCCCCAGAGGTACACGTCACATTTGCCTCCCAAGTGCCAATCCTAGGGAACAGCGTGAAAGAACGCTTTAGAACAAGAGTACTTTCAATTGCTTATGACGTTTAAGAATAGTAAAAAAAACCCCAAACCACCAATTTTACTAACCTCTGGCCTTGATGTTGCCCAAGACATTATCTGTTCATCCATACCATTGATCCATTTACTGTTATCCTGCACAACAACAGCCACAGTTACCACATTCAGTCCAAGGGATGCACATTATTTTTCTGCAGTACATATCTCCCTGTCTAGCTAAGAACAGTACTGACATTCAAATTATTCTAAATGGTACAGCAATAAGAATGAAAGTGTGGATTCAAATACTTTATTTTCATCCACAGGCCAAATTTATTTCCTTACTACACCTATCTATCAATGACACTGTTATCCATGACTTGCAATCCAAATCAAAAGAAAAACAAACAAAATTCATGAGGAAGTAATCTTTTCCTATTTACTGATGCTTAGGGCTTTTTGAAGTTTTAATTGCACACACTGGCTTAAAATGTTATAAGCTTGCTGATAAAAAATTCTTAATCCAAAATTTCTGTTTTGGTTTACATATCATAACAAGTCATAAAACCAATTGACACTAGTAAAATAATTTGGTGTAGAAATATGCCAATAAGTTACTCTAAAAAACAGCATTGTAAAGTTCTACATTTCTTGCTCCTACCACATAAAAAAATTACTGGCACAGTTCTGGTTACTTTGGTTTAGTTTTTAATATGCCACTGACTTGCACTCATTACACAAATAAAGAGCAATCTTTCCAGTATATTCTAAACAGCTAATTAAAAAATAAAATTACACTTATTGCTGGTGCTTACATTAATGAATAGAAACCTTTACACTTCAGAGATGTTAACAGCATCATACCATGCACTCAACAACATGCTTCACTGCTGAGACAATACAGCACATTTTACCATTAGGAGAGTAAGCTCATCCTCTGGAACAGGCTCCAGGTCTGGAACAGTAAAGGATTCTGGGAACTGAGCTCCCTTGGCCAGAGCTTCAGCAGCTTTTATGGTAGTAGAGAAACACTCCAGCCAGGCCCATTCTGTGGGATTCCAGGCTGAAGGATCAGGGAGACAGTTCTGGTGATGAGGTGGTACTGGGGGATTGCACAAGAGCTGGTCCAGGTGAAGGCCCACAGCGAGTGATGCCAAGCACTGCATGTAAGGACTGTGAACCAGCTGGTCTCCACAAACAACATGGGGCTAAAGGTGAGGGGAGAGAAATTGAACACAAAGTTAGAAATGGGAGCCCTTCAAAGCTAGTCCCGTAGAACAACACTTTTCCTCCATGCTTAACCGAAGTTTTTCTAATATTTTAAATAGTCTCAAATTAGGAGACTACTAGCTTTAAGAACACTGAAAGATATTTGCAGCCATAGGAAAGTCTTCAGGGTTCTCTGTGGTGAAAGACTGCAACCAGCTGAGATTCAAACAGTGATCTTGCATCAGACATGAATTTCCAATGTTTGCATCAGCTCTTCTTACCTTCTCATAAGCATACTGCTCCTGCAGCATTATTGGCAAACGCTCCAAGAAAGCTCGCATGCAAGGAGCCATATTCAGTCCCAAAACTCCTTGCTGTTTCAGTGCAGTCCTACACGTTGCAAGGACGTGATTGGAAGATATCCATTCCAATGTACAGTTCACTACCAACACATCCTGTTTAATGACAGTCACAAGACACACCAGAAATTACAAAGTCATAAAGCAGGATTACTTAGCTCCACTGATTTATCACCAATTATCTTAATTCCAGAGGGGTCAGAACACACACCAGCTTGAATATTTTTGTCTCTGTTGGTGAATAACCTGCTGACAAATGCTATGGAGTAGCCATCTCCATTTGCCACTTCCTCACATTCCCATGGCAACACTATGATTATCACTCCAAGGAAGAATGCAAATGTGGCAGTAAGCAGCATTCTGCCTATTTCCTTTGTCCTTTTACAGCTGCTGCCATTAAACAGAGAAGCTGATGTAACTGGTGTGCAGCTGGTTTAACTGGTGTGCAGCACCCTTTATAACCACTGGCTCAGAAGGATTCCACTCGCCTCCCCTCCCCAGTTAAACATGTGAAACTCTTAAAAAACCCCAGTCTTTTTAGGGGTGTCTTGAAAATATAACAGAGTTAGACAGATATTTTAATATGTGTATTTCTTAAAAAAAAAAAAAAAAGAAAAAAAAGAAAAATAGACAAACGGCATTTTCTTTTAGTAAAAAATCTGAAAGAATGTTACTTTAATACATAGCATCACCTTTGATCTGTTAGAGCAAGCAGCTACTCCAACTTCAGGTATCCATACTGCAGCCTGAATAGCTCCAGAGCCTATGACAACACTCTGCAATACTGAGCCATCCTAAGGAAAGAAGTGGGTTGTGTCAGTGCACATACACAGCTAACTGTTTAAATGCACACAATCACACTCCTAAGGGATGACACCCTCCCAAGCCACTAAATAACTATTAAAAATTGAAAGGTTTATACTAACAGCAAAAAAAAAAAAAAAAAAAAGGCAAGCTAGTCTGATGCCTTCACCATGTTAGATACTCAGACTAAAATAAGAATCATGCCATGTCCAGATGATCTTACCCGTAAAGACCAAATATTCATGAGACCACCAAGTCCACCAGACACCAGTGCCAGTCCATCGGGACTGAAGGCAACAGTCCGAACAGGAGTGATGTGTCCTCTCAGCTGGAACACACACTTCACTTCCCCTGCTTTTCTGTATCCATCCTGCAAATTATTGCATAGTTATGGAACAATGAGCACAGAGAATGGAATAGCATAACAGCTGCTGTATTCTGCAATAAATACCAGCCACCTGTAGAGATGGGGTAATACCCACAAGATAATGAAGACCAGTACTATGATAATATTTTATAAATATTGTCACATTATCATATTTTCTCCCTTTAAAAAATGCCATAAACATTAAAGACCACATTACAAGTTACGTGGGTGAAATTAATCTTAATTTTACCTAGAAAAGATTTAAAACTCCTTTTAAGTTTTAGCAAAAAATTATCAACTTAAACCAAAAATGAAAACAGATCAAAAGATAAACTTTAGCCAAATAAAATTAATTTAAACCTGTGATTTTTCATTTCCTGTTCTGAAGACACCTATGCATATACAAAAGCAACATAAACTTTTTTCAGCACATCTTCTCTCAGGAAGCACTGAGATTTGAGTAACTTGCTCACATTCTTCTCCTCTCCTAATTTCAGAATGAGCAAAGAGAAGTTCTCAAACACTAAGTTTACTCCTTTTACCTTGGCACTTGTTTCTCGGTCCCACCATCCTTCTGAGCAAGCTGAGCTGGACTGCAATGCGATGACTATGTCCTGAGGAACAGTCCAGACACACACTAAACCATTGTGGCATCCTCTACAGGAGGTCAGGATGAATTAGAAAAACAAGATGAAGGTATTAGCCAACAAAATAGCAGTGGTCTGGTATTAACTTAAAATATCAGTAGTCTTTACCACCTATACAACTATATTGTATCAATTAATCTAAGGCAGAAAGGCAAGCTCCCAGTGCATAAATGCATTTTCTCCTATTCCCTGCACCCTGTAGTTTTTCTGTTTTTACTAACAACATACTCTCGTAAAAAATACTTGAATGAAAGAAAAAAATTTCAAGCAGGATCACCACACACAGGTCTCCTGGCATGAAGAAAACAGCTGCTAACATGACTAGACCCACTCTTTCCATTCATATTCTGAAGCCTTAAGGATCTCATGACAACTGGCTTGATGAATTAATGCCATTTTTTTAAAAAAAAGACAAAATTGTTCTTTGCTCTGGACACTAAAAACTGGTAGGAGGTATAGAAACAATAAACCAGATGACATACGTAGCTAGTAAAAGCTGGAGTTTGGGTCCTTTCCCTGGAAGAGCACACCAGGCAATGGCATTCACAAGAGCTGGATGGGACAGCGAATGCAGACGTCGCCAACATCCTCCCATATATCCCCAGAGTTTCACTGTTTCTTCTTTGGCACACGTCAGGAGTATCTTCCCAGTGGGATCCCACTTCATACTGACAATCATATCCTATTGGGTTTTAAAAAAATAAAAGTTGGTATGAAGTAACACAGTGAGAACAGAGAAAATTTAACACTCAGACCTACTGCAATGTTTGACTGTTAATAACAAGGAACATTTTATTCTCATCATTACAGAGACAGCGAGTTGCAATTATGAAATCAAAAGGACACTTTTCAGAATTATCAAATTAAAGTAAATTCCTAGGTTCCTGAGAGAAACTAAAGGGAAAGCATAAAAAAGCCAGTTCTCCATTCATTGCACACCATTCTGGATTATTTTTTTTTCCCAAAGAAGTAGATAATTTTTCCTTTTGTTGTTTCCTTTTGTTTTTTATATTATGAAATTGTAGTACCTTACTGGTACCTGGTTCCATACACCACATTAGGCAATGGGGCAAATGTAGCACTGAGTCCAATTAAGGCAGGAAAGGAGAACAGCCCATAGTGGAAAAGGCAAGTATAGTTTTGTTGTCACAGCAGGCTCACTCCTGTGACCACCATGCTTCAAATACCAAGACCAGTTCATGGAAGCACTCAAGATGCTTTGATTACACATACATTTGAGGAATTCTCCTCTTAGCCTAGAAAATCATTTATGGACTTATTATTACACACTAGCCAAGTGAAGAATCTAAACCTTTGAGGCTGCAAAGAAAAAAATTTTTTGCTTTGCACAGGAACTTAAGCTTTGAAAAAACATACAAGGTCACCAAAATTAAAATTTATTAGGACAAATTAAAAATTTATTAGGACAATTTATTATTAACAAATTAAAATCACTACAGTCTTTTAAATCCTGACACACATAGCTGTGTCAATACACTTCTGTCGCTGCACTTCACAACCTCCAATACCAAAAAAAGGCCATAAAATTTTTCCTTTTTAAAAAAAAATTCAGTGGACTATTCCTTTAAAATGCATTGTGTTTAATGCACACATCAGAAATATGCATGTGTTCTTAAAATAATCTACACTTGATTTTATAAATAGCTTTCAAGTAGAGAAAATAGCTGGAACAGACCTTTACCTACCAAAATGATACATTAGTTTTAAAAAGACTAACTCTACCTTATGTGCATCAACTACAACAATTCCTCCTTTTTCAAGTGGCTCCTTTGTTCCTATTAGCAGCTTTCCATCTGAATAGCCAACTGCAAATGGTCTGTCTTCACTGAACCAGGCAAGGGCTGTGACAGACACTAGGGAAACAGACAACACAAGAATTAATTACACTAAATTGAACTTCACTCCTGCCAAAGAGGTTTTTTTGCAGTGCATTTGTCTAAAATATGAAGTGCATGACAACTTCCCCCACCAACAAAGTAACTTAACATATTTTTTGGTCTGAAAATTTTCTTGAATTTGTATGGTAAAGATAAAACTGAGTGCCACTGTAATGACAGCTGTTGAGCTTATTTTGTAATATTTTTTTTCATTCTTTTTATTAAAGTAACTGAATTTATGTTCCTGACATGGTGAAAAGAACTATGCAAGGGGAAAGGAAATTAGTAGACTGATTCCTATACACATATCTGAGATAGGGATGCTTCTATGAAAAGCACTGAAAACAACTGGAGCTTTTCTTAGCACGTAGATATGGCCACACTTGATTCAGGTAAAATATCAGAAGTCATATGCCATGAATAATAATAAAAAAATTGAGATTATATACTTGCTTAATTAAAAAAAAAAGGGGGGTGGGGGAATTCATAATTTTAATTTCTACTTGCATACTGATACAGTCACCTACCATCCTTTCTGTAGCAGTGTTCCAGTTCTAGTCGGTGCATGGTTGAAATATCTACAACTTCAATCAGACCAAGAGATCCATCCATACGACCAATTAACAGTAATTCTGGAGCATCTCCTGTCCAGGCTGTAGCTGGCCCTTCTTCTGGCCAAGCGAGCGCTGACACCCAGTGAGGCTGAAGATCTAATAATCCTTTTCCTCCTAGGAACCCAAGAAGTCTTTTTAAACTACTTCATCCTCATAAAGAAAACAACAAAAATACTTCCCATGGGAAAATATCAAGAGATCCTATTTAGAGCTAGGACATACTGCAAAGTCATGTAAGTTTCAAGCCCATGAAGCAATGGTCCATTAATCCATGCAGACACAAACTCTAGCTAACAAATCTCGATGATCAGTCAAGTTACATAGTTTTGGTATGGAAGGAAGCTAAACTCTTCAGTACTTTTCTTGTCTATTCAAATGGGGAGCGTAACTGGGGATTTTCAAACCAACAGAATGAAATTTCAGAGATCACAAATCACAAAGTGATTAATTCTTCCTCTCAAAGAAGTTCTAAAGGTATTATGCTGGATTAGTCAACTGCAGCACAAATGACACCAAAACCATAAGATAATCCACTTAAAGATGCTTGCCAACTGAACCATGGAATTGCAAAGAGCCTTTCCTGGATCAGGTTCAGTCCTTTTATCACAATGCAATCCCATAAATCTAATTCATTTTAGAGTATTACTTCCTCAGTTGTCATGCCTCCTTATAAAATATGAGATCACAACCTTTTGAACATTACAAACTTTCTTGAAGTTATTCATGGCAAATTTATCTGCATTCTTCTTGTGTCAACACTATCCAATTGCTTACAGAGCTGCTTTTTCTCCCTGGGCTTCTCCTACAGTCTATCTTCCTAATGTATTTATTTATAAGCTTCCTCCTCTAAGACTCTATTGTTCAAATAAATAAACCAAGCTCACTCATTCTACTCTCATTAGAAGACACTCCATCTGGCTGATCAGTCTAACAATCCTTCCCTCCTTCTGTTTCAGTCCATTTTTGCAGCACACACAATTAAATACTTGGGTAAGCAAATATTCCACAACATAGCAGCTTCCCTAGAAATACATTCTACCCTACAGTGTCACAGGGAGCTAAGAGCATACCATTGACTTGCCAGATGTTCACCATCTTTTCTGTAGCTCCAGCCAGGTACTTGCCACTGATGCTCCAACAGACAAGAGACAAACTAAGGTCACTGGGTGATCCCAGACTTTCTTCGGAGTCACCTTCTCTAAAATAGAATAGAACATGCCATTAAAAAAGGGCATTTCCTTTAAGAAAACAGAATAATGAAATGTCTGAGTTAAAATCTGGAGTCCTCCTGCCATCACTGAAGATTTACACAGTCATGTTTTCCACTCATAGTTCTGTATTCTGTTTCAAACCACTTCAGATTACAGAATGAGATACCAGAACCTTTCAGTTCACCACTGTTTCTTCATTCTCCTGAGTTAAACTCACCTAAGCTGACCTGAAGAATTAGATTCTGATCTTTTTCTTTCTTCTTTGTATCTTTTCAATGTGTCCAAAAATATTATTTCCCAGACACTTTAATGAAGAAGAATTACACTCGATTCCTGAATCCCAGAAGTCACAAATTCTTTTTTCACCCTTGACTCAAACCACCACACTTGGAACTGTCCACTGGAACCCACTGAATGGGTATTATTTTTTTTTTTTTTCATATGGCAGTCCCTTACAGTTTTTGTATTACCCATTTCTCATTATATGAATTAAGAATATTTTTTAACAGCTTTACCAGGATCTCTTTGTAGTGACTCTTCTCAGCTTGATTTAAGTTCTGTTTTCAGTTTTAACCTATTTAATCTATTCTGCATGCCATAAACACAGCGACAGTCCCGGAGGAAAAATGAAAGTGTGTGCAGGAGATACTGCAGGGTTGGCTCTACACATTATCTTGCACAGTTACAGCTTCTATTAAACATCTGACTGCTATAAAAAGTCAACTTACAGCTTGTTGAGCACACAGGTTTGTTGCAAGGAATACTGCTTCTTTGTAACATTCCACACTCTTATGGTGGCATCATTTCCACTAGTTGCCAAAAGTCCTTTTTTGTTGCACCAAACACATGTTATGACCTACAAACACCAAAGCAATCATGGCAAAACTGGAATTTAAACCTAAAGCTCTAGGTGTGTTTGTTCACTAATATTTAGCACATTAACCAATGGGACAGAGCATTAAATACATGATTGAAATACACTGTAACAATCAAACAAGACATATTTTTCCACTTTTACAGCATTCTGTGCTGTAGTTAAGCATGCTTTACAAGGATGCTCCACTTTGTTCACACCCATGCTCCACAGCCCACTGTTGCACAGAATACTGGACAAAGACGTTAACTACTATGGCAGAAAAATTAATGCTAATTAAGATCTGTCTAATAAAAGATTTAGGGTGATTCTGCTGACTCAATGTACTCTGAGAACACTCTCAGATCCCCTTTAATTGAAGCATCAAAGAAGCTGAGCACTTTTCAGCATCAGAAGTGCCCTCAACCAATAACTTACTTTATCACCAAAAAATTATTTCTTGTGGGAAGTCATTTCAGTCCGTGGATTTGAAAACTAACAGTATTTTACTTTTCCTGTATTCTACAAAGGAGAGCATCGAAATTCATGCAGTTCTGGGAGAAATCATGCTTACTCTGTTCTGATGAGCCTCTAATTTTATGAAGGAGCATTTTCGTAAGTCTCCCCCCATATCAGCGAGGGTCTGAGGAGTAGTTTGATTATCTCGATCGTGTGCTGCAAGAGTTCTCACCAGCTGCTGAGCAGCCCACTGCCTGTGTTGTGAAGATAACCTCGAGGAGAGGCAGCAAGCTGCCAGGGCATTAGCCAGCTCCAGAGGGCCTACAGCAGAAGGATCATAGGAAGGATGGGCATACAAATGGGCAATTAAACCTGCTTAAACAAAACAGTGAGATGATGCCTAGATGAGTACCACACAGAATTACACAAACAAACACAGAATTAGCCATAATTTCCAGAAAAAAAGAGATTAACAAACATCTTACACAAACATTACAATCGTGTTAACTACTAAACCCCCTCTAAAATTTCATAAAACCCCCTTATGAATAGATTTACAAACAGTCTTGTTCCCACCACATGGAAAATGGTGGTTCAAAGAGCAAGGCTAAACAGGAAAATGCCTCTTTTGACAGAGCTAAGCTGCTGTCCCTCCTATCATTCCCCCCCTTTAACACAGCAACAGCCTGCTGCAGAGGCAGAGCAGTTGCTTTTTGGTTCCCCAAGCTCTCAGAGCAGAGGCAGCACAACCTTCTGCATCAGAGCACTGACAGGAGGCAACTCTTATTCCCCTTTATTTCATTAGGGAGCACAACTGAGGCTCAATATCTCAGCTATGGGCTTTGACTACACACACATTCACATCTTTTTTAAAGTGGCAAGAGATGCAACTATGTAATAAAATCACATTTCTAAGCAAAATGTGTGCAAGATTACTTTGATTAAAACAAGTTTCATACATTTGTGAGTATATTTATTTATAAATTATTCTACAAAGTCTCTCCTTAAATATAGATTATGAAATGAAGATTTAATAATTAAGGTTTAGAAACAAAACTACATCATACCTTTCTTTTCAATTTCTGCTTTATCATAATTTGGCCTCAGTTTGGCCCCTTTGTCTGCCAACAATGCTACAAGTGCTTGAGTAACCACAAAATTTGGAGATGTGACAAGTTTGTTTTCTTCTGCAATTCCTCTTAAAAAACTTGGCAAAAATTTTCGCTGAATTGGATCATCAACTGTTGTCAAGTTTACACCAGTTGCTGCAGAAATCAAATTCTGAAAATAAATGAATGAACAAATAACTAACCAGAACAAACAGAAAAATCAATTTGGGAGAACATTTTTAGTTGAACAAATATTTTTTTTTTTTTTTTTTTTTCAGAAATCATCAGCTCTCTATCAATTTTAACAGGCAAAGCTCATGAATAATATAGAATTTAAGTCTTCTGCCCTGGGGAATAGCTGGTCTTACCAACCAACTGTCCAGGTCCAGGGATTTAAAAACCAAAATAGGTATAAAAATTTGTAAAGTTACTTGATTTTTACCAACAATAAAACATACCCTTGTGCAAAGCCATAAACAAGAACTCTAAGGAGATCCTCAAACTGAGGGCAGTCTCATCACAGTTCAGAAGATAAAAGCACAAATTATCAATATGTACAAAAGGCATTGCTTCATCTCACGTACAAGTGCTTTAATGTAAGTATTGCTGTTGAAATAAATCCTACCTGTGTACATAATTGCACCAGCAGTTTTGCAGCACTAGGAGTGTTTGATGCCAAACAGCCTACTGCTGTACTCAGATAGGCAAGACAAGATATAGGCTTGCTTGTTTTGCTGTGTATTCCTCTAGATCGCTCTGTTGAACTTGACACAGTGGCTGGACTTGTGGAGAGCCCTGCTCTCCCTGCTGCAGCGAGGCACATTAAACGAACCAAAGTTCGGATATCTGTTAATCCCAAGGATTCAAGACCAGCTGCCAGGCTACAACTGGAACCACTGTCAAAAATGAATATAAAGGCTCTTGGTTTTGTTAGTACATTTTAAAAAGAAAGTTATTTTTGGATAAAACTATTCCCAAACCATTAGTGAACACTGCCTGTTTCATTAGCTGGACATTGTTACCATGCAGGGGGAAGGGGAAGAAAGAGAAATGAAGCTGCAGTCCCTCCACTCCTTTTCTTTTCAGCTGAAGACAACACCACGTTATAGACTTGCCCTAACAAAAATCCAGGAGTTTACCTGGAATCACTCAAAGTTATCTAGATAACTCATGATTAGAGTCATGCTGTGACAATATGCACCTATACATGTCAGATCTCTGTGATGTCTTCACAGTTGCACAGGTATCTTTTACAAAACCAGTTTTTAAATCCTGATATCCCACCAACTCCTCCTCGCCTCTAATGTTTACCTCTAAGTTCTACTACTTGCCCTTCAACAAAAACTCACTGACAAATAGTACATCTTTATGTTCTGAATGGCTGACACAATTATAGTCCACTTTCTGTGTAGGATGTAGAAGTTTCCTTCATAAAGTTTGAAGATAGGGTTCAAAACAAGAAAATCAACAGAACTTTTTCTCTTAACAGTATAAGTACATAAAATGAGAACCACTTTCCCAAATAGCTTAAAACTGCAGCCCTACTCAGTAACTGGTTCCAAACAGAAAGGTGGAAGTGTTACCAAGGATGCCACAAACCTGACAGACAAAAGTGAGAGCGCTCTCATAACCATAGTTCGTGCAAGGAGGACTTGGGCAGCAGCTGTCACTCTTCTTAGAGCCATAACACGGTCATGGGGGTTTACTAAGGCAGCTGCTTGTTCTCCTAAGGTTATCCTGCCAGAAGAACTCTTTTCTATAGAGCCATGACAGCCTTGGAAATAATGATGATTTGCATTAGTGTTTAAAAGAAAACAAAACATTATCATACAGTAATAAGAGCAGAAGTCAATTAGGGCTACGTTTGCAAATTACCTGTTAATTTTTCAGTATTTCATATAGACAGAATGATAGTGATAATGTCTGAGAGGAAAATACACCCCTGAAATAAACTCCATAATTTAATCATCTCTTATTTTCAAAGACAGATGAGCACAATCTGACAAAAGGTAACATTAATTTCTCTGTTTCCCTTTTCTATAAGAGGGTCCTACAAACTTACATACTGACCCTGCATTTCAAGAGGCTGGTCAGTAAATCCCAGCTTAAATCCATTAACCCATCTCTGAGCTCTGCAAAACATGCTACTCATGTCCATGGTAGGACCATGGTCACAGCTTTATGAGTAAATCAAAGCTTCAAGCCTTCTGCCAAAATAAATGCCTCACACCCCTCTCTCTAACTCCCCCATAATAAAAAGACAGCTTAGAACCCCTTCTTTACTTCCTCATGGTGGGAGGCAGGAAAGACTGTCAAAATATTTCTGCATTGCCCCTATAAAAATCAAACCAAATGGGAGGTATGTGTTCTTTGAATTAAACTCATTTCAAATTTACCTATTTGCATCAATGTTTCTTCCATACTGTTGGTGGCTGTCACCATTGCAACTGAAGCACCTAGAGGGTCACTGTCAGGGAACTGTACAGGTTCAGGTACAATACGTCGATCGTTTAACCCAAGAGGTCCAGCCAGTAATTCAAACTCCTCTTCTCCTGTCAGCTTTTCATCTTCGTCTACATCTAACATATCCCAGTCTTCTAGAATTGGAGAAATATAATTACACTCAGTTACAAAAGCTAAAATATTAAATTCAGTTAATTAAAAATCCAATACAGGTATAAAATTCAGATTGTCAAAGCTCATCTTCTGATGTCAACATAGACAAAACAGAGAAAACCAGAAAAACAAAATCCCTCTCTTGTTCCTCTCCATTAAATTTGATCTGTATTTCTACTGCAGAGAAGTTTCATGGAAGCTTCTCTGAAGAATCAAACTAGCTGGTTTTTTAAAACACAGAAATGAGAGGTCATCACATCTAACACAAGACAACTCCAAAACCTGGAACACAGTGAAAAGCACAGACATGATAACAGATGCATATTCCAAAGGACTCAATAGTAAAGACAGATACTAGAAATTTCTGGCCTTCATATTTATCAAGAGTACACATGAGTTCTTAGGTTGTAATTGTACACACAGGCTTTTGCCTGTAAATCATACAATTGCCATCATACAAGCTACAGAAAGGCCCAGAATCAAAGAATCATGTGGGAAAGGTTTTCTACCATCACTAGAAATAATCTGTTTAAAGCAAGAGCCATCCTCAGGACACTCTCAGCTAGTATAAAGGTAGAAAGGGCAAGAATAGGCCTAGCAGCAGATTTCTGAGAAAAGTGGAAAAATAGAACACTGTGCAAGTGCAAAGTATTTAATATCTTCAGCACCTTAAAAACATACCTTCATAGACACTGTCTTGTTTGCCTATTAAATCAGGAGCCTGGCCTTTGTACCTGGATGAAAAGATAACAAAGGAAATAACTGAATGGATCTAATAATTTATATACATGCATAATAATTTTAAGCTTGGTTTACTATTAAGTTACTTTACTGTTAGGTCAATGTGTGTCAGATTTCTGGAAATGGCTAGTAATAGAGAGATAAATAAAGGGACTTCTAAACGTGTCTGTGGAGGGGGGAAGCATTTTTCAGTACTAATGTGAGAAAGGCCCATAAAATATACTGGAATTGTCAGACAAAACTGAAAAAGGAAGTTTTTCAGAAGCCAACAAGAGTAGGCAATATCCCAAGAAATAATTCCTTTTTTTTTTTCCATTTAAAAACCAGAAATATCAAGACAACCTTTTTTTCTAAATATGCATTTGTGATATAGAGAATTATGTTAAGCCTCAGTTAAGATAAAGAAAAATTCTGCTAGGGATTTTAATTTCTTCAACCAAATTCTTAAAATGCTGATGCTAGCAAACACTTTTAAGTTGTTTCCTTTCTTACACAAGGGGTATCCCAACCCCTTGTACTTCTGTACCTTTCAGAAGTTGATGTTTTAGATTTACTCTTCAGGGCTAAGTATTTCTCTCTGCAGATGCCACACAATAAATAGTAAGGATTTCCACTTCCACATTCACCCCCAAACCATCCATCCACGTAAGACCCGTTGCTCCGGTAGCCCTGGCGATTTGCACTGCGCCCACAGCCTGGGTGGTTTCTCTTCATGTGTTGATTGAAGCTGACAACACTGGATTCACACAGTTCACACACCACTACTTCTTCTCTGTCTTCAGATTCACAAACATGCTGCACAGCAAGATTTTCATGTTATTTGTACAGAATAAATCTCTTTGTATTGGATATAAGATAGGTCAATAGTCTCAGGAGGATGTTCCTGCCCATTTCTGTTACCACACACACAGTGGTATCTACATGGTTAACTTGCACAAAAGTACAGCAGAAATGGACAACTTGTGACATAATGCAGAGCAGATCATCTCAGAACAGGAAAACCATTTGGAAGTAAAGTTTCACAGGATAAGATTTTCCTGTTTCATTTCAGATCTGACTCAAAATTCAACAGTACAACTTTTTACAAATCACTGCTAGTTCACATTCAATGCTGTCTTTAAGTGGTTCTCCTCTCTCCACTTGACTAGACTAGAGCCAACAAAGAAAAAGGAATCCTTTTTTTTTTTCCAGACAACCAGACTTCACTTCTACTGAGCAACAATAATTATGACTTGTGTCAACAACTTCCCAGGTTTTGTAGGAACACAAAGTCCATTTTTCTATAATTATGTTTCAGTCCTAAGTCAGTAATTTCATTGTGATGCTCCAGTGAAATTAAGCTCTCTGAAAAATTCTACCTGCATACTGAAACTCGCTTCCATTTCAGAGTCAGGAAACATCATAATTAGGAGATGAAAGCTCAGTCTTGTGAGTTGCTACTCTAATTTGACATGGATAATCCAAAGATTAACAAACTGCTGTTATATTTCTTTTCCAACACAAATGTATTTTCAGTAGGCTCTACAACAACTGAGTGAGGACTGTCAACAACTATACTGGTTCTGTTCTCATCTTTCAGGGGAGGGATGAGAAAAACTGTATACATGTAGAAGTGCAGAGCAAGAAACACAAGAAAGCACTATTCTTAATCTAAAAGTGAAGCTATGGAATACAAGAAGATTGTAAGCATTGCTGGCATTTAGTAAGATATTTTCCAGCAGGCTATAAGCACATGCATGTTACTTTAAATTTAAAACTATGAGCATGCAAAAAGCAGTAAGTTAAAGCAGCCCCCGCTGCAGTCACACACACCCAGGTGGGCCAATCCAATACCTCTGGGATCCACATTCCCAGAATATCATTATCACTAGCCAGGTCTTGCCCAAACATAGCTTCCATTGCTTCATCATCGAGGTCAATTTCCAGCTCCTCATCCAAGTTGAAGTCATAAAGTGCCCCTGGATCTTGCTGCAAAGATATCCCTTCTCTTCGACTCTGGTTCCTGTGGGCCTGGACAGAGCGGTACAATCCCGCTCAAGTTTGGAAAAAGAAAAGGAAAGTAGTATTTTTATTTTGCATGTAATTAAGATAACTGTCCTTTCAACATTTTTTCGCTCTAACTCTTCTGCTAAACTTAATCTACTTATTACCACATAATAAACACTTAAATACACACTGATACATGTATGTGAAGGAGGGTTTTGTAACTTTCATGCTAAGCAGCAACCCCTCTCCTCTTCATTCACTGGAGAAGCAGAGACCCTGGAAGCCTTTTGGTGTACTTACCAGCACGTGCCAGCAGTGTTCGGGCAGCTAAATCGAATTTGTGTCTTCTTGTTACGGCCGAGCGACTCCTAGAAGGAGGTCCACTTGCAGAAGCTGCATTATCCACATGATCCATATGATCAGGGCTACAAGGATTTGTGATTTACAGGTAAATCAAAGATTTAAACAGTCATATACAGTAAAGTAAGGAAAAATACTGAGATCTTATTTATTGGCATTTTTTTTTCTTTGTGGGAAAAAAAAAGGGAATCTGGAATTCAAGAGATTTCAATTCCACTGCAGCACATATTTACTGTCTTTTTGACTGTGAGATTTACCATGTGAACAAAACAGATGCTGCAATGTCAACACCTACTCAATGCTTCCACAGAGCCTAAGCATAGCAGAAATTTTGAGGAAG
Organism: Podargus strigoides; assembly: GCA_028020825.1. NCBI lineage: Eukaryota > Metazoa > Chordata > Aves > Caprimulgiformes > Podargidae > Podargus > Podargus strigoides. Next base: position 173,697,301 of record CM051663.1, read on the forward strand.
CACTCAATTTTACACTGTCAATGTTAACTACAGCTCAAACTAGGTTTCTTCTCCTTTTTAACCCAAATACAACCAGCATTTCTGTTGTTACTGCCTCAAGCATTCCCCCTTTTGCCCAAAACCTTTCACTCAGTAACACTTGGGGACTAGTTTATTTCTCCCAACTGAAATCTGTGAGTTTACCTGCGACAAATAACTGGAGAAACTTAAAAATACACATCTCAGTAGGAGCAAGGAACCTGAACAAAAGTGTTCTCAAAATACACCTTGTAACTGTCAAACTTCAGAAGTGGCATTACAAAGTAATGTCCTGTCAGCAACAATGAATTTGTGAGATTTTCAGTTTCACCAACAGATTACAAGCAATTAGAAGAAAACCTCATTTTACCTTTCACTAAAGCCTTCCTCCATTTCAGTGGCATCAGCAGAAGGGATATCACCTGGTGACTGCAAATAACAGTGATCACCAGACTTTCCACCACTCCCAGAGACTATCGTCCCATGTCGTGACTCTGCAGTCCCTTCTGACTGTGGCTCTTCATCATCTTCATTTCCAGGGTGCTCTATCATCCACATGGCCAGCACTGTGATATTCTGTGCATCTGCTTCTCCTCTGGCACCTGAAAGCAGGAAAATCACACTTTAGAATCATATTCTATCAATGATGGTGAAAAAAATATTTGTTTTCCCATAAATGGTTGTAGAACTTAAAAATTAAGTCTCCCATTGGGAAAAAAGTTTCATATTTATCTGATTTTTCAGTTAAACTGACATCATAGGTCTAGATTACCTGTAGCTTCCATAGCTTTTGCAATTTGTCTGAGGGAGAACCCCATTTCTAACAACGGAACAGCAATGGCAGGAGGAGGAGGGGATGTTGAAAGTCGGCTGCTTGGATCAGACAAAGCTTAAAAGACAGAAAACATTAAATGTAAAGTGCATAAATCTGTAGTGTTACTTTACTAGACCTTACTCTGATATATTAGCTTCAAATAAGGGAACAATTGCCCTTAACAACCTTCCTCCACTGCAGTCCACATAGGAAAATACTTTCTGTAATGAAACCAGATGGCATTCATTCTTATTGGTAACATGTATATTCTGTAAGCCTCTGTTTAATCAAGTAGGATACTGATGATATATAAAGAACTAATTCTGATAAGAACTTTCTAAGAAGTTTGTTTTCATTTAAAACTGTATCTATATGATTTATGTTTAGGTAGACTAGATAAAGCTATCCTTGTCCAAATGTTACAAGATCACACCAATACATGTTCCTCTCTAGGTACAGAAAGAGACCTCAACTAAGCTGGTGACGTGTCTGAAAAATCTCTTTGCAGATGATGGCTATATTTCTGTGCAATGAGTCTTTCAAGGGACTCTAAAAAAGTCAAATATTACCCAAAACCCAGTTTCCTTATCATTTGTCATAAAAATGAGGTCTGAACAATGAAGGCATCAACAATGTACTAACAAACACTGCTGTAAAGGCATGCAACAATTTGCTAGCTACACCATTCTGTTTGTGCACTAGAACAGAGCAAGTGCCTGTTTTGAGTAGTACAGTGCAGGCAGTAATAAAATGTCTAGGAACTGAAGCCTCCTATTACCTTCACATGATTCCAGACAGCAGCATGAGGAGTCCATGAAGGTTGGACAGCCCTTTCTATCTCATTAATAAAGATTAATTGGAAGGAGCTATACTGGTGTATGCATCCTAAAATACACCAGTTCTTGTTTTCTGTGTGGTATATGATCTAACAACAGCTAGAAAATTCAGTGCACTAAACAGTGGCACACAACCAAGGGAAGAAGCACAAATGGGAGTAACATTTTGAAGTGATTACCAATTAAGCTGCATTCTTGGTTTATACACATAGTTTGTCATTCATTCCACAGCTTTTAAAAACTAATTTCATTTGCTGGATAAAAGTCTACAGCTAGACAATCTACATATATTTGTCCTAAGAGAGTAATTAAAAGGTTTTCAACAATGCTTTGTGTGTTGGGTTGCATAAAAAAGAAATTCCTGTTGGTTTTCAATGTCTTAAAAAAGTGCAAATCTCCTGACTTGTCCTCATTTCTGTCTCTATTGACCACGAGTTTACCTGTACGATTGGCAGGTCTCGCAGACTGGGAGTCAGGAGAAGTCAAGCTTTGTCTCCTTCCAACTTCATCTGAAGGAGATGTTGGTAAAGAAGATATTGGAGGAGTCTGAGCACGTCGTGCTGGAAGCACAGTTGTAGTAGGATAACTGGAGAACATTTGCCTTTGAAAAAGAACAATATACATTTATATTACAAAGAGCTATGCTGAAAAAGGTCTGACACAAGACAAACATTAGTGTTTTTAACACATCAGAGTGCACTTGGCAAGTCATACTTTACAACAATTGAGTTTTGTAAGGGTAAGGAGCAATACAGAAAAAACCTGTCAGAACAGCTCATTCCTACCACCTTTGCCTGGAGAAGGAGATTCTAAGTACGCACCTAAAAAACCCCGTCATAGACCAAGAACTGTCCTAGGCAACAAAAGAGAAGTAAGCACTCTTCTCTTTTCCCCACTCTGCTCAGAACTCAGTCTGATTATTAAATCAGGTGAGTATTTTGCTTCCACTGTCCTGGTAATAAGACATTGTGCTGGCTTTTGTCCAATTCTATCTGCAAACCCTCTAAGTACAGACATCAGGTATATCAACAGAGTTAATAAACTTAGTACAGGACTCTCTTCAATGTAAAGCAGATTTCCTTCTACAAAGGCTTAGACAGCTAAAGATATATACTGGACATATATTGTGTTCCCTACACCCACAAAATCATCTACGCTGAAAATAAAGATATTTTACCTAAGAAGACTGAGAGGCATAACACCAGGTGACTCTGAAGCTGGAACTGTTTCAGTGTCAGTTACAGGAGTAGTAGCAGTGGTAGTATCCTCCAGAGAGCTGCTCATGAAAGATGTGGTGCTAGAAGCTGAAGGGCTGGTTGTAACTGGTGTCTGGGCTTGCTGAGACTGATCACCTTCTTCTACTTGTTGATCTACTTCTGCAACAGCAAAATGGACGTCACAGGAACATTAACATAATTGTGTAGAGCAAAATAGTAGCTATGGCTAAACTTTCAACAGTACCTACTGATATTTAAAATTCCCCCCAAAGAAAGGGGTGTACAGAAATGCACACCATACAAGTACTTATGGACTTATGTAAGGAAATGAGTCTATCAGCTCTTGCTGCTGTCATACGATACAGGTAAAGAGTAAACACATCTTTCCAGATGGTAACAGAAGCCACTTGGATAGATCTTATTATATTTAGATTTAAAATTGTAACAGCTAAGATTATTCTCTTAGGTAAAAAGGAAAGAAGGGTCAGATATGGAAATCGAGCTGATTACAAAACTATTTTTAACTCAGCTGTATAAGTAACAGATTTTTGAAGGGTTTTTTTGGTTGGTTTAAAAGAAGTCCTTAAGGCAATAAAGAATCAGTGCAATTATTAGCTTCAACATTTTAGAGATTGTTTTCCTTTGTTTAAACTGATTTAAGTGGTTTCCCTGAAGATGCAGACTGTAGTACATGTATTCTTAAGAAAGCAAATTATTTTCTCTTCAGCTTCTGTTAGTGCAGTGTCAAACATTTCAGAAAAAAACTCAGAAAACAAAACCTCAAACCCCCACAACTGCTTTAGAGATGTTCACAGAGAGAAACACAGGTTGCTTACACTCTGAACATACATATGGCTCAATATCACCTGTTAATATGACTGCATACAGCTACATTTAACAGTGAACTTTGGTATCTGCATCACATACTAAATCAGTATTATAGATACAAAACAGTACAACATCTTTGAAAAATTTCTCTATCCAGCTAAGATTCCTCCAAAGTAAAACCCCTACGAAATTACGAGATTGTGTTATTTGTATTATCATTGTTACTATTCATTTTAATAGACATTAAAAAATATTTTAGCACTATACTACCATAATAATATTTGAAAACGTACCTTGTTTAAGTCTGCCACCAAACTGATCCTCCAGCAGCCCATGAACCACTAGTTTGTAGATCATGGCTTGTGCTCGTTCCAGATCTGCCAGCCCGAGAGCTCTTTTGATGGGCGAACGCATGACTGCCCGTTTCACCATGTGGCGCATCAGGAACTGCAGGGCAGCACGCATTTCAACATCTTCATGCACAACTGGAGAGCTAGCACAGTCAGAGTTGTGACCATTTTCTGCCAGGACTTTGGGTATCAGCAGTAGTTCAGCATATTTACTACAACTAAGAAGAACGCTAAGCGACTTCATAGCACCAAGGTAAAGATAAGAAAGCTGTACTGCTCTGATTTCGGACTGCACTATATCGTGATTCCTTGGAGTGTGTTCATGATTTTTTTTTCTTCCTTCAGCAGGTTGGTGTTGGGATTCCATACCTAGTGTTGATGGTTCTAAGGAAAAGGAAGCGATTTCATTTTCCGACTTGGAGCTCACAGCGCTGTGTCCTTTGCCATCATCAGCACTTTGTCCTAAGCGTATATCTGATGCAACATCACCCTCTGTTTTCTGGTCCATTTCCCCTTTATCTTCAGATTCATGCCTGTGTTTTTTCTCGTGTCTCTTGGTGCTTTGCTTTCCAGTATCCTCATGAATACCCGTCAGGTAGGTGAGGTCCAGCAACACAGTAGCTGTCAGCCCACGAAATCTTGCAACGTCAAAAGGCAGCGGTTCGCAGGGCTCCAGATTATACAACGGAGTATCACTAGGCGACCAAAAAGTTGGGAAGCTTTAATAAAGATCAGAATGACACAGGAAAAAGCAAGTGAGGGAGAGACAGGAGGAAAAGTACAGGAAATAATGTAGGCAAAGTAAGATGTAAAATATATTTTATAAAATAAAACCGATTCTAAAAATTAAATGTGAACAGGGAAAAATGAGGTTGTGATCAGAAAACAGGGAGATATGGTATCAGAGCAACAAAGCATGCACAGGTTTTCAACAAGCATTAAAACCCAGAAGCATCACAGAAGGTGTCAGTTTGGTGCTGACAGGTTTCTGCTATATTATTTACAAATATGTAACAGATTTCCACTAAGAAAAAAAACACCTAAAGCCAAATTCTATCGTAATACCTGAGCTGAATTTGTGAATAGGTATGAAAGCTTAGAAAGAAAATGCTCCTAAACTTTTTTCACATTAAGGAAAAGCCTGCATTGACCTCACGCTCCTGTTCAACTATCCATCACAAGGAGCACACTACTAATAGCTCATGCTAATTGTGTCTCTGGCTATGTCAAGACAGATTACCTAGAGAGGACAGTGGCTTTTGAGAAAACCCAAGAGACACAAATAAGATACGTCTGTCTACCTGTCCACCTATACCCAGTGATAATTCTTTGTAATATTCAGGACTGTTACACTTTGAAGAATTTTCACTCTAAACAGGACAAAAATTCACAGCCTATTATCCAGACATCTTGTATTTTCCATACATCCAACACATAAAGGACTTTTAAATCTTTCATTTATTATCCAAAAATGTTCTCCTATCTTACAACCGTAAACTTCTACCTAAAAATGAAAGCAAGCTTTAGCCTGATTTTAATTAAGAAGGTACATTGTGAACTTAATTCAATGCATTACAAGAGCTTGCCTATGATCATGTGCAGTGCCACTTCACTCAAATAACACTTCAAATTCTTTTAAGGGCACACTTACTTTAAGGCTATACTGTCACATAGGCATACTTGAAAGTATATTGGGACCTAATTTAACAATCAACTGCACTCCTGTATATTCAGTTAAAGTGAATCATGGGGTAGCCTTGGTTGGAAGAGAAGTCTGAGATCATCAAGTCCAACTAATAACCTAGCACTGCAAAGTCACCACTACCCCATGTCCCTCAGCACCACATCTACACGACTCTGAAATCCCTCCAGGGATGGGGACTCCACCTGGGCAGCCTGGGCCAGTGCTGGGGAACCCTTTCAGTGAAGAAATTGTTCCTAATATCCAATCTAACCCTCCCCTGGCACAACTTAAGGCCATTACCCTCGTCCTATCGCTTGTTACTTGGGAGAAGAGACAAACTCCCACCTCCCTACCCCCTCCATTCAGGGAGTTGTAGAGAGCAATGAGGTCTCCCCTCAGCCTCCTCTTCTCCAGACTGAACCCCCCCAGTTCCCTCAGCCACTCCTCTTCAGACTTTTTGATGTATAAGGTGTTTGACTACTAGATAGCATAAAAATTTAACTCCTAATATTTGTTTTAAAAAGCCAAATTTTGAAGTCTAAGCTTAAAATAATTGCTCAGCATGACTCCAATGTAAAATGCATGTCACTTCTGAAGACTTCCACGCATAAGAACACCACTAGATTGTGCAAAGTGCAGGAAACGAGCATACCTGATAGTGATCTCTGCTTCATCCCACTGGACCTTGGCAGACGTGCTGCCTTCCTTCACCACTCCAAGCAAGGTGGCGTGACGGCCGGTTTGCTTGTGCACGCATCGACCTCCAACCCTAAGACCAGCATCAACTCCACCAATTACTGCTAGAACAGGCCACACTTCCACACAGAGCATCTTCAGCTGTGGCTCTGAAAGGTCAGCCAGGCCATGCCTGCTATGTTTGCTTTTCTCCTCCTCTTTGTTGTCTTTCTCCTCTCTCACCTCATTCTCTTCTCGACTTTGAATTGAGCGACTTTTCTTCAGCTTTTGGCCTGCTTCTTTAAGACATGTTTTAATTTTATTCAGCCTTTCCATCATTTTTTTATTGATGCAGTGTGTCCAACGGTCTGTGCGATGCAGGATACGAATGAGTTGGATAGTGGCTTCTGCCAGCACTGCAGCAACAGGACTGCAGATGGGGTCACCTGGCAGCAAATCTCTTGGTGTACCACGCATCTGCATATCACAGATTTTCACCTAAGTGTATAAAGAGAACAGTTTTAAAGTTTTCTTCTCAACATAGATAAAGAAACACATTTTATAAATACAGGAGTCTCCTGCTGAACAGAAAAAATTACTTGCACTGCCTTTTTTTCCTTGGGATCCCCAGGAAATCCACCTTAACACTGATCAGTTAAACCTGCATCCCTTCAAACTCAAGGGTGCTGAAATTACAACAGTTCATGGTTTCTCATATTTGGAATTCCTAAAACTACATTCTCCCTGGTTTCTGGGGAATGCAATTTTGTGTGTAGAACATGAAGTCCATACATCAATTCTAAATAATTAAATACATTTTAAATTTACAACTGACTGCACAACATAGGAATTCATGAAAGTTCTAGCTAGTGTGCAGGTAATGCAGTGCTATGTATATCATAAACCAAAATGAATAATCAGAGATGTTCTTAGCACCCCCCCCCCCCCAAAAACCCAACATCCATAACTCTGACACTGAAGAGAACAGAAGGGAAAGGGTAAACTTATGATCTCTTGTTAAGGGTTAACCCTGGTAAGGCAGCTAAGCCCCACACAGCCACTCAGTCACTCCCCCCAGAAGGATGGGGAAGAGAATTGGAAGGACAAAAGTGAGAAAAGACAAAGAAAGTTTCATAAATAAAAGAGGGGCGGGAAAAACAATCAAACAAAACAAAGAAAAACAAGTAATGCAAAATGCAATCACTCATTACTAGCTGACTGATGCCCAGACAGTCCCCAAACAACACAAATCCCTGGCAAACTTCCCTGCAGTTGTATTGCTGCGTGTGATGTTATATGGTGTGGAATATCCCTTTGGTCACATCCCTTTCACCAGCTGCACTCCCCGACAGCCTCTTGCCCACCCCAACCTACTTGCTGGGAGGGACAGGGTGAGGAACCAAGAATGCCTTGATGCTCTGTAAACACTGTTCAGTAATAGCCAAAACCCTTTGCATTACTGAACACTGGCCTGGTCATAAATGGAAAACATAGCATCACCTAGGCCATTATAAAGAATATTGACTTTATCCCAGCCAAAAAGCAGTACACCTATGCAGATGAACATTGAACTTACCTTTTCTCCTGGATTACTGCTATAGAACATAACACAGGGGTATAACTCTGCTGCATCCACATCTTCAAAAGCTAGTTTGGGCTCCTAGTTAAAAATAAAACAAAAACCCCCAAACTTAGAACATTTTAACAAGCAAAAAGATGAAACATGCCAAAGTTATCCCTGTATTATAATCCTTTTAAGTACTGAAACCATCACATCTCTTAACTATCAGGCTTAGCTTTATATAAAATATCCATGCCAAATTACTGTTGCAAAAAACATTAAAAAAAACAATTGTTAAATACCTCTCCATTTTTACCAAAGGAAATAGTTCTTGCTTCCATATCTAATACGCATGTGATGAAATCTCCTTGGGTAAAGCTGGACAGAGTCAAAGTTTGTTCTCCATTGTGGTAAAGGTTACCACTATAGGCTCTGTACAGCCACATATCTGAGGTAGTGCGATGGTTAAAATCATGTACTGGCCAGCGAGAAACTCCCACACAGGTGCCTTCATTGCCTCGATTCTCCTTCACAATGTAGAACTAGCAGGCAAAACAAACCACACAGGGGGAAAAAAGTCAAGCACACACATTTTAACACAGTAATGCAATGAAAGTTTACCTTACATGTATTTATGGATACTTTTAACTGTTTTACTCAGAAGTTTTTAATAAATAAAAAGTAATAAGCTAAAATAATGCTCTACCTCTAAAATGACCTCTTGGTGTATAAGGTCAGTCATTAACAAGTCATTTAAATTAACCTACTAGTAATTAAGAAAACCATATGTAAATACACAGAGTCCAACCATAAACTTAACACTGTCAAAATGTCACTCAACAATGTTGCCATAAGGGCAGCTGTTGTTTATAAATCATAGGATTCTTCCAAAACAAATTCAGAGAAGTTAAGAAATACACTTTCATGCCACCTACCTTCCACTGGTAACACCCAGAAGTGACTCCAGTGGATGCTAAACCATACCCCTTCCCTCCGCTCCCATGAGTCAGAATCTGCCCATTCTCCACTATGCAGCACTGAGCTTTCTCAGGGTCAAAGGACACCTCCTGTATGGGAAGATTCTCATCTTCATCCTCAGACTCTCCTTGTCTCTATCAGAAACAGGACGAAATATTTGTGAGAAACGCAACTCAGTTGCATTCAGTCAAAAAGAGAAAGTAAAAGCCTCATTACCTGTAGCTTCATTTCTTGTTCTTTCTCCTTTATTTGAATTGCATGTTTAGCCTGAGCTATTGGAGTCTCCCACATGCAGTCAGACAGAAGTGAGAACAATCGTTCAACAACCTGGTGGATTAGAACACAGAACAGATCATTTTCAACTCAAGATGAACAAATAACACTACATTGTTTTACTTTGCTTTGTAGATATAAATGTAAAAATATTTAGTGCTCTTAGATAAGCAAACATCTCCACTGACCCACCCCTGATTTGGATTCTGAACAAACCTATGAAGCACTGAAAAGTTTAATGAGACTTTTTGAAGAAACAGGTGTAAAAGCTTAGAACAAAACATAGAGACCTGAGCCATCTGATCATCTTCAACGCCAGATTCACAAGCAGGTAATACAGCTTCTAGTACATGAAGTGCAAGAAGTCTAGTCCTCAAATTGCCAACCAAGGGAACTCCTAAGAATGGAACAAGAGGTTACTGAACTGAGAGTACCTTCTGCATCAGGCACACACCTATGATGCCAGCTGCAAGCTACCAGGGCACTATTTTCCAAGGTGTAACTTGTGTACATGCACTGAAGTCCATTTTAGTTGTTCACTATGTAACACATGTTCTAACAGGACCTATTTGGGGGAACTGCACTACAGAAATGCAAGTAACCATTGAGGACACTTGGAAAAGATCATACCTGAGCAACATTTCTGAGAAGCAATGTTAAGGAGCACTTCTGTCCACTTTGGAGATGCCATTTTTGACTGAATTGCTTTTGAAGACACAACTCTACGCAGGAAAACAAGAAAGTCTCCCAAGTGCAATTCTGCTGCGTGTTGCTTTCGGAGGGCAGCTGGGAAGTGAAATTCAAAGTTTTCATTTATAACCTTACTTCTACAGCAAATAACAATTGCTAAAGTCAAGGTCAAAGTAGAAAAAATAAAATAAAGGCTGACATTCAAAGCTGACTTTTGGATATTTCCATTTTTGAGAGTAGTGAGTCCAGAACAGAATACAGTGAGTTGCACACTATGTGGGCTAGCATGCTTTTGGAAAAACAAAGCTACTCAAATAACTCTACAGGACATTACTGTGTATATCTTACCAAAAGTGTGGCTTTTCAACCACACTTCCACATCTGCAAGCTCTGTGTTTTAAATGTAAAATACAGCCAAGCAACTCAAGAGATAGAAGTAATCATTTGAAGTCTACCATAGACTTGACTGGAAGATGACAGAAAATACTAGCAGTCCTTGTTCCTGGCAACAAACTGTTCTGCAAGCAAAACCACACTGCTCAGTTATTACATGCTGGCTGGCTGTTAACCTTGGCTGGCTGATAGGTGCCCACCAAGCTGCTCTCTCACTTCTGCTCCTCAGCAAGACAGAGAGAGAAAATAAGAGAAAAAGCTCAGGGGTGAAGATAAGGGCAGTGAGATAACTCACCAATTACCACCATGGGCAAAACAGACTCAGCTTGGGGAACACTAATTTAATTTATTGCCAATGAAAAACAGAAACAAAACCAAACTTAAAACACCATCCCCTCACCCACCCCTTCTTCCCAGGCTCAACTTCACTCCTAACTCTTTGGCTCTACTATGCCTGCTCCACAATGGGTCCTCCTATGGGCTCATTAAGGGACTGCAAATTATGTGCAGACATTCCTATTTCAGAAAATCTTTTGTTGCAGATTTTTGAATATGACAGGGTAGGATCAACCTCCTCCCATCCACTCAGGCTGCAAAATTGCATAACACCAACCAAATATAACAATTCCCTGAATTAAGCTACATTTATTTGCAGTTTGAAATTTAGATCATTAAATTCCTATGACTGCATTTATGAAAAACACTACTGCTAATAAGTCAGTTTTCGAGGAAAACAGTATTCACCCTCTAATTCCAAACCAGATGGAGTAATTCTTATTCTCAACCTGCTTCTACATTTAAATAGATTTATGCATCAAGTCTATATAAATCTGAACTGAGCACGAAATTATTTGATGACTTTATTTAATCTAATTTACAGAGTTAAGAATGACCCAACAATAATCAAAATACAGTAGAGTTGGTGAGGGCTTCAGCATTCAGTGGTTTCTTTCGTTATGTTTTCTGGTATTTCAAAACAGTAAGAGAAAAGATGCAGGGTAATTACCTCTGAAGTCTCTCTTCTCATTATCCCCATTTGAATCTGCCTTTTTTGATTCTACTTCATCTTCCTCACCTTCCCCATCTCCAAAAGAAGCCATAAGCATCACACCAGCTTGCGATAACAGGTTCTTCAGCTGGCTGCATAATAAATCCAGCAAAGACTGGACGACCTTTGGGCTCAGTTTGTCAGCATAGGTTCTATATACACATAAAGAAAAAAAAAAAAAAGGCAAAAATAAGGAGTATTTTAGAGCTGGTCCAAGGAACAATGACATAAAGACACAACTATAAACTCAGTGCAAGTGACAACTGGGCCTAACACACTAATCCTAATTTATTCTATTGCAGAAGGTTACTCTTCCTCATCCTCTACCATATGCTTGGAGATTGTTCTTATTTGAACCTTATTTTTAAAACACTTCAAAGCTGTCCAATCTCTGGAATCAAAGGATACATTTCCAGCACTTCTTAGGGGAAAAGGAACAACTTAGCCAATTAAACATAATTCCACTGCACCTTCCAAAGACAGGGAGTGGTTTTTATGGGTTGTTTTGGGGTTTTTTTTTTGGTGTGGGGTTATTGGGGTTTTTTTACATAATGGATTGGGCAGGTAAATGCAATGTGTTGCATGAACACTGAAATGAAGATGAATCTACTGAATATTAAATAATAATCTTGCTCCAAATAAAAAATACTTTATCCACTGTTGGTTTTTTACTGACTTTAACTATTTTAAGTGTTGATAGGATTTTGGAGGTTGTTCACTAGTCTAGCAGGGGTCAGTATTCCTCAGAAAATTATTTTATCTTCTGAAAAGAAGCACAATGTACTGCTCTGAAGAACTCCTACCATGTTATCGGTATTACTTTTACACAGATTACTTTCACATAGCAACAGAAAGCCTCATCCTATCAGCTGAACAGACCTAGACACAAAGCCAAACCAGAAAAATGGGGAATACCAGAATACAGTGTTTACAGACCATAAAGTTCTAACTGTTCTGGTCCAAATTCCTCACTTATAATTTAAAAAATATGTAACAGTCTTATGTGCACCTTTCTTATAAATAATGTGACTACTCTTTTTTTTTTTCCTCCCCCTTCACCTAAACACTTCTGAACAACATTTATCATCCAGAAAGCTCACACAAATGAAAATTCACTTTTACAGGGTGCTAAAAAGCTTAACAATTCAGTTTGCTGAAAGCAAGGCAGCATTCCACACTTACCCTGTGGTGATAGCGAGGATCTGAAGTAGTCTTGTACTGGCTACCTTCAAAGCTGTGCTGAGCTGAGAAATACCAGTTTTGGGCAGCAACTGCAGTGGCTGTCCCAGCATAGTGTCTGTGCCACACAACTGTGATAGCACATTCAGCAGACCGGTGGAAATGGCCAAGGAGACATCAACAGGCTGATAGTGTACACTCAGAGCAAAGACTGTGACCAACAGAAGACGTTGTTGTGCTTCTAAGATTAAAATAAAGTTAAAAGAAAGTTCACTTGAACAAAGGAAAAGAGACTGGAGACTCTTCACCTCTTCAGAGAACTGCCTATCCCTGAAAAACCTAAAAATCCCTTTGACATGCCAAAGATATGGGTGACTGTGGAAGACTGTGGTATGTGGAATGCAAAGGCTGAAAATACTTGTAAGTCTTAAAATAAAAAAGGCCTAACACTTGAAGAAAATTAAGACAGAAAACAGTTAAAAAGCTTCTCTCTCTTAGGGAAAGAAGTCAGAGCAATATCAAAGTCAGTTTTGTTAAACATATAAGGTGTTGTCCTATTTATGAGAGGACGTATTTGGCAAATCTGGTTTTCACTTACCTATGTGATGCTTATTAGCCTGCAGAGCTCTTTCTAACGTAGCAGATAATTGCTGGTAAATTTTGTGCACAGCCACCTGGATTTCAATTTGAATACTTCTCTTAGCTGCTCTGATACCATCCTGGGTAAAACAAATAAATATCATAAGGACTGATACATTTTTATCAACCAGTTATTGAAACAGCAGAAACAAAGTACATACCTGGTAGTGATGCAATCTTACACTCTCTCCTTTGGCACCTGCGTGTCCTACAGTGCCCAAACCAAAGCAGCCAGCAAGAAACTGTAGTCTAACAGAAGTAAGCAAGGAAGAAGACTGAAATCCTGGTACTTGACGACTTCCCATTAACGGCACACTGCCTTTTTCCTCCATCCCTGATAGAAGCACTAAAATCTGATGAAGGGCTTCCAGACGAAGCTAAAAATAAAGGCAGGCAAAAGACAGTTTTAAGTAGCAAGTATCCCTCAAAATTAGAATTAGCTCATCTTCAACCACAAGTGAGAACAAGGTAGCTGTGTTCTCATTGCTTTTTTTTTAAAGAGAATTCTTTAAGTATCGTCGTCAGAGTTTATTTATTTTAGAGTTTATTTACATGAAGTTCCCAGTTCAGTTAACAGAAAAGAGTAGAAAAACATCCTCAACAGACAGAATTTGGACAATGTTTTTTAAAAAATCCCTAAAATGAGCCTAATGGATGAAGAATAAGAAAAGGTGTTAAACTGAACCTTACCTCAGCCCTCAACTGCTGCTGCTCCATTGCAATTATTGATGCTTGTGGACTGGTGGACATACTTTCCTCTGGTTCCTTAAATCCAGGTGAGTTTCCCACATCTCCACTTACAAAGCTGACAACGTTTTCAATCAAAGTATGAACTCCAAGGGATCTTGAGAGATCAAAATCTGATTCAACGAATGAGTAGGAGGAAGTGTATAACCAATCTCTGCTGTGTTTCAGTCGAGCCCAGGAGTCACTTAAAGATTCCACTTGACTGTGTATTGCTCCTAAAGATACACACAATGAAGTCTCATAAATTCCAGTTCACCAGGTAACACATTTTGGCAGTAGGTAAAGACTGAACTGCTGCTACTCGTATAGGTGGAAAATGGATATTCATGTTACTTCTACCATGCATTAAGCAACTGAGAGCAAAATGCTTTCCCTAAAGGAAAGGCTGTATTTCTTTTAATCATGTTAAGCAGTATTGCAACACGCTGCCAGGTGAGAAAACAAAAAGAGAGAAGCCACTCAAACTGCTCAGCTTAAAGCTAGAACACGGAATAAAAATGCTTTGCAGCTAAATGACAAAATAGTAAAGGAAAGATCTGCTACAACAGAAACTGTGCACTCTGCATATTTAGTTGCTAAAAAATTTAATTGTCAGGGCTAGGAGTTATGAAAACTTATTCATGTCCCATTTCCTTGTCTGTAAATAGTATTCATAAGTACTTGCATGGTATTCCTTACACTTGCTACTAAACAGATTGCAATGGCTTCAGAAAGAACCATCCTATTAGTTACTTATAAAATTACATGCACATAAACTTATTGTGGATAATGCAAAGATTAAGTTTAAACACTACTTTTCAAAGTGTAATCTAGTTTCCTAATATCTGCTGGTTTATGTAACCTGGTTTGCAGAGAACATTCTGTCATGTTTACTGTGAAAGAATTTAAAGAAATTCCGTTACTCAATTTTACAATTTATACTTGGTGACAATATTTAAAACAGAAGTAAGGATAGATACCACCTTACTCTAATTAATTCTTATAATATATGTTTTAAAGCTCTCTATTAAAAATTAAGTTATATGCTGAAGTGGCAGGTGAGAAACACAAGATAAATAGGACAGAGTAGAATAAAAGGGTGCTAAAATACTCTGATGTAGGAAGGAGTTGCCTTGGGGAACTCAAAGCATGGTGAACAGAGCCCGAGGGAGAGGATAAATGAAGCCTCAGATTTCCTAGAGGAGGCATAGTTAAATCACACCAAGCCCACAAAATGCTGCCTACATAGCAACCACTATTTCAAAAGCCTCCTTAAACCCTACAGTCTTGCAACCTCAGGAGAGCTTAAAGCATCCCGAAGTGACATTAGCTTCCTATCCTCTACCTGACTATGAAGCACAGCCCAGAATCAAAGGATTTGTAAAGAAACAGAAAGCAAATCCAATGTCTGACATCATAAGCTTTAGGAGACCTTCTGAGGATTAACAGAACATCAGAAGAAAATTTAGTTTTGATGGTTAACTAATCTTGTAAGGAAAAAAAACCCACCATACATTAATAAAAACCTAAACTATTTAATATTTGGAAGAAGATCAGGTCCTTAGCTAATCATTTTAGTATTAAATGCAAGATCAATTTAAAATTCTTTCCAATTAGGAGAAAAGTCTGACGATTATGAGATATAGATCAAATGTAAACAAGAGAAGTTACAACTAAAAGTATAGAGTTTAAAAACAAAGACGTCAGATGTCAGTGGCATACTTCAGAATTAAAAACATTTAAGAATTACAGCACACAAATCTAAAACAAAGTGATATTTTTTTTCCCTTGAAGATGTTATATATCAATAGAAGAATCAAAAGTATTATTGTATATTAGAGCTTAGCTTGATTCTGTGTAATACCAATTACACAGAACTGATTGCAGCTTAGCACTTCCATGAGCCTCTACAATCACATGAATAGAGCTGCACATAAGAATAAACTTTAAGCTTACAGTAAAAAAATAAAAGTTTACTTGTCCTTATAAGCCAGCTTGTAATAATGAGTTTTCTAAATGAATGTGGCACAGCTGCAATACATACTTCATAAAACATAAAATATGTAGGGAAGCTTTAGAGACAAAAAAATAAACATGCCATCAGTTACTTGCTTGAAGCTCTTCTTTTTTCTGGGGCTCAACTGGCCAAAAAGGAGTAAATACACTACACCACACAAGAACCAGAAGACAAAAGCAGACATTTGAAAGAGAAGGCAACATTCATAAAATCTCTCTTCTGACTTAAATGATCAGTCTCGTCTCAATCAATACAACAGTATATCAAGCAGTAAAGTTTGGGGAAAAATATATTTACTCTTGTTTTGAATTAGCATAGCCTAAGTAACAGACTTTATAAATTCTCCACCTTTTCAGGAAAAAAAAACCAAACAACTCTTTAACACAGTTACATGCATGCATCAAGACATGTTTACATCCCTTACTCAAGCACAATCAGTTTCAAAATGCAGAACTCATATCATTACAGGCACACGGAATTATTGCAATTTACCATGGATTTCATTTAAGTTGCTGCTTTTTTCCAGAGTTGCCCAACTGTGTTAGTAAAGTACTACAGTACACACAAGCACACTGAAATTACTGCATGAAGATTTATGTGATTTTGTAAACAAAAGCAGGGAACAAGAAACTCCAAGGATCCTCTGGCTGATGTAGGAACACTGCAGTCGTATTTCTGAGCAGTATATGAAAGAAGGCAGCAATTAGATTAAAGACTGGACTGAGTGGCTAAGATGTTAATTGAGTAAAAAGAGAATGTTTTCCAGCCATTCTCATCTGCAAGACCACAGAAACAACTTAAGAGCATTAGTAGTTTTCCTACTGCTAGTTTTCTATAGTGCTGAGGTAACAGTGAAGATAAATAGATACATGTCCCCTTTATTAGTCACAGCGTATTCCAAGAATAAAGATGAAACTGAAGGGGTTGTACCAGTCAGAACATCCCTGATAGGCACTGCAGTACCTCTAGCACTTCAGTGTGCTGGCTATGTTACAAGGGGTGGACAATGCAAAATGTCTGCAAGTTACATCTTCACCAAACACTGGGGCATGCTTCAGTTCTAGAACAACTAGGGTTCATAAAACCAGAAATGAAAGACCTTAAACAGCACTGAGCTGAACAGCTTTGTCCACTTGATCACACAGGTCTTTGTAGATCTTTCCCTGACCTTGATATAACTATCAAGAATGTTTCCCTCTAAATGCACCTTGCGTTCACTGGATGAGTCTGGCACTGGGTATCAGCCTAAACTGTCATATGTATCATCCAGCACAAGTAGAAATGTTTTCATTATCATATGCTGACCACCTTCCAGTTGCCAAAACCAGACAAAAATGTCCAAGTACCATTGGAGAGCAAAATTAATCCCCCAGTACCAAAAACCAGGTATCAGTACATGCTGTCACAGTGTTCAGTTTGCAAATGAGCTATGTGAGCTCCTTTAGTCTCTCAAGAGATCAAATGCATTTACCCCCTTTTCTCTTCAGCGTTGCACACCTGGTGAAGAAACTTCTTCTGTAATAAAAAGCCCCTATAGACTGGCTGGTTGATAAAAGTCTATTCTTGCATTATTTCTTATTTCCTGGAGCCCATGACCAAAACAAACTCACCAGTCTAACCAACAGTTCAGGAACCATGATCCATAAAATATACTGTATCTCAGATCTAACCCAAGATGACTTCTTGGGTTACTTTTAGGATATAGAGGAAAAGTGAGCACAGAATTCTGGGTCAGATTAATGGCAAAGTTAAATATGGTGGCTTCAAGAAACATACTGCAGATCAGGACGCTGACAGAGGCTATCAGATCTTCTAACACTGAGAACACTAACATACACCTTCTGCTGGGTCTGTAGGTGTGCTGGTGTTTAGAGGATGTTTAGAGGAAGCAGTATTTTCTGGATACGAGTTCTCCACGTTCAAGGACATTTTATTATTAAAATTCATTGTTGGCTCAAGAACAGAGCATTCCACTTGAACTTCTCTGCCAATTTTTTCTTCCTCAAGTCACATAAGTGAAAAGGGAATCAAAGTTCCTAATTCACTTGACCTCCAGAAATCCTCATTTGCTTCAAAAGAGCATCACAACTGCAGAAACTAGAACAGTTATAACCTAGGAAATACAATAACCAAGCCACAGAGCAACAGAACTCAGCACAGCAAACAGGAGGTAATGATGATTTCAAATGTTATTTCTAAATACTCAGTTTCAACATCCTCATTACCATTACGTACTGTATTGAACTGCAAACACATTTTAACTTAAGAAATACTTATCAGGTCAATATTCTCTAGGCAAAAAATAAAACTTACCCCTCTTTCTGTGGTGTGATGATGCCAAATCCAAATCAACGTTTCGTCTTCCACTCTAGATTAAAAGATTAATAAAAGCCTCATTTCTTTAGGTGAACATATGTGGTGGTGCATAATATCTGAGCATTTAAAACACATCCCTCGCCCATAAAAGTGAGAGAATGAAGAGAGCTATAATAATTTCTATTTGTTTTTTGCCCCCATTATTTTCTCTAAACAACAGTGGTTATTAGAAGATATCCCTATACTGAAACACAGTACTAAACAAATGTTTAAGATGTACTTCCACCTAAATATTATATTGACAGTCTCTAAATACATAGGATGCTAGTTTACTTACCAATGAATAACCTTCTTCATCTGATTCTGGCTGAGATAAATCAGATTCACTCCTTGACTTGATCAGTCTGTAGTTTGAGTTTGCGTGGATTGAGCGACTTTCTGCGGTAAGACTTTCACTCCTGCTCCAGGTGTACCCACATGCACACACACACAAAGAAAATACTGGTATTAGCCAAAAGTAGGAGTTGATAGTCAAATTTAGCAGGTACCACAGTTTTGTCCAGGTGCAGGCTATCACAGAACATCACAAGACCACAGCAAAGAGGATAAAAGTGTTCCAATGGCTTTGATCATGCTTACAAAGGGTATTAGTGAACTTTGTTACTTCTTAACACCCTTACTGGTCAACTGAACAAATGGCAACCTCAAACGACTGACTATTCAAGTACCGTAGGTGTGTATTACATAGAGTGTACAGAAATACTTCTGAGCTGAAAGGATAAGAAAACAGAGTTAAGTGGGTGAAAAAGCACTGAACTTATTAAAAACCCACCCATAAAATGCATCCTAAAGTTAATATGCTGGGGATGAAAACCACTTTGACAACAACAGAGGCAGACACCTGTGCTTTAAGGACTAGATTTCCAAAAAGAGGAAAAAAAAAGAAAAGGACTTCATTAGTACCTATCACTAAGCCCAACTTGGGAAAGTAAATATAGTCCACACAGAATAAAACTCTTATTAAGATTTAGTTACTGTGGACAAAGAAAATGAGAAAAATCATTATTCTCAATAAAAACATAACATTGCTCTAGGCAAAAATCTTTTTAAAAAATTTCTAGGAATCCTCACAGGAAAACTGAGGTTATTTAATCAATTATAAAGGAATGAGAGAAGAGCTAACTATTCAGAGCAGCCAGCAAACCCCACCTTGTCATGAGCCCGATGCCCTCAGGAGTCGCAGAGGGAGGCTGCTGTAACTGCCCATCCTCCCTTCGCTTCTGGAGCTCCTCGATGACAGGGCTTACTCCTAAGATCAACAAGGCACATCTGTGGATCACAGAGTTGCATGCAGCAGTGTACACATCTTGACCTTCTGTCAGATCAGTGCTGATTCTTCGTTCCTGCTGAGACTGAGGAGGGGGATCATCAAGTCTAGTCCCTGGCCCAGTGTTCATCCTATCTCGATCCCGACTGCGAGCTACTTCACGGGCTGATAGGAAACATTGAAATATTTCTGTAACATGCAACACAAAAAGAAGGTCTTAACTTCTAGACAAAGCTACATACAATATTCATCTACAACTTGGGCCAAAAACTGCCCCACTACAAAGAACAACTAATATTTTTCCAGCAGTAAAAGAATACATTAGTATTACAAAGCTATAAAAGGAGTCATGTAAACAGCTGAAATAAAGCATTTACACAATGTTAAGCTTAAAATGAAGGACAAAGCAGTTTGACAGAACACTAATCACTCTTTCAGTGCCTTACTGCAACCCAACACCTGTTGGGATAGCAGCAAAGAGATAATTTCATGTTTGCCTTTTAGCAGATGAATATAAAGTAATGCTTCTGTGAACCTGTACTCCAGACACCAGCATATCTGTAATTCAATACTGAAACAGTTCGAGGCTTTTATTAGCTTTGGTCAGCACAATGAAGATCCTATCAAAAAAATTCTTAGCCTTCATTTTGCTTAATTCTGCTGTTGTCTTGGGTGTGAGATTCTTCTAAAGAAGCTGTGTGAGGGACTGCATCATCTCTGTCCAAACACCTAAAGCTCTACTGACTTAATCACTCTCATTGCAAAGGTTCAGTTCCCCTTTGGAAAGGCAAAGGTAAATCCAAACACTTCCTTCATTGATATTCATAGTTAGAAGCAGCAAAGCATCAAGGACATGAACTGAACTCTGCTTGTCAGGATCAGCTTCCTTTAGGATCTCCAGTAAGAGAGTCATCATCTTTCTACTTATCTGTGCACATAACACTACTGTCTGGCTGGCTATTTCTGGATGTTTCCTTTATTGTACCCAGAAACTCTGCCCAGGTACAATTTGAGAACACTGAGCATTTGCCCAGGACAACTGCATATGAAGCAGCAAAAGCACATTGCATCTACTGAACACGTAACATCTGTGTCCACTTTCTAGAACCATGAATCATCTCATGAATGTGCACTTCACAGCACGCTTTCAGGACAGCCTCCTGCACTGTGGATATAATGACATATCATATAGAAACTAAAGCTATAAGACATCAGTATGCAAGTTTGCAAAGTTCACCTTTTTCAAACTGTATTCTGAGAATTAAACAAGATTTTGACAACCCATGAGAAAGTATTGCAAATAGTGTTACAAATACCAAACTCTGACTGAAACCTCAAAGCTTTTAACAGATTCAAGAAGAGAGATTCAAAGATAACGTTACCTTTCAAAGTTTATTACATATAAGATTAACACACACAAACACAGCAGAAATTATATATATAAATACTGATGCAAATTCGGAGATCTATTGAATAGAAGTGTAGGGAAAACACTATGGAACCTGCTAGTCTTGTAGACAGTGCATATAAGAAGTGTCAAGATATGCCAGATGCCCTGAGGACTGCTGATAAAGGCAGACCACTTTCCTGGTATTCACATTCCCTTGCACCAAAAGACTTTTCTGACTCAATAAAAGCACTACACCATTTCACAAAAAAAAATTTCTCACAATCTTTATGCAGACAAATCTTTCATCATCTTTTAAATCATTTCTCCATTTTACCTAGGAGACAAAAGTATATTGTCCTTCCAAAGCATTCAGCATTACTGACACACATAACTAGTACTTACTACCAGCTGTCATAACTTCATGTTCTCTTTCCTCCTCTTCATCTTCTTGTTCTGGGTGTCCTTCTTCTCTGTCACGTTCTGCCTGCTCCTCCATTTCCGCTTCTTCATCAATTGTACGAGTAAAAGAATGTTCTTGAGTGTCAACATCAGCTGATTCTTGGTTATCTAACATCTTGAGTAAAAAAAATATATACAGTGAAATTAATTCTCACCAAAACGTAAGATGAACACAAAAGAACACAGTTAATAAGGGTTTTTTCCTATTAAAAAGATAATTTTGATACTGTGTGAAATAAAAGAGGCATTTACATTCAAGGCTTCAAATATATAACTTGGATAATTTAATTTTTCTTTAGTAACTGTTATTCAGATCATTTGCAGGAAAATGTCTCCTTGTAATGCTTACTCAGATTCTATTGTCAAACTCTGACACATCAAAGGCATCAAAGCCTTTCACAACCCCATGCTGTTGTCTCATAAAATTTTCTCCCTTTAAAAACGACAGGAATATGATAAAACTTACTTTGATAGACAAGATTTTGTTACCTAAAGTCATCCTCAATATGTTCTCATTTTTATTCTGTCCTGAATTTGCAGTTCTTTTCTTCCCTTTTATTGCAAGGAAACTAAACAGATGCATCCCCCAAAGATTAGCATATGAGGTGCACGAGAAGAATAATGGTCTTAAAATTTGAATTTTCAAAATCTTTTTGAGTGCATGTATTTAGGTTGATGCTTTCCTTCAATTTAAGTCAAGACAGCTAAGCAATCTATGTCTAAGTTGTAGGCTTCTATGGTACAGCATATTAGTGCTATGTTTACAGGTAAAACTAGGCTTCAGGCTGTGTTTGAGTCAAATATTCTCCACCAATCATTTGCTTGAACTGATTTAATACCACATGTGCTACAGATTAATGGACTCCTTATTATACATTGTCCATTTTCACTTGAAAACTCCTGAAAGTTTTTTAACAAGGCAGGACAAAAATATGGCCAACATATATGAAACTGTTATGTAATATTTTCTTAATACACAATAAAGCCTGAAGAACCAAAAAGAGATTTACAGTCTCACCCATCTGTCTCTTGAGGATGACCTGGTCTGAATAAGTTCCATGTTCTTGCAGGCAAGTAAGCGACTCCGAACTTTATACACACAACGGTACACTTCAGACAAGGCTTTGCCAGGCTGGTACCTACAAAAGAGACCCAAAAAGGAAAAATATCATACAAACTGCCCTTTAAAAATTGAAGTTGAACTTTCAGAAGCAGTTTTAATTTACTTACCTGCTCTCACCACAAGCTTGACTAAGTAAACTGGTATGTTTCAGAAGAGCTGCAAGAACAAATCTGGACACAGTATCTAGGAGTGACTCATTACTTAAAGTTGCAGTATCCCAATCTGAAAATAGAAAGTATTCATCAAAACTGGCTACTGTTTCCAACAAATAAATATATTTTCTATGACATCATAAAAAATAAATCTTCCCCCATTTAAACCTTTCAATGTAGAAGTAGTTTTAATGCTTAAGAAACAGGTTGGGTCTGCTCAAGGTACTTAAGTCAGCCAATGGCATGCACACAGAGACTCACAGAGCTGAACCTGGGGTGCAACCTGTCATTCAAGCAAGGATGCTCAACTGTAGCTCTTCTCCCAGCGAGCCACTGATTTACATGGAGCTTGTTTAGAAACAGACCTTATTTGAGCCTTTCTGCTCTTTCACTCATGGCTGAAACCACATTCAAGAATTATTTCTCAGACTCACTTAGGATGAAAAAGCCTTATCTCTAGTAGGAAAGCCAACTATGAACACAAGCACAAGCTTAGGCACAAGTTTCACTGCTGATATTAACAAAAGACATTTTCAGCTCTCTCAGGTTTATCCCGTATTTTCAGAAATGGACTTCTTAATTTCAAACTAATTTTTCCCCACTTTAGAGAGCACCATTATGAAACCAGTGTTTTTCCTCTATAAAAGAACTGAACTGCCAAGCAAACCTCCACAAGGCAACATCATTTTTCATGGGGAAATATTACTGTCCCACTTCCTTACAAATATCTTCATAATATTGTTGTTAGTTAAATATTATCTATGAATCCTTGCAAGCTGCTGTAGATATCACAAAAATTAACCTGGCCACATAACATACCTGCTCCTCAGCCAGTTCCACAGCTTTGCATTTGATGCTATGCTGTCACCATACAACTTTCAGTCAGCTTGCACTGTGAACCACACCAACTTCTAAAACACCCAGTTCCATAACCAAAATAATACATATTAGCCCATTCACCACAAATTTTGCAAAGAGCCAACCAGCATTTTTTACTGGAATTCCTACTTCCACTTCTGTGGAATTCTGCAACAGAATTCACTGTGTTGGTCTCAACAGGCACACGATACCATCTGCTGTCTTCTTGATCTGGCCTAGCTTGGCCAGAGCTACACAAAATTATTTCTGGATCCAGCAGAGAGTTACAGTACAACCACAATGCTTAGTGGACCTCATCAAAAGGAGACCTGGGAAGCTTGAGGAAGAACCCAGATACATATTAGCAACATCTTACCTTTACTAACAGCATAGTCTTGCATACTGATCCAGAGGCTCCTTGCTGGCTCTTTTGTACAACCCAAGGCCAAATCAACATAGACAGAAATCTCAGGTCTCAGCTTATAATCAAATGGCTTCTGTTCCTCATTTCCAGATAGGGCCACTTCTAATAAGGAGCTCATGCATTTGTCTAACAGAAGGGAAATAAATGCTCAAGAAGTTAAACTCCCCAATTTTGAAGATTACATGCATCTATCTAAAAGCATATAAAACAGCTTTCACTCACCACTTCGTTTAAAAAAAAAATAAATCCAGATATCTCATTGTCCAACTACAAACTCGTGTTAGATAAGGAATACAGTGACTTAGAGTTACAATTTACCTAAAACATATGAAGATATCGAAGCATTATCCAACTCTGCTTCAATACTATAATTCTGTAACCTTAATTCTACCTGAATTATATAGTCCTACACTTGCAATTACTGTATCTTCAGACATGGACCCATATAAAAATACTAAGTCCTGTAAATAAGTCTAATCAGAATCAGAGGAAGGAGAAGATGTAAAGCAACTGCATTATTCAGAAAGGATGGGATGACCAGAAATACTAATGCTGAGCCCTGTTAACATATCTGGTAGATCAGAAGGCTTGAAGGTTGTTGTTAATAGTATTACTTCTAACTAATAAAAATTCTACTTTGTAAGTAGAATACAATTTAAAATAATCTTTTTCAATAATAAATACGAACAATGGAGTCCCCAGTGTGACTGTTAAATGCTGAGCATCTAAAACATTTAAAATTAACTCAGTGAAGTCTGTGTTACTACTTCCACAGAGAAAGTGCAGATTTTTTTTATTCTGTGTGCATTTCCAAGACTCTTCATAAACTACAGCATATACTTAAGTATCCATTTGCCAGCTTTTTGTATGAGTACATAAATAGACAAGAATGCTGAAAGATAATCCCTAAGTACACAGACTTAGTCAAGCACCATCAGAAACTTCAAAACTGAACATCAGTATTTACAATGACAAATAGACACTTGCATTGAACAGCTTACCTAAATGAGGAATATCCATTTCCACTCCATCACTGAAAAGTGGAGTTTTCAGCCAATAGGCTGTATCTTGCTCCTCAGGGGACACTGGAGGTCCCTGAAGCATGCCACCAAGACACCTCCCAATAAGCAAAGCTACAGTCCTCTCTAGATCAACAAGCCATACCCAAGACTGGGCAGGCTGTGGCAAGGGCACTCCAGCAGGATCAATTAATTCAGGTCCACCTACAAGTATTAGCAATGAATTGTCAAGCTAGTCACTGTTGCCCAGATGTTAAAAACAATTTCAAAGTTAGTAAAATTCATGGCAGATTTGCATATCAGTCAACAACCCATACAGTGAAGAAACAGCAGTTAAGACAAATAGATTGCTTAACATTGTAACTGCAGCAGCACCAGAGGCCATCACCATTCATGGTACAAACTGTTCACACTCAACGAAGTAAAGGCTCTTTTCAACTCTGTGTGTTAGTTATTACACTTACCATGAAGTGGCCACTGTAATTCCTGATCTTCCAAAAGGGCTGCAGCAGGTAACAGTCTATTAAGACGATCTAAAGGTGGCAACAGATCTAACAGGTAACTCAACAAAGGCCGAGCTACTGATACTGGCAGTAACAATAATGAGTTGACAATCTGAGAGAGCATACTGCCAGCAGCTGATACATAAATTACATCTACAGAGGGGAAAAAAAAAGAAAAAACACAGAACATTAATTATAATACAGAATAATTGTATCCCAAGCATAATTTAACAAGTCAGAAAGAATTGCATAAAAGTATGTTGACTGTACATTCTGAACTGGGGGGTTTGTTGAATTAATCCATTCCATATTTTACTTCAGTGCTTTTCAGTAATCCCCAAAAAAATGTACTTTTTAAAAGAGAAATCTAGAACTAGCGAATCTGAAACAATAATGCACAGAGACAATATCCTCTCTGTTCTGTATTTTTCCTGCATGCAAAATGTTCTATCAAACACAAGAACTAGATGCTATCCTTGGGGAGCCACTTCATCTCCTCCTTTGAGGGGAGGCTTGGGATGTTTACTTTATGCAGATACAGTGAAAATAAAGTATTTTATTATTAAAATCTAAACAAACAAGAATTGCCCTAAGCTTAGGGTGCCACCCCAGTACTGACTTGCCAGTAATAATTACCTCTCAGTTTTTCCCCAACACTACCATTCCAAGAGCTTTCCTTAAGCAGTGTTGCAGAACGGGAATAGATATCTGTAGCATGAGGCAATAAAAGCTGAAGGTGTTTGTGAAGCAGTGCCACGCTGCTGGAATTCTAGAGGGAAACAAGCAACCAAACGTAAGAATAATTCTGTAAATGTATTTAAGGGGTATGTTATTTAAATCAGTTTAGCTTTCACATACTCAGAAGACAGGAATCTTACAACACTCTGGCAGTCATGCATATTGAATGAATTTCCCCCATAAATGATAAAAGGATGGACACAAACCTCACTAACACTGTTGATGTGGCAATAAGCCAGCAACTGTTTCTGCAGTGAGCATAAAAGCTCGTGAAGATGAGCAGGCTGGCTGTTTTCTGATGATGATGTACCCAGTAAAAATTTATCACTGTTTTTTTCCAGTTCTCCAAAGGCTTGGTCCTATTAAGGCAAAAAGGGGGCGAAAAAAGAACAATTAACTGTCTTCAAATGCTGCAATACTTTACTATCACCTTAAAAAGAGGCTTTTTTACCTTTACCACGTGCACCTGTGATTATCAGAGAAACCAGATAATGTCAAGTGGATCATTATGCTCCCCTAAACCTCTGCTGTTATACAGCTAAGAACAACAATCTGTTTGACATTGCCTGTCAAGATGCCTGACCTGTACTTGCTGAACTATTGTAAGGCAGCTACCCCAGAGAAGTTAATAAACGAGATTCACGTCCCTGGTGTCTGCCTATCCTGCCCTGGTGGCTGAGATTATATTGACCAAAAGGGTTCCATATAATCTACTTACTTGATGTGTTACATTCTATCTTCCAAAAAATTTTGAAGCCAAAGTAAAAGCAATAAAATACTCTAGTCTGATATGCAACCACCTACATTTACATCAGCCAAGTTAAACAATAAATACCACTGCAATTACATCAGAACCATAATGTTGGAGATGATTTAACTGATTTCAGTCCACTTCAGGACAAATACATATGGCAATGCTACTTTAGATAAACAAGAAGAGAACCATTTTCTTAAAGTGGGGAAAAACTTTTAACTCCTCTAAGTATCCAAAATCCATTACCATTTAATAAGACAATAAATAAAAGGCCTATACATACCGTATAAAATCCCAAATTTCTTAGAAGAGTCTTCATTAGGATTTCAGCTAGATGAGTGTCTGGATGACTGCTCTGGACGGTATATGTTTGATCAGAGAGATTTCCATAGCTGATACACAACGAGGAAGTTTCTGTGGCATCAGATGGGGAGCTATAGCCAAGCAGAGAAGCTACATGGGTGTGATCCTGCAAGCTTGTCAGAATAATATCCAACTGCATTCTCTAAAGAAAAATGTTTAGACACAAGAAACACTCTGTCAGTGAAGATAAAAATAATGAGCTAAGAAGAAAAAAGCATCAGGCATAATTACACAGCAAAAATATTGTAATTGTGAAAATAAGCTGGAGAACTTTACAAAAAAAAAAAATCCAAACCTTTTTCCTGCAGATTTGTACTATCAGAGAACAGTTAAATATACTAAATTATGTGACCATAGCTAATAAAAATCTAAGACTAAGAGAGAGACATTAGCCATTGGATCAAATACTTTCTCCAGTTTATTCCAGTTATCTGATTACTGGGGGGAGGTGGTGTTAATTATTCTAATCTATACACAGGAAAAAGGAGGGTAAGAAGCAGAGCAAGCATACATTAGACCAAGGGAGGTGGCAGCTGCAGAGTAATGACCTTCAATTTTAGTATTGGTCCCCACTGTTGCTGATTATGATTCTTGAAAAACCTAAACTTGCTCTGCCCTAGTGACTGTCAGGGGTTTGAGTTTGTACCAGTACTGATCTTCAGAAACTTTTAGAAACTTAGAAGATCCTTCTTCATAGTTTCAGTATCAGTGTAAACCACACTATTCCATAGTTTGTAAAATAAAGGATTTGACCAGGATCCTATGTATACATAATTGAATAACAGTTTCTCTCATTTTTTAACCCAAAATTACTGCTGAAGCTTCAGTTCCTTCTGCCCTCAAGGACAGGAACAGCTGTTCCTTGAATTTCTTTCCTTCCGTTTGTAGGATACTGGGGGCAAGTCTCCTAACCTGCATTAATTCCCATTCTTCACATGCAAGGAAGAAAAAAGGAGCATCCCAGTCATCTTTGCAAAGTGGAGTGAAATCCACGTAGGAAAAGCATTATGCAAGTATTTTCCCAGAAAATATTTTATTTTCTCTTACCAAGACTAGTTAAATCAGTAAATATTCAAAAGCATCTAACCTTTAAACTTGTCTAGATATGCTACCACAGCAATTCCTAACCTTTCTGCAGTCAGGCTTCACTTGACCTTACCTGTCCTTTTGATAAGCTTTCCCATCTATCAGGACCTTGGGGTAGAAGAGAATGCAGCAGCTCCATTCTCTCTCGCAAGGGAGGAAGTAGCATAGTTGCTCCTACTGACAGAGTCTCAATTACAACCTATAATTAGAGTAGCAGAAAATACTTTTTCAGTTGGGGGAGGCGTGGTGGGGTGGAGAAAAGCATCAACTCACATGTATCTTTAAAAAATACAGTACATCACACACAGCATATCCAAAACATCCACTTAATTTCATTTACCATCAGAATTCTGTCACACAATAGCACGTTATTCTTTTATTCTGCAATGCAAAGATAGGCAGTACACTGAAGGAGTAAAATGAGACCAACATACAGTCAAAACAATAAAAAGTTCTTCCTAAGTTGCTGTTTTCTGTGAGAGTGCCATCTCAGCATCTCCTCTGCTTTTACATCACTACACAGTGATGCTGATTAAATTTTTTAACTGGAAATTATGTTCATCAGAGTGCCAAGTTCAGAAAGTCAGAGAAATCTCTAATTACACAAAGAAAGAGAGTAATAAGCCATGACTTACTTCCTGAATTTCATCAGGGACAGAAGAGTCCATCAGTCTAAACAACAAATTTCGAAGAGGACCAGCTTGCCGGCCAAGAATGCTAGTAGCTACACCTCCAGCCAGTGCAAGTGCAAGGTGATTAGAAAGCAGCTTCAAACACAATTTTAAAAAATTGTGATGTTCCCTGTAAAAAGAAATACAGACCTGTTAATCTCCCTGGTTATTAGCCTTACTCCTTTTCACTTACTTGTGCACTAAGCTTCGAACTCTCATTTGATTTTGCATATGAAAGAGATAAATGAAGTATAAGTGGGACTAAACCAACTGCCAGTCTGCTTAAAAGAAAAAAACAAAACCAGAATAAAATGTCTTTGTAGACAACTTAATACACAATGGCAACTATCTAACTCCTGGTCTGAGCACTGTACCCGTGTTAGTCAATAACTGAATGTAGGTATCGATGGATTCTCACCTGAAGAGCGTTTTTATGCCTAAACTTATCAGTTGATTAAAGTCAGTAAGCATCCACTCAAAGTGGTTACAAGAGGAAGAAATAACAAAGCAGAAATAACGTACAAATAAACCAGACTTATACCCATTAAAGACTAACCAGGACTAAGCCACACACCACTACTGTAAAGAAAAACTATAAAAATCTATGAAATGTACATGCTGTGTATACCTTGATGAAGGAAAAGGAAGAGGAGGAATTTCACTGTTAATTTTGTCACAGTAGTGCTCAAGAAAAGAACGAAGATGTGAAAAGGTACTTTCTTCAAGGTCTACACAATAGGGTCTGTGCCATGCCACGACTTGCCTGGAATCAAACATCAAAATAAGTTAACTACTGAAACTATTCCAACGCCTTTAATAAATTAACAGTTTAAGTAGGCTGAGTACACACTTGACCAAACCAATTTTTTTCCTTAAAACGAGGTAATATGATTGAGGCAGACTAACTTCCTGATCCTTGAAGATACTGTCTACTCTCTTTTCTCTAAAGGTCTTTACAAATCAAACAATTAAGAACAACAAAACCTACAATGCCATAAATATAAAGCCATGGGCATTCCATCTGCTTCATGCAAAAGCTGACCAGCACTCACAAAGATGTTTTTAGTACAAATTCTAGACTTTGATATAACACAGGGAGAATTCCAAAGGGATAGTACCACATATCCCAAAGTGGACTTTTATAAAAAATATTTATACTTGTCCCCCAATGTCATTGTTACCTGTCCCTTGGAAGAGCTGTCCAGGCAAGGCTATGGGACGTTCCTGCTGAAATCTGTTGAATTGCAACTCCATCTAAACCACTCACTTTCTTCGGCTTAGTAATGGGACCAGTAGAGTTTCCCTGACCACACTGTCCCATTGAATTGTTACCCCAAGCATAAACTTCATTATCTGTAAACATAAATAAAGTAGAACACAAAACCTGAGATACAAGTGCTTTTCATCAAAAGGAAGATTATGTACTTTGACATCTTATTCTTCTTACCATGAGAAAGTGCCAAACAGTGACTGTCACCAATTGAAATATCAACGATTCTTGTAGCAGCCAGTTCTTCAATAAGCTTGGGTCTGAGAGCAGTTGCCTCTGAAGAGCCACAGCCAAGGCACGCACCGCAGCCCCAGGCATAAACCTAGAGCAAACCAACCACAAAGTATCAGCACAGCAAATTTGTATTATCAGTCACTTATCAACCACCTGACTTAGTTGATGCATTATAAATTAGAAGCATTTCACTGATTTTTGCTTCCAGAACCCACTTTGCTTTCTGAATCCGATTTGGTTTAGCACTGGTTACACTTATTAACCTAAAAATAATTCATTTCCTGTGGCTAAGCAAGACTCTTCAAAAGTGTATTTAAGTACTAGTTGAACACACTCTCTGCAGGAAAAATAATAAATGCTGAAATAATGAATCCACACCATCTTCACCAACTTCCATCATTTGAGTGACGACCTGGTTTTGCTTACCTGCCCTGTTGATGTCAAGGCAAGCGAAGACTGGCTCCCAGCACAAACTTTCCGAATAAACATTCCTTGCAAGGCTTCTATAACTTTAGGTTTATATACTCTATTTGTATCACCGTGACCAAGTTTACCTACAAAAGGAAGAAACAGAAGTGGAAGGTATTTTCCATACATAAACTATGACAGTTAGAAGTACCCAAAAAGATCTCTTTCTGGATTTTCAAAAATGTCAGAGTATTTTTTAAAAATTCAATCATATTGCAGTTTTTATAAAACCTATTCTCTTTCAAATGCAGTAATAACAGACTGCAGGAAATAGGTATTTATTATAGTGTATTTTAAAAATTAAATATAATTCCATATATCTACACTAATCATCGACTGCTGTTTAATTACTAAAGTTTTACAAAGTACTAAACCTTTTCATATTTAGCAAAAAGATTTGGAAACTTCTCTCTCCTACTTTATAAAGTGACTTGAAAAAAAATCCAACTTTTCTGCCTGCATTTTTTCCTAACAGCTGCATGCATTTGCGTAAACAATATTTTGATTCCCTTATTCTTCCTTTAAGATTCTTTTTAAAATAACTGTTTGTCTCCACAACTTCACCATTTTCAAGCAATGACCTCAAAACCAAGGACTGTCACCAGACCCTGTCAGTGTGTTGAGAGAAAAACATTCCTCAGAGGGAAGCAGAAAAACCAAAATCAAATGTGAAATATATTACAAAGACTGACAATTTCTACAAAGGTCATGCTTTGATTCATGTTGCTTTAGCCTTCCTACAACAATATTTTAGTACCACATTATTAACATCCAAAAGCCAAATTATTTATAATTTACTGAAACAGAAGAGCAAACTCCAATACTTTGTGAAGGTTGAGATGTCTGTCCTGTTAAACACTGATTTTTCAACAGAAATTACAGAAAGAAGAGGGGGAACAATTCTATATGTGCATGGCAGAGCTAGCTCTCAAATTAAATTCAAGTTCCTACTCAGTTCTATTAACCACCAATTTAATTATGAGAGTTGGGTAGTCTGCACATTCCTCTCTTCTCACCCTAGGCTAGGAAGCAATAATACAGCAATTTTAATCCGAGATTTAATTTTATCTAGCAGCACAGCCCAATATACCTAAATACAGTAACAGTGAAAAATGAATGATTCTGTGTTTGACAAAGCATCTACTGGCAATGAAGCTCAGAAGCCCTTCATTTTTGAGGTGGGAAATGTTTTTTCAAGAGGCATTTTAAATGCAACAGTTTCTAGTACACTAATACAGTTATCAAATAAGTGAGTTTATTTGAAAGTTGTAAGCAAAGCATTTTTTCCAGAACTGTTCATCTACTACCAGAATATTAGTTATACCTACCATTATCCCCTCCTCCAAACGACCATACTGTTCTCCCATCTTTGGACAGAGCTATCGTGTGGGAACTGCCACAGGAAACCTCTCCTACGTTGCTAATATCTTTTACTAAAGTTGGAATGTTGCGGCTGTTGCTGTCACCATGACCTAAGGAAAAAAGAAAAATAGATTTTCTTTTCGTAAAGACTGAAGTTCTATTTATGGTTTATCATTTCAGTAAGATTTTGGTAGTTAAAAAAATATATATTTTCAGGAAAAGCTTAAATAGAATCTTTGCAAAATTAACTGTATTAAAATGTTTTAAGAGTCTCTGCACTAGTTTTACTACGGTCACCTATATACACACGTGTATGTGTATTTAGAGGGGACAATAAGAGAACAAGGCAAATACAATGTACAGCATCACTCCCCTATACAGGAGTTCTTCCAAAATCATCTCAGGAATTCCAGAAATTACCTAATCTCCCAAAGTCTCCTTCTCCCCATGTATATAGCTCTCCATCTTCTGTAACAGAGGCGCTGTGTCTATATCCAGCTGACACACATACAACAACCTATATTGCATGCAAAAATACAAATCACATTTTTTATATGCATTGAATAGGAAGTTTGAGAGCTTATGAAAGTCAGGTTTCAGAAGCAGTCTACATAAATCAGCTTGTTCATGTGCATGGAGCAAGTACATAAATTAATTTTTGCAATCTTTTCTATTTAGTATTTGATAAGTGGAAATTGGTACCCAAAGCAACAGTTTATCTATAAAACTGGGCATGATTTATTTATCAAGTAAATTTAATGATATCCCAATCTTACAGCAGCAAAAAGAAGCATCAGTGGATGTTAAAACACTGGCCAAAATAAGACAGATAGGGAAGAGAAGGCCTTTTAGGCCACTTTACAAATCAGGCCATTAAAAAGCTGTATATGAAAAGTCCTAATGTTACAGCTCATAAAAGCACCTGTCTCCTGGAATGTCACACAGTTCAGCAAAAGCATGGGAGCAAGTTTCACTCTTAGGACTACAAGGTTTACTGACAATGCCATTGTCTAAATCACATGCCTAAAGGCAACCATAAGTTTTTGTGCTTTGCTGAAAGTAGACCCAGCTTCAAAGAGAAATTTTGATAAAACCCTGAACTTTTTCTTAAGAATTTATATATTTCAAAGTTTACACAATATCACAACTTAACAAAATAAAAACAGGTGTTCTGCTGTACAATACATACCTTTCCTTGCAGAGGGCCCTGAATAAGTTTGGGGTATTTCTGAGTTGAGCTATTGCCATGTCCCAGTTTTCCATAGTCACCATCACCCCAGCTGAAGACTTCCCCTTCTGTTGTAAATGCTAAAGTGTGACCATCAGATCCTTTTGAAGATGACACTTTTTTAATAGACCTATGAGGCTCAAAAGTCAATTTTTTCAATGTGGACTGATTATTGGAGTCACCCAGTCCTAGTCTCCCATAGCTGCCTTTACCACAGGCTCTAACAGAGCCATCCGTAGAAATAACAAAAGTACAATATTGTCCAGCTTCAATCTATAAACAAAAAGGTTAAAATAGTAAAAAAGAAAGATTAGATAAATGTAAAATTCACAAACAGGTCTACAAGTCTGTATTTTTAAACAGACTGTCAGGTTTCTTTACACAACCTGTTCATACAACATGTCAAAATTAAGAAGTATTTGGACTTCATCAAGCCGTAAAATTCAAATTATTGGAAAGTACTTTGAGTAAATTATTTTCTTGAGGCAAAGGATGTAAATAGTGATTAGTCTATTCTATTTAATTGAATCTCTTCTACAGACTACAGAACTCAGGCTACTTTCAGTTCTTCAAGACTCATGGATGGAAACCAATAGTCTTTGAAGGTATGTTAATTCCTTAAGATTAAAAAGACAAAGTAACAGCTTGATAAAGCAATGGAGGTTTTGCTTAATTTTAACCAGTACCAAGTGTAACATTACAGAAATATGCCAAATGCTAAAAATCCACTACCCTTTGAGACTATGCATCTTAATTACATGAACATGAAAGAAATAAGACCAGAAGTTTTTAAGAAAGTAAGAACTTGCCTTTATTGAGAAGTCAGCACACAGCTGAAGAATGACCTAATAGTAAAGCAGCCAACCCTGCAATAATTTCCTATAGGAATCTTAACACACTGTAAGTGCAAAGCAGGTTCTAATCTGAAGCATAAAAGCACTGCATGTCCACATCATGAAAGGGCACAAAGCAGGTGGTGGACTGCACAGTGACAGCCCTATTTACTGTGAATTAACTTCTTCATATAGGCAAGTCCTACAAAGATCATCAATAAAGGTTAAAGAAAAAATTCTTTATCCCAGGGGGAAATCACATAAATACGTTGTATGGATGTATACAGCACTATTTAAAGAGTAACTCGCTCACTCAGAGCACTCATTCCACTCTTGTGTATTAGTGTGTCGTTTAATCAAACCATTTTGAATGCATAAACTTGCTTTATGATGCCTGGTTCTGCAGTCTGCTGGCATATAAAATAGATCAGTGACGTCAATAGAAACAATTTCAGAAAATGTACCTGAATTGTCTAGTGACCAAAAAAATGCTTTTACTTAAGTCAACACTGCAAAGGCAATATAGTACCAGAAAAGCAAACTATTCTACTCTGTGTCACGCATCAATAGAAGTGCTCAGTTGCAACTGCAGACTCTGTGACTGGGAGCAGAAAGAGCATACTGTATATTGATTTTCACAGAGCTAATTAAGGTTGCTGTGCCAGCAGTTCACCTGGTTTGGACTCTTAAACTAGGCAACCTTGGTGTGAAAAGCACCAATGGAAAAGAAGATTGAGTAGTTAGGATACCTTTTAAACAACAGTAAAAAAAAAAAAAAAACAACAAACAAGCCAAACAACTAATTGCAGGGAAGCAAAT
The DNA here is from genome assembly GCA_028020825.1 of Podargus strigoides. Classification (NCBI taxonomy): domain Eukaryota; kingdom Metazoa; phylum Chordata; class Aves; order Caprimulgiformes; family Podargidae; genus Podargus; species Podargus strigoides. Next base: position 173,732,624 of record CM051663.1, read on the forward strand.
TTGTCAATTTGTCTCTGCCAATGCATTTCATAGCAAGTTAGATAATTCAATTGTTCTTCCTACACAGATATCGATCTGCATCATCGACAAAGAAACAGAATGTTTCTTCTAAGCATCAATAAAAGTAGTGAGATACTTTCAGCAAAATAACTTGCGTGATTAATTCTGAGCATCATTACAGCTTGGCACTCAGAAATAAAGTACTATTTTCCAATTTCACACTATAACTATGAAGCTGTTAAATGTTATAGAACGTACCACTATAAATGTCACTCACCGTCTGTGCATCAGAAAAACTTGGAGCAAGCTTGGGCTGAAGTATTTTCTCTTGAGTTCCTTCTACCAGTTGATGACTGCTGTTGCTACCCCAAACATACACTTCACAGGTCTCAGAAACAATGGGAGCATCACCCGTTTGAATGCTGTCAGGGCTGGCACATGTCCTTGAATAGTCTGATGCCATTCGACAAACCTGTTAAAATGAGAGATTTCATACACAGCAGCATTGTCATTTATTTCCACATAGTCACAATGTTTAATGCAATTTTAATTTCCCTTCAATATGATTCTCTGCCTAAAACACAAACGATCCATCACCAGACCATTAGCTTCCCAAATTGCTTTGTTTCTCTGTATCTTAGTTTTTCACCTTTTTTTGCCTTCCTCTGTTACTCCAGAATAACTTAGCAAAGACTGAACACACCAATCAGACGTGTGAGGGGGAAGTAAACCACAATTATCTTAACATCAAGGCTAGTTTCAAGACATACCTCCTCAAATAAACACAGAGCTGCCTCGTAAAGAGAACATAAGCCATCGGACGTTCTGGTTGGCTCTCTCCATTGACTTCGATCAGCGGATGATCCCTACAATTTGGAAATGTCATTATAAGAAAAATACTTCCATAAAGCAACAGTGCACCTGTACAAAACACATAAAGGATTTGTTCTTAAGCAAAATTAAAAGCTGTTTCTATAAGCATAAGTAAACTACCTTTCTCCCCTGTGCTGTGCTATCTACATACGCTTCAGGATAACAAAAATATGACAAGTGCCAGTTAAACATTCTCCTAAATGAATATTCCTTCTAAAGCTATGAAATGTTTTTTTCTGAAACTAAACACTTGTGTTTAAAGTGATTATTTAATTTAAAAATGACTAATTGTAATTATTTGTGTTTTGTTCTAAGCAAATTCAGCAAAGCAAGCCCAAAAAACCAGTTCCATACTTTCTTTTTTTGCTATGAACTTAAATGTAAAGTGCAAGTGGATCAAGTATGTCCTTGATTCTCTTTCTGAAGTTAGAGCACAATGCCACAAGTGGCACCAGAAGGATTGCTTTGCTGTCTCACCTCCTTTACCCACAGAGATATTGAAAAAAATATTACACAAAAAAAAAATCCCTTTTTAACATATTATCAAACTATTCAGCTAAGAATGCAAGTACATTTGCCATGTAGAAAAATCAAAGCTGCTGTACCTACCAAAGATCGTCGCATCTGTGTCAATATGCTCATAAAGCAATCAAAGCTGATCATCCCTTCTGGACTCTGCAGCAACTTGGTTTTCTCCATGGTGTTCACTACAGCTGAAGCTCCTAAAGCCATTTCTATCCATTCAAGAAGGTATCGCAAGGAACCTCGTTGGGCAGCCAAACCAAGAAGCAATTCAGAAGCTAATCTACGACCTAAAGTGTCTGCCCCAGAGTTTGGGATTGTTACTCCTTTCAGAAACGTCGTTACTTGCGATAAACAGTCCAACCCCATTGGTGGAATCTTGCTTTCATTTGCTAAAGATAAGGGTGGTAAAGAGCTCACTACTTCTATTGCAGTATGGATAACATCATTGCAAAGACTGAGGCCAGGTCCTGATGCAGGCATCATCCAGCTTTGTCTCAGCAGTGCAAATAACAAGCTTAATCCAGTCCGAACCCCCATTTCTATGAGTGCATCTGTACTTGACCTAGGACGTTCGCTGACAGAATGCACGTCTGTCGATCCCGAACTGCTTTCTGGTGAATGCTGCTGTTGTTTCACCTTACCCTTATCGTGGTATTTATTAGAAAGTGCATAGAAGACACGCTGCAACACAAGGAGGCGTTTCCGAAGCGCTCCAGCGAATGGAGAGTCTGAACACACCATCTTCGCCAGTGCCAGCTGGCTGCTAAGAAGGGCATCCAAGTAGTGGTCCTGTTCATCACTGGATAGAGATTCCCGCTCAAAATCTGGCAGCTGAGGTCCTTTGAGGCACAGAACCTGCTGGGGCAATGGCACTACTTCTTTATTGCTGACTAACTTAGCGTACAGGATAGACACTCCCTCCCTTGTTGCAATAGATTCACTGTCTTCTGTGATCCAGGAGCTGTTTAGATGTTCAAGCCATTTCAGCTTCACAGGTGGAACCATAGCTGCCATGTTGGTTTACTCCTTTGCCATTAGTCCTGAAGATGAAAAAGAACTGTAAACAGGCATGCAATATTATCTACAGAACTTATTACTCACAGTAGGACAAACCCTGATAATCCTTTAAGGAAGCAAGTAGCAAAAAATTTATCACCAAGAATTACCAAAGTTCTACTATTTTACCTATATAAGTACTGCAACCTGAAATTCAGACCACATAGTAACAGAATAGTTTAGAGTAGTATAAAAGAGAAATTTTGCAAGTTAAATTTTATCTTGATTTTAAACAAATAAGCACATCTGTATGTGCAGCTTCCTTAACATGATGTAAAAACCTTAGTATAAGCCTGCATTTTCTAAATCCACATGTACAAAAATCCATACAAAGTAGATTTAATTCTGCTATGTTCCAATGTAAATACACCTTTAATATTCCCATCACATTAAATATTCACATCTTTAATACTCCCCTCGTATGCACCTCGAAAATGGAGACTGACACTTGAATCTGAGCTCTCAGAAGTGACCCACTCTCCTACTGCAACTTTCAAAAGAAGTATCTTGAAAATGGCATTCGGTTTGATTTCACAGGTAGCAGTCTTTAACTGGACACACTGATGGCAACAAGATGATTTGCTATAATCCTGAAAATGCTCTCCGAGTACAAATGTAAGTCATCTTTGTCTCTGTGTGGAGTACAAGCTGAGTGACTACATATCACCGTAGTTAACCAGAAACTAGGTACCAATGGCTAGCACAGTTTATAGGTAGGGTTTATTTCCTCCAGCTCCTTGCCTCAGGACCACAAATACAAGGTTTCTAATTGCTCTGGAGCATGGGCAAGTACGAGTCATTTCTTTCTAAGTGCAGGCAAAAAGAACATGCATTTGACTTTGAAAGGCCACGTGAATATGCACACTGATGTTTTACTCCATCTAACCACACCAAAATCAGCTGCCCATGTGGCACGTACCAAGTGTGCAGTGTGGGCCAGCCTGCAGCCCCACCAGCTTTCTGCACAAGCAGATCAGATGGCCAAGCACCAGACTAAGTGCAAAGGGAGAGGACAGAGATATGTGACGAGAAGTGGAGAAAGGAAGTACTTTCATTATCAGCAGCACAAACCTAAAACAGCCTAAATGTTTACCAACAGCTTTATATAAGTATTTCAGCCCCAGAGCACTTAAAACACTGGATTCAAAGTTCCAAACTGAAACTCCCAACAACTTTCTTGGCTTTCTATTTTTCTGAAATTGCAACAATTGATCCTCCTTCAAAACAGCAATATCACATTTTATTGTGTGTTTATATTTTTGAACTCCAATTGGAGAAAATACTCTTTTCAGCAATCTGAAAGTAACTTATCCTGCTGTCCAATCACTAGCCAACATTTTATGTGTAGTACCTCTGAATCTTCCCAGTGAACAGCTCTCACTGGTTCAAAAAGCCAGGATTTAACCAAGATGATGCCTTGAACATTACCTATTGCACAGGTTCCAGAAACATAATAAAGTTTTTACATTAGAATTATTAGAGAAAGTTTTGATATACTACTTCATATAAAAACGTATCTGTCCAGCATCAGGTAGAAAAAAAATCTATTCACATTAATAAAGCATGATCAACAAAAGGCCAGCACTACTTTCCTTATTCCTCCTCCTTCTCAGAAAAAAAAAAAAAAAAAAAAGAAGAAAGAAAAAAAAAGTAGTAAATAGTGAGAATTTGCAATGCAACTCATTTGTCATATCTTTTAGAACCACAGTTCCTGTTGGGCAAATAGCCATTTGGGGGAAGTAAATGCCCATATATATTTTACTGTTGCTGATCTCTAAGTCAACTAAAATGGACTTAAAACTCATAGCTGAACAAGGATTACACGACGGTCTTACCAAACTTAACACCTATTTCAAAAGCTTACTCTAGGGAATAGTCAGGACAAAATGAAAATATCAAACCCAAAAAAAACAAGTTCTATTTATCCTGGATGTAGATTACTTGTATTTTCAAAATAGCAGTGGCAGCAACTTGAGCTGCAGTAGAATAAATCTGAAGGTAACTAAGACTGCCTTCAGAGCTTGTTTGCTAACTTGGAATTCCAGGTCCTTTGTTATTAAGTACAAAACCAATCTGGGAAACCTCTGCCTATGAGTTGACTCTGTGAGAAAAAAAAATAAAAATAAATACACATTTAAGTAAGTTGAAAGAAACACTAATTAAGTGTAGCTGGTCAAACTTTGTTACATCAGAAGTAAGGAAGAAGCACAAAGGAAAGTAAAGCAAAGATATACGCATGAGACTACCTTCAGCAAAACCCAGGGCAAGGTCAAAGGTCAGCTGCATTCCTTACAAACATTATTTGGAAAAAAAATTTGGGTGTTTCTTATCCAACCTAATGCCTGCCAAGAAGGTGGTTTTCATTAACAAGTGCTAGGAGGAAGATTCAGAAACGTACCAATACAACTGGCAGCTCCAAAAAGAAAGAACTGCCGAACGGAAGATGAAGGAAAAGGCATTTCTCCAAAATGGGACTGGAAATTAACACTAAGTTTTCCAGCTGCTTACCACCACCTCCTGAATTATCTGTGGAAAACGTAGATTTTTCTAGAAGGGGAACAAAGCAAACACTAAAGAGTTCTCCTAAATCCACTTGGCTGGCTCAGATATGAAGGCTGTAAAATCTCTAAGCATGAATTTTTTTTCAGATTTTTACTACAGCTTCTGGAAACCAAGAAGTTTTTAGGTCTTCTCACTTCGAGGTAAGTGGGACAGCTTTGATCAACTTCAAATGCAAGTATAAGAACAACTCACTAGAGGGGAAAAAACAGCTTTACAAAACAGTACGAGAAGTTCTCAGCTTCAACTCAGTCAAAGGACCTCTGAATTTGTAAAGTGCAGCAAATATTCCTACATTCTGATGGGGGGAATAGTAATAATTAAAAATGACTTCAGTCAAGGTCAAAGCTTGTAAGGTTATAAAGGTTCCTTTTCTGAGCTTAGCTGGAAAGATTGGTCCTGGATGAGAATGTATACGCAACTTCCCAGAAGGAATTTGCATAGTCTTCCCTGTCCATGTCAGCTTGGAAATTATGGGAGATATTTGAATTTGGTACCCAAGAACTGCCTCCACACAGCTGACAAATTTATCCTAATATAAGTGAACAGAAAGCTCCCTTCTAGGGTTAGACTTAAAAAAAGTCCTCTGCACACACATTTTGCTTATCAAGAAACAGAAACCACCTAAATGTGTGGAAGGGAGAAGTTGATTTTAAGGCTTTTTTATTTTTTTAAGCATCATGATCTCCAACACAGTGGTTGCAGCTCCTGGCCAAATGCAGGCATTTCCATCAAGAATTTCAATAATAATAAAACCTGACAGATAAGAAAGAAGGTATAACTGCTGCCCAGACTGCTAAAAGGAAAAATTGAACTATCACATCAGAGATGTACATACATCTTTAAGTACAGTGATTTCCCATATACCCAAATCTTCCTGCTTCACTGTTATTTTACAACTTTGTGCTTTCCTCCTTGTGTACAAGGTCCAAACAAGTAAACACTGAAATACAGGGATAAAAAGCAAAACTGAGCTTACATAAAGTGCTGTCAAATGGACACAGCAAACAAGGGGAATATATTTTAACCTAGTCTTTCAGCGGCATTTGTCACAGTCCCTGGAGATTTTCAAACTTAAAAACCATTCTTCAACTAACACAATTATAACTTTCTAAGTTTTCTATGGCTCATAAAAGTCCATTTTTTCTGCCACTTTTCTCCTAAATACTAATAATACTTCCTGCTAAAGCATGCCTGATTGCCTTTTTGGAGTCTGCCACTCAAACTGAAGGCAGAGCACAAACCTTCCATTTACTTGGTTTTTTATTTGTTTCAAAACAAAAGCCAGATTTTTAAGAGATTTTGCAAACATTTCTTTATGACAATCTGGACAAATACTGGAAACGTTGTGTCTTGTACAAGGTCCATTTCTTTAACATAAGTATCTCATCATGAGTTATACACTGAGGAAGGTTCAACTAATTTTAAGGAAATTTAAGTGTCCTTAAATCAGTGACTAGCACACAGTGAAGAGTGCTATATAAGTGCATATTAAAGAGGTCAGAATTTAACGAAGCTATATATTACCACATTTTTCTATAAATTAGTCTGACTACAGCAGAAATCAAGCACAGACAAAACCAATTATTCTGACAGAAGCCGAGTGCTCAGACTCTTCAAACTGCTATGAAAGCAGCTGAAAGCTTTATTTTCTGCAAAGCTCTTGAAAAACTACACCTATATTGCTGCAAATGTTACAGGTCCTAAAAATCAGAAGTTTCCTCAGAGGAAAAATAAACCTCACAAGCACTCGCTCACTCTCTCCTCTCTGCAATTAGCAATTTCAGCAGCCTTTGTAAGATGCTGACTATGTTTAACTTTCTTTTATGGGAATCTAATTACAGAAGCTTGTAATGCAAGGAGCTGGAAGCCTGTACAGTCAAACCAAAGGTTATACCACCTTTTTCCAATGGAGAGGTAAAGAAGTTTTCTAAACAGAGTGCAAGAAAAGAAAAACTTGAACAAATAAGCAAAACAAATAAGCAGGTTTGTGTATTCCTAAAGGACAGAGTTGTTCAGTGTGTTTTCACTGACAATGACCTGTCTCAAGTTCACAGGAGTTTCATTTACCATCTTCACCATGAGTGGTCCTACAGCAAACTGTGCTAGAGGTACTTTCAGCATGACGACACCTGGGTGGGCTCTGAAAAGCATTAGAGAATTTAATATTTAAACAGATGGCAGCCAGGGCACACTACAGCTCTCAGTACTGCTCAGAGTAGGGAAATCTTTGTTTGCGAGAGTGAGAACTAATTTCTGCAGATGAGCCAGAAAAATCAAGGTTTTTATGGCTTACACAAAACTCTGGGAAGATTTCACAATCAGAATAATCAGGTAATTCTACTAGCTCATTAAGAACAGAATTCAATTCATTCACTGCGAGACTGACTATTCTTTTTTCTGGGCTGTTATTTTAGATAAGTTCTTTAAAAAGCAGAAGTTCTGTACACATAGCTGATCACTGCTCTGGAACTGTTAATTTATTTGAGATATGACTGAGAATCTGATGCAATCTGCCTCTATTTACGGCCTCACTGTGACGATAATACTACAAACCCATTATATAAGTCCAATCTCTTCAAAGTTGCAACGTTTTAGTTTTGTAGCAGATGCACTTAGAACCCTTATATAGTATTTTGTTGATTGAAATAAATTTAACATTCTTGCCAGTAAAGCACAGCCTTTATTCTGTATCTAAGTCTTCTAAATTATTATCTCAATGTTCTGTCCAATTCCTAATACAACTATGACACACAAAAAATGTGGTGGTTTTATTTCTCCCCTGCAGTATGAACTGAAACCAAAGACTCTCTCTTTCCACAGAAGCATTGCATACCTCTGATCAACCATACTATATTCCTTTGCCTTTTTCCTAGTTCCTTTATTGCTATATGATCACATATACTGGTATAATGACATACCTGTATCATCAGTATATGTATTTGTACGTTCATTTGTAGGACTCCAGAACTGAATATGGAATTCAAGATGCAGATGTACCTTGAATTTGTGTAACAAGGACTGTTTTCTGATTTTGCCAAGTTCCAGTCCTAGCAGTTCCTAACATTCCATAAAACAACACAGTGCCTGAACTTTCTCCCATTCCAGTCTTTCATACTTCTCACAAAGCAGGCACAGAGTCTCAGTAAGAATCATGCTTCACATGCTACCAACTGTTCGAATGCAGCAATTTTGGCAATCCTTGTGAAAGTTTTACAATCTGAAAGTACAACTAAAATTATTAAAACGTATTTTCTAGTAATCATGATTTTCAATTGAGAAAGTCAGCAATGGATAGAAGACTGCAGAATCTGCATACATATAGGGATTCAAAATTCAACCAGATCAGTGATCTCACCTAACTTTCAAGCTAGCTCTGGTGTAAGCAGAGAGGTGGACCACAGCCTTTCTATACATGTATCAAGAGGGCATGTAAGAAAGATGGACAGCGACTTTTTATCAGGGCCTGTAGTGACAGGACAAGGGGTGATGGTTTTAAACTGAAAAAGGGTAGGTTTAGATTGGATATGAAGAGTAATTTTTTTATAATGAGGGTGGTAAGACACTGGAACAGGTTGCCCAGGGAAGTTGTGGATGCCCCATCATTGGAAGTGTTCAAGGCCAGGTTGGATACTCAAGAGCTAGACTGCAACTTAAATGCAAAATAAGCAAAGTATATACTTTGTGTTGACGTTTCCATTTCTTGACTCCGAGTATTCCCAGTATAACTAACTGAAAAATACACTTTTGTTGCATAAATTCATCCATTTGTAAGGAAATGTTTAAGGACAAAATTTCTGTATGAGGCAGTGCTGGCAGTAAAAAATTTTATTACTAATAAGGAGGACTCAAACTGTTGACTCTTCTTAAAACAGTAAATTAATTGCAGCTTCCAGCAGAGAATATGATTGCTTGAGCCACCTGAACATGCTCCCAACTGGCTTGATGACATCAGGTCAATCACAACAGGCAGTCAAGGGCAGAGTCTATACCTGGCCAGGTCCCAGGCCACAATGACACTTGCTGCGGACTGGCAAATTCCATAGCCACTAGGTTCCAAGCTTTTTTCTGTTTTTTTTTTTAATATCTTCAGAAATTACAAAGGTTACTATAAAGTTACTATGATGCACATAGCTGTAGCACACGGCCACTTACTTCAGCAGCCCTAGGAAAGTAGAGCTTCATTTTCTGAGAGTTAGTTTAGATCTTCCTGAAGAGAAAGCACCTACTAGATGTGAATGTTCCATATGACTGTCAACCACCACAGGCAGACAGAAAAAAAGAAAGCCTGCCAGCAATTTCAGAGTCTGAGAACGAAACATAACCAACACAGTAGTCATAATTCACTAAGATGACTTCGAGAGCAGGAAGTCAAAGCAGCCATAGACAAATGCATTAAAACATACTAGTGCAAGATAAAAATCTTCCAAGTTACACAAACAGAGGAATATTGAGTATCTGTACAGTAGCTAAGTGATGACTGCTGTACTGAAAGGATAACTTCGTAACAACCTGTGACCAGAACTCAAATGCCTGCTCCACCAAGTCTTCCTGAAATACATATTCTTTTTGTCTCCAGTACTTATTTCTAAAACAGGGATAAAAGTGCTTCTCTACCCCATGACAATTACAAGAATAATTACATTAAAAATTAAAAGACTGGAATACTAAAAGTCAGTCTTAAACAAAAGTACTTAAATGTATATACTTTCAATTTTACTACCAAAATACAAAGACTAATTTCATGTACTTTTTCCCATCTGTAAAATGGTGCCACTTGTTATCACTGATACTTTAAAACATGCTGAGCACCCCAGCACTGTTTTATACAAAAAAAAAAGGAAGATTGTGGCTATCAGAAACTGGTAAATTTAAGACAAAAAAAAAAGAGATTTTTAGTCAGGCCACTTAAATCAATTAATAATCAATTAATATCCATTTATTGTAGTTCCAAAATAATAGAAGAAAAAAGCTTTCACCGGTAAAGCATCTTTCAGTGCAAGGATTATATGAAATATAAAATGCTGGTTTGTATTCCTACTATGCCAAGCAGCCCTACAGCAAAAATAAGTCCAAGACTTTATATCCCGATAATTCTTAATTAACAATCAGATATCCATACCTCCTTTACACAGCCTGCAGAAAAAAAACTTCAACACCCCCACCTTCCCTTCAGCTTATATACTTCCAGCCACAAAAACACGGTTATCCTTAATGTTGTGGTGATGAACAAAACATACACAATACATTTCAATAAGAACATAAGAACCGATAGGAAAGCCTCAAACATATACAGGTCTGTTTATACTTGGAGACAAGGAGCCCTAAGACGTTTCATTCTGACAGCCAACCACTCTGTATAAAGCCACCTAAGAAATTCCCTGCAAGTGCAAGGATACAGGTGACTGGCAATGCCCTTCTTCTGTCCTGTAGCACCTTAACATCGTACAGCTTTTCATCTTCCAAACAAAATTAACAGATTCCTCTCGGAACATTGGGAAGCAGCAACAGGCTGACTAGGTATATAACTACCTTTTCAGATTAAATGTCTATTATATTTTTTCTCATAATAACGTGAGACTCAGTCCTGAGATCCAAGTCCTCCACAGTCCCACATCCCTATGCAATGGAGAAGATGTGGTTTATATGGGGCCTCCAACAAAGAGCTCCTAATTCAGTACGTGTAAATTTATAGCTTTGAGTTTTTGTCATGAAGTAACAGCACAGAACACTTTGCTAAACTACGAATCTGATCAAGCTCATGACACAATATGTGTGCACATACATACATGTGTGTAACATGTATGAACAGAGCAGGTGGTCCCAGCTACAGCAAATTAAACAGTCCATGAAGCAACAACCAGCTTAGATACGTAACATGGAGAACAGGTCTAAAACAAAAGATGAAGATGTTTTACCAGGTGCACATAAACCTCTCCTATGTACACCGTGAAAGGGAGAGAGCACAATAATAGGGTCCTGCCCCTAATAAATGTGAAAAGCAGCTTGTATACAGTAACTTCTGAAAGAAATTAACTGTATGCAGTTAAAAAAAACAACAAGCCAGCAACCACCTGCTAGGATACCACTTTGAAACACAAAATAAACCATCTCTAGGTAAAAGCATACACAGAATTTTTCAGTACTGCTAGGAAAAGCCAGCAAATAAGCCATGGGGAGACGATGCAATCCCGATGACAGGTCTGGAGACAGAACACCTACAGCCAGACACAGCTGATAAAGGCCAACATGCCAAATTTCAGACAGGATTTTGCGACACCAGCCAGATCCACCTAGGATGCACACAGCCAGAGATGCCTTTAGCGCTCAGGGGAAGGCGGCACGGCCACGTTACCACCGCGCTCACGAGGCTCAAGGGGAGAAGCACCGGCTCCGAGGGTCTCAGCCGAAACACAACGCGATTCGGTACAGCTCCCACTGCTCTGAAGAGGCACAAAAAGCCCCCTCCTCCCTACAAAGGAAGGAGCGCTGCTGGACGCCGGTCAGCCTGCCATGCACAGCAACAGGGCGCTGACATCTGCCCGGCCCCACCTGCCTCCCCCTCCCTGCACCCCACACACCCCCGGCCACCGCCGCGGCCTCGCCCCCCCACAGCCCGGCGGTGGCACCGGGGGGCGGCCACCCCCGCACGGCTGGGCGGGGGCCGGGCCGGGTGCGGCGGGGCCGCAGCTGCCCCCTCACGGTTGCGCGCAGCCCGGCGGCACTCGGCTCGGTGGGGAGCGGCCCTGAGGAGAACCCCCTCCCCCGCCCGCCGCTCGGGCCTCCCCCTCTGTCCGCACCGCGCGCCGGGCCTGTCAGCCCCCGCAAGCCGCGCGCTCACCGGGCAGCGAGGGGAGGCGGCGGACCGTAGTCCGGGCGTTCCGCGAGGCTGGGGCAGGCAGCAGGTCCCCGCCGGCAGCCGCGTCCCTTCGTGCGGCAGCGGCGGCGGCAGCGGCTTGTCAAAGGGAAAACATGACGCGGGCGGGAGGGGAGGCGAGGGGAGGGGGGGGGGAGGGAGGGAGGCGGCGAGATCTCGCGGGGCTACCGCCCGGGTCTCGCGAGACGCCCGCCGCTCCCCGCCTCCGCGCGCAGGGCCGGCGGGCGCGCGGCGGGAAATCGGGGCGCGTGGCGCTCCGCCGCGGGGTGGGGGGGGGCTCGGCCGGCAGCCCAGCGCGTCGCCCCGCCAGAACGGCTCCCCCGAGCAGGGCCGGCCGCGGGCTGTCCCCTCCCCGGCCCGAGCAGGGACCGACACGCGCCGCCTCGCGGCAGCAGGGCTGCACCTCGGGTGCCGAGTGCGGGAGCGTGGGGAGGCGAAGAGGCCCCCGCACGGGGTGGCGAGGGACGAGAGGCACGGGGAGACAAACCAAGGGGCCCAAACGCATCGCGCAGGGCTGGAGCAGGGATGCACGGGCAGCAGGGATGGGTTTTCCTCAAAGGAATTGGGTGTGAAAACATGACCCAAACAGTTCCTTGTTTTCTTAAAGTGTGAGGAATAACAGGCAAACGCTTTCTGCATAAAAGCCATCTAAAAAAAGGGCTAAAAAATAAATGTATTGGAAAGTCATTGACAGGATGAGAACTGGGTGCTGTACGCAGGAAGAGAAAGCATGCAGAAACGGCAAAACACAAGCAGGAGTGTACTGAAAAAGAAAGCTTTGACTTAAAATAAAAAGAACACAATAACAACAACAAGTAAAAGTCATTGGAGATTGAAATTCTGGGTCTGAACTGGGAAAAGGACACTCTCAAGGCTGAATTACAGGCCAAGAGGGTGGCAGCATCTGAGATGCCAAGTAACATCAATGAGGCCAGAAACTGGCAAGAAACAAAACACTGAGACATTTCAGTGACACACACAGCCATTGGTTATGGTCCATGCAATGGTAGCCTTGTTGTGACTGAATTAGTATACATTGTTAATGATTTTCTTTAAATAAATGGGAAAACTGATAAGAGGAGCAGAACTGTGCAAGGAGCAATTGCATGCACATGGATCAGCCTCACCCAGGAACATAAGGGAAGTTTACAAAGATTGGTGACACAAATAGGTGAACAGGGAACGATTGTTTACTGTCTTCCATGAGAGCTGGAGGCTAACAAGTGGAACTAATTGGTGTCAAATTCAGAACAAGCAAAAGAGAGATTATTTCTTCAGACACACATAATTAAGCTGTAGAACACCTTGCTGCAGGACACGATGTAGCAAGAATTTACCTGGGATCAAAAAGGGACTGGAGAAAAACAAGCAAGAAAAAAAAAATCCATCCCAGAAAACCAAAGACATTTCCTCTGGTTGCAAAACACCCTGACCCGCAGACCACTGCGAGCCACGGAGTATTTGGGGACACATGACTGTGTGCTGGCTCCTAGGCACCTGCTGATGGCTGTCCTCAGACACACGGGGCTGACAGACCAGTGGTCCACCCTTGTCCTACAGCCCATCTTTACTCCACCTCTCCTCAGCTTAAGCCACCATCTCAGCCCAAAGCACATACCTTTAACAGTTTATTCTGAAGGTATAAAGTGGTTAGGGGATTTCCTAAGGGTAGAGCTCAGCATCCCAGAGGGGCTGTTGCACTTCGTAACACAAGTTCCAGCCAAAATTAGATCGAATGACACTGTCAGCTTTGGAGGCAGATCCCAGCTATTCACGGCTCTAGTCTGTCCCCCTAAAAGGCCACTCATGGATTCATCATTCTTTGCAGCAGAATAAAACCCAAATGCCTTGCTATGAAAATAGCCTTTGACCCACCCAAGCTAAAAAACACAGACCAAACATCACTAAAAATGGGGTAAATTATAAAGCATTCTTTAAGTATTTAACATATGCCAGTTAAATGATGCCATGCAAGAATTAAACTTTAAAACTTTAACAGATGGATCAAAATACTTTCAACTCAGAAATGTCCAGCAGATCTGCCATGCCACAGAACAGAAAGCAGAACACCCATGCTGAGCAGTACTCTTCAACATGCTAACATGCCCCACACCCACACACTTAGGGAAACCACAGCATGAAGACAAACCTTATCATTAACTGCAGGTTCTTAGGGCTTGCAGGCTCCACCAGCAGCCAAGAGTCGTATGGCTCGCAAGGAATTTCTTAGGTTTGCAAATGTTTATTGTTTTTAAGTTATGTACGCTTAGCTACCAAGTTCACAAAGCTGCAAGGTTTTCTTGGTTTGTTTGTCAAGCCTTGACGCAGCCCATCAATCACCTTCCAGTGCTGAGAGTCTAGGAGTTTCACCTTGCAGTGTGGCTGCATGGGATGTATCTGCCTGTTTCCACAGAGCCTCCTTGATTTCAGAATCTCAGCTGCACTGAGGACATCATGGAGCCACTCTCCAAACTGGGACCCGAGGTGCCAAGAATATGAGATGAATCAAGGAAGCAAATTAACTGTAGAGTTCTACATTAAAAAATCTTCTTATCATTTTTGAATATATATCTTTTTAAACATACACAATGACTATAATATAGACTGTTGTAATCAAAGTACCTAATTCTAAGACATCTTAAAAATCTTTGCCATGGAATTTGCAATCATTGCTGCTGCAAAACAGCATGCTGCCAACTAAAGGTGAGGGTAAGACAGGCAAGGAAAAAAAGGAATATCCAGTTGGGCATACCCAACCTTCATATAGTTTTCAGCCCACAGAGAGCTGCCAACATCCCCCAAAGGGCCACTACAATTTATCCTTTTGAATTCTCACATGAAGCTTGTTTATTAGATAGCAACTGTTAATAATTGATATTAACCCCAGTCTTTGGTAAGTCTCAAACAGCTTCCAGAAGTCAAGTGGGAGTACAGGAGGGCTCTCTCAGAGTTGGAGTTGTCACTCACCGGGGGCTACACTGCCTGAGCTACTGTCTGCCCTTACAGCCAGCTGGCACTGGGGATCTCCCCGACTCACAGACAGCCCAGGAGGGCAAATGACACAGGATGAGGAGGCCTATCCCATCTCCCTGTACTAAGCAGGCAAGTATTGTCAAAATTCCTGAGAACCCAAATGAAGCCCACAGCATCCTAGGCTACAGCAGTACCAGTAGGTCTAAGAATAAGGATATAAATAAGGAGTTCAAGATCTACATTTGCTCTGCCATCGCCTATGGCTGTCACTAGAAGTCAGCCACCTCATTTGAGAGGCAAACTATCATTAATGCAGCACTTGCCTTCTTTGGAAACTGCAGAAGCTCCTGGAACTCTTGTGGGCACCCTGAGGACACATCAGAGGAAAGACTGGCCCTCCAGCCATCTGCAGCTATGTGTTAACAGAGTACAAATGACAAAAAAAAAAATTGAGAAGAGTTTTACGGGAGAGCCCCAGGCATGGGCCAGGAAAACCTGAATCACAGCTCCTCAGTGGGCAACATCACTCACCCTCTCCCCCTCCTTCGCAAAGAGCATACACAGAAGTCTTCAAAGCTACAGATTTCTAGAGCTCAGCAGATAATGCCCTGACTGCAACATACTCATGCTCAGTTTCTCTGAGACAGTCTCCATCTTAGGTTCAAAGCATAGAGGGAGGCCAGGAGGCAGCCCGTATGATCACACAGCTTTCAAGGGATAGGAGACTGTAGATACTACCTCCATCAGCTCTGTGCTCCCACCTTTTTAAACCAGAAATAATCCCTCCTCATGACTGCAGATCTCTAAAGTCCCACCCCCCCGGCTTTCTTCCTTTGCAGCTTCACTTGACTACGGCAGATTTCTTCTAGCATTCAGCTCCACAAGACCTATTTTACATCAGTGATTTCCTATTATTTTAGATGAGTTGCTGCATTATTTATTAGTTTAAAATGTATTGTTATGTAATCCCATCAAATGTAATTCTTCATCTTAGGCAATGATGAGAAAGGTACAATAATGAAAGAACAATGCACACTTCAACATCAAGTCTTTCTAAAACTGTTAGTAATTACCCTTTATTTTTAGTAATTACATTTAACTCTTTATCCTCTTCTGATCCAGGCATTATACCAGGGCTACAACCAATTCCACTCACTATTTTTGTAAGACCATTTTTTGTAATGCAGTGCATAGGACAGGACCCAGCATTCAGCATTAGACTATGCTCTTTATCTAGGGCTTGTTCTTAACTGCTTCTCCACAATGCAGGATAATTTTGCACCAAAGAAAATCAGATTTATATCTGAAATATCCCAATTAACTGTGGTTTGCTTTCACTGACATTTTTTTCCAGCAGACATTGCTATCACTGGCATGTTTTGCTGTTGTCATGGCAATGAAAGGAGTCTATATGTTTTTGGATGTGACTCAGAAATCATTTTTTACAGAAATGGGACAACAATTAGAGTAATGGACATTGGATGTTTTTACGCCACCAGTTAATAAATGGCCAATGGGAAAAAAAAGAAAGAGCCCAAACCAGCAACAAAAGACACTCCACATAAGCTCATTGATTGGACACAAGACACCAGATTGCTACTTGTGAGCCCATCTTGCAATTAGGGATGTATGGGTAAAGCTTTGCCACTCTCCGGTGTTATTAAAATCACAATGATCTGCCTGTGCAGTTACTTAACTAGACCAGGACCCAGGTTTGCCCAAATAAATGCTGCTCTTAATGTTCAGAAATGCATGAGAAGAGTCTTGTCTTGTACACTCACATCCCAGTAAAGAAAGGTTGTGAAACAGTCATTGCTCCATGAGGGCTCATTCAAGGCAAGGCGCTTCTGCTGGCCACTGTGTTCACAATTTACAGGAGGCAAAAGAAAAATACTTTAGAGAGGTAAGTTTACCAATTAAAAGATAAGGAAAGGAGCTCATGTCAGTGACTGATCAGGTGTGGAAGAAGCAGTTGCCAACACTAAGAAACATGACTAAAGCCAGCCTACACCAATCTATGAAGTGTCTGGAAAAATGGATTGCTAGCCTAAAAATACCATTCACCTATGTCTGCTGTAGGTTATTCATCCCAGCACTAGCTCTTTTCCTGTGTACCCAAGGTGTATGAGGGGAGCTGTTATTAGAACATCTTGCCTGTGCAGGGATGCCAAATGTGGAGGCATTGAAATATATGCATGTGTGTCAGTCACTAATTTCATCTTCTGACTCATGTTCAGGAGTGACAGTTCTGCACTGCACTTCCTGCTCATACTGAGCTGAGCCATACTGACTGTTATTTATTAGAAAGCCACATCCACACAGCAGCTGGCTCTCACCCCAGTACAAATCATCCCTGCCACATAATCAGCACTTTCAGAGCTCAGGATTGCAGGTGGCTGTGTCACTGCCCTCCTGCTGCTGTTGGATCCTACCACGCTGTGAAACGCAGAGTAGGAACCAGTCTGAAGTGACCTCAAATTGAAGATCTGATTCAGTCCATCACCATCCCTCCCCTTCTTTAGCCAGCTGGTAACTTTTTCAAACTGTTAGAAGCCAGTCTGGGTAAAGCAGTGTTCTGCACCTCAGAAAGGACCTTGGCCAGACCAAAACAGGAAACATGCCAGAGAACAAATGGGAAAAACACATGGGAAACAGGAGGGGTTTGCACTGGAAGACAATGAATGAGAATATAAAAGGGGGAATAAAAGGATTATACATGAACAACTAAGTAATTTTAAAATTCATACAAGAGACTCATTCCATTCATTCATTTGAGCCAGCAATGTGCCCTTGTGGCCAAGAAGGCCAATGGCGTCCTGGGGCATATTAGAAAGGGAGTGGTTAGTAGGTCAAGAGAGGTTCTCCTTCCCCTCTATTCTGCCTTGGTGAGGCCGCATCTGGAGTATTGTGTCCAGTTCTGGGCCCCCCAGTTCAAGAAGGACAGGGAACTGCTTGAGAGAGGCCAGCGCAGAGCCACAAAGATGATTAAGGGAGTGGAACATCTCCCTTATGAGGAAAGGCTGAGGGAGCTGGGTCTCTTTAGCTTGGAGAAGAGAAGACTGAGGGGTGACCTCATTAATGTTTATAAATATGTCAAGGGTGAGTGTCATGAGGATGGAGCCAGGCTCTTCTCAGTGACATCCAATGATAGGACAAGGGGCAATGGGTACAAGCTGGAACATAGGAGGTTCCACATAAATGTGAGGAGGAATTTCTTCACAGTGAGGGTAACAGAACACTGGAACAGGCTGCCCAGAGAGGTTGTGGAGTCTCCTTCTCTGGAGACATTCAAAACCCGCCTGGATATGTTCCTGTGTGACCTGACCTAGGTGTTCCTGCTCTGGCAGGGGGATTGGACTAGATGATCTTCTGAGGTCCCTTCCAATCCCTAACATTCTGTGATTCTGTGATTCCAAACTAATCTATGCATGGGTACAAAACATTCTGAGCATATGTAACTCAAAGAAGGTTATTAGAACTTCAGAAGGATTAGCAATTCACGTTAGCTCAGTATGATAGCATCCAGTGCACAGCCAAATTGCAGCTTAAATATTGTGTCAAAATAATTATATGCATGAAGCTACTAGAAAGAGTTAAACTATAAATGATCAATGGTCAAAATACCATTCATAGGATTGCCACTCCCCAGCTCTACTCTTACCAGTTGTTCACAGTTTTGGTCCTCTGCTTTCTTTTAAGAACCACTTTTGTGCAATCCTGCAGTTGTGTCCCCACTTCATACCCCTCTAGCAATACAGGAAAAGTACTTGTCCCAATTGCTTTACTCCCCACCCTGCCTCCACCATAGTCTTTCCCACTCTGAGCAAGCAAAGTGAGACCGCTGGATGGAAACATGGAAAAGAGACAACGTAGAGCTCTGACATCGCCTTTGTGCTCACTGCTGGAGCACACAGATGCAAACACACCGAGACTAGTTGTCCCTTTGCATTTAAAGCAGAGAGGTTATCCAGCTATCACGGCCCTGGAGCAGCAGAAGCAAACAGACTGGTTAGTTTTGGCAGGACACCGGGGGATGTAGTGGAAGACTGCCAGATATAGTACGCAAGAGATGTGTGCCTGTACACATTAACTTGACACACAGTAAACTCTTCCAAAAAGGAGTACCCACAGTGTCTCACGAGTTAATGTTTATGATGCGTTGCATCATCTGAAACTGCACTTGGCAGTAAAAGAACGCTTGAGCTGTTTCTACCAAGCACTACTACTCTGTTTCGCCTCAAGGAAATTCTAGAGAGGTGAAAACTTTCAGGAATAAATATTAAGTTCACACAGTTTGTGCAGTTCTAATCCAGTCTCCATTTTCATAAGGAGAAAAAAATGATAATATTTTAATCAGTTAATCTAGAGGGCTTTGGTTAAGCAGAAAGCTTCCATTTTTTCCATTGAGGTCATCTGACCTTCAGTAAAACCCCTTCCTATTTCTTCTTCTCTCAAATGGGCATGATGCCATTAGTTAGATCTATAACTTGCTTTCAAATTACTCTGAGCTCTTTGCACAAATGCAAAATATTACTATACTTCACTATAACTGTTCCATGCAAGACCCTGTGCACGATTTCTGTCAGCAGGAGGCATTTAGTTTTATAAGTTAGAATATAGCATTAATTTTATAAAAGTCACTAATAAGTATTAAGCCTAGGAAAAGAGGCACTTCTTTATAGTTGTGATTGCTTTATTTTTCATTGCAGTCTACAGATGGCAGAAAATTGGTAAAGCTATCCTCAAAACTCACAACATCCAAACGCCACAGTTACAAGTTACACACAGTACTCAGGTGAACATGCAATATGAAGCCTGAAGGCCTGAAAGATCCTGTAAAACTTCCTCTCTGTACAGTATACTCTAATGCATAGCTTTGCATTCTTAAAAGTAATGACTTCATCCATTTTCCCTAGGAAATCATTCCTCAGTTATTCCCTCAGTCCCCTAACTTTTTTTTTTTTTTTTTTACTGATCTTTCTTTGGCTTCTGTCAGTTCATTGATCTTTTTCTAGTCTTTAACTGGAAGTGAATATTCTAACTGTTGTCTGAAAGCTGTACAATGAGGAATTATCCTTCTGCGTTCACGAATCAATGACTACTCTGTAAGGCTAAAAGCAGTTTTTCTCTTCCCATTGTTTTCACATTTCCTCTCATTCCATTTGTTCTTACATTCAATTTTTTTTCCAGCAAACACCACAACACAAATAATACTGCACCTTTCACTTTGAGATCTCAAAATGTTTTTCCCAAAGGAATCACCTTTCCCTTCAATGGGGAAAACATAAGGTATAAAGAGGATAATTATCTCTTCCCAGTGTGTCTAGCACAGGTTTTATCAGACTTAGGGATGGGAGATAAATGACCAAACCCAAACCAAAATAACAAGCCCAGCAATATAAAGCTAGGGCACTGATTTCAGCTGTACAGTTAACTGCCTGAGGGTTTTCTGCCTTGCACCCTGCTGTTGATTCCAGCATTATCTACAGTTATCAGCAAAAACAAACCAACCAACCTGTTCCAACAAGCTGAAAGCCCATTCAAACTCAGAAATATCAAAGACACGTTCCCATCATGCTGGCTGGCCAGTATGCACTTCATTACCTCAGGAGTCTTGGCTTGTTGCTTTACAGCCCTGTTTGGTGTTCCCAAGTACAGAGAAAACAATGGTAAAGAATGCAGAATCTACTGAGGTTATAATTTTATCACATCAGAAGCCAAGCTTTCCCACTACCAGAGAAACTACTAGAATAGGCTTTCTAAAACTGAAATTCACAGTGTATTTCTAACGAGGGTTTCACAGCCATGTCTAAATGAACTAGGCCTCATGACATCCCAATACAAACTAGGTTTGCTGTGCATCATCAAAGGGCTCAGCACAGTCCCAGAATGACTACGTGCTGTGTGTCTTCTGTCACTTGGCATGTTATGGTCCCAAGCCTAGATATATATTTCTTAAATACTGCATATCCTCTTGGGTAGGCTTAATGAGTTCAAAGTAGACTGAGAAAGACACTGACACTATACGAGGCCAAGAACATTTTAGCTACCTCTCAATGATACTTACCACACACACAATGGCTTCATTAAACTCCCCAACAAAAATAAGAAACTTAAAAATTTGTTAACTGCTTTATCAGTCATAAATTCACCTCTTAGAATCCACTGTCAGGTCTTAGCACAGGTAGAACACGCAGCATGCCAAGCGTTGCCATGGGAGATGTATTTGCCTGAGCTGGACCCATCTGTATTTCTGATGAGCACTGGAGTGTAATGCAGTCAGATTGATTTACAGTCACTTAGGGCCACATGTTCTATCAGCTTTCCAGGAAAGCCTCACTAAGCTCGTTTTATGCTCAAGTAGGAGATGTGAACAAAGATATTAGACTGCCTGTTTTGGGAGGTGCTTTTTGGTCCCATGTAACACAACTTTTGCTTGAGGAAAGTTTGTTTGCCAGGGAGGGTTTTTCACTGATTCTTCCACCAGGGAGTGGAAGAGAATCTCATTCTTTTCACAGATGCTCCCCGATATCTAGGTGCAGCTTCCTCTGTGCTTGCAGTTGGGAACATAGCCCAAAGCCTGCTGAGGACTGTTCAGCAACTACCTGCCTTTAGCCACCCTTCTGCAGCCTGAAGAATTCCCTCAGAGACAGCGAGTCCTGTTACCTGGTTGAACTCAAAGCCCCACAGCTGGAGGCATCCTGTCAGGACAGTACCATTAGAGCAGTAAGAGTTTTATCTCTCAGTGTGCTACCTCCAGGCTGCATTTTGCAGAAGTGGCAACAGGAGGACAGGGAATCCTTACATCAGCCACAGCCTCAGAAGAGTATCTATCTGCCAATACCTTGCAAATATGTAACACCATGTCAGCTCCTTCCCCTTAAATGTATTGCCCATTATATATCCTTTTCAGGGCAAAGCAAGCTGCCTCCCTAATGAACACCACTCAAACCAAAGGCATAAAGTTGTTTCGGCTGTATGCAATGAACCACTCACGTGAAGTACATAAAGCAACTCCTGAGACACCAGCAGCAACCCCCAGAACTCAGCCCCGTGACTTTCAACATGTTTTCTAAGAAGCCCCCATGTCAGCAAAAACACTATCAAGGACGGGTCAGTCATCTTCCTTTGTAAAATTCACCTGCTGGGGCTGGACTGCTGATCTGTGTCTCCCAAATTAACACTGCTCTGCCCAGGGTCTATCAAAGATCCTGCGCATCACGTGCTGCGAAGTTTGTGAAAGATCAAGCACCCCCTTAGACATGAGCAGTAACAACAGCTGACAAAGGGAGAGACAGACACTTCAGATCACAGCAGGTCATAAGTATTTTAATTAATGTTAATTACATAAATTGCTTTAAGTTGAGGCATGACAGACTTCCCGTGCAGATTTTGTCATGAAGAGTCTGCACTGCCTGTCCAGAAGGCCCTGAAAGTCAAGTCCTAGACTTGCAGGCAGCATTGCCATCTTTGTCACATTCAGGTACTGTTTTGTTTTTATTTCAGGTTGAAGAGACTTCTTTGTTCCCAGCAGCTGGCTCTGCATCTACTCCAGTTACACATCTGCCTGCTTTATGTCTTTCCAGATGATCTACAGACTCCTGTAGGATTTCTTCCCATCAGAATAAACAAACACCAAGAAAGGATCTGGTGTCTAATTCATTGATTTGCCTTGTAACAGTATGAACACAGGCACAGACATTTTCTAATGAAATTCAAAGTTCACACCAGTACATTACAATATATTTTAGGTAGATCGAGTAAAAAGATTTTAAAAGGCAGATGAATTACTTAAAAGCTTTTTTCCCAGATAATTAAGACAATTTACATATCACTAAAAAAACACCTCAAGTGATCATTTTTAACAAAACATCATGTGTAGCTCATGAGGCTTATCCTCAAGAAAATGAGTATTTTAAGAACTATTGATGTGATGCAGTTTTTCTTACCTGATTTTGCCAAGCAGATACCTCCCACCCTGAAGAGGCCTGTGACTGAGTGCAGTTCCAAGTAGGAGAGGAAAATGTCACACCTCCCAGACTGATGGTCACACACTGTAGCAAAGTGCTATAAAAAGCTAATGCTCAGTGACAGCCTCTTCACCTAACCCCTCAAAAATAACAGCAAAGTACATGAGCAATGACACTGTGAGGAGAAACCCAAGAAGGCAAGTCTCTGGCAGGCAGCAGAGCTGCAGGTAGAGCCAAAGGTCCATGCTGTTAGGCCTCTGAACAACCCAAGAGCCACATGTCTCTATAGAATCTTAGAATCACTATGGTTGGAAAGGACCTCCAGGATCATCAAGTCCAACCTTTATCCCAACATCTCCCTAACCACTAGACCATGGCCTTAAGTGCTGCATCCACTCTTTTTTTAAACACCCCCAGGGATGGCGACTCCATCACCTCCCTGGGCAGCCTGTGCCAGTGCCCAACCACCCTCTCAGGAAAGAACTTCTTCCTAACATCCAGTCTAAACTTCCCCTGACGCAACCTGAGGCCATTTCCTCTCGTCCTATCATTAGTAATTTGGGAGAAGAGACCAACACCAGCCTTACTACAACCTCCTTTTAGGTATATGTAGAGAGCAATAAGGTCTCCTCTTCTCTAAACAACCCCGGTTCCCTCAGCCAGTCTTCATAAAGCTTGTTCTCCAGACCTCAGACCTTGTTTTGCACGGCCACAGGCTTCCTGTGCAAACACCACCCCAGACCCACAGTGAGGTGAGCCATTCCTCGCCATCTCATCACACAGCCAAAGCCTATCCTCTACCTCATCAGAGCTCCCCACGCCTTTTCCTCCAACCACCCTTCCCTCAGCAAGAGGGCTGTGACTCCATCTCTGAAACCTTCACATTCTCGGCTCGTCACAAGCTCTGCCTCCAGACCAAACTTCTGCAACACACCTGCTGGGGCCAGCAGGGACACAGCTCCGGCGTCCCCACGGGCACTCCGATTCTGCCTGCCCCAGCAGGATGGGGCTGGCTGCGTTAGCACTTTGTCAGGCTCACAGACACCTCCGGGTGATGGTGCCTGCTGCCCCTGCCCAGCAGCGAGGGGTATCCGTCCCACCACTGCTTTTACCTCCTCTTGCTGAAACACACTGAAAATAACATACTACATACCGCTCAAGCATTGAAATTGATAAAGTTTGAGGTTTATGTGAAGGCAGAGTAGACATTTAAGTGAAAAACATGGGGAATATCAGCTATTTCAGAGTGACCCTGTGGAAAAGAGGTAAAAGAAATGCCTCGAAGTCCTCTTCAGCTCTCACCTGACAACTGTTAAATATATACCTCTTCTTCCTCGATGCACATACAAGTGTGGATAGGAGCAATGCCTCTTCGCAAAGGAAAAACAGTCACGAGATGCACGGTAAATGGAGTCAAACAGGCGGGAGGTAAGGCCAGAGCTGGGCCGGGAGCCAGGCTTACCTCAGCGACACAGGCCCGCGGCCTGGGCCCTCAGTCCCCAAGCAGCAGCACGGTCCATCGTGGTCCTGCATGCCAACAGCAAACCAGCTAGTCATCTTCGGCTAACTAGGCAGGACTAGTTAGGGCTGCAGCCCCATGGGGCACCTCCGCAGTCCTCCTGCAGCAGCCATTTTGCGCTGCCGCCTCCGGGAGCCCACCCTGAGCCCTCACCCAAGCTGCCTGCCCCGCAGCTGAGGGGAAGGTTGGCGCCTCACGGCAGCGCCGCCATTTTCTCCTCCAGGGCCGATCGGCTGAGGCCTGCGGCTCCTCGTCCCCTCCCCGGGCAGGGAACCCCCTCACGGTTCTCTCCGCCGCCACCCAGCCCCGAGGACCGCGGCGTCCCCGCGGCCGCCCCGTGACACCCTGCCCCTGGAGGGCTGCCAGGAGCTGAGGGGAGCTCCCATGTCACTGCCATGTCACATCGCACAGGGGGGAGCCAGCGTTCAGAGCGACCAGGCCGCCTGCAGGGACACGAGACACCCGTCCTGCTTTGCAAGGTTTTATTAGCAAATCAGAGTGACAAATACAGCTGTTGGGTTTGACATCTGCACTATTTCAAAGTACATAAAAATCAGCATTTCTCTTAATAAAAATATAGGCACATGGATTTAAAAACATCACGACTAAAATAACACCAAAAATAGTCTTATTGCAATAAAAATACTTGCTTTCTTTCAGACTATTACCTCCACGTTCCTTACTGCTCAGAAGTGATGCACAGAAAAGAGATTTTTCTCCCCCACCAAAGTAAATTCTGTAACATAAATGGCTTTATTGAAGCGTAATACATCTCCCCTCCCTTCCATATTTCCCCCCTTAATAAGAGGAACCCCTGGGTTGTTCCTCAAAACCCACCAAGGGTTTTATCCCACCAGGGGTATAAACCCACCCCTGCACTGAGGTCCAGTGCTGTAAACACAGTGTAATCCATCTACATCTCCCTGAAGCAGGGCTGAATTGTCACCTCGGTGGAAGAGATAAGGTGATAAATACAGAGAACACCACATTTGGAAAAACACAGCGAAACTTCCTCATAAATCACCACCATTAGTCCTGAGAACAAGAGATTATACACTCACAGCGTGCTCCTATCCAGCACAGTCAGGGAATCGTTTTGGTTTGACAGGAGTGCTGGTTGTTGTGGTCCCTGTGCCACATCACTCCGGAGCCGCGTGAAGCTACGGAAAAGCCAGCCCTGCTGCTCTCCCGTGACTAAGCCAGCGCTCCTGTCCCCAGCTGACCTGACTGGAGACCAGACGCCACGAGCTGTCTGTAATGTCTTTGTTAAAACCCCACCTTACATCTTTTATTAATGTAGAATTAATAAGCTGGAGCTTACGGCTTCACGCTGCCTTGCACTCCGTCTGCCTTTCCACTCCATCCCATCTTGCTCAATAGTTGCTAGGATTTTACAGAATGACCTCATCTCCGTGAGAGCACATTTCTGATGCAACAACCTAACAGCTATCTTAACCAGGGCTGGATTTGCAGAAGTGCCATTTATGTACACATCCCACAATCTCCAATTTGGAACCTGAAGGTGTTCTGAAACGCCGTGAATTCAGGAAAAATACCACGGGCTCAGAGTTTATTTGGGAATGAACTAATGGTAATGAATGGGATGGGGAAAGCAGGAAGCAAAATTTGGTAGGTAAGTTGGGCAGCTTTTTATCCAAATAGTTTTAGTGGTCTGTTTATGAAAGATTCCCTCCAGACACTGGAACAACAGTTTTTCCCATTACTGCTCCCTCTTAATAGGTACATTACTACAGCACTTTTTGAGAATTCCATCTCAAAAATTACACAGAAAGCTGAGAAATACACCTTTTAATTGAGTGTGAACAGAAGCTCATGCCCTGCTCCTCCTTATCCCTTCACTAGGCACATGTCACAGGCTATGGCAGCACAAGACATGAAATAAAGGGGAAATTAAATAAATAGCATCAAAATGCAGTGCCATAAACACTCATTCTCCTGCTTCCACAATTCCTGTATCTACATTCTCTTTCCCTTCCTTCAACCTTCCCAGTCCAGGTTCACCTCTGCTCCCTACATGTCCCCCTCATACTCACTCCTCTCCACTGCTTTTCTTCCCCCACCACCCTCCTTCACTTTGTTTCTTCCCTCAAATCCTACTTTCTGCCCCTCTCCTCCAATGCTGCTTGTACATTTCCTTCTTTTCACACCTTCTCATCAACTGCATTTTAGTCTCTGCCTAAGCAAAGATACAAAGCTACAAATAAAAGTAGCATGTTTTTATTTCTTTCTTTGAAACTGGAAGCCAGGCAAAATTAACCTGATACCCGTTTCCAACACCAGTTCACACCTTCAGCTCTAAAACCTCAGCTTGGAAGTGAGAACCATAAAGCCAAACAAAACCAGTTTCCTCATCAATCTACAGTCATTTCTAGTAGGCTTGCTTTCTGATTTTTTATATATTAAATGGCAAAATAAATATGAACTTCTAACAACTAATATATTCAATGAAAAAAATAACCTAGTCTATGCACATGTTTTGGTACCAATTGAACAATACTGGCTTAGAAACTAACATAGTTAAAATGATGCAACTTCCTAGCCCAAAGAAGTTACGTCAATATCAAAGTGCTTACTTCCTCAATTTTGGATACAATCCCCTGAATAAAACACAGATGTTTGCAGTTTGGGTTACGTGTAAACAGCACCTATACAAATAGGTGTTAATGAACCTTCAATTTGATGACAATAAATTAATAACGAAGTCTAATAAAGACTATTTCTTCATATAGCTTGGGTTTTTAAGTGCCCTGTTTTGGCAAAGCATCCTGCTGTCATTCTGTAAAAATGTTGTGTTTGGGTGCATGCAAGTCATAAAATCACAGAATCATAGAATCACAGAATAGCCTTGGCTGGAAAAAACCTCTAAGATCATCCAGTCCAACCATAACCCAGCACTGCAAAGTCCCCACTGCC
The DNA here is from genome assembly GCA_028020825.1 of Podargus strigoides. Taxonomy (NCBI): domain Eukaryota; kingdom Metazoa; phylum Chordata; class Aves; order Caprimulgiformes; family Podargidae; genus Podargus; species Podargus strigoides. Next base: position 173,759,910 of record CM051663.1, read on the forward strand.
CCATGTCCCTCAGCACCACATCTACATGGCTCTGAAATCCCTCCAGGGATGGGGACTCCCCCACTGCCCTGGGCAGCCTGGGCCAGTGCTGGGGAACCCTTTCAGTGAAGAAATTTTTCCTAATAGCCAACATAAATTTTCATCCAAAAATTCTTCTGGCCTATCTCATCCTCTCAGTGGCCAGAACCAGTTGTACTCAAATTGACAATGGCAGTTGTGTTAGCCTTCAGCCAGATGATGGCCAGGGCACAATTCTTATTGCAGTACAGACCTGTTTTCTGCTAGATTCATGAAATTAAGGTTATGATACATAATGGCACTTATGATTTTCTCTTCAATGGTAGCAATAACAGAGTACTGCACACAGCTAACAAAACCTGTCAGATATCTGCCATCAAATATTTATGATAGTAACAAAAATAAAAAAATATATTTAAACATTTCCTTAAGACTCAATAACAATTTCCCTGACTGAAATAATAATGCACAGTCTTAATCATTGTGTGGAATGTGAATCATTCTGCAGTAAGAGTATCAGTAGAAACCCTATGTCTTGAGTGCAGTTGGTATCACAAGTAGATTGCAGTATCACTGAGATGCCTAACATATAAAAGCACTCCAGTCGGTGCCTGGGCCGCAGCATTCCCCTGGGAATCTGGATCCCCCATTTTCCAAAATGCTCAGTAGGCATTTAGGAACATCACCCAGCCGTTGGCGCTGCTTGAGAAGTGAGAAGCATCATACCCAGGACTCAGACAAGAAGTCAAGGTCTGCTGTCAGGGCTGCTTTTTTCAGCAAGGATGAAAGTTTCCTCTGTCTCCTGCCTATGGAATTCTCATTCCATTATGATATGCTGCTTCTCCTCTGATGAGTGGCTTTTCTTTGTGAAAGATCCTCACCGTCGCTTTCACAGTCTCTCTGAAATAGAAAGGCCACAACATTTCAGTCACATGAAGGAGATACTGTGCTCCTAAACACAGTGATCTAATATTACTAGTGTGTCACCTATTGAGAGAAGCAGAGCTAATAGAAACCTGAGTTTCATTCCAGAAGCTCAGATGCACTGCAGGGGTCCCCCACCCTCCATCACAGCACTGGGCCCATGAGCAGCAGCACAGGCTCCCCCCCAGAACTGCTCATTTCTCAGCCAGACAGCATGGGCACTGCTGTGGTATCCAAACATCTGCAGCCTCCATGCTGCTCCTTTACAGAGTAAATGTGGCTAGCACCTCGAGGGTTTAGAGAGCCATTGGCTCTCCCTGCCCAACCTTTCTGTCACGATGACACAACTTACAGCAGCATTAAAGACACACAGGGGATGCCACCGTCCCGTTGGGTTTCCCACTCAACACCACTGCCATCCTGTTGGGCTGTGCACCCACGTAAGGACAGCAAAAACCACTGCCCACTAAAACTGGTCCTTCTCTTATCCCATTTGAGAAATGTACCTACCAAACTTTCATCCTGTATCAGGACCCTTTTCACCAGCGAACGCGAGAAGTGGTTGCACAACGAGACAATGTGGTAAGACAGCTATGGAGAGAGGGAAGAACGAGAATGTGACCACACATACACAGTGCAGACATATCCAAACACATTCCATTTATCTACTTAACGTTACAATTTTACATTCAAGCTCTATCTTGCCCTCTGATCCCATCAGGCCTGGGAAGCCTTACACAAGAAGGATTAAAGACTCGCTGTCATACCTTCCACCGCCTTCTAGCATATTGCCTTTTGAAGTTTTCCATGTTAACAACAGATGCTTGCCGAACCAAAGCCTGTCGCTTGTCCACTGGCTGGAAGAGAAGAGAGCAGTTTTATTGGTTGGCTCCCACTGGTGCATCAAATACAAAAGATTCTTCATGTGCTCTGGAGATGGCTGAAAAGAATGCTGGCTGGGGAAGCTGTGGATTCATACAGGTGAAAGCAAGCAGAAGAAAAATAATTAAATCTACTCCACCCTGTTGCCTGAACAGGATCCCTTCAGATCCAAATAAAATCCTAAAACTAGTGTGCAGTCAGTGGTCACACTTGGCCCTGTGCACATCACTGTTCTGAGAAGTTCCACTGCTGCCCCGTCCTAGCTACTCGACCTGGCACAAAAGGTGTCTCACACGGCACGGACTTTACTCTAGCCTCCACTTCTGCTTCATAATGATCCACCTAAAAAATAAACAAAACGTCTGCAAACAGCTTTTCTAGCCAAAAGACAGGATCAAGGACAGCCAAACGAGAGAGAGGTAACTAAGGGGATGCTAGAGGGTGCTAAGGCAATGCTTTCACTTTACAAAGCTGCTCAGGTGCTTCGGAGTGCACACCTGCACCACCTCCATTTTCTCCGGATTGAGCTCGTGTCAGCTCGTATCATTCCTGTCCCTCTTTCTGAAAGGCATCGGGAGAGCAATGAGAGGTTCCACAGAGGCCTGACAGAAAGGAGATGGAGCTGCTGTCAGTGCATCAGCAGCGCTGCAGCACGCTGCTGCTCAGGGGTTTTGCACGTGCTTGCTGGAAATCCTGATGGAATAGGACTAAAGCCAGCATCATCACACTGTTAGGCCCTATGCTACCTCCTATATTTTCAGATAGAAGTTTGCACATGTTGTTCTTTACAAGGATATTTAAAACCAAAGACCCATTAGGGCCCTTTCCTAACTTCCAGCATGTGGCTCTTCCTCTTATTCTGGCACATCTTTTTTGAATTGTGCTTTTACAGGTTTTTCTTCTACCAGGCTGACTTAAACATCACAGAAGGAAAGAATAAAAAAGTTGTGCTGTGCTATAGAGACTTGAAGGGTACATAGGTAATTTGAGGTGGCCATTTCCAATCTGAAGATGAAGAACAGGCTACAGCATACCTGAAAAACCTCAGGCTGTGTCCTTTAACCATACTCAGAGTATGAGAGCACAAGACATGGATACCCTGGCAATAAATACATGAGGAAAGAATTGCAATACCTGAGTATGGAAAAATAGGAAGAAAAAAAAATATATATCAGAATTCAGACATGTGCCTAAAATTTTTGGATGCCAATCTGGTGTTAAGCAAACCCTGACACAGTCCTTCTGAAAACAAAGCACCTTCGAATTCCAAACCAACATCAACACTTGCATAGACCAGAAAGCTGTGTCTGACAGATTGAGGGGGGGAACAGTTCAAACCCAGATCTGGTAAAAGGGAAAAGAGAAAGGTCAGGAATCAACCCTCCAAGGACTATGGAGTTTATGGAGTGACAACCATTGCAGCAGTTCTGATCTGCATGTGTAGGGGTGGATAACCCAGAAACTGGAATGCAAATTTTCAGAAAAATAATTGATAATGTTTATGAGACAACAAATCCACTTTTCTCATCAAATGCTACAGGTACAGCATTTGTGCAGCTATCTCAGCAGTAATTCAAGGAGCCAAGCTCTCAGCTAGGCCTCTTTCTCATTTAGATGTGTACACCATTTGCATACAACAGAACTGGGACATTTAAGCATTAAATACCATTTCCTCATGCTGCAAATGGCTAGCATGGTGCAACAAAACACTGAGTAGAAATCAATTTGAAGTGGAAAACATGTCACTGGCTAGATGTCAGCTATACAATCATCATGAAAAATTTCTGAGTGCCCTGTTAGCAGCAGAACCATCGCTGAATCAAAACAGCTCACTTGACAGTACTCTCAACTGCTAATAACTGCCTTCCAGTTTCTAAGTCACTGCAAACCAGTGACCTTGTCATTTTCACAGTCATCAGAATATCTTCTCAAAAGCAGTATGTCAGTGACCTCCTTCAGCTCAGAGAGCACCACCCTCAAGGACTGAGTCACAGTAATATTAACCCCACTGAAATACTCAGGAACAGAGTGGCCTCATTTAATGTTCCTCCTCATCATGCCAGTGCATTTGTTCATAAAGAAAATCTACATGAACAGAGAAACCAGTTCAATTCAATTAGATCATTGACTGCTGGAAAAGGAAGGAGGCTGGGCAGTGAAAGACATACTCTAATATATATATATATATCAAGATCTACCTTGGATGGACTTAGGCAGCAATGCAAGGATGTCTGACTGCTATTTCACTGATTCTAGTAGCTGTGGAACAGTCATCTTCCAGCAAATTCATACAGCTCAGCAAAGGGGCTGTAACCCAGCTGCAGAACCAAGGCTGGCAACTTTTTCCAGTACACAGAAGCTTGACATCTCTCCTCCAGTCACTAACTACACCATCAGGGAACAACTGCATCCTGCATAAATAACTATTTATTGTGTCCAGAAACGAGATGGGTACATCTGTGCATATCAGGGTACATCTGTGCATATCAATACAGTATAATCAAATTGCTTCTTTGAAATACAAGACTGCATGATTCAATTTTGGGCCAACTTTTCTTTTAAGTTATAAAACTTAAAAAAAACCCTCTTCACAGCAAGAACACGAGTCTCAAATCTCACACCATAGGTTAAGTTAGTTGTAGCTTTGTCATCTTCTTCACTGTAGGAAGTAAACCAGGGTTTACGTTATCACTTATCACTCAAATGTAAAATTACATACACAGTTATTTGATCAGTTTGTTACAAGTTCCCAATTGTGTCTTTTGAATAGGATTTCTTTGGTGAAGGACAGGAAACTTAGCTGAATTTTAAACTAAAGGATTAATCAACAGCTAACACCTTTCATGGTAAAACATTTCACCCTGTACAACTGGCCTAAAATATAAAATAAAATAATCTTTTCTTCATCAGTAGCCATTTCACAGAGAACTTCCATAGTACCAGCTACATGTTAAATTACTACCCTACTTACTTTGTTTTACAGGACACAGTTAACCTCTGCAAATATTTCTCTCATATGGTCTATAAACTGCCCACAGCAGATCTACACAGCTGGTTCCTTCATCCAACCAAAGATGCTACAATGAGATTTTCATTAGTTTCCAGGCAGTACAGACTAACCTAGTCTTTATTCCAAGTTATTACACAGTAATCTACAGGAACTGTAACACATGAAGAAGTATGACACAGGTATGTAGGCTGTAGGGTTAGATGTGTCCATACCAGTGTAAGGATCTAGTTCCTGTAAATTCAGACATCAAACATGGGGGAAAAAAACAACTTTGACACTACAAACAAGTTTATGGTTTTGGTCAGCACCTCGTGCAATACATCAACATTTCTATTTCAGTTCTAGGTGATAGAATCTATTCACTGAAACCTTTTTAAACTGCTGTACATTGAAACAGGCAGCAAACCCTGCACATAACCTGACCTACAACGTTACTGATTTGATCCTTCTACATCAAGATTCAACCCTGCAAGGAATCCTTCACAGCGAGATCTATTTAACAGCTCCATTAGTGATTCATTAATGTCTTTGTTGAAAACAAAGTTTCCATTCATGCAGGCATCATTTTCCAGTTGAAAACTACTCATTAAATCCTGTATCCAGTTGAGCTCCTCAGAAAGCTCCTGACTGAGAGATTCATACTGGCTCTGTAGATCAGCATATTTCCCAGTTATGCCAGTAAGACTAGTGCCTACAGTCTTAATATCATCTTGTAGATTCCTTTTCAGGGATTCAATTTTACGGTATTCATACTTCAGCTGAGACAGCTTGTGCCTCACACTTTCATTCTCTTCTTTATACCAAGCTTCTTTCTCATTATAAATGGAAACCAGAGCATCAATGTCCTCCTGCAAGGAATCATGAGATGCAGCCAAAGTGCTGAAACCCCGTTCTGTAAGTGAAATGTCTTCTACGACCCGGGCAAAGCGCTCAAAGTTGATGTAGGTGTTATTGGGAGGCATACTGGAGTGGCACTTTATGGTGTACTCTCTCAGGCGTTTTGTCTTCAGCTGTGTGTTCTCCACCTTCTTGTTCTCTTGGACTTTTGTTTCTTCTTTCAGCTGGTGAGCCATCAGACAGAGGAACCAATATTACTGAACGTTTACAAGATGGTGCAGTAATTCACAAACTCTACACAAAGGATGCAGCCTCAACATCCACAGTGCTGGGAGATTCTTTGCACCCACAGATTTTCCTTCATGCATTTGATTAAAAGAAAAAAAAACCCACCACAACAAACAACAACAAAAAAAACAAACACACAAACCCCAAAATGAATGTGACAAGTGATGTGCATTCATTCCAATATGATGAGTGTAAATAACAGGGCTGCAATTCATTTTCTTGTTAATTTTAAGCAGTTAACAGTCTCAAAGCTATCAATATTTGTAAGAGGAAAAACAACAGTCCTGAAAACACTCCAGTTAATGTTTTGTGCAATGCAGAGCAAAAACTGAATTTCAAACATCCTCATTAGTCATGCTGAGATTAGCTAAATGTATTTTCAGTGAAAGACTTATCCACAACAGCAAGCCATGTTTATGATGAAAAAATATACACAGACACACAAATGTAAGCAAATCAGCACACTTGGTACAGCAGTGATATCCTGAGAGAAATTATATTTTCCACATTGGCTGCCATCAACTCTTAAGAAGACACTAAACCCAACATGTGGTATATGTCCAAACAGAGGATGGAAAAACGCAAAGCCCAGTCTAATGTAGGATACTGCAATATGCAACAAACATCAAACCTTTGACACCCTCTTTTTGAAAGTTATGGTAATAAAAGAAGTCATTTTCAGAAATCCAAGATTTAGTCAGACCCAACCAATTTCTTCCCAGTACATCTCTGAGACACCCAGGGTCGCTAAGTACTTAGAGGGCAGTTTTCCATTTAACACAGCAGTGAGAATATAATCTCTGCTTTGCTCATGGTAAAAAACAAGATCTCTTTATTCAGTCTTACCGTTATCCATGGATGAGACAGAGCTTCCTGAATTGTGAGCCGTTTCCTAAAAAACAATACAACAAAAAAAAACAGTCTTGGATGAGAAATACCTGGCACACCAGTCCATTGACCTGCACTTCTCCCGGGCTTCATATGCAGCCTTTATGAAGATAATGCAGGGCTACCTCTCAGATTCCAGCAGGCATACAGTGCGTGTGTAGTTTAGTAACTGTTCTAAGTTTCAGTAAGGAGCTGTTCTCACTCCACACAATTTTAATTCTTACTTGATCAAAATCTACCTGTATTTTTGTGTACCCTTCCATAAGAAGTGATAAAATATTACTTGGTTTTGTTCACCCTACATGCTTTGAAAATAAATTCTTTCTAAACATCTTTAACATGACTGTGTCTGAGTCAAGGTATACAATATTCATTCTATCAAAACTGTTCTTTGGAACACCTTTTCTTTGGGTTTCTGGGTGCAGGGATTAACTAGGGGCACAGCAGCATCCTCCTGACTTGCTCTTGGGTGGCAGCACACACTGCAGGGAAAGCTTTGCAAATTACTCCTCAGGCTACGTTTCACCAGGTTTATCTTAGAGACAAACGTGTCTTTCTGAATTTTTACTTACCTTGTGTCTTTCACCAGGAGCTTCTGAATGAAATCTTTTGCCAGGTCACTGGTATTGCTGAAAAATTCTTCATCAAATTCGTAATTCACAGCTGTGATGTTGGCAAGTGTTTCTTGTTTAGTTTCTCCAAGGAAAGGCGATGCACCACTAAGCCTGGATAAACCAGAAAGAAGAATCAACTGGAAAAATTAAAAGCAGAGGTCCCCCAATGAAATTACAGTGACTGTGTAATATACTCTCAGGACATTTGTGGATCTTGTGTTGTAGCAGCCACGGCACATGGGAAATAACAGGTCCAGCTTTGGCTCACCCCATCTGTGGTTATATGTGCACACCGACAGACATGCACAGATCCTCCTCTCCAAGTGTCTCACTGAAATCATTGCTACTCAGACCAGGAAAAGCTTCAGCTGAGGAGAGTCACTGTCCCTGTGAACACACAAACCCTACTGGGCAGAAGCTTCTATAGGCTTTGAGAGACAGTTTCTGTAGATTTTTCTCTGGGTAGGAGAAGCCCTGCCCCTACTGCTTTTCTGTCTGCAAAGCTGCTGACAAGTTCCCTGCACAGTGGGCTCAGCCAAGAGACCTTTCTCAGCTGGAACCAAAATACAATGTGTGGTCAGAAGTCAGGTGCACGGCCTTGCTGGCTCTGCCAGAGGGGTAGGGCCACACTGCTCATCTTAAGGAATCCAGCAACAAAAGGACTTTGGCTGCAATAAAATCCAATTGTTTCTGAACAATGCAAAATTTCTTTCTGTTGGCTCCGACTGCAAGGATATAATAGAGACATCATCATCATAAAATGCTATTCATCAGTCTTTACGTTGACAGAAAAAGCTTTCGCCCTGCTTTGCCTGTCTCTGACCACCTTCATCTTTGATGACTATTTACCTCTGCTCCATAAAACTCAAGTGTCAGAACAGATTCATTGCAGACTCCTCCTGCCTTGCCTTCCCTCCTCTCCCTCTCCTCCCTCCCCCAGTCCACAGGGATGCTGACTTGCAAAAGCCTGGTTTACGGGAAATGTTATTTATACCAAGGAAATTGATCTCATCCCCTTTTTAAAAATCTTCTGGGCTATTATTATGCTTATCTATTATGTCTAGCACAGTCTCAGGATGCAGCAGGCTCAAAACAGGACTGCAGCAAACTCCTGGGATCTAAAGTGAGGTTTTGAATACTGAAGTGCTTGCTTACATGATCCTGCTCAACAGGGCTCTGACCCTGTCTGCATTGCCACTGCCATGGGGACTGGTAATCTGGGGGTAAGCAGAAAGTCTGATGGGACCACCTGGCCATTCAGCCCAGCTACCACATGTGATTCCACCCACAGAAGAAACATCTGAGTGCATTGAGTGTTTCCTCTCCCTCTACAGTCATACAATGACACACAAAGCAGCTGACACAGCAAGGCAGGATAATGAGGTCCTCCAGTTGTCTTTGATGCAGTAAATTCCACCCCATAAGCCACAGTCAATCTCACGTCTCAATAGGTTTTACATACTGCCTCTTCCATGCTTTTGTTCCAATTCTGTAAGCCACAAAGGCTGCTACAAGGAGGCACCTCACCACAGACCACTGGCCTTGTTCCAAAGCCTTGGGGTTTTTTCCCTTTCCCAAAATTGTGCCATGAAGCAGTGGTAATTCCACCCTTTGTTGGAAGCCAAAGCCAACTGATTTTTTTTTTTCTCTCTCTCTTTGGAACTCAGTTTTGAGGTCTGTGAAATGGGAGGGTTCTCAGTCCTAGCACCTAATGCAAATGTCTTTTGTCATATCCTGACTCCATGCCTGTAAACATCAGTAATAAAGCCTTTGCCCTTACAGCCCCGTGAGTCACTCCACTGGTTACCAAATCAAGGACTTGTAGGCATTTTGATCCCTACACCTGCTGGTGGCATCCATTTGATTGCTGCCATGTTTGCTAAAGTAGGTGGTATCATTAAAACCTTCTATGAGCAACCAATGTGCTTGGGCTGTTCAATCTTCTACCATGTGGGACTGATGAGGTGCCATAAGAAGCAGAAATGCCCAGTGATGCTAGAGACATTTGTTCTTTGCCTGCTCAGAACACCCCTCTTCCTTCACCCCTTATTGTAAACTCAAAAAGGCTGCAGGATAACATTTGCCCTTTTGACAAACCACTGCCCATCCCACGTGTGCAGCTCTTTTCTTAAATGTAAAGGGAAGAGCTGTTCTGTACTAGTGCAGCAGAACTTCAGGAACACTTCTACAGGAGAGAATCTATTTGTACTCACAGGATGTAGGTGATGACTCCAATGCTCCTAAAAAACAAAGGAGATTAATTGCAGTGGTTCTACATGACCTGTATTCTTCTTAATGCACACAAAATGAACAAGTCAACAGCAGCTGCTATACAGCCAGGAGAGCCCTTGTGGCTTTAGATAACTGCTCAGAACTCTCTCAGAGAATGGTGTTTCAGGGAAAATGTGAATTTTACAGATAACCAAGTAACGTGGATATCTGAAGTCTCTTTATGTATTTTTATTCTAGTAGGTATTTCCTACATTACACATCAGAAATACAAAGAGATAGAAGCAAGGATGTTTTCTTTGGGGTGACCTCTTTTGCCTGCCTTCTCAGCACATCAGATTAGTACGCAGGTCTCCTCTGCATGCAGTGCTCTCATAAATAAAGCTGTCACAAGCACTGCAGAAACATGTTTTCTTTTAAGAGTGCTCCTCTGCAGCGGCCACTGGCAAACTGTTAACTCTGTAACTGCCACACTGAAGTTTTTCATTGCAATTTTGCAGAAATTAAACACTTAATTTAAAAGAATGCATAAAAATGGAAAGGCAGAAAAAAGTTATTCACTGCATTTAAGTGTTTTGGGTTTAATTTGTTGCAGTAGAATGGATTCTATTCAGAGCAAATAGTAGAGCAATCTGGGGGGAAAAAAAAAACCAAACCACACAACTTACCACATATCTGCAGCAAGCCCGAGTGGTTCATAGTTTACTATTTCTGGAGCTGTAAGAAAAATTTAATCAAATGTCAGCAACTGGGATAACAAATTTTTATCAGGTTGAATTGAGTAGCAGATCAAAAATTACCAAGAGGGAGAAAAGGGGGGTGGGGGAGGAAAGGTAGTTATAGGATGCACTGTTTATAGTTTTATAGCCCTGGTGGGAATTCAAATTCACAGGTGTCCAGAAGAGATTATGTAGAGTAACTTGGAGCATAATGTAACTCACAAATCAGGGTGAATCAGATATACTAATAACAGTGCAAATTATAACAAATAAATTATTTCACCTCCCAAGGATGCTGTTGCAGCTAAGAATCTGAGCTTTTGTTTTGTTTTTCACTGGTGCCATTAAAGCTAGTTTCTAATGGCCAGTCAGAAACAGCCTTTGGGCAAGAGATGGAAATTACAAGCCAGACTGCACTGCTATCCATGTCAAACCCTATTATCTTTACAAGAAACATTTCCTTGTTCAAAAACATCCCCATATGAGACTGCACGCAGGAGAAAAGACCAAGGTGAGGTAGTGAGATGAAAAAAGGTGTCTGTAATGGTTGTGTTTAACTGGAATATGAATTACAATTCATTCCCCACCCTCCAACCCCAAAACCTCTAATTGAAACTAGTAGAAAGGCATAGGATTAACCTAAAATCCAAACAAGACAGATTAGAATTATGATCAGCAAGTAACAAAAAAAGAATCAGGTGGAAAGATGTAAGGGGAGGTGAGGGTTTTGTACTCAACAGGTGTACAGTGTGAGGCAGTTTTACTTAGAAAGTGATGATAGATACCCATGTCATTGTGTGTCTGTGTACTACAGTGCAGAGAACTTGCCTACCCCAGGCAATAAGTAAAAAATTGTAAGTTGTATTTGCAGGGTTTCACAGACTCAGTGCTCTAAATATTTATTTGGCAGCACCTGACTCTCACAGGAGCAGCACATCTGGTTTATAGAAAGCATCACTCACCTATTCCAGAAAAATAAACCAAACCTCGAGATTTCGGTCACCTTGACACGAATGAGATTGAAACTACCTCCATCCCTCACTTCTTAACTTTGAACAGATGTCAACTTCTCCGTGGAACTTGCAATACAAGACAAAGGAATAGGTCTGTCACTCACCTACAAATTCTGGAGTTCCAAAAATGTTTTTAAATTCAACTCCATCTTCTATTTTGTGAGCCAGGCCAAAGTCAATGAGTTTGATGTGTGGAATAGGGATATTCTTGTCTAGAAGCATAATGTTTTCAGGCTAAAAATAACAAAAGATCTTCATTATTATAATATTAATATTTTTGGGAAGTAACAGAGTTCTCAAGTGCTTTTTTTTCTTCACATACTGCAGAACAAGAAACACATACCTGTGCCTAACCAGTTACAATTCATTCTTTTGATAAAGGGATGACAACTGTGAAATATGATGTAGTTAAATGGACCAGAACTTCATAAAAGCAAAGCAAATCTAATAAGAGTAATACTTTCATTCGTTTAATTTTATCTCATGCAAAACCTGCCTTTATCTTCCTGTTAGCACTCCTAAGCTCATTTTCTTAATGACAGTGATTGCCAGGATGAAAACAAGATACCCTTGTGAGATGGAAGTTTCTCACACAACTGTGTGTGGTTCCCTAAGCTGACAAAACATGCCACTAGATTACTAGCCCAGCAGCACTGTGATAGAACACAAAGTGGAAGCTCAGTTTATCTTGTCCTCTCGTAAAACAGAAAATACATCCCTTCGTGGGAGGGTGTCACCCCCTGACCCAAGGGATTTGCCTCAGTTACAACAGCTGCTGCACACATAACAGTAGCTGGCTGAAGCAGTGCAGACACAGGGTGTCATTACATGATCCTGAGAGAGAGCTGCTCCACTGAGTATTTTGACTGACAGCAATTTTACTGATCTGTTCTTGGAATTTATACTGGGAAACTTCACTGTTTCTGCCCAGCTGTCCCTGTACTGTATTGCAACCCACTGGAAGATGTCTTATTAAATGCTTCTCGAGGGATTCTAGTCACATCTGAACCTTCTTAGGGAAGGGAAATACTCTCTGAGTCTGAATTCACAGCTGCAACAAGGCCAGGAAAGATCTAGGACTTAGGATCTGAACAGTCCAGAAAATGGAAAGAGTTGGGATCAGAAGTCGTAGCTCATATATGATTGCAAGCTATGAAAATAACGTAGCATTTCTCACAACACTGTAGGGAAACTGTGTAGAACAGTGAAATTAAAGCTAATTTTTTCAACCACAGACTTTGACTTTCTTTACCAGATACAACAAATATTTCATAAACTTATTTCTTCAACTAAACTTCTCAGCCTTAGTTACTCCCTACCATGGCCCTACTTCACAGAGTAAACTATGGGTTCATTTTATGTCCCATCAAGAGCTTTAATGCATTCACTTGTCATAACTTAATCATAAGCTCCAGGGCAACAGTGAGACAGTTGGATTCCCTGCTGGCAGCTGTCTGCTCTTTTCACAGCACATTCCTAACGTGGAAGCAGCTCCTCCTAACACACACTCTCAGTCAGAGCTGCACTGGGAAAGAGAGCATATGAATGATTTAGTGTCACAGTCATTGGACCAAGAATATTTTAGCCTCAGGCTAACAAGTCTGGTGTCCCTCCATGGATTTAGGGCATGTGTGTTCACCCCAGATACATGATGTCAGCTTGTTTTGAGCAGACAGAACAGACTGAAATGGCAACAAGTCACAGTCACTACTGCTTGGGCTATTTTATTCCTTAGGTGGTGTATGTCACTGTAGCTCCACTAGTCAAGGGAGCCCTGTCAAGTGATGAGATAATTATGAATCATCCTCTATCTAGTCAGATCACTGCTTAAGAATACACATCTAATTTAACACTAGCAAAACTCCAAACCCAGTCCTATAAAATCCAAGATAGTTATTATGTAAGTATGTTGTAGGTCATTTTATATTCAGTAAAATACTTCACTTATCCTTTCTGATTTCTATCTTGCATTTCTTGCAAGATCTTCATTGACTACCTGACGTTACTAGTATTAAATATCAAAATCAGTAGCTACAGATCCCTATACAAAAAGTTGCATCTATGTTCTCACAACAATTTCATGCTCCTGGATATTACACTGCTTTCTAATACACAGTGAAGACTGTGGCTTCTGGATTCATGTAGGAATTTCAAAATCAAGTGCACATCCTTTAGATGTTCACACACCTCCTACGCTTTTTCACATGCACCCCATGAAAATCTGGACCAGTCTCTTGGGTCAGATGTGATTTGCAATGACTACATATATGCCATTAACACTGACTTGACATCAAGCAATTAAAGACAGAGACAGCACTAGGCACACATTTAGCACAAGGAATCAGCACATATATCCTGAGAACCTGGGAGGAGCCTGTCTCAATTTATTTTTCTCAGTCAGTAAATATATGAGTCCACCCAAAAGTTACCATAGGCCTGATAAACCAAATTGTCTTCCTTGGAGCACTCAGCTGTGAAGTACATTTAAAATGGTCTTACCTGTTATTTCAGGCATGTTATTGAAACCAGATATCTAATAAATTGTAGAAGGTACAGTCCATCATTAGAAAACAACAGTAAGTCTAAATCAGCATCTTTACCTTTAAATCAAAGTGAGCAATTTTCTTAGAGTGAAGGTAATTCACACCATCCAAAATCTGCTTGATGAATCTGGTTGCTTCCTCTTCACTCAAAGACTCCTTCTGTGCCAGGAAGTCAAAAAGTTCTCCTCCAGAAACCCTGAAAAACACAGCAGAACATGTCCTGTTATCTACTGCATTGTAAGACATAAAATACACGTAAGCAGAGAAAACTGAAGTGGCAAAATAAACTCTCTACTGGTTAGCAAAAAGCCACTCTTGCAGACAATCTAGAGTTTGTGTTCTGGCCCCAGGTGTGCCAAAACTTCCTTTTGGCTTCAGCTCTCTCCCCTGTAAATTAAGGACTAGGTCTCCCCAATTCACTGATGCTGCAATGCTTGATTCATCAAGGATCACAAAGGACCAAAAAAAGGTCCACTGATGAATCTCCAGATGTACCTACTTCAACAGGCAGACAATCAGCACCACCAGTAAAAGAGCACTTTCTCAAAGAGCCTTAGGTTATAGAAAAATCCCTTCCTCTGGTTCCATCTCATTTTACCACATCACCTTATTGCCATGACAAAGACAGAAGCAAGCAAACGCTACCTTTGCTCTTCCTTTGAAGTCCAATAAAAGACTAACAGTGCTGCCTTACCTCATGGAAACAGCTGCTTAGTTTGTGTACACAACCTTGACCCTTACCAGTAGAGCAATCAAACCTGCCTTGAGGCTGTTTTGCTTGGGCCCAAGAGACAGAGAACAGCAACAAAACTGCTGTGGGGAGCATATCCCTGACCAACGTGCACCGTGTGCCTGCCAAACCACAGGGCACAGCAGTGGACTCGGCAACAGAGGAAAGAGCACCTGTACAACCAACCCCTGGGTAAAGAGGAGATAGTCTTGCCTGTGCCAGCAGTGAGTTTGGGAGAGGGTCAACATTTTACTCAAAGCATCTTTGAAACACGAGGGTAGCTTCTCCAATTAATGAGGAATCCTGGGGACATTCTTTTGAAGCTGAAGTCCCCTGCAGGTTAACATAAGATCAGGTGGTCAGGTGCTGTAAGGCTTATTTTGGTAAACAGCAGGGAGTATGAGGCTGGTATCGGTGTCAGGAGGGGAGAACATCTGTCTACAGAGGCAATTTAAGTATTTTTATTAGCAATTAAGATCATTCTCAATTTGTATACAGCAGCTGAATGCAGTGGCCTTAATCAGGTCAAAACTCTGTTGCATCCAGCCTTTTAAAAGTGCAGTAAGCTACAGCCTGACAATAGGACACCCAAAAAGTGTCAGGCCATGTGAGAACAGGAAAAAGCAGACAGTAATGACACAAGAGGTTGTTTTAGCACAAAGATCAGAGAAAGCAAGCTCCTTCCCTGTCTTCCAGTGCACGGCTTCAGAGACCAACATTTGGCCATGGACATATACTTAAAAATTAACAGATGCTTATCATCACTCATGTGCCATCTGCCAGCAGTCACATTACTCTGCAGGAATGCTGCCCTGGAAAGCTAGTGGTTACTTCATCTCACTCAGGGATCAAGGCTTCAACCGCCTCAATTCCGTACACGAGGTGGAGGCAGGTGCCCCAGGGAACACATGGTCTACACAGCCCCAGCCACTGTGGCTCTGCATTTCATGCTTCATACGTACAGAAAAATCACATCATTTACTCATTACCTAAAACTGTAGTAAGCAGACCACCTCAGGGTATCTCCTTGTGTACAGTTTTACTTCAGGACCATGAACTGACAGATAAAAGATGTCATCTGCACAGCTCTTTTAAGACTCAGAGCTTTCTAAACGAGATGGTATTGATTCCACAAAAGAGCAGGACACAGTTCAAAGAACCTTAAATTGATGTCTGTCTCCCTTCACTACATGCCAAATTTCATCCCCTTAGGCCAATTCCATACACCCTGACCAGCAAAGCTCCATTTATTAAACAAACCACTTCCAATCCTGGCTCTGCTGGGTACAAGCACACTGCTCTGTGTGACAGTGTTCAGGTTTCCCCTGGTTCTCAGGGGAGATCAGGAAAGCTGAGCCACACAAATACACATAGCTACAAAGCTATGCACTAAGATAATTTACATTCCTTTCAGCTTTTTACTCAAAAAATGACATTAGCCAACTGCAAAATTTTCTTGAAATGACACTCAAACTAATATATCAACAGTGACACTGTTAAATCTGGGGACATCCAAATGTTCTCCAGCATTCACCTGCAGATGCAATGCAGAGGAGCAAGTGATCTTCCTGTGACCTCTCATTTGCGTCCCTGGGGCAAGCAGGGAAAGCCAAAATGAATTACATGGCCTACCTAAAGTGATGACACTAGTAATCCTGAAGCCAATCTGTACGTCCTGCTCTAGCTCTGCAAAAGCAACTCTTTGTTCTTTTGGGATATCACTAGTCCCTTCTCACAAAACCTCTACTTCATCCTCTCGATATAAGCTGAAGTCACATAAACAGGAAAAACTCTTCCAGTGTCATCTTGATTCACATTGGGTTGCAAGGCCAGGAGGCAAAAGTGGCATTTACACAGAGCAAAGCTCTCCTGGCCAGGCTGGAAAGAGGTATTCCTTCTTTAAAAAAAAAAATACATCACCTATTCCTCTTTATTTGTTAGGATCCTGCTACACCACATTACATTTTACAAAACTGAAGATATTCTATCACACTTAGATTACTGTCAGCATTGAAGTGACTGTGCAAACCTTACCCTCAGACTAATGTCACATAACCAACCCCTGCATGCCATCTCCAAAACATAATGACTTTGAAACTGCTAAAATGATATACCAGCTTCCCAAAACATGGTCAGGCATGTCTGTCCAAACAGAGGACTTCAAGAATCTGAAGCCAGGCAGTAGGAAGAGGCAGAACACGCTCAGAACAAGCTGCATTATAAGAGATTATGTTACTATAGTCTGTGGTCTGTGTCCATCTCAAATATTTCACCTCAGTTCCACCAAACGTCCAGGAAGGGCAATAGGGTGTAAGAAATAGCTGATGTCTTTGGGATGTAGGATATCTCAGCTGATGAAACAAACAGCCCAAAAGAATTCACATGGGTAATTTAATAGCTGTTGTAGAGACTGGCAATTTTGATGCTGCTTCATATCTACTAAAATGGCATTTCTCCACATAGTAACACTCATTAGTCAGGTTTTCTCACTTCCTTTCAGTCAGTGAGATTCAATACAGACAAAAGCATCACAGATGACTCCCTGAAATGCAAATTCATGTTTCAACTAAGAAAAGGCTCCTTAGCCAAGGCTTTGGTATGATGATTCCTGACCACACTTCCAGCTTCCCTGGGCTGTGCATTTATTCTTCCAGGCAGGAACACGTGCAGGTTCTGCAGAACAAGCCATTGGCCCTTCAGCCCAGACACAGAAGCCCCTGCTAGCTGGTTTTAAATGTCTTCTTGAACAGCACAGTCCAGTTTGCATTCCATAGCCAGTACATCTGGTAGTCATGCTAAGCCAGCAGCTCAGCTATCCAAGGGGTCACAGTGCAGGGGTGAGGCTATAGCAGTCCGCACATCCCCTGGCTGGGAGGTTCATTGTCAGCAGGACCTAAGTGGCAAGGGTTGTCCCCCATCACATGGTGGAACAAGAGAAGAGGGAGCAGCTCTTCCCTCCCACTCTGCTGTTATTCATCCTTGAGAGTCAAAGCCTAGGGATCAAAAAAAGCCCCTCCCTTTCCCTCCTCCCCTCTTTTCCACTAGTCTCCTCTAAACGAGGAAGACATGGGAGTGGTGAGAATGGCTGCAAATTTTGCAAAGGACTTGATGGCTTCACATACGTTGGAAGACACAAGAAAGCAGAAAGAAAAATGAAATGAGCATTCAGTGGCCATTGGTGCTTCCTCCAAGGTTCACGTCAGGGCAGCACTAGGCAGACATGAGGTAACCCCTCTGTTAGCAAACTGTTCTCAAGGTGACAGCACTCCCTGGCTCAGTAACAATGGCCTCAGCTGATACGAAGGTGCACCTGTATCCCTAAGGCACATGGATTAACTGGGCAGCCTGTTTACCAGGAACCTTATTCAGTTCTCCTGCCAAGACCTGCGAGGCTTGAGAACACAACAGCTCCATTTTCACTGTGCCTCTATGCTCTGGCAGCCTCTGCAGCCCTTTCCTGTTCCCATTTACCTCATCCTACCCCAGAGGGTAGGAACTGCCTTTACTCACAGCTCAAGGATGAGGACCACATCCGTCTTGTTCTCATAGATGTCATGCAGCTTGATGATGTTGGCGTGCAGAATCTGCTGCAGAACAGCAACCTCCCGTTCGATCTCCTCACGCCTCACCCCGCGACGGCTGGCCCGGCTCTGCCTTTTCTTAATGAACTTGGCAGCATACTCCACACCCGTGCTTTTTTCTCGACATTTCTTCACGATAGCAAACTGGCCACTGCAAGGACGAGAAGACAACAAAGATGCTCTTAAAGCTTTCATGTAATCACAGCTTCCCAAACAAGCCATTCATAGACAACCCCTGAGCAACACTGCTGGCCACACAGTCTTGTTCTCTGTAGGACAGAGAGGACTGCCAGAATTCTGCAGCTGAAGTCACCAGGGCATAACAAGGCAGCCTCCTGCTGGGTCTGAAATTCAGCAAAACCAAGCAGTGTCTGACAAGAAGGGAGGACAGATGTTACCATCTCTAAAAACCAGTTCATGTTTAAATGAATAAGATCTGCCTCAAAAGGTTCAAATTACCACTCCTTCAATGGGCAGTGCTTAAGGCATTCGAGTCTGCAACACACCACTGGATGTTCTGAAAGGACACGCATGCATTAAAACATTCCCCTTAAGAACAGTCTCTCAGAAAAGAATGCAAAGGATTGATAACCCTTTGGAAAGGTAGAACTGGCCTCCAGTAACCAATTTTCCAATAACAGAATGGTTTATTCATATTTCTGCACTTCACTTGATAATTTAGCTGTATGTAACCAGAGTAAGTGCACCTTCCTCACTGCACTTCAAGGACAAAGAATTTCCCACTGTACCAAATAATACAATAGTTAAAGCACACAGTAGAAATACAGTATTTATAGTCAGAATCTTATAATTAGATAATATACTTAGTGCTTCATTAACAGACATGGTTGGTTGGAGTCTGTCTTACACCTGCAAGATCCCACCATCAAAAGAACTATCTCACCCAAGTCTCCTCACATTCATGAGTCTCTGCTGACATCCAACCACTTTACAGACACAAGATGACAGTGAGCTCCTTTCTGTACCCAAGAGCAGCCCCCTTCTCCCCTGCCACAATGCACTGTGTGGCTGAGATGTCACTGGGAGAACTGGCAGGTCCCCAGCCCCAGAATACACGTTTAGTACCAGGTATTTCCTTAGTCAGGGCATTATATTCAGACTTGCAAGGAAAAGACTCATCTTACAGATAACCTTAACCTTTAGCTACTGTGATTTTATCAGCCAGGATCTCAAACATGCCCATGAAGTGCAGCCCCCCATGACTACACTGTAGAAGCACTGAGCTGTTATTGTTTTCAATATTATTATATCCTTCACTGGCTTGGTAAATGATAGATTCAAGTACAGTTGGAACTTAAATTAGGCAGCACACACAGCAATTATATTCAGAATCTTATAATTAGCTAATGTACTTAGTGCTTCATTAACACAGACGGTTGGTTGGAGTCGGTCTTCAACCTGCACAGGCAAAGAGAAATTAAAAATTGAGGCTGTGACTTGGTGCTCACTTGCTCTCAAAAGCTAACACCCTCTTGTTCTTTTTTTGCCAGACATGCATCTCGTCTGGTCCAGATTTCTGAAGAGACGTGGTACTGATGGTGTGTGTTGGCTTCCTTGAATTCACTCTGGGCACATAAATTTTGCCAACAAAGTTCAGGGAGAAAATGTTATTTTATGGCTGCTGATTATGGGAATGAACACAGTCACTTTTGCATTGAAAGAGTCCAATGATGCTGTGCATTTTGTACATTTTTGTTTACTTAAAAGCTTACAAAAATAATAATGGCACAGCACAGGAATTCCCATCTCTTTGACATAATTAGCCTGGGGCAACTGCTCACCACATTACCCCTTCCCTTGTAACCTACCACTCACCCCTGCATGTGTACAGATGAACAAACACTCTTACTCTTGTCCCAGTCTTTATGCCCTTTACTTTACCCCTTAAAAACAGGCTTTTGCAGACATTCTTTACTGAGACAATCTGTGACTGAGTAGAAGCAGTTGCAAGCCACAGAGACAAATGCACAATTGCATAGCCTAGGAATTTAAGACCTTTACAATGTAATTAGCCACAAGACATAACATAGGGCAGCATATAGCTCTGCTTTTGCACCAGACACAATGATCATGTGGAGGCCCATACAGCTATGAAAAAAAGGTCTCACTGATATTTTATAATCCCAGCCAGATACACTTTGAATTTCCTCTTAACTATAAAGCTTGTAAAGCCAAGGACCAAGACAACAGCATTTCTGCACCTCCTAATGCATCTGCATTCAGCAGGTAAGAACCAAACAGGATCAGCTTCCCCAAACTTGGAACCTAGACCAGGCAAAAAGCAGAGGAAAGGGAAGTGTGTTTCTCTGACACCTGAGCTGACAGCACTGAGAAATGAAGCCATTTACTTTATTTCACATGGGGAATCTGTGGATGATCTTAGACTCAAAAGTAAATTTCACAGCTCAGATATCCAAATTTCAGCCAAATTACTTTGCCAAAGTTCATAGTTTAGCATATTGCTGACATGAGGATGACTTGGATCATAAACAGCAGGATTTCCCAAACACACAAGATAATCTCAGAGGCTGACACTTCCTAATGCTTGTTGGGTTTTTTTTTTTTAAAGAAGTGAAGTTTGTTCCCTTTCAGAAATATTTTGCACAGCTGTACAAGTCTTGTCACCGATTCAACTCATCCATCCTCAACTAAACAACAGCAGCTGCAATCTGTCAGTTACAATATAATTAGGTACAACATCAAATCTGTCCATCATTAACAAAGGGAATTTATCCTAGCAATGAAGACAACCTATTATTTGCATTGCTACTGTCATCTAGGAGATTTGTCACCGAGTGAGAACACAGAGACAATATTACTGGGTGGGTTTAGAGCCTATACTCAGAAGCATGCTTGAGAGAAGCACAGCTTCAGACTATTTAATTGTTGTGCAGTTTAGGAGAGGATGTGGAAAGGATGTGGGGAAGAGAGAAACCAGACAATCCAGAATAACAGGATAACTTCTTGCTCTTTTTTCCAAGTTTATTTGTAATACTGGTTCTGGAAGGTGATGCTCTGGGGCAGAATTTGACTGCAGAGAATGACAGCAACCTGCCAGCTCAGAATGCCTCAGTGCAGAACAGTGGTATTGCTATGGAGCATTGGAATAAAGAGAGCCTTTAGACAACTGTTTGTATAGGTATGGGTTCATATGAATCTTCCTTTGATATTCCAGAAACACTGAGTAGCTGTCATGAACTGCTGCAAATATGTAAACAAAATACCAAGATGACAGTACAGGTTACCTGACTCTGAGGCACTGGGTTAAGTCAGGAAGCTGATTCCATCTGTCATTTGAGAAGAGCAAACCAGTTCTTCCCCAAATACCAAACATACATTCCCTTTCATGCACGTTCAGTCTGTTTCTTTCTGTTCTGTCCATACTAAACTTCACTCGTTGAAGAATTCCAAAACAGAGGACTTTTATTACTAATATCTTTTTTGGGTAGTTGTTAAGACTTGAAATTCCCATAAAATAGATGGTGCATTAGAGAACATGTGGACAGATAGACTTTACACTGAAATATGTCTTTGAAGGAGCCCTTGGAAAAGGAAGTGAACCTGGAAAAGGGCAGTGCTCTGGCATTCTGCCAGCCAAGAGGCAACACTCACTTCCCTACGTGAGCCAGGACAATTTACCCTGGAACAGATTTGCAAAGATTTTGCCTAAAATGGCAGCAACCTCCCACTGACTTGAATGGTAACTAGGTCCCTACACACTTGGTGGAAAGTAACACCTTAGTCTTTATTTCCCAAGGTCTGTAAAATGCAGGTAATGCTACTGGGAAAATGAAATAAAATTTTAAGGGGTAAACATACAGCTGGACCTACAAATCATGTCTTTAGATATCATTAGCATTACAATTATCATCATTCACATTTGTATTCACTGGGTATTCCTGCACAAGAATACATGACCAGAAAGGAAACTAAAATAAAACCTCACAGCATCTCAACCAGTCCTTTAACTGCTTAGGTGCAGGATGAGGCTGTTGGAAGGGCACAATCACAGCCCTGTGATTGCTGTGAAACACAGCAATGCTTTTTCCACAGAGTTATTTTTACTCGAATGGTGCCATAAATATCTATTCTTATTTTTTAGTGTGTGTTTTGACCTCTCAAGACTGAAGCTGAGTTAAAGGAGCTATGGGTGGTATGCCAGCCAGCTGCTTTGAACAGTATAATTACATTCCAAGCAATGTAAGAGCCTTGAAGAAAACATCTCAAAGCCATACCATGCAGGAAGACAACAAAACTCAAGCCTGACTGCAATTCAGAATTATATTAGACACTGGGAAAGTAAAGCCACACGGGAGAACTTTCACATTTTTGAGTGATCCTGTTTATCCTCTCCACACACTGCAGAAAACAGGAACACCTCGGTGCTGGGATGAGCTCGGTCAGGAAGTGGGGCTTCCTCAGGCACATCTCTTAATCCACCTCCTTAAAGCAATACCCACAGCAGTCATATCCAGATGAAACTAGATGGTTCTGACTTGTGTTTACATCAAGTTACATACACACAATTCTGGGTTAAGACTATTTTTCTATAGAAGGGTAGGGTAAATGCTTCAGTTTCACAGCATCCTTCCCCACTGCCCAAAACATGCTCTCTATATGTCTAACAGCAAGATTTGGGGCACATCATCATCCACAAGGCACTGTATCATAAAAAACAACAGCCTACTACAGAAAGGTGATTACATGAAAACTGAAAAAAATGAGCCTTCAAAATCCAAGGTGTTCACAGTTTGGATAAAACCATGAATTTTATATTTGCCCTTTCTTGACATTTAAGACATTCAGTTGTGGGAATGCAAGCCTGAAGGGGTTTATTTGCTATTACAGACCCTACCCCAAACAAAGACAAACTGATAAAATTCACATATGTTGTTGTCTGTGCTTAGGAAGCCAAATCACAGCTTAGAGGTCTAATTTTAGGTTTACTAGACTTCGCAAAGTTTGCCAGTTGTTGCCTCTCTCTAACTGGATGATAAATTATGTTTGGTCCCTTGACAGCAAGGAAAAAAAAATGACACCCTATCCAGTGTCATTTATTCTCTGAGCTCTGAGTCACTACAATATCTTTAACCCTGAGAAAAGTTTTATTTATGTTTACTGACAGCAGTCACAGGCCAAGTCAGCTTCACCTTTGGTTAGCATCACATCATCCCTTCTCCAGTGAACGAGCTTACAGCATCCTTTGCTTTGATTTTGCATCATCTACAGTTAGAGGCAAGTAAAAATCCTAAAATTATGAAATCATCATGTGTACAATCTTAATATACATAAACATAATCACAGATACTTGTGCCTAGCTAACCTGAACACAGGACTTCCCTGGATTCAAGAGGCTGCATTCAGAGCTTAGACATGATGGTTTATATAGTTTCAGCAAAGGGTCATTTATTCTCAGTTACAACAGCTGTAATTTTACCAAGCTAAGTACTCTCCCCTCTCTTTCCTTATGCATCAGAGATGACTTCTGCTAGATGTAACTGCACTGGCATGCTCTTCCCAGCCAAGAGGACAGGAGTCTGTTGGTAACTTCTATAATCCATGCAAGCTTCACAAAATATATGTGTAAAAGTACTTTCCTGCAAGTTTTTTGTAGCAAGTCTGTGGTTACAGCCATTAAGAACTGGAAACCTGTAACTGGACTACAGCAATAATTTGTAGTACGCTGTGTTTTTAATGGACTTTTTTTGTATTTATATTTTCTAGCTGTTTCCATAAGACTTTATGGAATGAAACTAAAAAAAACCAACCCAAATCAATCTGTTAAATACTCTGCTGACATCTCTTATAACTTCATAAAGAGCTTTAAACCAATTGTCACAAATGTCACTGTACCTCCTGTTTAAGATGCAAATAAAAAGCGAGTTTTGGTTTGTTTGGGTTTTTTTTTCCCCCAAAGAAAATGCAAACAAAGTGGCTACCTCTCCTAAAGCAACTACACAGAACCTTAACTGTGGCAGCTGCCAGGTGATGACAGAGCAACCTAAAACTCTTCTTAATAGAGCATTTACCAGGAATTTTGCTTGGCTACTAAAAACATAGATAAATTCTTCACCTGTGTGACAGATACAGAGGTAAATCCAATTCACAACATACTGTGGCTCTCTTTTGAACCTTTCACACAAGATTATCATAGAAATATCACTACCTCACCACAGCCCTGTGATATAGACTAGATGGAAGTTTTTGTGATATGAGAAGCAGCTAATATGACTTCATTTCAGGTTCACCATGTGCCCAGGCAGCATCAGGGTAACTGCTAACCAAACCAGCTAATGTTATAGAAAGAAGTATATATATATAGTGGTATATATACCACTACTCTAACAATATGCTAATATTTATTTTTTTCCTCTTTTTGTATAAAATAATGCATCTGGTTAGGTTTAAAGTCAGCTGCTATTTTAAACACACTGGCATTTTCACTCCCCACTCATGTTTTTGCTACCTGATTGTAGAGTGCTCTAAAACACAGTGATTTTACAGGGTAGGTTTCAACACTCAGGACAGGGAAGTGCTGAGCACCTTTGGACACAGGCTGTGTCTGATCACGTCGCTGTCTGGCACCTTTCACCCACATCTCTGCACGGCTCACGCAAAGGTAACCCACACACCCTGACCCAAAGGTGATCTCTGTGCCCACTGCCAGAGGAGAGGCAGAGGAATACGGACTCAAACAGAAGGATCTGGTTTAGTGGCATAAGCAGAGAGCAAATCAACCATCTGAAACTCAAAGCAAGATTTAATAAATCTAACATTTCTGAACAATGCTAGGAATTATTACCAGCTATCAATAAAGTGACATGTTGTCTGCACTACAGCCAATTAATGCCTTCAACACCATTCTGGGCCATTAGCTCTGAGTCACAAGAAACTGTGCCACCTACTGAATCATCACACCAGCATCTCCTCAAGCTTATTAAATGCTTTTGGAAACCTCCCAGGCACGCAGCGACAAGCAATGTGGCCCTTATCAGCTCCTGAGGCTGGAGGAGCAGAGTCTGCAGTCATACATCATGAGCCCAGCAAATCTGGCAGGTATCTGATAGCCTGGCAAGCATTTTCTGCAATCTGATGCTCAAGAATAAAATGCAGATGATAAAATTTTTTCCCCCACTCATCACACTTAGCTTTTAGATTGCATATCAGTGCTCTGAGTGGTAATGAACAGAGTCCAGAGACCTAGGGAAGGTCAAAGCTGACTCATGCTCAGCAGGAATATTTGATAAGCTGTTCCTTCTGCTGCGTGGAGCAACACCAGCGCACACGTAATGCACACGCAGGTCAGCCCGCTGCACCTTTGCACTTAAAAGCCCAAAGCCAGGCAGAGGCAGGCTGAGTGTAACATCCCTGGGAGCACATGCACTGGAAGAGGGCAGCAGTATTATGGTTAAATGATTTTTCTCCTTCCCCATGTATGAAACAGATGGGAATCATGCTGGCATTTTAAGCAAGGAATTCTCTGTAAGGCCAAACCCAGAAAGGGGTTGCTGACACTCCCATGTCACTGCTTGTTATGGATTCTTCTGGTCTGCCAAAATAAGAGGTGGAAGTTATCTCCTCATCTTATTTACTCTTTGCTGAAGTAAACAAATTCCTCCAGCACAGAAGCTACATTCTTTGTTCCCTCCACTCTCCCTACGTAGGAAACAGAGATCAATAGAAGTTCTCCCTTTGTGTGGATTATAGATCCACAGAAATCAGACACTGAGGTTAACTCCTATCTCTCAAAAGCTGTAGGTTCTGTAGTAAGTGAAGATTACAAGTCCTGGCTTTAGGGTACACAGTCACTGCCTGATGGTGTAACTGAACCAGCAACATGGGCTGCCCAAAACAGGCCAGTGACTCCAAATGGAACGTGGTGGCACTAGGCAGAACAAGTCTAGGAGTGATCTGATGTGTCTCTACCCACCAAAGCATCATGCTCAGCTATTACTACAGGTTTTCACACTGGTTCAAAACCCCTCACGTAGAGTTTTAATGATCAATGGATGTCACCTGAGCTAAATTAAGCTTGACCATCAGACAAGTACCTGCAAGCCCTTCTGCATAAGATGCTAATAGCTCAATGCATTATCACCCTTAGCCCAGCAGTGAGCTGCACTATGCTTATTTTATGTGTATTTTTACTCATAAGTAACATTTTTCACTTCAAAAGCATGGAATGAACACCATACAGAGCCTATTTTCTCAGCTGTTCAAATTTCCATCTTCTTTCTACTGCAATGCTAAGTGGAAAAATAGTTTTATTTTTACAGAAATGGCAAAGACTGGGATTAGGTTTAATATTCCACAGTTAAAGACATTAGTGAATTTGAGCTTTCTGAGCACTACCACTGGGGTCACGCAGCTCTAATTATACTTTCAAAGCCAGATATGGACTGAGGAGATACACTGAGATCACTTCCATCATTGAGATGGATGCTGGTAATAAGGAATTCACTTGAAAAAAAATGCATGACTGCTACCAAGAAAGGCCAATTCTAAATAACCAAGGCCAGTTCTTCTCAGTCACTGTAGGTAGAGCAGCTTTGTTACTAGAAAAAAAAAACACAACACACAAGAAAAACTCTCACTATTTTCTCTGCACTTTCTGTAACAAATCAAAGATTTTGGAAACAGTTGAAAGAACACTGAAAACTAGCAGGGAAATCTGTTCAAAAAGCAAAAAGCTAAGATCATTCACTCTGCTAGAAGGAATAAAAAGAAATCCAAAAAGTGACTGTATCAGACAGCCAGTTACAGTGATAATGATGGTGAGACCAAGCACCAGATGCCAAAATTGTTTCAACAGAAGATTCAATATACATCAAATACATGACCTCGAAGATTTTTGTCACAAGAAGTATTAATAGAGGTGCTGGTTAGTGCTTAATAATTAAACTTACATTTTGCATCAAAAGCAAAGACTTGCTTTGTGTTTGTTGCAGGAAAAAATAATCCAAAATTATTCTTCCAAATTTAAAGAACTAATTCAAAGTACAAATTAATCTAAGAACAGAGTTAAGGTTCATGCCTGAGAAAGCCCAATCCTGAACAATTTCTATACATAGAAAAAAGATATCCTGGTATGAAGACACTGTGTGATGTGTGCTAAGGGTAAATTTCCTAACTGCAGCTACACCCCTCTGTTTACCAGGGAGTGCACCTAGCTGGGTGACAGGCTTTTTTATCATAGGTTCCCAAGTTCCTCCCCTACAAAGAATATCTCAGTTATCTCTGCTTTTTGTTTTCATTACGTAAATAAATATTTACTAGTTACACTGTCAGAACAGCATTATGTGCTGGGCCTCAAGGTCCCATTGCCACTGGTAAAATATATTTGCTGTGACACACAAGTTCCACTCCCCCAAACTTTCTAGCTCTTCTAGACTTCCAGACTGACTAGTATAACTGAGGACTTTTAAAATAAATATCCCTGCAACATATTCATCTTCCATTAGATTTTCTAAACTCTCCTCTTATTATAAATTTTGAAAAAGAAAAAAATAATAACTCAGCAATAAGCTGTATTATAGATCTCAAAAGTGGTTTGTTTTTTTTTTAATTTTAAAATGTTGAAGTTTGCTAAATTCACTCAAAAGGCTCCTCCTCTTTTTAGGTTCCCTTTCAGCCATTGCTAGACAATCTCAGTCCCCACACACTTCACACTTACAAACTGACTGATATTATCTTGCAGGAAGTAACTTTATATAGAGGTGTATGATAATAAAGTATTGCACTCATTCTGCAGAGGCCATGCTAAGTGACCCAAGTATGGCTGCTAGAACAAACCAACCCATCAGCAACTTTGCTCTAATGCTGCATGCCTGACTCCTTCCCTGTATGTTCCCTTTGAGAAGTTGAGTGACAGAGGTGTAAACCTAAGATTAATAGTTGAAAGACTATGGGAATGCTGGAGTTAGGCAGCTAGTTACAGCACACAGCTGCAGCTATGGCAAACCTGCTCCCCCTTTCTGCTGTCTTCTCTCACACCATTGCTTTGGCACAGGAGACATCTGCATTTCCAGCACCCTCTGAGCTGCTTCTAGCTCAGAGGTGGTTCTGAGTCCACCTCCTCAAATGCACCATTTGCAGGGTTTGATATAACTGGATGCTGAAGCTTCTGTCAACACTGCACAATGACAGGAAGGGTTGAATTTCATCATCAGAGCAGACAGAGCTAAGCCTTGCAGAGCAGCATTTGCAGCATATAATAGGAGCTTCCTTTCCTAAGAGCTGTGCAAAGACTTTCAGATAAAAAGCAGGTGCTGGCTCTGGCAGTGAGATGCTGTATTTGAACTTCTCACTGAATCTGAGCTAGAACAAGCATTAGGCCTGTGTTAATGACTACATTTGTTCTCAAGAAATCACAAACTCAGGAGGACACAAACAGGACAGAGACTTCTCAGACATTGTTTGAAAACCTTTGTTTTGTAAGTGACTTTTGTTGTCAAAATAACAATAAATGAATCCTTTTACCTGCCTGTACCTCCCAGCAACTAACATATCCTAAAAGGCACGTGCAGGTTCTAAGGGCATCAGTCAGCTTTGAAAAGATTCTTCTGTTTCAGTCACCACAACCTGTGCAGTGTGTTATTCTTCCTCCACCAAAGCAAGATATCATTTGCCACTGGCCCTAATCAGTAGTTACTGCTCAGAGGTAACAGAGGCATGACAACCCAGTGACACTCCACACATAACACCCAGCTGAAACCACAGCTTTGCAGAGCTCCTCACAGAACCTGAAAGTGAAAATACACTGATAAAGTGTGCCAATATATTCATGGGCATGGGGAAAGTACACAGCTTGAATGCATTCAGAAAATTTAATAGTTGAGGTCTTCCTGTGAGGAAAGGGAATGGGGAAAAAAAACAACAACAAAACAACAAAGCAAGCATCTCCCCTTAAAAGATATATTCTCAACAACTCTAAAGATAAAATAGCTGGGAGCAAAAAAAAAGTAAGATTTGGCAGGGAAACAGCTTCAACTGAAGTGTTTTAATGTAACTAAATTATTAGCCCTTGAAAAAGGGTAATTGCATATACACAGTCATTTATCAAACCCAACTGCCAGACGCTGGGAAAGAGGCCAATGTGTGTATAGCCCTAATTTAGCTATTTGCATATTAAAAAGAAAATCACTGGAGGATTGGAGATTGAATGGAAACCTGCTATCCTCACCCAGAGCACTGTAAGTTGCTAAGTGACTGGGGGAGCCCTGTGTCATCCAGCTCACAACCCAGCAGAGGGTTTAAGCAGGTGCTTACGGTTAAGCATGGTAATTAACTCCACCTATAATTAATACTTGCAGATAAGCCTGTATAGATTAAAAGCTACGTACAGGTATTAACCAGTCCAGCTGAAATTTTGACAGGTAAATCTTTCCAGGAATACACACACAGTGTTTTGCAGGCAGATATGAATGTGTCCTCCCAGTGCTCGGAGCAGCTGGAAACAGCAGTGCTGTGCTGCACTGCTCAAAACAAGGAGGCAAATTAAAGCACTGCATCTATGATGCCAGCCTGGTTCAGAGAACAGACAGGTGAACTCAGTCTAAAGCACAGACACAGATGACACCTACCTAAAAAAGACAAAGCAAACATACCTTTTGTCATCCTAGTTGCAAGAAAAGAAACAGGAAAAATAGCATACTAATATCTGAAGTGGAGTTTTTGTAAAGGGATGTGTTCCTACTGTTGTACACTGCAATTGATTTAGGCTATCAGACCATTGTTTTAAGATGTGGCAAACATCCCCATGTGTCAGCTCTTAGAATGGTGTGGTGTCATCAGCACAAACTTACCTTCCTAGCTCTTCCCCAATTTCGTAAACGTCCTCCACCTTCTGCTGCTTGAACAAAGCCATATTTGGACTTCTCATTGATGCACAAAGATGATGCAACTAGAATATTAGGAAAGAATGACATTCGTTACCATCTTCCAACAGGCAAAGAATCAGTAAATCACATTTCTAGTACAGTCCTTTTGGATCCATTGCAGCTTATTCATGGCCAAAGTCACCATCGATCAATCAAAATAATTAATTTAGCAGTCTCAGCCAAATAATGAGCATCCAAACCTGGAAAGAGCTGAGGACCTCTAAGTGAAGAGGGTTCTTGCCCCTCACTGAAGTACCTGAGCACATTAACCAGAAGCACAGCACACACCTTGAGACATAAACGTGATGGAAGTCAAGCAACTACGTAATGATGTGACAAACTTATGAACAACAAAGCATCCACACTACCCTAAAGGGAATTAGCATGAGAATGAGCATTACAGGCTTCATTAAAGTGTCAGCAGGCAGACCACAAACCAAGGTGACAAGGCAGAGCTTCCTTTTTCCCATCTCAGGCAGTGAGAACAGCAAATGGAAATCTGAACTACAGCTGCAGAAAGGCACTGCAAGCCCACCTAGAGTTTTCAGCACACCTTTCATCACACAGGAGGTGTTTCAAGTGACAAAAACACGAGCAGCATTTGTTGCATGCATTAACTGGGAAATTTGTTTCCTGACCACAGCCTTTCAAGTTGATAAGCTCTGTGAGGTCTGGACAGACAAGCCCCACACTGGTGCATTTGAGGACCTGGGAGTGCATTATGTTGTGTTGGAACAGAAGCAAGTCAGACATCACACTGCTCCTCAGGATACACCCACACAGCAACACACGTATTATGTTAACAGAATGGGGTTTAACACAATAACCAGCCAACCAGTTTATGACATGTTTGGTGCTTCCTCTGTAGATAAACACTAGCATTATCCCTAATGGCCCAAACAACATCCACTATTTATATCAGCACAGTTAAAGTACCTGTAAGGCCTCTAGCATCACAATAAAACCTAACTACCTTGAGCCATGCAGTTATTCTCACACACTTCTAGGCTTCAGCAGCATGTCTGTACTTCTCAATGCAGTGTGTGTTTCCTTATTAATCCCAGACACTGCTTGCTTCAGATGCACTGGGGACTTCCACGTTCTGTACTGCTCTACAGCCCCTGCATGTTTTTATATAGCAGCCTTTGGCACCTGACTGTGGCACACTGCAAAGCATGTTTCACGAGCAAAAATTCAGATCCCTTAGAAATAAGATCAATTAAATGCTGCAAGAAGATCCAGCTATTTTGATAAATCAGCTGACTTGCTACAAAACAGGACAAAGTGACAAAAAGCAACTGCAGGGTTCCTGCCACGTTGAAGTGCACATATTTTCTAAGATTTTTCCTGAATAAAAGCATATAGTGTAAGCAGCAAATACATTGTAAAAATCTAACAGCCTGTCAAAACACACCCAGCTTCTGTCATGCTCTCACCTTGGGACAAAAAGACTGGTTGAATGGTTTATAAAGAGGGAGGGGGAGAGCAAGAGACTTCTAACACATCAGAGGTATGTTGAGTATCAGTTCAATTCCTGTCCAAATATGCTCCTTCTATTGCTCCAAAGGAGCAGAAATAGTCTCTTAGTTCTTCTACACATCTTTGGCTGATGCTAGCAAACAGCAGGAGTGAGTAAAGGGGTATTGACAAAAGCAGATGTCACAATTTTGTACAATTCTGTGACAGCTCTCATCATACACTTCACATCTCAGTGCATCCTTTTGGCTTGCCAAGCTTTGCTGAAAACCCTAAACCTTTTGCTCATCCTGAATTGCAAGATTAATTTCTAAGTGGATGCAAAAGTGAAGTGTGGGAAAATTCCTGTGTATTAAGAGACACTGCTGAGACTTGCCCAAAGACTGTAAATCCTTCAAGCTGGCTACTCCCTCCTTCAGGTACATGGCTATAAATAACATTAATGCAAA
Organism: Podargus strigoides; assembly: GCA_028020825.1. Lineage (NCBI taxonomy): Eukaryota > Metazoa > Chordata > Aves > Caprimulgiformes > Podargidae > Podargus > Podargus strigoides. Next base: position 173,792,011 of record CM051663.1, read on the forward strand.
CACACCTGCAAGAAAACCATTGTTCAGAGAGAGAGGGGGAGCTTGTCATTCAGAAGAGCAAGTTAAAAACATTGCTTTGAGAATGGAGAACCCACCCAAGATGCCTCTGGGAACACGGCCACTTTGTGTTCGATTGACAAGTTCACTCATTTCCCAGCACCTGCCAAAGAACACACCTACTTCTGCAGATGCATAGAACCCATGCAATATTGTCACAAAAAATAACCAGAAAATTCCCATCCCTTTTGCTGTTTTTGTAACTTACACCCTTGTTCTGCAAAGGTCAAAGCAGCAAGCTTGCTCTCGACACCAAGGAGCCATTCAAACACCCAAGTCAGCCTAGAGCCTTGTTTTTGAAGACTGATCACAAAACTGTTCCACAGCCTCCAGTCATACCTCTGGTGTGCTGGCATTTCCCATGCCTATCACTTCACGTTATCATACACTGCCTTCCACTCTCATCACTTCTGCAGGCATCTCTCACTGGCTTTCACCCAGCAGGTGCCCAAAATAGATCACACGCTTGATGATCCGAGACAATTGTCATTAGCAAATACAGAGCAGAAGGGGGATAAGATAATAAAAGATAACCTTGATGCACTTAAAATTAATCTGAAATCAAAATGACATTCACAAGCATAAACATAACCCTCAAGCACCCCATGCTGGGGCCAGCTCTTCTCCATCAGTCTCTTTGCTTTAGGAGTCCTAGCAGCATTTTAATACAAAGGCCAGCTGCTGCTCAGCATTCATATGACTTACATGTTTCCATAATGATGCTCCATAGTGTAATACATGCATATGACACTTCACCTTTTACTCCTGGATCCAACTCCCCTTCACACACCCCAAATATCACAAGGTGGTGAAATACTATTAATCCTATGCTAAACTATTTTCCTACAGACATGTTATAAAGCTGTAGCAAAACCAGAAATAGAATCTCCCAAGATTCCAGTTGCAGGCACTAGAAGCATGTCCTCCCTAATCTCTTCATGTGCCTAAATTCTGTCATACCATAAAATCAGACCTGAGAACTCACACAGTTTCCCACGGTGATCTAAGGCATAAATTTAAACACATATATTTTATAGCAGTAAAAAACTTGGATGTAGGTACCCTTTTCCCAATATAGAAGTGTCTTTTTAGTGCAGCTCGTGCTGTATGTAAAGGAAACCAAAGAAACCCACTCTTCTGACGAGGGTGACAGAATCCACCTTAAGAGGAGCAGAAGCAAGTAAGTTTTATTTATCTTTTAAAAAAGCTTTCCCTGCGTAGGTAAGTCATTAGGCTGTCATCACCAAATTATCTGACAATCAGTGGCTGGTCTACACATGTCAAATCCGTGATAAATGTCCACCCACTGCTGAATGAGAGCAGGACTGCAGAAAACAGAGGTGAGAACAAAACTGTTGTGTCATTTGGCTTATCACCAGATTTGCATATTTTTTTTTTTCCCTGAGGGTTATCTTCTGCCCTGAGGAAACCAGCTTCAAGTGACTGGGGTAACAGCTGAGTAATCTTACTTTCCCAAGTACACCTGACATGAACTGAATCACTAAATCCTTACCACACTCAGAAGCATCCCCCGTGGCATGTTTTTATATTACAAATGAACAGTGATACTGAAGCAAAATCCAAAATACACATCAGAGCAGACCAAAGTAACAACTTCCCTTATAAACTGGTTTTTAATACTGAAATATTACCAAAATAATTTAGAATCGGAATCGGACTGATTTAAATTAGTAATTTGGGAAAAAAAACAACAAACCACCACAAAGACCAATAAACAACCCCACCAAACACACTCAACTGATGTTGTCTTCTAGTTTTGGAGCCCTGTGCTAAACCTAAACAGATTTTTAACAGCATTCAAGTGTTTTCCTTTTTCACCCTTCTCATCCCCACTGAATTTTCTCTTCTTTTTTTTTTACCCTAGAAAAGACTAAACAATTCCCACAGCAAACAAACCAAGTCACACAGTTACCCTCTGCTTTCAAATAAACATCACCAAAACTCAGTTAAAAGTTACATTAATTCCAGCAAGTCATTTTCACCTAAATATATTCCTGTCAGAAAACAGCAGCCTAACTATTTTATTACACAGCCAACATCCTAGTGCTTCGATCCCAGTGCAGAACCACTGCCACCGACTCCCAGTGCGGGACCACTGCCACCGACTCCCAGGGCAGGACCACTGCCACCGACTCCCAGGGCAGGACCACTGCCACCGACTCCCAGGGCAGGACCACTGCCACTCACTCCCAGGGCAGGACCACTGCCACTCACTCCCAGGGCAGGACCACTGCCACTCACTCCCAGTGCGGAACCACTGCCACTCACTCCCAGTGCGGAACCACTGCCACTCACTCCCAGTGCGGAACCACTGCCACTCACTCCCAGGGGATGCCCTTCTGACCTCCTGAGTTTACCCTGCAGTAATTCCACGTGTGGTGGATGACCACAGGCTGAGCTTCGACCCCACATCCCGCGTGGGCCAGCTCTGCGCTAACTTTGGCTCCCAGGGGACAGCTAACTGCAGGGGCTGCCCTGTAACCGATCCCCTGGCGTGCCCCAGCGGGGTGCCAAGGCCCAGGCAGGGGGTGCCGGGGGATGCCCGCGATGCCAGGAGCTGGCACATGGCATCGCCCCGCTCGCCGTCCCCGCGGCGCCCTCGCGGATTAGCGCTGCAGACACGGCATCGCCGGGGGAGGTCAGCCCGTGGGACCGACGTTTCTTGCACAAGGAGGTGAAGGACAGGGGGGAAAGTCCCAAACCTGAACAGGGACCTCTAGAGAGGGCCAGACCTGAGCTTTCCCCGTGCCCGTGCTGGTCCCCGTGCAGCAGGTGATGCCACCCCCACCTTCACACCTTGACACCGGCCCCAGGACCCCTCCTCGCTGTCCCCAGACCTCCAGGGAAGGAGGGACAACCCAGGGAGGGACTGGTGGATAAACACGGCGGAGCGAACCCCGCACGGACGGCTCTGGCCGCGGTGGAACCCCGGGAAAGCTCCCCCGCCCCCCCCACTTACCGCCGGTCCGCGTCCGCCGCGCTGCCCGGGGTCCGGCCGGCCGCCCCCGCCGCTCGTGCCCGGAGGAGGCGGAGGGGGCGGCCCCGCTCACCGGAGGAGCCGCTGGGGCTGTGCGGCCCGCCCGCCCCCGGGAGGGACGGAGGGAGGGACGGAGGGAGGAGCCGCCGCGCCCCCTCGCGGTGCCCGGGGCTCCCCACGGCGCAACTCGGGGTTCGGACCCTGCGGGCACTCACCGGGCATCACCGCGGAGCCGCGCGGCCATCGCCCGGGTCCAGCGGGCCGCGAAGAGCTCCCACCGCTGCTCTGTCCCACCCAGGACCCGGGGACACGGGGGGTGTCCCCGTGGGTGGGGGTGGATGCGGTGCCTGCAGGACAACCCCCCCCCCTGCGCCCCGCATCCCCCGGCAGGGACAGCCCCGCGGCCCCGATGCGGGTGCGTGGCTGCTCCCAAAGCCCTGCGGCCCATCGGGGCTCGCCCAGGCTGATGGGGCTGGAGGGAGGAGCTGCTTTCTTCTGCTTAAAGAGATCGGGGATATATGAAAACAATACCGAGGGAATAAGGCTTAGGAGGTGAATTCGTTAGAGAGGGACTTCATCTGCATAAGCCTCAGCCCATGTCCTACCCAAGGCTGTGGTCTGAAACCCAGTGCTACCCAGTGAAACTCTGCTGTTTCACAAAACCACTGTGACAAAGGCACAGGTTTCCAGTGCTCACCCTGGGTCTCAGAATGCAATTACATGCACTCCTGTAACAAACCTTTCCAAAACTCTGCCCTAGACCAACAACGACATCCTTCACCTGTTCACTCTCCTGTCCCAAAGACATCCCCAAAACCTGTAGAACTAAATTTCACCCCTCTTTATTTGTGAGACAGTACTTACAGTAAGAACTGTTTGGTCTCCTTCAATTTCTCCTGGGCAAGTTAATATCCACCGTTCATTAATGAGGAATGATGTGGTATTGTTTGCACCACCAAAATCAAATATAAATTGCCAGGCTGTCTTCACTCCCAGTTCCCTGTGTGATTAAGATAACACAAACCCACAGCAGATCATCACACATAAATGGGCAGGCTGGTTCCATTGCAACAAGCTGCAAAGTTTTAAAGAATTTAAGAATGATTTTATACAAAGCAAGTGCCTAAAGGCAGTGCTTTTTACTCTCATAGCTAAACCCAAACTTGCTGCCTTCAGACTTGGGACAAGAGGACTGAACTGTGCCCCTGCTCACCTGCCCTGGGAGCAGTGTCCACAGCCCAGTCCCACCCTACTCTCCCAGTTCTCAAAGGAAAGTGGCTGCATCTGACATTACACAGGGTGGAGGGCAGGAAATGAGAGTAAAGGTTTCAAAGGGCAGTGGAAGAATTCAGGACCCTTGGAAAGGGAAATAAAGATATTTCATTCCTCACCTTTAGTGATGTGATCACATGGAAGTCGCAGCAATCCTCCTACAAAACTCTCAGAAGAAAGGGCACGCAGGGACAGGCACCTCTTTTGTTTGCTCCCAGCTGCAAGGAAGGGGACAAAAGAGCATGTTTTGCCACTCCTCAAATCAGGACAAGCTCTCCCTAGGCCCTGAATAACCCTGATTTGAATTTAATGTCTGCAGGCCAGCCCTGCAAGGTCTCCAAGGGTAGATTGAATCTCACCCCTGATGCCAAATCCATAGGGGTGCAAGCCAAAATGCAGCTCTGTGTAAGTAAGAAATTGCTTTTGCATGCTTCTTTACTTGCTCACTAGTGAAACACTAACTCAGACTTATTTGCACCATCTTTGGCAATCAGGGTAAAAGCCTTTATGGGCATCCAGGACAAGGATGGGAAGGAAAACTCAAAGGTGAGGAGTGCTTGAAGCAGGCAGCACAAGCCAACACTGCAGCATCCATGAGCCATGCATCTACCAGTCTGCTTCAGGAAGCCCATACCTTATGTTCCAAAGGGTGAGTCCCAGGCTGAAATACCAGAAAAATACCACCTGCATTTACAAAAACAGGTAAAGAGTTTATTTCACAGTTTAATCACCAAACACAGTGCCTGAAGACATCACCACGTCAGCTCAGCATGTCAAACCTGACGTCCTAAAGGCAGCTCACTGCCAAAATGTAACTGTTCTGTTCCCACAAAGGTACCCCTCATTTGAAACACATAGGCAGGATGCAGTCACTCAAGGCTAGGAGTATGTTAACTAAGGCCAAAGTCACCTTAATTTCACAGGTATATTCTCATGCTGAATGTTTTAATTACTTCACTTCTTTTTACAACACCCCAGACTAATTCAGGGTAGAGAACAGCTCAGTTTTCTTATTAACTGCTTGGGTTTTCAAGATCACATTCAGTATATAGCCCTGAGTTTTGTTTTCTACTCTGACCCTCTGAAAAGCCAGCACTGTAGATGGGTATAACTGCAGACAAGTATGGCTTCTACAGCATAGTATCATGATGAAAATATACTCTACTAACTTCCTTGTGACTGAACCTTTTACCTTCTTTTCCAGGGGGGAAACTCCCAAGGCAGAGCACACCCTTCCTTGGCATTATCTGAGTGAATGTCCTACATGTGTGGGAACTGTTAAACCTTCAGCACTCCATGGGTTCTGCTTCCAGTGAGGTCAAGGAGCTGCAGATAAGGAAGCTATGTTTAGCACTTCTGAAAACCCCGCAGAACCAACACCTGATATATTGCAGCACCAGCAGGCTTCAGTGTGTCCCTGCATCTCTGAGGCCCTGAGAACAGAGAGGGACACTGCAGGTATTTGGTCTCAGTTCAAAGGAGGTGAACTGCATTTATCCTTTCTAAGCTAACATATTTCTTAGGAACAAGGTATTTAAGAACATATATCAGCTATACACGTCCAGCACACTCACATCCTTGTTGCAATTCCACTGAGAACAGATGTCCCAAGAGCAATCCCAGGGAGGAAACAGGAGCCTCAGCTGTTCTCCAACAGCTGCTGGGGCAGCACAGCCTCCTCGAGCTAAACACGCCAAGTGTGTGAGCGAGGACATTGCTCCCTGTGCACTCTCTTCCCAGAACTTCCTGTTTATTTCTTTGACTTAAATGTTCAGTATACAGGACAGGAGGTCCTTAGGCCATAGTCATGTTCTGCCTCAATTGCTGCTCTCCACCCTGTTTTGCAGCACCTTTTGAACAGGTTTCCAAGTGTGCCAATATCTGCTTTTACGAGCTTGCCGTCCTGTAGCAGGACCAGAGGACAAGAACTGTGCTCTGTTCACCTCTATTATGAAAGACCTGCTTGGACATGCAATTAAAGTCATCTCCCAACTCTTATTTTTCCTCCCTCACAAACATTTAGCTGAAGTAGCTGAGGTACTTGACAGCCTCTTTCAGGGAATCAAGGCAACTCCAAAATGCAAAAATCATATCTGAAAGACAGACATTGAGGCTAGATTTCCAAATTCATTCAGTACTTTGTTAAAATTTTCAAGGCAGCTGAAATTATGGACTTGGCTACCAAAGGCTTTAGCAGAACATCAGTGCCCAAGCCTTCCAAAGCAGCTTTTGGTGCCAGGAGGTATCATACAAACATGGATGTTTCTTAGGGAGTCTGTTCCCTGTGAATGCTCATGCACACTTCATCTCCCCTCCCCAGCTTTCCCAAGGACCCCAATCCTGAGTTTACCCAGCCAGCATCACCTGCATGCCACATGTCTATAACTCACATCTTCATGCTTCAAAGCCAAATTTGCATACATGTTCCTCTACAGAGACCCCCAAATCACACTATCAAACACACCAGCTTTACTCCTGGTTTGTTCTGGTGGCACCTGCAGGGGTTTTTTCCATCCGTTATGAAAAAAAGGACCAGAGCAAGCTGCAAAGTAATAAACAATTTATTATTTCTTTACATCAATCTTTATGAAAATAGCATCACTTATGTTTTGTGATTCAGTTTTCTTGTACCGCATATTGCTGACTTCTAACATGGCACTTAAGGGAACACTGACTTAAACAGCTACACCATTGCATGAAACTGATTCATTTTCCATTTCTCAGTTAAGCATGACTGAACATACAACTCTGTCAAATGTAAGACCATTCATGCATTCCTGATGTCTTAAGGAAGAAAAAAAGCTTTCCCTTTCTGCTGAAATACCTTACCATGTTTACAAAGGCTGAGGGGAAGGGGAGAATCTCTCACAGAACACACCTAAGGAGCAACAAAGACATCTTTTGTATTGATCACACAGCTAGTAAAAATACCCCCAAACAATCTGATAACACTGGATGATAACACTACCTGCACACATGTACAGGTGAAGCTGAAATACTGTGCAGTTTTAATAGCTAGAGGTGTAGTGCACCAATTTTTTGCCTATTTAGCAGAAAATAATAGAACATTCTAAACAAGTAACCAGAAGTTTCACTGGAAAGCCATAGATATGTGTATAAAGACAGAGGAATATTCTGCACGATGGAACTTAGTGGTTTGGTTTATATCACATATACTGGGAACCATGCATAAGGAACTCTTTGCACATATGTGCATGACCTCGAAGTTAAAAAATAGTCTTAGCAGTATTTATTTGCATCATCAGGTCAGTTTCCTGCTGAGTGGTTGGCATGAACATCAAATCCTCACACTCCATTTCAGAAATTTACTCCTAAATACAAACCCTAGTATCTATGCAGTTCTGCTTTTGCAGGCCACTGAGTCACACTGCCTGTGTGTCTTGCATGTCCCTAACTAGTTACTGCTCCTCAAAGTTACAGATTAAGCACCAGTAGAAAATGAACAGTCACCCAAACACATTTGCAACAGCAAGGCAAGCTTTCCCTGACACTGCTTCTTGCTACATGCATCTCATTTTTGTTCTCTGTAGACTTCTAGTGGTCAGAGTTTAGATGCCTCCACAATTTTTTGACCTTTTAACGAAGGCATCAGTAATGATGTGGAACAAAATGAAGCCAACAGCTTGCTAGGAATTTAACAGCATCAACTCATATTTGCAAGCTAACAAAATACCCAGAGACAACATGATTTCCATAAGCATCCTAACATTCATGTATTAGATTGACAGTGGCATAAGAAACAGAGCTACATAGTTTTACTGTACAGTTGGGCAACAACTTATATAACAAAACACAGCAACACACACACAAATTGAACCATCAGCACAACTGTGAAAAAGAAACGGTCCCGTAACAGTGCAGGTCATGTTTTGTATGCTAGAGAACTTCCTGAACAGTTGCCCTAAAGTTAATCCTCACAACCTAAAGACTTTGATGATAACAGTCTGAAAACATCTCCTGAAGTCATAGGACTAGTTCATAGTGAAGTCTCAAAACCCAGGAATAACAGACTTGTAGGAACACCTACATATTTCTAAATTCTTCACCTTAACATTTCAACCGTTGCCACTGGAAGGAAGATCTCCAGCTTAGAAAGATTTCATTTAACACTTGAAAACAAGATGAAAACAAAAATATGCAGAGATTACAGACTGATTTAGAGACCAGCTCTTTCAAAACCAAGAGAGCGTAACTAGAAAATTAGAAAACTTGGTCCCATTTTTATATTCAAACACTGATTGTAAGTAAAAAAAAAATAAAAATAAAATACAGTACATGCAATAATATGAAAAACTTGCCTAATAAACTCAGGTACACAACCAAGAGTAACTAGGGAACAAAACACCCAAACTACTGCTTACAATAGACAAGGTAGGGCCCATTTTAGAAGACAGATAACGTAAATCAAGATGATGACACCACATGTCCCTCGTTGGCAAGGATTTGTTGGCTAATTAAGAATTATATGTCATAGAAGAAGCATACATTTTCTATCACAAGTAGTCCTGTAAGTTACAGCATTCACCACTGATTAAATATTTCCCTTCCAGATAAACTGACTGATAATATGGTTATTTAGAGAAGGCTACAAATACATTCTCAAAAAAAAAAGTGCTCGGAAACAGAAGCAGGATTTCTCCCTGCACACACTTAAGATTTTCTAAAACAATTACATGAGTATACCTGACAAAGTCCTACTTGTTCTCAGCTATTGTACAATAGTTATACATTCATGCAAAAAGAATGCTAGGTTTCTTCTTAAAGATCAAGAGTTCATCTTGTTTTAAGCCCTAAATAGGAAGAAGCATTAAAAAAAACCAAACCCAACAAAAGCCTTCAAGAGATACACAACTAACTAACTCCTGTGGCAAGCTCCATTCTTCTTCCCTAAGAGCTGTTTTTTGGTTGTGGCTTTATTGAAATGCTGCAATCAAAAAAGTGAATAGAAATAAAATCGACTACACAGAATGTGATCTATAAACCCCTTTGCAAAACAGAGAATATTTATCAACACAGCTGCCCAGAAAAGCATAAATGATGTTTGATATCACTGCTTGAGTACACACTGAACATTCAGTGACAAATAGGTACTTATTTTACCTTTACTTTAAATACATATATTCAAGTGTTCTGTTAGGTGATCCATTTCATGTCACTTCAGGAAACGACAAAGGAATGTGTAAAAGTTCCCCCTGTGGTTCATTCCATACTTTTCTAGTTTGTGACTTCAGGAATGGCTAGTTCATTCAAGGACAACAAGATGAAAGCCATATACTGAACCAGAGAATATTATGTCCTCCCATGTTGAACCTGGGCTAGAAAAGACTGTAGTTATATCAAATAAACACAGAATGGCATATGAATGTAGTAAAGGGTGGACTTTTTTTACTGTTGTTTCACATACAGGCACTAACAGTGCCCTGCAGCAAAACAACTGGTAATTCAGCCATTTGACTAAACTGAGACAGAATTTAAGTGCTCTACATACAATTCCATGAACAAAAATGTAAACAGAAGTGTTTGGCCTCCATACAAAGCAGTATTTCTGAAAGTGCTAGGATTTGGAAATCTGTCCTGCATATTTCCAAAAGCAACTAGTTTACATTCTGTTTGACAGGATCAATAAAGTGTTTTGGAGGTTAACTCACTTTGGTCACGATCCCAAAGAAAAGTTTCTGTTGAATAGTTTCAACTATCCTCCTCATCATCACTAATAAGGTCTCTTTTCTCGACGCACGTCTCTCGCTCGCGCAGGAAATCCTCACGGATGGCTTCGAGTTCAGTTAGTTCCAGACGCACTTTCTCCAGGTGATAGGTCCTCCTGTTCCTGATCTGCCGTAGTGGAAAAGGATTCAGGTCTCCAAAAGCAATACCAGTCAGTTTCCTGTAAGATTACACAGTGTTAGGAGACAATCATTCATATTTGGTGTTTTTTAAAATCGGTTTTGAACTTCATCCATATCACTGTTAATTATAAGGCTGATAACTGGTCTCCTTCACATACCTGGCAGGTCTCAGGTGTTATCAGTACTGCAAGGAAGTTCTATAAAGCACTCAGTTTTAAATATATTTCAAGCAATAAAGTGTTATCAAATGCTCCACAGTTGACAAAGCCACCTGCAAACTCTATATAATGCTATAGTGATTATTGCCTTAACAGCACTGAGCAGCAGATGTAAGCTTGGCTCATCAGAGCTTCATTGGCTCAACTGAATACTTGGTACATCCAGTTACCCCATTATAGATTGGATAACTTCCTTCACTGAAGCTCATTCAATCCCAGGACAGCCAGCTCTCAAGTTATCCAAGATAACTAAGTGGAGAAAGATAAACCCTGGGATAATACAAAACATGTAGAAGCTCAGGGATCCTGCTGGCTGGAGCACAGAGATCTCCAAGCTAGTGTCAACTCAAGCTTGTCACATCACACAGCAAAGCACCACAAGAGTATCCATCACCCTGCTGGAGTCAGGCTGCATCATACTGCCATTCAGTCACAGCAAAATAATAACTGACCTGCCTAATCAGTTCAGAGTTAATGACATTGTTACTGCGGATCTATACCTAAAAAATACCTCATTATTTACTAAGGGGAAAAGGGGAACTGCAATTTAACTTATTATAGTTTATTTATCAGAGAAACCCAAATATTAAGGATATTTATTTGGACAGTTTAGTTAATGCTGAGCTTTCCCTAGGTTTTATTTTTGAGTAAACAAGAACAATTTCCTCTGTTTATAAACAGAACATATTCCAACAGCTTCTGTACCCATGTAGAACATGCTATGGAACACAGCTTTCATGTATAGAAAAACTTAACTATGACATCCTACCACCTAAAGTATAGTTATGCACATGTCTGTAGAGACTTTTCTCCACGAGACAGCTTAAACTTAGAAATCCTGTGCAAAATTATTTTCTAGCCCATTCAGAATGTCCATGGATTCTGTAAAAATAATCTCTCTGAATTTTTCAGATGACATTTTGGCCATATCAGAAATCACTCCGCATGCTTTTCTATGTTTAAATTTTGGTGCTGTAAAAAAAACTTGTACAAACCAGCAGAATAAGAAACCAGGTGGTTTGATTGATGCCCTCCCAGTTCTAGCAGGTCAATTCACATGCCCTAGGTGGCACTACACCACTGCTTTCAACTCCAACTTTGAAAATCCTAAGAAAACAGAGATTTACAGAGCACCACAGCATACATGTGTATTGTAAATCTCTGTTGCACTGAATTCTGTCTTCACCTGAACTCAGCTCACCATCTGCTAAAGACCCCCAATCCGTTCATTTTGTTAACAGCAAAATGAGATCTCTTCCAGCAATATTACAAATCTTTAAAATAAGTTATTTCAGCACCGGAAAGTTTTGAGAGGAGAGCTAAGCCATCATTTCCTTTACACAACTGGAAAAGGAACAGAAAGCCAAATCTGCAGCTCTGATTAAATATCAAAATTTTGTTCAAATTAGGCAAGAACAAAAAAAATTTAATTCCCCCCTCCCTCTTTTCTTCTGCAGCCTTTAGTTTATGGTGATACTGGTGTGGTTCTACTGCTACTACATATTACACATTTGATTATAAACTATAAAATAGCCTATTTATCCATTACAAAATATCAACAGATTTGTTTTATTTGTTGTTTTCTGTTAAAAATATGTGCACCCTCTTCCCAAAATCAAGTACCTACTTCTCTGTCTCTTCCAGATTTGGAATCAGAGTCAGCATTTATTTTGGTTGCAACAGCTGAGTACAACAACTGTCCAGCATTTTTCAAATCCAACGGGGGAATGCTAAAATAGAAAGCTCTCTGTAACTCCCCCTCAAGGGTTTTTGGAGAATTTTCAGCAGAGGAAGCAACATCTGTTATCAAGCCTTTTACCATATAAATCAGGTGCAGGACATTCTCCCTGCATCAGGCCCAGCAATCCTTTTTAAGCACAGAGTAAGATTATTCAGTTTTAACTTCTCTCCAGTCAAAACTGAAACACAGGACATAATAAATAGCTCTTGCAGTACAAACCAAAGTACAAGCCTAAATTCATATGGAATTTATTACAGTAAAAACACCCCAGATTCCAGTACATGATTTTGTAGTAAATTCAAAATCCATGAGTCTCAATATCTGTGCAAAACACATTTTCAGACATCAAACCAATCCCAATATGACACTTCTTTTTAAGATTAATCTGCTACTCTACACTCTTGAAACTAGGAACTTAAAAACATTACACCCTAATTTACAAACTGTAATTCCTATGCAAGGACTGAAAAATAGAATTGTATTTATTCTCTGCTTCAACAGAGATCTTAAAATCAGCTGGAGTTATGGGGCATTAGCCTATGCATTAATGATGCACAAGAGATCTAAACCTAGTGGGTCATAGCTCATAGTTTTTAATACTTGAGCCAGGATGTGGTTTTATTTATCACAAAACATTTTACAACATAAGCTGTATCCACAATGCAGGGTGAGACTTCACCTACGGTTGTAATCCTTAAGTGCTGATACCATGATACAACTGCTAAACAAAACCAACTTGGCAAAGTCATCTCAACAATACCAAAAAACTTATAATTATGCATTCATCACTTGTGCTTTTGTCTCTGCTAGATAAACTACCCATGAGAAACCTTAGCAGTTAGTTTCACTGCTAGTTGCTTTATATCTAAATTAAGATCTAGATAAAAACAAACCAAAAACCACGACTTTTATGCCCCACCACACATCTTTCAATTGCACACAAGCCTGAGTCACCCACCTGGCATCAAGTATCGTGCGTGTGAAGTATCGAAGGTACTTGAAAATGGACATGGAATCTTGCAGTTTTAAGATCTCCTCTTCTTTGTATTTAAAAAGTGCCAGGGCAAATCGGAATATTACCTGTTAAAAATACATACAGTGTTTGGTTCTTCAGAACAGAATGCACTGATTCTCACTGTTCTCTATTATGAACTCAAAGGTACAGCATTGCTTTTCCTACAGGCTGCATTTGAGCTGCCTAACCACACCTGCCCTGTCCCCCATTTCCAAAAGCTGCCCAAAACTTCTGCTGTGGCCTGTAACCAAGGCAAGGTGTTCTGCAGTTCTATGCAGAACACAGTGCTGGGTTCATAGCATACAAATTCTTTGCAGTTTTGAGTTCCCAATTCAGTTGCAGAACAAAGACTGCTGGGCCTGCTGAATGCATTTAAGTTACTTCAGAATTAAAATTAAGTCTTGCTTATTAAACAGGTGGTTTTCCAATCCCTTCCATTTTCTCAGCATGTCAGGGGACTGATGCTGAAGGCATTTCTGATACCAGTTTGTCAATCGACTTTGGCACGTGCTGGAAGAAGCATTATTTCCCTTCCTTCTGGAAAGGCTTCAGTAAGTTCTGAACTTTGTCAGGTGGTACCTGGCTGCCTTCACAAAACACCACGATGCTTAAAACTGTGAACACACCAACCAAAGTAACTCAAGCTTTTAACTTGCATAACACAGCTAAAATAGAAAGTGTTTTGACTAGTTATTCACGCCCATCTCCTCCCTTTATTTTCCTACCAGTGATTAAATAACTGACAGGATTCTTGTGAAACAACCTTCCTCCACCCTGCACTCAGTATTTTGTTACCAGGTAACAACTGAACAAAAAAAAACTTAGCTCATTCAGTTCACCTTTGGTCCCTCATACAGGAAGGAGTCCCAGATTTTAAAAAGGATGTCGCTCACCACGCTGTCCACAAATACCACGAGAAACCAGTTGAAAGTTATAAGAGTGTAGTCAACTTTGTACTGCTCAAAATGAGCATGCAGTCGAGGAAGCTTCTCACTCATTAGGTCCTTGAATACTCGCTGATCAACCTAAAGAGATGACAATGAACGACTCAGAGGGAGGAGGCAGCACATACCAGAGCATCACACCTGGGAGCAGAGGAGTGCTACAGCATATACTGCTCACTACTGCAAAATGCATTCTCACTGCCACTCTCCCTGAGAGCCCAGAACCACAATTTTGAGGAAATAAATGACAAATCAGCTTGTTCAATGTTGGGAAGCTAAAAATCAGAAGAGGGGTTAAGGACTGGAGCTCCAAGCAGGTCACTGCACAGTGTTATATGCAGAGTCCTTGTCCAATCAAGGGCCCTGGTACCTGGCACTCACCTGTCAACTCACCACACCCCCCAAAAAGCCCCATTGGCCAGTTTGAGAGAAAAGCCCCAAAAGCCCCACTGGCCAGTTTTAGAGGAAAGCTTTTGATTGGCTGCAGTTTACAGGACCAGGCTTTATTTTGGCAGAGCACATACCTGAGATCCTAGCAGTGTCTTAGTATAATAATCACGAGGCATGAAAACTTCCACTATTGTTACTAGACACCAGAAAGCATCTTCTTGTTCCAAGTACAGAAGAGCAATTGCCACCAATCTGAAAATAGGGTTTATTTGGAGAAAAAGTTTATTTTAGTATCACAAAATGTATTAAGAACAATTACAATAAAGCCTTTGTTTGTGTTCAGGAGAGATAAATATATTAAAAAGAGCACACTAACCAGCAAAACTGTGAATGAAGTTTAAGATGGGGCAGTGAGGTGCCTTCTCAGCCAAGCCAAGCATTTTTATTCAGTTAAATCAGAAAACAGATAAAGGCAAAAGCAAAATGATTTGCTAGAAGCCATTTTTCCAGGAACTAAGGCAAAATAATTACAAGCTTCCAAGTCCTAAATACACTGTAATTGCCAGACTTTTGTCTTTCCTTATTGAAGAGGAGAAAGAACAGATGCTTCTTGCATTTCACATTAAATTGGTGTAAGTTTAGAAAAATCCTTTCAGCATGTTTACTGTATATCCATTAAGATAAATTTAAGCAATGCTTTTGTCTTTATCAACCACTGTCTTTTAAGGAAAAGAGAAAGCCCTAGAATTTGCCAGACTAAACTTGTTCTCTTAAAGTGAAGAGGGGGAAAATAATTAGAATGAACAGCAGCAGCATTCCTGGTTTTCCTGTTTCCAATGAGTATTATGAAAGAAAATAAATAAATAAATCAGAGTAACTTCAGGTTGCTGATAGTTGATTGAAGATATCCTGAGGGAAATGCTGAAATCTGTGGCCTTAACAGTACAAAAAGATTTCAATCATTTATTTCTGCTTGTCTAACAAAAAGAAGAAAAAGCAAAAACTTGAATTCTTGCACACAAAACCAGAAAAATCCCCTACAACTGACACAAAGACAACATAAAACTACATTTAAGTAGCCCATTTCTTATGTGAGTTAATTCCAGTTCTTTTGCCAAGCTGATTTTGCAAGTTCCATCATCCAAGTCTTCTGTATTTTTATTGTTTTTTAAAAAATGTCATAGATATTTGTTAATTTAAACATTATAAATTATGAACATGCAACCTATAAGGCAAATGGCTGTCCAAAAGCACGTTGCTATACATGTGATTTGAAAGGCTCACCAAGTGTTTGACTGTGTAGTTTTAACTCAAGATTTGCAAAACCTTACCTGTTGAGCCCCTGGCAATACCCTATATCAGGATTCCTCCATGAAAAGGCCAGCAGCACGTTTCGCAGCTTCTGGATCCCTTCGGACGTTGGGGAGGAATAATGTTTGTTGTTTGGCAAAGTTCTCAAGAGATCCAACTCAATCTGTTTAGATGCAGGATTTTGTTTTTCCAGAGCGTTTTGAAGCAAGGTTTGGAAGTACCCAGGAACAGTGCTGTCCTTGAATTTTTTAACGTGCAGGTTGACACACCATTTCCACATCTTGGAACGATGCTCATGTGGAATTCCAGATCTAATAAGGTTCTTGAGTTCTACACAGCGCATCATCTCTCTGTTCATTGTGCTTGCAAGGTAGTTTTCCCACTTGACCCCTGTGGAAATCTCTCGATTTTCACTGAGAGAAAGCGATCTCAGGTCCAACGCTCGTGATTTTGCTACTAGTTTCTCCTCATCATCATCCTCTGGGACCGTCTGGAAACCATATATATCATATTCACTGAAAGGGAACAGGAAAAAAGGCTTTTAAAAATGTGTTCAGTAGCCCCAAAACTTCCAAGTTCCCATCCTAAAGTTACTTCAAATACCCCTCAAGCCACTCCCCATAGTTTTCAACAATAGTTTTTAACAATTATTAAATATTTTGCTAAAGTATAGCCTTTATTTAATAGTTATTTTTATAATCCCATATACAAAAGACCTTGTACACACATTCTAATAGAATCATAGAATCACTATAATAATATATATTAATATAATATAATAATAAAAATAACAATAATATATTGATATACATTAATAATAATAACAATAATATATATTACTACATAGTTTATTATATTACTGCAGTTTATTTAAGAACAGGGTCAAATGAACCCATGTCTTCAGTAGCTCACCTTCAGCAGCTATACAGCAATATTTGAGTACTGTATCTCAAATAAAATAATAAATGTATTTACACAGCCAAAAGGATTTAATGAAGATACTGTTATTCACGGAGGGAAATATATCAAAAACCCCAAATCCTGCAAATACATCCCCACTGCTGTTTCCCAATGCTAGAATCAGGCCTACTGACCAACATATACAAACACTGATTTGAACAGGACCAAATTACCTGACGAGGTGTGGTTTGAAAAACGCTTGTTCCGGTTGTTCACTAGTTTCTGCTTTCAAGGCATCTTCCAGCAACTGTGTGATGACCTCACGAGCAGGACTCTGCTCCTCAGAGCAAACAGGAGTTTTCACTTCTTGAAGCAAGATCAAGTACTTACTCTCTATCTGACAGAGTTTGGCTTCCAAGCTAATATACTGCAGAAAACAATACATAATATTCTAAGTCTTCAGAAACTTACTTTGTACTACACTTCCTTTAAAATCTGGTTCAACATTATTCTACTAGTTTATGTTGCTTAGAAACCCATAAGTCAAGAACAGTCAGCTTTACTTTCCTATTTTTGTAGCACCAGAAAACATAAAGCATCCCTTACGTGTGGAAAATAAAACCTACGCATGCCTTTTATTACACTACTGTAAAATGTTGTTTATAAAGTACTTGGGAAAGAAACCTCAGATACTTGTGGCTTTTCACAGGAAGTCTTTTAAGGCAGAACAGTAGACCAGAGACTTTCTACCACATGTATTTTTACATGTGGAAAATTTGAGCAAGCTTTAACTATCATTACACTGTATGAAGGACAACTCAAATATTTTGTGCTTTTAAAGTAACAGCTTTAGTCTATGCATGTTTGAACATTAAAAAAAACCCCTCAAATGGAATTTTAAAGGTATGAGTTGGGTAACAGCACACAGGAACTGCAAACACACACCTCTGTGCCAAAAATACAGCATTTAGACCCGGTCGCTGTGTGCATCATTTCCAAAAAAACAAAAGCAAACCCTGCCTAACCACAGCAACAGGTATCTTGCCTTAGCTACGGATGTGTGCAGATTTTCCTTGCCCCAGGCAATGGAATTATTTACCTGCAACTTCTCTACACACAGATTCATCTCTACAGAAGCACACTTCCAAAGTTACATTCACCATACCACAGTCATCCTTTGTGCTGAGGAGAAAGCTCTACTCAGTGGTGTACCAAATCCTCACACATCCTGTCTTTCACATACTTCAAGAAAATTATCACAGCTTTAATTCTGAGCAAACTATGTTGTCAGAAATATATATGCCTGTGTTCATAAGTTATGAAAAAGTTCCACTGGTTTACATGATTTTAAAGTCAATTACTTCTTTCAAGAATCCTTGCAGAAAAATTATTCTGTAAGGGCTAGGGTTGGAAGGGATTATTTTTTATAAAGCTATCACATTTAACACATTTAAGTTGTTCCATTTCCGTTTCACAGTTATGTTCCCCAAGAAGATTTACAACCGAGTTTTTGAAAACTGCTTGAGGCATTGCCAAAACAAGAACATGCTGTTAGTCTGACCTTTGCCTGCCATTCTCTCTCTCTTGCTTCGGCATTTCTTCGTAGAGCAGAAAGTTCCAAAATCTCCTTATTTAAAAATTTATTCTGGGTCTTATAACCCTGCAGATTGTCCTGTTGATAAAAAAAAACAAACTGGATTTTTATTGAAAATATCTTACAAACAGAAAATGCCTACCAGAGGAAGTACACCTTAGGATTCAGAACAAGCAGCTACTTAATAGGACTTAAAACACAAGAAGTGGGGGCAAATGCCCCTTGGGTTTGGGTTACCCTCACCAGTCCTCATTTAAAGCACAAGTTTGATCTCTGCCTCCAGACAAAATTATAAATCCTTAGCAGTAAGCTTCCTTGCCTAAACCACTCAGAGCTCCAGGCTACAAATGTAACCTCTGAAACCTGAGGTTGTGGGATGAGGGAATGTTGGGACCCTCCCAACAATTACAATACTCCCACACACTCCACAGCATCTACAAGCTTTGCTCTGCTTTCTGCCAAGACCATCTATAACTAGTTTCATTTTCCAAAACTTCCACAGCTCACATACAGGAAAGAAAATAATGAACATTTTCATATATTTTAAGTGATTGACTTGTTTGGAATACAACATTTATGCAAAGGCAAAAAGCATGTTCAGAGCAAACTGCATAACTTCAGGAACTCCATTAAGAATTTCTGACACATTCACTGAGGTAGGTTAGAGACAAGAAAAAGCATCGATAACATCTGGAGCAGCCTTAGGAAAACAGCCTCCTATACTCCTTTTTTTTTTCCTCAGAGCTCTCCTTTGCCATTCCACATGCTCTTTGTTTCCTCTCTTTTGATATTTAAAAAAAAAAAAAAAAAAGCAATCTTTCTGGTTATTTTCTTCCACACATATTTTCCTCTTACCCTTACTTTTACCTGCTCCTTTGATCACTTCTCACATCACTCCTCCACATCAATGATTAAATTATTGAAAACATGGGCCACTGTACTATAGATGTACAGACCAGCTCAAAGCATAGAAGTTCTGATTAAATTGCCACACAACAGTCCAAAGTGTAGATCCCAAGCAGAGAAAGCCTCAGGTGATGAGTATATCTTGGGGAACTGCTGTAGTGATCTCCTCAAAGAGTACAGCAGACTAGAAAGCAGTTTTTATAGGGAGCAAGGATTCCCCTATCCACCAAGACAGAGACATTGCTCTTACTTTTAGTCTGTCCAGTTCCTGTAGCTCCTTATTAGTACAGGTGGCCATGGAAGAATTTACTGCTCCACTTGGAGAGGATGTATTGTCCTCACATTCGCTGAGTTGACGAGAGAGTTTCATGATCACTTCATCTTTAGCTTGAATAGTTTCCATCAACATTCCCAGCCGCTCATTGAGTTCTCCAACTTTACACTTCAGATTCTTTACTTCCTGCTGGAGACTATCTTTTTCCAGGTTTAACTTTTCAAGCTGGTTGTTGAGACCCAAAATCTGGTCATCTTTTTGGTGCAACAGCTCTAATTTGTCTTTGGGAACTCCCTCACAAAGACGGCTCGCAAAATATTTATCATATTGGGAAGATCGGACTGTTTGCTGCAGAAGTCGCACAAGTTCCTGAGAATTTTTAAAAAAAAAGAATTACAATGAAGTTTTAAGTTTTATAACCTAGAAATCTAACATCGAGCAAAAGATTTTGCATCTCAGTCATCAGCTTATAGCAGACATCATGGTGGTGTTTTATGGAAAAAGGGAAGCATCTACATGACATGATTTCTAGCAGGCCAACACCTTACAATGCCTGGCCTGCATGGATGGCTGAAGTATCTTTCACTGAGCAAAAGATCCTGCCTAGAAAGGCTACTACAGGCTTGGGGAGAAAAGTTGACAGCTGTGGCCCAGTAGTTACTCAGAAGCTGAAAAAGACTTACTTGCAAAGGCCCTGTTGTAAGAAGATAAACAAGAAGAGGGCTTAAACCAAAAAAAAAAATGAGAAGTGAACATTACAGAACAGAAAAGGGAAAGATAACTAATTGCTCTCTTTCCTAACAGATGCAGAGAAAATAAAAGGAGAAAAAAAAAACCCAACACCCAAACATGGTGCTTTGCTGAAAAGGAAGTCTTTGGAAGGCTGTTGAGAAAATCTTGCCACAGAATCAGTCAAGTAATTAACTGACTTGCCACAAGGGAGAAAAGGAGTTTGTGGCCTTTGCAAAAAAGACAGCATTGAATGCTCTGAACTAGAACTTCTTTTTGAGAACACATCCATTTAACAGCTCTACCATTTCCATCTTCTAAGCCCTCA
The DNA here is from genome assembly GCA_028020825.1 of Podargus strigoides. Taxonomy (NCBI): domain Eukaryota; kingdom Metazoa; phylum Chordata; class Aves; order Caprimulgiformes; family Podargidae; genus Podargus; species Podargus strigoides. The sequence continues at coordinate 173,812,555 of CM051663.1, forward strand.
TACTAAAAAAGAAGAAGTATCTTTGCTCATGGGATTGCCTAGAGTCTGGACAATTACAACATTTATGCACTTGCAGAAAAGATGTGTGTGTTTTGCTTGGGGAATCATGAGTACACTCACATAGAGAAGCTGATTTTTAAAGGCAGTTACACTGAAAGTAAAACCCTACTTGATTTCTTGCTAGAATGAGATCTTACTGTGACATTCAAGAAGTGAAGGCTCTTGTATGCACATAAGTCAAAGTGAAATTTAAAAGAAAAAAAAAAAGTAAAAGGAAGAGTTTGCCTTAACTACTACCAGAAGCTCTCTGAAAGCTAAATTGTAAAAAAAAAAACAAACAACCCAAACCCACCACAACCAAACCAAAAAAGAACCCCACCCCCAAACCCAACAAAAAAAAAAAATTGCAAAAAAATTTCCAACCCCAAAAAACACACACAAGAAGGTATTACAGATCAACAATAAACACAAAGGAAGCAAGAGCAGCAGACTACTCATTCACAAGTCTCACTAACCAGGATTACCACCTTTTGCTGTTTCCCACGTTTGGTTAATGGTTTAACACTGTGGAACTGTGGGAAGAGGAGTTCAACCCTAGAAGCACTGGCAATGCTTACCAGTGAAACAGTGATTGATTGATTGATTTAAATAGTTCTCTAATTACGAATACAAGGACAGAAAAAGAAATTGGGTTTATGGAATTCCTGAGAACCTGGATGTTAAATAATGGATCTGGAAGTTTACAGAGACTCAGAAAATCATAAAGATACACCTAGAATGGGCTACTGATTTTGAAAAATTCTTTTAGGTAAAACCAAGGTATTTAATAAATCTGAGTTATAAGGGCATACAAGCACAAACACTATATGTGGGCAGTAAAACATAGAGCTTTATGATTAGGCCTCTCATTTATAAAACTGTTTGTGATGATGCAGTTAATGAGTGAGAAAAGGAGCAAGCCAGTCCCCATTCCTCCACCCTCCCCTCCAGAACTGAAAGAAACAAAACGCAAACTAAATTTAAAATGACTTGAAAGGAGAAGTTCCTGAGGGATGACATGTACTAATGGCAAAAGAAGCTGTGATTATCTGCCAGGATCCTGGCAGGCACCAAGAAAGCAGAAAGATACACACACCAAGTTAGCGAACACTGTGCAAAGGAAGGTTTTGTTCAGGGATCTAATCTTCAACAGATGTAAAATTTGGTCCTTCTTGCTTCAAGACTTCTTATCAGCAAAGGTTCATTTAGCACCATTATTTTTATAACAAACTACCAGCTCTTACTGCAGTTAGGTGGCCAGAAAGGGTAAACCCATCATCACCTGCCAGATCCGTTTGCATTGTGCACTCTGCCTGAAGGCTTAATTACCTTTTGGCTCAAAAGATCCTTCTTTAGCTTTTCCAACTCTTCTTGCTGGCTTTGATACTTCAGCTGCAGTTCAGAGACTAGTTTGCTGCCGTTACCAGAACACCACTCAGTCGGGGAAGAGTCGCTGCTGTTCCTGTTTTTGCTTGATCCAATCATGTCCTTTAACGGGCGCCTTGTTTTGTGTGGAATGCGGCCAAAATCGAATGGAAAAGCTGAACTAGTCAGTCCTGCATAAAACAATTCCTTCTAGTTCAGTTCACTTAGTAAAAAGATGTTTCAGAGCATTCAGATTTCCTTTTAAAAATATGGTCATTAAAATTAGACTCTAAGCAGCATTTGGACAGCCCAATACATTCGTGGTAAACAGGCCACATTTTCCAAGTCACTTCCTTTGGTGGGAAAAATACGTAGCTCAAAAGTCTTCTCCCCTCCCAGATATAAGACTTAGCTCATAAATGAATACTTGTGAAATAAGACATGCAGAGAACTTTACAATTCGTCACAGAAAACAAAAGGTGGCCCTAACTATGGTAAATAAACTTTGCTTCCAATAATTACCAGCTCAGAAGTGATGAAAGCAAAAACATCACCGATACCACAGCAAACTGCTGTTTCAAGAGGCATTCAGGGTAAAGTTTCACCTCCATTTACGTGACCATGGGAGTATTCTCTGAGAGAAGGATGTTTCCTAACAGATTAAGTCACTTGGATATCAGTTACAGTTCTCTTAAGGAGCTGTAAAAATGTCTTCACAAGGTTATTCCAGACACTGCTCAAATGTGAGAACCAGTCACAACGCAGAGATGAGCCAGCCCTGCATATGCACCCCTGCTTTTTTCCCCAGTACAGAAGGCAATATAACATGTATATGCATACTTCAGAGTCTAAAGGCAATTCTGCTTCAGCAAGTGACACTCAACTGAGTACTCAAAAGCCTCAACATTCCCCTTCATCCTGTAACTTTGCAACTCAAGTGACAAAATTAGAGATGGCAACAAGCACAGGGGACCTGAAGCAGTGGTTAACAAGGGCTCATAATTATCCTATTGTTTCTGAGTGGCAGGGAACTCATCTTAAGGAAGTAATTTTTTTTAAAGCCATTTACAGAGCTCTGGATGTGGTTTGTGAAGAGGAGATAAGCTGCCACTCATTTCCTGGAGACAGACATAACAGTCCACTACACTAAAGGTAAGGCATATACTCCCCTTCCTTCCTCCCCCTTCTACCTTTACTTCCTTCTGCCAGGTGCTTCCTCTTTTCTTCCAGGGCCATTGAGTCCTCCAAGTCTTTTGGGGTTGGATCCAGCAATTCCCACTCTTCGGTGGTGTAAAATATGCTCCTGCGGTTTTCGTTATTTCCTTTTCTTAAAGAGGACATCGAATTTCTGTGAAAAAGACAGCAGGAAAAGTGACAAAGATACTCTTTATAAATGGGTTTTCAAGACAACCACTGCAGCTGAATGAGCACAAACTACAAATAAGCTAAAACACAGACAAAACTAATACCAAACCAAAAGCTCAAAGAAAATAAAGCATATCCTACTAAATAGCACCTGCTATCAACAGTGCTATGTTTCAAGAACAGAAGAATTTTATTTCTTTAACAGGATATCAATATCTAGGAGACCACTACGGTCTTTTGTGTCATCCTCTGTTTTACCCTTCTTTTGGCAGTGGGGGAAAAAAACCAAACCAAACCAAATTAAGATTTAGAAGCAGCATCTCTTTATTGATAGTTATTGTAGCTTATAATTTTAGGCTAACTGCCAAGCATTAAACAGAACAAGATGCAGTCAAAACGCAGGCATGTTATAGTTTCATGTTCTGGATTCATGTCAAACTCAGGACCATCCAAGAGACCTGCTGTAGCTGGCTGATGACAGACTCCTTAGCAGTTTCCCTTTCCTAAGGTGGAACGTTGCCAATTATCTGCAAGAACATTTCAGAGGAAACCTCTGAATTCCCCCCAGGTAATTCTATACAAGAACAATACATTTCACCAGCAGGATGAGATTATCCTACCCAGCTTCCCCCACAAACCACCATGCAATGTTTAAGGCCACACTTACGTCCATGAGTATTGATGTAGCTCAGTACTGTAAAGTCTTTGTTCAACTAGAGAAGGAGATTCTACATCAATCCATATGAATTAGTTTAATATTTTATGTATAAAGTTGGAAATGTATTATCTCAGCATTTTCTGCACAGTCTGTGTAAGATGAAGGCCCACAAAGATGGTATCACTCAGCCAGCCACAGTCTCTCTCTAAATACAGGAACTTAAGTGCTCAGGTAGGGGTAATGCTAGCCCATAGCTTTTGAAACCTGTCACTGCAAGGCCTATGCTAATGTGATTAAACTTGTCAGAGGTTCTAGCATATTTCCATGCAGCCAAATAGCTTCTGACAAGGTTGTCAGATTCTTATCCCAGTGATAGAACACATGGCCAGAGATAATGCACAACTGTCTACATCACACAGACTTCAGATTTCAGCTGCTGCCTCAGTAAATCCTCTGCAAAATGACTTTCCAAAAGCTCAGAAGAGGATGTTTGAGCACAAGCACACCTGACAGAGATACCATTTCCCACTGGTATCAGCTTGCAAGGGGGGGGAATGCCTGCTTTAAAATTTAGAGCACGTGGGGGCACTAGAGCACTCCATACCAAAAAACCCCCCACAAAACAGAATTAAAAATAGTAATCTGTTAGTAGATACAATAAATGTTATTTTCCCAGGAACATTTTCAAACAGATGAACCACAGCAGCTGATATCTCCAGAAAGAATGGAATGGGGGAGGGCAGCATTCAGCCTGAAAGACCTTCAATGTGAAATTTTCTTTCATGTGTATTCCCAGAGATCTGCAAGGACTCCAAGCCATTGGAATCACAGCTACACAGCAACAGGCCAGCTCTTGAATACCATGCTACTATATATGCTGGGCCACTGCCACTGGAAACATCTCCCTCCAAACAAAAGGGCTTCCCAAACCTCAACTCTGCTGCCTTTCTGCTCAGTTACAAAGGAACATTAACACACACCAACCAGGAAACAATGAGAAGCTTACCCTGACACTGCCCTTCTAGCTGGACTTCCCCAAAGCACATCATCTGCAACTCAGAAAGAACAAAAAACCCAACAGAAAGACCACCACAAAATTTAAGAGGAAAGTTTTAAAAAGCCAGAAACACTGGTTTCAAGTATACAGGAATTCACCTCACAAATTGTCTCGTGTTATTTTCCTTCTGACCAAATTTAAGCTCTACCAAAGCAAAGTGGCCACGCAAACCCAAGAAGCCTACCAGTTCAAACAGGACATGTAGTAAGAGGATTTATGTATTAATCCAGCCATAAATCATCTTTTCTAGAACTTATATCAAGATCTACCACAGCAGTCTTAAAAAAAAAAACCCAAAACACACAACCAAAACACAACCAACACTTTGTAACCTCTCAGATCTCTGTGTTTAACAGGAAAGCTTAAAAGAAATTTGTTTAACTCAGCACTGCTGATGAAACAGAACATTTTACTTGCAGCTCAAGAGGGATGTGGTCTAGTTAACCAAAGCTACAGCTCTGCTTTATGACCTGCTCCGGAATAGCACTGTAATATCCATTCAGGAGAAGCAGAATATCCATCTACATGGGCAAACTGTGATAACATTTAGAAAGAAACTGTACACAGGAGGGCTGAAAATTGCTTTCCTTAAAGCAATTAATACTAAAGAACAAACTCATTAATAGTGACAGGATAAGGTGTGGGTTTGCTATTGTTCAGAATGGGCCTGTCACATTTTTGCTCAGGAATTCAAACTACATCAATTTCAAACCTGTGCTATGTGCTTTTACTTTTTTAAGAAGAAAATTATAAGAATGATTTATATGGCTTTGATTTTCATCACTAAAAATGTTTCATAAACACTAAATACAGTGACTATTACAGCTCTAGCAATTAGAGGCTCCATTACACAACAAAGCACTAGCTGAGAAAACAACTCCCAGATCCCTGCCTGGGTTCAGAGAGCAAAGCCATCAGTAGAAGTGCTTCGCAGGACCTGCTTTTCCCTTTCAGCTGCTACACCATGACACTCACCTATGCTCCTCAAACAAGTAAGCATAATAAACAGTTTACTTGAAGAGATATAGCCCAATGTACTGATCCACCCCATCACCCCCAGTTCTTCTAAAAAGCTCTGCCTACGACACACACATATCTTTCAGCAGGAAATAGTCTCTGCCAGCAACTATCAACCTCATGGTAACTTTCTCCCACATCCCCAACTTACTTGATCTCAGTACTCCATTGTTTAAGTGAGAAATTGATGGCACTTGGTTGGACTGGTGCAGGTTGGGAAGCTGCCTGTTCCCCCACCAGGTCTGTAGGAGAAGTCTCCACAGCTAGAATATTTCTAGCTCTCTCTGCTGAAGCATTTTGACTTAGGATACTCAAATCTATTTAAAAAAAAAACAAAACAAAACAAAGAAAAAAAAAAAAGAGAGAAAAAGAAAAATAGGCAAAACTTTCAGTAAGAATAGTGGCTATATAAAGTCATATGCTACTAAGCCTGCTAGTTATGTAGTTAACTTTATAAAATGCTCTGTTCAAATGAACTTTAAAAATAGCAAAGTGTTTTCCTCAGTGAGCTCTTACTGCGGCCACATACTTCTGATCACAGGACTCGTGGGATGCTCGTGAAGCATTATTTCATGAGTGATTTACAATCTCAATTAGTCAACATTGATTCATCTAGCTTAAGCAGCTACAAAGCCATAAAAATTAAGGTGGATTAATGATATTAACCCACAAACAAGCTCAGGTCTGTAGAACTTCTAAGTCAGGAACAGAGTCACAAAAATACCGTGACAGAGTTTTCAGGGCGTGCTCCATCCTAGAAGTTATTCATGCTAAAAGTGACACTGCTGCTGCAACTCAATCAGCTTTAGGGACACGAGCAGCTCTGTCAAATCCAGGCCTGGGCATTCCCAGAGCCAAGAACATCAGCATGGGCACTGCAGGCACATCAGAGACCTATCGGTTCAGCGAGGATTTATTAGCTCTGGTTAAACTGAACGCAGCTATACCTAAATTCATCCAGCCACACTCTTCAGCACATGTACAGATTGGGCACAGGGCCATGCAGACCTGCTGCTCAAGTCCAGCACTGCAGACATGCCAGCAAACTCATGCAGGCTCTGAATGGCTTCACAGGAACCGGCCAAGAACTGGCGCTGGCCCTGATCCAGAGCTAATAAAATCCAGAGGACCCAAGCTGATCCAGAGCAAGCCAGGTCTCCAGCACACCACACTGTCCAACACGTACTGTAGAATCTGTCATATATGTTACCTCAGTGTTTCCATTATCCTGGATAACTCACTTGCTCCCTCACCCCTCCTCCTGCAGGCAGAAGGAATAGGAAATGCAGGGTATGGAATATACTTCTATAATGCTTTTGCTATTTGAAAAGAATAAAGTGGTTGATGGCCTTCTACAAACCAAGTTAAAAATAAGCTCAAATGTAATTTTCAGACTCTTCTCCGTATCATTCGCAAGGTACAGAAGCAGATTAAAAAATGTTGAGAACTCTCTCAGACTTGATTCAGCAGTTCTGTTGGAAAGTACCACACTGGATGGGCTTCTGCCTTAAACGGTTCTCTGCAGGAAGGGAAAAACCCTGGGAAATCACAACACCCTGTTTTATCACTGGTGAGCCTTTCAGCCTTTGTTCTGACGATTACTTGGCACTAGCAGCCAGACCATCTTAAGGCAAGCTGTACACACCAGTTACTCAGCAGATGGTTACTTTTATTTAGCCCATGTCAAAGATTAGAAGTAGAAAGACAGAACATTTTGTGATAAAGATCATTGACACTACAAATCTGTCAAACCCTTGAAAAATGGTATCTGGAACATAAGTATATCATGTCATCTTTCAAACATAGGTACAAATTACACTGCCTTATTTTATGAACAGTGCTGCCAAAGACTTCTTCAGTGCCATTAGTGATAGCACCTGTACTCAAGCACTAGCAAAACAAACCAATTTCTATGCTCTATGTATAAAGCACATCATCGAATGCACATTTGCTTTTTTTTTAAAAAAAAAAAGACACCTCTTAGTCATCAACATGGAATCAGAACCTGAAAGAGTCTCTTAAGAGACTTTTAAAGGGTCTACTCAGCCCATGCATTTCATCTTGACACTCCTTGCACTGGATTTAATAATTAAAAAAGACCCAAACAACGCCCAAATTGATTCAGCTTGCTGATCCAGAAATCCCTCAACAATTTACAGGAAAGGAAAATATCAGCTCAGTGATCTCAAGTTACTGATTACAATGGCTAGATATGATGCAAAACAGGAGTGAGGCAACTGTATCTACACAGATGGCAGTGACAGCAGGAAGAGCAGAGATCTGGGGCCAAGTTACACATTACAGTTGATCTGATCCAACGTTCTGCTGCCGACAGTGGGCAGTCCTGCCTACTCCTTTACTCTGCCTTCCAATATTTAGCCTTTTGTCCCCTTTCATCAGCTCTGGAAGTCACCTGATTGCAGAGTAAATATATTCCACTCATTAATCTAGCAGAAAAAAAATAAAATAATTGTCCTTTTTGGGTAACTTTTCAACTCAACCAACTCGGCACAGGGTCAGACAAACACAAAAAGGAAGATGACATAGCAGAGAATGAGAGACTGAAGGTGGAAAGGCAAAGGTTTGAAAGAACATAAGCCCCTTACCCTTTCCAACACTGCACGTGTTAGAGCTGTGCACACCAATACATACATTTGTGCAATATGGGGTTTGATGAGCTGCTAACCAGGCTGCTGCCAGAAAGGTGCTCTCAAACCATCCCACTCTGCATTCCCAACAATTCCCTTGGGCTAATCCTGCCACTCATCTGTCCCTACAGTAAAACACTTCAGAAGCTACACTGGCCAAAAACTAACCCAGAAAAAAAGGTGTTTCCTGCCAGTTGCACTCCCTGCACTAGCATAGGGAAGGGTGAGACCAGTGCCAGTGCTGGACCAAGGCAGAGCACTGGGCATTTCTTTAAGGAATGACTAGCTGTTTGATGGGTGTAGCTGAGACACCAAGCTGAGCCCCTAGGAAAACACATACTCTCAAGCCAGCTGTGGCTGAGCAAGCAGCCAGAAGCAGACTGCTCTCAAATGAAAGCAGTAAACTGGGTTAGAGGACAAAACTGCAGCATGGGATCTGAATGAGGGGAGGGGAAAGAAGGGTGGGGAAGAAGACAGCTTAACATTTCTGGTTTTACAGTATGAGCAAATTTAAATCAACAAAATACAAAAAACTGTTGATGAAACATATCTGACCTCAAGACTGTTTAAACCCAAGAGAGCTTTACTATTGTCTAACTTGGCACAGAGCTGGATTTTACTCGGTCTTATTTATGGATAACAGAAATCAGCAATTCATTTCTATAATGATACAGGAATAAAACAGTTCAGAAGTGCCTGAGCAATCTAGTCAAAAATGCAGAATAACTGTGTAATACACTGATACATTTTTCTAACTCTGACACCAGTCTAAAAATCACATTTTTCTTGGCAAAAGGTAGTACAGAGACTGAATTTTACTTCTGATGTAGTATCTGTGCAAACTGTCTTCCAGTTTTAAAAGGCAGGACATTTTTATCACAGTCAGATAGATCAACCACACCATACTTCTTCAGGAATAAAGTATGGTTGTTCAGAATGAAAAATATACCTTTTCCCATTAAAAACTGGAGTTTACATCTCAGGATACTTAACACACCAAGCTTTGAAGATATTGCAACCACTAAAAGACAACTTAATCTAACCTAAACTGTCCTTTGCCACTTAATGAAACCTAGTCATAGGACTGCTCCATTTCTCCTCATTGCTAAAAATCTGGTTTTAAAAAAAATCAACTGGTTTCATAAAAGATATGAAATTACACATAAATTTATATCTATGTTAAGTAATTTTAGCATCATCAATATGTGCAAAGTTTACACGGAGTTACTTGATAACAAGACGTGACAAAAAACTTCCTAAGACTCTTCTCCATCCCAGTGCTGCACCTTGTACTGATTAACTGACACTGAACAGAAACATGCATTCTGGTTTTACTCAAAATTTGCAACCTACCAGGGTTGTCTTTGGCAACGAGACCTTTGGAAAAGTCACTCGGCGTCGGGGAAGTGCGGCTGTCCCTTTTTGCTGCATCAAGGTTGTTACAATATTCCCACCTCTTCTGCTGAAGTTCCTGAAGCCAGTATGTCATATCCTGACGAGTTGCAGCCTGCAACACAAGGAACCAGAGCACTGATGTGATCACTGCATGTATGTGGTACATGAATACAGTAACCCCAATGCAATAAAAAAACCCCAATCTGGATAATTAGCAGACCAGTGAGGCATCACCACCCAAACCCATCTGGGTTAAAAGAAGTAACCAGCAATGTACTGGGTGCACCTTGTGCACTCTGACACATCCCTGACTCCCACGCCAAATCCATTTTCCAGACAGGAACTGGACACTGGGAAACGTCAATCCACACAGCCATGGCTGGCAGTTTGGGAACGACCACAGCAGGAGGCTTTAAGTCTACAGACTCCAGTCACTTTTTGCCAAGTTTAAACATCTCTCCTTCGATTTCTAGCACAAAAGTATTTCCTTTCGAGTTTTATCCAGTGACAAATCTTCATTTCTGGTAATCCTTGAGAGCCTACATTCCCTTTAGACAGACTTGCACATAGGCCTTGCAAAGCAATGTTTTACTGTGCTCCAGCAGAAAACCACCAAGAATTCCAAGAGCTCCCACTAACACAGGATGTAGCACTCAAGTGGTCCTCTTTGCTATCACAACACAGCTAATGAGGCAATTCACCTGGACTCAATCTAAGTTATACCTACAATTAACCCCTGCCCATGACCAGTTCAACTTAATGAGCCTTGTTCACAATCTGTCCCGCTATCCTCTCCCCAACAGTCTTTAGAAAACCATGAACTGATTTTACTGGAGTTGCTCCTTGTTGCTGCTCTTAAATTCCCAATTGCACTTGTTCTCTGCTGAGCAGCACGTATGCACCCTCAGTTGACAAGTGATGCCATTGTTCCACACGGGGTCAGTTAGCAGTTATGGCCCTTCAACATAAAACAGGACAGCAAAGCAGTACAAGTTTCTCACTCTTCTATTTTAAGTAGTTTTCCCAAGAATTACTCAGTGCCTGCTGCTGCACCCTGCCTGTAACTTGGCCTTGTTTGCTTCACATACACGGTCTTCCTTCTCCTTTTCCACTCCCTCTGAACAGTTTTTGCTGAGTTTATATAGGCATCTTAATTATTTACTTTACAAGTAAAAAAGTATCCTGAGAATCTGTGTTAGGATTAGTTTTGTTTAAACAAAATTAATCTTTGAAGCTGCTTGTTTGAAATGGATTTTTTTTTTTTTTTTTAAAAAACCACACATATTTTGTCTCCCTCTTCCCCACTCCTACACAGAAGACAAATTTGCAAGCATTTTTTTTAATTTGCTTTACCTGTCAAAGAAAGGAACACTCCCATGCTTGCCTCATTTCTCCTAACTTCTCTGACTATTAGGCTACCTCACCAAAAAATCCTTATTTGTACTAAATTATTACGTGGCTCTACAGGAAGAAAGAACTTTAGCTAGTAATATTTTAATGAGACACTTCTGTGAGAACAAAAACCAGCATAAATGTCATCTGAACTGGTAGGAGAGAAGGAATTACTGCTGCAAACTTACAGGCAATGGTAGCAACAAAAGACACTAAGTGAAGAGACATGTCTTTTTCAACATAAATGATGGAAAGTTATTATCATTTACTTAAAACCATCCCCCTATATTCTCCCACTAAGGATGCTGCAGGAACTGCCTTCTTCCAATGCACGCATGACACAAACAGAAGAATTATTTGGGGAAATATAGTGGAACATGTATGCCAATATTAAACACTTTCAGGAAGAGTCCTAAGAAATGCAACAAGCAGACCTGCCATTTTGAGGAAACTCATGAAAATTCTTGGCAAAATCCTTTTCTGAACACAAACACTCCCTCAAGGGTTTTTTTTTGTAAAAGGGAACATCACCAGAAAGTTTGCATTTCTTAACATTTACTAATCCTACTGTGCTCAAAGAGCAAGTCTGGAACCAGACAGCTTTTTTTGGAAGGCAGCCCAATTTTTAGTTAAAGCATTTTAACCACTAACCAGCAAAGTTTTAAAAAAAAAAAAAGAAAGAAAGAAAGAAAAAGAAAGGATCAGCTCAGCAAACAGATCACCTTCAGTGTTGAGCTACCTTGTAAGCAGAGTTCAGCCCTAACGGTGTTAGGTCCAAAGACCTATTTAAGCTTGAGCACCCCATTATTAATCACTGCCATATCCTTAAAGATTATTGACAAATTAGAATAAAAATTAATTCTGAATTCAGCAAGCTTGGTGTCCAGTACTTTCAAGGATCTGGGCTCCAAAATCTGCAGTTTCTGGAATGTAAAAATAAATGAGAAACTACCCCTTTGTTCATTTATATATATTAATAATGCTAATTTCTTTTCTCCCTTAATGACAGAGCTCACTGTGCAAACACAGGCAAATATTCACTCGACTGCATTACCAGCATTCTGTGTTACAGAAAGTGTTTGCAGGACCAGGACCTTTCTCTTAAAATATTCTCAAATATAACCTATCCATAACTCATCTGTTGGAAATAGATAGAAAAGTTACAATCATGTAAGTGTCAGGTTGGCTATCTACATTTCTAAATCATGAGCAATATGCCTTTTTTGCTCTAAAGGCACCAGTATGTTTTCCCTGAAATTTTTATCACACTGAGAAACAACCCCCACGTGTATCACAGAGTCCTCAGCTCCCATCAAATGACAAAGACTGAGCAATCCAGATGATGAAATCATTACATTAACAAAAAATGGAGGCATTATGAAGCAATAATGCATTCCTCAACATAGCCATCATTTCAGCCCGGAATTCCAGATGCTTATTTCTTATTCCTCTTCTCAGCTTCTGATACCAAATGGGAAGGACCAGATCATGAGATCTGGAAAGCCTGAAGCAGCAGCAAATTGAGGAAAACAAAACATGTGAGTTTGAGGGTGAAGACTACATTTGACTTGACTTTATTCCTCGTGCTCTGTGTGTAATGTTGTCTTGATAGATAAAATCACATTTGTGTTCACAGGGGCTGGATCAGTCAGTGTGGAGGGGGGTTTTTGCCCCCCTTTTTTTTTTTTTTTTTTTTTTAAATTTAGCATCACAAATTCATTCTTCATTCTATTTCTACCTAACTCAGCTGAAAGCTGTTTTTAAAGGCCTTAAACAATTACTGTGTTGGGTAGAAGACAATTAATCCCAGCTGCAAAAGCTTTATCCTTTGGTGAATCACACAGCCACAAGAGGCCAGCTGGTCCTGTAACATCCCCCAAGATTCTCACTAATTCCTATGTTATTATATAAATACCTAGAATGTAATAGCATTTTTACAGACAATCACTTGGCCACTTTAAGGCAAGCATCATAACAATACAAGAGGTATAAGACTACAAATTATTTTTTTTCTGCTAATTACAGAAATGACCTGGACTTCCTTAACTGGAACCTTTTGCCAATCCCCATAAGGAAAACATGAATCATAGAATTATTTTGGTTGGAAAAGACCTTTAAGATCATCAGTTCCAACCATTAAGAGGCGTTCCAATCCATGCAGGTTCTTTCTTAGATAGCACAGGAAAAAAACCCAAAAAATACAAAAAGTATGGGCAGAGCATCACAGATTAAGACACCCAGAAACATGCAAAAAAAGGAAAACCCCCCGTTCCTTACACTTATGCATCGATGTTGTGTATGATTTGTGTCTCCATGACTTCAGAAGACACCCAAGGGTGCTGCTAGAATAGTGTTGGACAGACTAGTTACTTATTCCACAGGTGACACATACACTATTTCACAATATAATCCTAACCATAAATTACATGTTTCTCAACCAAGGCCTTCCTATTCAAAAAGGATCCTCAAAACAATACGTGTATTGTATATTTTCCTGTAGATTTCCACAATGAAACTCACTAGATACTAACTAAAAACAAACAAACCCCCCTCAAACTATCAAAAACCCAAAGCTTACATGAAGTCTGCAGTTTAAGAAACACTCAGGCTATAAAGGCAGATTCATGAAGAGCAATAAAAACTTTGGCTGTGGCTATAGAAATGAAAAGGTAGCTTTTACATGTGATTTCATGCAGAACTGCTGATTACACCGCTTTTCCTTAACCAAATATAGTCAGTTATTCTCATATTAGTTTTCCAGTTAAATAGCTTGCTTATTCTTTAGCAGAGCATGTTAAATATTCATCAAAATAAGGAATCATGATCAAAACAGAATACTGCAGAGCTTTAAACATCCACGTTCTACAATCTCAGATAATTTGTCACCATTGCTCAAGTTTCCACTGTTAAATAAGTGTATGAGAAAGATCTTTTCCAATATTCAGTAGGAAGTTCTGCTGGTTTACTTTAATAACTTCATGGATTCATGGTGTATTAAGGACCTTGCTCAAAAAGAACGCAGAGAACACGTGAAAACTCAGAGTCAACGCAAGAATAATCCTCGTGGGAAACACACGCCTTAATAGCAACCAAAATTAATGGATACTCAGGGGAATTTATTTCTTTATTGAGTGGGAATGGCTTCCTTGGTTTTTTTCCCTGGGCATGACAGCGAAGGAAGCTGACATCAAACCGCCCCAGTGTTTACCTCTCCTCCATCCCAGCAGAGTCCCTGCGAGGACACTGGGGCTGCCCTCAGGAAACGGCTCTCCCTCCTCTTCCTTCCTCCCCGAGATGAAGGCTCCTGCCACACATCATCTTTTCGAAAGAAACACCCCAAAAACTGAAAAAACAACCGGTTTCTCGACTTCTAAAAACCACAACCCAGCGCGGACTTCCAGGGAAATCTGTTTTCCCCTCACAGCATCCTGCTCACCACAAGTGTTTTCTGCCCGCTCAGAACACTTTAAAAACGAAAGGAGATAAAAAAATAAACGCTAGGGACAGGCGGGTCTGCTGCGCGCTTGCGAAATATTGCTTTTCAGCTTTAAAAAAAACAAAAAACACAGAAAACGGAGCGCAGGGCAGAGCACAGGGAAGGCGCCGGAGGGGAACGACCGGGCCCCGCCGCCCCCGGGCCTACCTTGAGCACGGCGACGGCGCCGCTGGGGCTGTGCACCTCGAAGGCGGCTGCCTCATCCCCCGCGGCGGCGGCAGCCTCGGGCTGGTGGTAGCTGAAGCAGGCGGAGGCGATGTCGAGGTGCCCGAGGGGCAGCGCCTCCTGCGGCCCCTTGAAGTAGTAGAGGTAACAGCGGCGGGGGTCGAAGACGAACCAGCGGCTGCGGAAGCCGCGCAGGGGGCCCTTGCCCGACAGCTTCTGCAGGTACCCGCACAGCTTGGGGGGGCCGGGGCCGGCCTGCTCCGCCGCCACCGCCGGGCCCTCCTCGCCCTCCGCCGGCATCGCCGCGCCTCGCCCCGCCGCGCCGCCTCACGGGACTTGTAGTGCGGCCCGCCCCGCTCGTGCTGGGCCGCCCCGCCCCGCGGCCCGCCGGGACAGAGCCCGGGGGAGCGGCCCTGTTCCGGGGCAGCGGCACCACGCGAGGGCCAGGCTCACGCTGTAACCGCGGGCCGCGCCTCGCTGCGCCGCCACCGGCTCCGCTCCTGTCGTGACAACACCGGTGGAGCTTCGGAACCCACGATCGGATTGAACCCCTCCTCCTGTGTCACAGGCTGCAGCCCCCCATTCCCACCCTCAGCCCTGCCCCAGTGCCCTCACACCGCCCCCGCTGCTCCGCCTGGCTCTGCGCACCCAAAAATCACTGCCACCTCAGATTACTGAGGGGAAAAGTCACCAACGTGCAGGCAGCAGTGGGTAAAAAGCTGAAATTTACAGGGTTTAGACCTGTGAATAGCCACAGGCCAAACTATTTGCAGTTTTATGGGTCACTGGGACACCTAGCACATTTTGCACTCTAGGGAAATTGTAGGGTTAATAACAGGACACACATAACAAAACTTTGCTGTGAAGAGATCAAGCTGCCGTAATTTCATGTACCTCTTTCACCAAACACACCTAACACCCTGGGTACAAACAGAGCAAAATGTGGCATCGTCAAAAATGGGAGAATTCCATGTTCAATGACACTGAACCTTTCGTCCTCAAACCGAAACACAGGACAAAGTTTGCTGTCAAAGCAGTTGTTGCTGTGGTTGGAGCTGATGTCTGCAATGGTGGTTTTTATTAGGATTATGCTATTTATGAGCTAGGTTCATCTGGTTGAATTCTGACAGTTTGGAAGCTCAAATTATGAGGAGTCCTAAATTCCCCAGAGCTTCGTCCTCTGATCTCATTTTTAAACGCCTTGATTAATTTTGCAATGAAAAGTAACTGTCTCACCTGCCAATTTTTTCCTTCTATGCTAAAGGATGTATAGGATATCAAGCACGTGGCTGTCCATGGGTTCCACTTCGATGTTGACACAAGGGACTGCAGAATGCTTCGAGTCCTCCCCTCCGGATGTCACCTACTGATAAGAAACGTGTGAGTGAGTGAGAACACTGAACACAGCCAGTGTCCTGTTAGCAGAGAAACTCAAGTGATTTGTTACAGACCCTGCAGCCTGGAAGTTATGTCCCAACTCACATGACCTGAAGTGTGATCTGCTGAAAGATCAACTGTTGCAAACTAAAGCTAGACCATTTTTTTTCAGTTTCTTTCTCTTTTTCTCGCCTTTTTTTTTTTCTCAGACTAGAATGATTGATTCTGCTCTGTCAAAAGTTGAGGCTTTGTTAGAAAACATAGAAAGTTTGAAGGGTTGATCCTGCTTAACCAACACATCAGTGACTTTTCTTCCATACTTACTGCTCAGTATCTTCTTCCCCAAATACAAAGTATTCTTGGTCTTCTGGTACCACCATACTCTTTCTTGGCAAGCATCACTTGCCAGAACATGAGTTACACAGGGAAAACACTGATTGTCTGTAGAAGCTGCCAGTTCCTGATCAGTCATTGAGACAAGTTTAAGTGCCCTAGCGCTTATCTGTGATCTGTTAAGTTATTGCATCAATTTAGTGAAGCACGGCCTTGTTCTTTGCCTGCAGAGCACCCATGACTCCTGCTGGCTATCAGTAATGACATCTTGCAGCAACTCACAGAATCAATTCCTAAATCCTCACAACTTTTGCTGTCGGTACTTCTCTTAATTTTCTGTTCAACTTCCTTACAAGACTCAGAGCAGGAGAATCCCCTAACTTCACAGCTGATTCATGTAAACAGAAAGTTCCTCTTCTTGGGAAATAAGTTCCTTATTTCAATTATGCCTTTTTTTTTTTTTTTTTTCCACAAACAGATCCAGATGTGGACTGGTAAATAAGAACAACTTGGCTGCTGTTGTGAATATAAATGAAAACAATGCTTTCCCGTTCCCTGCCTCATCCTTTCATGTTTTCATGTCCAGAATGCACAGGTCATATTGGTGACATTCTGTTGCTAAGAAATGTCTAGAGAATAAAATATGAATAGCCTCAAACCAAGACAATCTCACAAGATGAGATTCCCCCCCTGCCCAGAAGTGAGGGTCAATGAAGCTTTTGGAGTGCATGTAACTTCCAGCCATAGTGCAAGTAAATTTTATATAGAGCGAAACAGTGGTTGTACTCCCAAAAGAACCACAAAGCTTGTCAAACATTAAAAACCTGGAAATTCATTTTTTTTTTTCCTGGTGTTTTTCTCTCCTAAAAATTAACAAATATTTTAGTAACAGCACTTTTGGCTGAACAAAACTTTTCGCCATCTGCTACACATAAAAAATAAAACTCTATTTATGAGACTGGTCTCAGTCATTACATTTATGATAAATATAAGCATTCACAGCTCTTGAATAAGTTCACATTTTATTCTAAACCACCAGTAAATATGTAAGAAAAAAGGAGACTATCATTAGATATGGAAGCAGAGAGAGGACAGTTGTTGTATGTGCCAGGCTCATGCTGTCTCATTTACAGAAGTGCAGGAAACACCAATAAATTACAAGCAGCACATCTGTACCATGCTTTTGGTTAAAGTGAGATCATAGCTCCCAAATTAGAATGTCTGAGAGTGCTCACTGCTTCCTTTCACAAAACAGAAAGCAAAAATGATTTTGTCTCTTGTCTGGTATCTTCTGAGATACAGAGATTCAGAGATGAAACCCAGGATTTTTCAGAGCTGGCACTAAACACCTGCTTTTTGTTTTCCAGAACAATGGAACTACAGACAACTGCCCCCCTCAAACTCTCTCCCACACAGTGCCAGTCCAAACCTGCATGCTGAGGTAGAGGCCAAATGATTACTTTTATTCCATTTTAACAAATATTTTGCAGGTTCACCTTGCAGAATGTTATCTGTGACTGTCACAGCCAAGATAAATAGTCACGCTGCTATAGTCTGTGTATAGTACTTGCATTGAGTATTGCACTACATTATTTCAAAGAGTGAATGGCTTTGGCCTACTATTATTTATATTATTTGGAGAAACCAACAGCTTTCCTAAGCCTTTTTTACCAATGGAGACAAACAGGCAAAAACACTCTCCAAACTACTGTTTCCAATGCAGTCTGACACGTCATCCTACATTCCCCTGCATCTCAGTCACCACAATTTCCATGAAGAACATCACATCATTATATTTCCAGAATCAATTATTTCCTTGTATGCAAACAAGCCAGCCAAAGAATTACCCGGTCTCTGTATTTTAACTGATGGGAAATGGTTCATATAATTTTATTTCTCCATTATTTAAACACTAGAGGGTGCTCCATCATTTACGTTCCCTTCTCAAAATGGAAAAAAAAAAGACACAAACCTTGAATATGTAGGGAAGCTTATTTGTAGTTTCTGATTCAGTAGAAAAGATCTAATTTAACTTCAGTTAACTGTCTCATATAAAAGCAGTTGAATATACAACATTAAATGCATTGTTTATACTATTTGTTGCACTGCATCTTATCAAGAACTCTTCACTATGAAAAAGCAACAATTATACAAGTCAGTGAATGGCAGCATTGATTCCTAGTCACACATCTGTGATTTGACTTGCAAAGATATCCAGACAAGGTGGTAGCCATGCAGGGGAGAGTCAAATTAGACCCCTTATGAATAGAAAAGCAGGAACTACTTAACTGTAGCAACCAACTGGGCAATCCGTATGCACATAATCGTTGGCTTGTCAGCATTTGTGTAGAACCAGACTGGGCAGAGAACTGCTATAGGGCTTGACAAGAGTGCTGAAGAGGAGAAGCAGAAGAATTGAGAGTACTGTGGTAGAGATGAAAAGAATAATGGGCAAGAGATATGAACACAGATAATGGCACAATTAATAAACCACAATTATTTCAGCTGCTTACAGTGGAACTTATTTCCATGTGTATACTTGATTCCCAGTGGAGAACCTAAGAATATGTACATAGAAAGGGGACTCACAGAAATGTCCAGGAAAAAGATCAGAGGAGATCTTCATGTGATCCTTTTTTGGGCTGTAATTTCTTTATATTACATGGAAACATTACATATACAAGAATCAGGAAAGATCCAGTGGGATAGAATAGATCACAAAAGTTTTATATCCTCTGTCTCAAAGTGAAAGGGCTGCTTAAGGTTACCTTTATTCCCTGTATAGCAGCTTAAACAATGCTGGGCTAAAGAAATGCTTCTAGCTATTTCCATTCTGTTCAGTTCACTTTCACTGACCACATGCATTCAAAGAATCATCAGACCAAGATTCCACTCTCAGTGGCCAGTAATATTTGACTACATTTTTTTCTGTTTTTAAGCAAGTTCTTTTTATCAGCTCATTAGAGATGAAAGATGCAAATTGGACAAAGCATAAATCCTTGCCATATATCACAGGCAATTATAAATCAAAGCCCCAACAACAAAACCCCAAACTTCTATTGTGAGCCAAATTATTTCATGAATTCAAGAAGAAAATGAAGAAACATGCAGCCAGCAACACTACCAGTGTCACAATTAACAGAAATATTAAAAAGAAGGCTGATATTAGATAGAAAGCAAATCCCATTCACAAAAAAAGAAATCACCTGTGAATCTTGACTAAAAATTATCACCACAATTCTCTTTTCCTCCTGTGCCTATAATGGCTTTCTAAGCTAAAAAAGAATTTAGAAACAGGCTGCCTCAGCAGTCATAGAGGTGATTGAAGGCCCTACTTGGGGGCAGAATAAATCAGGAGATGACCAGGGAAGTGTCCTTGACTCTCTTTCCTTCTGCATACACTTCTTCATTCTCCCCTTTTTCAGTGGGACATAAAAAAAGAGATTAATTAGAACCAAAGGCCATGAAGAATCACATTTACTTGTAAATTAACAGATTCAATAGCAGCAGATTAGCTATTAATCCAAAAATTCCACCTGTTTTATACCTTAAGGTAAGTAAGGTAGGAGGTTTTGTAGGTTTCAAAGCCCAGGTCACTGAATCAAGCTCCTGGGTTTCACCACAGGATTCATAACCCCCTCAGTTTCATTTTACTAAGTCAACATTTTTTAATTTTCCCTACTCACCATGCCTTGTCTCTGCACTGGTATTCTGCAGGTTAATATAACAGATGAACTGCAGAAATACTTGGTGTTCTACCAGTTCTCTGCTGAAAATAAGCAAGAAATAAGAAATAATGAGGATATGTCATAAATAGGTTGCTAATGGGCATGCTTCTCTAACAAAGCTATACTTTTCCATACACTGAACGCAGTGGACTTTATTTCTCCACCTGTGTGACCAGAATTAGCCCCAAACTCCTTGGAAAACCTGAGAGACCTGAAGCCAATCCTACTGCACTGCATTAATCCTCCAATTAGCATATAATATATGAGAGATGAGTGCACCTTCAAATCAGCCAGTGACATTTTCAAAGGGATATAACAAAGCTCAAGTTTCTTCCCAGAAGGAGTTTGGTCAAAATATGAAGATACTGTTTAAAATATTTACTCTGGCTTTAGCAGAACTTGTTTTATCAAATGCTTGCTCAATGTGGAGGGCAGTGGTATTTAGTGGTGAGCCTGCAGTCTCGTGGTGTACAAAATGTACTCATTTCAAGCAAGCAAATGAGAGGGAATGTTAGCTGAGTTCATGGTGCAGTTTTACAGGAAATTACAGCACTGTGCAAACCCACATGCCTGTGTTCTTCACAAGACCTCAAATATTCCTTGTTTAGATCAGCAAAGCAAGATCATTCCACCAAACTGTGTAAGGCACAGATGAAATGGCTAAGGAAGATTTTCTGCATTTCTCAGCAGTCTCTGATTAACTATTCCTGTTGTAATAAACTCACTGAAATCAAAGGGACACACTAGAGATAACAGTGATCTTTAGCATGAGTAGTAGGGTACTGGATCCTCAGTTCAAAGAACTAGTCTGGTGTCTGCCTCAAAACAGCAATTTAAACCTGGTCTGATTTAACCAACTGCACACTTGAGGAGGAAGGTGAGGATATATACAAACCTTTATTGAGAAATAAATCCACTTCATTCCTGATGCAGGGAGTGGATGAAGGCTGTTCAAAGATGCACAAACGCACCCATTTGTTATCCTGAAGTGCCTCTTCTGCCTGCTGTTCGCTCCCCTCAGACAGGCACCAGTTCACTCTGTGATGCAGAAGGTTCCACTCCCTCTGCTCCATGATTTCTGCCTGTCTGTTGGCTGAGGAATGCAGGTCAGAAGGAAGAGCCTGCGGTCCAGAGGTTTTGAGAAGGACGATGATGCAAAAAATTCACTTCACAACCAATTAAAACAATATGCTTGAAATTGTAGTTACACAAGTAATTAGAGGAGAATTAATAACAAAAGGTAATTTCTTCTCCAGAGGGGAACACAATTAAGGCTGAACTGGTTATAAATAAGATACTTGCATTAAATTTGAAATACCTAGTGCAGGGGTCCTGCAGAGCACAGCAAGAATAAGGCCCAGTTTCACAAGTTGCTCAGAAATTCTTCCCTTCCCACTGTTTATTTTACATCTAAAGGGTTGTTGCTAACAAGATTTGCTTTGACTCTTTTTTTGCCCACCAAGGTGCCTTGTGTCAAAGGGAACTTGATTAGACATTGCTGAGTACCATTTAGACTCCGTCTGAACCTGAAAAGCTCTGTCTGCAGGGTGGGTTTTTTTTAGGTTTCTTTTGGTTCTCCTGGCCACTATTATGAAACATTCCCCTTAACTTATCTGTCATATGAAACTAGAATTTTTTCTTTCAATTTACATATTGTCTCATAAGGAATGAGACAATAAAAATACTTCCAGTAAATCTGTTTTCCAGCTCTGACAAGTGCCCACTTACCAGTATTTCTGCAGAAACAGAATAATTTATTATCTGCAGACTTGGATTATGCATTCCACATTGGAACAAAGCAAAATATTATTTAAGGACCTGATCTGAAACCTGCCTACTGAAGTGAGTAGAAGCCTTCCTGTTGTTGAGATCAGGCCCACAAGGATATCTGACTACTACAGAGTTATCACAGTGAGAAAAAGAAAAAGCAAATCAGGCTGGACTTACTGCATTAATAACCCAGGATTTAGTTTTGTACGTTTCTTGGAAGGAAAAGGACCTCAAAATACGCAAACTTCTCTGGGTGCCAATTATTCCCTCTGCTTTTTGAGCTACAGGAGATAACTGGAAATGGAAAAAGACTGGGAATGAGTCACGTGGGATTCAGTTGTTCCATCAGGAACATTTGCCAGCAAATTGTACAGAATGCCAAATGTTAAAGATGTGTAGTAAAGAGTGACTTGTGAAACTGTAAATTCTAGTGCTACTGTCAATATTAGGGTGTGTGAAATCACAATAGGGAATGTATCTGTATTTCCTTTCATATTTGGTTATATCATTAGAACAATAGTCACTAAAATCAACATAAAAGAAATGAAAACATATGAAAAGCCTCACTGAATCTCCTGGAATTTAATTTATTTATGAATTTATATATACAGATTTTGGTTCTGAGCAAATCTGAACTGAGAAAGAATAGTGGGAACGAGGAACCTGCATTGCAACAGCAAAGCACCCACCCAGGTTGTCATTGGTCTGGCAAATGAGAGACAGTCAAAAGCAAAGGGCAGTAGGGAATTTCATTTGGAGTTCAGGATTGTACAAGGTCTTTTACAGCCAAGAATGGCAGAACTTCCAGTTAAATAAAGGCACTTTGATCTGTAACGCTGATGCTCTTTTAATTCTACCAAGAACAGTCTCTTCCTTTTCCCCACCAAAGAGAATCTGATAGTCACTTGGTGTCATTAACATCCCTACAAGACACCCATAACTGCAAAATGATACAGAGAAAAAAAGCAGAACATCTGTTCACTATGCCCTTTACTTCTGTCTCAGACACACATCTTTCTAAGGACATGAACAATTATAATTTTATTATCTTTAATGTCTTCCTCATCAAATTTCATTCCACTGTCTGTCCCAGCTGAGGTGTACTGGGCAATAACATTATAAACTCTTTTTAATCCTGCTGTTATTTCAGCCCAGATTGATTTATTGTGGATCCTGAGCTGACAAATGTAATATTTCCCATTCCACAACAAAAACTCTGTAGTTTATTTTACATTCTGTTATTTCAGAATATAATCTGAATCTATTCAGGTCACTAGAATGTGAGGGTTTATAGTTTCTGCAACAAAATCCCTATTTGTTTAATTTTTAATGTGCATTGCAGTTTTCAGGGATACTAATAAAGAAAAAAATCTTTTTTAATATGCTGTATTCTTAAATAACCCCAAACACACCACTGGAACATATTCCACCTCTGTAAGAGAGATAATATAATATATGGTACCTCACCTCAGTTTGACCTTAATTCAGAGAAACACTTCTACTCAGAGCAGTACCTTTGCCACATGTTGAACATCAGGCATATGCTCAAGTCCCATTGAAGATGAAATACATGGGTCACCTGAGACAGAGATGTTTCACAGCAATCAAATATAAAACTTGTTAATAGAAAACAATATGGCAGATAAACTTCAGTGCACCAGATAATGCATATCTAAAATACTAAAAGTTGAATTAATCCATTCTTGTGTTTTCTCATACCAAGAAAAAGATATAAATTCCATAGACCACATATAAAGACTTCAACTTAATGTTCCAAGGCAAACAAGGTAGCATCACTTACAAAAGATAAGACAGAAAATACAGAAAACTTTCTATAAATCACCATTTTGCTATTACCTGCAACAGCTGTGGCCACTGTGTGTCCTGAGAACATGACAGATGATAAGAAGTGATGATTTTTACAAACAAAAACCCATGAGGTGCTCCTATTTCATAATGAAAAAAATAAATGTAAAGAATATCCAGGGGTACTGAAAGACAGCAAAACTGAACAGGTGGAATTAAAAGCACATTAAATTAGGAAAGGGAAAAAAATTAACCCATTATTCTGATCAATATCAGATATTAGAGGCCAACAACACACAAGAAGAAATGAATAAGTGAATGGAAAATGATAGTATTTGAGAGAATTGAAAATACTGTAAAGGAGTATTACAGTGGGTCACAATCCAACTACTGTATCAAGACAAAATTCTCATTTACACAAATTATTCTATAAAATAATTCAGTTTTCCTCTACCTGTTTCAAAAGTATTTAGTTTTGCCCCTTGTAGGATTTAATTTGATCAAATAGGAAACTTCCTGTGCAATTATCTGCACTTTTAAAATCAGTAATTAACTACAGCTTCCATCTTTTTGTTTGTGGCACCATAGATTCTATGCAGTATCATGTATTCCAGGGACATTTAAATGAAGTCATGACCTGAGCTGATGTTATGGTGCCACCTTGTGATGGTGCCTCTGTGTAAGGAGACAAAAGTTAGCCTGGGGGAAAAAGGAAAGGAAACTGTTGCCATGTGATTGAGAGAAATTGCAAGAGATTCTAACACTGAGGCTGTTAACAAAGAGCATCACATCGACTGACAAAAGAACATTCAGCATTTCAAGATTACATTAAAAGGGCATGAGAGAGCACAAAGAACTGCAGCAAAAAACCAACTGCTTTCCTCACCACAGATCCAATTACCAGCATATGAGTTAATTCCACTGAAGTCAGCAGAGTTACTGGAGATTAATTAATATGGAAAGAATGAAGATCAGATTTTGGCCTGCAGGCTGTTATAAATCTCAGTTTATGGTATTCCCTTAAAACAATGATAAACTGTAGTGTGTTAATAAATAATTTGGTTATTACTCACTTTTTGACACTATTTATTCACTTGCACCAGCTCCCTTTTGTCCCCCAGATGCTTTGAGGGTACATAAACTAGAGATAACACACACACTTAGCTATTTTAATAGAGGCTTTAGGGAATAGCTTCTCTTTTTGTCCATTTTTGAAGGCATCACCCCTACAGAAGTGCTAAAAAAGATTCATTTCTCTACTTTAACAGCTTCTCCAATAAGAATAACACATCTCATCCTTTGAAAGATTTTACAGTAATTGCAATAATGACCAGAAAGGAAATTAGTATGTGCTCAGCCCAAAAATTCTCAAAGCACACAGAATGCGTCAAAAGTTTTAATTGTGATGACTTTGATACAGAAGCCATGTAAATGAAAGAGCCCTTCTATTGACTGTTAGAACAGTAATACATATATGATTGTCTTCAGGCTCCAGTACCTAAACAATACTGGAATTAAAAAAAAAAGAAAAAAGCTCTAGCTGATTCCCAGCTAGAGAGGGAAGAGAAATACAGAGCTGCATTCATGCATTTTATGGGAAAGATTGCATAGCTGGTTTAGAAAGAAAATGTATTTTCATGTCCTTAGTAGTTCTGTGCTTCTTCAACTTCTTCATGAGTTACAGATTATTATATTCTTCCATTATCAGCCCATAGAATGAGTAAAATACAAGACCCCTTTGAGAATAAGGACACGGTTTTAACGTTTATCTTGGGAAGAAATGAAGAAATGTATGCAGTTATAGACAAAAGGCAAATATTTCAAGTTTCATAAGGACATGACAATCCATAAAATATTGGTTGAAGGTAAGCACCAAACCCAGCAACTGCCATTTCAGGGCCTGAAAGGCAAACCTGGGATGTGGTTGTCTTCAACACTGGGAGCTTGATCTTGACTGCAGTTCGTTCGCCTACGACTCTCTCCATACAAGATCCCCAGCTGTACAACACAGTGATAGAGGCATCTCATTATTTAAGGCCCATGCTTTCTTTCAAATACTCTTGGAAAGCTCATCTTTCTGTCAATTTATATTTTTTTTTGCGCTTTTGAGAGCAGTATTAAATATTCATAAATATAAAAACTATGTGGAAATACCTTTAATAATAATCTGATTCTGCCTGTTTAAAAAAAAAAAAAGAAAAAGAAAGAAAAACCACAACCCAACAACCAATCTTTGCCAGAGTACTTGGCCAGCAGTGAAGATAAAAATGTGACTGTTCCAGATATCCTGTGGATCACATGATGCTTCTGTCTCTTTGTGGACAAGAATTATTTCAGGACTTTCTGCTGAGTTCTAAGAAGCCATAATTAGAGGACAAAAGCCCCCAAGTGCCTGAGATTCAGAAAGGCTGGACTGGCAAGTCACTTCTGATAACAGCTCACAGAAACATCTTCAGATTCTTATGTGGAAAGTACTGCAAAGGAAAGGAAAAGATTAGGGATATAAACACCTTTGTCATTACGTTCACAGTGCTCCCCAGGAACGTTGTATCCAGGAATTTATTCAGTCTGGGGGACACTGAAAGATGTGATGTGTGGCAGTCTGGCATACAAGCCTAAGTGTTATGAAATAGAGCGTGCAGTGATGCAAAGAGCTTGCTGGCACTAAGGTTTGAGAAGAAAAAGAACTATAAACATCTTGTTCACAACTCAGGAAATGTCTAGAGCTCCATATCAATCCAAACTCTTGAAAATCTAAGTCCCAGAGATGCAATATCTAGGAAGTAAAAAATGCACACCATTGTATATTAAAGGCATGACTCCTTAAAAAAAATATAAATCCACCCAAATCCTGGAAACCTATTTATTTTGGTATTTCTCTCAGAGCATTATTTTGGCCTTTGGAGATCAAGCTTTTGACTAAGAAGCAGCTGAAATATTCTGTGAAAAGTACTGACAAAATTATTCCCTTCCAGTGTTTTCTTGCTAAGCATCTCTTGCCAACGCGTCACCAGCTCTAATTTTAGTCCTTCAGAACTAGATAATCTGCTTCTTGGGACAGGTCCTACGAGATGCACATTTTCTACAAGAGAGTTTCAGCTTGAGGTAGGACTGCAGCCAGGACATGAACTGTTTCATGGGCAAAGGCCCACAAAGGTTCCAGAAATCCTGCATTTCTAATGACAACTCCTCGTTTCATCGTTTCGCTGTCTGGTTCTGGTGGCTCCCAGGTGTTACTAATGCCATATTCTTCTCAAACTCCAAATTGTTATAGTGTGTTTCACCCTCAGGCATTCAAATAAGCTTGAATTTCCAGGATGATTTATAAAACAATTTCCTGGGGAAAACGTAACCAGTCTTGTAGAACAGAACACTTAGCTAGTGCCAGCTCAGAGTGCCAATACTTCCATTAAACTTCTTAATGATAGCAATTTTGAGTGAAATAAACCTACCAGGATCAGATTTTCTGAACTAGCAACTGTCATTATCATTTACAGCTTACTCAAGTTTCTGGGATAACAGCCAAAAAGGTGTGTATCTTCTTCCCTGGTCAACAATTCAGTGTTTTCCTCTAGCCTTAAAAAAATATCTCAACCAGAGCAGTGCAAAGCAAGCAACAGACTTGACTGCATCTTTGCTTGACAGCAGTACAGAGCTTGCACAGGCTGTCTGTAGGAGATGAAACCTGCACAGGGTCAGTAAGTACAGGTTTGAGAGATGAGTGATAAGGAAAACCAGTCAATGTGCAGTGGATGAACTTAGCTCATACCAGGTCAAAGCCTGGATCATGGTGCCAAAATTAGTGCCTGCTGTATGTATTATGTATGAATGATAGCATGACAGCTTAAAAAACCCCAGCATACTGAGCTGTGTGAAAAAAGTGCTTCAAAATAAGTGTACACTGTTGTAGGAATCTGGCCTTCAAAGGTTTCCCACAAACAGGGTAAGGTATTCCTCCTCAGTAATTCCCTACCTCATTTTAATGCTGATGAGATTTTACAGTTGGATATTTCATATTATAAGAATTGTGAATGTTTGTGAGAAGTCAGGTAGGTGCTGGTCCCAGAGCAGGGATAACACAATGACAGTCATTATGACAGTCATTCCAATGTGGCAAATATCCCTCTCTGCTGCCTTCTCAGGAAATGGCTGGATTGCACAGCATGGAATTCTCAGTCAGCAGTTTGTGAGCCCCTACAGCACAGCAGTAAAGTCAGTCATGGCACAGGAAACTCCTGAAAACACAGTTTCTGCTGAGTCTTCAGATCTGCCTTCTGTGCTTCACAGTTGATCTCAGTTCTCTACCAGATTTGCAGGTACAGTACAGCCTTTTGATTGAGTAAAGGAAACCCTACCTGAAAAACCAGCTTCTATGTGAATAGCAGCATAAAGAAAACATTTCTTAGCTGGAATTATATATTAACAAAATATTAGAATACCTGCTCAGCTGAGCCTCACCATAACCATGATATGTATCTTGTTCTAAAAGAGTTTCCCTGGGTACACTTGATCAGTCAAGGAATGCCTGATATGTTTCTAATGCCTAAAAGGCATTCACATTAACTTTGTAGTGTATCCTCTCAAGATGCTGATGTTTCTCAAGGTTCACAGGAATCATGTCCTGCATTACTGCAGATTCATTTTATCCTAACATCTCAGAAATGTCATTGATCAAATAATCAAACTGTTCTGCAGGACACTTAAAAGTTCTTAAACACCCTTAGCATTATCAGTCCAAATTTTGACCTGTATTAATTCTGTCCTAATGTTTAGCCTTATTTCCTATGAAAATACAGCTTATTCAATCAGTCTGACTGTGGGCTTTGTTAATCCTCCTCAGTAACTTCTGAATCCTCTGGCAGAATTCAAAATGTGACTGAAGGATGATGAAGCTTCTGCCAATTCCCTGCAAACAGGCAGCTGTGTAAAAAAGAGTCTAATTGCTCCACTTCATAGAAAGAGGCAAAATAATTCCACACCTTTCCAGGCATCAGAAAATCTACACAGATGAACCAGTCTTTGCACCTTAACTGCAGCAAAAAATGGAAACTAAACTCCTGAGATATCAGCCAGCTAATCAGGAGACACAAGTCTGCAGAAACTAGAATTTACTAATTCCAGCATTCCCAGAACACCTGACAGTTTTACCTGCTTGCAGTCTACACAATTGTTGGATTATTTATCTTCCTAGTGTTATAACTTGTGTTTTAATCAATTATCACC
The DNA here is from genome assembly GCA_028020825.1 of Podargus strigoides. Taxonomy (NCBI): domain Eukaryota; kingdom Metazoa; phylum Chordata; class Aves; order Caprimulgiformes; family Podargidae; genus Podargus; species Podargus strigoides. The sequence goes on from CM051663.1 coordinate 173,841,389, forward strand.
AAACAGCAACACTACCAACTTAACAACAACGTGTATGAAAAAAAGATTATGAAAAACAACTTTTTCAGGTTATCAAGCATTTACTATTAGACATAGTTAACTCAGACCACTGAAATTTGGGGGGAAATTAGACCTAGTTTTTAGCTCCAGCCTACTCTGCCAGTGGATTTAAGATTCCAATATGAACTCCTCCCAGTCAGGGAGTGTCTTGTTTTGGTGGCTGGTTCACTGTAATTTCTTAAAGGTCTGTCCTTGTATTACATAATTAGCAGCCTTTGCTACAACTTTATGTGTGATGTTTTATTAATGTGTAAAAATAAAAATATTTTGAAAAGGACAATGGTCTCTAAATATGAAACATGCAAGAATAATTGTCTTAAGACAGCTGGGTTTTATCTACAGATTATTAGGAAGAAACTCAGCACCAAAAATTAAAAATATCAGTTAAAACCCCCCTGTTTAATAGTGGATCAAAGAAAGACTGCAGTAATTATTACCATAATTACATGCAAGAGACTATCTTTTCCTTAAAACAATACCTGAGAAAGTCTGGTGCTTTGGAAATCATGTTTTCAAAATCTGCAAATCCTAGTTTTCCATCACCATCCATGTCAGCTTCCTCTATCACTTTCTCACAAACTAGAGTGATTTCTTCTGCTGTTAGCTCTTCCCGGGTCAGCTTATTGAGGGTTTTTTCCAAGTCTGATTTACAAATGAAGTTATCTGTGTTAAAATCTAAACAGGAAGAGAACCAAAGAAAAGATGGTCAACAATTCTCATTTACCTCAAACAAGAGGCATACAAAAGCATCCCAGTACAGTACCATAGATCTTAAAGGCATAGATTGCTTTGAGCTCTCTGGGAGCCATTTCACTGAGCACGGAGAACATATCCACAAAATCATTGAAGCTGAGGCTCCCCTCTCCATCTTCTGAGAAAGATTCCACAATCCTTTCCCTGAAGGGATTCTCCTGTGAAAAACAGATAGATATAGATATATATCTATTTTTTAGTATATGGAAGATCAAAAAACCTGCAGACTCCCTCTTAATGAGTATTTAATTCCATGGTTGGCTCTTTGAAGACTATTTTTTTCTTTCCAAAATGCATCTAAAATTTTATATTTGCCTGCTTTAGCAGAAAGTATCAGCAGAACATGCTGCTTCATAGTACCACTTCTCACCCAAATATTCTGAGCTCCATTGTTACCCATTCTCTCTGAACTGGTTCTATCAGGAGGTTTCTATTTAATGACAACAATATATTAAGTTTTTAGGTCTTGCAGTTTGCACTCTAGGACCACTTCCATGGTAGAAATTAGTTGGAGTCTGCCAAAAGGCAAATATCCATCTAACAAGAATCTGTGTGCGCGTGTCAATCTTCTGAGGATGGGTGAGATGTGGGGAACAGACATTGGAAGCATAATTCCCCGAAACAATCAAGATTCAAAATTCACTATGAAATGCCAAGGTCTCTCCAGTCTTTCTGGCTTGGATAACAACCAGGAATAATGCTATTTTAATGGATAGGTGAAGTAGGGACTACAGAGCCATGGGCTCAAATGACAACCCATTAAAGTAGTCAATACTAAATTCAAATTGTCCTGCAGGGTTTGATGACTGTAGTAACTAACTCCACAATAGGGAGCATGCCTACAGGTTTCAAAGGGTAAGAGATTAACAAGCTCACTGTGCTCTGAGCTGAATACATAAAGCTGAGCTCACTGATCAGATGAAGACAAAACCAGGCCAAATAAAAAACAAAAAAGAAATTAAACAGAGTAGAAAAGAGGGATTCCTGGAAATAAAAAGACAACAGCCTTGAAAAGCAGCAGGGTCACATCTCTCAAGAGTTTCAGAATGAAAAACAACACCCCAGAATTGGCCAGATGGCTGAGAGAAAGTAATTGTAAAAGGATACGCAATGATCACTCATGTCATGAGCGTGATGTGTAGGGGAGGTATAGCAGATGTGCATCTGTTGGCACTGCTAAGGCTGAAGTGCCTGCCTTGTGTGCTTGGAAATATGCCTGTTTGTCACAAGAATAGATATATAGACACTCAGTGGGAAACAATTGATTCTATTGTTTCAAATTGTCAGTTTATCAATAAGCCAAAGTGAGATTCATTTGGGAATATATGAAAAAGGTCCACTTTCTTCCTAAAAGTGCATAAAAAAAAGGTGTGTCTGTTAAGTGTCTCATATTAGAGAATGCTAAATATCAGAGTGGATGAGAAAACATGCCAGAAAAATTATCTTTTTTATTTCTAAAATACTATATTGCTTTCTTTGGAAGAAACCTCATCAGAACAGCTGCAAAGTGACATCTTAGAGGCAGCATTGGGTAACAAAGAGGGAGCACACAGATGCAAATGTCCCTATCAGCAGCGAATATCAAACCCAGGCATGGTGTCTCTGACTGGATAAGCATATTGCAGTTGCATGAGGTGAATTTTCTCTTTGGCATGTCAGAGATCTTGAAAATACAGGTGAATTAACAACGAATTAAATGGCCCTAAGCACAGTTCTTAAGTAACTCTTTGCCAAATGGATCTCAAAAACCTAAATGAAAAATAAAATCTTTCCTCATATTGATTTCTTTCCTTTAACTTTCTCATATTATGTGTCTTCAGGCAGTATATCTGCAGCTTACACAATGGAAAGTATTAGCTTACCTTCAGAGATACTTTTCACATCCTTTCTGTAATTTCATTACCTCTACTCTAAAGAGCACAGATTAGGGTTCCATCATATTTAAAGGAAAAGCTGTGGGGGAAGGGAACAAGGGGGAAAATGATACTGTTCCTTCCTAGATTGTTTTCCCTCCTGCACTGTTTGAAAAAGAATGCTTTTAAAACTAGAAACTTACATTTGTCTTGTTAAAAAGCTTTTTCTGCCCTCTCACAATAAAAATGAGAGGGGAGACAGAAACAATAAAGAACTGTTAGAGCTAAAACTCTGCTGTTCTGTAGATTGGTGCTGCTGTAGTCTGAGATAATCCTCCTAAACATGCCATCCATCCTTTTAATGATCACTTTTTCTACTCAGATAATTGAGTTTCTACACACTTTTGAATGCCATGTGGCATCTATTCCAACACACAGACCTAGAACACCATATAATAAAACATACCCATTAGTTCTAGAAACTATTCTGGGGTTAACTCCTGAGATGGCAGCTAAATCTTACCAAGTCAGTTATTTTTCACTGTCTCTAGTTTCCATCACAGGCTCTAGGGAAGCATTGCATTGTCCTTTTGTCCTCTTAGTTTTGCAGCTTGACAAATTAATATAAAGCACTGTAAACTATTTTTTATATTCTGGAGATAAGAGGTTGCAAGTAAAGTTGTAAGATAGGTCAAGACAACTAAGCTGGAGATGCTGGACAACCATTGCAAAATGCTTCTCAGTTTTATATCCACAGAAACAGGATGGTCATTTGCTCTTTTGTGTTTGGACCTAAGTCCCCACTGACGTTAAGGAAGATATTTCAATGCACAAAGTCTGCTTTACAGGCTGCTGAAAGCTAGCATCCCTTTGGATGCTTTAATCAGGACTTGTGCAGAACTGATCAGAAGCAAACCTTCCTCAAATTTCAGGAGTTACTCCTAAAAAAATAGACATGAACTCTTATCAGACAAGACTTTAATATAAAAATGGCTAATTTTTTCATTAGCATCCCTCCATAGGAGAGGCTAGTGCTTTGGAAGGGAAGCATGGTGTGACAGCAGATTGTCACTGGAGCAGATAAAAGTGCATTTCTTTGTGGTTTTGTTTTTTTTTTGTGGGGTTTTTTCCCCCCCTTTTTCTTTTTCCTCAAAAATCAGTACAACATTTTTCACGTGTAGGTGATTATATTCACGTAATCTAACTTCTCTGCAGTGCCTACAGGGTACTGATTAAGAAAACCATGCACAAACTAAGATACAGCTAAATTCATATGTTTTAGTCTTTTAAAAAATAAATAAATAAATAAATCACATAATTGTGTCAGAAAGCAGAAATGTGAGGCAGTTCAGCAACGAGCTCCCCTCCTTACTGAAGGCTACACTAAATAACCAAAGATCCTGGTTGCATACAGATTATCACCCTGCTCTCTCAGGTGTCATTGCCTGTCACACAGAAAGCTTTGAAACTGAGGACTCATTGAAAGAGCTTCCAAAATTCCACCCTATTAAAATCACAGGACATGATTTCATTTTGCTTTGAAGCAACTCGCACACCTTCACGTTTAAACTCGGCAAAAACGGTGCTAATGCTGGTTCTGAAATGTGCAATTAATTCACTGATCCCTCTGTGTCCTTTCTTTCTCCTGACTGATCCCTGTGCCTGCTGGTCATTGTGTTTCAGCAGTGTGTGGATTTATGAACCACCTCACCACTGCAGCTGATGACAAGTCCTGCGAGGATCAATGAAGTTAATGAGTGAGCCAAAAAAAAGAAAGCAACAGACTGTAAAGTGAATGAAACAAAAATGGTTCCCCTCCAGGCAGTCCTTTTACAACCAGCTCCTGGCAGAAGGATTGCTCTAGACTACAACAACCAGAGATGGGCCACACAGCAATTCCAAGATTCTGATAATTAGGGACGTGTGTGTCACAGAGAACTGAGCCACCCAGCTACAGACCACGTGTGATCTCTGCCTTCAGGTTACATTCCCACACCTAGCTCTGTGGAAACCACAGGAAAAATGGGAAGGAAATCAGTCTTGTTCTGAAATAAAAACACTTTATCTTTCTCCACGGTCCCATCCTGAGCAGCCCGTGCCGTCGCTGCAATTTTGCAATATTCATTGCTGCAATCCCACAGGTGTCCACGTGCCCCAGAGTTAATTTATCAGGCTTGTCAAAATTAGATTGTCAAAATTAGAACACAGAGACTGCAACGAAACAGACGGAGTAAACCAGTTCTGTTAAGTTCATGTAATGGTAGACCTAATCAACTTAAAGTGTCTGCCCCATCTTTATTTATTTATTTCTTGTCCTGACTTTCAACTTTTGAGAATCATGAGTTAGTGAATTATTCATTCTCAATTCTCTTTTCTTTGAAAGACAAAAATCCTGGCTCAAAACCTTAATGCCCTAGGTAAAGATCTTTCTTTATAGTAGCAGAATCTAATTTAGAAAAGTGCATTATTGATTCCACCCATTTGTCAGAATCTGCAGCGGTATTGAGCTCAAGGTTGCCAGTAACTAGAAATGTGATGTGTATATGAAAAAAGCCAGGTGCATTGAAATTATCACTAATTTCATTAGAATTCAATGGACATTTAGTTCATTTATTTCTATTTTAAGATTTAAATGTTGGCTTTGTCTTCACCTTGATGAAAATTTACTGAAGAAAGAAAACACCATAACGATTTATTTAGCCATCTGGTCAAGTTGCAAAGGGAAAAGATATTTTTTTTGTTAGTGTATGAGCTGGAGTTGCTACCTAGATTGCTTGGAAAGTGAACTCTAGGGGAAAGACTCTCCCTCCATTTGCACAGGTAATCACAAGATGCTCCATGACCAAGACTGACCCCAGTTTATAACTGAGATCCTAGGTGGCATTTTCATACCTTTTAGTGTCAATGTTTTGAAGGAGTTCTGGAGGAAGATCCAGTCTCCTCTAACTGATGTTTTCCTGGAAACAAGCTCACTAGCTATTGAAAGCACTTTCACTATGAACTGCTGGAATTCCTGAAATAAAGTGAGTGGTTTGACAGCAATATTTCTAAGGTTCTTCCACAGCTTTATGAGACTTGGGAGAGAATTATTATAAAGTTTGACACTGAATTTTGTCCTGCTATTCCCATAAAATCCAGTTCCATTACCCTGGAGACACCTTCTAAAGCACATTTGTCCTTTTAAAATCATTCAATTGCTGAACTGATAAAATAATAAAAACAAATACTGTCCCATTTTTTTGGCACTGATTGCTTTATGCCTCCTGCTTCTCTCATTTGTAGTTACATGGACTGCCTCTCCACTTCCTATCACGTTATGACTCAATTATCAGGAGTTTTTGTTTTTCATGAAGAAAAATAATATTTATTGTGCTTTCGCAGCTGAGAAAAAAAAAGGGGGAAACCTTTACTTTTGATCAGCAATATTCTGCACACCTCTGGCAAATTTCCTATCAACACTCAGAGAGAAGAACAACTGATTTCTAACCAGCTCCTCACAGAGATCCCACTGCCTTCTACAGGACTGGTAGATGCAAAGTGGAAAGCCTGCTAAAGGAAAGGAATGGGAAATAAAATTAAGTTTAACATCAATTCCAACTATCTCTGCAAGAAAGACATTCACCTAAATATTTTCCAGTTTCTGAGGCTGGTTTTGCCCTTGAACAGTAACAGGAAGGGGAAGACCTCAGCATGCCAAATTGCTTCAGGATATCAAACTCACTTGACAAACACCTCTGGCAGATGAGCTGCATAACTTAAGCAGATACAGTTTGTAAACAGTCAGAAGTGATACCTTCAGCTCAGGCATGTTTATTATAAGCTGCATAGGTAGTTTAACATCTGGGTCCTTTGTATAGTCCATAGGCACAACGTTTGGTGCCATTTCATGGTATCGGCCATGCAACCTGTAAACAAGCAGAAAAAAACAGCCAATAACCAATTTTAAATAACCAGTTCGATTCATACAATAATCAGACACAAATTTGTCTTGTCTTCTAAGTATTATTTTCAGTGCACAAGTCAGAGCCCACCAAATTCCCATCTTTTTGAAGAAAAGAAGGCTTTGATGCAGTATCCAGCATAACTGCTACCAACACCCATGCATAACTTGAGGTGTTTCATACTACCTGTATATAACATTTAAGCACCATATAGGCACCTGCACAGAAGAAGTAGGCTTGGACCAATGTACTGAGTATAATCCAGTGGTTGATCTGCACTATGCAAGAAAAAGTCCTTGTTTAACAGCTCAAAGAAGTTAAAAGCCAAACAATATGCAACTATGATATTGCAGACAACAGTATTAATTCTGAATTTAAAAGGCCCTTTTCCTATCTGTGCCTAACATAGCAGGTTTAGTCTAAATCTAGCACTGGCTGACACCAGCACACAGTAGTTTTGTTTCATTCTTGGTTCAGACTATTCATCAAACCAGTGTACTTTAATGGTAATAAGTGTTTTTCCTAAGAGATGCAAGTCAAACATCCATAAACGTAGTTTCACTCTCTAAAACTTGTTTATCTTGCTAACAGTATTATGTTACTGTTTTGGTAAGGAAGCTGGGAAAAGAAGAGTCAAAGGTGATGAAACACATCCACATTTCTAAAGGTTTAGAAGCTGAATACCAGTAAATTATAAAAACTGTCTCAGTCTCATGCACAACCCAGGTAAAGACTGCACACATCTATCTACAACGTTACTTACAACTGTTAATTGATTTAATTTAACAAGTGTTAATCCTGCCCTTTGCATAGCCCAAAAGCCAAGAGAAAACAGCCATGTGTAAAGAAAATATCAAATTAATCAGGATGCAGATTTTGCAACTATCTTAGCACATTTATTCTCACTGGGATGCTCACTGACACTAGGAATAGAAACATTTCAGTTAAAATGGGTATCCAATTCAAACTCACCAGTGGATTTTTGAGCCCTCAAACAAACCACAGACAGAAATTGCCTGGTAAGTAAAATATTACCTATCTAGAAGCAATCTGTATACTAGAGATAAATTCTACTGGTTTTCTGATTTTACTGATTCTAGTGAGATCTCATTCTAGTAGACAAGCATCTAGAACACAACACTACCAAATAACAGCCCAAAAAGGGCAGAGGGAACACACACATCCTGCCTGCTCACTAGACTAACAATGAGAAAGAGATTAACATGCTTTAAACAGCAGAACATGAGCCAGTAATACAGGACAGGAATGCCTCACCAACCCCTTCATCTTTCCAGCTTTAGCTTCAGCAACACCTCAGTCAGCTCCACAAGCACCTGAGCTACTCCAGATTGGTGTGGGTGATGAATTCCAAAAACTAGGAGGAAATAATCTACAGGCATCTATTTTTTCAGCACTGTTTTGGTCAGGATTATGATGTGTCATAATGAACATGGAAATGGAACATGGAAACCTGTTTTGTCTGGATCTTAGGAAACTAATGTCTTTATGCTGTGCAGCAATATATTGTGCTATACAGGAAATTAAATATCCACTGATCTAAGCATATTTCAGCTGCTTACCAAAGCTCCCCCTGACATTTCATAAATACTGTGTAATTCAAGATGCAATAGCCATTTCCCACTCCAGCAACCCATTTCTCTGTGGTAAACAGTAGCTACAAAGATGCTCCTAAATACAACAGAAAGAACAGCTTGAGAGCATTTAAGGGAAAGGAAACCTTTCAAATCAAATATCCATCTAAGGATTATTAGTGTTTTAAAAGCTAGGATACTGAAATGGTGTTCTAATCTTCATTAAAAGAAAGCATTCATCATTGGAATGGCTTGACCATTGTGGACAACGTTTCAAAAAACACTAGCTGGCAATGCCTGCCTGTTTTAACTGCCAAGATTTTATTCTCTGCTTTCTCCAGTATTAGATTTTTCTGTCTTTGCTCTGTCTCCTCCAATGGGACTGTGGATATAGGCACTGAGTTGGGCATTTTAAAGGAGTTCTCCATAATGTCTTGCAGAAGACACAGAAGGGATTGGAACAAAGGGATCTGTGTTTCATAATTTACTAAGCTCGTTACATTAATCTAAAATGCAAGGTATGGACTTTCTTAGTTTTCACTCTGAACAAACCTCTTGTTTGTAAAAAACATAAAATTGCCAAGTCAGTTTCAATGGGGAACAAACATATGACAGAAGTCTAAAAATATGGTGGGAAAGTATTTGTTATTGAAATATAATTAAAATACACAAGAGTAACTAAACACCTATTGATGGTAACAAAAGAAACAGCCACAATAGTGTGAATTTACTCTAGTACTGGGAATACCACAGCACTGCAATAGAGACTGAACACTAAGATGACAAATAAAAAGTACTTATTATGTATACATACAGAAGCACTTCATTGTCACCACTGTGACTCACAGTGATCTGGTGCTCAGTACTATTTTGGTAGAAATACTAAAGCTTTTTATGATGCTCACCCAATTAAGTCAGCAATTTTGGAAATGATATCTACACAGCAAGCATTATTATTATTATTATTATTTGGTATTATTCTAATACCAAAAATACCCCTGTGAGGCACATGACAGGCTGCAACACTGTCCCAGATGCCATCTGCTGTGAAGCAACAATCTGATTTCAATGGAGGCTTAGTGCAAGAAATTAACAGCAGATTCGAGGGCAGCTCTGATACCCTGTTCTCCTCCCACTAACTCTTCCATTAATTCAGCAAGCTGCTCAAAGGTCTGTAGGTGTAAGAGCTTTCCACCCGAGTGGATTTCACACCGAGCATCCAACTGCGTCTGGAGGAAGTGGCTGTGATCCAACTCCTGCAAACTAAATTACAGCAATAAAATAGTCTGTCGCACACTTTTATCTGCAAGGATCCTACAACTCCATTTGCAATAGCCTTATTACATGGCATGATGGACTAATATCACAGTGAAAAAGGCTGTAAGATTTCTCTAGCTTAGGTCCCAAACCCAACATGCAGCACTTTGCTGTATATTGCTGTATACAGTGATATTTGCTCCAAATAATTCTTCTGGCTGCATGCAGAAGCATGTTCCCATTGCTGGATGTGCTCTCTTTGTTGCCAGGATGCCTTATTTACCCTGCATGGAAGCAGAAGGAAAGCTGGGAGTGTTTACTAATGTTTTCCCTCCTACAGATGAGAGTGGGAAGGAATGTAATGATCAATTAAATTTAATGATGACACGCTGTCTCCACAGGTTTTTGTATATGTTTAAGCTTAATGTCCTATATCCAAGGATTAAGGCTGGGATTCTGTACCAGTTTAACCCAGCCTAAACCCAAACTTTTGAAAAGCAGGGGCTGCAATCTCACCCCTCCCTCCATCTGCACAGCAGCTTGCTCCACAGGGAGATGCATCTCAAGCAGTTTGCTGTATTTGCTCCCTTGTAAGGCTTTCCAGACACTTGGAGGAATCCATTGCTTATGCTTATCTCCCCAGTTTAACCCAGGCAGGTTGCAGGTTTAAAATCCAGTTTATAGCTGGATTGGCTAGAAGGGCTAGAAGAGAATGCAACAGAACTGCTGGTTTTCTTCTAAGAGGTTCAAAGGTTTGCTGACTGTCCAGATGCTGCTTGGTAATTTCGTGCCATCTCCCCCCAGCAGTTACATAGCTAGGTTAAGTCAGCCCCAAGCTGTACAACTGTGATTTACAGATTTTGTGCTTTTTTGGCTAGGACAGACATCCACAAACACCTGTGTTTGAGTGCCTGGGTGTTTGCCAAATTGGACTGGTCTACAGGGAGAAATAGAAACAGATGGGCTGGCTAGAAGATAGGCATTATTACTGGAGTAAAAGCTGGTCTGCTAAAAGAAAAGATTTGCTAAACTGAGTAAGAGAAATGCTCTTTTATAAGAGACAACTCAACCATTTGTTCCCATTTACAATCATGAGAGAGACATGTTAAATAGACAGGTCCATTGCTATGAATAAAGTGTTTTTCCAATCTTTCTTCATATGTCATTTTTCTCTCTTACTCTTGTTTCTCTCCACTGGATGTTTTCCAGTACAACAAATCTTTTTTTTTTTTTAACGGTGATGCCCAAAACTGGACAGTCTGTTCCTACTGAGCTCCCAACAACATTGACCAGAATGGAATTCTCCCATTTTATATAAGTGCTGAGGTTAATACATCTTGGAACTACACTTCCCTTTTTTTTTTTTTTGCAAGAGCACTGGGGGCAGTTTGAGAGTTTTGTTTGTTTGATAAAATTATGCTCAATTTGCTCAGATCAACTAACCCCCAATCCTTTTTTTTTTTTTTTTTTAATCACATTGCATTCCATGCTTGCAGTTTTTCTCAGTTCTTAGTACTTAGCTCTGTGAATTTCCTGTTGCTCATTTTGGATCTAAGAATTTCTCTAGTATATTGAGCACTGTTGATAAAGCTAATCTTGATCTTCATCGTGGCTGCAACCCTCTGCACCTCAATGGTTCTTAGCATTCTTACAGATTTTCTAAGTATGTTTAATAGTGCCTTAGACAAGAGTACTTTTATACAGGTAGAGAAGGACTAACATATACAGGAATAAATAAAAGGCTTCACCAAATTCAAAATATGTTGCATCTGTTTCTTTTCTCTTTTCCACACGAGCAGCCACTCAAAGGGAGAGATTTGCTGTTAACAAATCCAAAGCAGCTGCCTCAGAGCACGTGTTGTGTTCTAGGCACTTACAAACTGATTGTCTACCAGTGTGTTCTGGCACGTTTCCATACACCAAAATTGTGTCCTCAGGTTGTGCACACTGCTCCAATTTCCACATTCTCCTTAAGGAAAGTGGGGTGAGTTGTCAAAGCCCTAACACATATCTACCAACAAAATCAACAACAACCCTAATAATTTGTCAGCTGTCCTGTATTTTAGATAATATTTTGAGTCAGTGACAATATTTTGAGTCAGTGATAATATTTTGAGTCAGTGATAATATTTTGAGTCAGTGATAATATAAATATGTCTGCATGACCCAACATTCTTTAACATATTCTTGCCCTGGGCCCATGAGTGAATCCTCTTAGTTGTGTTAAACATTTCTCAAAATTAACCATCTTTAATAAAGATTTAAGAGTGTATTTAGGTTTTCTGGTGATAAATAGCTATCAAACACCAATAAGAATCTACTCCTGTTTTTCACTTTCAGGAGGCATGCTTGCCCCTGCTGCAGTCTAACTTAATTTTTTTCCCTAGATCCATTTTCATTATTCTGTTTTCATTTCTTCTTCACCTTAAATTCATAAATTCTACTGTTTCCTGATAATTTGCAAATTATCCACACCCAGATTATCAACCAAAAGAATGTGTGGTCAACTCCTGTGACTGCAGCCTGTGTTTATGTTGACTTGAGTTGATGCTGGTACCAAAGCCTTACACACTGAGGTTAGACTAAGCCAATCTAACACCTTACTGGTACTGAAATGCTAAGTCTTGCTCTCCTCTCCTTTCCTTTTCAGTTGCATTTGCTTGCTCCAGCTCTTGTGCCAGCTTTAGCACTCATCTGATCCCTTGGAGACCTGATCCAGCTCATTAAATCAGCAGAAAATGGATTTGTTGTTGTTTGGGCTTTTTGATGTGCAACTTTTCCTGTAGGGACAGATAAAAACACTTAGCCCATTTCACCTAATTGCAATCTCATGCTGGTTTACATCAGTTTAAATCGATCTAAATTGGAGCTGCCATACTCCTCCCTTCACCCGCACCTACACAACTGTGCCCCTTCCCTCGTGTCCTCACTAACACTCATGCAAATGGATGGTGAGCCAGCCAGGATGGCTGACTTCAGCCCAAAAAACAAACCAGCTTTTTCACTACCATAAAACATAAAAGCTACAACTAAGATCAGCTGTAACACACTGCATGTAAAAATAGTTCAAATTATCCTTACCAGGCAGAGCTTGCAACGTAAACAGACAAGACAAAAGAAATCTCATCATACTGAAGAGGCACAAAAATCTCAAGTGTAGGTAAGACAGACAAATGGCAATTTGTCAAAGGTGCTCAGTTGCTTATAGACTAGTGACAGAGTAAGAAATTAAACAGGAGCTTCCAATTCCTCAGTCCCTATCCCACCCGTAGTCCCCTGGTCAAACTTTCTTAGGTAGAAAAGCATCCTCTTGTTCTTGAACAGCAAGAGAATCTTTTCCACAAGTCAGTGCTGCTTCCTTTGCCATCAGCTCCTATGAATTACACTGACCTCCTCTATGTCACACTGGCCATGCAAGGGACAAAAAGATCACAAATCATCTGCCTGCAATGCCAAACGACACAGCTTTGAAAGAGATAACATGTAATTCAGCCCTGTGGAGTTTGTAGTACTGTGCAACCTGTCTAAAGCAAAGAGGAAATAAAAATCCATTTCTACTCAGATATTCCTTTATGCTGCCAACAGTCCTGGAGGACAATGGAGTGATCACTCTTACTGAAATAAATTGTGGTCTGTTTTTACCATTACCAAAGGGCCTGTGTACAGTACACTCTCACATTTTGGATGTGGCATACACCAAAAATCAACCCTAGAATACTGATAAAAAATATTTGCAAATCCAGATCATTTATTGTTGTGATTTTTAGAATGTTATCCTCACTAATGGGGCAAAAATCCTCAGGGAAAACACAGATCCTGCCCTGCCAATACACCTATGTCATACTGCTACAGGTCCTTAATCTGAATGGCTGGAAGATCAATAATCCATGGCAGGATCCAGGGCAAGAATTCAGCATATACATAGGCAGAAATTCCTTCAGTTTGGCTCAATCCATCACCAAAAAACCCCCAAGTCCCCTTCTATTGCAAACAGTGATCTCAATCTTTGGGACTTTCTGCAGGGGAAGTTTGTACAGAAACAAACATTCTCAGTGCTCTGCAGTTTAAGTGCCACCACTCTTCTCCAGGCTTAAGCCCACATCAAAGCCTGTACTGACTGAAGGATGTGCCCTCATTTGTGTAACTGAGCAGAAAAGCAGCAAATTCCTTTTGTACAAAGTCACTGGCTCTCAGCTGTTCAATGGCTTACCCCTAGAAAAGCCCACAATATTGACCTTAAGCTAATCACCATCTGTTTTCTTGTACACTTATAATGTGTAAATGTGTATCGAGTCCAATCCCACACCCTCTCATTCATGCAAAATAACTGGCTTTATTTGGTTTCCTCACAAGTCAGAAAAAAAAGATTTAGTCCCTTCCATACAGATCACAAAGGAAAAACTGAACACAATTTACTTACCGAAGGATTTCTTTCCTAGTGAAGAACGTGCAGTCCTGTTAGAAAACAAAATGTGTTATTGTACTACAGAAATATTGAAAACAACTGCAAATTATTTTTCAGTCTTTTGGAAGGAAATTCAGATCTGGAAGCAAAACATTAACGATGCCATTTGTGTACCATTTCCTTTCACTCAGAAAGCAATATATGCTATAAAATAAATGAAATATCTTAAGGACAGGGCTATCAGTAAAAAAAATATCGTTAATGGGTAATTTCAGGAGAAAAAAGAAAAACCAACAGCTTGCTGAAAGATTTCTCCACTGTGGAATGACCAGACCAGAAACAAAATTAAATCAAAAGAGTAAGTTATACGCCAAAAACATTCAATAACTGGATCTAGAAAGCTATAAATAACAAATAGATGAAGAAAACTAGCTTCTAACTTGGAGTATTCCTCTATTAGAGACAACTGATTTAATAATAAAAGTCATGTACTTATTTATTAGTTATTAACCCTTCTTCATAACAATTACTTTGAAGGCTGCAAGTTCCTGTATGTAAGGAACGTGGATAAAAGGACAGCCCCTGCTCCCAGCAGTAGGCAAAGCCTTCAGCTTTCCCTGTGCTACCACAGAATTTGAAATAACTTACTAGAATACAAAGTAGAGCTGGCTGCACATGAAAGAAGAGCGTTCTGAATGGCTCTGTGGTGGGACTCCATTTGTTCTGGTTTCATTCACTCTTTATGAACATCTATGTTTTGATGGAAGAATTCACAAACTTCACAAAAGAACCATAATGTGAGCAGTGAAATAGTTGGCATTTCGTGTATTTCTACATCAGTCACAAAACAAATTCTGTTCTCAGGTGCTTGTGAGGAACCATAATAATCAGTCCCATCCCATTAATATTCCCTAATCCTCACTATTTTATCTGATGTATATTTAGGGCCAATTCTGCCCTGCATCTGAAACTAGGAACACTGGTGGCAATGAAGTATTGGATGATCAGTTTAGAACATCGTTCAGGTCCAGTTCAGTGAACCTTGTCTTGGAGCTAGTGGCTGATGAGGGTGTATACACAGGGAACCACCACCAAACCACAGAATTCTCCCTGATTATCCACCTCTCTCACAGACTCACGTGATGTGGCAAAGCATTTGCCTAAGAATTCAGCTCTTAGCAGTTTACCCTAATGTAAACCCATTTCAAACAGATCATATTTTTAAATCTGCTAGTGACAAGATAACATCAGCCTTGGTAGGTCATACTGAAGAGCACGTACAACTAGTATGGCTCCCCCAGCTCTGCTCTACAGTCAACCAAGCTTTTCTTTCCCAAGCTGAGAATCATCCTGGCTTAACGCCTGCTTCTTCCAAGGAGGTGAAAAGCAAAATGATCACAGCTAGCTGAAGCAGTTCAAACAGCTTGGCTCAGGTATCCAGCTACGCTCTCGGCTCTGCGTCGTATCAATTATTAAGTTGGCTTGCTCTCCTCCATATGAAGTGGCAGGAGAAGCAGCTCTTCCTTTAGCGGATTGCGTGGTGGAATAGTGTTACAAGGCACAATAGGAAGCACCTTGTGAGCTGCTGCCACTGCTGTCACATTGTCTGGAACTGCACAAAGTGAAATAGGAGCCAGCTGGTTAAGTCTTCATTAATTCCAGCACACCCAACGCTCACGGTGAAATCGTCACTTAAGGATGCTTCAATTACTAACGAAAGGCAGGTGCAATCTCACAAATAATTGCAATGCCCTCAGCAGCAATCATCCTGTAATTATACAGGCTTGAGAAAACAGCAGGCACCGTTACTTAACTAGAAAGCTGACAGGGAATTGATATGCAAATAGAGATGAAAAAGAAAAGTTACCCTTTGCCTTACAGAAATCATGCAAAAATGCCACTGGAGGACACTTTAAGAGGTCAGATCATAAGCCTTTTTTGATGAAGGTCCACATAATTATTTTTTTATAATCTGAGACACCTCGTCTTTGACAAAAAACACTCCTGCCTGCCTTTTTTCTTTAAAAAAAAATAAATTAAATATTTTTTACTAATATAATCTAAAAACCACTGATATTGAAAACCTGTATAACAACAGTAGTTGCAAGTATCTGCCTGTCCACTGTTACTGCCTGCAGGATTCCAGTGCTGCCTGCCCATTGCATGGAATTGTGTGCCAGGGATGAGGGGCGTCAAGAAAACTTACAGTGATTTTCACAGACCACTTGCAGAGAGCTTCGAGCTACTCAGAGTCAGAGCCCCACAAATTAGTGGTCACCTGGCCTATGCTTTTGATCCACCCCAAGATCAGACACTTAAGAAATGCTTTACCATGTAGAAGCCTGGCTGGTCTCAAGTGGCAAATGTAAAAGCCATGGTTCCAACTTGTCTCTGAAAGTCCAGCCCTCTCTTCTGCTTCTCAGCTTCTTATTTCTGCCTCTTCCTTTATGCAAATTCACACTGATCAATACAATAACTGCACCAGAGGACTCTGAAAGAAGGAACTAACGTGTTTGCAAACTAACCTAGCAAAAATTGATTCATTTCCAGCTTCAATCGTCTCCTTTTAGTGGCTTAGGATATAGTGCCAGTGCTGCTGGTGCAAGAGATGAAGCTAAAACACGTATCTACTGATGTCAGGAAGGAGGTGTAGGACTGCCCTTTGTTATTTTTTTGAAAGCACAGCCATAATTTGGATTAAGGTCACCATGGAACAAGGGTCTAAATAACATAATTACATTTTACAGTTGCTGGAACTCCAGCAATTTAATTCCAAGTTAATTACAGACTTTTGGCCAAAGAAACACGGAGGTGAATCATCTAATTTTCTTCTGGCTACTTTATCCATACAGAAAATAGACAATGATGGACAATAAATAGTAAACTAACATGTTAAATTAACTCCCTCATAGGGAAAGGTGAAGTGGGCCCTGGAAAGTATTTGTCATTTATGCACATGCCAACATTCCTTCAAGCCAGAGATACCCCAGGACACATTTGCTATCATATGGACTGCGTTTGAGTTAATAATGAACCTAAAAAGCAACCTGTTTATTCTGTCTGGACACTACAGCCAGTGGTAGCCCTGCTAGAAAAGCAGAAACATTGAACAAATAAGAATTATGATAACTCTGGTGACACTTATCAATTCAAGATTTCTGGCAAGAATTTATCTTGAGAATCATTGCCCTTTTTTTGAATGTTATACAATGGCATTAAAAATTGGTAACAAGGGGCCCTTTGTGGGTTTTAGGTTATTTAGAATAGAGGCTTTGCCTTGAAAGGGTACCTACTCCAGCACCTGAGAAAATACGTGCTCCTTCTCCAAGACCAACTGTCTCACTTGGTCTGTCTTCGTGCCCTTAATTATCAAGTTCATTAGAAGTCTGGCATAAAGGGATCATGGCTGGTTTTTTGGAGGTAAGATATTACTTAAATCTGCAATTATCTACTTCCTTATGCTTAGCAAAGTGAATGAAATAAACAGAAGACTTCCCATTGATTTCAGTGATATCAACAGCTTGTAGAATGGGACTTGGTTGTCAAATCCAGCTTTGAGGTGGCTTAAAGAGTTCTTAAAATATTTGGCAGAGTCAGATAGCTGGTGTACTTAAGTTGTGTGGGTGGCTTTGCTCTTGGCCAGTAGTTTGACTATCTGCCAGTCACTCAACATTGCTTGTAAAATAGGGTTAATGGCCTCTGCTCTTAAAATTTATCTTATAAAAGAGCAGAATGTACAGGCTGTCAGAGTTTCACTCTTTGATTTCCCATTAGGTGAGTGCAGGGTTAGGACAAAATGGGAACAGACTGAAACACAGTGGTCCACTGCCTTTTCCACTGGTCTGTAAGACTGCACTGCAAACTGCTAGAGTATTTCTGCTTCATGTTTAGTTCTACAGGGATTCGAACACAAAGTAGGAATAGAGATAACTGTGCTGAGAATGCTGATACTTAATTTTATGTAAAGTGCCCATACACAGCATCACATGAGGTATGGCTCCAGAATCAGACCGTGTGTAATTTGTTCTGTTGGATCTATTGCCCGTACCAGAGCTCAGTTTATGAATGGCAGCAGAGTCCACTGAATGAAAGGTTATCACTTGCCACTTTTCGAAGCAAGTATCATTGTGCATAAAGCACAGCTGTCAAATAAAACTCATTTCATAGATATGCAGAATACTTCTGTACAGAAAAGAACAAAAACTGGAGAAAGTAACAACAGAATGAAAGAATAGCACTGCTGAAGTGTGCAAAACTACTGTGAAATAATATTTCTCAAATGTTAAATGCATGTCTCCTCTAAGAAAATACATCTATAATTCTGCCTTTTATATGTACAGTTTCATAAGGGCAGGTTTATTCTCCTGCAACAGCTCCATTAGAAAGTTTTATAAATAAGGAAATAATATAGAAGAGTCTTAGCAATACAAAATCACTCCAAATTAGAACAAACAGTCACAAACAAAAGCCAGCAAGCCACAGAGAAAGCAAACCAATGACTAATAGGAATTTTATTATATTTATGCTGCAACACAAGAGTAAAAACAGTTAGACATTAGCAAAGATTGAGGAAGAAGTGACCTGTCAACCAAAGTAATTTTGCTCAGTTTATATTTGCTCCAAATGGCAACATGAAACCAGGATTGGTTTATTATTATGCTACTTAAATTTGCACATTAACAGCAATACTCTACCAAACTGAAAAGTATTTTTTACCAAAGAACCTGGAGAACCTGTGATGAATGCACTTTCTGTATCCCTGCAAAGGGTTCATTTTCGTCAGAGATCCTCATTAAGTCAAGCACAGCTTTTTAAATGACCGAGTTTCACTTTATAAATAGCATTTCTTGACAGACTGTAACGTAACTTGCTTCATCTGGTTTTGCATAACTCATGAAATATAGCTGAATCCCACTTTGACTATAATTTTAATAAAAGGAAAAGATTTAGCTCTGTAAGAGGTAAATTCTTTTGTAAAAGCAGCAGGTAATTATTTCACATTACTATCTTGTTTTGCAATACTGCCTAGAAGAGAGCCAGGTTAAACATCACTTTTCTTTGAGACTGCATTAAATAATGCAGAATAAATAACCCCATTAATGAAAAAATACAAAAAGAAATGGCTTGCAATAAAAATAGTGATATCTGATATATATTTGCAAATATATATCAGATATAGATGTATATATAAATATATATATATATATTTGTAATATTTGTGCCCTGTATTCTCTAGGATCTGTCTATTCAGAAAAAAATGTGAACCAAATTTGTATCAAATTCAGACCACTTATTCAAGTAACCCCAGAAAAGGCAATGGAGTAGTTTGCCCATACCCCAAGCACAGCTTTTGCTCACTTCCTACTCAATAAAATTGTTCCTCAGTGAGAAATGCAGTGCACAGAGGCCCATGTATGGCTTTGATGTCGCTTTATTGCATCCTCATATTTTGTATTGCTTCAAGCATCTTTATGCAGCATCACTCAAAAAAACTCACATTCATTTTCTTCCCTCATTATGAGACTTGACCTCCAAAATCTGTAGACAGCTTGTAAGAGATTAAAAGTGTTCTTTGATTGCAATGAAACACATATGCCTTGCAGATTAATACTTTTTCCTAGCCAGACCTTGGTTAAATTTTTAATTTTATGTATTTATTTTAAAAAAAACCAAACAAAAACCCCAAACCAACAAATGAACCCACAAACCCACAACAAAACACCCCAGAACTCCAAGGGCAGAAGAAGCAGAAATCCCCAGTTAAATTCATTTCCTTACAAGGCTAACTTTTTACATGAGGTGAATCTCAATGAGGAAACCAATGTTTGCAAAAGCCCTAATTTCCAAGATATTTCACTAAGCTCATGAAAATTTAAAGAGCTGCCAACTAAACCCCTATCTTAATAACAGGTGATATGATCTTAATAACAGGTGACATGACAAGGTGTTAGGAGATTTGCAGCTTTCCAGTCTTTCTTTAATTTGCCTCTCCCTATTTCAAATTTAAAACTAGCTATGAGAGGTTTAATATTATCCAGTCCTGTTATGCACCTCTTCTACAAACAGTTTCAACTGGCCACAAGGCACCAGTCTTAATGAAGATTATTTAAAACACTTGCCTATAAAAACATTGATGCCAGCTTGTGAGGGACCAGGTTTACAATTATTTCATTGAAATGTCAAGGTTCTGATAAAAAGTGACTCTTCAATATGACAGTTTATGTGCACAAAAGGGGCATTTCAGAAAGTTTTGATCAAATAAGGTTATTTTATTTCATTAATCTCATATTAATGATCTGAGATTTATGAGCAGGTGATTTTTCTGCAGCTTGATGTCTACTCCTGAGAGCCAAAGCCACTTACATACAGTTTTACTATACTTTAAGCATATTAACCTCTCACTTTTCCATCTCATAGTGTCTCTTATCAAATAAGCACTTGAAATATAATGCATTAAAAAAAAAATAAATCCCTAATAAAGTAGCATTCAGGTGCTATAAGCTCAGAGCAATTTGTGTTAAAGACAAAAATGGTGGAAGTTATAAGCAGATAATACAATGGCCAGAAATATATTCAAATAAAGAAACTGTAAGTCAAACCATGAGGTTTTGAACAGTCTTCTAATATGAACTGTGGGGAAGAGAAAAAAAAACCCAACACATCTATTTTACAAAAAGGATTAAGCTGACTCTTACTTCTGCCATACTGATACTGTGGACACTTAACCATGGGTATTATCATAGGGAGTACAGTATCAACTCACAGACATACAAATTCACAAGAAGTTCTCATTTAGAAAAAAAAAAATGAATGAATAATCCATTTTAAAAGCAATTTCTATGTAGATGGCTGGCTGTACACTGGGGTGCAGGTGTGCACAACAGACTGGTGCAAAGTGGGCCCTGGTATACAGTGTTTTACTTTGGCCCAGTGTCCAGAGGACCTGGCAGCCCAACTTTTCTGTTCTGGAGGGATTCCACAAATAAGAGAAAGGCAGGTAAGATGGCAAACCCCATGTCAAACACCTCTGGTTCTACTACAGCATCTGCACAGTCCCCCAGAAGGCAGTGGAGAGGCAAGAGCTCTCTGTGTGGATGGCTACAGGATTTCAATGTTTAAAAGATCCAAAAGTTACACAATAATGAATGGATCAGAGGCAAATCATCACCAAAACAAGGATTTGATCTGATTTGATTGTTCACAGCACAAGGCTAGTGTTCCTTCCTGATAAATTCTGGAGGTTGCGGTCCTGAAACTTGTTATTTTATTGTATTTACAATATATAACAGGTGCTATTGCTAGTCAAAAATGACCTGGCAGTATACTAATGAACTACAAGTTCTCTTGCAAGGGAGAAATCCCCCAGGCTGAGTCAATCCACTGGACCTAAGTACTGCCAGGCTTTGAGATCAATTACCTGGCATTATGAAAGGCAGGGGCTGCAAAAGCCATTTGAGACAGGCAATTTCTACACGAAGAGCAGGGAATTAGGGATGACATTTCAGCTCTTGCATTTGCCAGTTTATGTCAAGAAGATAACATTAATTACATTTGGATTTTGTTTTGTTTCGCTGCAGTTGGGCTCTGTTCAGTGTTCACTTTTATTGGGAGCAGGCAGGCAGACACTGGTTTGGAACAGATCTTTGATTTCCCTCTGGAGTATCCAGCAGGGATGTAAAAAAGCCTCTTTGGATCTCAGACCATTAAGTCTAAGGCCACTGACTCAGACTAAAATATTACGGTGGCAGACTGCTGGCGAGGGTGTGTGACAAAATGGAAATTAAAAAAGCTCCATTTTCACATTTCCTACAACGACAAGAAAAAGGGTAGGAATTTAATAAGAGCATTGAATTTATGCCTTATTTTCAGCACGGGATAACATCTTAAAGCATTTTAGCATATCTCCCTAGACTCCCTGTGACTAAATATCTACACCTGTGAGAAGTCCATGTTAATAACTCCATAGAAAATTAGTATTTAAAATGATAGTTTCTACTTCAAAGGCTCGAGTGAAAAATCCTGAAGGTAAAAATAAAGTTATTTACTTTTGTGTGCACTGGATCTGTCCCTTAGTTAGCACGAGATAGGCTAAATGCTGGCTTCCTGCACTGTTAATTCTGTTTATATTTATCATTTCACCTAAGAGAACAGAGCAATGCAGCCAGCCCTGTCTGCATCTCACAATAAGTAATCAGCTGCCTCCTCCTTCAGCACACTTCTATTCGATATATATTGCCTCAATGTATTTTCAGAAACTTGTTCAAGATGCCTATGGCACAGAGAGCTTCCTGCAATCTGTTTCAGTAAGATTTCCAGTGTGCTGAAACATGACTGAAAACAAGGAATTATTATTTTTTTACCTTATTAAAAATTCAGTTGCTGGAATGTAAAGTAAATAAAGAAGTACCTATAAGCTATCCCTGGACCTAAAATGGATATTTCTTCTGTTAAGGTAGGAAAATGCCCCTCAGGAGCAGACACAAGCATGAAATACCTATTCTGGAATTACATTAAGCATATTTCTGACTTAGAGACAACTTCTGAGAAGGGAAATTAGACAAGATCTTTTTTTTCCCCTCTCCCCTCCATTGACAGCAAAGGCATCAGGGAGAGAAGGTTATTGCTACACCTTCTTCTTTACAAAATGCTCAATAGAAAGATTCTACTAAGAGCTCCCATTGTCAAGCTAGTCAGTCTTTACCTGCTTCCTAGCCCAGACACTGAAGATTCCACTCCTTTCCTTGTATACAGAGAAGGGAATTAAACTAAATATATTCAACAACCTAGCCTTAGAATACTGTCACAGTTGCTGGGAAGGGACAGTAGTATAAATGCAAAAGAACTTCTCATTTGTATTTGGAAAAAACACTCCCCAAAGCAAAAAAAACCCCACAGGCATATTAAGATTACTCTGTTTCTTCACCTAATGCAAACTAAGATATCTTACCTGGTAAGCATCTAGCTGTTCATCAGTAAATATCGTTTGCTTATTACCCATCTTAAATGAGGAATTCTTCCTCTATGCAAATACATCCCATTCGGAGCAGCTGGATTCCTCTGTGTCGTAGGCATTTAGAGCACGTATACTGTGTGGGAGCGCTGAAAAAATCCCAGAGCCTGCATTGAACTGGTTTCCCCTGTACCTGTCCAGTGAGGAAGGATGCAGTGACGGGAAAATCTTTGCACTTGAGCGTGCCAGGAAGGAAAGCATTAAAACCAGAGGCAGGTGTGGCCCATGAAGAGTGATGCCATTCTCCCCCTTCTTCAGATGCTCTCTAAGAGGCATACAGAGCTTTTATCGCATCAAAGCTGAGTGGTGAGCACGGGAAGAGATCAGCTCAGTGCTGCCTCGGTCTCTCACTCCCGTTTGTGACTTCAGGGCTGCTCGGTGCCTTCGAGCATCTCTGCGTCACCCGGCGGCGCTGGGGAGCGCAGTCGTGTTACACACGCACAGCAAACCCAGTCCTTAGACAAAAGGACGAGCAGAGAAAATGTTCCTGCAGCTGGTCCCCCCTGCAGATAAAAGCACATCCTAAATCGGTGCTTGGATCTGACCTGTAGCACGCTGCCAATGTTAAATACAGCTGGATGGAGGCTCCAAGTGCCCGGAGCATCCCCACATCATCACCGGGTACCACAGGGGCTCTACAGTCAATGCTCACGCCTACACTGTGGCTACCACCAGCCTTGGCTATGAAGGATGCGAGTTCACTGCCAGAGGTGCCAAACACCAAGGTATACCAGTGAATGCAAAGATTCGCATTAATAAACGCAAAAAATAATCAGGAAATCGCCGCAGTTTAAACCGATATTAACGTGACTCCTCCGGCTCAAGCAAGCACAGATGGAAAGGAGAAAAAAAAGTGATTATCACAGCCCAACGCAAAGCCAGAAAGTACCACTAGAGGGCTCACACTGTTTTGTAAAGTAATACAGCTCTAATTCCCTATTTCTGGGAAAATAATAATAATAAAAGAGCACGTAAGAGAGATGCAGGCACATAAAATTAATAAACTCGTACAAAAGTATATTATCTAACAGGATAACAACAGGAGGAGGAAGCCTGAGTGAGAAAGGATGGAAACAGGGAGGAAAGACCTGCTATGAACAAGTTTCTTTGGACTGCTCACTTCCCATTTGTGCACATGAGAACAGGAGAGGGTAAAACCCCCTCTCCCTTACGTCCAGCTCTGCCAGTGGTCATTGATAAAAACACATGGGGAATTATCTTGTGCTGCTTCCTGCAGCTTCTAATGATCCCGACCTGGTGACAGCATTGGGTAAGAGGAGTTCAAATGGCCTTGGCACATAAGAACAAACATTTAACCATCATACTGAAGGTAAAGGTGTTGCATGCATAGTAAAAATATCCTATGAAGCGTGTTGGATATGTAGTAAAAACACTATATATATATATGCATATAAAATAAACTTCAACTTTTCTTTACGTCGTTTGAAAAGGTTTTTTATTGGTAAACAAAATCAAAATGAGCAGATTTTTAAAAGAGGCTTCAACTACTGACTGCGGAGGGTCCCACTACACTAACTAGCTCTTCTCCAGCATGCTGCAGTGGTAACGCTGCGCACGCGCGGCTCCAGGACGGGCTCCGGGACCCGGCGGCCCCGGGGGGCGGGGCCTGGTGAGGGGGCGTGGCCATGCATTGTCGGGGGCGTGGCCTGAAGGGGGCGGGACAATGCCCGATTGGGCGAGCCCTCTGTGGGGGCGTGGCCTGGCGGGGGCTCTGGGCTGGGCTGTGCTCTCCGCGCCAGTTCCGAGGTGGGCGCGGGCGGCTTCGGACGTGCGCGGGGCGCGGTGCGGGGAGCGCCATGGCTGCAGCCGCGTGGATGCCGGCGGTGAGCGGGGAGGGACGGGCGGCCCTGCGTGACCCTGGCTGCGGCGGCTCGGTTGTGCGCCCGCTCGGGGCCGAGCTCCAGCCGCGATCTCATCCCAGTCCCGCCGTTCCGATGTCACAGAGTGCGGGTCTGTGCTGGGCAGGCTCGTGGCTACGGTGAATTTTGTCCTTGACGGGCACTGCGATCATGATTTTTCAACCCTGTCAGGCACGCAGAAGGCAGCAGCACAAAACCCACCGATGTGAAAGGCAGGAGAACAAAATTCACCCGCAGTTTGGGTGGGAAAAGTGCCATTAATGCAAAGCAGTTCTGTGAACGACCTCGAGTGTGTAAAGATGCTGTCTGCCTGTTAGTGAAAGTGTCTGATTTTTTCACTCCCCATGAATCTTAACCCTTCCCGTGCCCTCTGTTCAGTGACACTGCAGCCTTCTGTCACCTGTGTCCCATGGACGGACTTGGGTTCCCTGCAGTCACTGCCCCTCACCCCAGGCAAGTGCTGTCCTGGGTTCACCCCACGAGCACAGAATGTTGGAGAGCAGCTTGGCAGAGCTTTGGTTCCTCCTGTTCCACTTGGATTGTCACACGAGTTTGAGAGAGGGAATGTAATGCAATAGGATTTTAAAATGCAGATTGGATACAAAGTTGTTAACTTTTGAAAATCCCGTTTGTGTAGGAAAATAACATCTTTCTTTGGTTTTTATCCTTGCAGGTTTCTCGATTGCTTGGTGCTTTCAAAACCCAAACCCACGTGACCAGAAGTTTTGGTAGTGCTGTGAGTATAACAGTACCATTTTTTTTTAAGAAGTTTCTTGAGAAAGGGGTTCAGAAATTTACAAGATTGTTGCTATTTTTACATTCCCCCAAAACAAGGTCCAAATAAGTGAACATGGAATTATCTTAATGCCACGCTGGATTTAAACTGGTTAATTACTGTCCTTGGCAATGGCATATTAAAGCATAAGTGGGAATGGCAGAACACAGAAGCAGCATGAAAAGTTTTCACAAACTACAAACACGAGCCAGTGTTCTGAAACTCATCTGGAAAGGAGCAAATATTGGGCAAAGCAGATTAAATCCCGTTTGTGTAGGAAAATAACATCTTTCTTTGTTTTATGTTCTTGCAGGATTCTCAATTGCTTGGTGCTTTGAAAACCCAAAAAGACGTGACTGGAAGTCTTGGTAGTGCTGTGAGTATAACAGTACCATTTTTTTTTTAACAAGTTTCTTGAGAAAGGGGTTCAGAAATTTACAAAATTGTTAAAAATGTGATGGAGATTTTTAGGAAGTCACTTGAGAAGTTTAGATATGCATGAGGTTTATTTTTTTTTTAAGGTGAATGTAGCTTTTCATAAATTTAATCTTTTCTAGCACATATCAGTATTGTGCAGCGTGCTGATAATACTGGAGACATATAGGTAACACATGATGCTGTCCCCTCCCCAAATTTCCAGAAGGAAGCATGCTGACACCATTCACTTGAAGGATTATGGAATGTGCCTTTTAGGTTAAACCTCTGTGTGTTGAGATAGGAATAGATAACAGGCAGATTTTTAATCAGTTCTCTCAAAATATTTGCACGTTCCCTCTGAAAGCAAGCTGGCCATTCTTGCTTCTGTCCAGTGCTGCTGTTCTTTATAGTGAATATTTGGTAACTGAAACTTCCCTTTCTAGTAGTTACTTGGTTCCTACAACACATGAAAACAAGCATTCATTTGTTGTACTCCTGATACTTCTTTTCCTAGCTGCAAACAGTAACTTTAATCCCAGGAGATGGCATAGGACCTGAGATTTCTGCTGCTGTCATGAAGATCTTTGATGCTGCCAATGTAAGTCCTATGTGTCTTGCTGTAAGCTTAACTACAAGTATTAACTAGATGTGTTAAAAATGTTTTCTCATGTGTAAGCTATTAAAATACTTCTTGACAATAGTCTCTGAAGCTTCAGTTAATAAAAGATAGGATTGCACTATCAAGGCAGGGTTTGAAACTGTTAGCTGGCAGAGTAGTAGAGGGTTGAGAGCAAATGCTGTGTTGAATTTTTGGATTTATGAACTCAATATATCATGTGAAATCGTCTTGTTGATGCAGCAGTCCTGAGCAGCTGCTAGAGGGTGTTCTTTCATTTCTTGTTACCTCCAGTGCAGATGAAAGGACTGGGCTGTGCTTAGATATCAAACTGCCACCCTGCCCAACACATTCACTGAAGTGATAAGAAAACAAAGTCTATTCAAGAACACTTTGACTGCCTGTCTGAGGAACTTCACCAGAATTTGTCCAGTTTCCTTGAAAGGAAATACAGCTCTTTGGGAAAGATGCCTGTTAAATTGTTCCATGTTAAAAAATTGCTTCTTTTTGAGTTCAAACATCACATCCTTACTCTCACTCACCGGAGAAAAAATTGTTTAGGAAGGCCTGGGCAAAATTCCTTATGCATGTTTTTGTGAAAGGGAAGTTAAAGGTTGAAGCAAAAGATGATACTTAAGTTAACATGGAGTAAATGTGCTTAGGCTCCTATTCAGTGGGAAGAGAGAAATGTCACAGCGATCCAGGGACCAGGAGGGAAGTGGATGATACCTGCAGATGCCAAAGAATCCATGGATAAAACCAAACTGGGATTAAAAGGTACTTTAGGTGTTAATACCTTAAATACTGTTGTTTTCATTGTGAGTCTGATGTAAAGCTGAAGTCCTTCATCTGCAGCACAGTAAAATGGTAATTATAGGGGACAGCCTGTCAGGGGGTGTGTGGGCTGACACAGGCAGGGTGCAGGAACAAGCACAAAACCACAGGGAAAACCACAAAGAGCAAACTTATTCTCACAGGTACTCTTCTGTAATCTTAAAACAGCCCTTAATTTCAAAGCCATAACTTTCCTAGATCTTCTAGGAAATAGGTTAAAGGCAGGTATGTGGAGATCCTCTCTAAGAGTACCACTTCACCTAGAGTTTCACCTCTCCAATTCATGGAGGGGTTTACCTTCTCAGTCATTCTTGTATTTTTTTTTTCTTCAGGGCCTTTGAAGACCCCAATTGCTGCAGGACACCCATCAATGAACCTGCTCCTGCGTAAAACCTTCGATCTTTACGCAAACGTACGTCCCTGTGTCTCCATTGAGGGGTACAAAACCCCGTACACAGACGTGAACATTGTCACCATCCGAGAGAACACGGAAGGCGAATACTGTGGCATCGAGCACATGGTATGTTGAGGAAAGCAGTGTGCTTGTGGTGGGTTCTCACAAATGAGAACTTTGCCCATCTCAGCGGCCTCGTACTAAGAGGTTGGGTGGTGGGTTTTAAGATTGGTACCCATTTAAAAGTTATTTCATTGCAAAATGCAATGCAGAATCCCACTGCTTTGTTCCATTTGTACTTGAAAACGAGCTTATGCTTTTACAACTGCTGTCTTGCAGATTGTTGAAGGTGTGGTGCAAAGTATCAAGCTGATCAGTGAAGAAGCCAGCGGGCGTATTGCAGAATTTGCTTTTGAGTATGCCAGAAATAATCAGAGGAGCCAGGTTACTGCTGTGCACAAGGCAAATATCATGTACGTTGACACTTCTTGTTGAGAAGAATAACAGAGTAATATGCATTTAATCACAAACAACTTGTAAAATCCTCCTCAAATGTGTAACTTCAGTTGATGCTACTGGGAGTAAGTAAAATGGGCAATCAGTAAATGCCTCCTCTGTAAAATGGGCAACACCAACCCAGTACTGATAGGGCTGGAGGAGTTACTAATGTTTATTAGTAAGTCTGTAGTAATCCTGTGACTTTCCTTGCAAAGCTCTTACTTTAAAAAGAGTCTTAAACTAGGAAATGAATTTTAAAGCTGAGCATGAAAATGGCTGGTGTCATTTACAGTTTCCAAGCCACTTTGTACTGAACTCTGTCATGATGTTGCAGTCCCCGAGCCACCAGCTGGGATGCCTGGGGGACCGGGGAGCCCAGCAGCTTGGTGCTGGGTGAATTCAGAGATCTGACGCCCCCCCAAGCCAGGAACCTCCTCACCTGGTCTTGTGACCTGTGCGAGGAGGGTCCCCCTGGTTGGCCAGCAGCCCGACAGTCACTCTAACCTTGGGTCACACTACATTGGCCCTCAGCTGTGGTCCCTCCCCTGTCTGTGTCCCTTGATAAAGAACCCGGCGGGCGGGGCTCGCCCTCTTGCTGCTCTTTTGCTGTTCCCGACGGAGGGAGCAGGGGAAAATGTCAGCAGACTGGCCTGAAAGGGTTTTTTGACCTTCGAAGATCCCAGGAGTGTGAGTGGAACTTCGCTTGTGTCTCCTTTTGTTTTTTTTTTTCTCTCTCTTTTCCTTTCAGTGCTGGGTGAGTTCTTTGGGTTAGGATGGGGGGTAGATTATCCTATCCCAAATCAGAGGGGTATTCTCTAGTTAAAAGCAATCTTAAACTAGGGGAATTATGTTTCTCTAAAAGGAATTTAAAATGTTTTGTACATTGGCTGTGTCTGTCACCCCCGTTTCTTCCCCCCCCCCCCCCCCCCTCCATCCCTCCCTTTCCTGTCCCCCGGGAGATTTCGGAAGAAACCCCACGACCGGGCACCAGCCCCGCGGTCTCTTCCGAGTTTTCCCGGTCCCCGGGGCGCGCGGAGCCCGATCCCCTCCGTGCACACCCCCCTAACCCTCCGTCCCCTTGCAGTACCCCTCTGCTTCGGGCCCGGTGCCAGCCAAGATGGCGCGGACCGCATGGCCCGCAGCCCGGCACACGTGGCTCGAGCTGCTTTGGACCCACCCGCGCCCACGGGGTCCCCCGGCCCCTCCGTACCCCGCCCCCTGCGCCGCGCTCCGCCCCGGAACCTCCCCCAGCAGCCTTGGCCGTGACGCCATCGGCCCTTCCCCTGCACTCTGAGTTTGGGCACTCTATTTTTATTTAACCCTCTCTTGCATGCAGTGTTCTTTATTTTCAGTATTGCTTGCTTACAGTAACTGCAATATTCTCTGGCTTGTTTAATTGCAGGAGGATGTCTGACGGGCTTTTCTTGAGAAAATGCAGGGAGGCAGCAGAAAAATATAAAGATATTAAATTTAATGAGATGTATATGGACACTGTCTGTCTGAATGTGAGTATTTGTATGCTTTAAATATGGTTAGTTTTTCATTTAAATTCTTAACCTTAATGAAAATATGCTTTTTTCTAGATGGTTCAAGATCCATCACAATTTGACGTGCTTGTTATGCCAAACCTGTATGGTGACATCCTCAGGTATTTGAATTCATACTCATATTTGAATAACTTTAATACTAGAGGTACTTGATGTCGTGAAGGCAAAATCCATTTGTATGCATTTTGCATTCTGTAAAATGTTTAGGTAGAGTGTAAATTCAGTGAAATGTAAAATTAAGTATCTTAACCCTCACTTTTAAATGTATAACATGACATTGTTTGACCTTGCACCTCTAAGGAGAGATGGAGAAAACAGCCTGAATCAGGATTCCTCTAAAAGTTCAATGACAATTTATATCTTAGAATCCATCTCCTGCTTTTGTACAGATAATAAATGTAAAGGTAACTTACACAGAAGAAATGCTTTTTGAGCTGCCCTTAAAATTGCGCTCTCTCTGATAAAGCTGGTTGTCACCTCTAAGAAAAATCAGACTCCAGCTAAGTCTTCTTGCTTCAAGAATTGGTAGAGGAGTCCATAGGGCCCTCAGAGCAGCTGTTAGGCTGTTTACTAAAAGAGATCAAATCAGATGAGTCCCATCATTTCAGCTCACTTCACCTAGTTCAGAAAAAGAGAGGGGGAAAGCTAGTCTGGTGTCACATGGAACATGTCTCTCAAACTCGATGCAATAAAACTTAAACCCCCTAGTAATTCATCTACCTGAGCAAAATTCTTCCATGGTTTTTACGACTTTACATATGAAAAGTAGCTCTCTGGCCTCTTTAGAGGAAATAAGACTTCTGGGTACTTACAGGGAACTGTAAAAAAACATGAGGGTTTTTTTCTGTTATTTTAGTGACCTGTGTGCTGGACTCGTTGGAGGGCTTGGAGTAACAACCAGTGGAAATATTGGCACAAATGGAGTGGCAATTTTTGAATCGGTAAGTCTTCTTATGCAAGCTGGAGTAGTAATAACTATTTTGTCTCAACTTGAGAACCTAGAACTTTTCCATGACATACAACGTGGCTGTCATTTAACGAAGCTCTCTAAAACTTCTTTTTACTGCGAAGATGCTGAAGCTTTACCCAGAGGGAGTAGTTAAAGCCTTTCAACTGAATTGTTTCTGGTCTTTCTTATCTCCTTTCCACTAATTGTATCACCATGAAGTCAAGTCTTAGTTCTCATGCACAGGCCTGTTAAAATATGTTTCAGGTTGCTAGAACTGTGGGTGACCTGCTGTGCTGGCCTGACACATGAGCAGTGCCACTATCCTTCTGCTAGTAGTTATATTTTCTTTGGTGGTGTTAAATCTGCCCAGCTCAGTAATAAGGACAGGCTGTAGCATTCCTTGTGTCTCAGTAATGGTCATCTTACATTTTTACAGCTTTAAAAAAATAGCTAGAACTCTTTGTTAACTCTAAGAGCTAGAGCTGGATGTCAGTTTTTCACAGGAGGATTAGAGGTTTAAGTAACTAGTGGTGTTTCACTAGTGAAGTTCATGATGCATACAAAGCATGTATCTTTAAATCTGGATCCTGAAGTGAAGGACATTCATTTGCCTTTCACAGGCTTAATCATCCACTTCATTTACAGCATTTCAGTCCCGACTAGAATATTTCTGCTCCAATTTTCTTCAGGTCAATTATTTTCTTATTTCCTCCTAACTGCTTTCATTCCATTTGGACTATAAAAGAACAGTTTTTTATCCAGTACTTACTTTTTCCCATAAGATTATGTTTTCCCTTTAGCAGTTAGTGTTTCCAGATTCAGGACTCCAATGGGATATTCTGGGGGAGGGGGCTTATGCTCTGAAACCTGACTTGAATTTGTGCTCTTAAAATTACTGCTTCATTCATCTACTTTGACATCCACCTTCTCAAAATATAGCTGGAAAGATGCTGAAGATTGCAGTTAAAGAGGGTAGCAGTTAGCCATGCTGGTTGAATTATCTTATGCTTCTGCTTAAGAAGCTGCTTTGTAATTGAAAGTAACAAGCATGCTTCAATAAAAAGCTGTCATCATTTCATAAGTGGTCTGTTTGCAGCTATCTTACTGTGTGTAGGAGCCAGTTAGAAAAAAAATCTAAACTTACAAGTGAATAAAGAGGTGTTCTGTAAAGTTCCCATTTACTGCTCTGGAAATGAAATCCTCCATCTGCAGGTCAGTAATTCTGCGGAATAGTGCATGTTTTGTGACATGTCTACTTGTTTACTAGTTACTTACAATGGAGAGAATCTTTTTAAATTGGAAAAAAGCATAATGCAGTTAAAATGACAAGATCCTAGAATAGTAACCTTCATCGCTTCTCATGCTTGCTATTTCTCCCTTTCCTCCCTCCCCTCAGCCGTTTAATTAAGACCTCTGTGTGTGTCATGTAAGGGGAAAACTAAGGATTTTAAATTCTCTCCTAGACTGCTTTAATCTAGCTAGGTTGGACAAGCAATGTTGTCCAATTTTTATTTGATTTTTACTAGCTTCATGCTGCCAGAGAGTTGTACTTGATGAAAAGGTTTCTTTTAACTCTGCATTTTCCCATCTCCTAACTAAACTAAGCACACTTAAAGAACTGTTAATATGCAGCATTAAGAGCTCTCTGTGCTTTTGCTGTGTTGTTTTCCTTTAAAAAAACAATCCACCCAAACCCCAAAACTTTACTTACTCACTCTCAATTACTTGCCTTTGCGCTGAGCCTTCATATATGAATTTTACTTCCAAAGGACAAACTTCTTAGTGAAAACTCAAATAATTAATTACATTATAATGTGGCCAAGGGACTTTGGAGAGCTTTGGCCAAACACAGTTTCTTCCTGTGGTTAAGATAAAATTATGTTGAAATCTGGTAATGTAGTATTTGATGTTTATACTTAAGTTTTCTCTGCCTGCTTCAGCCTGCATAGTCTTTAGGGATGA
Source organism: Podargus strigoides (assembly GCA_028020825.1). NCBI lineage: Eukaryota > Metazoa > Chordata > Aves > Caprimulgiformes > Podargidae > Podargus > Podargus strigoides. Next base: position 173,874,132 of record CM051663.1, read on the forward strand.
AGGCTACATGGATGCAGAAAACTCCACTTTGATGTATTCCTTTGAAGCACTGGGGTCTGAACCCCCAGCCCTGAGTTAAGATCAACATATGGGTGGTTGCCACAGTCCTTCAAAAAAGGAGGCAATGAGTTTGCCTGTTGGCTTTCCTCCAGGGAAAGAGAGAGAGAGAAGACCAGCCCCATACAACGTTTCAGTAATATTATTTTGTCTTTCAGGTCTTGACAAAAGAGGGAGGCAGCGCCAAGTGCTCGAAATTCACAGAGTAGATCTCCCACAGAGTTGGGGACGCAAGGCTAAACGTGTGTCACACGACTTCTTGCAACTCCAGAAGGACCCATCCAAAGCAGTGCAGTCTATGGACCCCGATATCCATCGGCATAGACTTTCCTTGTCTCTGAAGAGAGCAAACATTTTACTTAGAACCGAATCCATTAATAAATGTAGTCCGAATGATGCTTGTGCCTGCTTTCAGTGGACTTTTCTAGGTGCTTTATTTATTTTTTTTCTATCTGGTGAACATTTTTATGTAAGTGAATTCTTTTATTGGCACTGTAACTGTCTATGGTGCTCCATTTCAACTAGAGGTTTTTACTTTCCACAAAGAAAAAAATGATGCAAATAAGCCAGTAACAGAATTAGTGAGTTGTAAAAGCACTTAATGGTTAAAACCTACTTTATTGATCTCACTGAAATGTAAAAGCTAGGTTTTCAGCCTAACAATAGCACAAGATGACCTTCAGAAACAGGTATAAACATTTAACCATAATACTGAAAGGTGTTGCATGCATAGTAAAAATATCCTATGCAGCGTGCTGGATATGTAGTAGAAACACTATATATATATATATATATAAAATATACTGCATATATATATTATATACTGCATTATATACTGTGTTATATATATATATAATACATTGCAGCACAGTTTCAGAATTCTTTGGAATCAGAAAGCAACAGTCCATAAGGGCCCCTTGAGATGAAGAACTTCCACAGTTCTCAAACTCCTGACACATCCCCAACTCTAAATGAGCTTCATCAATGGCTTCAGTGGTTCTGCACCAAATGAAGCATGTTTCGTGTCTGTCATGTGGTGCTACTGAAATGCAAGGGCTAGCAGCTGTTCTCACACCAGTGCTGAGTCAGGGGATTTGCATGAAGCACCATTCACAGCCTCCTAACTCAAGTTGCCTCTCTATGCAAATCAGATTAAATATGTGGCCAAATTACCTTCCATGCCATTATACAGAAGTGAATTGACACCGAGATGGGTTGGGCTCCATATATTTTCATCTTACATAGACTTCACAGGATTCTTACAGTGAAAAGACTGACACCTCCTTCCTTCATCTTTCACCTGCTTTTATATTCCTGCCCCCCTGTGTGCTGGATGCTGCACGTATCAGTCAGCCTCTGTCTTTAAGGTCAAAAGAAGAACAATGAAAAGCAGAAGGGCTGAATGGAAAGCATCAGCTAGGGAAGGCTCACTGGTGGTTACAAATACTAGAAATGCTTTGGTTGATTTCAAATATTACAAATATTAGAAATGCTTTGGTTGATTGCTTTAAGAGTCAGAAGTTCTTGCTTTAAAAGACTCGGCTTACCAAGGGAACAGCACCCACTGAGTGTAGGGACAGAAAACAAACTTCAACTTTTCTTAAGGTCGTTTGAAAAGGTTTTTTTATTGGTAAACAAAATCAAAATGCAGAGATTTTTAAAAGAGGCTTCAACTACTGACTGTTGAGGGTCCCACTACACTAACTAGCTCTTCTCAAGCAAGCTATAGTGGTAACTACGCTTCACCACATAATTACCTTGCTGTACTGACTGGGTAAAACGTGAAGATGCTATAAAGCACAACCCTTTTTCACTCCTATCTGTCTGTAGGTATCAAGGATCACAGAACTTTCCAGATTGCTCTTTTCCACTTCTGCTATCTGGTTGGTTTGCTGCAACTTTTAACTGGGGGGGAAAGTAACACTGGTCACTGCTTGCAGTGAGTACAAGGGCAATGCTCTGTGCCCCAGTGGTGCTGTGGGAATTCAATAAAGCTGCTGCAGAGCAGAACACTGCTGTTGTCACCCGCGACACCGGCTGTCACACCTCGCCTCTTATTTTATTTATTGTCTTTATTTATTGTTGTCGTATTTATTGCCTCTTATTAGCTACTGCAAGCTGTAAAGTGACTCCCGGAACTGGCACGCAGCATCGTTATCGTTTTTAAAAATAACCCCATTTTTTTGAGACAAGCACCGCACAAATTAACGCAGATAAAAATCTCAAACGGCCCCGACTGCGACAGCTTTGGGTTTTGACTCTTCCCAGCGCACAAAACACCCGAGGCTCTGCTTTCGTACGGACAGCTCCTTTTACCCGAGCACGGCCCGATTCGAGAGGCTGCGATTTTCTAAAAGCATCAAATGCTTCAAAAGCGGAGGCGGCTCCGCAAACCGCTTCTGTCTGCGGGCACGGAGCTGCCACAACGGAGCCGCTCCACGCTGCGCACCCGCGGCTCCAGGACGGGCTCCGGGACCCGGCGGCCCCCGGGGGGCGGGGCCTGGGTAGGGGGCGTGGCCATGTATTGTTGGGGGCGTGGCCTGGAGGGGGCGGGGCAATGCCCGATTGGTCGAGCCCTCTGTGGGGGCGTGGCCTGGCGGGGGCTCTGGGCTGGGCTGTGCTCTCCGCGCCAGTTCCGAGGTGGGCGCGGGCGGCTTCGGACGTGCGCGGGGCGCGGTGCGGGGAGCGCCATGGCTGCAGCCGCGTGGATGCCGACGGTGAGCGGGGAGGGACGGGCGGCCCTGCGTGACCCTGGCTGCGGCGGCTCGGTTGTGCGCCCGCTCGGGGCCGAGCTCCAGCCGCGATCTCATCCCAGTCCCGCCGTTCCGATGTCACAGAGTGTGGGTCTGTGCTGGGCAGGCTCGTGGCTGTGGTGAATTTTGTCTCTGACGGGCACTTCGATCATGATTTTTCAACCCTGTCAGGCACGCAGAAGGCAGCAGCACAAAACCCACCGATGTGAAAGGCAGGAGAACAAAATTCACCCGCAGTTTGGGTGGGAAAAGTGCCATTAATGCAAAGCAGTTCTGTGATCGACCTCGAGTGTGTAAAGATGCAGTCTGCCTGTTAGTGAAAGTGTCTGATTTTTTCACTCCCCGTGAATCTTAACCCTTCCCGTGCCCTCTGTTCAGTGACACTGCAGCCTTCTGTCACTTGTGTCCCATGGAAGGACTTGGGTTCCCTGCAGTCACTGCCCCTCACCCCAGGCAAGTGCTGTCCTGGGTTCACCCCACGAGCACAAAATGTTGGAGAGCAGCTTGGCAGAGCTTTGGTTCCTCCTGTTCCACTTGGATTGTCACACGAGTTTGAGAGAGGGAATGTAATGCAATAGGATTTTAAAATGCAGATTTCATACAATGTTGTTAACTTTTGAAAATCCCGTTTGTGTAGGAAAATAACATCTTTCTTTGGTTTATATCCTTGCAGGTTTCTCGATTGCTTGGTGCTTTCAAAACCCAAACCCACGTGACCAGAAGTTTTGGTAGTGCTGTGAGTATAACAGTACCATTTTTTTTTAAGAAGTTTCTTGAGAAAGGGGTTCAGAAATTTACAAGATTGTTGCTATTTTTACATTCCCCCAAAACAAGGTCCAAATAAGTGAACATGGAATTATCTTAATGCCACGCTGGATTTAAACTGGTTAATTACTGTCCTTGGCAATGGCATATTAAAGCATAAGTGGGAATGGCAGAACACAGAAGCAGCATGAAAAGTTTTCACAAACTACAAACACGAGCCAGTGTTCTGAAACTCATCTGGAAAGGAGCAAATATTGGGCAAAGCAGATTAAATCCCGTTTGTGTAGGAAAATAACATCTTTCTTTGTTTTATGTTCTTGCAGGATTCTCAATTGCTTGGTGCTTTGAAAACCCAAAAAGACGTGACTGGAAGTCTTGGTAGTGCTGTGAGTATAACAGTACCATTTTTTTTTTAACAAGTTTCTTGAGAAAGGGGTTCAGAAATTTACAAAATTGTTAAAAATGTGATGGAGATTTTTAGGAAGTCACTTGAGAAGTTTAGATATGCATGAGGTTTATTTTTTTTTTAAGGTGAATGTAGCTTTTCATAAATTTAATCTTTTCTAGCATATATCAGTATTGTGCAGCGTGCTGATAATACTGGAGACATATAGGTAACACATGATGCTGTCCCCTCCCCAAATTTCCAGAAGGAAGCATGCTGACACCATTCACTTGAAGGATTATGGAATGTGCCTTTTAGGTTAAACCTCTGTGTGTTGAGATAGGAATAGATAACAGGCAGATTTTTAATCAGTTCTCTCAAAACATTTGCACGTTCCCTCTGAAAGCAAGCTGGCCATTCTTCTGTCCAGTGCTGCTGTTCTTTATAGTGAATATTTGGTAACTGAAACTTCCCTTTCTAGTAGTTACTTGGTTCCTACAACACATGAAAACAAGCATTCACTTGTTGTACTCCTGATACTTCTTTTCCTAGCTGCAAACAGTAACTTTAATCCCAGGAGATGGCATAGGACCTGAGATTTCTGCTGCTGTCATGAAGATCTTTGATGCTGCCAATGTAAGTCCTATGTGTCTTGCTGTAAGCCTTAACTACAAGTATTAACTAGATGTGTTAGAAATGTTTTCTCATGTGTAAGCTATTAAAATACTTCTTGACAATAGTCTCTGAAGCTTCAGTTAATAAAAGATAGGATTGCACTATCAAGGCAGGGTTTGAAACTGTTAGCTGGCAGAGTAGTAGAGGGTTGAGAGCAAATGCTGTGTTGAATTTTTGGATTTATGAACTCAATATATCATGTGAAATCATCTTGTTGATGCAGCAGTCCTGAGCAGCTGCTAGAGGGTGTTCTTTCATTTCTTGTTACCTCCAGTGCAGATGAAAGGACTGGGCTGTGCTTAGATATCAAACTGCCACCCTGCCCAACACATTCACTGAAGTGATAAGAAAACAAAGTCTATTCAAGAACACTTTGACTGCCTGTCTGAGGAACTTCACCAGAATTTGTCCAGTTTCCTTGAAAGGAAATACAGCTCTTTGGGAAAGATGCCTGTTAAATTGTTCCATGTTAAAAAATTGCTTCTTTTTGAGTTCAAACATCACATCCTTACTCTCACTCACCGGAGAAAAAATTGTTTAGGAAGGCCTGGGCAAAATTCCTTATGCATGTTTTTGTGAAAGGGAAGTTAAAGGTTGAAGCAAAAGATGATACTTAAGTTAACATGGAGTAAATGTGCTTAGGCTCCTATTCAGTGGGAAGAGAGAAATGTCACAGCGATCCAGGGACCAGGAGGGAAGTGGATGATACCTCCAGACGCCAAAGAATCCATGGATAAAACCAAACTGGGATTAAAAGGTACTATAGGTGTTAATACCTTAAATACTGTTGTTTTCATTGTGAGTCTGATGTAAAGCTGAAGTCCTTCATCTGCAGCACAGTAAAATGGTAATTATAGGGGACAGCCTGTCAGGGGGTGTGTGGGCTGACACAGGCAGGGTGCAGGAACAAGCACAAAACCACAGGGAAAACCACAAAGAGCAAACTTATTCTCACAGGTACTCTTCTGTAATCTTAAAACAGCCCTTAATTTCAAAGCCATAACTTTCCTAGATCTTCTAGGAAATAGGTTAAAGGCAGGTATGTGGAGATCCTCTGTAAGAGTACCACTTCACCTAGAGTTTCACCTCTCCAATTCATGGAGGGGTTTACCTTCTCAGTCATTCTTGTATTTTTTTTTCTTCAGGGCCTTTAAAGACCCCAATTGCTGCAGGACACCCATCAATGAACCTGCTCCTGCGTAAAACCTTCGATCTTTACGCAAACGTACGTCCCTGTGTCTCCATTGAGGGGTACAAAACCCTGTACACAGACGTGAACATTGTCACCATCCGAGAGAACACGGAAGGCGAATACTGTGGCATCGAGCACATGGTATGTTGAGGAAAGCAGTGTGCTTGTGGTGGGTTCTCACAAATGAGAACTTTGCCCATCTCAGCGGCCTCGTACTAAGAGGTTGGGTGGTGGGTTTTAAGATTGGTACCCATTTAAAAGTTATTTCATTGCAAAATGCAATGCAGAATCCCACTGCTTTGTTCCATTTGTACTTGAAAACGAGCTTATGCTTTTACAACTGCTGTCTTGCAGATTGTTGAAGGTGTGGTGCAAAGTATCAAGCTGATCAGTGAAGAAGCCAGCGGGCGTATTGCAGAATTTGCTTTTGAGTATGCCAGAAATAATCAGAGGAGCCAGGTTACTGCTGTGCACAAGGCAAATATCATGTACGTTGACACTTCTTGGTGAGAAGAATAACAGAGTAATATGCATTTAATCACAAACAACTTGTAAAATCCTCCTCAAATGTGTAACTTCAGTTGATGCTACTGGGAGTAAGTAAAATGGGCAATCAGTAAATGCCTCCTCTGTAAAATGGGCAACACCAACCCAGTACTGATAGGGCTGGAGGAGTTACTAATGTTTATTAGTAAGTCTGTAGTAATCCTGTGACTTTCCTTGCAAAGCTCTTACTTTAAAAAGAGTCTTAAACTAGGAAATGAATTTTAAAGCTGAGCATGAAAATGGCTGGTGTCATTTACAGTTTCCAAGCCACTTTGTACTGAACTGTGTCATGACACGTGGTATTATGTGACACCACCTTGACCAACTCAGTAAGCCCTTAGTAAATGACTATGAGTCATTCTGAGAATTAATCTATGCCTGTTAAGCAATTGATACCAAAAAATTTTAGGAGGAAATTTAAAAGGCATACCTTCTCTGACTGTAATATATTAAAATATTATTTAATATATGGGATAATTAGCCACAAATTAAGTTTCTGCACTCTTATTTTTATTTAATCCTCTCTTGCATGCAGTTTTCTTTTTTTTCAGTATTGCTTACTTACAGTAACTGCAATATTCTCTGGCTTGTTTAATTGCAGGAGGATGTCTGACGGGCTTTTCTTGAGAAAATGCAGGGAGGCAGCAGAAAAATATAAAGATATTAAATTTAATGAGATGTATATGGACACTGTGTGTCTGAATGTGAGTATTTGTATGCTTTAAATGTGGTTAGGTTTTCATTTAAATTCTTAATCTTAATGAAAATATGCTTCTTTCTAGATGGTTCAAGATCCAACAAAATTTGACGTGCTTGTTATGCCAAACCTGTATGGTGACATCCTCAGGTATTTGAATTCATACTCATATTTGAATAACTTTAATCAAATCAGATCAGAAAAAGAGAGGGGGAAAGCTAGTCTGGTGTCACATGGAACATGTCTCTCAAACTAGATGCAGTAAAACTTAAACCCCCTAGTAATTCATCTACCTGAGCAAAATTCTTCCATGGTTTTTAGGACTTTACATATGAAAAGTAGCTCTCTGGCCTCTTTAGAGGAATTAAGACTTCTGGGTACTTACAGGGAACTGTAAAAAAACATGAGGGTTTTTTTCTGTTATTTTAGTGACCTGTGTGCTGGACTGATTGGAGGTCTCGGAGTAACACCCAGTGGAAATATTGGCACAAATGGAGTGGCAATTTTTGAATCGGTAAGTCTTCTTATGCAAGCTGGAGTAGTAATAACTATTTTGTCTCAACTTGAGAACCTAGAACTTTTCCATGACATACAACGTGGCTGTCATTTAACGAAGCTCTCTGTAAAACTACTTTTTACTGCTAAGATGCTGAAGCTTTACCCAGAGGGAGTAGTTAAAGCCTTTCAACTGAATTGTTTCTGGTCTTTCTTATCTCCTTTCCACTAATTGTATCACCATGAAGTCAAGTCTTAGTCCTCATGCACAAGCATGTTAAAATATGTTTCAGGTTGCTTCCATGCACTTGAATTGCCTAGGACATTTTAATCAGCCTATTGACATCGTAACAGATAGGCTGACTTTTATTTCTAGGTTCATGGAACGGCACCAGACATTGCAGGAAAAGACCTGGCAAATCCAACTGCCCTTCTTCTGAGCGCTGTGATGATGCTACGTCACATGGGACTCCACGAACACGCCAGTAAAATTGAGAGAGCGTGCTTTGACACGATTAAAGATGGGAAGGTAAGATGAGGGGGTGTAAATAAATGCAGTGAATGAAAATAATATTCTATCACAGCAAAATTACTCTCAATTACTTGCCTTTGCGCTGAGCCTTCATATATGAATTTTACTTCCAAAGGACAAACTTCTTCTTCCTTTGAAGCACTGGGGTCTGAACCCCCAGCCCTGAGTTAAGATCAACATATGGGTGGTTGCCACAGTCCTTTGAAAAAGGAGGCAATGAGTTTGCCTGTTGGCTTTCCTCCAAGGAAAGAGAGAGAGAGAGAGAGAGAGAGAAGAAAAGCCCCATACGTTTCAGTAATATTATTTTGTCTTTCTTTCAGGTCTTGACAAAAGACTTGGGAGGCAGCGCCAAGTGCTCGAAATTCACAGAGGAGATCTGCCGGAGAGTACGGAACATAGACTAATCTTGTGTCCCACGACTTCTTGCTGCTCCAGAAGGACCCATCCAAAGCAACATATATCATGACCTACTGTAGAACAACAGCAAAACCCACTTAGTTATACCTGCTTGTGGGAATATAACAGAAGATTGGCGAGGAGGATTCTAAACACACTCAAGTGACCTGCACCTAGGGTGTCAAAAACCACACAGACCACACAACTAATTGTTGCTTAGCCTTGTGCCTGACAAGCAGTACATGTGCAGTGAGATAACACACGCCTGTGATAGACTCGGAGGCACCCTGTTCCAAAACATGCTTGAGATTCCTGCCCTGCTGTGGGAAACACCAAAGCACAGTGGAAAACTACTGCCTGTGAGAAATCCTTGACATACAGGTGAAAGCAGCAGGCTCAGAGTCTCTCTGGCTCTAGCAAGGGCTGAGCTCCATGGTCCTGTGTTCCGCCCCTGTGCCTCTGTCCTGGGTGCTGCTCCAGAGACCCCCTGGTCCATGAAGGAACAAGAATAAATTTGCTCGTTGTGTTTTTATCTGTGGTTTCATGGTTGTTCCTGTGAACCTGCCTGTGTCAGCTCACACACCTCTTTACAACACAAAAGGATGTTTTTTATCTTAATCATTCAGGTCATAAAGTGATAACTGTGAGAAAATAGATACACTGTGGGTGCATCTTTAAAAAGAGGATCAATGATCAGGACATTTCAGGAACGACTGAACTGGCACAGCAGTTTTCTAGTGCTTCAGTTCAATAGGCTACAAGCATAAATCTTTGTTAATGCTTTTGATTAGGAAATAACGTTCTTTAGCTCACGCATCTCTCTCAATGCTGGGATGAAAGACTTCTTATTCTTCATAGAAGGAGTCTACACTTCATTTCTGTATTTCGCCAGCACAGCGAGTCGTTTCAACTTCATTGTCGGACCTTAAAAGAGGGAATCAGTCACAACAGCAGAAATAAGAGCAAAAATTCTTACTTAGCTTGCGCTTTGGTTCCCCAGATTTTCTACTGAGCCTGTTTGGAAGAATATCTCCCACACCATATGTGTAGATACCTGCTAAAAGTGAGAAGCAAGCATGGTATGTAAGGCTGCCTCCACATAAGTATGAGAACTTAAAAGGCAGCTGCAGATAAGATGGTGATAACTGACCACTGCTATTTTTTTCATTAAAAGTAATTCAAGGGATGATGTTTTTGAAACCTTTTAAACAATTCCCAGTTTATTCCAAGAGCCTGGTAATGTGCTCAGAGCTCTGTTGTCAGGCTTTCACTGTCTTGCTTTTTCTTTTTAACAAGAAATATTCACTGTTATTACTCAAAGTTATCAATTCTGTAATGCACAAGGAATTAATCAGAATTGACTAATTGCCCAAAGCAAGGGGAAATTTAACTGCAGAGATGTAAATGAGCACAGATTGGTACATATATACACACCAAAACCTCCAATTTTTGTGTGTTCTTTAACACATGCTGCATAACAGTTTTTTCCTTTCCCTCTGGTGAGGGATCTGGCCCACGAAATTGTATTTGAATACTCTTGGATCAGCAGCCTCTTTACTGTGTGCATACCTCAATATAAATCAGTAAATCTTACCTAGTTCTCCTCCAGAAATAGAAAAATCTTTTGGCAGGACTATCCACTTCTGAATACAGTGAACTCTATTAGTAGCATTCATGTTGACTTTGTTGATTCCCTCCTGAATGGCCTGGTAGATTGCCTGGTCTCTTGTGGCTACTATCTCTGATACTTTTGTGGCTTTACTACCAATCTTCTGGCAGAAGTCTCTAGCTTGCTCAGTGAGAATGTCAGTGGGATCAGACGTATCCGGGTCCAGCACGCTCTAAAACATCAAATGAAATGAATCATCAAATGCTCACTCTTCCAAGGCATTAAATGTTCCTCTGATCAGGTTCTCCCTGACTACTTAGAATCGAGAAGGCTCAGCAGCAACACCCAAACATTCTATAAGCCTTAAAAAGCAGAAGCACCTACAGAAGACAGTGCTTTTCTTTCCACTTGGCTATACCAAATGTTTTTGGCTAATATGCAGATGACAAGAACAGACTTAAACTGTGTCAATGAATCAGGCAATGAAGTCCATCTGTAGATCTTGAATTTCTACCATATTTTCCAAATTACTCCGCTGTTACACGGGAACATTTAGCTCATCATTAAATTGAGTTACTGTGGTGTAATGTGAACAGCTTGAGATAGAAGCATTCTCTGAAGTCAGACTTCTTAAATGAGTATTGCTGTTGTATAGGGAGTATCAGTCGTAAACAATTTGAGAACTACTAAAGGGTCGTTCACTATGTGTGTACACAGAACAGAAAGTACAAATGTTTCAGAAAAAAGGTGATTTCTCAATTGAAGCAAATACCACAGCAAAGCTATTTTGTTCTACAGTTACACTGCTGCTTTTCTATGAAAAGAAAAAATTGTAAAGAAATGTTTCTGTTGGAAAGTTTCTGTTAGAAACTGGTTTTGCCTAAACAAACATTTGTTGGCTTTGCTCATCTGTAAGAATAAGAGCTACTATTGTGCTCCATTACAGAGACTTTTCACTCTTTAGACATTTCTTAATTAAAAACTTCATTTAAATACAAATACATGTCTTGCACGCATAGGAGAAACAGCAGTAAACACGTAGATGTTCAGCAGATCATCTAACCACAAGAAGTTCAGGCCATCAGGATCTGGTCTGTAGTTGTTCTACAGTTTTTTCCCATTAATGTCCTCTCTTTTTGTTTTGTTGGGTACAGGTGTACAATTTTACATAGATCAGTATTAAAGCTGGTGTACCTTTAGGGTCAGCAACATCGACAAAAACTTCTTTTTATCTCCAATCACCATAGCATTGCTAACAATTGGGAGTTCTCTTTTAACAGCATCTTCAATTGGAATGGGAGGCACATTTTCACCTCCAGCTGTAATAATCAAATCTAGGCAAAAAAAAAAGAAAGGCTCTTAGTTGAATCCAAATAAATTCTGAGGATCATGTTAATGTCTGGATCAACTCACTTTTCTTATTTGGACAGAAAGAGTAAGAGGTTTTTTTTCCAAAGAGAACAAAGCCTATTCACAGAGTCCCCCCACAGAGTCCCCCCACAGAATGTTAGGGATTGGAAGGGACCTCAAAAGATCATCCAGTCCAATCCCCCTGCCAGAGCAGGATCACCTAGGTCAGGTCACACAGGAACATGTCCAGGCAGGTTTTGAATGTCTCCAGAGAAGGAGACTCCACACCTCTCTGGGCAGCCTGTGCCAGTGCTCTGCCACCCTCACTGGGAAGAAATTCTTCCTCACATTTATGTGGAACCTCCTATGTTCCAGCTTGCACCCATTGCCCCTTGTCCTGTCATTGGATGTCACTGAGAAGAGCCTGGCTCCATCCTCATGACACTCACCCTTTACATATTTATTTATTTCACATCTAGTTGAAAGCCCTCTCAATGAGCCCTGCTAACTCCTGCCCCAAAAGCCTTTCCCCCCTCTGGGACAAATGCATTCCACCTGCCACCAGGCCCTGCCTTTGGCACCAGTTTCATAGCCATTCATTGATCTGTAAGCTCTTCCTGCTTACTTCTTCACCCCTGCTTGCAGGAGGTATGGAGGCAAACACTACTTGCACTCCAGACCCCCTAACCAGCTGTCCCAGGGCCCTGAAGTCACTCTTCATTGCCCTTGCACTTCTTGTAATAATTTTGTCACTGCCAACCTGAGAAACCAGCAGTGGGCAGTAATCGGAGGGCTTTACAAGATCAGGAAGTTTCTTTTTAAGGTCTCTAATCCAAACCCCGGGGAGGCAGCAGACTTCCCCGTGGGATGGGCCCTTCTGTTCCCCTCAGAAGGGAGTCGCCCACCACAATTACTCTCCTTTTCTTCTTAACTGAAGAAGTCCTAAGGTGTCGGGGTGACTGATCAGCCCTCCAACTTCATTGACCTCTCCCTTAAGTTCCAAGGCCTCATACCTGTTACTCAAGGGCAACTGGGAGGGTGAAGGGGGCTGGGAAGGTTTTTGCTTGCCTCTCCATGGATGGACCACCCTCCATTCCTCCCTGTCTCCTGAACCCTGTCCTTCTGTCTGATGACAGGAGGGGATCCATCACTTGCTCACCCTTTTCCCACTGCCCTTGCCTCAGGGTGAAGCTCCACCAATCTATTTCTCTTTCACACTCTCTAATAGTTCTAAGTCTTTCTGCCTCCTCCATCAGTTTAACCACCTGCCCGAGCAGATCATTTATCTGCTCGCACCGCACACACGCGGTGTCCCTGGCTCCCTCCGGTACCAGTGCCAGGCTCAGGCATTCGCTGCAGCCACAAACCTGCACGGCTGCGTGTCTGCTCGGAGGATCCCTCTCAGTCCCCGTATTCTTTTTCACTCCAGTTTGGGCGCGTTGCGGCCATGCTCTATGCGGTCTGTGGGCGGGCTGGCTGAGCCTCGCCGCGCGCATGCGCCGTCGGAGGCAGCTGCCGCTCTCTGCTCCGCGCGCCCTGAGGGAGCTGCCAAGATGGCGGCTTGTAACGTCTGCCGCGCTTCTCCCTCACGCCCCCCGCCATGTCAGCCTTTCGGTTTCTCTCAGGATTCCCACTCAAACTCGAGTTTCCTTGCTCTGCCCCGGCTTCACCGTGTTCAGGAAGCCCGGCTCCTTCTCAAATCCCTCAGCAAAAGCGAACAGCACTCACCGCAGCCGCCCCCACAGCCGCCGCTCTCTGCTCCGCGTGCCGCCTGCTCTGAGGGAGCTGCCAAGATGGCCGCTTTTAAACCACACACGACGGCCGCCACAAGCCCAGCCTGGCCGTGGGCGGACTCCAAGCGCTCAGCTTTCGAGCCCGCCTCGATCCTCTGTGCCAATGAGGAGCTGCTGGGCAGGCGCTGCAAGAGCCGGCGGCACGGGGCGTTTGCATTCTGTGAGGCAAGGTCTGTGCCTGCCGCCCCCCGTGCTTCAGGAGGGAGTTCGGAGGCATCTAGCGCCACCCTCAGGCGCTCAGTAAAGCCCACGAAAGACTCGTTCGGCTTCTGCCTAATGGAGCCATACGGGGCGCGTGGAGCCCACCCGTGTGTGCCCCCGTGACAAATGCCTTGACAGCGAACGCAGTGGTTTGTCGCGAAATGGCGCCCGCCCAAGCTGCCTGCACTCGGGGGTCAGCACACAACCGACACCCCGCAGCTGATCCGGTCCGACCCCATACCGAGCGTCATTAGGCTGCAAATTTGTATTAGCAACAGCGGCACGCTCCCAACGCGACTGCCAGTCCCACTGCCACGGCAGAGTTTGAGTGGGGTCAGCAAGGGTTTGGCGAGCACGTTGCAGTCAGGAGGTGTTAACGGCTCTGCCACGGCTGGATAGGCCGCACGCTGCCTCAGCGGGCAGGGCGGCAGTTAAGGTCACATCCCCTTGGAGAGCGCAGTTCTGTGCCACCATATGCCAGTGTGACACAGGGCTGGGGCTCGAGCCAGCCGGTCCCTCTCCCCCTGACTCCCGAAGTCGTAATTACTGAGCCCCAAAGGTCGTCCATGTCCCCCGAAAAGAAGCCTTTAGATACAGGGTGGGCATCTGCTGTCTCCCGAGTTTCGAGGGAAGGTGTTTGAGGGGAGGGAACTCCAGGGGAGCATTCCGCGGGGGGGCCCTGGGGACATCTCTTTGGGTGGGGGTGCAGACGAACCGCAGTTGTCACCTGCCCAGAGGACTGTGCTGTGACTCACCCAGGGGGCCCTGCAGGCCCATACCTGGCGTAAGCGGCGGCACCCCAAATGTCCCGTTTTTCCCCAATCTCCCGGAGGCACTTTCTCAAAGACCCCCACGTAGGCACGAAGTTTATGGCCGATTGACTCCCCAGAGCTGCTTGTTCGAGCAACTCGGATCCCGCCGCCTCAACTGCGGTCAGTTCAAGAGCTTCCCTGGGGCCTTTTAAAAGCCCCTTCTCACTCACCCACGGGATGAACTTATTCACCTCACCCCCGAGGGTGAGCGCATTCACCTCCGGGGCAAGGATTTTCCGTACCTGAACCACCCTGCCCAACACATTCACTGAAGTGATAAGAAAACAAAGTCTATTCAAGAACACTTTGACTGCCTGTCTGAGGAACTTCACCAGAATTTGTCCAGTTTCCTTGAAAGGAAATACAGCTCTTTGGGAAAGATGCCTGTTAAATTGTTCCATGTTAAAAAATTGCTTCTTTTTGAGTTCAAACATCACATCCTTACTCTCACTCACCGGAGAAAAAATTGTTTAGGAAGGCCTGGGCAAAATTCCTTATGCATGTTTTTGTGAAAGGGAAGTTAAAGGTTGAAGCAAAAGATGATACTTAAGTTAACATGGAGTAAATGTGCTTAGGCTCCTATTCAGTGGGAAGAGAGAAATGTCACAGCGATCCAGGGACCAGGAGGGAAGTGGATGATACCTGCAGACGCCAAAGAATCCATGGATAAAACCAAACTGGGATTAAAAGGTACTTTAGGTGTTAATACCTTAAATACTGTTGTTTTCATTGTGAGTCTGATGTAAAGCTGAAGTCCTTCATCTGCAGCACAGTAAAATGGTAATTATAGGGGACAGCCTGTCAGGGGGTGTGTGGGCCGACACAGGCAGGGTGCAGGAGCAAGCACAAAACCACAGGGAAAACCGCAAAGAGCAAACTTATTCTCACAGGTAGTCTGCTGTAATCTTAAAACAGCCCTTAATTTCAAAGCCATAACTTTCCTAGATCTTCTAGGAAATAGGTTAAAGGCAGGTATGTGGAGATCCTCTCTGAGAGTACCACTTCACCTAGAGTTTCACCTCTCCAATTCATGGAGGGGTTTACCTTCTCATTCATTCTTGTATTTTTTTTTCTTCAGGGCCTTTAAAGACCCCAATTGCTGCAGGACACCCCTCGATGAACCTGCTCCTGCGTAAAACCTTCGATCTTTACGCAAACGTACATCCCTGTGTCTCCATTGAGGGGTACAAAACCCCGTACACAGATGTGAACATTGTCACCATCCGAGAGAACACGGAAGGCGAATACTGTGGCATCGAGCACATGGTATGTTGAGGAAAGCAGTGTGCTTGTGGTGGGTTCTCACAAATGAGAACTTTGCCCATCTCAGCAGCCTCGTACTAAGAGGTTGGGTGGTGGGTTTTAAGATTGGTACCCATTTAAAAGTTATTTCATTGCAAAATGCAATGCAGAATCCCACTGCTTTGTTCCATTCGTACCTGAAAACGAGCTTATGCTTTTACAACTGCTGTCTTGCAGATTGTTGAAGGTGTGGTGCAAAGTATCAAGCTGATCAGTGAAGAAGCCAGCGGGCGTATTGCAGAATTTGCTTTTGAGTATGCAAGAAACAATCAGAGGAGCCAAGTTACTGCTGTGCACAAGGCAAATATCATGTACGTTGACACTTCTTGTTGAGAAGAATAACAGAGTAATATGCATTTAATCACAAACAACTTGTAAAATCCTCCTCAAATGTGTAACTTCAGTTGATGCTACTGGGAGTAAGTAAAATGGGCAATCAGTAAATGCCTCCTCTGTAAAATGGGCAACACCAACCCAGTACTGATAGGGCTGGAGGAGTTACTAATGTTTATTAGTAAGTCTGTAGTAATCCTGTGACTTTCCTTGCAAAGCTCTTACTTTAAAAAGAGTCTTAAACTAGGAAATGAATTTTAAAGCTGAGCATGAAAATGGCTGGTGTCATTTACAGTTTCCAAGCCACTTTGTACTGAACTCTGTCATGATGTTGCAGTCCCCGAGCCACCAGCTGGGATGCCTGGGGGACCGGGGAGCCCAGCAGCTTGGTGCTGGGTGAATTCAGAGATCTGACGCCCCCCCAAGCCAGGAACCTCCTCACCTGGTCTTGTGACCTGTGCGAGGAGGGTCCCCCTGGTTGGCCAGCAGCCCGACAGTCACTCTAACCTTGGGTCACACTACATTGGCCCTCAGCTGTGGTCCCTCCCCTGTCTGTGTCCCTTGATAAAGAACCCGGCGGGCGGGGCTCGCCCTCTTGCTGCTCTTTTGCTGTTCCCGACGGAGGGAGCAGGGGAAAATGTCAGCAGACTGGCCTGAAAGGGTTTTTTGACCTTCGAAGATCCCAGGAGTGTGAGTGGAACTTCGCTTGTGTCTCCTTTTGTTTTTTTTTTTCTCTCTCTTTTCCTTTCAGTGCTGGGTGAGTTCTTTGGGTTAGGATGGGGGGTAGATTATCCTATCCCAAATCAGAGGGGTATTCTCTAGTTAAAAGCAATCTTAAACTAGGGGAATTATGTTTCTCTAAAAGGAATTTAAAATGTTTTGTACATTGGCTGTGTCTGTCACCCCCGTTTCTTCCCCCCCCCCCCCCCCTCCATCCCTCCCTTTCCTGTCCCCCGGGAGATTTCGGAAGAAACCCCACGACCGGGCACCAGCCCCGCGGTCTCTTCCGAGTTTTCCCGGTCCCCGGGGCGCGCGGAGCCCGATCCCCTCCGTGCACACCCCCCTAACCCTCCGTCCCCTTGCAGTACCCCTCTGCTTCGGGCCCGGTGCCAGCCAAGATGGCGCGGACCGCATGGCCCGCAGCCCGGCACACGTGGCTCGAGCTGCTTTGGACCCACCCGCGCCCACGGGGTCCCCCGGCCCCTCCGTACCCCGCCCCCTGCGCCGCGCTCCGCCCCGGAACCTCCCCCAGCAGCCTTGGCCGTGACGCCATCGGCCCTTCCCCTGCACTCTGAGTTTGGGCACTCTATTTTTATTTAACCCTCTCTTGCATGCAGTGTTCTTTATTTTCAGTATTGCTTGCTTACAGTAACTGCAATATTCTCTGGCTTGTTTAATTGCAGGAGGATGTCTGACGGGCTTTTCTTGAGAAAATGCAGGGAGGCAGCAGAAAAATATAAAGATATTAAATTTAATGAGATGTATATGGACACTGTCTGTCTGAATGTGAGTATTTGT
Source organism: Podargus strigoides (assembly GCA_028020825.1). Classification (NCBI taxonomy): domain Eukaryota; kingdom Metazoa; phylum Chordata; class Aves; order Caprimulgiformes; family Podargidae; genus Podargus; species Podargus strigoides. The sequence continues at coordinate 173,891,543 of CM051663.1, forward strand.
ATGCTTTAAATATGGTTAGTTTTTCATTTAAATTCTTAACCTTAATGAAAATATGCTTTTTTCTAGATGGTTCAAGATCCATCACAATTTGACGTGCTTGTTATGCCAAACCTGTATGGTGACATCCTCAGGTATTTGAATTCATACTCATATTTGAATAACTTTAATACTAGAGGTACTTGATGTCGTGAAGGCAAAATCCATTTGTATGCATTTTGCATTCTGTAAAATGTTTAGGTAGAGTGTAAATTCAGTGAAATGTAAAATTAAGTATCTTAACCCTCACTTTTAAATGTATAACATGACATTGTTTGACCTTGCACCTCTAAGGAGAGATGGAGAAAACAGCCTGAATCAGGATTCCTCTAAAAGTTCAATGACAATTTATATCTTAGAATCCATCTCCTGCTTTTGTACAGATAATAAATGTAAAGGTAACTTACACAGAAGAAATGCTTTTTGAGCTGCCCTTAAAATTGCGCTCTCTCTGATAAAGCTGGTTGTCACCTCTAAGAAAAATCAGACTCCAGCTAAGTCTTCTTGCTTCAAGAATTGGTAGAGGAGTCCATAGGGCCCTCAGAGCAGCTGTTAGGCTGTTTACTAAAAGAGATCAAATCAGATGAGTCCCATCATTTCAGCTCACTTCACCTAGTTCAGAAAAAGAGAGGGGGAAAGCTAGTCTGGTGTCACATGGAACATGTCTCTCAAACTCGATGCAATAAAACTTAAACCCCCTAGTAATTCATCTACCTGAGCAAAATTCTTCCATGGTTTTTACGACTTTACATATGAAAAGTAGCTCTCTGGCCTCTTTAGAGGAAATAAGACTTCTGGGTACTTACAGGGAACTGTAAAAAAACATGAGGGTTTTTTTCTGTTATTTTAGTGACCTGTGTGCTGGACTCGTTGGAGGGCTTGGAGTAACAACCAGTGGAAATATTGGCACAAATGGAGTGGCAATTTTTGAATCGGTAAGTCTTCTTATGCAAGCTGGAGTAGTAATAACTATTTTGTCTCAACTTGAGAACCTAGAACTTTTCCATGACATACAACGTGGCTGTCATTTAACGAAGCTCTCTAAAACTTCTTTTTACTGCGAAGATGCTGAAGCTTTACCCAGAGGGAGTAGTTAAAGCCTTTCAACTGAATTGTTTCTGGTCTTTCTTATCTCCTTTCCACTAATTGTATCACCATGAAGTCAAGTCTTAGTTCTCATGCACAGGCCTGTTAAAATATGTTTCAGGTTGCTAGAACTGTGGGTGACCTGCTGTGCTGGCCTGACACATGAGCAGTGCCACTATCCTTCTGCTAGTAGTTATATTTTCTTTGGTGGTGTTAAATCTGCCCAGCTCAGTAATAAGGACAGGCTGTAGCATTCCTTGTGTCTCAGTAATGGTCATCTTACATTTTTACAGCTTTAAAAAAATAGCTAGAACTCTTTGTTAACTCTAAGAGCTAGAGCTGGATGTCAGTTTTTCACAGGAGGATTAGAGGTTTAAGTAACTAGTGGTGTTTCACTAGTGAAGTTCATGATGCATACAAAGCATGTATCTTTAAATCTGGATCCTGAAGTGAAGGACATTCATTTGCCTTTCACAGGCTTAATCATCCACTTCATTTACAGCATTTCAGTCCCGACTAGAATATTTCTGCTCCAATTTTCTTCAGGTCAATTATTTTCTTATTTCCTCCTAACTGCTTTCATTCCATTTGGACTATAAAAGAACAGTTTTTTATCCAGTACTTACTTTTTCCCATAAGATTATGTTTTCCCTTTAGCAGTTAGTGTTTCCAGATTCAGGACTCCAATGGGATATTCTGGGGGAGGGGGCTTATGCTCTGAAACCTGACTTGAATTTGTGCTCTTAAAATTACTGCTTCATTCATCTACTTTGACATCCACCTTCTCAAAATATAGCTGGAAAGATGCTGAAGATTGCAGTTAAAGAGGGTAGCAGTTAGCCATGCTGGTTGAATTATCTTATGCTTCTGCTTAAGAAGCTGCTTTGTAATTGAAAGTAACAAGCATGCTTCAATAAAAAGCTGTCATCATTTCATAAGTGGTCTGTTTGCAGCTATCTTACTGTGTGTAGGAGCCAGTTAGAAAAAAAATCTAAACTTACAAGTGAATAAAGAGGTGTTCTGTAAAGTTCCCATTTACTGCTCTGGAAATGAAATCCTCCATCTGCAGGTCAGTAATTCTGCGGAATAGTGCATGTTTTGTGACATGTCTACTTGTTTACTAGTTACTTACAATGGAGAGAATCTTTTTAAATTGGAAAAAAGCATAATGCAGTTAAAATGACAAGATCCTAGAATAGTAACCTTCATCGCTTCTCATGCTTGCTATTTCTCCCTTTCCTCCCTCCCCTCAGCCGTTTAATTAAGACCTCTGTGTGTGTCATGTAAGGGGAAAACTAAGGATTTTAAATTCTCTCCTAGACTGCTTTAATCTAGCTAGGTTGGACAAGCAATGTTGTCCAATTTTTATTTGATTTTTACTAGCTTCATGCTGCCAGAGAGTTGTACTTGATGAAAAGGTTTCTTTTAACTCTGCATTTTCCCATCTCCTAACTAAACTAAGCACACTTAAAGAACTGTTAATATGCAGCATTAAGAGCTCTCTGTGCTTTTGCTGTGTTGTTTTCCTTTAAAAAAACAATCCACCCAAACCCCAAAACTTTACTTACTCACTCTCAATTACTTGCCTTTGCGCTGAGCCTTCATATATGAATTTTACTTCCAAAGGACAAACTTCTTAGTGAAAACTCAAATAATTAATTACATTATAATGTGGCCAAGGGACTTTGGAGAGCTTTGGCCAAACACAGTTTCTTCCTGTGGTTAAGATAAAATTATGTTGAAATCTGGTAATGTAGTATTTGATGTTTATACTTAAGTTTTCTCTGCCTGCTTCAGCCTGCATAGTCTTTAGGGATGAAGGCTACATGGATGCAGAAAACTCCACTTTGATGTATTCCTTTGAAGCACTGGGGTCTGAACCCCCAGCCCTGAGTTAAGATCAACATATGGGTGGTTGCCACAGTCCTTCAAAAAAGGAGGCAATGAGTTTGCCTGTTGGCTTTCCTCCAGGGAAAGAGAGAGAGAGAAGACCAGCCCCATACAACGTTTCAGTAATATTATTTTGTCTTTCAGGTCTTGACAAAAGAGGGAGGCAGCGCCAAGTGCTCGAAATTCACAGAGTAGATCTCCCACAGAGTTGGGGACGCAAGGCTAAACGTGTGTCACACGACTTCTTGCAACTCCAGAAGGACCCATCCAAAGCAGTGCAGTCTATGGACCCCGATATCCATCGGCATAGACTTTCCTTGTCTCTGAAGAGAGCAAACATTTTACTTAGAACCGAATCCATTAATAAATGTAGTCCGAATGATGCTTGTGCCTGCTTTCAGTGGACTTTTCTAGGTGCTTTATTTATTTTTTTTCTATCTGGTGAACATTTTTATGTAAGTGAATTCTTTTATTGGCACTGTAACTGTCTATGGTGCTCCATTTCAACTAGAGGTTTTTACTTTCCACAAAGAAAAAAATGATGCAAATAAGCCAGTAACAGAATTAGTGAGTTGTAAAAGCACTTAATGGTTAAAACCTACTTTATTGATCTCACTGAAATGTAAAAGCTAGGTTTTCAGCCTAACAATAGCACAAGATGACCTTCAGAAACAGGTATAAACATTTAACCATAATACTGAAAGGTGTTGCATGCATAGTAAAAATATCCTATGCAGCGTGCTGGATATGTAGTAGAAACACTATATATATATATATATATATAAAATATACTGCATATATATATTATATACTGCATTATATACTGTGTTATATATATATATAATACATTGCAGCACAGTTTCAGAATTCTTTGGAATCAGAAAGCAACAGTCCATAAGGGCCCCTTGAGATGAAGAACTTCCACAGTTCTCAAACTCCTGACACATCCCCAACTCTAAATGAGCTTCATCAATGGCTTCAGTGGTTCTGCACCAAATGAAGCATGTTTCGTGTCTGTCATGTGGTGCTACTGAAATGCAAGGGCTAGCAGCTGTTCTCACACCAGTGCTGAGTCAGGGGATTTGCATGAAGCACCATTCACAGCCTCCTAACTCAAGTTGCCTCTCTATGCAAATCAGATTAAATATGTGGCCAAATTACCTTCCATGCCATTATACAGAAGTGAATTGACACCGAGATGGGTTGGGCTCCATATATTTTCATCTTACATAGACTTCACAGGATTCTTACAGTGAAAAGACTGACACCTCCTTCCTTCATCTTTCACCTGCTTTTATATTCCTGCCCCCCTGTGTGCTGGATGCTGCACGTATCAGTCAGCCTCTGTCTTTAAGGTCAAAAGAAGAACAATGAAAAGCAGAAGGGCTGAATGGAAAGCATCAGCTAGGGAAGGCTCACTGGTGGTTACAAATACTAGAAATGCTTTGGTTGATTTCAAATATTACAAATATTAGAAATGCTTTGGTTGATTGCTTTAAGAGTCAGAAGTTCTTGCTTTAAAAGACTCGGCTTACCAAGGGAACAGCACCCACTGAGTGTAGGGACAGAAAACAAACTTCAACTTTTCTTAAGGTCGTTTGAAAAGGTTTTTTTATTGGTAAACAAAATCAAAATGCAGAGATTTTTAAAAGAGGCTTCAACTACTGACTGTTGAGGGTCCCACTACACTAACTAGCTCTTCTCAAGCAAGCTATAGTGGTAACTACGCTTCACCACATAATTACCTTGCTGTACTGACTGGGTAAAACGTGAAGATGCTATAAAGCACAACCCTTTTTCACTCCTATCTGTCTGTAGGTATCAAGGATCACAGAACTTTCCAGATTGCTCTTTTCCACTTCTGCTATCTGGTTGGTTTGCTGCAACTTTTAACTGGGGGGGAAAGTAACACTGGTCACTGCTTGCAGTGAGTACAAGGGCAATGCTCTGTGCCCCAGTGGTGCTGTGGGAATTCAATAAAGCTGCTGCAGAGCAGAACACTGCTGTTGTCACCCGCGACACCGGCTGTCACACCTCGCCTCTTATTTTATTTATTGTCTTTATTTATTGTTGTCGTATTTATTGCCTCTTATTAGCTACTGCAAGCTGTAAAGTGACTCCCGGAACTGGCACGCAGCATCGTTATCGTTTTTAAAAATAACCCCATTTTTTTGAGACAAGCACCGCACAAATTAACGCAGATAAAAATCTCAAACGGCCCCGACTGCGACAGCTTTGGGTTTTGACTCTTCCCAGCGCACAAAACACCCGAGGCTCTGCTTTCGTACGGACAGCTCCTTTTACCCGAGCACGGCCCGATTCGAGAGGCTGCGATTTTCTAAAAGCATCAAATGCTTCAAAAGCGGAGGCGGCTCCGCAAACCGCTTCTGTCTGCGGGCACGGAGCTGCCACAACGGAGCCGCTCCACGCTGCGCACCCGCGGCTCCAGGACGGGCTCCGGGACCCGGCGGCCCCCGGGGGGCGGGGCCTGGGTAGGGGGCGTGGCCATGTATTGTTGGGGGCGTGGCCTGGAGGGGGCGGGGCAATGCCCGATTGGTCGAGCCCTCTGTGGGGGCGTGGCCTGGCGGGGGCTCTGGGCTGGGCTGTGCTCTCCGCGCCAGTTCCGAGGTGGGCGCGGGCGGCTTCGGACGTGCGCGGGGCGCGGTGCGGGGAGCGCCATGGCTGCAGCCGCGTGGATGCCGACGGTGAGCGGGGAGGGACGGGCGGCCCTGCGTGACCCTGGCTGCGGCGGCTCGGTTGTGCGCCCGCTCGGGGCCGAGCTCCAGCCGCGATCTCATCCCAGTCCCGCCGTTCCGATGTCACAGAGTGTGGGTCTGTGCTGGGCAGGCTCGTGGCTGTGGTGAATTTTGTCTCTGACGGGCACTTCGATCATGATTTTTCAACCCTGTCAGGCACGCAGAAGGCAGCAGCACAAAACCCACCGATGTGAAAGGCAGGAGAACAAAATTCACCCGCAGTTTGGGTGGGAAAAGTGCCATTAATGCAAAGCAGTTCTGTGATCGACCTCGAGTGTGTAAAGATGCAGTCTGCCTGTTAGTGAAAGTGTCTGATTTTTTCACTCCCCGTGAATCTTAACCCTTCCCGTGCCCTCTGTTCAGTGACACTGCAGCCTTCTGTCACTTGTGTCCCATGGAAGGACTTGGGTTCCCTGCAGTCACTGCCCCTCACCCCAGGCAAGTGCTGTCCTGGGTTCACCCCACGAGCACAAAATGTTGGAGAGCAGCTTGGCAGAGCTTTGGTTCCTCCTGTTCCACTTGGATTGTCACACGAGTTTGAGAGAGGGAATGTAATGCAATAGGATTTTAAAATGCAGATTTCATACAATGTTGTTAACTTTTGAAAATCCCGTTTGTGTAGGAAAATAACATCTTTCTTTGGTTTATATCCTTGCAGGTTTCTCGATTGCTTGGTGCTTTCAAAACCCAAACCCACGTGACCAGAAGTTTTGGTAGTGCTGTGAGTATAACAGTACCATTTTTTTTTAAGAAGTTTCTTGAGAAAGGGGTTCAGAAATTTACAAGATTGTTGCTATTTTTACATTCCCCCAAAACAAGGTCCAAATAAGTGAACATGGAATTATCTTAATGCCACGCTGGATTTAAACTGGTTAATTACTGTCCTTGGCAATGGCATATTAAAGCATAAGTGGGAATGGCAGAACACAGAAGCAGCATGAAAAGTTTTCACAAACTACAAACACGAGCCAGTGTTCTGAAACTCATCTGGAAAGGAGCAAATATTGGGCAAAGCAGATTAAATCCCGTTTGTGTAGGAAAATAACATCTTTCTTTGTTTTATGTTCTTGCAGGATTCTCAATTGCTTGGTGCTTTGAAAACCCAAAAAGACGTGACTGGAAGTCTTGGTAGTGCTGTGAGTATAACAGTACCATTTTTTTTTTAACAAGTTTCTTGAGAAAGGGGTTCAGAAATTTACAAAATTGTTAAAAATGTGATGGAGATTTTTAGGAAGTCACTTGAGAAGTTTAGATATGCATGAGGTTTATTTTTTTTTTAAGGTGAATGTAGCTTTTCATAAATTTAATCTTTTCTAGCATATATCAGTATTGTGCAGCGTGCTGATAATACTGGAGACATATAGGTAACACATGATGCTGTCCCCTCCCCAAATTTCCAGAAGGAAGCATGCTGACACCATTCACTTGAAGGATTATGGAATGTGCCTTTTAGGTTAAACCTCTGTGTGTTGAGATAGGAATAGATAACAGGCAGATTTTTAATCAGTTCTCTCAAAACATTTGCACGTTCCCTCTGAAAGCAAGCTGGCCATTCTTCTGTCCAGTGCTGCTGTTCTTTATAGTGAATATTTGGTAACTGAAACTTCCCTTTCTAGTAGTTACTTGGTTCCTACAACACATGAAAACAAGCATTCACTTGTTGTACTCCTGATACTTCTTTTCCTAGCTGCAAACAGTAACTTTAATCCCAGGAGATGGCATAGGACCTGAGATTTCTGCTGCTGTCATGAAGATCTTTGATGCTGCCAATGTAAGTCCTATGTGTCTTGCTGTAAGCCTTAACTACAAGTATTAACTAGATGTGTTAGAAATGTTTTCTCATGTGTAAGCTATTAAAATACTTCTTGACAATAGTCTCTGAAGCTTCAGTTAATAAAAGATAGGATTGCACTATCAAGGCAGGGTTTGAAACTGTTAGCTGGCAGAGTAGTAGAGGGTTGAGAGCAAATGCTGTGTTGAATTTTTGGATTTATGAACTCAATATATCATGTGAAATCATCTTGTTGATGCAGCAGTCCTGAGCAGCTGCTAGAGGGTGTTCTTTCATTTCTTGTTACCTCCAGTGCAGATGAAAGGACTGGGCTGTGCTTAGATATCAAACTGCCACCCTGCCCAACACATTCACTGAAGTGATAAGAAAACAAAGTCTATTCAAGAACACTTTGACTGCCTGTCTGAGGAACTTCACCAGAATTTGTCCAGTTTCCTTGAAAGGAAATACAGCTCTTTGGGAAAGATGCCTGTTAAATTGTTCCATGTTAAAAAATTGCTTCTTTTTGAGTTCAAACATCACATCCTTACACTCACTCACCGGAGAAAAAATTGTTTAGGAAGGCCTGGGCAAAATTCCTTATGCATGTTTTTGTGAAAGGGAAGTTAAAGGTTGAAGCAAAAGATGATACTTAAGTTAACATGGAGTAAATGTGCTTAGGCTCCTATTCAGTGGGAAGAGAGAAATGTCACAGCGATCCAGGGACCAGGAGGGAAGTGGATGATACCTGCAGACGCCAAAGAATCCATGGATAAAACCAAACTGGGATTAAAAGGTACTTTAGGTGTTAATACCTTAAATACTGTTGTTTTCATTGTGAGTCTGATGTAAAGCTGAAGTCCTTCATCTGCAGCACAGTAAAATGGTAATTATAGGGGACAGCCTGTCAGGGGGTGTGTGGGCTGACACAGGCAGGGTGCAGGAACAAGCACAAAACCACAGGGAAAACCACAAAGAGCAAACTTATTCTCACAGGTACTCTTCTGTAATCTTAAAACAGCCCTTAATTTCAAAGCCATAACTTTCCTAGATCTTCTAGGAAATAGGTTAAAGGCAGGTATGTGGAGATCCTCTGTAAGAGTACCACTTCACCTAGAGTTTCACCTCTCCAATTCATGGAGGGGTTTACCTTCTCAGTCATTCTTGTATTTTTTTTTCTTCAGGGCCTTTAAAGACCCCAATTGCTGCAGGACACCCATCAATGAACCTGCTCCTGCGTAAAACCTTCGATCTTTACGCAAACGTACGTCCCTGTGTCTCCATTGAGGGGTACAAAACCCTGTACACAGACGTGAACATTGTCACCATCCGAGAGAACACGGAAGGCGAATACTGTGGCATCGAGCACATGGTATGTTGAGGAAAGCAGTGTGCTTGTGGTGGGTTCTCACAAATGAGAACTTTGCCCATCTCAGCGGCCTCGTACTAAGAGGTTGGGTGGTGGGTTTTAAGATTGGTACCCATTTAAAAGTTATTTCATTGCAAAATGCAATGCAGAATCCCACTGCTTTGTTCCATTTGTACTTGAAAACGAGCTTATGCTTTTACAACTGCTGTCTTGCAGATTGTTGAAGGTGTGGTGCAAAGCATCAAGCTGATCAGTGAAGAAGCCAGCGGGCGTATTGCAGAATTTGCTTTTGAGTATGCAAGAAATAATCAGAGGAGCCAGGTTACTGCTGTGCACAAGGCAAATATCATGTACGTTGACACTTCTTGTTGAGAAGAATAACAGAGTAATATGCATTTAATCACAAACAACTTGTAAAATCCTCCTCAAATGTGTAACTTCAGTTGATGCTACTGGGAGTAAGTAAAATGGGCAATCAGTAAATGCCTCCTCCTTAAATTGGGCAATACCAACCCAGTACTGATAGGGCTGGAGGAGTTACTAATGTTTATTAGTAAGTCTGTAGTAATCCTGTGACTTTCCTTGCAAAGCTCTTACTTTAAAAAGAGTCTTAAACTAGGAAATGAATTTTAAAGCTGAGGATGAAAATGGCTGGTGTCATTTACAGTTTCCAAGCCACTTTGTACTGAACTGTGTCATGACACGTGGTATTATGTGACACCACCTTGACCAACTCAGTAAGCCTTTAGTAAATGACTATGAGTCATTCTGAGAATTAATCTGTGCCTGTTAAACTACTGATACAGAAACATTTTAGGAGGAAATTTAAAAGGCATAACTTCTCTGACTGTAATATATTAAAATATTATTTAATATATGGGATAATTAGCCACAAATTAAGTTTCTGCACTCTTATTTTTATCTAATCCTCTATTGCATGCAGTTTTCTTTATTTTCAGTATTGCTTACTTACTTACAGTAACTGCAATATTCTCTGGCTTGTTTAATTGCAGGAGGATGTCTGATGGGCTTTTCTTGAGAAAATGCAGGGAGGCAGCAGAAAAATATAAAGATATTAAATTTAATGAAATGTATATGGACACTGTCTGTCTGAATGTGAGTATTTGTATGCTTTAAATATGGTTAGTTTTTCATTTAAATTCTTAACCTTAATGAAAATATGCTTCTTTCTAGATGGTTCAAGATCCAACAAAATTTGACGTGCTTGTTATGCCAAACCTGTATGGTGACATCCTCAGGTATTTGAATTCATACTCATATTTGAATAACTTTAATCAAATCAGATCAGAAAAAGAGAGGGGGAAAGCTAGTCTGGTGTCACATGGAACATGTCTCTCAAACTATATGCAATAAAACTTAAACCCCCCAGTAATTCATCTACCTGAGCAAAATTCTTCCATATTTTCTTAGGACTTTACATATGAAAAGTAGCTCTCTGGCCTCTTTAGAGGAAATAAGACTTCTGGGTACTTACAGGGAACAAATTTTGAGTACCTTTTGTTGTGCTGATGTCTTAATCGGCTTTATTCTTGTATTTGGAATTTCCTTTTAGTTTTCCTTTATTAAATTGTCTCCTTCGAGTAGTTCTATGAATTTTCAAATGTTCCAATGGAGTACAAGTGGCTAACAGCATCTCTTCTTTCCCAATATTGTCAGACAGCGTGGGTCTATAAAATAAGTTATTGTTGCAATAAAACGAGAAACAAAATACCTTGCAGAGAGGTAACTGCGTATGGAAAAACTTGAGGGTTTTTTTCTGTTATTTTAGTGACCTGTGTGCTGGACTGATTGGAGGGCTTGGAGTAACACCCAGTGGCAACATTGGCACAAATGGAGTGGCAATTTTTGAATCAGTAAGTCTTCTTATGCAAGCTGAAGTAGTAATAACTATTTTGTCTCAACTTGAGAACCTAAAACTTTTCCATGACATACAACGTGGCTGTCATTTAACGAAGCTCTCTGTAAAACTACTTTTTACTGCGAAGATGCTGAAGCTTTACCCAGAGGGAGTAGTTAAAGCCTTTCAACTGAATTGTTTCTGGTCTTTCTTATCTCCTTTCCACTAATTGTATCACCATGAAGTCAAGTCTTAGTCCTCATGCACAAGCATGTTAAAATATGTTTCAGGTTGCTTCCATACACTTGAATTGCCTAGGACATTTTAATCAGCCTATTGACATCGTAACAGATAGGCTGACTTTTATTTCTAGGTTCACGGAACGGCACCAGACATTGCTGGAAAAGACCTGGCAAATCCAACTGCCCTTCTTCTGAGCGCTGTGATGATGTTACGTCACATGGGACTACACGAACACGCCAGAAAAATTGAGAGAGCGTGCTTTGACACAATTAAAGATGGGAAGGTAAGATGAGGGGGTGTAAATAAATGCAGTGAATGAAAATAATATTCTATCACAGCAAAATTACTCACTCTCAATTACTTGCCTTTGCGCTGAGCCTTCATATATGAATTTTACTTCCAAAGGACAAACTTCTTAGTGAAAACTTAAATAATTAATTACACTATAATGTGGCCAAGGGACTTTGGAGAGCTTTGGCCAAATGCAGTTTCCTCCTGTGGTTAAGATAAAATTATGTTGAAGGTAACGTAGTATTTGATGTTTGTACTCGTTTTCTCTGCCTGCTTCAGCCTGCATAGTCTTTAGGGATGAAGGCTACATGGATGCAGAAAACTCCACTTTGATGTATTCCTTTGAAGCACTGGGGTCTGAACCCCCAGCCCTGAGTTAAGATCAACATATGGGTGGTTGCCACAAAAAGGAGGCAATGAGTTTGCCTGTTGGCTTTCCTCCAGGGAAAGAGAGAGAGAGAGAGAGAAGAAAAGCCCCATACAACGTTTCAGTAATATTATTTTGTCTTTCTTTCAGGTCTTGACAAAAGACTTGGGAGGCAGCGCCAAGTGCTCGAAATTCACAGAGGAGATCTGCCGGAGAGTACGGAACATAGACTAAACTTGTGTCCCACGACTTCTTGCTGCTCCAGAAGGACCCATCCAAAGCAAAATACATCGTGACCTACTGTAGAGCAACAGCAAAACCCACTTAGTTATACCTGCTTGTGGGAATAGAACAGAAGATTGGCGAGGAGGATTCTAAACACACTCAAGTGACCTGCACCTAGGGTGTCAAAAACCACACAGACCACACAACTAATTGTTGCTTAGCCTTGTGCCTGACAAGCAGTACATGTGCAGTGAGATAACACAGGCCTGTGATAGACTCAGAGGCACCCTGTTCCAAAACATGCTTGAGATTCCTGCCCTGCTGTGGGAAACACCCAAGCACAGTGGAAAACTACTGCCTGTGAGAAATCCTTGACATACAGGTGAAAGCAGCAGGCTCAGAGTCTCTCTGGCTCTAGCAAGGGCTGAGCTCCATGGTCCTGTGTTCCACGCCTGTGCCTCTGTCCTGGGTGCTGCTCCAGAGACCCCCCCAGTCCATGAAGGAACAAGAATAAATTCGCTCATTGAGTTTTTATCTGTGGTTTCATGGATGTTCCTGTGACCTGCCTGTGTCGACTCACACACCTCTTTACAACACAAAAGGATGTTTTTTATCTTAATCATTCAGGTCATAAAGTGATAACTATGAGAAAATACATACACTGTAGGTGCTTCTTTAAAAAGAGGATCAATGATCAGGACATTTCAGGAACGACTGAATTGGCACAGCAGTTTTCTAGTGCTTCAGTTCAATAGGCTACAAGCATAAATCTTTGTTAATGCTTTTGATTAGGAAATAACCTTCTTTAGCTCACGGATCTCTCTCAATGCTGGGATGAAAGACTTCTTATTCTTCATAGAAGGAGTCTACTTCATTTCTGTATTTCTCCAGCACAGCGAGTCGTTTCAACTTCATTGTCGGACCTTAAAAGAGGGAATCAGTCACAACAGCAGAAATAAGAGCAAAAATTCTTAGTTTGAGCTTTGGTTCCCCAGATTTCCTACTGAGCCTGTTTGGAAGAATATCTCCCACACCATATGTGTAGATACCTGCTAAAAGTGAGAAGCAAGCATGGTATGTAAGGCTGCCTCCACATAAGTATGAGAACTTAAAAGGCAGGTGCAGATAAGATGGTGATAACTGACCACTGCTATTTTTTTCATTAAAAGTAATTCAAGGGATGATGATTTTGAAACCTTTTAAACAATTCCCAGTTTATTCCAAGAGCCTGGTAATGTGCTCAGAGCTCTGTTGTCAGGCTTTCACTGTCTTGCTTTTTCTTTTTAACAAGAAATATTCACTGTTATTACTCAAAGTTATCAATTCTGTAATGCACAAGGAATTAATCAGAATTGACTAATTGCCCAAAGCAAGGGGAAATTTAACTGCAGAGATGTAAATGAGCACAGATTGGTACATATATACACACCAAAACCTCCAATTTTTGTGTGTTCTTTAACACATGCTGCATAACAGTTTTTTCCTTTCCCTCTGGTGAGGGATCTGGCCCACGAAATTGTATTTGAATACTCTTGGATCAGCAGCCTCTTTACTGTGTGCATACCTCAATATAAATCAGTAAATCTTACCTAGTTCTCCTCCAGAAATAGAAAAATCTTTTGGCAGGACTATCCACTTCTGAATACAGTGAACTCTATTAGTAGCATTCATGTTGACTTTGTTGATTCCCTCCTGAATGGCCTGGTAGATTGCCTGGTCTCTTGTGGCTACTATCTCTGATACTTTTGTGGCTTTACTACCAATCTTCTGGCAGAAGTCTCTAGCTTGCTCAGTGAGAATGTCAGTGGGATCAGACGTATCCGGGTCCAGCACGCTCTAAAACATCAAATGAATCATCAAATGCTCACTCTTCCAAGGCATTAAATGTTCCTCTGATCAGGTTCTCCCTGACTACTTAGAATCAAGAAGGCTCAGCAGCAACACCCAAACATTCTATAAGCCTTAAAAAGCAGAAGCACCTACAGATGACAGTGCTTTTCTTTCCACTTGGCTATACCAAATGTTTTTGGCTAATATGCAGATGACAAGAACAGACTTAAACTGTGTCAATGAATCAGGCAATGAAGTCCATCTGTAGATCTTGAATTTCTACCATATTTTCCAAATTACTCCGCTGTTACACGGGAACATTTAGCTCATCATTAAATTGAGTTACTGTGGTGTAATGTGAACAGCTTGAGCTAGAAGCATTCTCTGAAGTCAGACTTCTTAAATGAGTATTGCTGTTGTATAGGGAGTATCAGTCAAACAATTTGAGAACTACTAAAGGGTCGTTCACTATGTGTGTACACAGAACAGGAAAGTACAAATGTTTCAGAAAAAAAGTGATTTCTCAATTGAAGCAAATACCACAGCAAAGCTATTTTGTTCTACAGTTACACTGCTGCTTTTCTATGAAAAGAAAAAATTGTAGAGAAATGTTTCTGTTGGAAAGTTTCTGTTAGAAACTGGTTTTGCCTATAACAAACATTTGTTGGCTTTGCTCATCTGTAAGAATAAGAGCTACTATTGTGCTCCATTACAGAGACTTTTCACTCTTCAGACATTTCTTAATTAAAAACTTCATTTAAATACCAAAACATGTCTTGTACACATAGGAGAAACAGCAGTAAACACGTAGATGTTCAGCAGATCATCTAACCACAAGAAGTTCAGGCCATCAGGATCTGGTCTGTAGTTGTTCTACAGTTTTTTCCCATTAATGTCCTCTCTTTTTGTTTTGTTGGGTACAGGTGTACAATTTTACATAGATCAGTATTAAAACTGGTGTACCTTTAGGGTCAGCAACATCGACAAAAACTTCTTTTTATCTCCAATCACCATAGCATTGCTAACAATTGGGAGTTCTTTTTTAACAGCATCTTCAATTGGAATGGGAGGCACATTTTCACCTCCAGCTGTAATAATCAAATCTAGGCAAAAAAAAGAAAGGCTCTTAGTTGAATCCAAATAAATTCTGAGGATCATGTTAATGTCTGGATCAACCCACTTTTCTTATTCAGACATAAAGAGTAAGAGGGTTTTTTTTCCAAAGAAAACAAAGCCTATTAATTAATTATTCTCAAAATAAAAATGCTGGTATTTTTCAAATATGTGCTCAAGTTCTCACTTCTCCCTCAGGATAACATATTTGCTCCAGACAATTTTTACATAATCCAGCAACAGGTTAGTTATTCTCAAGGTATAATTGGGATTTTTTCTGTGAGCAATCATCTCTTCCAAATTAGCACAGGATTCACTCTCTATTTTATTGTTGCTATCTTGTCAAAAAGCAAGTTCATTGTCAGTATCATGATTAAAACTAATTCTTAAAGCCACCAAGAGGGGTCAGACAAAACCAAGTTACTACTGCAAGAAGGATCCATAAAATAAAACGGAAAGAAGGGAGAGAGGAGCCCGAGGAGGAAACCAAAATCTAAAAGAGGAAGTTTGCAGTGGAAGTAGTGATTCCTGCCCTACTTCTGACATCAGGGGAATATAATGACAGGCTGGAGTCTTAATATTTTTAAAGTTTGTAAAAAATGGTAGTGACACTTTATTCTATTGATACTGGAACATGCATTTTTATTTAAATGCATTCATTCTGATGTATAATACATTCATTAGAATTATTACAAATTTGAGTATTATCTAAGTAAATTCCAACTCTCTGCTTTCATTACACTGTTGACTTCTCCCTATCAACATCTGCAGCATTTCAGAACACGCTTCAACAAATTATGCAGACAAATGGTATACCAGTCCTTTGTGTAATAATGCAGCTGACTATGTAGTAAGGATTGGGTTGGTACCCAATTCCCTGTCCACAGTAAACGTGAATGCTAAAGGAAAACAAATCAGACAAGAAAGCAAGCTAAAAATCAAGATAGCTGTACTTGGTGCAGACTATTAATAGTATCTACTTAAGTCCTGATTCCTAACAGGACACTATGTCATCCTATGAGAAATTCATTCATCCGTGCTATCTCCCTAGTGATTCATGATATATTCTAAGATGACAGTTACTCAGTTTTTAAATCTTCTTCAGTTACATTTTGACTGTGACCAGTCCCACTCTCTGAATCAGTATCATGAAAAAAAGCTTCCAAGTAAGCCTCTTACTCAGGTGAGACTCCAAGCTATGTACTGTAATAGCACCCACGTTTAGCTTTAGCTTTCCCTCCCGCTCTCAAGCTTCAATGCTAGTCTCTGCAAACACATCACCTAAGGCATCAGAGGAACCAGCTCTGACCTACAGCAACAACTGTCATATACCACAGGGCTGTCTCCTGTTACGGTCTAAACATTCTGATGTGCAATTAAGACAATTTAGCAAGACCCAAAGGGAGACTGCACAGCTTAATAAATCTTTAGACTCAAAGAAGGCACATTAAACCTGCATTATTATTTTATATGACTAATTATAACACTGAATAAGGTCTGGGAGATAAAAAGCCTCATTGTACAAATTGAATCATGTCCACCTATTTACCTTCCCTCAATGCTGCTGGCATTAGAGGACAGACACTTAATTAGATGGACCACATCTGACATGTGACAGAACAGTGCTGAACAGCTACCATAAACACAGAGCAAGATTTTGCTTATTACCTTTAATCCTTCCAGTGACATAGAGAAAGCCATCCTTGTCTAGTTTTCCTAAATCTCCAGAATGCAGCCACCCATCCTCATCAAAAGCTTCTTTTGTTTTGTTTTCCATATTTAAATAACCCATGAAAACAGTCCTTCCCCAGAAACAGATTTCTCCATTGCCTTCCTTATCTTTGTCCACCAGTTTCACCCTGCAGCCAGGTGTTGGTTTACCACAGCTATTGGAAAAGAGCAGAAAAAAACCAAAACACAAGGAGCACAGAAATATTAAACATAATACTGATAAAGCTTCTAACTTGCCCAATGCCATAACCTGTCAAAATATTAATGACACTTTCAAAAAACACTTTTATATTTGAGGTCTTGCATTTGAAAGTTATCCTCCCCTGGGCCAGGGCTAGGATATACATCAGATTTAGTAACTGTGTTCTGCATATAATGCTGTAGATCACTTTCACTGCTCTTGGTGTGGCAAGCTATGGAGGCAGCACATTCATCTTCTGACCTGGAAGTTATTTTGCCTCCCAAACTCACAAGGCAGTGGCAATTCATTAAGAGAAAATGAAATAAGCAATAAGATCTTGGCTGAACTTAGTGAATATTTTTCTCATAGATGTAATGAAATATACCATACTAAAAAAAAAAAAAAAAAAAAAAAAAAAAAAAAGAAAGTAAAATTACCTGTGCTGCCTATAAACATAAGGCCCAGATAGGCAGTGTGGGCCCGTGGTCTCACTCATCCCATAAGCCTCATACAGGGTGATGTTCAGACCCATGAAGAAATACAGTGTTTCTGTATTGAGAGGAGCAGCACCAGAAAAGTGCTTCTGACAGGAAGAAAAACCCAGTGCGTTGCGTATTTTTGCCAGCACTAAGTAGTCTGCTAACCTTGTCCAGAACTGCTTTAAATCACTGCTGAGTACAAAACACAGGAGGAGGAGACAGTAAGTCAGAGCAACCTATGGAATTTCCAAAATAAATCCAGACACAAATTTTGGTTAGAGATATATTTGCCATTTGGTTTTGGGTGCTGACAGAAGTTACATCAGTAAGAACATGTTATGTGTTTCTCCTTTTCTCATTCATGGTGTCTTTTATTGCTAATGAACTCCAGCTCTTCAGGGGCCTGAATATTGCAAATATGTAAAATAAATCTATAAAACTGTATTGCATAAAACAAAGCTCTTGTGCTCCTGATTCTTTATCAGTTAAATGTGTCTCAGAGCCTATACCACTAGAACCTGAAATTTCCAGGACTTATCTGAGAAACTGAATGATCAGACAAGCAAAGCAGTATCATTGTGTGATCTTTTGGAACACCATTTTCTGTAAGCCATGCTTTAAAGAACTTTGGAACAGGAAAGAATTGTAAATGAAGTTAATATTTGAATTTACAACATTCTTTATCTGGGCAATCTTAAGGAGAAAAACACCAGTGTTACTCAGAACAGAGATGAAGTTCTTTGAGAATTTGCAGGAGGTGTCCCTGAGTTTCTGTGTGGAGATGAGATATTTTTACTCACACGGTGCATATCCCAAACTGTCATGAGCCACTCTGTCTGACCTGTCCCCCAAAATTTCTCCCCCTCTCATACACCTCCTCCAAGTCCTTGCCCTTTCCTCACACCGGTCACTAGCACTTGCACAGCCACATGGTGCACTGCATCAAGGAACAATCCCAGCTGAAAAATAACCACTGCAATTCACAGAAGACACACAGGACATGTTAGTGTATGTTCCCAGAGAGTATAAAGGGGCACTTTTAACAGTCACCTGTGTTTAAGATCAGCCTAACTGTAATTAATAACTACACCTTCCCTCTTGCATTAAATTTGCTGTGTTGCCAGGCCAAATTTTACCCATTTACACTTAAGAGTCTCACTGATGCTTCATAGTTTATTCCAAGCAGACAGCTACTTTCAGGTTGACAGGAATATCACTCATTATAACACATACCTGCTCGAGCAGTTGAGGTTTCTCTCTAAGCTAAGTGACATAGCCCAGGACAGCATTTTCTTCTTCATAAATCCTGTCTGAGCAGAAGCATCCTTTAATTTCTCCATGATTTTCTCCCATACTCTGGGAACTCCCATGTGAGATGTTGGCTGAACTTCTCTTAGTGTGTTGATCAAACTGCCCTGTTAAAATCATTAGATCATTTCAAAACATTATCACTGCTGTGGAACTTTTGTAAAGAGGTTCGGTGATGCAGCCTGTATCTTGCAGTGCTAACATGCAGAACATCACTAAACGTGTAGGATATAAAGGACTGCTGAACCTACTTCAGTCAGACATATGCACTAACACATGCCAGCTCTGACACATCAGGGGAGGAGGTATGTATACAAGAAGGAAAATGCACAAGTGGTTTATTTCCTTCTGTCTCCCTTTCCTTTGAAAATTGCTTCTTTTGCTTTAGATACATATTATTCACCTTAATAGAAGCTTATGGATCTGGATTACATTTTAATTGGAGTCTAGAGCACTGGACCACAAGTCTAAGGGATTTTATCTTTCCATAATTCTTAAAGTAATGGACTCCTAATCTTCATGTTCTGCACCTCATCAAAGACCATATTTTCTCCTTGGGTTGTGTTCTAAGAAGTGCAAGCTTCATTAGGTGCAATAAAAGACAGCTACCTTCAGAGCATCTGGCTCAGCAAAGTAAACTTGCTCTCCCCATTTGATTCCAGTCCAGAGGTCGTATATCTGCGCAGCTATGTGGCTGAGTGGGAGATAACTGACTATAGACTCCTGCTGGACCTCTGCAGGCTGCATATCTCCTGCTCTGCTGCAATGTGCTGATGTCCAAGTTATCTGTTTAAGTAAATAATGAAACACATTAGGTATGGTGGAGCTTTTTTCTTTTTAATACAAACTAAGGATCCTCATGCTATGCTAACATAACTATGAAGAAGCTGCGCTCACAGAAATTGCTGAAGACATTGCAATCTTTGACAACACACCAGCCTGTCAATTCCCTGGGGGACATTCAGTCAAAAGCAAGATGAATTTAGCAACATAGACTTCCAGATAACGTAAGTAAATGCAGTCTTTCTGCTGCTTGATTATTCAAGATGGCAGGGAAGAGGTACAAATCACATGCAATAGCTGTTACCACACTATGTTCCTGCTAGCTCCTTTTCTTTGCAATAAATTAGAAGGTAGGAGTCCACATTTGGTCTAAGGAAATACAGATTCTCAAGAGAGGTTTTTAAGGAGCAGGACGCTGTCAGGGCAGGCCACTCCAAGTTTAGATGGCAGCACTGGACAAGCGACTATGGGAGACTTACACAGGAGGCAGAATGAGATGCCTTTGAGATGTGGCTATACTGATTGCTTACCCTCCTTATCCTCCAAAGCCTTGTAGCACGCAGGCACACTCACAGCAGATCTCTGTGGGTGCACATATGACTGATTGAGCTTTGGTTTTGCACATGGACAGTGGCAAGCATCTTTTGACTAAAGAAGGCAGCAGCACAGTTACAGGCAAGGCATGTTTTCCACAGTTCATCAACATAAAAATAGCCTGCTTGTGATCAGCAGCCAGGAATAGTTTGGCAGCTAAAATGGAAATGACACCAGATTCCTTTGAGATGGAAGAGCATAGGATTTGCAACATCAGATCACTCTTTTTGTCTATCAAGTCCACTGTGTTCTGCTTCCAGACACTACTGTACTGGTCCTCTACATTTGGTTGAATTGCTCCTCACAGTGTGTGCATCTGCAATAGTTTCTGCATTATTTTAAGAGGAGAGGCCACAGCTTAGATTGGCCCTTTCACAGTGCCCCTCTGAATGCAGTTTCATTCTTTACCATGCTTATACTTCACCAGAAACAGCCAACTGCTTTTTGAATACTGCTCTCTAGTACATTATCCACGTTGCAAAAGCATTTCAAGACTCTAGTATGTACCAGTCATTTCAAAACACAGAAATAAGTATCCTCATACTTTGCTATTTTTATGCTAAAGGAAGAGGCTGAAGTACATACATTGTCATGACTCAGCATGGCTCCTTTTGGCTTCCCAGTTGTTCCGGATGTGTATATCAGTACACAGCATTGATTTGGCTTTTGAGAGTTAATAATAACATCCAAAGTAGTATCAGGTATGTCATCTCCCAGCTCCAGAAACTCTTCCATCTAGAACACGTAACAGAAAACACAGGATACCAAATGGTTTCTTACAAGTGGGAAAGACAAAATACTGTATCAGTCTCAATATGGCAGAAAACTTCAGTGCCTTGCTCCAAACACGTTTCCAAGGCAAGCTTCCCCAGGTCTTGCCTGTGTAAAAAATACACTAAGACTAGTGTAAGAACTCTGTGTGCAAATTGCAAATAAACTATCTAAAATTGTGCTGCTGTGAGTCTTTTCAGTGTCTAAGAAGGACACTCGTCCTCCAAGATGGACACTATGGATGAGTCACAGAGGCTAAAATTCTGTTACTCTCTCACACTGTTGGAATGATTTTGAGTCTTATTTAAAGGAATCTAGATGTACCATTTTTAAGTAAGAGTATGCTTGTGACATCCCCTCTATAATTCCTTGTCCTCTATATAAATATAAACATAAAGCAACCGGATGAAAGCTTCTGTGCAAAAGCATCATCACCTGGATGTGTGAATGCCCAATTTATCCACTATTTTACAGCGAACAGAGCATATGATGCTGGTCACAACTTCCATTCAAATTTGACTCAATCTAGAATGAGCTAAACCTCTTATAATGCTGAACTTTTGTGCCACACAAATTGGCCGAGAAGAATGCTGAACCTGATCCTCTATGTTATATCATTTGCTCCTGGATACATCTATTGCATGCACCTGATATGCTGCTAAGTGTACCATGGATTTCAATGTTAATTGAAAACCAGGGAATAACAAATTTTCTTAAGAAAGTCAATAACCAAACTGTTAGGTTGCCATTGGAATCAGATGGTTCATACTGTGCTACAGAACCGTGTTATTCAAATGCAAGATGCAGCACCTCCATTCTTCAATTATTTCTTGGAGATATATCTAGGACCACATAGCAGTAAAGGGGATGATATGAAGGACAGCAGAAGTGAAAAAAGAGAATATGTGCTTGAGTGGGAGTTCATTGCTTCCTTCTGACCTCTGCCAGTGTGCTACTAAATTCACAATAGTCTCCATGGCACCTAGACTTCCTCTTCTTGAGTGGCAGGGCTGTGCTAAGGATTCTTCTAGGGACTAATCATTAGTTTCATACTTTTTTCCAACAAACCACATCTCTGAAAAGAGGCAATACAACACACAGCTCTGCAGCAAGTAGAGGATTTGTCACATCCTCTCCTCCCCAGAGAAGGTGGCTGCATTGATTTCACTAGCTCCTGGAAAGTCTGGAGGTGTCAAGGATGTAATTGGTTCTGTGTGACTTAGCAGTTGTTCCTGTTTTCCTGACCTTACTGTCGTCCCATACTAGAACACATTAATCACTGTGAATCTGTTGCCTAGGTTTTGTTTACTGAACAGTACCTGCAACAGACAGTGTTCCTATTCCACAGAGTGTGAAAGGTACAAACAAACGGTCACACACACTACTGACTTTGCATTTGCCTTCTGGAAACATGCACTGCTCAGTGAGCTAGGGCTCTGCCCTTACGGCAGCAATTGCTCGTTACGTGTCAACTTGCAACACAAATCCCTTTTATCAAATGCCATGTGGCTTGGGTGGTCTGCTTTACCTCAAACCCAATAAACAACCATTTCTGCCTTTGGTGATTTGATCTCTGATTTCTCCTTTAGACAACAAACTATGGCAACTGTCAGACACTCTCACAGCCATCCTTCTCCATTGAGAAAGTGTGTCCAACATGACACCTGACAGGGGTGTTCTCAAGTATATCAGTTCTCAGGCATTTAGGTTTCAGCAACTCCACGTTGTTCCAGAATTAATTGCTAGCACTTACTTGTTTTACTAAGAAATATAAATAATAAGATCACCTTTGTATTAATTTTTTTAGTGTACTCAGGTGCAAGGCATCCTCTATACTAGTACCTACAGTATTGTAACAGGAACTGGTTATAATTGACAGTTATATGCAATTCAACATAGCAAAAGAAGATATGATTAAAACAAGTGCAGAAGATTTTTCTTGTGTACCTAGTAACCCTTCAGATTATCAAAACTGCAAATATTTTAAAATATTTAATAGTTAATCAAGGCAGCTCTAACTTTAAATGTCAAGTATCAAACATGAAGCTACAGGTAAATTAAACAGTAAAAGCTGACGAAGCTTTTGAATGTGTTTGCTGGAACACAGCAATGCCAGACATTCCACAGATTACACACAGTAAAAACTCATCAAATAAATAATAACCCATGAATTAAAACACTGTTCTAGCATTCACATACCGTATACAAATTTGGATGTCTCTCTGCAATGGAGTCTTTATACAGCACAACAGCTTTCAAGTGTGGCAAGCGATTCCAGATCTGTTGGATTTTTAAAAACAAATTTATTATTTATTATTCATATCAATCCCATGGAGCTTCTCCGTGCTCTCTTGTTCTTCCTCCAAGGCAGGCAACAGGGCTCTTTCCATCAAGTTGGTCTTTCCATCTGGCAGCCTTGCAAAAACCCACTCAAAGCTACCAGTTTTGTCAAAATTGTGACTGTTCACTTAAAGAGCCTCCTCCTTTCTCATGTCAGCCACCACGCTATTGAAGTGCACTGAACTCAGCAGCCTTAATGGTTAATTACAAGGAGGAAAAGATGACATTTTGGAAAGAGGAGATTCTGAACACTAACATCCTTAATATTTAAATGGCCTTTAAAACCTGCATCATCCTCATCTCTTCCATTCAGTGGTCTGTGTTTTTCGAAACAGAATCAGGTGGTGACATCACAAAAATGGGATCAAAACACTTTTATTTCATTCCAGGTAAGTTTGCAGTGAACCTGCCAGCCAGCTCTGTGCTGGAGAGAATCAGAACTGCTCAGATGTGAGCCACAGACACCACAGAGCTGCAAGCTACTCAAGAGTTCAAACACCAGATATCAGATTTCCAAATAAGAACACCCCCATGAAAGGTTTCTTGATACAGATAGTGAATGTGGTAATTGGGAGCAACACAGCATAGAGAAATGGGAAAATTTATGGCTTTTAAGTAATCATTGAGCCACCCTGTACCTGCATTATCTTGTCCAACTGTTTCCGATTTTCCACCACCATGATGTTGGTTTTGCTGTCATGAGCAATGTAGTGGCAGGCCTCTGGAGAATTGGTTGTATATATTCCTGTGACAATTCCTCTGTATCAAAAAAGTATACATACAAGAACATATATTTATACACATACACACACATATACATGCACTTAGTATCAAAAGAGAAAATAATAATCACAGACCAGATGGAAAGCTGAAAGAGTATGAAGATATAGAAGTAAACAGCAGCACAGCTGTGAGGTTTGTTTCAAGTATTCAGATATACATGAATATCTCTGATATATGCACATTGCAAAAATTAATCTCTAAACTCTGCTCAGTAGAAGATGCCTTTGGCTAGCATTCAGCATTTTAACCCACTTGAGGCTACATGAGAAATAGTTCAGGAAGTGGTAAAAAACCCCCACATTTATGTCCTCCTTCTGTTCAAGCTGCACACAGATACTGTTTTGCATTTCACTGGCACAGAAACTGCTTAAGAGGTAAAATCCAAATTGTATAAACATGTATGAGGACAGAAGGAATCCTGCTGTAGACAAATAGCATTAACATAAAAGTCTCATTTGGTTCCCACACCTTCCAGTGATAAGATACTGTGTGATAGCTTCTGTGTGACTGTCACAGTTAAGCCTGTAGCAAACAGGACCAATTCATGAGTGTCTGGACTATTTGGGATATACCAAAAGCTATGAACTCCAGAAGGCCACTGAACATCAGCTGCACCACAGCTTTTGAGATAGGATGCCACTGATTTTCTGCCTTTCCAGGCCTAGCAAAACAGAAATCCCCAAAAACCCAGCAAAATCAAATTTAAAAAAAAAAATAAAAAATCTTACCCAGCAAAAACAGCTCCAACAGCTGAGATGAACCATTCTGGAGAATTAAATCCAAGGATTGCTACGCTGTGGAATCGTTCAAGACCAAGCTTAAAAATATTAAGCATAAGGTTATATAACATAGGTACACTGGAGAGGAACATACAGCATGAAACATACATACAAATATAAACCACAGGAAGTTTTGGTTTACTTCTTATTTTGGTATTGACAAGACATGTCCATGCACATCTCTAAGTTGATATCCATAGGAAAAAACCCAGTATTTATCAGCAATTAACATGATCTAAACTTTCCACTACCTTCTTCTGTCTGGCTGAGCTCTGCTGTCCAGAAAGGCTCAAAACCCAGAACTTTTCAATAGGAACTGGAGCATAATGAGTACTGATCTTACTCTATGTTTAGAACGTTTTAAAATTTGTCTTTATCTCACCAAATTCATGATAGTGCTGCTTTTGCCTATTTGCCTTTTTTTTTTTTTTAATCTTAAGGCCTCATGCTGAGCTTTGTTCCCATGCCCCAGTGAGACAGTGTAACACAGCAGCTCCTCCCTTGACACCAATGTTATCTCTTTGACCAAAACCAATTTTCATCATTCTTATTTCAATAAGGAATATGACTGCTATCTTCAGTTAATGGGAAAAGCCTCTTATATTGTGGTTTGGTGGCTTTTGTTTGTTTGTGTTTTGTCTCTTTAACAGAAAGGAAGAAAAACGAATTGGTTTTGTTTCCTGTACCTACCTTCAAGAAGCTCTTGGCTGCTTTCCTGGAGAGGCAGTAATACTCTGAAAAAGTTATCTTCTCCCACTTTCCATTCTTTTTGCTAGCCAAAGCATTAAGGGATCCATATTTTTCTAGGCTCTCCTTGAACATCTGATGAACTGTTATGGGAGTCTGTGGACACGACTTATCTATTCTCAGTCTGACTCTGCCATCAGCAAAGGAAGTCCACAGAGACTCTGGAAAGTAAAGCATTATTATCAAGGCACTATCATTGAAAAACACTGTGTGACCATGTACCAAAAGACAAGAAGATTGAATAAAGACTGCAGGACTAAGCACAACTCTGGCACTTCCCATCATTTTAGAGAAGGGCTTTCCAATTTTATAACTATCAAATATTCCATGTAGAAAGAGACACCTTTATTTCTTACACTTTATTCTGCATCTTGAATAGAAGTGCCACCACAGAGAATTATGCTGATCTTCTATGTTACAGGCATACCACCAGTTCCAGAAGAATGTTTGCTATGCTCAGCCATGCACAACCCACTGTCCCTTCAGCTAACGGAGCAGCTGATAAATCTGAAGGCTACAGAGATCTGAAAGACCTGCAACCTCTGTCCCTGTTCAGCATCCAAGCTCCTTTTGCCTGTCACAGCTCTTTCCTCCCTCCTCCCCCTCCCCAGCTATTCTACTTCATCCTGCCCCTGTTCCCCACTACTTCCCACAGGTTTTTATCCTTGCCCTGTGTTCCACTATGTATATCCACTCCACTCCTAACTTCCCCTATTTTCACATCATCTTTCACCTTTTTCTGCTCTTGCCTTCTTCACTCTGTCTTTCCACCATCCACTTTTTTCCTCTGTATTTTTCCTCTCCTTCCTTGACAGGACACAGATACAGAGCAGCAGCTAATGTCACTTGGCTCCCACCACTGGTGCCAAGGACTGGGGCAGTCCCTGGCATTCACAAAAAATTACTGTCTCAAAGATTCTACTTGGCTCTTGCAGATCCAGCAAGAAGTGGGCTGAGTATAAATACACTCCTTACAGAACCCAGGGGTTAGTAAGTTGGCAAAATTAACAAGAAAGACAAAAAAACCCTCATAACCCCTGTCAAACAGTTAGTTCTCATACCTCTGAACAAAATAGTACAAGAACATTTTAAGAACGTATTTTCCTTAGATTTACTTTCAGAAAGAAATATTTTTAGTATAAACGTAAAAAAATATATAGAATATATTTCCACTAGAGAGCTGGTGAAAAATCTCAGACCAAAGAGGTCAGGTTGGTTAGAATTAAGAGTAACAGAAAATATGACTTTTTGAAGTTTCTGATATAAATTAATAAGCACGACTGTCTTTTACTACACTTATGGAAAGCAAAAACTGTAAAGAAAGCTCAGATAGTATCTATACTGTTTCCTGGTACCTCAGTGGCTGAAACTACCTCTCTGAGCATTTCTGGCAAGATACAAACACATCAACCATAGCCAGATAGTGCTTCAGAATACCCTTGCAGTCAAGTCAGGTCTGCAATCTGCACAGATAACCAGCAAACTATTGTCAGCTCACAAACGTACGTAAAAAAAACCCCAAACCCAAGTGCCTCTTGCAGCAAAAAAAAATGTTTATTTACTTAGCTGTGTAGGAAAGCTCATTCGTAATCAGCTGATAAAGTACAACTACTAAACTGAAAAGTACCAAACCAGCCTAGTATGCTGCCAGTATTCTGTGAAACTGCTTCTGGAGATTTCATTGCCCCATGCTATATCCTAGCACGTGCAGAGCATTCTGAAAAAAATAAAAATAAAAATAGGTTCACCTTTGTAACACCTCCCCAGGGAGGAGACAAAAACCCTGGCGCAGAAAGTGAGCTGAGCAAAGCTGTGATGTGTTTCAATCGAGGATTAATGTTCCTGACTCACACCATGTTCCATTCATGTTCCTGACTCACAGTATTTGTTTCCTTGACAAACAGAAAGTAATAATGACAGCAATAAATAGAAATAAAGCTGCTTAATCTCCATGTACCTTCATTTTCTTATGTGTAAATTGCATATAATGATTTTCAAAACCTAGGTGTGGAGCTTTGCTTAGGACAGTGGAGGCAGGGCATCAAATCCAGACAGTTCAGAAAACAAGTAGCTATGAAGGATTCTAGGTAACAGACAGATTTTATCAAAGCCTAAACAGTAGCACCCAACAAATACACAATGTTCTAGTCCACGTACTATAAAAATCGCCCTTGAACAAAGATCTCCCTTCAAGGGAGCTGAAAATATAAGCAACATTCCTACAACACCATTCCAAAAGATGCGCAATCACTATCTTTTCACTGCAGACATACAGCAGATAATGCATTTTTTGCATGAATAATCAGTCTGGCTGAAGCTGCTGAACCTCTGGGATGTATGAAGGAGACTGTGTAATAGTTAAAAAAAAAAAAATACACTAATCCCCCAGTTTAAAACTAATATATGAATGAAACCTCTCTGCTCACTACCTGGCCTGTAAGCATCCTGGTGACTGCCAGAATGGATTTGGGAACGTAAATCAATTCTGATGTTTATGGAAGAAAACTCTGAGAGTCATATAAAATGCAAAAGAACCAAGGTCACCTTTCAGACAGATAAACAGACAGACAGGCCAATTGTGGAATGGCCCAGCTGCACAACCTGAGGAACTCCAGGTGATATTCCATAGATGTGCCCTGAGAAACAGGAACTAAAGCAATAATTTAACTTCTGTTTGAAACCGATTCAGATTTAACTCACAAAATAGTATCTTGATTACATGCCAGTTTCTGCAAAACATCACTCTGCTCTAATGACGAGAGATGGTATTGAGCTCTTTGCTGGAGGCATTTCTGACAGTCACCATCCCAGATTCCACAGCTGTGACGCCATCCCATTCTGCTGACAACACAAATACATCATTCCTCCTCTCACCCATTAGTTTTTTTGAATTTCCTTCAAGATGTCTGTGGCCCTGAAAGCTTAACTTCTTTTCAGTAAAAGCTGGAGCTGAGTACGTGCAGGTGGGAATCTGAGAGCTTGGCATCTGTATCAAACTTCTCCTTGTGCCAATGAACAGATTAAACAGAAGTACAGAACTTCTGAATTGCAAGTGAACCTGAATGTATCAGCCAGAATACACACAGCAATTCTTTTTAAAAAAAATACAGAAACCAGCTCCTTGTTGCTTGTCTTGACACAGCTCTTCACATCAATAAACAACTATCAGTGTGAATCAGAGAAACAAGATACCCACCAAAGAATGCCTCTACAAACTGACGTAGAGGGAGTGGTGCATCAGGACAAAGCAAAATAAGCAAAATAAGCCTCATAACAATACTGACGCTTCTAAAGCTGATTATGATGCACCAAAATGGGAGCGTGTAGAGGGTGTGAGGAGGAGACATCACTACAGAAACATTGCCTGGGCACGCAGGAATGGAAAGTCAAAACTCAGTTGGAATTGAAATTGGCGAGTGATGTAAAGAGTCATAAGAAAGGCTTCTACAAGTACACCCAGCAGCCAGGAGAACCACAAATATCACAGGCAACTGACTGACATCGGATATGAAAAGGGCTGATGTACTCTGTGCCTTGGTCTTTACTGGCAAGATCAGGCTGCCTGGGTTTCTATGCCTAGAGGCAGATGAGAAGTTTTACCTACAGCATCAGAGGAAGATCAAAGCACGAACCACTTATGCAGACTGGACACATTAAAAATATTGATGGGAAGCCCCAGTGCAAGAGAGAGATCCTGACAAATTGAAGCAAGCCCGAAAAAGGGACTCCCAGATAGTCAGGGGCCTGGAGCATACCATGTATGAAAAGCCCCTAGAGGATTAATCTGATTGCAGTCCGCCACAGACTGAAGGGGAGTGCTATAGAGAAGACAGGTTCTTCTCAGAGGCACACAGCAGAAGAAAAAAAAGTTCTGGACATGAGCTGCAGCAAGGAAAATTCTTGCTAGATAAAGAAAACTAATTTCACAATGCAGCTGACAGCCTAAGAACAAGGACCGAGAGGCTGTGGACTCTTCACCCCTGGGGGTTTTCAAAATTCAGCTGAACAAAGCCATGAGTCCTCCCATGAGCAGAAAGCTGCACTAGCTGTCCTCCAGTGGTCTTCTCCAACATAAATTATTTTGCAATTCCATCAGTATAAAACCAGCATGAATGAGTTCTTTACCTTTACACTGGTTTTTAGCCAATATTATGTTTCCTGCCAACAGTAAGGTTACTCCAGATTTACACATATATTATTAAAACCAAGATCTGGCCTGGTTCCACAGGAATGAGTTTCTATACATTGGTGGAAAAGAATGGGGAAAAAATTCCAGAACAACCCAGGGTCCTCATTAGGCAAATTTACTCCTGAGGTTGCAGAACATATTGATTATAAAATGAGAAAGACAGTTCTGCACAACTACCAAACATCAGAATCTCCTTCTTTTCTCCTGATATGCAAACCAGACCCACTGCAGCTAGACATGGAGCTTCCTTCTCCTGAAAGATTTCTGGGAGAAGTTTTTGACTTTCAGTCCTCACTTTCCCACTCAGGTTCTGCATAGCTGTGTGATGTTTCCAAGTCAAACACTGCTTCTCATTTAAATGGATAACAAGCAGTGCCACAGATTCCCAAAGACAAATAAAAGACGAAAGCTAACTTAAATTGTAAGCTCCTGATTCATCAACTTAGAAACATACCTAAACTCCAATAAATGAACTGCTTAATTAAAATGGATGGGGTGTGACTTCTGTTTGCAGGAAAATTATGATTGAACAGCTGGAATGGCTTCTACCCTCACTTGTTCACCTCACCTTTCTTCCAGAGGCTGTGGTCACCTCTGCAGGAGTGGCTGAATGGCATGTGCATTCCTTCCTGAGCGCTGTGGTTTACAGCCCAGTATATTACTGTAAACTGCAGCCAGCAGCAACCTCTGGGAGAGAAGCAGGGTAGATAGCTGACAGTGCTAACCAGTGTCCCAGATAAATTCTTAGAAAAATAGGTCAGAGCCTTCACGAGCACAGAAGCAAGTACTTTGTGGAATCACAGCCTCAGTAATAATCTATATATACAATGTGTGTCTCAAATAGTTCAATAAAATACCCTGAAAATTTGAAAACAGAAGTTAGTTATGACCGTTATCCATCCAAATTTATTTCCTGCTTACTGAAAAACAAAAAGCAAATGGCTAGCACTTCAATTCTTGCAAAGAAACCTATTGTGTATCAAAGAATTGCCTTTTCAAAAATAAATATATACACATACAGGTAGGTATTTATACACATGTATAAAGTCTGCGTGTAAGACTCCTACATAGCTCTGTTATTTCGTCAAAATCCACTTGCAGCCACTGCTCCAATTGTCTCTGAAAACAAATATACCCTGTTTAAATAAGCTAATTTAGATACCAGTAGCAGCCTCACCAAGGCAATAGGGAGCTCCCTCAGGCCTGCAAACCTTCCAAGGAACCTCGGAAAGGTCTGCTAGCAAACCTCCTTTAAGCCACGTGGTAGCATGAGTAAGTTAAAGTACCACTGCTATTCATTTAAAATGATAGTAGTATGCATATGCTACACTACAACACAGAACTGACCAAAGTATAGATATTCCCTTAAAGCCTCCAGGTATTGCACAGTATGCCAGGTCCTCAGGGCAGGCTGTGATGCCAAAGGTAACACAAGAATTGGTATGATTTTCCATGGGATCAGACCATTTTTCACTTTTGTCTCGTAATTGTCTCAAATACAAAGGAAAAGTGGGAGAAATTATTGAATTCAGGCAAGTTTACAGAAAGCTCCTGAAATTTTTTTTCCCTTGCCCCAATTCCCTTCAGTTTAATTTTATTTTTGTCTGCTTCTCCTTATCCCAGTCCTGAAAGATCGTCAGTCATAACTTGCTAGAACAGACACAAAAATTACATTTAAAAAAAATCCTAAAAAGAGCTCAGATTTCTAAGGATTATCTTTTACATGCTTACCTGTTGGCTCTTTGCCTTCATCTTGGGTCTCCTCCAAATGAGGCAGTGAATCTCTGCAGACCGTCTGTGCATCTGTAACAGTTCTAAAAGAAAACATACCTATTAAAAAGTTACCCAGCAGTGCTAGTAGGATCTACTACAATCAACATAAAACACATCCAAGGGAAAACAAAAACACAGCTTGCAAGCACTTAGAAATGCAAACAGAAGAAAATAGAAAGCTCAGAGGAACAAAGAACATTTTGCCTCTTTGCTGCAATCTCCACTACAAGCAGGTTAAACAAGGAAATGGCTTCACTAAGGATGACAATTTCATAGAAGGGACTTTTGGTTTCACCATCATGGTATATACCAGATGGAGACACTAATGTTGAATCATGAGAGAAAGGCCATGAACCGTGCAAGCACAAAGAATGAATTATCAGCCTTAACCTTGATCATATTGCCACTGTACTATCCCAATGCCTTGTAAACCGTCACTGTTGATAACTGTTCAAACTCTGAGATTAGGGGTTTTTTTCCTGTTTGTTTGGATTTTTTAAGGCTAGGAAAAGGAGATTTAGTTCCTAATAATAATAAAGTTTCTCAAAAAATTCACCAAAGCAACAAAATATCATTATCACATGGACAGAATTAACTTTTCTTGGCTTAAATTAACCAAAGTTTAAAGCACAGGTAAGACAAATTTAAACCCAGAAAGTCTGTAAGGTAACAGACTGAAGGATTATAGGAGTAAAAAATCCAAACAATACCTAAGCATTTAGAAATGACCAACTGCATAAAGCAATGCACTGCAGATTATTCATGAATAGCAGCATGCAGATTTTATAATTTAGCTGACTTCATTTAATATAACAAGGGGTGGGAATCAGCAGCCTTCAGAGGCCAAGAACAAGTTTGGATTACCTTCATTCCCTCTCAACAAGTACAACAGAAGAGTCCTGAGTGAAGCTCAGGAAGTCCTTCCCCTCCACAGTGCAATACATTAACTTAAAATGTAGAAAAAGAAAGGCCAAACAATGCCCTTCCCAACTTTCAAATAAATAACAAACAACTTCAAAAGCAGGTTTTTACACAGCAGTGTCTGGCAGCAAACTGTAGGACCAAACACTACGTCAGACATTGTTTCCTATCTCATATTAACAACTACATTTCGTAGAATGCCTATTATGTGGGACACTCCTTGAATTTTTTTATTGTTATTCACAGTGAAATCATTCTTTGAGAAAGCCTTAACCAAGCTGGATGAATTTTTTACAAAAATTCAGCAGAGTTTGCAATTCTTCACCCATTGGAAGTGACAATCACAGTTCATTTCCTCCCTTGGTACTGCCATGCTGCAGATCTCCACGTCTCAGAGCAGAGGCACAGGTCACAAAAGCAGCTGAAGGAAAACGAGGAGTCATCACTAACCTTGCCTGCCCAGATATTTCCTCTCCTGTTAATGGCATAATGGGACAAAGCATGAAAGGGCTTGTCTGATAAGCAGGGAGTTAGGCTCTGAAAATAGTCACTGGCTTGGGGAAGGTGGATGTTGGTAAGAAACTGAGTAATTAAATATAGTGTGGGGTTATACTGCATTTGGAAAGGTCAATCTGTGTTTGATAGGTGGAAAAATGGTGACTTAATGAAGTGAGATTGCAGGGACAGAGTGATGGACCAGCAATAAAAACAAAACACACCTGAAATCATCTTAAAACATGCATTTGTCTGCCATCTCAAAACACTTAATAGCTCTTGAAATTATTCCTATTTTAAACTATATTTGATGTACTCACTGCAGAATTACAGTTAGGTGGTGAGATGCCCCAGCAAAACCAAAATGCTTTGGAAATCTGGACTTTGGCTGCTAAATTTGTTATTAAGGCCGAAGTTCTGCAGAAATTATTTAATGTTATTAGTGCAGGGATAGCATGTTCCCAAATCCAACTACCAGCTTAAAAGCTGATTTTCTACATCCGATTTTTCGGTGAAAAAAGAAAAGGTTTATGATTCCAAAGGTAATACATACAAACCTCTGAAAACCTCTACAAAGCACACACAGAGGATTTGAGAATAGAGGTCACTTCAGCAAGCCAATTAGAATAAACTGAGTTCATGTTAAACAGTGTTGACCAGCTAGAACTAAAAAAATACTTCTGTATAACTCCATTAGCAGAAGCGTTTTTTGAATGACAGCATTTCCTGACATAATTTGGGATTTAATTTTAAGGCACCATTCTGACAAACAAGACCTTATCTACCACCTGAATTCAATGCATGCACACTCCCCCTTGACCCCAGACAGAGGCACAGCCTGATGGCTTATCTAGAGGTCTGGGGCAAAGCCTCAAGTAGCACAACTCGCTGGCAACTACCACCGCTAATCTGTGCCAGTTAGATGTAACATCATTCTGAAGCTGTTCTCAACCATCAGGCCAGTCTAAAAAGCAAGAATTTGAACATTATATGGGATTAACAAAGGGGAAGTTTCCTTCTTTGCTTCCAAGATTACAGCAACTCTAGCAAGTTTTATCTTTGCATAGCAGTGGAAGTAATGCATGTGTGACTGATACTATAATGGTAAAATGACAACTACAGTGACTGACAGTCCTTACTGCTGATGATTCACCAGAAGCAGAGCATCCAATCTGAATGTGCTGGCATAGCAACTACTTCTTTCAACTGAGTGTATCTGATGGAATCCAATGAATCCAGTATCATTTCTTATCGTAACTACACAAGTTAAATCTCTCCACTTTTATCATTATGAAATAGCAATGCTCTTTTCTTCAATGTCATGCATTAGAAAAACTGTTTCTTCTGTTATCACAATGACACTGAGTGTCTGATTAATGGCATTACTTACTGTGATACTAATTTTCATATTTTCGTTTTGAGGGACTTTGGAATTGGCCTTTTCCTTCCACAGGCTGAAAATAGTGAAAATATTTTTATTACTGAATTCTCTTCTGTTTTAATGCAGGCAAAATGTTCACTGTTGAAGATAACATATTCATATGCTATCAGAGAAGCTGAGATTAATGCGATGCCTGATTTTAGAAGAACAACGTGTTCAAGGTGCAAAGCTAAGGCTATGGTCAAACATTTTACTGCAGTTCCTGCCTGCTTAATTTCCAAAGTTTCATATAAGCTACTGCAGGATTTTTGTTCTCTTGCCTTCTAAACAGTTCAATTTGCAGATTGTCCACAGCAAAGAACATAACCAGTAATGAGGGAATGCTCACAGTGTCTACTGACATTTTCTATGTCACTTACATGCTTTTTCCAAAAAGCAATGCGTTTAGCCTCTCCTGGAAATGCTCTCACAGCACTGCTTCCAGACTCAACAGCTCTGAGGACACCTCAGTGGTGTTTTGCCCACACTGTGATGACCCAAAACAGTGCAGCTCCATCTGCTTCACTGTTCCTCTCAGTGTACCATTTACAAGCTCACCCACCAGGCTACTTTTAAATGGCAGTAAGCAAGCCACCACATATTTCTTACAACACAGTCTCCACCTTATAATTAGACTCCTTTCTCTGCTTGCCTTGCCCAAAGAAATATTTTGTAATATGCAAGTGTTTACCTTAGTGAGCAAGGTGTGCAAATCCCTGTTTGTACAAGTCCTTTTTTCTCAAACACTCTGGATGAATTTGCTTTCCTAACTATTAAATATGAACCTTACTTAATACACAAAAATTAGGCTGATCTAGAAAACATGCATTTTTTCCCCCAGGCAGAACTTGTTCATAAATTTTGCTTGAATCTTTCACTGTTTGCTTCTCCTGAGGATGACGTGGTAGATTTCATCTCTAACCTCCTACAACTTGGTTGTTTGGTTATTTAAGTAATCCATAATACCATAGGTAAAAAAACCTCAACAAAACAAAAACCTTCTTCCAATTAGTATGCATCTTTCACTACTTTATTCTTTCTAACAAGTGTCCTAAATATTTATCTCTGTTCTAACAATGGGAAATTACTGTTTTCCCCCCCTAAGCTTTTGTCAGATGTTCTCAGGATAACACAGTTTTATACATTCCACCAGCTTTAATCTACCTTACAGCTGCTTTTAGTAGTATGTCTTGGGTCTGCATCTGCACATTCCAAAGTACTTTTCATTGGGTGTTAGGCATTTTCAACAGCTCACTGGGGCATGGGAATTCAAGATGGGATCATTTAGTAATCATCTGACAATTCTTTTGGCAGCAAAAAGCAATGGCTTAAATTACCTATGGGTACCTCTGAAAACTTTAACGATCCTGGCACTTTGCCTAGAAACTTCAGAAACTAAATACCTTCATCTGGACACCATTCATGAGTAATCCTTTCCTGGTTCCCCATGCTGCTTGAAAGTGCTGAATCCAATATTTTAAAACAAAGCTCTGAGGAGAGGTTGTAGGACAGAGCACAAGGCAATAAATTTAGAATCACGAGTCTGTCCTAGAGTCCTACTCTAGACAAAGACAACAAAGTCATTCTGACTTAAATCAACATAGCAACATAGCACCAAAGCTTTGATAGCTCAGCAGCTAAACAGAAATCTGTGACCTGCACATAAATAGCCAAGTAGCAAATATTACATCTCCAGACCCTGAGGAGCTGTGAATTGTTACCTAAGACATTTTGAAGATGTTTTCTATGGCATAAGGAAAAAAACCACCACAGTCAAGACACAAAGCAATAGTTCTTTAAACCCTGATTTTGTATTACATGTAAAATTCTTCCTATATTAAAGAGGAAAGTAAAGAATCACAAGAGGCCCTCATGGTCCTTCACAGGGACATTGCTGTCTCTTATGACTGGTCCTCTTATTTACTAATTACTCCTCCATGCAAATTGGGGCAATATTATAATACATTCCTTATTGGTTCTATTTAAAATTTCCCATTGTCCTCGAAGAGCAGGTTAGATTTAGGTTTTAATTGGTTTTCATGCCCTCATGAGACTTTAAAAGGGGGCCACAAATCAGCCCAGGTATGTTCCTACTCTTGGGGAAAGGGTCAGCTGATGGGACAATCGGTTTGTTTTTCATGGCGCGCGAGAGTCCAGTCTTTCTCAAATTACTCCCATAACTTCCTCCCACACAAAGGTATATTTAAAAGCAACGCAAACGCTTAATAAAGAGCAAAGTACTAAAGATAAAGCTGAGACCTATTTTTTCCATATAACACAGTTGGCACATATCTTCTAGTAAAATCTCTCTCTTTACTTGCAAAAAAAAACAAACCCTGCTAAAATAGTTTTTAATTCTGTTATGACTAAATATGCTCAAAAATCAGGCCATCTATTTTGGTGAGCAGACCAGTTTTACAGATAGCTGAGAACTACGTGGGTGAATGGGAAGGAATGAACAATGTACCCAGCCTTCTTTATTCCCCCCAAAAAGGCTCTATTCAGCAGCTGGCGTGTACTACAACCCTTCCCTGACCTTGGTACAGATTTACTGGCTCAGTTCTCCCCTGCACAGCAAAAAAACAGACCTGAAGCTGAAATCTTCCCGTAGCTGCCTCTGTAAGGCTATTTGCAGGGAGTGCAGCAAAGATAGGTCAGACAGAACTCATTATTTCATCTCTTCCTCATTTTTTTTTAGGTCACAATGAGAGTATTCCAGCCTTATAAAAGGTCTTTTTTTTCCCCTCTTGCCATTTTGGTAGAATTTTATTTTCTTTGTCTAGCTCTTTCTACCTGGAATCCTCCTTCCTGCATACAAAAAGGTATATAAAGTTTGCTACCTGACTTCAAACCACACCAGGTGGACAACACTATTTAACAGGATAACATGCACTGACTTCTTCAAAAAACTAACAAAGAAGTATTTATGCCAAGAGCTTTGAATGCATCAAAAGTATTTGGAGTTCTAGTTTCTGTGATAGTCTTTCAACAGAAATTCAGAAAGAAACCATATGCTAAACTTTTCTATTGAACTCAAACAAAATACAGGAAGCTCAAGTTTCCTGTTTGCAGTGGTTGCAAATCATTGTACGTTTTAAATTCTCTTTTAGAATTTATTTTTTTAAATAAATAAAATGTGGAAACTTTTTTTTTTTTTTTTTTGCTTAAGCACGTTACAAAGAAACATGCATGGATTAAAATAGAGGCATTATTAGCAAATTTGCAAAATCTTAACTTTCATGAGTGAGTGTGTACATACACCTAAACTGATCACGAGTCACATACTATATTAATGGCATTAGGACCTCAGAAGCAATGATAAATACAACAGCTTTCAAAAAGATTTCTTAAACTTTTTTTCTTTTCCAAAAATGCTAAGTCTACAGTTTGCTCTTAATGATGCTTATCCAGGATTACAAAGCCCAGAACAGAAGAAACCATTATGATAAAAATGATCCCAACCAACCATTTACCTGAACAGATCAAGCAAGTCTTCCAAGCAACATAACATACAGATTGTTACCTAAATAAATGTGAAGCTAGATTTAACTTTACAGAAAAGGAAGTAAATATCTACCTGATCCAACAGTTCAGTCTCTGGGAATGGATAATTAGTTCTCAGTAATCTTGACAACTTATAATAAACAAAAGTGAAAATATTTCCTGTGAGATGTGTTGTTCTATTCTTAAAATGGGTATTTCCAAAAACTCCAAAGATGGGTAGCCTTCTCTAACGGAAGATATGATGCCAGTGATAGAAAAGAAAGTATTTTTCCCTTTTGTGCTACCTAGGACGTAAAGAAGACAGCAGCCAGTAGTCTTAGATACAAAAAGGTAACATAAATCCTAAAACTAACTCTACTAAAATGAAGTTCCCTACCTCTGTCTGTAAGATATGGGTTACCTGGTTAAGTTCTGTTGCCTTTGATGGGAAGCAGATGCTCAACCACAAAGGCTGATTATCATTTAAGGATTATTCCCCCAAATTCAGAAGGGAAGAGAGACCTGCTTCCATAGTTGCAGCTAGGGTATTTCTGAAAGTCCATTTGAAGTAGATTATATGCATTGCAATACATGCAGAGTAACCAGTACTGAACTTCCCTCTACACAGCTAGACGTATACAAATAGGATACAAGCAACATAGTCCACACTGAATGATGCTGTTAATGCCAAACTGGAAGTTAGCATAGAATAAATCCATTTAGCATCCTCATTACAATTTTCTCTCATTCCAGCCTCAGAAGACACACTTTATTCTGCATTAGATGGCAGAGACACCATTAGGCAGACAAGGTTTGTGCGGATCTGCGCAGTAGTAGAAGACAAATTGTGAAAAATTGGCAAGTCAGTTTGTTAAAATAAATACTCGAGCTACTTTACCCATTTTCATAGCTTTCTGAAATATTCATTGCATTTTCATCTTGTAATTTTTTCGTAAGAGTCTCTCCACTGTTAGGCATGCTGACAAACCCTGGAAAGCTGGTCACAAATATGTTAAGGAACTGTGCAGGTCAGGCATAAATAAGCTACTTGGACAACGGAAGGAACCAACGGTAACTGGTTATTTGTTAAAAAAAACCCCAACACGTAATACAAGAGGAGGAGACTATAGCTACAAAAGCTATTTCTTTCTGATTTTAACATGCTTGAAATGTCGCAGTGCCTGTGAGCTGCTTACTGCTAAACTTTCCTTTTAATTCAGTTTTCTTTAATTATCCATGAGAAGAATTTTAATGAGTCTACAATGCTTTAAGATGCAAATCTTTTCTTTTGCCAAGATTTCCAATGAATTCCTTTGCAGGAGTTGAAGCAATTCTAATTTTATTAACTCTAGTTTCAAAAAAAAAGAACATTCAATGAAGTTATTTTCTTCAAGAAAACGCAGTTTAATTACATTAGGAAATGCCTTCAAGTCAATTATACCTATGAAACTCAGTGCTGCAACAGTCAAGCACCTCCTCCAGCATCACAACTACACCAGCACTTCATCATCTGCACACATGACTAAACAATTTCCTTCCTATGATGTGAGTCTAGTTTAGCTACTTAGGCTACTTCTATACTAGTAAACAAAAAAGATCCAGGGAATGGCTCAAGCCACCCACTGCGAGCACCTTCCCTGGGATGGTTTTGGTCTGGGATGCAAGTTGGCACTTCCCTAAGCCAGGGGTAACCCAGGCCAGGGGCTGTCACTAGGAGACAATGTTAACAACTATGCTGTCTGGAGGAAGAAGAAAAGGATGCAAGCCATGCCATGCCACTCACCTTCAGAGCCAGAAAACATCATTTAGAATGTTTTATTTAGAGGTACAAAGACAGCCTTAATGATTAGAAAAATGTGAGGCTATTAAACATCTAACTTTCTATAAAGCTGTGAATTTCATTGCAGAATATCTTGCACCATATCCAAATGCCTAATTATAGATAATGCCATTTGAAATGAAAGAAAACTTTGCAATGGGGTTCTAAGGGGCCTAATCTCACACCAGAAACTTACCTGGAAAATACCTGAACACAGAACAGGGGATATCTCCTGAAAATTACAGTTTCTATTTCAAAGGCTTTGTTCCATTTATTTACAAAAATGGCACCTCTTCTAATATTTTTTTCATTATTTCAAATTAGTCCTCTTAAAGCCTGGCAGTTTAACTTGCTACTAATTGCAGCCCTCCAAGTGCTATGTTCCTGAATGGCTGTTAACTGCATTTACTGTGATTATACACAGCTTTCACACAATACATTCATTATTTTTCTTTTTTTCCAATTTCTCATAAAATTAAAGATTTAATTTTGGCCTCTAAAACATTTAAGCTAAAATTATAACATAATCAGCTCCACTTGAATGACAGTAGGTTTCATCAAAATTCTAAATCCAAACATGTCTTCAAACATTACTGTGGCTAAGCCTCCATTAAGTCTTAGTAAGCAAATGAGTCTCAATGTATACCTTAAAGTTTCACAAATTTATGCTAGCTTGGGCCAAGGAGATGATGCTGAGGGCAGATTCCATAATTAAAAGCCCCAGGCAAGCAACATCTTTTTAAACTCACATACACATTTTATACTACCTCATTTCTAATGAAGGAATTCAGATTAGAAAAAGGACATTTACCCCTAGCTGTGTCTCCCCATACCTGCAGAACTGAAGGGAACTGATACTCAAATCAACACCTCCAGGCAAAACCAACGTGACTGCCTCATGTACACTGATCAGGTGAAGCCATTTATCCCACAAAGCACTTTGCTATCCAGCATAACCACCTGCATGTATTAGTATTTCATAGAACTCCCAGCAGCAATCTCTCTGTCAAAATGTTTTCTCTCCTTGACCATGCCACAGCAACAGGAATGTCATTTTGCTTTTCTGAACAATGTGTTCTGCTTTCCAGGGAATTGTTCCACATCAATATAGGGGAAAAAATACAGATTAGCCTGTGCAAAGCTTTTGGAGTCTGAGTGCCAATAACAAAAGCATCTTAGATTTGTCTCTAACTACCAGTTTGTACTAATTAAGGAAGAGAATCCCAAGGAAAAAAAAAGTAACTGCAAATGCACATCTGGAGAAAGAGGCAGAAGTTTCTGAGCAACTGGAGAGAGGCAGAACATCCTATTAGGTCAAAACAACAGTTGGTCTGAGGACAGGCACATCTAGAAACAATTTTGTTGCTTCTTTCTGAGGAAAAGGTTGGTTTAGACTCAAAGTAATTAGCTTGTGTTTTCCCATTTACCTATAGGTGTCCATTTATCCCATCATATCTGCAGTCAAATTTTCCACAGGTCCAAACCACTTCAAGATGCCCAGCCCTTAACCCATCAAAACTGCACTATGAAACAGGTCTTTCTTACTCCTTCTGTATTACTAGCAATTAAAATTAATTACTACAGATTGCTGCGTCAGAAAAAAAGCCTCTAAAGATGCTAGTCACTCACTATACACTGCCCTAAATTAGCTCAGAACAAATGCCATCACTTAAACTTTCTTGCAGATACAGATCTTTTACTTTCCATCACAGGCAAAATAAGATTTTCTTGAGAGCTTGTTTCTGGACAAAACATACTTTTCAGATATTTATTATGGGAAAAAGGTTCCAGTACAATTAAAGGTCCATTACATGAAAGTGTAATGGACTGTTAAATGCTTTATATGCTGCTTATTGTAGCATATAAAGATGCTGTGTTTACCCAAGGCCAGGTGGGTAGCAGTGTTTTGACTCTTGTGCTCACAGTGGGAATACCTATTTCAGAACTCAAGGCAGTCTTCTGGTGTTAAATAAAACAGGTAGTAGGGCTTAATTATTCCCCACCCCTGGTCCAGTCCTGCCTACTTGCAGAGAATGGAAATTTTCTGCTTGTTTTTCTGTTTACACCTACATGCAAATTTGATACTGTGCAAGTAAAAAGTGACAAGGTGATTCATAGTATTACATGCGGCAGAAGGGAACGGAAGGGAAAGAATAGTAAAAGAGATCAGCTGCTCATTTAAGAAAGAGGTAAGCAACTGCTGGATAGGAACAACCACAGACTTAAGGAGATAAGGTGTGTACCAAAAGAAACAACACTGAGTATGTACACGCTTGATCAACAGGTTGGTTGAGTGAAGGAACCACCACTGTAATTGCTAAGAAATATGCTTGCATGTCGAAAGGCTGTATTACATTTATTACTAATTATGACAAATTAAATGAGCAAAATCAGCTGCTGAGGATTCCCACTCTGTTCCATAAACACAGTATTGATAAATAGGAAATGTTTTGCTTCAGACAGCCAGAGAAGTACAGCACATGGATCAGGATGACTGCAGTTTTCAGACTAGAGCAATGCAGGAGATGCAGCTGACGATGCTAAGAGTAACAATGGACTGGTATCTCTCCTATTTGTCTAATCCAAAACACCAGCCCTTACTACTTTTCCCACTAATTCTTCGAATAAAGAATTTCATTGTACCAACTGGAACCAAAGATGGGGAGAACAAATACTTTAATATTAAAGTAAATATAACCTGACAGCTCCCTCTAACACAATGAAAGGAAAGTAAACAAAGCAGGAGGCTCAATCCTCTTAAGCAAAGATCCCAAGCCAAATGTTTCTAGCTGTTACTACTAGTAACTGTTACTAGTAAGAAACCACCCACGAGTCTGAGTTCCTATTACATTTACCAATATCTACATACACCTACATGAGGGTTTCTACTCATGGAAATTATATACTGTCTCTTTACAGCATACTAAAGTTGATCTTTGAATTTGAATTCATGGTGAAATTCATGATGTGCTTTGAAAGCCTCTCATTTACTGAGCCACTCAGCCACTGCAAACTATTAATGGATTTATTATTTCTTCTTAAACAGGAATATTACCTCCAGGAGTGTAGGATTATAACTAATTTATCTTTAAGGTAAAGACCATTACTAGGAAAAACTGGGGTTTTTTTCCCCTTAAAAAAGGATAGATACTTCTCAGCCTACAAGTTTACAGAGTAACTTACTGTAACTACTTTGGAAAATACTAACTCACCAATTTCACAATTGCAAAACACAATTACATGCTCAGCTGGTGATAATTAAGCTTAGAGAAAATAATAGTTACCAACAATGGTTTCTTTCCTGTGGTTTTGAATTGTTCCTTTCGTTTATATTTTGGGTTTTTTTCCTGTAGATTATCTCCCCCTCCTCTAGTAAAGTCTACACACTTAATACAAGCAGGAATACACAAAGAACAGATTGCATTAATTCAATCTTCTAATAGCATTTACCTGAAGCACAATAAAATGTTCATTATAACATCAATAGAGCTTAAACCATAAAAAAAATCATTCAAAATCCACATTGCCCCTCCTTACCCCCCTTTTTCTCCATTTTCACTCTTAAGACAATGCAACACAGGGCTGTTCTTCACAGTCATCTTAACTTTTTACCTGTACTGTGGTTGACTGAGTGCTGCAGCCTCTGGGTTACCACAGGAGATGGTCTCATTTTCTCAAACTCCTCCCAGGAATGAAGAATTTCCTGGGAAAAAAACAGTTTCTCCTCCATTTTTCTGTATTTTTCACTGGTAATTTTCAGCATTAATTGATCTTTTTCTGTGAAAACATGTTTTCGCTCAGCTCCCACACTCTTTTTACCTCAGCAGGCAATAATTAATTGGAGACCTTCAGGTGCCTGAAGGAAGGTGAATGCTGCCCCAGCTCACTCCCAGCAGGCCTACCTGAGCAAAGGGCCACTGACACCTGAGTGCCAGGCACACCATCACCTTAATTCATCTTAAAACGCCCAAAACACCGAGAAATAAATTTATTAACTAACAACTCCTCGCGTGCAACCAGCGCTCCTCACGTTGTATGAGGGTGTTCCCCGGGCCAGATGGGAATTAACGCATTACACGGGAGAAAAGTGAGGGAAAAGCGCCGCCAATTTAAAAGACTGACGTAAAATTACACTTTAGTGACTAAAAACCGTGATATTTGAGGGAAAAAAGGCGCCCCCCCACTTCAGGAGGAGAGGGC
The DNA here is from genome assembly GCA_028020825.1 of Podargus strigoides. Taxonomy (NCBI): domain Eukaryota; kingdom Metazoa; phylum Chordata; class Aves; order Caprimulgiformes; family Podargidae; genus Podargus; species Podargus strigoides. The sequence continues at coordinate 173,935,174 of CM051663.1, forward strand.
GGGGCCACCCCCCCGGCCTCGCCTCAGCCCTCACCGCTGGACACGCCCCCTTCATCCCGACCCCTCCCACTCCCTCCTCCCCTTGCGCGCACCGGCGGTGACGTCACGCGCGGGAATTCTAGACCGTTCCAGGGCCGTGACGTAGGGCGGCGTCATTCCAGAAGATTCGGCCGGGGCCCGTATAAAACCCGCGGGAGAGGCGGGGCCGCGCTCATCGGCGAGCGGGCGGGTGGGCGGCAGGAGCGGGGCGGCCGCAGCGGTGAGCGCGGCGCGGCGGGCCTGTGCGGGCTGAGGCGGGGGCTGAGGCTGAGGCTGAGGCTGAGGCGGGGTAACGCGGTGTGTTCCCCGCAGGCACCATGGTGAAGGAGACGGAGTACTACGACATCCTGCAGGTGAAGCCCAGCGCCACCTCCGAGGAGATCAAGCGCGCCTACCGTAAGCTGGCGCTGAAGTACCACCCCGACAAGAACCCCAGTGAGGGCGAGCGGGTACGCGGGGGCCTGGGCCGGGGTCGGGGCGGGTGAGGCGGTCGCTGTGTGTAGGCCAGGCCGGGGCCGGGGTTGGAGCCGAGCGTGGGCTCTGCCTGCACTGGCCGGCCTCAGGATGGGCCTGTTGGGTTCTGCCTTGCCTGAAGGACGCGATCGTGCCCTTCCCGCAGCACAGTGCGGTTGGATGGAGGCTCCCGGGGCTGGCAGCAGGTCTGGGGCCCTGGCCTTGGCGCCTCTCCTTGGGCCCCGCTGCTTACAGAGCTGCTGGTTAAAGCAGGCAGAGCTGAAAGGATCCCTGGTTGTGCTAATGGCGATCGTGCTGTGCTAGATGTGCAAAGGCCAGTGGTGGATCCAGCTGCCAGCGCAGCTGGGGTTGCACTGCATGGATTTGTGCTCCTGCACAGGATGAGTTTCCCTCAGAGAAATGCTCATGCAGATGTACAAGATAACTATCCCGAGGAAGCCGCTGGGCTGCACATGGGTGGCCTGGTTACATCAAAACCCTTTCACATGCTGTTAGCAGAGACCCGCTCAGCTCCGCGTGTTGCCGAGGAGGATGAATGCACACCACAACTGGAGAGCTGTGGAAAACATAAACGATAGGATTATTTATCTAAAAGCCAGCCTGATAATACCTTAATGTAGGGAATAGAAGCTCTGTATTTGTGTATGTATCTAGTATCCTAATTCACAAAACTCAAGCTTAGTTAAATAGTAATATAGTCAGAGGTATCCTTTTCTGCTTTTATTTTTGGCCTGCTGTTTTACTTACACTGCTTTACCTGGTCATAAGTAAATAATTTAAAGTGGAAGTAGTCATTTCAATTATAGCAAATTGTGTTTCAGAATTGACTTGGTCATCTGAGTAACAGGAAGTCCTTAATAGCTACTTACCCCTTTATTTTTTTGATAAAGTGAATATTTTGGCTTATATCTAAGTCCTTTTTGCGATGAGTGAGCAACACGAGTGTCTAGTCACTTAAATCTCTGTTTAGTTCTAGCTGAATGTAGCAGCTCAGCAGGCATGAAGGATCCCTGTGCAGCTCTAGAATGGCTAGCACTGCTGTGGCTGTCCAGCGTCTGGGGAGCTCCAAGACTTGGGGGATAGTGTCATATCCCGTTCTAAATGGATTTGTTAGAGATGTGTAATGGTTCCAAGTACCACAGTCATCAAGGTGTCGTTTGTATATGCTTGTAAGTTGGATGTGACTCTAAATTAAGCGCCCTTGTAACATGGGAGGAGGGAGGAGAGGGAGAAAAGGGGTGGCTTTCCTGGACAAAAGTGTACTACTGGAGTCTGTTACACACTTGTTTAGGGAGTTTCCCTTTGGAAAAAAGACAAATGCTGCAAGAGTGCTCCAGTGGCTCAAGCTGAAGATGGAGTTGCATATGAGAGGGTTACTTTTCCTTTTGGTCATAGTTGTTCAGAGCTTCTTTTTTCTTTTTAGTTTAAACTCATATCCCAGGCATATGAAGTTCTGTCGGACCCAAAGAAAAGGGACCTCTATGACCAGGGTGGGGAGCAGGCTATTAAAGAAGGAGGCCTGAGTGGCGGCAGCTTCTCTTCACCCATGGACATCTTTGACATGTTCTTTGGTGGTGGAGGCCGAATGAATAGAGAGAGAAGAGGTACACAGTTCTAAACAAGTTCTAGAAACTCTAACTGTGCACTTAAGCATAAAACACCTGTGCTGTGGTCCTGCTGTTCTGCTAAGTGCACGGGGTGTGGATATTACTCATTGCAAAAATAGATCAAGTAAACTGATTTATTTTCTGTTACTCTAGCATGAAGATGCTAATAAAGTAGATAACATGACATAGCCATAGCAGTCTTTCTAATGAGTTCTGTTTATTTTTTGTTAAATGGGTGTGGGTAACTTGTAGGGGAGGGGGAAACATTGGTAGGGTTAGAGTAGTTAATTAGACCTGGTTTAAGTTACTTTTTTTTCCCAGATCTGTGCCTCACTTGCTCATATGCTTTGAGCAACTTGCTTCAAAGGACACCATCAACTTAAACTTCAGTAACGTTAAATTGCATGAAAATATTTCAAAGAAATTATCTGAAACTAAGTACAGAGTGCTGTCAAAAGCACAGTATGACTTTTGTCTTTTTCCATGCCCAGTGGCTGATGAAGGAGCAAGTAGTAACTTGCTGTAAAATCTTGGAAATTATGCTATGAAGTGGCATGGAAATTTATAGGTAGGCATAATAGCAGCTTTTAAGTTGACTAGATCTGAAGCTGGTAGTGTCCTTGCATCTTGCTGTTTTAGTTAAGCTTATAAAATCAGGAATAGGAAACAGGGATAGGGTAGCTTTAATGATGCTTTGTTTAATTACAGCTAAACTTTATGTTCTGACCTAAGTGGGGGCAGCTCAGTGGAAGCTGATGGAACTGCAGATGGTTTTAAGGGGGCTGAGTTGCGTTCAAAATCTGGAATGAACTTTTTTACCTTTCTTCAGTGAGACTGTGCATGTATGAACAAGTATAGAAGCCCTTAAATAAAAAATTATCCTTAAACAGCAGAACCAGAACTAATATTTCTCTCTTGTTCTTTGTTTAAAGGCAAAAATGTTGTGCACCAGTTAGGTGTATCTCTTGAAGATTTATACAATGGTGTTACGAGGAAACTGGCACTGCAAAAGAATGTTATTTGTGGAAAGTGTGAAGGTAAAAAAAACCCCAAACAAGTAGTGGTTTCAAACCCCTTTCACTCCAAATTATTTTTTTAAATAACATTGCGGGGTGGGGAATAAAGCATGGGGATTTTTATTTTTCCTCTCCTTTTTTTTGCTTCCCTGAGAATCTGCCAGTGTATTTAGTTCTTATTTATGCTTATCCAAGAATAAAGCTCTCAACCATAGAGGTATAAAGTTCTTGTTCTAAGAGCAGACTTAAATGCACTGTGAATTATAGTTAGGGATACTCAAGTTAAAAGTATCTTAATCCAGATCTTTACTAAATGGCTGTTTTGTTAAACTTTTTTTTTAAATTGCTGTGGGTACAAGTCTAGCTTGTATTATGCAACTCATTTTACAGCTATTAAGTATCTATAATGACTGGTCTTCTTTGACGTACATCTTAATGAGGTCTTGTATCTTAGTACTCTATTAAATGTTTAGCAAGCAGATTCTTCCAAAGTATTAATGGAATGTCTGGGCCTTGAAGTTGGTGTGTTGATAGTTCATTGAAAACCAAGATGTACTGGGAGACGGGGCAGAGGCTAATAGAATGTCCATAGAAGACTTTCTTTTGCTTGTAGAAACTTGTGGGGCATGTTTTGTGATGGAAACTAAATTCCAATTATATTGGAAATATATTAGTGAATGACTCTTAAGTTGCCCTAAACGTGGTCTTGAATTCAAGGAGATCCAGCCTGACTAGAGTGACCTTTTTTTTTTGGAGACTGAGATCAGATTTAACTTTTTTTTGTCAAAGGTTATGGTGGGAAGAGAGGGGCAGTAGAGAAGTGCCCTGTGTGTAAAGGAAGAGGAATGCAAGTTCTAGTTCAGCAGATTGGACCTGGCATGGTACAACAAATCCAAACCGTGTGTCCAGAATGCAAAGGCCAAGGTGAAAGAATCAATCCAAAGGACAGGTGTGACAACTGCAATGGCTGTAAGGTTGTAAGAGAGAAAAAGATCATAGAGGTTCATGTTGATAAAGGTAAGAACTGTGTATTTGTTCTGTGTCCCTAATCAGTCTCTAGTTCTGCAGAGACTAAATGGGTTTCTTTTCTCCAGGTATGAAAGATGGTCAGAAGATAGTATTTCATGGAGAAGGTGACCAGGAGCCTGATCTGGAGCCTGGTGATGTTATAATTGTGCTTGATCAAAAGGATCACAGTGTCTTTCAGAGGCGAGGGCATGACTTAATCACAAAAATGAGAATTCAACTCTCGGAGGCTTTATGTGGTTTCAGAAAGACCATTGAAACTCTGGATAACAGAGTTCTTGTCATATCATCTAGGCCAGGTAGGTCCTAAGAGCTCTGATGAGATACAAACTGCTTGCCTGTTTCCTTGTGCCTGGAGTGGGGTTTATTGGTTGGGTTTTAATGAATTGATGCAATAGATTCAAACTTCACTTGCAGTTGCTTAATTTAGTTGGTTCTTTGTTAGCCTTGTCACTCCTTCTAAAACACTAGATGAAGAATTATACCTAAAGCTGTCAAATGCTTCTTAAGAAACTTGAGCCTCAGTTGGTGCATAGCCAGGAAAATATTCAAGAGGCCAGAAACTTCAGTTCTACTCAGTTATCTGTTGATTCAGCCTGAAGGATGTGCTAAGAGAAACTGATTCTCTTGGAGTAGGGGAAATGGCCTAAATGGCCTTATTTCTGTGGCTTCCCTCAGATGCTATGGGAACACTGCTGGTTATAACCCTCCTTTTCATGGTTATGAAATGTCTGTTATGTAGGCCTGCTTATAGCTCTTCCCTCTGTGCAGGTGAAGTGATAAAACACGGTGACCTGAAGTGTATCTACAATGAAGGGATGCCTATCTACAAATCTCCAATGGACAAAGGCAGCTTAATTATACAGTTTTTGGTAAGTTGACTGCATTTCTGTAGCAAAGATATCTGTGTTGGCATTGGGAGTAACTATGCATTAAAAAAAAGTGTGTATAAAACTGTAGGTCCAGTTCCCAGAGCACTACTGGCTGCCAAGGGAGAAACTCTCTCTGCTGGAGGCTCTGCTTCCTCCACGAGAAGATGTTATGATTTCAGACGAGATGGATCAGGTTGACCTTGAAGATTTTGATCCAAATGAGCAAACCTACCGTAACAGTGGGGGAGAAGCATATGAAGAAGATGAGGAGGGTCCAAGAACAGGAGTACAATGTCAGACATCTTAAAGCAAGGTGGAATGAATGTCATCTAAAATGTAAATTTTCACAATGAAAACTGCATGGCTGTAATAGCCACTGCTTGTGGTTTTTGTGTTCAGCAAATTGAGTTGCTGCGCTGTCAGTATCACCTTTTTTGTAACTAATTTATATTGTGTTCTTGTAGTCTTTATATATAAAGCAGATCTCACACAGCTGAGAACCAACTGAGTTGGTATACATTGTCCTTTGCTGTGAAGGTTCTCAATTTATTTCACCTATGCTATTTATATAAGACTTTGGCAATATTGATAGAGGCTAAGTGGAGTGTCTTATGTAAATACTTTCATACTGGAAAATTAATTTCATAGAATAAAACATAGCAGAAATAACTTCTAATAAATAGAACTGTTCACATTTTACCATGCTTCTCTTGTACTTTCTAAGCCCCTCTAGAATCCCTTTATTTAAACAAGTTTTCTCTAAGCTCATTGTCCATATTCAGCTCTGTTAGCTACAACACTGGTACTTGTCTCTTTGTATTTGAAAAGCATTTTGTGCATGCCCCACTCCTTGCATCATAGCACTCTTCCCTTTTGTTAAGAGTAGCATTCCTTCAGCTGCTTAGCCTGATGTAAGTGTAACTTAGAGTTTATAAGGTATCCTGCTACTGGGTATAGTGTACCCTATATACTTTTAATTTATATAAAGGCAGATACTTCCAAATAAAATTTTGATCTTGTAGCAGCTCAAGGTCTGTGTTTCAGCCTTCTCCAGAGTGAGTGACTTCCTTCTAGGTGTTGCAGAGTTGAGCCTTAACTAAGATGAATAAACCAAAAGTTAATGTGGTGAGTGCACTGCTGCTGTTTTATATAAGATACCATAGCAGAATGATCCCATTAAAGCTTTTTTCCTGTCATTTGTTTTCTAGTAGAGTTTGTATTAAGTCAGGGTTGGAAACAACTGGCACCCTTTAGTGAAATTAAACAATGCTGAATGAGCTACATATCACCCTGCAATTGCCAGAACAGGTGTTCAACTTAAGTGACCCAACTGCACTCACTCTCTGGGACAGCCCAGGCTTGCATTTCCCACACCTTCCCATGCCTAGCCCCAGTCACTCTGCCTTCTGCCAAAATAAGCTGCTGGGAGACTTTGTCAACACTTCCCAGCTCGAGTCTATTTACGTATAAAGACAGGGGAGATTAACTGAGCAGTTACTTCACCCATGACTACATCTTGCCAAAAATACATTGTTCCAAGGATTAGACACAAGTTACTTGCAGCTGTAGCTTTTATTTTTAAAAAAGTAAAGCTTTCTCTCATGCTGAACAAAATCAAAATTACATATAAACATATCTGATTCTGCAGATCAGCATTACTAAAATGTTTTATCATATAAAAAAAGTTATGGAAGGATGGCAGTATTGCTAGAAACTGCCACAAGAATTAACCAAAGGTGCTGAGTCACGACATTTAAACTGGACAGTCATAAATATTAATTTCTTGGTCATCTCCAACGGAGACAATTTTGGACCCGCTTCCATTGTATTTCACACCCCAAACCTGCAATTAGAACATGCACAAAGTTATCACCACAAGACAAAATGCCTTCAGAGAAGTCCTACTTATTGACTACAGCAAGCAGAAGAGGGAGGATTATTTAAGATGATGATGTTAGAGCTGGTCCAATTATAGCTCCTGCTTTAATAGTAGGTGAGGTTGATGGACCAGAGGACAGTGCCATCTAGTAGCCTGACACGTTCTTACATTCAAAATGACATCAGGAAGAACCGAGGCTACCCAGTACATTAGCATGGGATTGCAAAATGGCTCTATGGACAACAGCATTCTGTACACCATTTTGCATTAATACCTAATAAATAATACCTCTAAAGAGCTGATAGATCTGTGCCTTCCAAACTTTTATAGACAACAGATAAAACACCACTGGAAATTCAGTTTGGCTTGGCAGTTCAATACAAAAATCCCTAGAGCTGCAGGTAACTGAAAAGAATGTTAGCAGCAAAAAGGTATCTTTTTAGATAATTCCATCATTTTAAACATGTATTTTCCCCCCTTAGACATCCACATGCTGTGTAAATGACAGAAATAAAACCATAAAAACCAGAGCCTTTTGGTACTCAGAACTGCCCTTATTTGGACCTGAAAAATGTAATTACTTGGAAGAGATCAACCTACATGCTTGGAATATTAGTTCAATATTAAGTGCCAAATAATCATGAACAACTTTTAGGATGTCATTACAGCAAGCTGAAGTCCAACCTCAAAGCTATAGCACCAAGCTGAAGCACAAATGTGCACAACCACACAACTAAAGCTCTCCTGTGAACAGTGACCTAGGTAAAGCAATAGTCAACGTACCTGATCTTGGTGGTCAAAGAAAGTGTGAACACAGGTTCTTGTCCCAGCATCCCAAACTTTTACGCTTTTATCAGATGAACTGAAAGAAAAATAGTATTGATTGATGTTTAAATTAATAGATTAACTATAGTGCAAAGCTTAAAAGACTTCATATGGTAAACCTAAGAAACCTGCTTTCACCCATCAAATACAGGGATAAAGTAACAAAGGAGTGCATCTTCCACCAGGTTTGTTACCTTTCAAATCCATTTACTGTTTCAATTACCTGCAACATGAATATGACTCCTGTTTTAGCCAGAAAATTCTTTCAAGTAAGTTATTCGGATAAAGAAACTCCTGTTACACATCCTGGGTCCCCAACTGAGCTGTTTTAACACTGAAGTTCAACTACATTAATGTACTACTACATTAGGTTGTACTTTTTAGTTCAACAGCAGTTTTCCAGCTATTTGGAATCAAACTGCCCTTCTCTTAGGTTTAGGTGTTTGTCACGTGTAAGGAACTACGCTGCAGTGAGATAATTTACATTATAAAACTTCTCTGCAACTCATATCACATCACAATGGGCTCTTGAGTCTTTAATTGTATGTTATTCCATTGATTCCATTGCAATTTGTATAATGATCCACCTCCCTTTATAAATATATTTTTTTTTCTTCAGAAAGCATAAACAAGTTAAAAATCCTCCATACCTGGAAACAAAATGGGTATCATCAGGACAAAATGCTACATTTAATACCCAGGATCCATGACCACTTAATGTGCCAGCCAAGTTTGCATGTTGCCTGTGGAAAGAACGAACTTTAGAAAACACAGAATTTTGAGATTTGGTTGGTGAATTCCCAGGAAAAAGCAACAGGAATAGACTCTAGTTAGTGCAGTCAGGACTGCTTCACTGTAAGGTCATGGCAGGTGACTTTAGGGCTTTTGTTCATCCAAGCTGAACTGGTGTTACAGTAGATTCTGGTTTTCCCATTTCAAATGGTTTACATAAAAGAAGTCACTAAGGAAACACAGCGGTGGACAAAACCATTTCACCATGAAGGCAGCACAGTAATGCAGGCTCAGGGAGTGGTGAAGATCACTGAACCAGTGCCTTTTCCTCCTCAGGGCCTTCCAAATTTTTGCACAATGCATCAGAAATAGGTCATAATTTCTTGGGTACAGAACAGATGTTTGAGATGTGACAAACACAAAGGACAGACTGTTGCCTACAGGGAAAGTAATCTGTGTTCAAGTTAATGCTGTCATCCACCTATATTCTTCTTAAAAACTCCCTAAGGCTGTAGTATATTATTATTTAAGGTTATTTAATACATAAAGAAGTCACCAAAAGCTGAAGAGAATTATAGAGAGCAGAGGGTTTAGAATATTTTTTTACACTCTCAGCCTCTGAATAAGTATTTTTATTATTAATATTATAAAATATTATTAATATTATGAAATATTTAATAACATATTATTTTAAAATAATATTTTCCTGTTAGCATGTTTTGCAAAACAAGGACTTACACATCGTAGATTTTGATGTAGCCATCATCTGAAGCAGTTACAAGTAGCTGAGAATCTGGAGAAAATGTCAGTGAACGAATAGGCATCGCATGACCTGAAATTCAAAGTTAGATATGGCTTAGAGTGCAGCTACTCCTCTTACTAATGACAGTGCTCAAGAAGCTACACCAGAACAGTATTCCCTGTTAAAATGCAACCTCTGAAGAGCCTCTCTCTCTCTGTGCCTCTACAGGCTTCTCTGCACAGCACGAAATAGAAACTGACAGTAATTCCACTGCAACACAAAAGCATCTAATTTTTTCAGCTGTGGATCTTTATTAGAAATTATGTCATATTTTCTAATATTATTTCATATTAAGTGGTTGTTTTTTTTAATTACTGCATGAACATTAAAAGCCCATTTATCTGTTAGAAAAATGCACGTCTTCCACAACATAAAACACTCAGTTGTTTTTTAAACCAGGAATAAACTGCTACAAAACTGATACCAGAGCAAAAAGACAAATCAGAGGCATGGCAGCACGCATTTAGCTTAGCTTCATTCCCTTGTAGTACACTGCCATACAAGAAAGACCTGCAATTTAAGAATTTAGTTAAATATTATTGACTGTATCTTCTGAGATAAGCACTTACAGCCTCAGTTTACAGTTTGCCTCTAATATTTTAAGTGGCTTAAGCTGCAGCATACTAAATAACTAAATACTGCCTAATAGACAGAAACATCAACTCATTTATGCCATGGCTGTTATATCTTAATCTGACTTGCATTATATCCTTTAATTTTGCTGAGGAATTAAGCCAGAACTTGGGTACTGCAAATACACAAACCTTCCAGCGTATGCAGAAGTTTTCCAGTTGCAATATCAAAAATATTGATAATGCCATCTATTGCTCCACTGGCTAAGTATTTTCCATCAGGACTCTGTAACAGAACACAAAAAGTATGCATTTAACAACTGTATGCATTTATGCCATGTACCTCCCTTACATTCTCTTGGCAACTTTTCACAAATACGTTCTATGCAAGACCCCTGGGCTCCAAAAATCCTGAAGACTTCAGCTGATTTATTCAGAACATGTGTATAAGCAAGATCCAAGTATATCTTCCATGTCATGCAGTTTATATGTGGAACTATCAAAGTATGGCTGTCATTTAGTATTACACAGAGATAAAATGAGAGATGGAAACAAAAATATCTGATCTGTAACATATTATAGCACTAGCAATTTCACATAAGAAGTCAGCAATCGTGCTCCTTACATATGCAATGCTCAGGATGAACTTTCCTCTGGTGTCCAAAGAATATTCTTTCTTTCCAGTTTCAACACCAAAAATATTTACTTTTCCCACGTGACTTCCTGTGGCAAGGTACTGGGAATCAGGTGAAAAAGCCAGGGACCAAGCATCAACTGTATTAAAAAGAAAAAAAAACAGTTAGCTGAATACTGTTTTCTAGTTCTTATTCAACCACGTCAGTTCTGTGCATGTTTAATGTTAATTACCTAAAACACTGCAAGATTGTTCTTAAATCAGGGATCACCAGTGGGCCCATGAAATATTTAGAATGAGATCTTAGGCCCTGAATTCCATCATTGATCCAGACTTCAGCTTTACTGTGTTTTAACCTGCTCACTCAGGATTGGATGTACTGCATAAATAAGCATCATGTATATAGCTCAAATTCAGTGCAGTGTTTACTAGGAAAGTTCACACTTTCTTTGTGAATCAATTTGAAGAAGCATTTAAATTATAAAAATAATCTTTTGTCAATACCTCTATAAGGTTTCCATTCTGCTTTATGCATCTAGCAAAAAGCATATCTAAATGTATCTGAGAAAGCATAAGTGGTATAAAAAAATAAATGTAAAATTGTCTGATACTACGTTGAGTTCATAAAATCACAAAGATTTTGCAAAGAAAAGATTTTTAAAAATATCCCAACAAACCAGACATCCCATATACCCTAATTATACACTGTACAGTATTTACTATCTAAAATAAGTGCTCTTCTTATGCAGAGACAGCTCAACACTGATATCTCACCAGGGCCAGCATCTATTGACTTGATCTGTTTGCCAGTTTCCAAATCCCAAAGGCGGATATGGGCATCAAGGGAGCTGGATGCTGCAATGGAGCCAGTGTGGCTGATATCCACGGATACCACGCCCAGCTGGTGACCCTCCAAAGTCCACTGTAGATCCAATTTCTCATCATTCCTTTTGTTCAAGGGAAAGAAAAGCCTTGTTATGAATAGCTGGGGGTACTTAACCCATCTCCAACCTCAGACAAAATAAACAGGACAACCCAGGTTTCCCTACTTTGTTCAGTTAAAGAGGAATCCAACTTCACCCATGAAATGTGAAGACAGCTACACACAAATTGTTTCCTGTACTTAAGGGAAAGAACCAGTAAATCCCACTGAAATGTCCATTATACCCCAGTACAGGGGTACTTCCACAGCAGACTGTTAATCTGTCAGCACAGTGTGACACACAACGACCAACATTTTTATAATCATCACAAAAGAGCTACTCCTGTCATTAAAGGGAAGCACATATTTAATACTGCTTTGGCTGAGAGACAGAACAATTTCCTTGCAAAAGCACACTTTAGTATCACTTGTATAAGGATTACAAATTTTGTTTTTTTATAAATAAAAAAGGAAATGCATTTTTCTCCCCGTTATTCCTTTCACAGCACACATGCTCCTAATGCACCGTCTCATAAAAAGTTGCATTTTTAATTCTTTGGTTTAGAAATACATCAAGTTGTACTCTTCTCTGGCAGATGACATGTAAAATTTGGCATGCATTTTCAAAAGGGATCGCATTCTTCAAAAATTATAGCACATCAGAATGCTACCACTCCAAGAGAAAGCATGCACCAATGAAGATAACAGTTCTGTGTGCCAGGCTATCCCTTCCCTGGTGTCACTTCTAACATCCCTGCAGATTACAGAAATTCAAGACTGCTGTATCTCCACACTGACTACTTCCAAGGCTTAAAACTGATTAACATGGAGCACTTCACTTACCACTTCCAGACCTTCACTAGATCATCCAAAGAACCAGAGATCACTGTTTCAGAACCATCTTTCTTATTTTTTCCCCAGGCAACTGACCAAATGGCATCATCATGAGCTAAAAGAGAATCATATATAAGAGAATGTAAGCACAGAAATTAAAAATTGTTTCTTTTGATGGAAGACAACTACTCATTTTGGTAATGCTAAAATTGCTGACTGCAGTGTTGGCAATAGACCCCTTGCTCTTCAGGTCTATCAGTGCTCTGATAGCCTTGTTACTGTTTTCATTATTTTAAAAAACATGATGGATTTTGTTCACCAAGGTCACTGGTGCAAAAATAGCACGGTTATTTTTGAGTTATTCAGATTTATACTTAATATAAACATAATCCAGCTCATCTCACAAGTATATCTGCCATTATCAATTTTACATCATCCAAGAAGACCATTATTATTTAATACATGTTAGTGTTTTCTCACCTTGCTCTTGCTTGAAGAGAATACCGTACTAGAAAGAAAAAGAATATTACGTATGAGCAGCCTAAAAAAATATCAAGCTAGTGATTAGTTTAATTAACGGTGTGCCTTTATTTACCTGTGTGGTCATGTCTTTATGGAAGCAATCTTAACAGGAACGCTCTGGAAGGAGAATCACAGAATCACAGAATGTCAGGGATTGGAAGGGACCTCAAAAGATCATCTAGTCCAATCCCCTGCCAGAGCAGGAACACCTAGGTCAGGTCACACAGGAACACATCCAGGAGGGTTTGAATGTCTCCAGAGAAGGAGACTCCACAGCCTCTCTGGGCAGCCTGTGCCAGTGCTCTGTCACCCTCACTGGGAAGAAGTTCTTCCTCACATTTATGTGGAACCTCCTATGTTCCAGCTTACAGCCGTTGCCCCTTGTCCTATCATTGGATGTCACTGAGAAGAGCCTGGCTCCATCCTCATGACACTCACCCTTTACATATTTATAGACATTAATGAGGTCACCCCTCAGTCTCCTCTTCTCCAAGCTAAAGAGATCCAGCTCCCTCAGCCTTTCCTCATAAGGGAGATGTTCCACTCCCTTCATCACCTTTGTGGCTCTGCGCTGGACTCTCTCAAGCAGTTCCCTGTCCTTCTTGAACTGGGGGGCCCAGAACTGGACACAATACTCCAGATGTGGCCTCACCAAGGCAGAATAGAGGGGAAGGAGAACCTCTCTTGACCTACTAACCACCCCTTTTCTAATACACCCCAGGAGCCATTGGCCTTCTTGGCCACAAGGGCACATTGCTGGCTCATGGTCACCCTGCTGTCCACCAGGACCCCCAGGTCCCTTTCCCCTACACTGCTCTCCAGCAGCTCAGCCCCCAACTTATACTGGCACATGGGGTTGTTCTTCCCCAGATGCAAAACTCTACACTGGCCCTTGCTGAATTTCATTAAGTTTTTCCCCGCCCAACTCTCCAGCCTATCAAGGTCTCGTTGAATGGCAGCACAACCCTTTGGTGTGTCAGCCACTCCTAGTTTGGTGTCGTCAGCAAACTCGCTGAGGATACATTCTGTACCCTCATCCAGATCGTTGATGAAGATATTGAACAAAAAGCCATTAGACTCAGCAATGAGACTGCCTCAAAAACACTGCCTTGGAAGGAGGAAACCCGATAGGCCCAGGAGCGAGGCCTGAGGGGAACCCTGCCTTTGTCACCCTCCGCTCACACGCCGAGCAGCAGCCGCCACGCAAGGGCCCAGCACCGCCGCCTCCCCTCAGCCCGCCGCCGCCTCCGCCCTCCCTCGCGGTAACGCCGAGCCGTACGGGACACGAAGCTTTGTGCCCTCCGCCACTGCCACCGCCGCCGCCACTGCACCCGTCGCTGCCGCCGTCGCACTGTGATTACGTCACGTACCACCGAGAGCGCGGCAAGAGCGCCCACCCCCAGCGCCCTTCTCTCCGCCACAACCATAGAGAGGAGCCCGGCCTGGCGCTCTCCACTGCCGCCCTGTGGCTCCGGCCGCTCCCTTCGCCCAGCCCGCCCTCAGCTCGCGCCCGCCTCGCGCCCTCAGTGCCTCAGGCGGGCCGCAGGGGCGAAGGCGGCGGGGTTAATTCCCCCCTCAGCCTTCACAGGCCGCCCTGACGGCCGCTCCGGCAGCAGCAGGTCCTGGGGCAGCAGTGTTGCATGGAGCCAGGCCTGACAGTCCCTTCCCACGGGCACCCCGGGGCCCTGCCGCCTTCTTCTGGGGGTGCCGGTGAGGCCTTGGGGACCGATGCTGTGGGGCTCCCTGCTACGCCGCTCCTTTCCAGCTCCGCCGCTTCCCAGCGCCGTGCTCACCCGCACAGCAGAGGCGAGGGCCCAGTCCCTGGAGATGCAGCAGCCAGCATCTTCTGTGTACTGTGTAATAATACCTTGTGGTGTGGCGATGGCAGTAATGATTTAAACTATGGAAAACGTGAAGGACTGAGGAGTGTGCTCAAGCCTGCCATCTCAGCAGTTCCTGACTGAAAGTTGCAGCTGGCTGGCTTTTGTCAAAGGTGTGCAGGAGGAATGCTAACCAGGCAGGGGAGACTGAGCACCACATCTACTTCTCACCATGGGCTGTTGGGTCACTCCATAAACCAGCTAGCTTCCAGGATCCTGGACGTGCAGACAAAGTTGAGCCCAGTTCTCCTACCACAGCACAGAAGGCTTCTTTAATTGCACTGCAGGGAGAGGAGGTTTCCCTACTCATCATGTGTCTCAGGGGGAAAAAAATAAGGTATGACTTTTTTGGAAGCTGAGTTTTGTCAAGTTGCTGCCTCTGCTTGAGTTAGAAGTGGAAAACATGTCAGAATTAAAGTTCAGGAGAATAAATCAGATTTCCTGAGGCTTAAAATTAAAGACAAAGGATCAGTGGCCTTTCACAGCATTTAATCAGTCTTTATGTGTACACAAAGCTCTTTGAGATCAATAGAGCTTGTCTGAGTAGGCAAAGTAACAACCAAAACAGGAATTCTGAATGTGTCTTAACACAGTTCTGCAGTCAAGAATGAAAATCTGGGTAAAACTCTTACATATAATTACAGAATCCTTAGTTCTCTGATTATTTAGATTGAGCTTTTAAAGGATTTTAAGGCATACAGCTTTAATATACTGAATTTCAGTAATGCTCATTTTCTTGTTAGTAACGATGCAAGGGTGAGCATTTTCCAAAAGTAAGAGAAATTATTCTATTTCTGTTTCTTACCAGGATTCTCCTAAGAATTCTTCCATTTAAATTTGTACTTGAAATGTAATACTTTATGTTCAAATGATCAGGATTTAGTTTTGCAATTCTGTATAGAGTACTGCAGTAATATAATCTTTGACAGACAAAGTGTTTCTAATCCCTCTTGAGTTTTCACATCATGCAAAGTTCTATGCACTCGTATTTACTTTGTACATGAAACACCTTAGACCTTCATGGGAAAAGATTGTTATTTTTCTCCTGGGAGTGCAGAGTGAGATTGCGGGTTATTTCCTCCATCACTTATGACATAAATCTGTATTTGTTAGAGTGAAAGCTGATTAGATGCTGCTTCAATGCATCAAGAGGATAATCTGAAGCAAAGTGTGCCACATGTTTGATTTAAAGATAAACTGCCTCCTTGGAACGGAGTGGAGAGCATGTTGCTATATGTTTGTCCTTGCTCTGGAGCACTAGCATGCTTTGTATCTATATGGATATTTCAACCCTAATCAGAACAGTACTTTATGAATGCATATGTGCTTAAATGCCAGGTTTTTAAATAATGTTACCTGATCTATTTTAAAACATTATGATCACCCTGATGTTGTGCTAACACACAGAAGTGAATTAAGTCAGGACTTTGAGGTGCCATATCAGCATTGCAAAAGGCACTTTGCAGTCCAAAGCTCGGTTGCAGAGGACAAACTGAGAGCAAAACAGTTTCAAAAATAATAGGCTGAGTGCCACTGTGGCTGCCTATTGTAATCACAATTCAGATTAGCATTCACAATTCAACACCTGCCCAGTTGTACACAGAAGATGAATACCAGGTAAGCCTTCATTTATTAAGGTCTTGAAGACTCATGAACCTCCATAAAACATTAAGGCTACATAATTACCTGGGAGCTTCAGCTCTGCCTATAGGTATAGGAACACAGCATTCAAAAGTTTTCAGACATATCAACTTCTCTTGCCCCATCCACACTAAATAATTCATTTACTAGGGCACTGGAGGGAAAGGATAAAGGTATTTGAAGTTATGTGTGGTTTTGTGCTGAAGTGCATAATACATGAATATGTATTCTTGTGGTTAGCAAGATGGAATGGCCTTGTCAGTTTGGGAAAGGGCCTGTGTAACATAACTGTACCTGCAGAGGGCTGGATTCAATTATAGGTCCCTTTCAGGGCTGATCCATCACTTTTGGGTTTGATTTTCCATCTCAGGGTTCAGTGTAGGATCAGTCACCAAAACCCGCAGGCGCTGCAGAAACAAAGGGCGACTTCTCAGAGGGCTTGGAGTCTGTGTGCAGATTTATACCATCTGCCCGTTGTGGGGCAGCAGCATCAAGATAATCTCCACCTCTTTCTGGTAGCAATGGGTTGGCATTCACAGTGAAACATTTATCATTCTGCGTCCTCCTGTGTCTGGGGACTGAGCAGTTGTGGCAGGAGCAAAGAGTCCTCTGCTTGTGTTGCCTGATGTGCCTCTTGGAAACCATTAAGGGACTGTGTTCCTGGGAGTGAATTGGAATGGCATTTGGACTGTTTGCCCATTCATTTCAGGTATCTGTCCCCTCCAAGTACCAGGAAGACAGTCACACACAGTACATACACCTTTTTCTTGAGAGACTGTGTGTAAGCACTTATAACACCCAGCAGCATTGTAGTGCATTAGCATCAGGGTAGCTGAGGCAAAAGCAAAAGCCACAGAAAATCAGATCCTAACACATTCTACAGTTCCACTTTTGAAATGAGCCCAGTTGCTTGCATACAGATTTGATGAACTTTCAGCTTTTGTTTGTTTTCTCTACTCTCTTATTTCTTTGATATATCTTTTTCAGCTGCAGTCCCTGTTCTTCCCTTTTCCTGCAGCTAGCTTCATATGCTTTTTCACTGATAGGTTTGTCTTTGGTGGTCCCAAGCAGCCAGCTGGGATGTGGAATCAAGTATAAACTTCCCTGAGGTTCACAGAGGTTCAGATCAAGGCTTTGCTTTATACCAAGCTCGTCATATTTTTCACAACATCCACTGTAAAGTCACTGCATGTTCCAGGTGACAGCACCACACCCAGCCAGCAGACTTTCTAGGATATAGAGCTGGAACTACACTCACATCTTTAGTCCAAGTGCTGCCCAAAACAGGGATATGATTTAATGGAAAAGCTCTTCTTCAAGAATCTGAAACCAAGTCCAAATATTAATGACATTCTTGCCCGGTGAGTTAAGGAAGGATCATTATCCCATTTCACAGATGGGTGAAATCTGAAGCAAGGTGACTAATTTAGTCAGTGG
The DNA here is from genome assembly GCA_028020825.1 of Podargus strigoides. Classification (NCBI taxonomy): domain Eukaryota; kingdom Metazoa; phylum Chordata; class Aves; order Caprimulgiformes; family Podargidae; genus Podargus; species Podargus strigoides. Next base: position 173,952,888 of record CM051663.1, read on the forward strand.
TAAATCAAGGAATGGAACCCTTTTCTCAACCTCCTGGTATGTGCTCTAACTCAGTGTGTACCTACACACTGACACTGCTTTAAGCTTACACTTAATAATTAATTGCTTCTCTAGCAAGAAAGCAAGCCTTTCTATGTATTCAGGCAACAAATGGAAAGTTCTTGGGACAGACAAAAATGGAAAAGAAAATCAAAACTGCCAGAGACTGAGTCTAACAGGAATGAAAATAATACTTAAGCACTTGGAGGAACAAATCTTTCTCTGACTGGTACTGTGCAGTTCCACCCCGAGGTGTCCTTGTGGGGTACTGGTCAGAGGACAGCTTAGGGAGGAGAGCACTTCCCTTCAGAATGGATGAGGTGGGCAGTGAGACTGGAGTGAATGAACAACTGCTTCTAGGAAGAAAAGAAGAAAAGAAAACAGTTAATTAAACAAATAAATCCTAAAAGCTAGACTCCCTCCTCCACAGAAGCAACCTCATTCCCACTGTCACCTGCAGAGAAGCCAGAATGGTTAGAGGTAATTACAGGCCTTTTAATCTCCTGCTCACAGCATTTATAGTCAAAGGGAACCTTTCAGAGCACAATTCTTTTGAAAGGAATAATAAAATAAACCAAAAAAAAAAAAAAAAAAGCAAAAAGCATTGTTCTTCATGAGAGATTTTCTACAGTTGGTCTGTGCTTGATGATAACTGAACCCAGACGTTATTCTCACCCTGTCTTCTCTTTCTCCTTGTGCAAAGACTTCACCTCTTCCTTCATTTACTTGCTGTATTCAATCAGAATTACTATATTTTATTCTTGAATTTTTTTCTCTCTTGCAACTTCTTTTTTTTTTATGGGGTGAGAGTTGGGTCAGAGAGAGTTTCTAAGACCTTAACACGAGCCTGAAATGTTGAATGATTATATAAAATGCAAGTACGATAAAATAAACATCTGGTGCTCATTTGTCAGGCTTGAAATAAGGCCTTTTAAAACATCATGCATGTGGTTGGGACTTGCTTTTAAAAAGCACAGAGTTTCAACCCATACACCAAACCTAGCAGTAAAACTTCTCTCTCCAGTATGATGAATCTCATGTGTTTTACCAAAATTAATGTGTATCCCTTGCTATTGTGGCTTCAGATATACATGCCAGCTACTGAGGACCTGATCTATGACCTTCTGTACCAAAATTGAAGTACTTGAGCTCCACTAAAACATTTTGGGCTGTCAGTTAATAATTGGCTGTTTAGTTGTAACTAAACAATGATCACATTACCTATTTTAAGCCTGATTTTGTACTTTTTACTTCGTGTACTTTACATTACTGATGCTACAAATGAAAATGCTGTAATACATGCATATTGCTAGGCTTTTCTTGCCAAACATCACCCAAGTGATGTTCAGCTCTCAAGTGTGAATGAATGTCTTCAGTCAGTACCTGTATAAAGCAGGATACTGTTCTCACAAAGCAGGAGTATGAAGGCATCAGGGATCCCATCCACTTTTTTACCCAGAACACCAGTTCTACTTGCATCTGGGTCATGTGAAGTTATGATGGGTGGTGGCAAAGAAGACAAGAGAAGGCATCATTTTTTTCTGATCCATGCAGACAAATGCTTGAATAGGTTTCTGAACTGGGAGGAGGGAAGGAGTTTCCTCCACCTGCTGTGGGACATTCTCTGCCTGACCAAGCTGCTCACAATTCACTAGTGATGGAATGAAGGCCTCGTGGTTCCAGTTTCTGAGTATATTATTTTCTCCACTGTAAAATGTTATTAATTTTATGCTTCTTAAGGATTCTCTTTATAAAGTGATAATCCACTTAGCTGCTGCAATTGGCTTTTAGCTAATTTTGTGCTGGAGTGGGCAGCCAGCAACTGACCTGGCAATGTGGCACCTTTGTAACTTCAAGGTCTTTTTGATATGAAAAACTGTGACATGATCAAATGTAGAGGGTGCAGCTCTGGCTTTTGAGAATAATTAGTAAGAAAACTCAGGAAGAAAACCCTTTATTCAATGGCAGTAGATGCAAAGAAGGTCTGTAATAATTAGCTCAGATATCCTCAGAAACCTCTAGTTGAGTTTAAGAAGTTCCTATGTATTTTTGTGTCGCCATCTAGAATATATTTACATAAACAGGCACTTAGATCTTCAATGCCTGGTATCCATTTGCATGGGCTGCTGGCAGGCAGACTGTATGGATACACTTGGCTCGACCAGCCAATTACTTTGCCACTTATCTTCATGTCACTGCCCCGCTTTGTTATTGCAGCCTTCAATGCCACTTCTGTCTTCATCAACACTGTCTCATTCATGCTGTTTTCTCTGATGACTTTGCTGGGCAACCTCTTTCGTGTTCTTGTCTCCTTGTGAGAGAGGCTTATTCTTCTCCAGTTTGCCTGTCTGGCTCTCAAACCCTTGTGAATCGAATTGACGGTGTTAACCTTACACAGAGGAGCTATGCTGGAGGATGAATGCCAGTGCTCTGCGTGCTCTGGCTCCCATGGAAGTCAGTGGGAGGAGGACTAAGCATGGCACATCACAAAACATTACGTTCAGCTACCTCTGGATGAGATGCTTGAATCAAACCATATAAGTTTGTTAAATCATCGTGTCCGTTGCTGGCTATGAAAGCCCATTTTACAGTCGTGATTCAACATGCTATTTCTGCACAGCAAGAATGTGTGTTCATGTCTCACAGATTTTACTAGGTCCTGAGCACATGGCCAAGTGTCTACTGAATCAGTTCCATAAATACCTCATATAACAGGCTGTACACTTCCCCCAGCTATTATGAGTTCCCATCATAACTACTTCATTCACATTTGACCTTGTACCAGTGATGGGTGTTTCATATAATGAAAAAAATTCCTGCCTTCTAATGAGATGATTATTTGACTGGTTTACTCCACCTACGTTTAGTGATGTGTTACTGACATGACCAGAAGCATGGCGTGAAGAAATAGTAGATTTTCTGTGAGGTAATCATCATCTAGGTCTTGAGCTTTTTATCTGAAAGAGAACTAGTTTATGCAGCTGTACTGAGCTGTATTTGCATGTGTGACCCAGTTAGCTATAGCTCTTGGTGCTGCCTAATGGAGGGAAGTCATGCACAGCATTTCTGTAATGACACCTAGGCCAGAGCTGATCCTGCATGAAAACAATTACCCACTGAGCCCAAAACTTCTGAGGTCAGGAACGAAGAGAGTGATCTTTCAGGCCCTTAACAACAGGAGATGAAGATAAGAAAAGCCCTCTCCCATCTCCTCAGTGAAGAGTTGCCCAAATCCAATTTTAACGAGATATTGTAGGCTGATGTTTTGCCTAGGTCAGATTCTTCAGTTCCTGAATTGGGGATGCTCCTAGTAGAGTCTCCATAGATTTTGATAAAATGTGTGTGGGTTTGGGGGTCGTCTGTGAGAAGAGTCACTTTTCAGTTTAAAAGGTGCTCTATCGAACGTCAGAAGAGAGAATGGGAAATTCAGCTTCATAGCCGGGTGGTCTAAATATTGGCACATGATCCTCTGCAGCAGTTTTAGATTTTGAAAAGCAGCTTTTCCAGCACGTGATTAGAATTGCAATAATTTACAATGTGAAGAAAAAAACACATTACAGATTTCCAGTGTAAGTATCAAGGACCGGTCGTCTCCTGTTTCCATATACTGCTGCTTGTGCCAGGTTTTGGCTTCTGAGGAACTCAGCAATGCCCAGGAGAAGGCCTTTGCAGGGAGAGTAATGCACGAAAGCTAAAGGAGACTTAGTAATGTGAGCTGCAGTCTGACATACTTTGGAGCCTTAAGTCCTGGACAGCTAGGATCAGACATCCTCCTCCTGACCCTGTAAGTGGAAGAGTAGTAAACCTGGCTGGCTGTTTACCCTCAGCCACGGCGGGTTATGTTGCATGTGTGTTCACCTCTCCTCCTGTGCAAATCACAGCAGGAGCAGCTTCTTTTCCAGAGATGGGAAGTTCCTGGGTTTATTACATGTGATAATAGAAATATAGCAGCTGCTGATAAGGTGCTGATTTAAAGAGATATGAACTGTAAGTCATTGGTTTCAGTGGACAGTTTTACCTTACAAAGAATGAATAAAAGCAGAAAGGTTTTGGATTGTCTTCAGTGATCAATATCCGGAATTTGAGAACTAGATTTCCTCCAAAAGTAAGTGGGCAAAATTCAATTGTTAACAGAGTGAGTTTGTCTGTGAGGATTTTCCATTGTCTGGCTCCTTAAATGAAATACCAGCTTGCTGAGTAAACACAGTCCCCTTTGCTTTGCCATCTTTGCATTGGTGTCTGCATAAATTCTTTTTGTTGTTGCTGGTCTGGGGGTTTTTTTTGTATGAATTGGGTCACTTTCCAGTCTCCTTACATTAGAGCATGGTAACAAAATCCAATGTGACAGTTCCCCAAACGTTCCAGTGTTTTCCAGAGGGAGGTGTGAGGCAGCAAAGAAAGCCTCTGCCCTTGAAGGAATTAAATCTCTTGGAAAACACAGTCTCAGGTCCTTCCAAGCGCTTCATTGACCGACTTTTCAGCAAACTGCTGAAAACCTAATTGGACTATGTTTTGGTTTGTCAAACAGCTCAGGGAGGCAGTCCATAAGCAAAGGGGCAGAACAGCTATAACCTTTCCTTGTTGGAGCTGCTGTATTTTGTTTTCATCTCTGATGAAACCAAAATCCATGACCCATGTTCTGAAACGTACACTGTATACTGAATTCTGATCAGAGATGTGTTTATCTCAGGGTTTAGATGTTCAGACTGTTAATATCATTGGAGTGCATTCCACTGCAAACACACTTAATACTGTAGGCATAATACTTGTGGTGTAGGTGTATATTTTCTTGCAAAATTGTTATGATTAAAAGCAGTGATATCAGAGGTCCAGGAATGTAGAACTGGCATCCCTTTGCATCCTGTGTGGGGCTTGTGTGTGACAAAGGATTCATGTGGAGTGTAAGTAAAGTTTGCACCACAAGACAATGAGCATTGCAGACAATCAGGCTGTAAACACAGCTGAAATAGAGAAGGAAGAGCAAACCTGAGGATTCAGAACGAATCCAAGGTCCCCACTCTAGTAAGTGATTGCAGGTTCCTTCAGGCAATCCCCATCTCTGTGTAGAGGTGAAGGCCCCCTTGATGTTTCTGCCTCCCCACTATTTCAAAGGAAATACATTCTGTGTGTAGCTGTAGCTGTTCAGTTGTACTTGCACATAGAACTGACCTTGTAAAATAAGTGTAAAATTCATAACAGCATATAATTATCAGTCTATTTGTTGAAGTAAATCTCTCTTTCTTGCTCACCTTACATTATCTCTGATTAATCTAATTTCCCCCTATAATTTCAATTGGAATCACTGTACTCATCTCTCCTGGATCCACCTTTTATTCATTAAGCCCTCACAAGCAGCTAAAGTACAACCTAGCCAAAAAGAACTCATTATCTTCCCTATACCCTGTCTCCCTTCCTTCTGCCTGAACTCCATTTCTTTGTCTTTCGCAGTAGCTGAGGGAAACATAATCATCCCATGTGTTTCTCATGTCTGTTTCTCAGACTTGGACTTCACATTTGACTTGCCTCTTTTCTATGTTACTATATGCCTGTCTCTGAAGTGTGTAGAGCCTTTCTCCATAATATCTCTATGACAATCACAGCCACAAGGCTAAACTTTCATCCTGGGACTTGAATCTCTGCTGCTATAATATTCTTTTCTCTGTCTTGATGGTTTGAATTGCTCTATACAGAATGATTTCATTATAACCATTCTGACTTATCTGCACAGACTCACTTGTTCTCGTATCTTTATCATGCTAAGCATAAGCTACTCATCTTCACTCTCACGACCACTCATGGCTACAAACTCTGGCCCTTTTATGAGCCCTCACTCACTCACTCTAATAAGTTTTGCAATAATCAGGCCCATAACAACAGTTGTTGGCTGGAGTCTGCTTCTCTTTTTCACATGCAACAGTGTATTGCTCCTGGAGTAGCCTCTTTGGGTTCAGTGGGCATACTTGAGAAATTCCATACAACCCATTCTGAGTAAGGGTAGGAGAATCTGCTCCGAATTATTATTATATAATAAATAATCTCCAGATGAAATCATTGGATCGATTTCAAAATCACTGCCCTTGAAATAGCAAAGCAACAAGAACAGATGTATCATCATGTTAACATGCATTACAAAGGAAGTAAATAGATGCCTGTGTGTGAATGCGCTGACTGTTGTAACATCCATCAGCTCATGTTTTATAATAACTGGGGTAAGAAAACTGTGAATAATTAGCCTAATTAAACTCATATACAATGAGAACTATAATACTGCACCCTTAGCTAGTTTAGAAAACTTTCAGAGACAGATGTAGATAGATATAAAATTGCACTGTTGAAGCAAAAAGCTGATTTATTAATCTTTGATCTCCCTGTGCCCAGGGCTACCCTCTGCAGTTAACAGGCGTTATTCTTGGTAATGATGAAATTGTTTAAAAAGGAGCATTAGTAGAGACTTAATTAAATATCATTAAATAAACTAGAGTAGCTCTTGTGGCCACAGAGAATCATGCAGTCATTGAGAGATGATTTGATTTGACAGTTTTACTGAACTCTCCTGTCAAGTCCAAGATTCAGACTTTCCTAGAACAGCGGTTGAAATTCATCACCATGATGAAGAATAGTATATCTCTGTTTGGTTTCTTTATTTGTATAGTGGGTAAAGATCTGTTTCTGTGTGCATTCTGCTTTATCACAAAGTTAGCACTAACTACTTTGGAGTAGGTAATAACTAAACACTTGGAGTTGCCTAAAGTTTGTTTTTAAAATGGTGCAGGGTGAAAAACTATGGTTTATGTAGACTTTATGATGTAAAAAAGTACATCTTAAACTCTGAAAGTGACACAAATAAGTAATTAGCTGCTTTTCCTTATCTTTTCCCTCCGAGTATATTCCCCCATTTTCAATTGCATTAAGAGTTCATTCATTTAAGAGTACCTTTCTAAGTTGGTGGGAAAATATTCTTTGAATATGTGACATGCATTTAAATGACAGTGCTAGCAAATTGCTCAGTTTTCATAACGTTCCAGGTAAAACATTGCCTTTGCATAAAAGCTTGCTTAACAGTGAAATCAGTCTCATAGATAAAATATTATTATTCTAGCTGTAAGATTCCACCTTTCTGTGTATTAGGGAAAAATGGTGAGGAGGTGCTGTATACAAAAGTGTATGTATGTGAAAGGCATTAATTCGGGGTTTTGGCAGGTGAAGTTCTTTGATATCAGTACAGTGACATCCATTCTGGTAGGAGTTAATCCTCATAGAATATGCAATGCTACAGGCTTGGGGAAGAGTGGCTGGAAAGCTGCCCAGTGGAAAAGGACCTGGGGATCTTGGTTGGCAGCATCTGAACATGAGCCAGCAGTGTGCCCAGGTGGCCAAGAAGACCAACAGCATCCTGGCTTGTATCAGAAATAGTGTGGCCAGCAGGGGCAGGGAGGTGATTGTCCCCCTGTACTCAGCTCTGGTGAGGCCACACCTTGAGTACTGTGTTCAGTTTTGGGCTCCTCACTACAAGAAGGGCACTGAGCTGCTGGAGCATGTCCAGAGAAGGGAACGGAGCTGGAGAAGGGTCTGGAGCACAAGTGTGATGGGGAGTGGCTGAGGGAACTGGGGGGGTTCAGTCTGGAGAAGAGGAGGCTGAGGGGAGACCTCATTGCTCTCTACAACTGCCTGAAAGGAGGGGGTAGCAAGGTGGGAGTTGGTCTCTTCTCCCAAGTAACAAGCAATAGGAGAGGAAATGGCCTTAAGTTGTGCCAGGGGAGGTTTAGATTGGATATCAGGAAAAAATTCTTCACTGAAAGGGTTCCCCAGCCCTGGCCCAGGCTGCCCAGGGCAGTGGTGGAGTCCCCATCCCTGGAGGGATTTTAACAGACATGTAGATGAGGTGCTGAGGGACATGGGGTAGTGGTGACTTGCCAGTGCTGTGTAATGGTTGGACTTGATGATCTTAGAGATCACTTCCAACCAAGGCTATTCTGTGATTCTATGATTCTATAAGTGATTTTTCTTTATATTCTTCTGATAAAATTCCAAATATCATTTACTTCTTTTTGTGAAACAATTAGCCTAGGGCAGAAGCCAAGAACTTAAAAACTGTTCCAATGTGTTGGCTTGTATGCCTGATGGCTCTGTAAAGTAAATGTTTCTAATACTCTCATCATCATCTTTCTACACATGCAAACAGTACTGCCTTAATATTCTCATCTGCTCCAACATTACATGGTGTCTAGAGATCACAGAGTCCATCGAGCAGAGCCACTCCAAACCAGGCAGCAATATCATGAATAAATGACCTCCTCTTTTCTGTTGCTGTCAGTGCTCAAGGCCAGGAAATGAAAGGTTTTAATATATTCTGAAACCAGAGTGCTGACGTGCTGCTGTTGGGCTGTGACAAGGAGCAGTAAACAGTCTTCCAGATATAATAGTCAGGACTGTCACACACTTAATTAGTGCTATATGAGCTCTATTTGGCCTTACATACTCTTTACATTCCACTTTTGATACACATTTAGAACTGGGAGACCATGGTGCAGATCTTTTTTCCATCTCACTAGTGGGTTTATTGGGAAAAGCTAAGGTCTGTGCCAAAAAAAATCAAGTTACAGGTCCTGCAAGTTACTGAGGGCTTTTAATTCTTGCTTCAGGAAGCATACCACCGGTACTGCTTCAATTAGAGTCCCACATAGGTAATCATCTGTCTGTTTACCTTTCCAGTGTGTCACTTATCCTCTCTGCTCCTGCCTCGCTTTTCCTTGCCGCTCTGAGTCTGGTTCCTATTTAGCATGGTGGCCCACCTACTCTTCTTGTTGGATGTAATTAATGTCACAGCATCCAGAGGAAGGAATGACATTTGAGAGCTGGCTGCACAGACTGGTTCTGTCGGCAGGATCATACAGTATGACTGGTCAAATACATCACCTGTTTTTTTGCCTGGCTTTTTTCAAGGCGGGGAACTCCATCTGAAATAGGTGCCAGCTGAACTGGCTATCAGAGTCATTTCAGATGCCTGAGATAATGGCTTAAGGCAGTAATACATTTCATATATTTATGGGGTTGCTTCCTACCCAAAGTGACTAGTGGTAAGACATGCTATATATACTCAGTGTGTGAGGATGGTACAACCAAGCCGTTAGAACTGTTAGATAAAACAGAATTTGAAACCTTTAGCCAGCAGCAAACTACTCTGTCAGAGTCATTAGACTAAAAAACATGGGAAGTGCATTAGAGATTGTTGTGAACATATATTCTGTCTAATCACAGCTGCAGGCAGTGTCTTTCTGAAGCAAGAAATAAATCATCAAAATGAAGGTCTGATTTAAGAGCAGAAAATCAGGAAGAGCTTATATGCTGTTTACCTTCAAAGGGATAGTGAACCTCGGGTTCTGTGTCTAAAATTGTTCTAATGAGTTAGTGTAAATGTTTCATTATTAAGTCTGTGACGCTTTGCCCATCTCCCAAAGGCAAATATTGTTTCTGGAACTGGGATATCTCAAAATCATAAGCAGCAAGGTGTTGCTCTTTTGCAGAGAGGTTTGCTAGCGTCACTTGAGAAGACCAGCAAACCTCTCACAGTGTCGACCACACGGTGGACAAAGATAATTGTAGCTGGCGTCACAATCTGTCCTCGTGTGCCTTGCCAGGATCGCACCATTCCCTTGTGGCTGAACCAAGTACTGAATCCTAGCCAGTTCTTGGTTTTCTCCGCTGATCAATGCTCCTACCCCTGTTTCTCGCTTTGCAGGCACAGCTCCATATCTGGCACCTGGAAGAAGAGGTATTGGGTATCCCAGAGGCTGAGTGCCTCAGCATTGTGCACACCCGTGCTACACCTATGCCACAGTCTACTGAAATCCGTAGTGTATCAAGTCCTTAACAGACAGTGAGTTCAGACTCATGGAGCACAAGTCCTGAATACAGTTTAGTTGCCTCAATAACCAATCTTTCCCTCTTGTTTCACATCATAGAAAGCCCTCCCTGTAATCTTGCTTCTGATAGCAGAACATCTCTTTGTTCAGGAAAGTAACCTCCATTACTAACCTCTCTAAGTTGGTTAGTCTAAGTCTTTTCATTACTTCTACTCTGGCAGTAGATCATGGAATTTCAGAAACAAAACACAAAAAAAACATTGGAGAGAGTCCATTCAAAGTCAGTGGTATTATGGGCAGAACCCCTCTTGTTCCAGTAAGGAAGATGCATTCAGTTTAGTGGCTTTCTGTCATAGCTCATTAAACAAAACTGAAATTAATCAATATGCAATTTCCTCATTTCCAGCTGTGATAATCTGAAGTTCTGTCTCTGGCAGATGGGTTCCATTTTTCTTTAGAAATTCTGCTGAGGCTGGTAGCCTTCGTTTTAGCAGAGATTCAAGAACCTGGGTCGCAGATATATACATTGACTTGCTTCTGCCAAGAAAAAATCATTGACAATTATTTGTGAATTACAAAAATGTAGACAGAATTACACCTATAGCTTCTGACATAATGGGGACTTCAATCTTGAAAGGGCCAATATTACAAAACATTACTTCTGTGATTTAGGTCTGGCTGTCTGCATGGAACTATTGAATTTTGCTTTTGGGTGTAGACTGGGTATTGCTTTTAAAATGTGCATGTAATGACATTGCTCCTTTTATAAACTATCTGCCCAGACACAAACATGATAAATGACAGAACAAACAATGCCATTCTTTTTTCTTTTTCTTTTTTTTTTTTTTTCCCTCTTATAAAGGGAGAATCTCTTGTATGGGTTGGAAAGCCATAGCCATCTACACTGGTGACAGAAATTGAGTTCAGATGAGGAGAGTGCTCTTTATTCAGTGACCTACAGCAATTCATGGTAAAAAGGAAGAGTTTAGCTTTTTGCTCTAAGAATCTGTGTTTTGGGATTGCTGTTTAGATTCCTGAAATGGAAAGATGTTGATGCTCTTTGCAAAATAAACCAATATTACATTAAAATAAAAATTTAAATATCCCCTTTTTCTGTCCCTTCAGTTCTGAAAAGTAGAGAGATCACATCAGCACAACCAAGTTTAAAGTTTGGCAATTCCCCTTTAACTGTGTTCCTATATAATAAACTTCCTATTGTTTGTATGTCAGCTTTGATGAAAATACCCTCCTGAAATTCAGTGGTAGTATTTCACCTAGCCTTACTTTGAGAGTTCAGATCTTGAAATTACTTGACATAATATCCTGTCCTTCTCCCATGTTTTTCCTGTTAACATTATTGATGGAAGATGCTCATAGGAAACTGCTCAAGGCTGAATGCATCTGGGGTACAGATGGAGGAGCTACATGTGGGTGCAGTGACATGAAGCACGCTCTGCACTAGGTGGTGCTGACGGCAGAAAATACAGCCTCCTTACTAATCCAGTAAATTTACTGCCATTATCTGAAAAATAAGAGAAGTTCAAAGATATTTTGAGACGTACACAATGTATTTCTTAGAATCTTAGATTTTGAATGGGCTCTTTTGAGGAAGTGGCTCTTGAGAAAAATGAGACAAATTCTGTAGAAAGTGACTTGTTTGTACTAATGGGTAGCATGAGTGTACAAATATGTCTGCTGTTCCTAAGGGACTGAAGCCCCTAGTAATATGTCCCAGTATCTTGGCCAGAATTTCTGCTTTTCCAGGACATATTACACGAAGATCCCTCAACCTGTACAACCATTCAAAACATCAGACTTTTTATGTCATATAAAAGAAAAGGCAAAGAATTTTCAAAAATGGGTACTTCGCTCATAAGCACTTTTGAAAATCTCATGGACCCTAAACTATGGATTTAGAAGCTTATATACAGCATCTTCTTCTGAGAATTTTGTTCATACTGTCCAGATTTGATCACTTTCAGCTATCCATCCAGGTGTATAGTGAGGCATGTAAGTAAAAATATTCCAATTCATAGAAGTGTTGAGTACTCTCTCCTTTTACTGAGATCAGTGGGAGTTCAAATTATTATTAATTCTGAATAGTGAGGTTCTTTCATTTAGATACCTCATCATATAGTTTGCTACAAATTTCAGCATCCAAGTTGGAAAACTGTGGCCATGATCACTTAGGTCCCTAGAGATGACCACTCAAATCTTAAATGATGAGGAAGTGGCTTGAGTTATCTTGATGCTTTCCAGATAATGTTTAGACAAAGAATGTCTGCATTATTCCTTTTCAGTCTGAAATCTGCAGATCTAGTACTAGGGAGGAAGCCTGGAAAACAATGACCTCCTTGTCAGAGACTCTGGTTTCAGTTGGGAACGGTCACTTGGCCTGTTTAGTTAATAAGCCCCAGAAACCTTTGGAATTAGAAAGAGCAAAGGATGTTAGTTTAGAAGGTCAGAGGGTTAACAATGGAAGGAGCAGTTGTACTCAAGGTCATTTTCTGAGCAAAGTTTAGCAGGACAAAATAAAGATGGGAGAAGGATTGATAGGAGTTAGAACACCTATGACACATATTTCTAGACCTCATCTTCTGATAGTATAAATTGTCATATCTTCACTGGAACTAGTAGAATGGAAATTGTTCATATTGGTAAGGACTAAATCCAAACACGTAGACTTATTATTGCTTTGAAATAGGCTGATGAAAAACCTTTCAAAAACATTTGGAATTTTAAATTAAATTAACGGATGAGATCCCTATTTCCTGGTTCTAATTTATGTGGAATGCTAAATACTCTTTTGTTAGGAAAGAGAAAATGAATTTTCTTCATCTTCTTTTTGTCTGCCAGATGTAGTGGAAAGCTTTTGGATTTAGCATATACACAAAGGTCAGGACACCAGATTAAAACCTAGGATTGTGCAAATGGCGTGGCCTCTATAGCTTCAGGACATGGCCCTGCTGGGAGTTCAGTCCAGACCTAAATGAGAATGTATTCCTTTGAATTCACTCATTCTTCTTCTGGACATTTGGAAAAAATAACATGGTCCCCTATCCCTGGAGACAAAGATCCTTTAAGAGTCTCTGATCTCTAAGGTAATCCATGCATCAGCGTGGTCCATCTGCCTAAGTAAATCTTAATAGACCTGTGTTGTCTTCAGAGAAGTGCTGACACAGTTTGATTACTTTTTTATTGACAGCTATGGCTTAATTAATGTCTTTTGTTCAAGCAAATGAGAATTGCAGAGTTGCTGAAAGCCTCTATGAAAATCACTGATTTCTAATGTCATGATAACCCCTTCATGAAGAAGAAACAACTTCTCTGCATTAGTGATTATGAGGAGTGTTTCCAATTTAACAGCCATCAGCAGTGTCACAACCTGAAGTGTCAAACCAAGGCTGTGTAACACACAGAGCACCACTCTCACTTTTCTGGCACTGTTCAGTTATTTGTTGTGACCACATAGGGAAAGTACATAGCTCAAAGGAAAGGTTGGGTTTTAAGGGCTGCTTTGTCAGCATCTCTACCTCTTGCCTGACTCACGTACACATTTGGAGACATCTATTAAATACATGATATGAGGTATTTATTTAAAATAAATCAGAGATAGGGGAACAGTAACCTTGTTAGACATACCTGTGAAAGCTTATTTGGCTTGAGGATGGCTTATTTCCTAGAGGTTTCTGTAGACCAGTGTGTCCCAACCTTGGGAGCCCAGGAAGCTCCTACCTCAGATACTCTGCTCTGCTGGCCTAGTCCTTACCTTAGGTGGCCTGTGTGCAAGTGCCTTTACTGCTTAAAGAGCTGTTCATTATCTTGACTGAGGCAAAGGTATTGGGCTGAAGGGAAGCATCCCCAAAATTAGGTGAATCACTCCGAATAGACTATTTCATTTAGCTTTCTTCAGTAAAGGATAAGCTGGGAAAAAATGGAGACTAGAATCTTGTTTGCTAGTTTGTCAAAAATCTATCGGGATTCTCCAGGATCTTCTTCATTCAGAGAGGCACCCTTGATTCACAGATCCACCAAAAATCCATTAAAACATGCGAAAGGCTCTTTGGAGAGGATGGCTTTCACCCCCAGGCCATTCTCAGCCATCATGGATTCTGAAATTCAATGCATTCTTTTTTTTTCTTTCTGAAGTACATTATTTTACTCAATAAAACATAAAGCTCTGTTTAATCATGTGAATACATTCTTTCCCTATTCATGCAAGGCTGTATTTTAAACTTGGCAGATTGTTAATGTTCCTTCAAAACTGTTAGTTTCTGCCATGCTGCTTTAGCTGAACCAAAGGGGCTTGGGGATGGAGAACTGCCTTCCCAAGCCACACGCAGAATGTGGCTTTTAGGAGACACTGTTCAAGGCAGCTGGTGTTAGCTGGACAGCTTGGACAGAAGGTAATGTCACTTATGTTCCTAACAGTCTCAGTCAGTGCTCAAATTCTGCGCACGTAGGTTAAAAATTCCAGCTCCTCAAAATCTATATAGATGGTGGTTATTCAGCATGACCCTTCTGTGCAACTATTCAGCAGTTTGTAAGTGGTTTTCCAAAGCAGTGATCTAAACTAATTTATATTACAGACAGAATATTAGTCTGAGACTGAGTGATCTTGATTTTCTTCTCCACTGGTATTTGTGGGTTTATTCTGGTACCCGCACAGGAAAACACACCCATGAGCACCTTTAAAACATAGTTCATAGTTATTATGTTTCTAGCCTTGCTGAATCAGGATCAAATTGCTCAGCAGTCTGCAGAATTAATGCCCAAGTGAAAAGACAATCAAACTCCCTTTGTTTTCAGAGTAAGAGTAGCGAATTTTACTTTGGTTAAGAAAACAATTCTCAATTTTATTGTATTCCTGTAGGAGTTCAGCAAAGAAGATAGAGAGAGCAGGTGGCCAGCTTAAAGCCTGAGTATGGAAGAGAACCCAGATTAATTAGTTCCCCTTGAAAGGGAGTGCTATAAGGAAGGAATTAAGATGATAATATTTATTTTTCTTAATGAACATAAAACTGACAAACACTCTACTGCCCACCTCTAACAATGCAAGAATTCATTTACTTTCCTATTAGTTAGGTCTCAAAATACCAAAAGGATAACCTGGACTGGAAATCCCTCTACATTTTAGCTGGGGAATAGTGGGTATTCTTTCACCTTCACGAGAGTGTAGTAGAACTACAGAAAGTAGCACTGCAGAAATGGTGTTTACCGTGCATACATTCGTGTTACATTTCACCTATTGTCATGCTAGAGGCCCATTGTAAATTAATTTGGCAGATAAATTTACAATGGCAATTTGCCTTCCAGTAGTATAATTTATTCATGTCAGAAGTAATTTATTACATTCTCCCTTAAACCAATCTTTTTTTTTCAAGAGTACCACCTTAGTAAATAAAATTTATTGTTTCCACTGAGACTTGTGTGACTTCACAGTGGTCAGTCAGTAACCTCAAGGGGATAGTTTTGGTCACATTACTGGTCACTTATTTGGATGGATGATGGAGTGCCCCAGTCCCATCTGTACGTATATTACTTTCTTTTGTCTTAGAGGCACTGTTGGAAAGATTAATTAGGTCCATCTGCAGGGAAGGATCAGCCTTAGGGGATTCAGGTAAATAAAATAAATGCCAAGGGGAAAAACTGCTGAGGGGGATGTTTGGAAAATCAAACTGTTTTCCATAACATTAATGGGGAAATTACATACAGAAGGAGACTGAAAGAAAAGTAAAACTGCCTTTTAGTCTGGGTTATTTCAGCACGACCTGATAAACATCTCCTAGTGCTGCTCTGCTTGGATAAGGATCTATGAAGAGGGTTTTTCTTCAGTGTTTCAGAGCAATGCGCCGACTCAGTATGGGGTTGTTGGGCCTGCAGCCTTTTATTTGTGAGGCTTGAATTTACCTGCAATAGGGAAAGTATTTGTGCATCTGGTTTTTCTTCCCAAGTGGTTTGCTTGTTTGTTTTGGAGTTTTTTGAGGCGACTGGAAATCCTTAAAGAGGGTATTTTGTCATTTACTAAAAACTGAAAAATGCTTTGTGCTGGTTTTTGGTGTTTGCTTGGTTTTTTTAAGAGAAACTCTGTTATTGAAAGCAGATATTCCTCACTGAAATTTTCATTTCCTGGAAAAAACCCAGATTTTCCATCAAAATATTTCAGTTAAAATACTATGCCAGGTCTCAGGGATGTGCTTCTGAAAAGACAGAAAAAGAAAAATCAGTAAAAAAAAGAGTGACTGTCAACAGACAAATATTTGGTTCTGCTCTATGGTTCTCACTCAGGTAAAATTCTTCCTGGGATAGGATATAACAGAAAATTTCACCATATAGGACCTGGAGAATCCCTCCTGACATATGGCCAAAGTAACTCCCCGATCTATCCATTTTCCAGGAGCGAACACATTTTGTACAGACCTTAAGTAACCAACTCGTTCACTTTACAGAGTGAGCCTAACACGTGAAGAACGGTTGTGCATGTACCCTGAAACTGGCTCAGCAAAGGGTTTCCGATAATTAAACTCCATCTGGCTCCGTTCCGAGTGGGAAATCACAGCCCTCGGAATGCTTTGAGTATTTCCTTATGTACAGCGACAGCAGAAAAACTCCATATGCCCTCACCCGCCGCTTGCTGTTCCCCTGAATCATGTGGATAAAGCAGCTGCAATTGAGGAACTTTAATCTAAGCATCTTTGAGCTGAAACTGAGGGATTCAAAGCAAAGATGATGGAAATGATTAATGGAAAGAGCGGCGCTTGAATCTTTAGCATTAAATTAACTGGTGTTAATTTCAGTAAGTGTGAAATAGCTTGGTGAGCTTCAGAAAAGGTTGTGACTGCCATGGGCACTGCTCTTTCTGATGCTGTAGGAATACTTTCTGGTTCCACAGCTGTATGCTCCAGCGGGAGCGCGTGGCTGTGACTGGGGAACACAGAGACATTGTGTATGTCTGTGTGCTGCACCCTTCTCGGAGGGGCAGACTTGGGTCAGGGGCAGCGACAGCTTCCCTACAACAGCCTCCTGCCCTGGGAAGGGCTGCGCTCCCTGCCGCCTCTTTGGCCTCTGGGGCCTTTCGTCAGGTCCTCAGCGCCCACCCCAGCGCTGGGACAAGGGACAATCGGGCTGTCCTCCCTGGGAAGGGAGTGATGGATGGAGAGATGGATGGATGGATGGATGGATGGATGGATGGATGGATGGATGGATGGATGGATGGATGGAGAGATGGATGGAGGGATGGATGGATGAAGGGATGGATGGATGGAGGGATGGATGGACGGATGGATGGATGGATGGATGGATGGATGGATGGATGGATGGATGGATGGATGGATGGATGGAGGGATGGAGGGATGGATGGACAGATAGATGGAGGGATGGATGGAGGGATGAATGGAGTGATGGATGGGTGGATGGATGGATGGATGGAGGGAAGGATGGAGTGATGGATGGATGGAGGGATGGAGTGATGGATGCATGAATGGACGGATGGATGGATGGAGGGGTGGATGGAGGGAGGAAGGGATGGATGGATGGCAGGGCCGTGGCTGGGAGGGGGGGCTGTGTGGCGGTGTCCCCGGGGAAGGGGTGGGGGCCGGGTGGGTGTGACCCGTTCTCCCGCCGCCGCCGCGGCCCGCCCCGCTCACAAGGTGCCTGAGCCGGGGAGAGAGCAGCAGCGCCGCGTCTCCGCCGCCGTCCGCAGCGCCCGCCCCGCCATGCCCAACTTCGCCGGCACTTGGAAGATGAGGAGCAGCGAGAATTTTGACGAGCTCCTCAAGGCGCTGGGTGAGGCGCGGGGGAGTCGGGCAGCCCCGGGCTGTGTCCCGCGGGAGGGGAACGGGGGACTCCGCCGGGACCGCGCTCCGGTGCCCGGTGCCTGCAGAGCCCGGCACCCGGGAGAGCTCCGCGCGGGGAGAAGCGGTGAGCCCTGCCCGGACAGGAGCGGTCGCAGCCCCGGCACGGGCAGAGCCTCACCTGCCGAGCCCCGGGGGTCCGGGCTGCCGCTGCCCGGCGGCTCCCGCCCCGCTCTGCCACGGGGATGTCCGCAAGAGCCGGCCTTTGCCGGGTACGGAGCCCGCCGGAGAGCCGCCGCTCCCCGCCGCAGGGCTGCAGGCAGTGCCGCCGGCCTCTCGCTGCCCCCCGGTCCGCTGGGGCTGGGCTGGCCACTTCATGCTCTGCTTCCTCCCCGCTTCACCCAGGTGTCAATGCCATGCTGAGGAAGGTGGCAGTGGCTGCCGCCTCCAAACCTCACGTGGAGATCCGCCAGGACGGGGACCAGTTCTACATCAAAACTTCCACCACTGTCCGCACCACTGAGATCAACTTCAAAATCGGGGAGAGCTTTGAGGAGGAGACGGTGGATGGACGAAAGTGCAGGGTAGGAGGAGAGCTGGGGCAGCTGGGGGTTGTGTGTGTGTGTACAAGTTCTTTTTTGATGGGACACATCTGCTGCCAGCGTGCCCTGATGGAGGCATTGCTACCCTCCACCTTCTTCTTCCCAGAAACACTCTTTGGGGGTTCTTGGTGGTCACCACTCCTCTTGTCCCTCATCCGACATTCTCCCTCTTGCAGGGTAAAACTGAAATCTGAAAGCAACAGATCATGGCAGGTCCCAAAGACAGAGTTTGAGTACCTGCTTGCTCACTCCTTTGGCTGGCAGGGTTTTGTCCAGCTCTTTTTCCTTCCCTCTCCCTTGGAGACCTCAGCTTTAGTGAAAGCTCTCCCCAACCTCTGTCTCTGACAGGAGCATGGGGAATGATGGAGCAAGAGAGACCTCAAGAGTCAGGATTTAGTGCACAAACCTGACATAACTTTTGTCCTGAACTGAATCAGCCGAGTTCACAAGCAGGACTGCAGTCTGTTGGTAGTTTGGGAGTGAAATCCTTTTTCATTCCCTTCCAAGAGCATGACTCCAGTTTGCTGATCAGATAAGTCTTTAACAGGGTAAGACAGACTTTCAGCTAGTGTTATACCAGCCATAATTACACCATCTCCTTGTGCAGAAGTGCATTAGAGGGCATTCATTGGAGTGTTTTGGGCTCGATTCTCTGTGTGAGCCCCTGCTCCTCTACCTTTGTTACCACTTCTGTGGCTGTGGAGGGGGCAGCATCCGACCCTAGCTTCTCACTGGTGTAGATAGATGGGGATCCAGGGCATTGGAGAACTGGGCTGGGATCACAGCTGTCTTGTGAAAAACGTTATCCAAGGCATGGGTTAGTTATCCTTTCCTTAGGCACTTTACACTTAGAAGAGAAGTATATATAGAAGACTTATAAAAGAAGTATGAATAAAGAGTATGAGAGTGTAGTTCCAAATGAGAATCCAGTTTTAAAAGTATCCTGTAGTGGTGAAATAATTTACTTCCCAAAATACGATCTCTGCTAGTTCTGGGGCCAGCTTCTGAGACCATTTGCACCACTAAAAATTCACAACTTACCATCTCTGGTGCAACTGCTGTGAATTTAAATTTATGAAATAAGGAGGCAGATTCTGGGAGTCAGTGAACATTTAGAACATCCACTTGATCTCTAGGATGAGTTATCGTATATTTAACAGTTTGTTCAGGAAATGTTGCTGGTTTTGTTAATTTATCTTGTTCAGCAGAAGTAGTATTTTAGCATCTTCATGCATAATGCATATACAATAAATGTGACCCACTTTCTAGAGAAGGATTTATTGCTGCAGATGGAAAAACAATAATTACGGCTGTAAGCTATGAAAGTTGGGAAAATCTGAAAGAAATGTGTTTTGTGAAGTAGTAAATTTTTTCCATCTGTTGTGAAATTATTTCTAGTCCACTCTCAGGAATAAGTTGTACGGCTGTGAGTACATAACCCAAATGTGGCCACAGAGCAGAAACTGACAGATAATAAAATAATACTTCAGCATGTAATCTGCAATATCTGGTAAAGTTGCTGACTGGCGGTAGGTTTTGATACATTTCATGGGGTGGAGGGTTTTGTTCTGCCAACTAACTAGATCCATTGTTCATACAGACAAAGAGGGAGTCATATGGAGTTGTACTGCAAGGCATGGCTTCTACAACTGCCACTTGAGGTGGCTCATTGGCTTAAAAAAACAGGGGTTTTTAATAGGTTTTGAAAACCTATTTATAAAGTAAACAGCTAATTTTGAATCAAAGTAAAGTGTTTTTTTTTTTCCCTTGGTGAGTCTGGGAAGTGTTAACTTGAATTCACACATACATATACACACACAGATGTATATGTCTCCGCATGTAATCACAGACTAATTAATGTCTCCCATGTGCTGGTTATAAAGCGATTACTTGCACATTCATTACAGGGCATCCTTCTGCACAGCTGTTCCATTGCACTCTAGGATAATAGTTCAGTGCTAGACTGAAAAGCAACAGAGTCAGGGCTGGCCTGTTTGTAAAAGCTAAACAAAATACTATTTTTTTATTATTATTATTATTATTTTTCAGTGGTTTCATAGTCATTATTGATATGCTTTGAAAAATGCCCAAAGGTATTTCAATCTCCAGACCCACAACCTTAAAAAAAAGTAATATCACTAACGCTAGAACTCTAACAAAGTTTCTTTAATTTAGTGGTGGTTTCCTCACAACTAAATTCTTTATTTATTTATGTGATGTATCAAGTTTGTTAGCGCAGTAAATGTTCAATATACAGTTAACTTGGCACAGTGCCATGAAGCATGAAAGGTTGCAAGTGACAAATGCTGCATTATTTATGACCACAACGTGATACATACGATTCCTTATGCTTTTACACGAAGGGGACTCAGTAGTGGTAAATAACATGTCAGATCAAGCCACACATGTATGAAGTTGCTTAGGCATGTAGACACTACATTATCACGTTTCTAAATTATACTTTTCAACCTCAAGCATTGTATGAAAACTGGGTGGCTTTTTAATTTGGAAACAAATGTGAATAAACACTGAAAAACCACATTTATAATTATTATTAATACATACCTATTTCCAAAATGCTCCCTCACACCTTAATTTTGATTACATCAAATTGATTTCATCACTTTCCACTGATGTCTTTTTCCCTTTGCCTTTTTTCTATGTGTTGCTTCTTTCCTGCAGCAATTATTCTCACTACTGCTCACTGTTGTCTCTCTGCCTCATGCTGCTGGGGAATATAATTAATGTTATTCCTAATGGTTTTCTTGCCTGCAGAGTTTGGCCACTTGGGAGAATGAAAACAAGATCTATTGCAAACAAACTCTTATTGAGGGAGATGGCCCCAAAACATACTGGACTCGAGAATTAGCTAATGATGAGCTGATTTTGGTAAGAACCTTAAACCCACTCAATACATCCACCATATTAAGAGGTTTCTGTTGTCATGTAGTATGACCTACTATTTTTCCTTCCTTAAATCCATCTGGAAAACTACCATTTTCATACAATTCATACATCACTTTTTTCCTTCCTTTTAATTTTTTTTTCTCTTTTTAAGAACAAATGAAGATATATGCAGGTTCTCGCTTGCATTTTATTGCTGTAACTTTTGCCATACTTTTACTGGTAGAATAATCACAAGTGGGCCACTTCTGCTCTCATGATTCACAACACTGTGAAAGAATTTGCTTGATTTATTGTAGGCTTTTGACCATTTGAAATCAAGGCATTTGGTTTATGGAGAACCTTCTATTTTAGGCATCTGCATAATATGTTGGTTCTTATCCACAATCACCTGGTGTGTAGCAGGAAAGACATGGCATGTTGTTAGCATGCTCTAATCTCATTTGGTTTATGAAGAACATATAATCCCTCCCCCATCTCTGCAACCTTCTTCAATTCCTTGATCATCTCTGAATCCACTTCAGAACTGCATTTATGAGTTTCTCAGACCAATTTGCACATTTGCTGTCAGCCAACATCCTCCCACTCCTGTGTGACCTTCCACATAGCAACAGGGTTACTACAGGCATGCTGAGCAGCACCTCTGCAACTTCCTCACCATTTACACCATGAATCATTTACAGGTTTTTTGTGTTTATATTGTACTTGTTTCTGTTAGAGTTGAGTTCGCTTCACTGAATCTTTCCTCAGTACTCCCTCTACATTAATGAAACAATATCCAGAACTGGATATAGACACAGTTTCTCTGGGTTACGAGTAGCACAGTTCAGCCTGAGTTCAGAATCATTTTATTGCACATGTTCTTACTAGTGAATTCTGGATAAGTAGTTGATTAGACTGTTACGCCTCATCAGTTTGGGCATGGAAGACAGGCTGCTGGAGCGGGCAAGAAAACATCAAAGCAGGGAGGTTTTATTTCCAACTATCGCACTAACTAAACCTCTGCACTTTAAAAAACAAACAGCCTCCCCAGTGTTTCTCTAAAGCAGTTGGAGCTCTGTTTTTAAGATTGCATCTGAAACGAAAACAGGACTCAAACCTAACCAAGTATAAACAAAAAGCTTTTAAGGTGTTAATATTATTCCAGACATCTTGGAACTGTTCATTCCCCCTTTATGAGGAGGTGTATGCTGTTAGTGAAATCATGCTGGCTTCTATTGAATGAATACTCTGATTCTGGATAATTTCTTTTGACTCAACCACTGGAATTCTGTATATTGTCAAAAAACTTCAGGAGGCAAAGTACTTTGATCTCTCTTCACATCTTTATATATAATGCAGTGGACATAATATATTCTCAATTAAAATTTTTCCAGCTTTCTAACAATACATTTCTGTAGTTTATTATTTAAGCAACAAACTAGTGAGGCAGCTGTTAAATGAGGTGAACTGCTCCAAGCAAAGCAAGAAAGCCAGTCATAATACAATTGCCTCCTGCAATCAGTGATGTGAACTTACCCTGCTGGGGAAGAAGAATGAGGTTGGAAACCAGAACAATTCAAAAATTATAAAGGCATCTAACCTTTTTTGTTGTATAATACAGTCTGTTGAGCTTTTCTGAATTAATTCTTTTTCAAATTAGGATATAAATTAGAAAATCTTCCTTGTTATTAAAATATTTCCATTTATAGGAGTTCAGTCACAACTTCTTATAAATTGGTTTACTGGTTAATTTCCTTGCCATTAGATTATACACATTATTTCTAATCTGTATAGGTCCAGATTCAACTTCCAGTCATTACATACTGTGTATAAAAGAACCTAAATAATATGCCTAAAGTTTGTTATTGCAAATACTTCTCTTAACAACACTGATGAAGCCACCTCTTGGAAGAACCTTCTTGTTGTTAAGCTAAACCACTGGAAGACCTTGAGCCCTTCAATATAAAGCAAACTTTCCTTGACCTCTTTTTTTGGAGCATAACGGCCTCTTTTGCTTTATTAAATATTGGGATGTTACTTGGTCCTCAGGACAAAGAATTTTCAAGCCCCTTGTAACATTTGATGGCACTGAATGTACGAATCTTTTAAATACATGGTCAACATGTTCAAAATCTTCTGACACCCTAAAGCTCAGCAGCGAGGTGTTTCTAGGAGTAATAGCGGTGAGCGTGAGGTTTCTGGTCCTTGAGAGAAGATAAAATTAACCCTTCTGGGAGGCAGCAAAGAGTTCTACTGTTTGGAAGACAGAAGAGGGTAAAGGAAGCTACATTTTTTTTGTCTGTGGCCCCTAATTTTAGAACCCCAGAATATTCCCTCCAGACCATTACTTGGGCTTTCAAAGCTAAACTACCTGAAGGGATTGGCTGAGGTGTGTTCCTCAACTAGAACAGGGAACAAAGTAGGAACAGGAGCTCTAAGAGAGAAGACCCTGTGGTCCCTTTTGATCTCTTGCCTCTCAACTGTGTTTGGGTTTTTCATCGCTCCAGCGAAGAAAGATTCAAGTTAGATTATTTTATCTCATGCTTGGAAATTTTCCTTGGATCTGAGTCTGCAAACCTCCACTTACTTCTTACTTCTTCAAAACTAAGATCACAGTGAGAAGAGATCTTTCTTTGTCTTCTCCTTTCTTTCTTCTTCCATCTTCTGAGCTTTGTTAAGGTTCTTTAGGACCTGAAATTCATTCTCATTCAGTTTTGCTGCCTGTATCACTTCAAACACTTAACAATTCCCATCTTCACACTTCTCAAACCTCCCTACTTACCTAAGAAATATTTTCCTTTACTCTTTCTGATGTACTTTAGGAAGCTTTCCCTATTTCCATTCTGGCAGGGCGCCTTAAGTAAGCATAAGGAGACCACATTCTTGTGAACTTCTAGATGTCTGCAGCTGGGAAGCTGTCTTTATGGGGCAGAGCCTGTGATGTAGCAGTTTAGGAACTCTGTAAGGCTGATACTTATTCTTACAGTCTCTGTTCCTGTTTATCTATCCAAAGAAATCTTTCAAGAAGTCTTGAGTTCCCTGCTTAGCTGCTACATGCATTTGCAGAAGAAACCAGGAAAACTCATACCCCCTTTGGAAAGAGTTGCAAGAAGGAATCTAAACTGTGTTAGACTGAGGCATGAATGGAAAAAAGGCTTGGGGCAACAGGCAGGGGGTAAGGAATGAGTTTTACTCTGCTAATACTGGCTGCATAAATGTTGGAGGTTTGCCACATAATGCTGCATTGCTTAAGGGGTCCACTTGATGATGACATTTTCCTAGTGGAATGATATATTTTTGTCCCCAACACAGCATGTTAAATAAAATGTACACATATAATTGAAACAAATCAGTGTTGAATTGTCATGACTACCACAGAGCTAAAATAGAAACCATATTTCTGTATAATTATCAATCTTTCTTGTATCCTGGCAGAAGAATTCCTTATGTTCTTCAAAGATATTCCCTTGGAGCAATATGATGGTATTCCATGTCACATCATGTCCTCTGGTACACAGATGCTGGGACCAAACTATTTAGTTAGCAAAGGTTTTCTTTACCTTTGGGTACCAGTAAAGTTTGCCTTTAGTTCTCCTTAGCTCCTTGCAGCATGGAGAATAGGATTACTCTTATGAGTAGCATAAATAATACTTGGCTCATACAATGGCAGATGTAGGTCTACAGTCCTGTTAGAAAAAGAGGCCTTTCAGCTGAGTAAGGGAAGGATCAAGCTCTGCTTTATATAAAAGGTGCTGTGAATGTGTTAAACATTGCAACTACTTTCATCAGTGCTGTTTATTCTAGTCTCACCTGGTGAACTTGTTGGGATTTTGGGGCTCCATTTTTTAGAAGTACTGAACAAAGTAGATAAAAAAATTATATGGAGTATGCAAGCAAGGGAGGGTGAAAAGGACAGATCCCCATCAAAGTCCACATTTGTTTGTCTTGATTGTATCTTGAGGTGATATTGTATTGTACTTTAAGACTGTAATGCATACAGAGAGTTAAAATATCTGTATTTACAGCTCCACGTTCATAAACTATACTTGGATTAGCACTTGAGCAATGGAGATCACAATATAACACAAAAATATATATTTCATTTACTTCTCTGAAAATTAAGATCTGGGATTAAGTCTATTCTAATGTGCTTTTTCTTCCCTTTTCTTTTATACTCTGCAATGTTTTTGCTGTTGCTGTGTGTTTTTGTCAGGGACATTAATGAGCTATCAATCACTCGTGTAAGTCAGCAGATCAAAAGGTCTGCTCTTTACAAAATTAAAGGCTGCTGCTTCCAAATGTTAGCTATTCAAATGAGAAACATTTATATTCAAACTTTATCTTCATCGCTGCTTTCATGGCTGATGATGCCTCTATAGATTTGAGTTTAATCTGTAACACACAAACATTTTAAAGTGGATGATTTCTGAAGAGGGGCTTTAAAAACAGCCTCAGACCACATTTTCCACAGTTCACGTATCACACAGGGGTTCTCAGAATCAATTATAGCAAGGGTCAAAGATCAGAACATTAGGGGGGTTTCAAGCATGGTTTCTATTCTACATTCCCTCCCCAGAAAAATCATGTTGTAGTTGATTAAAACTGGTGAACTGTGGAGCCCAGATGAGTGAGTGAACATTTTTAAAATTATATTGCTGGCTTCTAAAATGAAATAAAATGTAGGTGAGAAGGGTCAGTGCAGATTTGGAAAGATACTTTACAGCTGAATGCTGAGATTTGTGATGTGCCTAAGCCTTGTATGGAGCAATGTTAAACTACCTAAGTGTTTAACTTTTCTATAGTTTTTGGAGAGTGATCTTAAATAAAATCAATTATCAAAAGGAGGGTCTACTCATACTGAGGTGAGTGGGGGGGGTTTGCTGCTGACCTCATTAAAGCAGCCTTGATAAAAGTTCAGAAGCCTGTAATAATGCATACATTTGTGTTGTGTGGACATAATGCTTTAATTTACTATCTGCCACGAGCAGATTTACAAGGAGGCTTAAGGATCTGCAGCCCCTACTCACTAGTTCAGCCTGGTCTGCGTCATATCCCTAACATGTAATTAAAGAAGCCAAAGCCGTTTGCATCTTGGATGCTTCTGATCCTGCCTGTAGCCTCTTATAACATCAGTTGTTGCTTAGATGTTTGCTGTGTACTGGCTTGCAGTACTACTGCTGGGAGATACCTTTGTTAATATCCAAGTTTGAAAGTGGGGGCTGCATCTTCTGTGACTGCAGCCCCATAAGGATCAACATCTTTCATAAAACGTTACGGGAGTCAGGAGGAGAAGGGAAGTATGCAATACACTTTTATTGTGAAGATTTATATCTCTGTTCCGGGTAGCATGTGGCCAAAGCCTTTTCTGAGGATTCCTTTAAATAATACCTTCTCTTCATTTGTTTGCTGATGTATTCTGTCTTCCTTTTGCAAGCTGCCTGTGCAGGCTGGTGAGTTGTGAGCAGATAACGGGGGATTTTTGCATAGATTGGTAAAAGTGATTGTTTCAATGACAGTCTTTCCACTTACACTGTGTGCTCCACTTACCACAAAGGCTCCTCAGCAAATGTTTATAAGAAGGCCTTCAAAGCAGATTTACTCATACAGTAATATATTACTGCCCTGTAATTCTCTTTTAATCTCTAATGATGTCAGTGGTCATCAGATTTTGAGTGGACTGAGAGAGGTCAATTTATTGGATTATCCCCCTGTGCAGGGCTTTGTTTGCAGTGTGCTTTTGGACACTTAGCTACAGATTATGACAAGCTAAGTGAAGAAAACAGTTCTGTAATTTGCAGTCATTGCACATTTAAAATCCTAGTTTAGATTTAGATAGAAGCCTTGCCTTGTAGCTTTTTGTAAGATAAGTGGGACTTTTGCAAGCTGATGAGAAGGTGGTGTTTGAAAATCCTGCATCTTCTCAGTAGATTTGAATTGCAGTTGGTAGTGTGGCACTTTTTTTTTAGTTGCTCTAGTGAAGCTTCACCACCAAATAGCCAGGATTGCTCAATCTCTTTATTAGAACTCCTTTGGGTTATGGAAATCTTTAAAGTCTGCTTGTTTTGACAGGAACTATCACTGCTTTCCAATCTGAAATTAGAACCATAGACAGTAAACTGGTTCATTCTGCCCCTGAATACAAGGATTTAAGTGTGAAGGATAGAGGAGTAACAGCCTTTTGATTTGGATCTCCCCCTGAGCTTGGGCCCAGCTGTACATTAGATATTTCTGTGAGTAAACACAAGAAAAGGAATGCAGCAAGTTTGGACACGTTCCTCTTTGCTTTGTTTAGCAACATTTAGTGGAGTTTTGTCAACAATGCTACTAAATTATAATAAGTTACAAAAAAGATACCTTTTATATAAGTCCACATTTAAACCATGTACATAACCATGACAATCAAAGCCATTTATTTATGTGCTTCAGTATGGAATTAGGTTGCTCATCATCTGAATGGACATAAGGTATAAAATCTAAGTGCTAAAAAATGCAGCTTATTCCTGAAACAGGTCAGAGGCCACATAACCTATGCTGGATCTTTGAGGAAAGGATGCCAGCCTGTTTGAGAAGAGCTCAGTGGCTCCATTGTATTCCAGAGTAATTGCAGTTGGGCTTTGCAGGAATTTTCTCTCTTTATGATCAGATTTAAAGATATGATTGTGTTAAATTATAGTGGTTTTCCAGACTGTGAGACCGGTGTGTTGCAGAGAATGCAATCCTTGTGTATAGCAGCTGACTACGACTGCTACAGATTTGGGTTCCCCAAGTTCTGCACTTGATTTTTATCCTGACAGAGCAATTTGAATGCTGTCCTTTGCCTGAGATTTTCAAGAGTCCAGAAGTGCAGCTGGAGCTGGATGTTGGAAACGAACAGCCACTGCACTGTGTCACAAGCAAGTCAAGTTGTGACTCTGTGAGTGCACAACAGCCAGTCTGTGTGTACATACAGAGGATGTGCTGCCTCTGCAGTCCATTTGGGATGCACCCATACTACTGAGCTTCCCCAGAAAGTTACTGTTTCTTTTTTCTTCCTCCACAAATTTTTATCTTTATTTTCACATTCCCTCCTGTGCATCTTGCAAGGAAGCTGCCAGTCAGACTACACTGATGTCTTGGGAGCCAGCTCTGCTCAGGAGTGCAGTCTCAGAACTGGACTCTAGAATTTCAGACACTCAGACCTACAGTGGCACCCCAGGGGAGACTCGCAGTATGGATCACATCCGTTTCAGTCTACTCTTCCCTGCAGTGTTCCTTCTCAATACAACTGCTGACCTGTTGTGAGAATAACTGCTGTTGCACAGGTTTAGGGGAAGGAGTTTGTCTCAATTTCCCCGAAAGAACAGACATAAATTTACTTGGGGGAGGTTACAAGAGTTTTGGCAAACTGCTGCTGCAGCCTTTCTCATTAGAGCTAGCTGATGTGGCACCCACTCACATCACTGTGCAGCACTGACTGTCAGACTGGGGCCGTGCCAGCTCTTGAAGAACACTCCACAAAGACTGTTTTACTATTATTTATGTTTTGTGTTGAAATAGCAGCGGGAGACCCAAACTTCACTGTGCTTAGCAGTGCCTGAATGTACCATAGAAAGGCAAGCACTCTCACAGTGACATTCCAGTCTCCACAGACACCCTCAAGCCCTGGATGGTCTTGACCCTCACTTGCTTTCTCTGGCAAAGCTCCTGTGGAAATAATTTCTGTATAAGTTTGGAAATGTTGAAGGAAGCCATAGTAAGGGTATTTGCAGCTGGTGCTGTGGGCAATAGAAAACTATCAGCATCCTTTTAACGTGCATTTTCAGACATTTTCATGTATAAGCTAAAAATGTATATAAAGATTGATATGATAAGCTCTCTATATGCATAAAACCAAAGCCTATATCTCCAAAATACTAACTAGACTTTTCTCCTCTATAAAGTGAACAAAATAGAAGCCAGAGTCAGTTTTCAAGCCAAGTCCTTTCAAAGAGGTGTTGGCCAACACAGGCGTAGAAAGCATTAAAACAAATAAAGTCCAGCTGAATTTTCATAACACACTGGGGTAGGTCTGAATTATATTTTGCAGTGAGACCTTGGCAGTTACTACAGCCAAACATCCCACCTCACAACTTCTTCATGGTGAGCTCGAGGCTGTCTGTCAGTGTAGCTGAACGTGAAGGCTTTTGCACTCAGTATTTCCTCACTCTTGCACTCGTTATTTCCTTCATGTTTAATTGCTTGCTTCGATTTTATCCTGCCAGACCTGAAATTACATGCAGACACTTTGGGGTTTAGGTGGCTTTCTCAGACAGCTGCCACAATCACTGTCCTGCCTAAATGTCCTGATGATCTGTACTGCAATATAGGTGAAGTAGAATTGCCTTTTAAGTGCAGAACTACAGAGTGATTTAGAAAATGCAGGTTTTCAGATGCATACCTGAAAGTGTTTCAGTCAGTGGTATAACATCATATAACACCAGCTCTAAGCATCTGGAAAATCAAGGTACTCAATCTGGTATAAGAAAAGGGATGATAATGGGACACAGTTTGTAGTAAGTCAACTTTCAGATGCGTAGTGATTATTTGTGAGATATGAGAGGTGTTTAGTTATGTGAAACGACTTGGATCTCCATTTTTCTATTATATGCCCTCATTTCAGACCCTTATCATAGTTAACAAATTCACTGGTTAAGGTCACAGTATCCTGAAAGAAGGTTGTGATTGACACAGCCCACATTACAGCTTGGGAGAGAGGGGTTTGGTATCCTAGCATGGTGTGTCAACATCTTGCAGAAGCATTATGTTTACAGGTTATAGGTGTACATTCTTCTGCTCTTCAGCATTGCTCCACTGACTTCATTTAAACTATTCTGATTTATACCTGCAAATATCAAAGAATCCCTTTGGAACATGCCATCTGAATTCCACCCTCAGCATTTCCAGTTCAAAGTGCTGCAACTGTTTCTAAATATAACAACAGTACATTCCAAATTCTCTTTCTTTTCTCATGTTTATTTATAAATGAATGCCAAGAAACTACAGAAAAAGGGAATTTCTGCATCATTTATCATTCTGACAAAATTCATCGTGCCTTGAAAAAAAAGGTCATTTACATTGCATTCCTCTTCCAAAATGACTCCTTTCTTTCCTCTCATTTGACATAGAAAAATGTGTTTCTGCTGTACAACTTGCTACTACAGTAAAAATAACATTTTAAAACGGTATTAAATGTTTGCTGGTTCCATATCTTCTGATTGATTTCTATTTCTTTTCCAGACCTTTGGTGCTGATGATGTTGTGTGCACAAGAATTTATGTAAGAGAGTAAAACCATCAATTTACTTGTCATCTGGGATGAAGTGAAGAACTGTGAAAATCCCCAGTATAATGCGTATCAGTGTGTGCTGTTACTAATGCGGTGTTGTATGTGACCGTGTGTGTTATATCTGAACCCATATCCTCTGTTAAGTGTATTTTGCTTTCATTTTTCATCGCAGACACCATTCCTTCCCACTTTTATTCCATCATTTTTTGTGTCTGCTGTGTATTTTGTAGTTGTCACTTGCTATGGTTTCATCAATTATTAAACTTATTGGGCATAAGTCACAGCTGGCTTGGGGTGTTTTTAATAGAAAATCCAGCAGTGTTTTGGTTAGGACTGAAACACTTTTTACCCTCTCTTGAAGGCAGTGTGGAGTTTCACTGCTGTTGGCTAGCACTGTGCTGTCAGGGAACACCTCCCAGGGCAACAGAGAGCACAGGAGAGCAAGTGAATTTCAGGGCCTTTCACGGAGCTGCAGGCTGCTCTCAAACCCAGAGCTCTGCTTCTTTCCTTCTTTCTGTCCTGTCACAGAATACAGTTCCTGTATGCTGTGTTTGCTGGGACTGTCATTCAGCAGAACCAGACAAGACAAGGAGAGATCTTTACCCTCTTCCCTGCTGCGTCTCTGAAGAATGCCCAAACTTTCCCTGCTGAGACAGCCATTAGCTAAGTACAAAACCCAGCTCTATCTACAGGACAAATAACATTGTGATCATGACTAACACTTAGTGTCATCACACCCAAGCACCTCAGGCCTGAGCAGAGAGCCAGCAGAATCTGACAGACTTTACTTGTTTGGGGCATAAAAAGATAAAGCTGAGGAAAGCTGCTTTTCTCCTACCTTCTCACCTGTGACAGAGAGAGCTGCTGATGGCTTCACTTCCCCTCAGTGTTACAACTCTTGCTTTTGGTGACTCAGTATTTCATTCTTTGAACAGCCAAGTATTTCACAAACCAGGGCCATAGTTCAAGAATGA
Organism: Podargus strigoides; assembly: GCA_028020825.1. Taxonomy (NCBI): domain Eukaryota; kingdom Metazoa; phylum Chordata; class Aves; order Caprimulgiformes; family Podargidae; genus Podargus; species Podargus strigoides. Next base: position 173,984,348 of record CM051663.1, read on the forward strand.
AAGAAACACCAAATTTAATGTATTTATTCTGGCTCAGAGTTCTGGCCACAGAACTATCAATTATTAGATTCAAGCTGGACAGACATTCCTCTAATGAACCAGAAACTCTTCTGTTCTCCAGCCTTGGAAATACCTGGAGACTGAAACTAGGAGCACTACTTATTTCAGTGCAATATCCAAGTTTACCTGACCAACTTCCAGCTTTGCGACAATAATTTGTCTGCTTGGTGTCACACAACCATAGAATATTTTTAAGAGGTTCAGTCTTAGCAGAGTATATGCCCTGTTCACTGGACTGTGCTCAATATTCAGCATGGGAAAATAGGTCCAAATCTTGATTGTCTTGGGACATCCATGGGAAACAAATTACTTTGTCTCTTCGTCATGCGCAGAGCTATGCAGAGGAGTCCCCTTTGATAGGACTGTCAAACTGCTATGGAGAAATCAGCCACCTGTTCTATATATTGCAGTGGGAGCTACAGCAGCACAACAGGAGAGAAACACAACGTTTTCTGTCTCCTCTCTGACAGGTCACACTTTGGTTCTCTGCCATCAGCACTTGACACAAGATTGTAGTTTAAAAAGGGAGATCTTTTCCCTCCACGCTCCATCCTTAAGCCAAACCCCGTTTCCACGACCTTGGTTCAGTTGGTACCAATTAAATACACTGCATGTTAGTTCACATTGAAGCATGGGCTGAAATTAGTTCATTGTGGTTTGCATGCAGCTGAAGCTGCCCCCTGGTAAGAATGAAACCATGAAGGGGAATGACAGTGATCTATCTTTATCTTCTATCTTCTTTTAAGATTCAAACTAAAATAGCTGGGTGTTTTTCTCCCAAAAAAAAATCCACTTGAAGAGTATCTGGACTTGCTTGTGCAATCAGCTGTGCCAAAAGGACTCCATACAAAGTGCCAGGCTGAGCTAGCTCAAAGCTTCACAGTGATGCAGACAAAACTCTGTCTTGCCACATCAAGGCTGAGAAGTAAACGGCACTGTGTTGCAGGACATGCTGGCACATGCCATATCCCACAGCAAGAGGAGCCCACCAACACTGTAGAGTCCTTTACCTCCACCTCCCAGAAGGTGGGTGGTGGATATGGGGGCTGATAGAAGCTGATGAGGCAACTACTAGAGCCAAAGCCACTAGGTAGCAGGGCTGTTTTGCCATTCCACAAAAATGCTACTCTTAGCAATTACCTTTTCTGCCTGTGTCTCAAGCAGCCCTCATGCAGTGCTTTGTGAGGGTTCAGCAAGGTACTGGTATGAACCTCATATAGTCTAGACCAAGTGAGTGCATTTCATGGAAGCAGTGATTTCTGTGTTTCATTTCTAGGAAGGCTCATGCTAAGCTGTTGTGCTGCTCAAGCAAATATCCTTCAGAAAGCTTTCCCATCAACTGGAAAATACCAAGTCAGGTTTCCATCCAGTTGGCAACTACTATCCAAGTAGTAAAGCATGAGCTATGTAATTGGGTTGTAGAAACTATGATTAAAAACAGGCTCTTGAGATATGAGCTACACTGCATAACTGGGAACTTTCTTCTTCCAGGACTGAAACTGTTCCCCTAAGCTTCATTTGCAGTCTGGCATGACAGAAGTTCCTTTCTTTAGTAATTTCAGTGTGGAAGCTTCACTACTTGATTGACTTTCATGGAATTACATTAGACTTACTGGTGCATGGGTAAATTCATATGAACAGAGACAAGAATTGGTCCAGGGTGTTAGTTTATGGCTCATTGTTGAAACAGTGCAAAGGCCAAATTGCATTTTGTGAGTCCTCCTGGATTTAAAAGCTCTTCAAATCTAGGCACACAAGGATTTGGAATGATTTTACTGGCCAAAAGCCTTGCAGTTGTCTCCTGCCTTTCTTCTCTTTGCTAAGATTAAGCTCCTTTGGGAACATGGAAGTCGAACAATGCCAGGGTGGCCAACAGGGACGTTTTTATCCACTTTTTGTATAAAAAATCATGAATGCAGCCCTCCCCAGATGAGGTGATGGAAGCAGAGTAGAGTTACTGTAGCTGGCATCCACAAAAACTTGGTCTCACAGTGTCTGAGTGCTAAACAGTTGCTTAGCAGAACAGGATCCTAAAGCTTCAGGTGGCCCCTCTCTGCACATAGGGGAGGGACTTTCACAGGCAAAGGTGCCAAGACAATGGAGCACCTAAGGGTTACATAAATGGTATGTTGATTACTTGATAGCATGTGGATGTCTGAAAAGGGCCCCAGGGATTTTATAGATATTGCCTTCCAGATTCAAATCAAAGGGATGCTCTGGGCATCACTAGGTCCTTTAATCAGGTCAGTGATGGAACAAGCAATGGAGCCCAGGGACAGAGCCTGGCTCACAGTTATGTGTATCAGTGAGCAAGCAGAAACTTCCTTCCCCTCATGCTGCTGAGTGCTAATTAGCACTTTGTCACTTGACCTGGAAGCACTCAGTGCTACAAGCATAGAATGGTGACAGACAGAGCTCACCTCTGTCTGGATGGCAGCTGAGTGAGCACTGCATGCATGACCACTCACTGCATGTCTGCTGTCTTACAAGTCCCTGTGCCCAAGAAGCTAGACTTCTGAGGTCTGCAGTGCTCAGCAGTGGTGGCCAAAGGACTTTCAGGCTCTGTTGCTATGAATTTCTGACCATATAGGTGAATGCATTAGGGAGGTTATTACATACAACTGTTTTATGTTTGAGAGTATTTCTCCACACAAGGCCAGCAGAATACAGATAGCTAAAAGGGTGAGAAGTCTTCACCTCAAAATCTAGAGGCTTTGTCTTGCAGTTGCCTAAACAGTTCTGCTGGTTGAATAGATGCAGTACAAGTGAGTATTCAGTTGCCTAAACATAGGTGTCTACAGCTATTTTAGATGTCCCAGGTATCCAAGAGATAAGCACAAAGCTGGCACACAACACAGGCTGGCCAAGAGATCTGTGCCTTCATTTGGAGAGGCAGCAGCAATCCAGGGACAAAACCTGAGGGCATGGCAATATAGATGGCTGTGATTAGGCAACTGACTCCCAACCTCTGTGCCTGCAGGCTTGGGAGCATGCTGTGCACTGCAGTGACTGCACTGATAACTAACTGCTACAGCAAGACAAAGAAAGGGTTCTACAGATATCTGCAGCAGCTTGGCACATGTGTAACATTTCACAAACACAGAACTTCGCCACATGAATGGAACACTAGGATACAGCAGCCATATTCTCTGCCCTAGGGCAAGAAGAGTTCATTTTAGGATTTTCCTTTGATTTTCCATACTTTGTTCTTGTGCTGCTTTCATAGAACATTTATTGCTTTTCTTTTCTCTAGGAAAAACAAACATCCTAACCAGTAAATAGATCTGGATTCAAAATAATTCACTGTGGGACATCCAAAATATGAAAAAAAAAAATATATCTCAGCCAGAAATGTGATATTGTATTGAATTCACACATATCTGTACCACCAGCTGCCATTGTGTGGGAACAGAGCTGTCCCACTGCATGCTGTTTGCCCTGGAGAGCTAGTGCTGCTTTAGCCTCAGTGATCACTTTTTGTACTCTGAGTGCAAAGAGATGTCTTTCTGCTGACAGGAAGCTCCAAATCCCACACAGCTACAGAATCCAGAGTCTTTGAATCCTGTTAAAATATGTGCTGTCTGGATGCTGCCACGTCAGAAGTGGAACAACCTAAGGTGTTCTCTTTGATATTACAGATGGCTGGCTGGCTAAGGAGGGTGGTGAAAAAAAATATTGTTATTAATAATGGAGGGATAGGTGGGAATAGATGTCATCCTCCCAGAGTATGAGGCTGGTTTTGATCAGAAGCAAAAAGAACCCCAGGATTATTGAAATTTTAGTCCACTCTTACTTGACTCTTGCTGCACTCTGCTAAATCAGAGTGAAGTTCTAAACTGGGGATTTTGTCTTGTATCTCCCATTCTGTTTCCATCTGAGGGCCTCCAGTGATGCTCTGCTGACGTGATCTGTGGCAGGCACTCAGGTTTTTGGCCATGTTCTCAAAACAAAGAGGAATCTGGCAGCTAATCTGTTCCACAGGCTTGAGTACGATTTGCTGTTAGAATCTGCTGTATGGTGAGACACTGCAACTAGAGAGGAAGGTGGTAAGGCTTGAAATGGTTTCTGCAGCAGGCAATACCACAGTCATCTACTAGATACTGCTGTCTCCTGCACAAACCAGCTCCTTACTGGGAGAGGCAGTTCAGTTGCTCAAGCAGAGAGCAGGTGACAGTCTAGGTGACTGACTGAGCTCCAGATTTCTTAAAAGCCTTCTAGATATGTATGTTAATCTTCACAAGATGTTCAGGAGGAGCTGGTGGACTGATTTCATCACAGGTCTGATGAGTTCACAGAAAGTTTTCAAAGGGTTGAAGCTTTCATGTCTAAGTAGCTGCCACTGCTGGGAGATAAAGGTGCAATTGGAAATCAAGTGACCTTACAGCAACTGCAGAGAGCAATAGCTACAGTGGGTCAGTGCAAAGGTCCTCTCTCCTCCAGTGTCCGTGCCTAACACTCTTCCCTGAGACCCCTGTGAGCCTGCACATCCCTCTAGCAGGCTGACAGACATACAGGTAGTCTGCCTCCAGACCATGCCTTGGAAACACCTCTATGTGCTTGTGTCCCATTCTCTCCAAGTTCCTCACCTTTGTGTTCCACATATGCAACAAAAATAGCAGGACTTTTTTACCCTCATCAAAGAGGCCAAGGGACCTGTCAGCTTTCTAAATGCACTGAGAATTTCTGACATCTCAGGTTGGGCTGAGACAGACAGCATCACTGAAATACACAGCAGTTTTGATGAGCAAGGACTTCGGGATTCTACTCAGTGTGAGCAAAATAAGAAGTCTGCTCTCCTTTCGTGTTCAGCTTCTCTTCTGCCCCTTGACACAAACCCAGAAAACACACCCACGAGATAAGAGTTTATCTTAGCATCTCTGGGGGAAGATCAGTGATTTAAAACAAGCTTGATGGAAAGCAGTGTTATCAGTGTCACTCAGAGAGACCTTTTGAGCACGAATCTATTGTCCATGTCAATGCTGAGATTCTGATGCTATTAAGAGGCTGCTGATTGCTGAAGCGATTTCTTTCCACTTCTCTTGCTGCAGTTGGGAGATTTTTAAAATGTTCCATATGTGGAAGTTTATGTAAAATTGACATAGTGCCATAATGATGCATAGTGAGCCTGGAACATCTAAATAATTATATTAATTTGCACATGATCCTCCGTAGGGTGTGCCAGGACATCAGCAATATGACAGCAGTGAGAAGTCTGTGTCTGAAGTAAGCACCTAATAACTCTTTTTGCAGGAGTTTTTAACACTGAGCTGATGCAGTCTGTGGCAAGGCTGGAGTCTGAGAACATATTGCAGTTATTACAGAGCTTGAAGTCCAAGTTCCTTTTAAGACACGTCACCAGCAATGTGTTTTAATCAAAAGTATTTTAGTGAATTGGAATCATCTGGACCTGACTGGCATCATGTTCTCTCAAGGGTAATTTATTCCCTAATTCCTTTAATGAACTTGATATCAATACTTTATGATGAGCATGAAGAACAAACAATAAGGATCTATAATGCTTTCCGTTAGCACAGGTTATAGAGAAATGCTGTGGGTTTTGGCTTTGTTGCAGTAACACAGAGAATCTTCAAAACAGGTCATGGGGCAGCTATGGGAATGGTCAGGATGCTGTAAAAGGGCCATTTTTAGGGACAGAGCTTTCTTCCTTGCTATTGTTTAAGTAACAGGAGAATGAATTAATTCACTGATTAATTGCTAACATTTTATTCTGCTGGAAAAATATCTGAGAAGATGCTCCAGGACTTGGGGTGAAGGACATCATGCAATGTTTCTCCTAACCCCATAGCCAGGGCCCCAAGCAGGATGGACACGAAATTCCATTTTCAAGAAAGGGAAGAAGGAGGCAGGAAAGGTGTAGGGTGTGTTTGCCTGTGTGTGAAACAGCCATCAGGTCAGAGTTCCTAGTTTGCACACAGTCACAGCTAAAGATGAACACAGTGCTCTTTCTTTCAGTTTATTAGAAAGTGCCAAATTTGTTCAAAACTTACTTGCTTTTATCTGACTGCAAGACAGACACATGGCATGACTGAAAGTCCTCACTCCGATCTTGGGAAGCCAGACAGAAGGGAATACTACCCCTTCCTGCAGGTAGGGTGCAGAGTGCTATGAAATGTACCCTTCCCTTATTTTCCCAAAGCTTTTTTGATTTTACTGTGTGGATTGACACTGTGGCACACACGGTTTTCCGTGCAAAACTCAAACAGCTCTTTCCCCCTCTCACCACAGAGAGTATCTGATGTGTTATGTCAGTGGGGAACACTCTGCATTGTAGATAAAAGTTTAAAAAATCTCCAGTATCATATTTGGAACCATAGAAGGAACTCCGAAAAAAGCCCTGAATCTGTTCCAAGGTAGGGAGGAGGAGAGAAAGGTTATTTATAACTTTTTCTACCATTTTTTTTTCTTCTTGATTTTGGCTGAGAAACAGAATTTAAGGAAGAGTTTGAATACTCTACAATAATTAAAAGCCTAGGAAGAGCTTCTTTGTATACTTTTTAACTTCCATGCCTTTGAACAAATTGCTGTATAGCTCCCTAAACTGTTTGACATTTGCTCTTGTTAGGGCAAATTGTGGTTACATCTACTTTTGACCCTGCTATCTTGTGAAAAAGTTGCTCTCTACTAAATTTAAACTATTGCATGTGCTAAATGCTTGTAATAAGTGCAGTGGCCTGTTAAATTAAGCTCGAGTTTATTCAGGATATGTTAATTTTATGAATACTTTTGAATAAGTAATTATTTTGCCTGAAGCCTGTCATTTGGATGCTGCAATAATTAGGGTGCCCGTTAGCCAGATTTTATCATCTAATTAACACAAAGCAAACACTGAAGGAAATTGCTGGGTGAGGAGAAAAAGTTTGTGTCTTGAAGAAGAAGATATTGGGTTAAGAATTTAAAAGATGTGTTTCTCTAAGCAAGACAGGAGTTAAATGAGTTTTTTGGAGCTGGTTCAGCAGTGACACAGTTGGAGCGTTCCTCTCACGGACAGCAGCCATCCCAGCTGGGGGAGTGGAGGCAGCAGCAGGTGATGGCCCATGGGGACAGTTGGGGGCTGCTCTTTGTGTTGAGCAGAGCATAAGAATCTGATGGCAGCCCACTAATGTGCATCTGGTAGAGAGAACAGTTCACATCAGCTGGTCATAAACAGATTAGATCAGTCTCGAGGAAATGATGACAACCTACAAACATCCTGGTGTTCACAGGCTGGGAATGGCATGAATCTTCCTCCCAGTTTCCCAGCCCTGGGAGGTGTATAATCATTCTGCAGGCTGGGCAGCAATTTTTAGCTCGTTCCTATGAAACGGCGTTATTGCCTCGCAAGGATTTTACTGCCATAGTTACCCACATATATGTAAAGGTACCTTTTAAAATAAACTCTTCTGTATGTAGTTTGGGCATATGTTCCCATATGTGGAACATATCACTTTGCACTGTCCAGAGTTCAGTATTGCTGCACAGATGGAAGGAACTAGCTGGCTTTGGAGGGTTATCCATGGAAATAATGTGAGAAGACCTATGCCTCATACAAATGTGAGCTACACAGAGCCAGTGCAAATCAGCAGACCAGAACAACTTGCCTTTGGTCAAGGAAGCAGCTCTTGTTCCTCCTCCCTCTGCTTGGCCAGAGTCAGGATGTGCCTTTCTGGGTGAGTCTAGGAACAAGCCACAGGAATGTAGGCAATGACAGGAAGGTGAATGGTCAGCAATTGCAGCCATGATTTACTAAAATGGAAGATGTTTGTGTGGGACACACTTTTATCCCTTGAAAATAGATGCAAGAGTGTTCTTATATTTAAGGATATCTCACGTAGCTCTGTCACTCCACCTAGTTAAGGCCTCAGTCCTGCCATCAGTATGTTGGATGCTGCTCACTTGGAAGCAGTGTGGTTACTTGCCCAAAGGCCACTGAGCATGTCTTCTCCATGCACACACACACTTCTGCACTGGGAAATCTTGGTGCAAGACTCTTGAGGGAAACTACTGCTGTGGGTACAAGGAATTTCTTCTAAGGTTCATCTGTAAAGGGCCAGCTGCATTTCTGACTATAAAAATAGCAGCAGCACCCTTTGTGCATACGACTTTAAGGGCATAATTTGTCTTATATTGGTGTAATAACGACTGACTTCTCATGCTTAGTGTTGCAAGAATAGCCAGAAGGCATTCAGCCTGCACCAGGGATGTTGTATTCTCCATAACACGTGGTGAAGTCCTCTATTGTTTCTGGAAATCTTTGTAGTCTGAACGCATTATTCGGCTGTCTCATCATCTGCGTGCATGATAAACTGGGTACTTTGGACTATTGTTTTATAAAACTGTGGCTATGAAAAGGAAATGGCCTTTTATTTTATTTGGGCAACAAAGTGATTTATGAAAAGACAAATCCATTTCCCTGCTGGGAAGTTTATGTGTTCTCTAAGCCCCAGAGCTGACTGTGGGCTGTGCCTCTGCCATAGTAATTCACCATTTATGTTACTGGAGTGCACAGGAGGACTGAGCCCCTCTGCTGCCTCAGACTCTACCATGCTGGGTGCTGTACCAGGGTGGTTTGAGGACCTCCCAAGCTTCAGTCTCTGTAAAAGCCTTGGGGCAATAGTCCTGGGGACAGAGACACACTCCTCTTCCCAGCAGGGTTCAAGTGGTCCACATGCAGATTGTCATCTCTCGTGGTGAGCTGGAGGGACAGGAGGAGGATTAGAGCAGCAGAGAAGAGAAATCATTCCCATAGCCTTGCTTCAGTGCCTCCCCCTCTCAGCTCTCTCCACAGCAAAGCCTTCCTCTAGAGCCCCACCATTTTCACTTCACTGGGTTCTTGGCTCAGCCTGGGCCTGAGAAACACTGCCCCATCTGTTGTGTGTTGGGGGTGTGCCTCAGGACAACCCTCACTTGCATGAAATGAAGCTGTGCTCAGCTTTAATCTGGAGTTACAGCTCAGTGCATCCAGCTTGGTTTGGGCAGCCATGATAGCTGGCTGAAGCCACTTGGCTTCATCTGGTGAAGGGTAAATGACTGGAAGGATGAAAACAGGGATTTTTAATTGCCAAGCCACTTGAATCAATAGGGAACTCTGCATGTTACTACATGTGGTCTCCATGGACCCCATATGAAAGATGAAAGCAGCTGTGACCTCGCTTCACCACCCTTGCCTCAATCAATAGCTACCAGCTTTTGAAGTCCCAAAAGGTGTCATTAAGCCTCTGCTGCATGAAGTTAGCATTTCCTAGCATACAGCCCATTGTCCTGACTGAAAGGACCTAAAACCCCTTATTCTGTGAGGGTTAATGACCAGATGTCTCTGGAAGGAAGCCCATCAGCCCTGGCCCTCAGTGCCAGGAATTACTGCAGCTGATTTCATCCCTCTTTGCATCCGTGTCTTAGCTTCAGTGGGCAGTATGGAGCACTCCACTTGAGTACAGGTGTATATGTGTGCAGGAATAACCCCCGTGATGTCCTGGGAGGGGACTGAAGAGAGAGCTGTGTTGTGTGGAGGATGCTCTTCGTCTATGAGAGGAAGCATCAGAGGGATGCAAACTCAAACCCTTCCATAGCTGGGACTATGAGAGTGCATATTTCAAGTCTATGTATCCAGCACTTTCTCTGGAGCCATCCCTTTCACCATGTATGTTCTTGCATAAATGTGATAGTGCAAGGCTTAAATCAGACTGTCCCCTTGTAAGAGCAAGGCTTTATTAATGCATGAACTGGCCAATTGCATTGTCTGTGTGAAAACACTAAAGACAGGTTTATGGTTTGCAACACCAGATGCTTCAGCACCTTTAACAGGAACGGAATGGGCAGTATGGTTTGGAGAAATAAACGAGCAAAGCAAAAGTTGCCTCATATATGATGTATGCAAGCTGCACATCTAGCAGTGCTCATATTGATACATCATTCTCTAAAGGCCGTCTCAACATTACCATTTACATGCAGAAATCCAACAGTACATCCATCAACTTAAAAGTGTTCTTTGAGCAGCTGGCTTTCTTACTTGCATTTTTCTTTTGCTCTGTCTCATTATTGATCTCAGAGCTCAAGAGGCTGCAAGGACGTCTCACTCCAAGGAATATGTTAATGCTGGTATCTTGCTCTCCACATGGTGTGTTATTGACTGTGTGTTGGGCAGCACAATTGGACAGGGAGTTTGGTTAGCACAGTGTAACCAGGGTTTGTGGTAATTACTGGGGTGTTGTTATCCATCTTACAACATGGTTTTGTGGTTGTTAATTAAGGCTTTTATTTTCCTTTGTATGTGAACATTTTTAAAAACTTTGACCAGTATTTATAAATACAGTCCCTACAGCCAGCAGCAGCTTTGCTTTTGGATAAAGAAAAGCCCTGTAAGTCTTCTTTGCACAGGTTGTGCCTTGCAGGTGAGGCTGTGTGTAAGGACAGGTCATCAAGGATTTGCTGCTCAAGGATGGAGGCAGAAATAAACTTAGACATGCACAGAGTATGGAGCACAGATTAATCCAGTCGTGATTCCGTTTGAGTGCAAGATTAGTTTCCTCTGAAATGCCATCAGAAAGCATTTGCTCACAATCTAGGTCACAGCAACAAAGGCTACGGGAGGGACTGACTAAAGGCAAAAGGAGTGAAGCTGAAATTACCTATGTTCAACAGCTGTCTGAGCCAGATGTTTGCAGTGTTAAATATTCTGTGGGAACAGAGGTCTGTACCCATGTAGACCCTACAGTGGGAAGAAATGGAACTGTACATTTATGTAAGTCCACACAATGACCTTGTAACTATCTTATCTGTGCGACTCCTAAAAATCTCTGCTTCTCTTCAGGCTAAAAGCATGCTGAACGCTCATTTTCACAGCTAGCTCATGCTATGTTTCTTTCTACTGCTTCTTTGATTTGTTCTTTGAGCTCAGTACTGTAAACCAAACATTGATACAGATTAAGATGACCAGCAGATGACAGGAAACAGAAAATCCAGCTAGACTCATTCAGCATAAACAAATATTTTGAAGGGCATGCAGGCAGTGATTAGCTCACCAGCTGTAGGCAGAGCTACAGAGGAAATTAAAAAGATGGAATATGCTGAAAACTGCAGAGGGAAAGAAACTCCATCAGGGTACTCAGATTCATAATGCAGCAAGGGAAGAGTGGGCTTTAGACTAGGATCTGCTGGATTTAAAGATTCTTGCCTCTTTGAGAGTCAGTCCATCTGTGAGATGCTCTCTATACTGTCACGCCAGCAGTGGAGTGGAAACCTTTTCTTTTTTTTTAAAAGGCAGGAGGAGGGGGGAAAGCCCTGCATAAAACCAAGCTCTCATAAGGGGAAAATATTGCATGTACCTTTTCAAAATCCTTCAGGATGCAGCTGCAGATAATGAAGACAAATGATTCCTTCAAAATGCCAATAAAGATAATAATGGAAACGAGCTATGCCTAGAATTCACCTCAGCTTTAGATTCTGATGGCAACCAAGATAATAGGGTAATGGAGCCTATTAATGTAGGAGGAGGCAGAAACAGACAAAAGCTCCAAGGATGAAGAGTTATTTAAAATCTCAAAGTGATTTGTACAAGAGTCTGAGGCAGGAAATCATCGCTGAGATCATGAAAACATGAACAGAACATGCTGAATAACAGAAGTACATTACGGCCTCGCTACCTTTACTTGCAGATAGTATGAGTAGCATCTCTAGTGTCCTCTCCAAAACCAGACATCTCAGCAAACAACACGAAGTGGAAAATAGAATGCTTTCAGAAATACAATTCTTTTAGTCAAGAACCATCAGTCAGGCCCCAAACCACTCCTGTCAGCAGTGGAACATTACCCAGGGAAATTCAGTAGGTTTAGGGTAGGATTTCGACTGAAAAAGCAGCCACTTATAAAACACATCCCAGTAATTTTGGCACTCAACAGTATTCCAAGAGACAGGGGAAAGGTAGCTCCAAGTTCCTTTTCCTGTTTTACAGAATCACAGAGTGTCAGGGATTGGAAGGGACCTCAAAAGATCATCTAGTCCAATCCCCCTGCCAGAGCAGGAATACCTAGATCAGGTCACACAGGAACACATCCAGGTGGGTTTGAATGTCTCCAGAGAAGGAGACTCCACACCCTCTCTGGGCAGCCTGTGCCAGTGCTCTGTCACCCTCACTGGGAAGAAGTTCTTCCTTCCTTTAGTTTTAGATGATGCCATGAGCTTCAGCGTGATGATATGGAAGATGCCTGCTTACAGTAAGAGATTTGGGGCAGCCTGGAGAGTCTCTTAATCCTGGAAATGATGAAAAGATCTGAAAGAAATCTGAACTATATGCACTTCTAAACCAGAGTACTGGTCACCTTATCACTTCACACCTAATGCCACCTGATAACGCAGCAAGGCTGCAGTGACCTTTTGTGTCACGTCCTCTGATTTCTAAGAAAATCTGAGACATAAATTAAATGTCAAGGAATAGAAAAAAGACATTTTGAGCTGCAAGTTCTAGAGAGGGAACTGAAAAGATTTAAGGATGGGATGAAACAGATGAACTAGAAAGCCTGGTTCATTTCTGTCAAACTTATCACAGGATTCCTGGATGATAACGCAGGCGCTGCCTGAGCCCTCCTGAACCCTGAGCAACAGGGTAAGCCTGTTCTGTGTACAGCAGACTATGAAGTTGTCACTAAGGTCTGCTGAGAACAAGGCTGGAAGTGTAAGGGACACGCACACCCTTGGAACAGCTGTACTTACAGAGCAGGGCTGAAAGCACAGCTGGCAGCCCAGATTAATTAGGTGTAACCTGTTATCCAAGGAGACCATACATATGTCACAGGAGTCTGTGAGCTCCCAGAGGGACACTGACTACTAACCTCACTAGGATGGTTTAAAAATGATCTTGTAGCCCTTCAAGGCCTCTCCTCTACTGATATATCATTTCAGATGCTTTTGAGAATCTCCCACCTGCCCTTAAAAGGTCAGCCTGCTCCTTTTTAAACTTGCCCTGGTAGCTCCCTTAGCCTTTCAAACATTTGTAAAAATCCTCAGAGCCACAATATTATCCCTCCTCAGAAAACCTGCCTGTGTCAAGGAGTCTCTGATGCACAGGACAGTGGTGTGGTAGCAGAGGGGCTGTGCCACTGCTCCGGATGGTCACTGGTACTCTGGGCTTCCCCAGCCGTCTGTCATCTCTCAGATGCTAAATCTATTGCAGCAGGAGCAGTCTCTGTTACACATGCATGGTCTATATTGCACTGGGGCCTCTGATTGGAGGCAGCAGTATATTACCTCTAAATAGAAAAACACCGCTACGCAGAGAACAAAGACTTTCAACTGAGATTAACATTTTATTGCCCGGGCGGTAGGTATCAAAGGCTCTTCTGGAGGTGCTTCAGTCCAGTTGGATTAAAATCAGCACAGCTGTTCCCCAACTGGTTTTAAAAATGCTTCCAGCAAATGCCCCTTCCTGCTGTTGCTGTCCTTCTCCTGGAAGCTGCACCATCCTGCTCAGCTTAGCTCACAGACTTGCTCTTCAACTTCTTCCTCCTCCTTCCCTGTGTGTTTGCTTCTAGCTTCATGCCTGCATCCTCTCTGAACTTCAGCATGAGAGTGCCCGTGCTGAAGAAGCCAGGACAGCAGGACCAGAGCAGCTCCTCTTCTGCTAAAGAGCTGCAGATGGGTGATCCTGGTGGGAAGCTGAACAGCAGGGTGACAGAAGCAGGGTTCAGTTTGTCTAAGCTCCTTTGATTGCTCTCCGATGCACTGCATCGAGTAAGAGTCTTGCTGTGCTCTAGCTTAGATTTCACTCCATCCCTAGGATGCAGATGCCATCTGCAGGAGCCACTCGATCCAGCCTCCTGCAAGCTAAATAGCTGTGAAGGGAAGATTGAATTCTAGTAGTCAAAGAGGTGTCAGAAAAGAGACTCTGCTTGTGCCCCTGCCTGCACCCCCTTGTTTGTGGAGAGAGCTGCAATGGCAGGTGGCAGCAAAACTGCCTTTCTCAGCTAGGGTCCAGGGGCAGGGGAGACTGGTTGGCTCAGGCACCCCTCCTGGTTTAGGTTGTAGATTGAAGGTCTCTCCTGGCAGAGCTAGGGGCTTCCCATCTCCAGCAAAAATGTGTTTGACAGTCTTTACACTAGAAGACTGGAGCTCCCACAGCTGACTTCTTCCAATATGCCTCTTGAGTTCTCCTAAATACACAGGTCTGTGGGGCTCTTGCCTAGTCCTGACTTGAGGACCACTTCCTAAGGCAGATGGTACAGTGTTCTGAGAAAGATGAGTATGGTTTTGAATGGTCATTAGCTTCGTGAGTTGGGTTTTATCTTGATAAAAGCCTCATTCAGTGCAATATATTAAGAACTCCCAACATCTCTCTCTGTCCTTTGGGTCACAGTGCAGGTAACGAAATATCAAGACTGAGCTGAACACAGAACTTGCTGTGAGCCAGGTCCCAAATCACCAGAAAACAAACCACAGAAAGTGGCTTGTGCTGCTGTGGAGGTTCCCACGGATGACTGAAGATTGTCAGTTGTGGCTAAGCTGTCATCATCTTCGAAGCATTTAATAGCAATCAACAGTTAAAGAGAGCCTTAATACCATCCGTACTTCCCTTGAGCACTAGGGATTTGCAGAGCCTGGTGCTGAAGGGTGTAACTTCATGGTCATTCTCACCAACTGTTTCACTAAATCCCCCAAATTTCTTTCTCGTGGATGGATGGAATGTGTTCCCTCTTGCCATCCCTCTTGGAAGGGATGGAGCTCTGGGCTTTCTGCAGTGGGATGTGCCCAGCAGTGGTGCCCAGCACTCAGCCCTGCTCGCTTTCTTCCCTCCAGATGTGAGAAAAGCACATAGTGGCACTTGCCAAATTAAGCATTCTCCTGCAGTGAGGGAGGAGAGCCGGAGCTTTGGCTCTCCAGAGTGTCTGTGAGCAGATGGCAGGTGAGCTCTGCCGTCCTGAGAGGGAAAACACTTGTTCCCAGAGGTTTAGGGGTGAAAGCTCTGCCAGCAGTGTCTGGGCTTGCAAAAATCCTGAGGTAAGAAAGTTGAACTGTGCCTCCACTCTCAGTTTCCAGCAGTGTTTAGGAAAGAAGGGAACAGATGCCATCCATTTAAAACAAGCGTGTCAGGAACAACCACAGCCTGAACCAAACCAGATGTCATCTCTGTGGCTGTTAAGCCTGATATTTCACAGACTGCTGTAAGCACTGGACAGCGTAGGCTGAGGTTCCCCAGTCGTTCGTTGCACTTCCTGAAATGAAGACCTCATGCACACAGCTCAGAATCCAGTTAATCTGCCATCAGCACAAAATAGTCCCTCTTCATCCTGACATCTCTGGGAAAAGGTTTGGCATGCACTCAGACGCTGCTGGGTAACTAGCAAAGGCAATTTTTCAGTCTCCCTAAGGACTAACAGTACTGCAGCCTGAAAATAGGTGAAAACAGGAAAAGTTTGCCATCCTGTTGTTTTAGGATATGGTCTGTTTGGAAGTCAGCATGTTCACTGAATTCCCCTTTTAGCAGTACTAAACTTCTCACAGCAAGGTTGCTCTCCCAAACACAATCTGGGCAGGATCCCATATACTGGCAGCTCTCTCCCAAGTAAAAATCATCTTAAACACCTCTCCTTCATCTGGAGAAGTAAAACGTACTGAGCCCCAGGATGAAGATTTGAAAAGCAGCTTCCACGTGTTACTTCTCAGTGGAGCCCTAGTGTGGGTAAGGAACTCGACTCTCAGCACCTTTTGTGGCACTGGCTCATGCAGCACAGACTCACTGCCATCCATTTAGTGTTGCAAATAAATGAGTGAAGCTTCAGTTCATATTCTTGAAGATTACATGGTGGCACCGAGGACACTGTATTACCCCCCATCCCCCCCCAAATATATGCTGAATAGGCTGAAATATGAACAAAATTACTGAAATTCTCTCTACGGAGTGACTGCCTTTTGCAGAAGTAGCACAAAGTAATTCCTTCTATTCACATCCCCTTCTTTGCTAACACACTCCCCTTCAGCATGCTTCTGCCAGCCCTAATTACAAACCAGCAATCCCCATCCCCATTTTATTTCTGGATAAGCTCTCCCTTGAATTTGACTTATTTCAGGCTGCCAGCTGGGAAATGGAGAAAACACTCTGGAAACTGTAAAAACATCTCCAGACTGTTACACAGTCACTGGTTCAGCCCTGTGAGACCAGAGGTTTCTTTCACAAAGGAGAACAAGCGGGTCAGGGATGGTGCAGAGCGTCCCTGGAGATGCATCTTATCTGAATTTGTCAAGAGACAAAGCTGCCATCATGTGTCTGCCAACACTTCATCTGCTCGTCACTGCACCTCCCAGCACTGACCCCAGGAACTCCTGCCAAAGCCCTCTGGGGGCCAGATGGGGAGCAGAGGGTGAAACCACCCCTTGCACCGTTATTAGGCTGCAGCCCTCACTGTTCATCTGAGCTTGGCAATGAAAAACGACTGCACTGATCCAACCAGGGTAAAAGCTATAAACAAGGTGCCACACATCAATAGTCTGCTCAATGAAGGAGACAGCTTTTGGCATCCTGAACGTGTTTTACAGGACTGAACCGGGGGAGATCCTCGAGATGTCTCAGCCACATCCTCCCCCACCTTCCTTCCCTCCTGCCAGCACTCACAGGTACACCAGACATCACTGCAATCTACAGCAGGTAAAGTGATGCCACAACTATGGGTGCTCACGAAGTTCTGAGCGCGACTTTCGCAATTGGTGTCGAGTCATTCCGTCGCAGCTCAGGACGGCAACGGGTTCAGGTCAGGAGGGAAAATGGATCAACTAGAAGCCAAGTCACAAACATCTGTTTGGTAATCTCGGCTGGCTGAGCCTGGTGAGGAGTGCTGGCTGCTTTGATGTCTGAACCCGAGATGTTATCGATGTCCTATGGCCTGGGGATGCTGGTACTGCTTGGCTTGGTCACCTCTGACAGCCTGACCTCGTGTGGCACTGCAGGCTAAGACAAAAATAAATCCCATCACCCAGCTAAGAAAAGATATCATTATTTAAAAGAAGGAAAAGAGGGAAAATATGAAAAGAAAAAAAAAAATCCCCCCAAAAATCGAGAATCGGAGACTAAGGGCAGAGCAGGGTTAAGCCCGGCTGTGTGACTCCCTCCAGCAATGCGGGACCGCAGGAGCGAGTCCAGGCAGGGAGCGGGGCACGGCCGGGCTGCTGCGGGACCCTCGGCTGCCGCGGACACCATGGCCCGGGCGTCACTGGGCCCCTCCGGGCTCGTGTGCTGCGGGGCCAAGCCCGGGGGCTGCGGGCAGGCGCCCCGGACCCACAGGCCCCAGCCCGGGCGGGGGGACACAGCCCACGGGCAGCGGAAGGCGGCTGCGGCCTGCGGGACCGTCAGGCCGCGATGGGCAGCCTGGGGCCCAGCCCCGCCCCGCAGCCACGTCACACGGCACCGCACGGAGCCGGGGCGGCGGCCAATAGGCGGTGCCCGCGGCCACGCTCACGTACAGGGCCGCAGGCGCCTCTGGCTCGAAGCGCTTCGCCGGAGGGCAGCTCCGCCCCCGTCACTGTGCTACTTCCGCCCTCTCCACAAAGCCTCGCGAGATCTCGTGCCCTTCTCCCCGCTGCGCCACGGCGAGTCTCGCGAGCGGCGGGAGGCGTGGGCGGGGCGGAATCAGCTCTCGCGAGGCTACGCCTGACGCCCCGCCTCCGCTGGCGCTGGCTAGTCTCGCGAGAGCTGGGGCCGCCCCGCCCGGGCCAGTTCCCCCCCCCCGGCCCCCAGCTCCCCTCCCCGCAGAGCTAGTATGGTCGCCAGCGATGGACCCTGTCAGGCCAGGTCAGTGGGAGCGGGCCCGCCGCCGCCCGCGGGGCTGCCTCCGGCCTCGGGGACCGCTGCTACCGCGCCTGGCGAGACCTCCCGCGCCCTGAGCCATCCGCTCCTCTTCTCCGCAGCGGCCGGCGGGCGCAGCGGGGCCGGCCCGGCCCGAGGCGGTGTGAGGCGGCCCGAGGCGGCGTGAGGCGGCGCGAGGCGGTTCGCGTCTCCACTGCCCCTTCCCTCCTTCGCGCGGGGGCGGCGGGCGCCTCCCCGCCCCGCTGCTCCGGGGCACCCACCCCGGGCCCCGTTACCGCCCCCGGCAGCTGCTGCCCCCCCTCCGCGGGCGGCGCTTTGTTCTCGTGGCGGCGGGCCCGGCCGCTCGCCGGCGGTGCCCGTTATTCCCGGCCGCCTTTGTTGTCCCCCCTGCGGGTCCCTCCGGCGCAGCGGCCAGCGGGGGGTGTGCCGGGGGTCCCGGGGGTCGCTGGGCCGTGCGGGCGGTGCCAGCGGGGTGAGAGCAGGCGCAGACAAAGGGTGAGCGCGGTGCGGGGTTTGTGCTGACACCGCTGCCCACTGCTTGTAAGCCAGGTTTTATTTCCTAAAGCTTTGCCTTAGGCCCGGGGGAGCGCATCGTTGGCGCTGTCCCTTTAATTCAATCGAATTCAGACGTTCTTTTTGTGAACCACTGCTTCTCTCCTTATATGCTACTTATTCCCTCCACCTCACAGGTGTTACCCGGTTTATTTTTGTCTCTCGTTTGCTTGTCATTAGCCTGGCACTTAATGCTCTATGTTGTCTCCTCTGTGAAAACCTGTCTCTGTTATCTGAGTCGGCGAGGTGCAGTTATCCTGTTTTGTAGATGGCAAACCGAGACAATAAAGGTCAAACGGATCGAGGCGTGTGACTGTGCCGGCTGCTTCCACAGCCTGTACATACGTAGTGTTGCAGATGCTTTAAAATTCATCTTAGTCACACATCTACATCATGAGGTGTCGCAGTCCATTTAAAAATCTTCCCGTGTTCCTACAGGAACATTACTCTTTGGTAAAAACTGCCTCTAGCAGTGCTCAAACCTTCCATTTTTCTACAGCTCTGACTCTTCTTTCTGTTGTTTTTCTCCCCCCAGGAAGCCCTTACCAGCCCATGATTGAAGCATTAGGAAACTATCCACAAAAGAAGTTCTACAATGTCTCAAAGCTTGGAGGCGCCAAGTATGGTAATGATACTTTTGAGCTGTTTGTAGTGAGGATGGTACCAGCAGTAAACACACACCACTTGCTGCTGTAAAATATTAGAAAGTGTGATAATATATAAAATCTTAGTAGATGTCCTTGAAAGCTTATAGCTTTCCTGTCTGTCATTGCTGTATGAAGCTGTTTCACATAGCTCCTTTAATTAAGGGAGAAAGCACAGGTGTTGCTGGAGTTTTCAACAATACTCTAAATCAGATTAATTTCTCTTTGGGGAAAAACAAAGTGGTGGAGAACACATAGGTACTACTTCCAGAATAAAGTTTTTACTCTAATTTTGTACAGCTTCTTGTTGTTCTAGTTTCATCTCGCCACCAACTTCAGGTCGTGGGTGGCTCTGTGTTTGCTATGACACAGCTTCTACTGCATTTGCTGCAGGAAGATGAGGTTTGGTGGTGGTCAAACAATTGCTTAATCTCAGCCTGTCATTAACATGTAATATACCACTAGTGGTATGTGCTAGAGAGCCTTTTATTGGGTCTCTGTGTCTGGGTGCCTTTTAAAAAATAAAAAGTATGTGCAGATGTGATGGGGGCCAGAGGTGGAGGGAGCCATGGGTCAGTGTCAGCTGGAACAGGCTGTACTCCTGCAGATAATCAAAACACACATTCATTATTCTTTCCCTTTGCTTTCCAGTTAAACTCCTAAAATACCTGTGCAGAAGTGGGAAGCCTCTTGTTAACTACATGTTAGTAAAATATTAAGTAAAATTAAGGCACAGTGTGGGATAGCACTAATGGCACATCCAGCATCTGGAACTGCTCATTGTGTTTGTTGCTAGAACATTAATTTTGGGTTTTACCTGTTTGCCCTCTGCCTTGGGGCTTCTGACTATGATCTGACAATGAGTGCTTGTTTAAATTAATCAGATTACTAATGTAAATGTTAATTGATTTATTTGCCAGTTTGCTAGGGAGAATCTTATTTCCCTAGTGCTTAAAATAATATTTGCTTAGGGGGAACATAGTAGCTAGAAGGAGCTCAGAACGATTTAGGGCAGTGGGGGCACCTGGAGACCCAGCCCAGCCCCTCGCTGGGACTCGAGGTCGCTTGGGGAGTTTGTCTCAACTGAGCTCTGCACATCTGTGAGGATGGAGATTTCACCACCTCTCTTCATCCTGTGCTGAACCACCCTCCCTGTGAACTTGTATCCAGTCATGGTGTCCCTTCCTGCACCTTGTGACTTAGTTTTGTCCTTTCACTGTGCTCTTCTGAGAAGTCAGGCCTCACCTTCTCTGCAGTTCCTCTTTGGCTCTGGGTGACTACAGTTAGCTCACTTAGCTTTCTCCTCTCCCAACTGCATCAGGTGCAGCAGCCCCAAAACCATCTTAGAAGGCCTTTTGCTGGATGTCATCTCCCATATCCTGGGAGGCCCAAAAATACACTCAGTATTGCAGATGTGAGCTTATTAGTGCCTAATAGAGAGAAGAAGTCACTTCTCCATAGCTGGTGGCTGCTAAGCAGCTTCTTAGACAGATTTATCACTGTCAGAATGCACTGAGTGTTATTTGTAATCCATAAGAAAGCAAAACAGTTTTCTTCTAGTAACTTTGCTTTTAAACAGAGTGGTGGCATTACAGCTGATCAGACATGTTTTTGATGACATTCTGACATTATTTTGAGTCATTTGTCTAGACAACAGTGGATAATATCTGAGAAAGACACACACTGAGAACAGTCAGCAAATCCTGTGTTAATAGTTTGTGGACAAACCTGTGGATTAGGCTGAGACCACCAAATCTAACTCATTTTGTAAAGCCTGAACTAAATTGTTTCACCCTTTTCTTCCAACTAGCTTTTTTTATATCTCACTGTTCTCATAAAGTCATTTCCCTGCTTGAATGGTGCTGAAAATAATGAGACTGGGGGGGAAATGTGAATTAATCTTGGGTTTTGTTTGCAGTGAATAGTGACATCTGCTTCCTTTTTTTCTCTTCCCACTTCTTTTCATTCTATTTCCAGTTCCCTAAATTTTTCTGTGCCAGAAAGCTGCTTCTTGTCAATACCTTAATCCAGATCAGTAACAAACTATTTAGTGAAATGTCATTCTTTATGAAATGTGTGTAATTTTAGGGCATAAGGCAGAATAGTTTCTGGTCTTCGTATCACTGTTTATAAAACATTTTGGCATTGGATGCTCTTGGTTTGATATCTCAAGTAATGAAATGGTGAAATTTACAGTTTATAATTATTTTGGGATGTTCTAATTGTTGTTGCTGTTCACCTACTGTGATCAGTAATCCCAGCTCGAGATGCCTTGCACCTCTCTCCTGCCAGCACAGCATGCCTTCCTAAATGCCACTGTCCTCACACAGCGTGGTGAGGCTGTCGGTATCTGCTGTTCCAGTCCCCTATCAGCACTCCCACAGCTTCTGTGGTGGTGTAACTCGTTGTGTAATGGAGAGCAAACCCAAAGGCAACTGGAAGAGCAGGCTCCTGTAGCTCTCATCCTTCCAATCCCAGGCAAAGTGGAACTCTTCAGAAATGGGAGATTGTCATTTTTCAGCTACGTAAGCTGAAGGTGTTGCCCTAATTAAATCAGTTCCTTTGCTTTACCCTAGATACTCTGCCTTATTCCATCCGAGTGCTGTTTGAATCCAGCATCCGGAACTGCGATGGCTTCTTAGTGAAAGAAACAGATGCTGTGAACATCTTGGACTGGAAAACAAAACAGAATAATGTTGAAGTGCCCTTCTGTCCTGCCAGAGTTGTTCTTCAAGACTTCACGTAAGTGTGTGTGCGCACACCAGAAACACTGACATGATCTGTGTAAACTCCCTGATTCTATGTACAATTCTTTGCCTTGGAAATACTTCAGCACCAAAAGGCTGGGTGCTGCTTATGTCTTTTTCTTAATAGAAACCTGTGCACTGCTTCTGCTGTCCTGTGAGTTCCTCATAATAATGACACGGGGTGCAAGGACAGGAGTTGCTCTGTAGGTTACCCTGGTCTGGGGGCAGGGTGAAGGTGAGGCTGTTGTCCTACAAGGAGCACTTCACAGGATAAGAGCCAAAACACAAATGGCAGCAGTGACATTTTGTCTGTAGCCAAATGGCTGGCAGTCCATTGGAATAGATAGAATTCCTGCTTGAGATAACTGAAGATTAAAGACTGCTTACTCCACGAGTATATGTGATCCAATTAAATCCATGAATAATACATGTATTTTAAAAAGAAGACTGTTAGGATATTCACTTTCTTTGTGCCTAGAGTATGGCAAAGCTAAAAGGGCAGTCCTTCAGCAATTTGCAAAAATTAAATTTAAGCTCTTTTGCTGACTCATTAACTCTGTATTTATCAAGAAGTGAGATAATTAAAAAAAAGGAATTGTGTTATTAATAATAAAAATGAGGTTACTTCTGCTTAGCAAGCAAAGCCAGGAAGATTTATGTACTACTGTGTCGTATAAACCTTGTTCTCTGTGTTGTACTTCAGGGACACTTACATAAGTCATAGCAACAAGAATATTTTTGTACAGCTCTATAAGCTTCATCAGTGGCTGCCTCTGTAAGAAGGGTGATAATACATGCAGGGGTGTTAAAATGTATAGCACAAGCACTGTTTGCATAGTGAGGTTCTACTGTACAGGCAATAAAAATAAAATTAGTTTTGTAGTAAAGTACTGTGAGAGAAGAGAAATGTAATTCTCTTGATGATGTTCTGATGTTCTTTTTTGGTATATTACCCTCAAACCTGCTGGTGCTTGTGGTGACTGAGTACCAACTCCATTAACTTCTAAAAACATTGCAGTTCTTTAAAATTTCAATAATAGAATAGTAGGGGTTTATTATCTGAAACAAACTTGGGTAGATCTAGACTTAAAGTTACAAAGAAGCTTCTATGTTTCAGTGAGTTCATGTCCCATGGTGTTACACTGTTTTGTTTTTCTGCCTTTAGGGGAATTCCAGCAATGGTGGATTTTGCTGCCATGAGGGAAGCTGTGAGGAATGCTGGAGGAGATCCTGTTAAGGTCAATCCTGCCTGCCCAACTGATCTCACTGTTGACCATTCTCTGCAGATTGATTTCAGCAAATGGTAACGTGCCTCACTTCTTCACTGAACCACACATTTTTGTCTGATACTGAACTATGGATTCACTCTGGTCTGGGTACTGCCCCATCAAATCATTTGTCCTGTGTGCATCCCTGATAGTGTCTGAAAGAGGGCTGGATAAAAATGGATAAAATAATACTCTTGAAGTAGAGAAAGAATGGTGGTGAGGGATTATGGATGAAGCTGACTGACAACCCAAATTCTGGGCAAGAGAATGCTGAAATAACTGGATCTGTCATGGTTTTCAGAAAATAATGTCTTAAGGCACAAGGAGTTTCTAATTTTGCTTTGCCCTGGTTTTACTGTTAAACAAAACTGTTTTTTAAATGTGAGTTCCTTGTCACAGCTCCAGAGCAATGGCTCACAGTCCTGCTGGACATATGGAAAGACTGTCCTTTCAGCCCACAGCTTATGATTGATTGATTTCTTCCTTTTATTTTTTTTTTAATGGGCCTGGATTTTACAACAGATTAAAAAAGGCTGCATGGATTTGCAGAGAGAGACGTGTACTTGCAGGAGTCTGCAACAAAGTATTGGGCCTGGAAAACTGACAGCCTGGCTTTCCTTTTCTGACAGGCAGCAACGTGATGAAAACAGCCTGGGGCTGCCTTTTGCTGGAAACATAATACTGCAGGACAGGGAAAACTCGTGTTGTATTCAGTGTTTGCTGGGGTAAACACCAAGTAAACAATGCAGCTCCCCTCCACCTTCTCCCCCACCCCTCCATCGTGGAGCCTTCCAGGCTCAGGCAGAGTTGTGCAAATTGCTCAAGCTCTTGGGGAATTTTAGAAGTTTGTGGGGGAAAAGGCTGTGGTCAGATGGACATGGGTGGGTAAGTCACTTCTGTAGAGCTTCCAGAGCATCCAGGACTCCAGGCTGGTTAGCGTTACGAGAGGGGAGAAGTGACGACTCCTCAGTGGCCTGGCAGATGTGGTGGTTCAGTTCTGAGGTCTGTCCACCCTTGTGTCTGGAGGGACAGCTGATTCCATTGCAATTAGGCCAGCCTAAAATTATCAGACAGGCCAAGTGTTGGCAAGAGGTCTCAATGTGCTGCTTTGTGATGATAAATCCGGCTCCTGCAGTTCCGCTGTTGGGAAGCACACAGGGTCTCAGCAGCTGCTGGCCTGTGATAAGAAAACCTCCACGGCAGCATGCTTTGTGCTGCTTTTATGTACCTTCCTTCTCCTGCTGATCAGAGGGTCCTGGACTAAGTTGGGGTTTAGACAAGGTATCCTCTGGGGCCCTGCAATGGCCTGCAGTTTGATAACTATCTTTCTGTGTTACTGAAGCAGAAGAATCCATGATTTGGTAAGAAGTCATTCATTTTTCACAACAAGCTTTCTTTGCTGGCATGTGAAGACTGAATGCTGTGCAGAGGGCAGTGTGCTCTATGGACTTGATTTAAAAAAAACCCAAAACTTTTCTGACTTGAGTAGCGTGTAAAACTTATCTGTACCTTTGAGAATTTAAGAAGCCTAATTAAATAATGAAGTTATGAGTCTTTCCTTGGGAAAGCCTTGTCTGTAATCATTCCTCTGTGGATTTCATAAAAACATGTGCAGCACTGTCTTAAAAAAAACCCAAACATGTTCAAGTCCTCCACTTGGATGAGGCTCTACCCACACCTTCAAAGCTGAAACCCCTGAGTTTAGCCTTTGCAATGCTGTTTATAAAGATTTCTGGTCTGTTGTGAGCAAATTGAAGGAGTTTATCTGGTGTTAATCTGTCAGCCAATCCAGTTGTATAGTAGTAATTAAGTGAATGCTACGTTGGTTAACAAAGTTCACCCAGTGGTAGTTTACTTTGCAGTAATAAAATAACTTTTTTTCTTTTTTTGCAGATAACATTTTATAACCTGTTGAAGAAAAAAATTAAAACCCTTAATGCCTAAATGATTCTTCTGTTTAATGTTACAGTGCAATACAGAATGCTCCAAATCCTGGTGGTGGTGACTCGCAGAAGCCCGCGGTGGCCAAGCTGTCCCCGCTGAGGGCGCAGGCGCGGAGGGCGCCCTGCAGGGGCCAGGCTGCCTGCAAGGGGCCGTGCAGCACTGCAGAGGCCAGTCGCAGCTCAGGACACTTTGCTGTGCAGATTGAGAACACCCCCATCCTCTGTCCCTTCCATCTGCAGCCCGTGCCTGAGTATGAACGTTTCCTTTTTACAGTTATCTCCGCTCTCTGTGGTGTTCAGCACTGGTTCACATCCCCCAGCTCCTATGGAATCTCACAGTCCATCTGCCATTGGGGTGAAATGCAATGAATATCCTGCCCAGGGGAGCCTCAGCTCTCTGCCTTTTCCAGGTTTTTGGGGTTATTGACAGGTCATGGCATACCACTCCACCTATGACAATTACATGTAATCATCCCCCTCTTTAGCTGCCACCTTTCTCTGACAGGCTGCTCAGGTCTCTCTTCTGTGCCTGACAGCTGCAGAATTCAGATCTGTATCCCCCAGTGATACAACGCTGATTGTCTTGATAATTTCCTAGATAGGCAAATATTCCTGCCCAGGACACAGAATTAGTGATGTTATCACAAATATTGATGTTTGTGGTGTTTATTAAGCTGTGGTGTGAATGATGAGTGTCCCTCAGGGCGTTGTGAAGCCTTTGACAGTGCAGAGGAGAAAGGGAAGGGTGATGATGTACAATACACCTCTAGAAAATGCAGGGCTTTATTCCTTCCTTGTCCACTTTCTCAAAGGAGAGGTTCCTCCTAAATGGTGGATTACTCCATTATAATGAATGTGGGTATATTAATTAAATAACACTGATTAAAAAAAGATGGTTTGTTTTATGAGACTGTGCTGATGAGTGCTTGTGAAGAACAGATTGTGGCTTGGAGGCAAAAAATAGAGAACTGGAGGGCAGTTACAGTTACCTTCATGTTCTGCTGAACTACTGAATGTGGAGAGTGTTCTCACCTGAACTACTGAGCATCTTGGTTCTGTACCAGAACTGAGTTTTGCAACCTGTAAGACTCCTGATTAGGGAAAAAAGGCTTTTGTGTATTGTAGCACCTGCTGAAAATAGATTTAAAATGAGTATTTTTGAGATCAAATGCTTTAGGCAAACTGTACCTGAATAAACCTGTTCTCAGGCACAGCACAGATGAAATGAGTTATTTTTGACTGTTTACAGAAAGCTTGCTGCAAGGAATTACCTTTGTTCTAATTAAACCACTTCAGATTTTGCTGCAGGCTTAAATGAGTCTTTCATCAAACAAGCAAAAATAAAAACTTGTTCTTCTGCCATGTGAAATGAATTATGACAGTGCTTGTAAACTTCTTCCTAGGCCTGAGACGGTACTGAAAAATCAAGAGATGGAATTTGGCAGAAATAGAGAGAGGCTTCAGTTTTTTAAGGTATGTCTGTGTGCCTGTGGGCTCTGTGTTGTGGCTGTTTTAAGAGCTTGCTCCTTTTGTCTGCCAGTGCTCAGGTTTAGACAATAATTGTTTGCAAATGTCAGGCTCTCAAATCTGATTTAATGTGGGAAAAGGAAGTTGAGGTGCTGAGACCTTGCTGCTCTCCAACTAGGCAGCAGTGCTGGTAAACTTGGTTTTCCTGGAAGTCTTGTGTGGCTTTTTTGTTGGTAGCCAGGGATCTGCAACACTGGTACCTGATCCTCATCCACTAACTTAACATGGTTCAGGAATCTGATGCAACGAGCTAAAAATCTTTTCATAGAGGCAGGCTAGGAGGTTTCTTTCTCAAAGTTGCAAATTGGCTTTTTACTTTATTAAACAGGGAAGCTGTCATGCTGAACCTTGTTACAAGTTTCCACGTCAGCTTTTTTCAGTCTAGCATCTGGAGTTTGCATGTAGCAAGACACTTTGCTAAATTGGATCTTGAGTCTCATCCAGGAGTGTAAAACCTGGGTCAAATCCTGTTATAAATACAAGCCTTAGGTTCTGCTGTGTAAATACTCATCTGTACTTGGAATCAGTTGTGTGAATTAACTTTTGGTTTTTTCTCATTTTGGTAAAATGACAGTGGAGTTCCAAGGTGTTCAAGAATATTTCCATAATTCCACCTGAGACTGGAATGGCACACCAAGTTAACTTGGAATATTTGTCCAGAGTGGTGTTTGAAGTGCAAGATTTCCTGTATCCAGATAGTGTGGTTGGCACAGATTCTCACACAACCATGGTGAATGGCTTGGGTATCCTGGGCTGGGGTAAGTGTGCCACGAGTCACTCGACAGCGCTCTGGGAGGTGTGCTGAAGCATTACTGAGAGAGTTTGTTGTGCTTGAGACAGACTTTCTTCCCTGTCTTGAGTTATCCTTCAGAGTGTTTTGTGTCTCAAAGTAATCTCAACTAACATTTCAGCAAGAAACTGGTTTTTGTTTTTTAAAAATAGCCAAAACCCAAATGATATTCAAATAAGTGCTGTTTAGACATGCAGTATAAAATTTGTATGAAGGTCTCTTTTTCTCTTGGGAAGTTAATTTTGGATATAAAACATTTTCTGGTTGAGTATGAATTGTAACTTCAGCAGTAGTCATGCTTGATTTTATTCTTCATGTACAAATATTTAACAGAACTTGTACATTTCTCACTGTAGCCTTTAGGCTTCATAGGAACAAGTTTATTAGATTATTTTAAGACCTCAAAATATTTAGTAGTTCCCTAAACCAACCTCATATTCTCCTCGCAGGTGTCGGGGGGATCGAAACGGAAGCAGTGATGCTGGGGATGCCACTTACTCTGACTTTGCCCGAGGTGGTTGGGTGTGAACTGACAGGCACAGCCAGCCCCCTTGCAACGTCCATCGACATTGTCCTCAGCATCACAAAGGTCAGAGGTCAATGCCTTTGCAAACAAAGTCAGGTTCATTGCAAGTTTGACCAGTGGTGGTTGAGAACTGAGTTCAGTGCTTGGGAGTATTTTTAGTATGCTTTTAATCATGGTTGTGCAGAAAGATATAAATAATCTCTAACCATTTTTATTTAACATTTATTATTATTTATTTTAACGTTTATTGTTATTTATTATTTAACATTTATTATTTATTTAACCATTTTTATTTAACAGTTTCCTCCAAAGTAGTGGTTTTTTCTTTTCCCTTTATAGTGGTCTATTTACAGGCCCTCTTTCACTAAAAAAAAAGCATGGGGGCAGGGGAGAGAAGCCTGGTTTTCCATTTTCCTCCTGCTGACAGCACACAGGCTTCTTCTCTAGCTCAGAAACTTCCTGGGTACCCTTTTTGTTGACAAATATTCCTGGAAGGCACAAGGCCTGTCCATGGCTGTAAGCTGCTGTAACTCAAGACAGAGTTTTGCCAGGGTGGCACAAACTGTCACTCTGGCAGTGGGTGGGGAGTGAGTGTCAAAGCACTGAAGAGCTGTGATTGCTTTGAAAATAAGTTGCTCTTTTTGGCATGATGCTTTAAGAAGAGCATGTCTCAACTAGGAAATCTGCATCTCAGTTGCAGATGGAGGTGTGTTTCAGATGTCAGCTCCCAGTGTGGGTTTTGAGAGCCCAGTATGTTAATGGGCTTGGGGTTTTTTTGCAAATGTGGGCATTAAGATTTCAGCTTTTTGTTTAAAACTTGCTAATTGCAAGTAGCTGTTGCAACAAATGTTGTGTGCATGGTACCTCTTCTCATGGCAAGTGTTGTTGTGTGTTCTTTCAAACAGCATCTTAGGCAAGCTGATGTGGCTGGCAAATTTGTGGAGTTTTTTGGGAGCGGAGTTTCCCAGCTGTCTGTAGCAGACCGAACCACAATAGCAAATATGTGTCCTGAGTACGGTGCTATCCTGAGCTTTTTCCCTGTTGACAATGTGACACTGAAGCACTTAAAGCATACAGGTAAAGAAATTAAAAGAGTGATTCACTATTATAGTGGTTTACATATGTAAGAGTATGGGTTTTTTACTTAAAACTCCATAGATTTTCTGTGGAGTTCTGATGTGAGATGATGTATAAAGTTCCTCTGTGCAGTAACAGGCTGTGTCATGGGATATGCTTGGCTACAGCTTTGATCCTGGAGAATGTCATGTGTCTGAGTAATGCCTGCCACAGACACCACAGCACATGTATTTACTGTCAGCTAATTTTGTGGAGCACTGTGGTCTGAGTTATTTACCTGCTTTCCCAGCACAGGTGTTTCCTGCAGCCTGTTTTGTCTCCATGTACCCCATGTGTTAAGTGAGGCTGTACTTTTTGTATGCACAACACCTTTTTATTTCCTTTTCATGTGACTTTTCCCATGTTTGAAATAACCTTCTTAAGGTTTTGACGAGGCCAAGCTTGAGGTCATGGAAGCCTATCTTAAAGCTGTGAAGTTATTTAGAACTGGTGAGAGTTCTTCCAGAGAACCTGAGTATTCCCAGGTATGCTTGAAATGACTTGTTTCTGTGTGTTTGATTCTCATAATTAAGAACTACTGCCCATTTAACAGTTTTGGAATTTTTCTTCCTTTAATAAGATTTGCATTTATTAACTTGCAATTTTGAGAAATAGAGGAAATTTGCAAAATGTAGAGGGGGTGAGGGAAAGAAGGGAAGTACAATGTTCACATCAACTAACAGGTGCTGAATTCCTGTCACTTCTGAGTGATTGGGTAAGGCTTGTGGATGGGAGAAAAGCCAGGGGTAATGTTAAAAGGCATCTTATTCCAAGCCTTTTACAGTGGGCAGGCTTGAAAATGGAAGCACAGAGTTTTAATGTCTCAGAACATTCAAATTTTAAACAAAAGAGGTCTTGGATGTCTCAAGAGTTACATATTCAATGTAACATTGGGCTGGGATTGATAATGCATGCTTTTTTCTCTGATTCTTTTTTAGGTAGTGCAAATTAGCCTGAGTTCTATAATTCCATATGTCAGTGGCCCCAATAAGCCCCAAGACAGAGTGGCTGTTAATAACATGAAAAGTGACTTCCAAGCCTGCTTAAATGAAAAGGTTTGTACAACCCATGTACTCTTCAAAAGGTACTTGCTGTAATCTAGATGAGTAAATGTGATGTTACTCCTCACATACCTGCTGAGCCCTCCTTATTGCTATAGAAACAGCTTATCCAGTGATGCTCTTGACAAGTGTCCCCAGGATTGTAGCTGGTAAATCGTGGGTGTCTTTGTCAGGAACATAAGCTTCCCAAAATCCTTAAATTTCACAGCTGAGATTGCTAGGGAGGAAAAAAATTCAAGTGAAGTAATAAATAGTATAAGTTTGGGAAATGTTTTTTCATTTTTAGTGTTTATCATTAAAGGTGAAGACTGGCAGCAGTGTTAAAAATACACACACTTGGGTACTCTGTAAAAATGCTTTCTGTAGGTATTGGTGTTACTGGCTTGTGATGAGGTGTAAAATAGAGAATGATCAGTTGTGCTGGAGTGAGAAATCATAACTGATCGTGGGCCCCAGAGTGGTGGAGGCTGAAAGGGACCTCTGGAGGATGACTGAGTGCTGAAGGGCTGGAGGGGGTGAAGTGTTAACTGACCTAGTCTGCTTTTAGTTATCATCCCCTTCCAATTAACACCTTGGGCGTGTTCTGTTCAGAAACAAGTGTTGTATAGGACTAGACATGTACTCATGAGGGGTTGTTCTTTTGTGTATAGCAGGAAATGAGGGTGACATCAACCATGCTGTGACTGTATTTGTTCGCAATTGTTGCAAAGTTAAAGCCATTATGAGGGAAGAAGGATGAGACCACTGTGGATGTGGAGAGGGGCATGAACTGAGGGCTGATGTTAATCTGATGAAGGGTTCCTAATGGGACAGCTGAGTAGTCTTTTCAAATGAGGGTTCACTTGGTCTTGCTGTAACATCATCCTTTCTGTACTGTAATAACTGCTAATAAAAGGTACTTTTGTCATCTAGGCTGGTGTTAAAGGGTTTCGGATTGCAGCTGAGAAACAGAATGACATTGTGCCTGTTCAGTATGAAGGAAACGAGTACAAGCTCTCTCATGGCTGCGTTGTCATTGCTGCAGTAATCAGCTGCACAAATAACTGCAACCCGTCTGTCATGCTTGCTGCAGGTATGTGGTGACTGGTGACAGCTCCCTTGGTCTTAATGCTGATACAATCAATGCAGGAGCTGGGCATCAGCTTTGACTCCAGTGATGGTGGTAGCTGGAGCTATAGTTAGTCTGGAAAGAAAATCCCTATTGCTACTTACCCTCTGGATGTTTTTAAGCTTAATTTAACTAAGCTAGCATGATACAGATGTTCTTTTAAGGGATGTACAAAACAACCTGTCTCTTTTTTTTTTTTTTCTTTCTCTGTAGGACTCCTGGCCAAAAAAGCTGTTGAAGCTGGCCTAGTGGTTAAACCCTACATAAGAACAAGTTTATCACCAGGCAGTGGAATGGTTACGCATTACCTCAGTTCAAGTGGAGTATTACCATACCTCAGTAAGCTTGGGTAAGCTGTGACTTTCATTTGTCACCTTAGGAAAATAGAACACAGGGGCCATGGGTTATTTAGCATGGGTTTGGTTGCTCTGGAGCAATAACTAGTAGGTTATGTTCATAATTCTTTAACAGAGCCCAGCCATGCTCTGTGAGGAATGTTACTGCCTTTGCTTTGCTGGGACTTGTGGAACTAACAACATCCTGACTTATCTTGATTACAGAAATGTTACCTGCTTGCATCAGTGAGATGTAGAAAAGAAAAATCTTCTTGGTGATTGCTAATAAAAGAAAAAGCTGGTTTGCTAACAAATTGCTTGTGATCATTTAATTTGTTTGTTTGTTTCCAATGTAGGTTTGAGGTTGTTGGTTATGGGTGTTCGACCTGTGTTGGAAACACTGCCCCCTTGCCAGAAGCCATCAGGAATGCAATAAAAC
The DNA here is from genome assembly GCA_028020825.1 of Podargus strigoides. NCBI lineage: Eukaryota > Metazoa > Chordata > Aves > Caprimulgiformes > Podargidae > Podargus > Podargus strigoides. Next base: position 174,016,249 of record CM051663.1, read on the forward strand.
AGGTAAAACTCTAAGGCTGGTAGAATATAGAACTAGAGTTCCCACCCAGTTAAGTGATCAAGAGATGCAGTAATCCATGCAAAGTATCCTTACATAGGAGGTTATCTTATGGAGGGTGCAAGGGGTAGATTTTGTATCATAAATGAAGAGGGGGGGTTTTAAAGAGCTATGTGCTTGAGTGGTTTTTAATCAGCAGTGTCTAAATAGCTGCAGCATTTTTTTCCTGTGAAGCAGAAGAAAAAATACAAGAAATAAGAGGCAGGAGAGGAGTTCCCTGAAGTGACTGGAGAACAGATCAGAGGATTGAGAGTGAAAAGGAGGACAGGGTAGCGGGAGAGAATGAAATGCCCTTAAATTGCAGTGTTGGAATAAATATTTGAAGTAGACTGCTAAAACCACATCTGACTTAGTCAAAAAAAAAAATAGCACAAGCTGTTGAAGTACCACAAAGTCCTAGAAAAAAAATATATGGGTCTGTGTTTCAGGGTGATATAATTGCCTGTGAAGTACTGTCTGGAACAAAGAACTTTGAAGGACGTCTCTGTGACTGTGTCCGTGCCAACTACCTTGCTTCACCACCACTAGTAGTTGCTTATGCTATTGCAGGCACTGTTAGGATAGACTTTGAAACTGAGCCTTTGGGTAAGTATTCCCTTACATCTTATATTTCTGCATCTGATGTATGTGTAGATGAGGTTTCTTTGTGTGCAGTGCAGCATACAGAGCCATTATATTTCAAGTCATATTTGGTGTTGCTCATAGCTAAAGCAAAGCATCCACTTGACTGATTAAATTCTTTGTGTATCTGGTACCACCTCTGCAGACCTGACTATTAAATATAAAATCTGACCTTGTATTCTTCAAAATGAGTATTCTGTTTAAAATCTTACTCAGGCACTGGCTTTAATGGCAAAAGCATTTACTTAAGGGATATTTGGCCCACCCGAAAAGAACTCCACGCAGTAGAGGAAGAGTGTGTGATATCATCCATGTTTAAGGAACTCAAGGAAAAAATGGAGGTAAGAACATTGTTCCGTTCTAAATAACTTACAGATGGAATTTATGGTAGCTTTATAATAGCTTCCAGTTGAATGTGATTAGTTTATTTCCATTACTGTAAAGGAGGACTTAACTGGGATGGGTACTTGTGTTTAACAGTGGTTCTTCATAGTCAATAAGGTAACTCGTAGTATATAATAGCAATTAAAAAGCAAATCAGCAGTGAGTCCTTGGTTTCAGATTGTAAACCAATTTCTCTGTTCATTTTGGTTAACTTCTTTTTTGTAGAAAGGAAACAAACGATGGAATTTACTGGAAGCACCTGAGTCAACTTTATTTCCCTGGGATTTAAAATCGACGTACATCAGATGTCCTTCCTTTTTTGATAAACTTGTAAGTACATTGGCTCTATCCAGCAGATGATATGCATTACAGTTAGTAAAGGAATGGCTATTCCAGTAAAGCTTTGATGTTTAAGTAACAAATTTGACTATCACAGATTTCTCAGTCTTTTAAATATATTTGTGTGTCTGGAATGAGTGGAGCCTGTACATCAGTGTGCTGTCATATATTGCAGATATGCTTGATGTCTCTTAAGTGTCTTGGAAGAAAAATGTGTTGCTTTTTGTTGTTGTTCCCCCTCCACCCCTTCCCTTTTAGGCCAAAGAACCAGTTTCACCACAACCCATTGAAAATGCTCATGTCTTGCTCTACTTGGGAGATTCTGTAACTACAGATCACATATCCCCTGCTGGAAGCATTGCCAGGAGTAGTGCTGCTGCTAAGTACCTGACCAACAAAGGGTAAGGACTTTTCATCATAAACAGCTCTGATTGTATCAGAGCACTGCTTCACGTGCCAAGTAATTGATCAGCACTTCTCTTCATAAATGAAGTGCACTTCATGCACTTCTTCTGCATGAAGTGGAGGTTACACATGGATATGCAAAACAGTCACTGTTGCTGGCATTTATAAGTAATCACCTGCCTTACAATCCCAGTAATCACCTTTCTTGCAGTCTCTAAGGTTACAACAGACAGCTGAGATGTACTCTTAAAGAGCTCATGCTCATTGTTGTGCTTACAGTCGTGTCAAAATAACTTCCTGAGGTACAGATCAGGTGACTGACTGCCTGTTAATGGGAGGTTAGTCACTGTCATCGGCCTCGAGCAGCTGGGTAGATGTAGAGAACAGATCAGAAGCTCTAGAAACATAGTTTTAAAAAATTAAAGCCCAGTTCTGTAAATGGTGTGACTGGTGCTCTGACTTACCCTCTGCAGCAGTAGTGGGTGCCTTTCCTCCCTGCTGGAATTCTGAGCAGAGAGAGGAGGCGAGGTGGTGCTGAGCTATGTGGTGTCACACCTCTGCTGAGTGCTTTGGGAACCATACTGCTGTGTATTGGTGTTGCTGTGTCAGGGAAACATGATGAGATAACAGCCTATGGTGTGGGCTCTTCTATCTCCTGCATTTGGTCTGAAGGAGCAGTATTGCGAGCAAGAATTAATGGCCCTGTAATCCCAGGATGGTCGTTTGGTTTCTGAGAAAAGCTCTCATTTTGGTACAAGGCTTGTTAATAAATATGCTGGCGGAGGGAAGAGGATTAGGGAAGAGGCTTGTTTCCTCCAGCAGTCACCCCATAATTCTGAAAGCACCATACTGCTCGTAGCACTTCAGAGTGAAATCATAGAAAATGGATTTCAAATAGCAGCTTTCCTCACAAATAATCTAGCAGTGATTTACACTTTGTTCACACCTTACAATAATTACATTTGTCAGATGAAGAGTTCTTTACATCTTGCACTGCCAACTGAGAGATGCTGCAGTAATTATTACAAAAATCATAATATCGTTTTAAACCAGATAATTCCCTTTTCAATATTTTTATTCTAGACTCACACCTCGTGAGTTCAACTCTTACGGAGCCCGAAGAGGTAACGATGCTGTGATGACAAGAGGTACCTTTGCCAATATCAAGCTTCTGAATAAGTTCATAGGAAAACCAGCTCCGAAAACAATTCACTTCCCATCGGGACAAACGGTATAAATGTATTTGTTTGCACGGCTGCTCTGAGGCTGTGGTGTGGGTTTAGAGCTCACTCAAGCTGTTCCACTTCATCCCACAGCTAGACGTGTTCGAGGCAGCGGAGCTGTACCAGAAGGAAGGCATCCCTGTAATCATTCTAGCAGGAAAGAAGTATGGACTGGGTAGCTCAAGAGACTGGGCTGCAAAAGGGCCTTTTTTACTGGTACTGCTGGTTTCTTTGGGTTTGGGGGGTGGTTTTGTTTTTTTATGGAAATACCTGAAAACACATTGTTTCGTTTTGGGCATTAATGTGTTTAGAAGTTGTCCTCAATCTTAAATACAATACCACTTTTTTTTGGTAAGACTTACCAATAATTTCTTTGCTAGAATCACTAGTCAGGATAAATCTGAATTTCCTCAGTTTGTAACTTACCACCCTAGACTCCAGATGTGGAGATAAATCAGACATTTATCTAGGGCTGACCTCTGCTCTCTGTGGGGTATTAAATATCTTGCTGTTGGAGACTAATTTCCAGTGATATATTCAGAATATATTTTGAGTCAGCTATTTATTTATGTGGAGTAATGAAAGCAACTACACTTGGTCTGGGGTTTTCTGCCTGCTAACTCAAGCTATCTAGCTGTAAAGCTAAAAGGTGTTCCCTACTTACAGGACTCCCACAAAACACTCTTTAGTTTGAATTGCAAGATGTTGGACATAGTATGTATTTGAAGCTTACTTTTACATTTCCCTCCAACTACTGTACTGAGGTACAAAATCACTTGTGTTTTTGCAGGGTGTTAAAGCTGTCCTAGCTGAAAGCTACGAGAAGGTTCATAGAAGTCAGTTGATTGGAATTGGCATAGCTCCACTTCAGTTTCTTCCTGGGGAAAATCCGAGTACTTTGGGTCTCACTGGCAGAGAGCAGTTCTCTATATTGTTCCCTCCAGAGCTGTCGCCTGGAATGACTTTGGATATTAAGGTATCTTTTGCATTCTTTCTTTTAATTGCTTTAATTGTGAATGTACTGACGATTGAAAGCACAGAAAGGAAAGTTCATCTCAATGCTTGAAAGCAGGAAAAAACAAAACTTAATTCTGTTTGAAGGTAAGCTTACAGTTTTGCCTGAGGTTTGTTAGGGCTGTTGAAGTTTCCCAAAGTACATATACATGTTCTATGCAGCTTTTTATACACCCTCAAATTCTGGATTGTTCTTTTGGGCATTGTTTTCCCCCCTCATGTGCACTGTGGTAGGGTAGAATTGAGCCTTGTTTCTCATTCAGGCTCTTTAAAAAGCAAGGGTGTGACTGACTGAGAAAGGCTTTGGCTTTCTATTGTGTGATGGAGCTGTATGCCCATAATACCACACTTTGTGCCATCTTAGGGAAATGGCTTTTTCCTTACCAACAGGTACATGGCATGCTCCCAGCTCATCTAAACTGTGCCGCAGCATCAGCCTTTGTTCTGTCCCCAGCAGCATCCCGGATCTGCAGTGGCAGATAAGCAGGCTGAATTTTGCTTGTGTTCAACAAAAGTTGGGGTTAGAATGTTAGCTAAGAATTAGCGAGGGGAAGTGAAAGCAAAACCCTTAACTGGTCTCTCTCTTTTGTTTTGAAGACAAGCACTGGAAAAGTGTTCAGCGTGATTGCCTTGTTTGAGAACGATATGGAGATAACTTTATACAAATATGGTGGAAGTCTAAACTTTGTGGCTCGAAGATTCTTATAGTAGCTACTGACTGTATGGGTACCTTGCATAACTGGTAATTCTGAAAATGCCTTGTGTGAACCCAGGAATCTGTACTGTGGAACTGCAGCCAGTCCTAGTGTGCTCAGAGTTACTTCGTCCATGGATGTAAAAGATTGTGAATCATTGTAACTGCAACGAGATCCTTCCTGATTTTAAATAACATTCTAATGGTGCTATTAAACATTGCTAAAATCAAACACGTGTATTGTGGCAGAGAGCTGTAAGTATGGAGGAGATGTTTTATCAGACCTTTTTTGTAAATAAACTATGAGAAATCTGAAACTGATTGTGCTGAAGATTCTTACGTAAGAAGATTTTTCTGCAGTTGTTTCCACTCAGTTTTTTGCACCTGTGAACCTGTGTACTGCTGGTTGTTGGTATAAGGGTGGCAGATGGTATAGAATATTGAAGGCCAAACATAAATTTTTATTATATTTTGCATCCAGAGCTTAAACCAGATACTCAGTTTTGAATTTCTTGCTCTTCAGGTTATGGGCTGAACAAATGAGCAGTCCACGAGAGGCCCATGGTGTCCTGTCTCACAGATAATGACTTTCTTACATGTATTATGGGATTGTATTTCACCTGGATCCAGATTGAAAACTGCTGATGCTATGAAATATTGTGTGCTTAGGAGTATGGGAAACATCTCTGTATTTAAAAAATGCTCACTGTTGTTTTGTTCATGCAGGTTAAATGTAGCACCTCAGCTTTTTGGCAAGCTGCAGTGTCCTTCGATTGAAGTTTGTCATCTCTGCTTTAAGGGATGCAGTTTATTTATGGCATCTGTCTTACTGTCTGCAGTATCATTAGACAAAGTACCTCCCCTTAGCATTTTAACCTTTAAAAATAGTTTAAAACATTTCTTAGGACTCTTTAAATTCCTCTGCTTTAAATACAACCTATGTCTAAGAAGTTGTAATGTGTTCAGAGCTGAGGTGGCTGTAATGCTTTCTAACATGCTGTTAGTTCACAGCTCTTCCAAACAAGCATCAAACTCCCCTGCTGAAGATCCCAGTACAAATCTCTTTTACCCACTGCAGCTCCCCTAAGTAAATGGTAAAAAACCCCTGTTCTGTGTTTAATATTAACAGAAGATGCAGAGTGCTTGTTTGCCCACTCGGCTGAGCACTGATAGCTCCTCCTCTGTGCAAGTGAGTCTGCAGCTCTGTGATGCTATTTCTGTGCTCCTTGACAAGCCTCACAATGCCACTTACGGTTCATGTAGAGATGAATTTCCTTTGGAGAACAAAGCTGCAATAACTTGCCTATGAATTGTCAAGGTTTTTTGCGTTAAGAATTTTTGCTCTTGATAAAAAATTGTCTTACAGTCCTCTCAAAGGTTTTGATATTTATTAGCTTTATCACATGTGCTTTCAGTTTATAGAAAGACACTAAGCTGGTTGTCTTGCAAACTAACAGATGTACCATTCAAATCTTTAAATAGTACATTTCTGACATTCCTTAAAAAGAGGCATAATGGTATCATTACAATATATTAATTTTTGGACAGTTCAAATATGAATTTGACTACACTGGCATAACTTTAATACACCTTTTTTATTTCATTGGACTCTTACTGCTGATATGGGTGATAAATCAATGCTTTTTTTGAATGCCATGTTCAGCTGAATGCAGAATGAGTCTCTGTCCTGTGGTACACTTGCTAATTTTATCCAGAGTTACTGAGCAGATATTTCTTGTACAACAGTGTCTAATACTAATTTTTTTTTTTCCCCAGCTCAAAGAGATGTTCTTGATTTAGCTCAAGAAAATGCATGTTAGTTACTGGGAAGCAAATAGGAGTTTAGTGCTGGCACATAATGGTGCCTTGTGCAAATGATATAAATAAAAATACAACTCTGAGGCTATTTAAAACTGGTGTAACTGCTAATGCTTGAACGGGAACGCGGCCTCCCATCCTCCTCGTGCAGTAAGACAGTTGTTGCTTCAGAAGGAGACAGTGATCCAAGCCATGTCGAGGTAAAGCAGTATTGTAAAGTTAAGTGCAATTTCAAGGGATGTAACTTAAGCTACTCTTTTATTACCATAGCAGGGGTTCATTACCATAGCAACTATTTTAATTCTGCTGTGTTCCTCTGTCTTAAAAATCAATGAAAGATGGCTTTTGAGCTGTGCTTTGGCACAGCTGCTCTTCAGCCTTAGGGTCCTGCTGCTGTTGCTGCAGTGGGTCCAGCCCTGAATAGGCTGAGGTCAGTAGTGTCTTTATGAGGTGTGCAGACTGACTCCTACCCCTAGGATCTGTATGCCTGCAGTGCAGTGGGTGCTGTGACAGCACTGCCTGTGTCCCCATCGCCTGCCTTGTGTGGTGGGGACCTGCCAGTGGAGATAACACTTGCCTGATGATGTGTGGGAATGTGCCTGTCCCCTCTCCCCCGTGCAGCGGTGAGCGTTGTACGCTCGGTTCCACAGCCCAGCGATTTCACTTTGGACACACAGCTAGGACCCTGTGAGCTCCAGAGGGCAGGAGTGACATCTGCTCTGGGGCAGTGGCAGGAGGTGGTGCAGTCAGAGGGTTGCTGTGATCACACACACAAAAAATTGTTCTATTAGACCTCTTTATGATAGTACCTTAAAGCATAGGAGGAAATGTACCTTTTTGAAGAAATGACTCGGTGTGTTAGATGTATTTAACCTAGAATTCCCCTCTCCATTTTGATTTGGAGGGGAAAATCTTCCAATTTTTCTAAATGTTTTCTCTCCTTGCGCCCCCCTTTCCTCCCCTCCCAAACTACACAGCTTTGGGATCGTGTTGATGTTTATACGTTTTACACCTAAGTATAAGGACATGAAACTATGTATATTAATCATATTTAAGCAACTGCAAATCAATGTCTGCTGTTTAAAGCCAACACAACAGTGTAAGTTTTAAGTTCAGTAAGTATTGTATAGATAATATCTGAAGTTCAACTGATGACAATTGTGCATAAAATGTTACTGATGCTGTAAATTATTTTTAATAAAGAAAATTGTATCTCAGTTCTTGTATGTTACCATCTGTTGGGAATAGATAGGATGGAGTACACTTCAAATGGTACCTAAGTATGTTTGACAGGGTGGGGTGAATAAGGAGAAGGGTGTAATTATGCACCCCTCCTTTTCTCACTGGGAGTGTCCCACACATGGGCAGGAGAAGCACAGAAGTTGATAGTTTGACACTTATTGTCTGGAAATTAAGGCAGGGCTACAAAATGCATTGGAATTTTGTTCATGGAGAGAAAGAGTTAATTCCAATTTTTCTAAAACCTGTAACTTAAAGTCCCAAGCAGAGCAGGAGTGCTTTCTCTTTGTTCCAGGGAGCTAAACCTTCAGTCAGCCTCAGAAACCAGGAGAGGGAACCCTAAATACTCTCCAGAGCTCTTTTATTCTTGGAAGAACTTGACTGTGTGATTTTTGAGGGGCTGGAAGGGGGGGGGGGGAGAGTGACGTAGGTAAAATATTTATTAGTTGATCAATTGCTTTGTTCAGTAACATCTGTTCTGAAACGGGGGGGAAAAACAAATCAAAGGAATTTACATTTGTTTCTTGGGGGAAATAGTTTCCCTTTTCTAAATTCCCTATTGGATTAAAATAAGGGTTTCAATTTAATGTCCTTAGTATTACAAATCACACTGAAATACTGGGACAGAGGTTTCCTAATGGCTAGTTTACTTAAAACCAAGATTTTTATTTTTTTTTTTTTTTTAACTTTGGTAAGCCTCTCTAAAACCCCTTTTTCTTCAGATTACTAATTCTGTCATAACATTGCAGAAGATTACTTTTTTTATTCGGAATTCATAAGAGATTTATATATTGAAGTCAGTATGTGTGGAGGACTAAGATTTCTGATTATTTTAATTAAATAAAACGCTCTAGGACTGGACAAATGTTCCCTGTGTGAACTCTGGTCCAGTCTAAAGGACATCGGTAAACGTCAGAACACGTGGTAGAGGTTTTGATTTCGTGTGCTGATAAAAGGATTTAAACAAAACAATCAAATTACCTCCCTATCGCGACTGATAGCGGGGAGAACGCCTGATTTAAACGTGTTTCCCCTTGCAGACAGGAAGTTGTTTCCTTCCCTGTCCCGCTGTTCATCAATAAGGTGACACCGCAGCGCGGGGCTCATTGGCCCTGAGCGCGACCGGGGCCGCCGCCCGCGGGAGGGGGGCGCTGGGAACCGCCGGGGCTGGGACCGCGGGAGCTGGCGGGGCCCCGGCGGCTCTGCTGCCGCCCCGTGCAGGCCAAGGGTCGGGACAGCTCGCACGCAGTCCAAGGGTTGGTGCTCGGTGCAGCAGCTGGATGCTTTCTGTCGCAGGAATTACTGGTTAAATCAGAACACAGATAAGCTCATCCAGCTCCTCTTTTTCTCCTTAGAGACACGATGTCTGGAACCGACCGGCAGCCCCAGGCACTCACCAAACCGGCCCTGGGTGAGACAGAGGCGACGGAACTGGTTGACAGGGTGTTTGGATTGAAGGTGTCCTGGATCCGGCCGCTGCCCAGCTACGACGATCAGAATTTCCACGTGCGCGTCTCAAGTGACAGCGGTGAGGGCGCTGATGAGTACGTCCTCAAAGTCACCAACTCGGAAGACAGCCGGGAGCCTGAGCTCATCGAAGCACAGACCCAGGCCATGATGTTCCTCAGCGCCGAAGGGTTTCCTTCAGCGACCCCTTACCTTACCAAGGATGGTAGCATCATGTCTCTGGAGTCAGGAGGTGAGCACTCAGCAGCACCTTCACTGCCCTGCTGTCACCCTTAGCGCGGGAGCAGCTTGCTATATGGCATGCCACATAAGCCTAAAGTATCTATTTTTAAATATTATTTAAAATATTATAGAATGGCCTTGGTTGGAAGAGCCCTCTAAGATCATCACGTCCAACCATTATGCAGCATTCATAACTCTGTGTGTGTGTGTATTTGTGTGTGGTCAGCAGTGTCCTTAAACAATAAAGCAGCAGGGCACGTGTTAATGAAATGACATTACCATGCCTTAAAGTCCTGCCACGCTGAACTGAGTTGCCCAACTTGACAATGACTGTCTAGGATAACAAATTACTGCAGACCCTGCACAGTTGGTACCAGGATGCATCACCGAATGTATTTGGAGAAATTTGGCTTCAAACACATAAATAAAAAAAGCACAAGTGTTCTGAAAAGCGTGAATTCAAATGTGGTCAGTAATAACATCAGCTGAAACACTTTGTTATGGGAAGGTACTGTATATTTGCCCTCTGGCTCTTTTGTGAATACACAATTAGCATAATAGTTAGCATTCTCGTGTTAATAGGCACCAATAATTTTCTGAATTGTTGTCTGCTTGCTCTGATAATCTACCAAGCTACTAGTCCCTGTCAGTCTGATAAAAAAGGCACTCTATGTGGATAGAAACCTATCAAAAAGTGGTACTCGGACACAACAGTGCGTTAGATTGACGGGGTGCTCACTAATTTAACAGGCTGGTCTGTAAAATACTGGCAGGGTTCCCATTGTTTTATCCAGTGTGTTATTTCAGGGAAGTGCTGTGGGAGGTGTTCAGATTTTAAAACACTGCAGCCAAGGTCCTGCTGCTTCTCCTCTGTGCTGACAGCCAAGACCACTCCCCTCTCTTTCACCCCCTGAATACCAGTCATAGAGACCTGTATGCCCAGCCACAACAGTGAAAACTTAAAATATTTGTGTCATCATACAACATTCTGGTAAATGAAATCTTTTTTCGTCAGCTACGTGTGATGACTACACTGGGATAAACCTTTTTCTTTTGCTTCTTGCATTAACTAATACTTAACAGCACGTGTGGAAACAACTGACTGCATCTCTCTTTGCTTGTTAGATGCTGGGAACAAAAGGTACATGGTGAGATTGCTGACGTACCTGCCAGGCACGCCGGTAGCGAGAGTTGCTCCGAGCGCCCCGGTGCTCTACGAGATCGGTAAGCTGGCTGCCAGCCTGGACAGAGCTCTGGCAGAGGTGAGTTTTCATTGCTCCAGCCTCACAGACAACTTCCTCAATTTATTTCTCCTCTGTGTTCCTTGTGCTTGCTGTCCGCTCTCCCGATCTGCAAAAGTTGAATGCAGATGTCAGTTTAACTCATCCTTCAGGTGCCAGGCTCCAAGCTGGCCCTTCCTAAAGCATGTCCCCAAGTCACAGGGTGGGTTGGTGCTTAAGACATCATATTGGTCAATGTACTATAAGCAGGGAGCTATGGGTTTCTTTTTACTTACGCAAAACTCACCTATTTGGTGTTTCAAACCTGGCAGATAAGCATGTAAAGCTTTTTTTAAAGCATTTTTATATAATGCTCATCAGGCACAGCTGGCTGATCTATTCTTTTGAATTCATTTTGACTCTCTCCTGGTTGTTAGAACTGTGCCAGGTAACATTGCTAGCAGTTGGTTCCTTCCCTACAATGCCAGCTGTGCCAAAGAACAGAGATTTGTGACACCTCCCTCATTTGCACCGCTTCCAGTCAAATAATATTAATGCAAAGTAAGTTCTTTCTTTACTCTGTAATTATACAGGATAACAAAGCTGATAAATCAGCCAGTAATTAAGTTAGATACATAAAAGAACTCTTGCAGTATTTATTGCCTTTCATTAACTTTTCCTTTTTGTGTTCTGGCTGCCGGATTCAGGCAGTTATGAAACGTGAATTGCCAGCTTTGCCAACCACATTCTTAAATCACAAGAGCACTTTTCAGTCGGGAAAGATAATTTCCTCTTCTAACACTCTGGCCACGCTCTTATAATGCGATTAAAACAATTTCTATAGATCAGCAAGTCTCAACATAAGCCTGCGACTTGTCCAAGGAGGAAATAATTGATGAGAAAGCAAATTTTGATGGAAAAGGTTCTTTACGTCCTTAACATCATTGACACTAAAAATAATACTTAAGGTATAAAGTTTTCTGACGACAGATCAGAAAATACTGCCTGCCTTTTCTACTCAGTTGATTCGCATTGTTCACTTGACAGCAGAGCAGTGTGCCATGCTTTGTTTTGTGCACAGAACAGCATCCCACCACTTTCTCTGTTCATGTCTCCTTTTGCTTGGATGTGCCTCACATCCTCTAAATGGAAATGAGTTGTGGTTATGGCTCTGAAGTGACTGTGGCTTTAGAGTAACAAGGGCTCGTGACTTTATTACCCTTCCCACACCTGGTATCCCATTTACAGCTTGCTGGAATATCCAATTTGTGCTGGGAAGGCTGCAGTCATTGCTTACCAGGTGCATTTGTCCTACCAGTGTGGTACTTTATACAGCATTAGGGATCCTGCATTGGGATATTTGGTTTAGGCTTGAGCTCGTTCCTTACTTTTTCACATGTGGTTCCAGTTTTGACTATCATTTAGCTATCTTTAAAAGCCTTAATTACAAGCCTAGGTTTCTTTTTAAGAGGAAGGCAGCTACTCTTCTGGGAAGATTATTTTATTTGCCCTATGTGCTGGTAGAATCTGTCCCACAAACTGCCTTGTCAAGCATTAGAGGCATGTGACAGAAAGTCAATATAAATTTTAACTCAAGTGGTGAATGACTTACTTAAGATAATCTTTGTACCTAAAGAATGGGGAAAAAAACCATATAGGTTGAATGTAGGTATTAAGATGTTTGCCTTCATCATTCTTCAGGTTATTCTTTTCCTTGCTATAAAGCAATAGTCAAAGTCATGGTGCTTTTCAGTGAGTCTCATTAGAAACTTGTTAAAGTTAACTTTGAATCAAACCCTTTCAGCATAAACCGAGGATTTTTACTTATGGCCTATTTTATCTTGTGCTTTTTCCAAAGAAATTCCATCATCCATCAGTAAAAAGCCTGCATCGAGGTCAGTTCATTTGGAACCTGGCAAACGTTCCCCTTCTGGATCGGTACATTTATGCCTTGGGCCAGAACGAATACCGGGGAGTTGTGGAACAAGTTATTGAGCAGTTTAAAGGGAAAGTCATACCCAAGCTAAGCAGTTTTCGAGCCTGTGAGTATTTTATTCTCATTGTAATTATGTTGAACTGAGACACTGAAATTTCTTACAGGAGTTTGGGTCTGTAGACAAGGCAAAAAAAGAGATAAAATGTGTCCTTTACCCCTAGCTAGACACGAGCAAATATTGTGCTGAATGAACACAGTGCAGGGTAAGCCAGGAGGAATGTGCTGTCCAGAGGCAGGTTCTTATCTTTCTGATGAGTTTGCTTCCAGTTCAGGCGATGATTTAATAATTTAATAATTACCAAATACTGTTTCTATTTCTCCTGTGTTTAGGTATCAATCATGGCGATCTGAATGACCACAACATCCTCGTAGCCTCCACTTCTTCCTCACCGGAGAACCCTCAGTACAGAGTGTCGGGCATCCTGGATTTCAGTGACATGAGCTACGGTTATTACGTGTTTGAAGTCGCGATAGCCATCATGTACATGATGATCGAGAGCCCTGATCCCCTGGGCGTTGGAGGGCACGTTCTGGCCGGGTTTGAAAGCGTTCTGCCGCTCACGGAGGAGGAGAGAGGTGCCCTCTTTCTCCTGGTGAGCGGGAGGTTTTCTCAGTCCCTCGTCATCGCTGCCCACACAGCTCTGCTCTACCCAGAAAACAAGGAATACCTCATGATCACCGCCAAAACGGGATGGAAACACTTAATGACAATGTTTGAGGTGGGCCAGGACGCCGTCGAGAGGTCGTGGTTTGAGACTGCCAGAGTGTACACGAACCGCTGCTGAGGGACTTGCAGGGTGGCGCCCGGGTGTTGCAATAAAGGAGTGCCCCCGCGGCAGATGAAGGCCTCTCTCTCCTCCCTGAGGCAGCGGTCAGGGCCCTCGCCTCAGCGGGCCCCGGGGTCACGGCCCGCGCCTCAGCGGGCCTAGGGGTCGCTGCCCTCGCCTCAGCGCTGAAGGGCGGGGCCGAGGCAGCCGTTACGGCGGCGGCAGCCGATGCGCACGCGCGGAGCTTTGTGGGCGGGGCTTTTTGGGCGGGGCTTTGCGGGCACGCGCGCGGCGCCCGGCCCTGCCTGGCGGCGCTGGGAAGCGGGCGGAGGCCACGCCCCCTTCCGACACGCGGCACCGCGCAGGCGCGGTGGGCATTTCCGGTGCCGCGCTGAAGGTGCGGGCACGGCTGTAGCGCCCGGTTCTTCCCCGCCGGACGGGACTCGCCTTCCTCCGCGGCCGATCAGCGCCCCTCGGTGTGCGGTGAGTGCGGGCGGGTGGGGCAGCTGGGGGAAGCGAGGCGCGTTGCAGCGGGAGGCGGCGAGGCCCTGGCGGCGGGGATGACTCCGCAGTGCGGCTGCGCGGTGGGGCGCTCGGTGCCGAGTAACGCGCGGTGTGGTGTCTTGCAGGCCCGCTCTCCTCCTGCCCGCAACGCGACCCCGGCGCGATGGTGAGTGGCAGCTGCCGGCCTTGCCCGGGCTCCGCGGGTCGCGGCGTGTCACGGTCCGGGCCGGGGTGGGAGTGACTGGGGTTTTATGCGCGGCTCAGAACGTTGCTGATGTCAGAATGGTGCTTTCCGGCAAGAGAAGGGTGGTATTTAACGGCCTGTTGCTTTTTACAGTCTCGAAGATATGACTCCAGAACTACCATATTTTCTCCAGAAGGTATTGTTTAACCCCCTGCTTTCAAGTAAACTCTGACTGTTCTACCCAGCTTCTCAAAACTAAATAGCAATCTGCTTGTACGTGGGTTGGTTGTTTATAGCATGTTTCCATCCATATATGATTTACCAAAATCATATTTACCTGCTAGAAGCAGCACTCCATTCTGTAAGGACACCAAGTGTCCAGAGTGGAGACTTCCAAGTTCGTTCTAATTCAGGCACTAATGAGGCAGAGCCCCGTTAGTGAGCAGCACCACCAGCCATGGTTTTTAAATAACTTGAGCAAATCTTCACCATTTGTTTGAGTATGGATGGATTTTGTTCCTGTTCCTCCCCTGCAGAATGCATGATGTCCCACTGGTGCAGTCACACCTCTCCTTGTCATTCTCACCCACGCTGAAACAAGATTGCACAAGCTGTGGTTTATTCTTGCCAGTTTAAGTCGCCTTGTGTACTCAGGCTTGTTCAGTGTTACTTTTTTGCTGTCACTAACCTAATTCCTTCCCTAGGTCGCTTGTACCAGGTTGAGTACGCCATGGAAGCGATTGGACATGCGGGTACTTGCTTGGGAATTCTAGCAAACGATGGTGTGTTGCTGGCAGCAGAGAGACGCAACATTCACAAGCTCCTGGATGAAGTGTTCTTCTCGGAGAAAATATACAAACTTAATGAGTAAGTCGAAACGATGATCAGATGTGAAAGAATGCACACAAAAATCACTGTGCTGTTTCAGAAATAAATAATGAGCTAATACATGCCTTAAGTTTCTTTGCCACAGTTGTAGCAGAGATGCTGTGTCTCCCTATCACGACTTCCTTTTAGCTCTCTGGAAGTCTCTGTGTAGTGAAAGCTTTGTAGCAATATGAGATTGGGCAAAAGAGATTTTAAATTAAGAGCTAATGAAACAATCCAGGATGTGAAGCGCTTGTTTTCCTTATGATCAAACCAAGATCACTAAGTTTCAGTTACACAAAAGCAGGGTGTCAGCCAGCAGCTTCCACTGACAGCCTGTCACGTCTGTATGGCTCCATCGATAGCTGGTGTGCTCTGGCAGGTGGCCTCCAGACAGGCACCTCTGTGGAGCTCATGGCTCTTGTGAAGACACTCAGGACTTCATCATCCTTGGCATGAGCCTCTTCTCAAGAGCTGTATGTATAACTAACATACTGACCCACTTTTTGCTGTCCACCTCTGCTCTTAGGAAATGGTGATGTAATATTTCTCATGGACCCCAAAGGCAGGAGCTGCTGAACCTCTCTTATATGGCAGCTTCATTTTTATCAGGAAAGCCCAACAGGAGTTGTTCTGCTTGAACCGTGGCATGAAGACATGACTGTTTGTCGGAGACTGATGGCACTTCAGTTAATTTGTGTGCTTGTATTGCAGGGATATGGCTTGCAGTGTGGCAGGGATCACTTCAGATGCCAATGTTCTAACAAACGAGCTGCGACTGATTGCACAGAGGTAGGTCAGCTGACAGGTGACATGGGTTTACTTGCCTTTGCTCTATTTGTGTATTAAATCCAAATGAAATGAAACCACTAGATCAAAGAGGCTCTAACTGAAGAACTTGTTTCTTCTTAAAAACGGCACAGGATACTGTCAGCAAAACAAGTTTTGAAAACTTTTTATTTTCTCTTTCCTATCAGGTATTTGTTACAATATCAAGAGCCCATTCCTTGTGAACAACTAGTAACAGCACTCTGTGATATCAAGCAGGCTTACACACAGTTTGGAGGTAATGAAGTGTGATGAACCATCGTGGTTTTAAATGTCTGAAGAATAATTCTTTTATATAATGTGAAGTATCTGGACAGTTCTACCAAATTATTCTGTAACAAGTTATACCAGGAAAACCAAGAGCCAAATGTAAGAGGGGAATGGGAAGTCATGGTTCCTGTTTTACTACTGAAGGTGTTACTTTTAGTGATTGAGAAACTGATGGCTGAGATTCCAGCCCATTGCATAGAAAGCTTTGAGTGCTCTTGGATTTAGTGAATGCCTTCAGAAGACCAGCAGAGAATTGCTGTGTAACCTTTTAGCATTTTCATAGGCTCACAGAATGGCTTGGGTTGAAATGGTCCTCTAAAGGTCACCTAGTCTGACCTGCCCTGCAGTGAGCAGGGACATCTTCAACTAGATCGGGTTGCGCAGAGCCCCATCCAACCTGACCTGGAATGTTACCAAGAATGGGGATTCTACCACCTCTCTGGGGAACCTCTTCGAGTGTTTCACCACCCTCACTGTAAAAAATGTCTTCCTTATATCTAGTTTGAATCTACCCTCTTTCAGTTTAAAACCATTACCCCTTGTCCTGTCCCTACATTTTGGGCCCATCCAGCATAATGGCACAATGAATGACAAATAAGACTATATCTAGGGGTACCAATACTGTAACACTTTAAAAAAAAAATAGTATTTCTGTGGATCAAGCAACACGATAGAAAATGTTTTAAGTCATGTTCCTTAGTACATGAACTAATGATTCTGGGATTTTACACATACATAGTGTGAAAGAATGACCTCCTTAGGTACCTGGCTTTTGACACTGTGAAGTTACATGCTTTAACAGCTAAGCTACATGCTTGAAATATTATTTTAATTAAAAGTCCTGAGATGATAAATTAGAATTTGTGGAGATGGAAATGAGTTGCTTTTAGGGTTAAATAAAATAAACCTCTGCTCCCCCACCCTACCACACTTATACAACTTAGAAAAAAATGCTGGCGTGCTTATCTCAAGCAGCAGAAGTGCAGAACAGTCTGTTAAATCCTAGTTCACAGGAAGAGATTTGACAAAGGGAATCAAAGAAAATAATTGTCACTCATGACCAATCTTGTTACTAAATTTAGATAGCTAATAGCTTTCTTTTCAACAGGAAAACGGCCTTTTGGTGTTTCGTTGCTGTATATTGGCTGGGATAAGCATTACGGATTTCAGCTGTACCAAAGTGATCCCAGTGGAAATTATGGAGGGTGGAAAGCTACATGCATTGGCAATAACAGTGCTGTAAGTTCGGGGTCTTTTTCCTCTCTAAAAGTCAAGCAAAAATAAAAAAAAGTGTAAATTGCACTGTAGTAATTAAACTGAGTTGTTGATTAGTGGTGCAGAGCAGAAAGACGTAACTGTAGAAACACTGCTGTTACTTGTGTCTTGATTATTACCTGGCAGAAAGCAACTGTTTAGTTGATTGACCAAAGAGATTTAAATTTCTGTGCAATTTCTAGGCAGCTGTGTCAATGCTAAAGCAAGACTACAAAGAAGGAGAAATGACCTTGAAGACTGCACTTGCATTAGCCATTAAGGTTCTGAACAAAACCATGGATGTTAGCAAACTCTCTGCAGAGAAAGGTAAGCAGTTTGCCAATACGAGCTAATACCCTTTGCTTAAAAAAAAAAGAACATACAGCGAATACACTAGATGTGGTTTACTGCGTTTTTAGCTCCCATGTAAAAATGTTTTTAGAAGGTGCAGCAGCTCTCAGCATTAACCTTTCTAAGAGGCATACAAATAGCTCAGTGGAGGATGATCCACCCTGGTCAGCTCCAGGGGGTAGACCACACACAGGTCAGGGATCACAGGCTGTGGTGTGGCAGCAGAAATGGTTACGTGTCTGGTAGAAGTGGTGCTGGAGAGGTATCAATGTGCGTGTGCACGCTGCTGCAGAAGAGGAGTGCTGCTGTCTGGCTTGCCAGGCAAGCTTTGTTAGAGGCATTGTCACTTGTAACCACAAATCTTACCCTTCTGCTGATTCCTCTGTCTGAAGGAGGAAATGTAACGCTGCTGTCTGTTCCCTGTGTTTCAGTTGAAATTGCAACACTGACAAGAGAGAACGGGAAGACAGTGATAAGGGTTCTGAAGCAAAAGGAGGTGGAGCAGTTGATAAAACAACACGAGGAGGAGGAGGCGAAAGCTGAACGTGAAAAGAAGGAAAAGGAACAAAAAGAGAAGGACAAATAGAATATGAAATCAGGTGTTCTGTAGATAACATAGGACCTGCTTCAGTAAAAGAGAATCTGGATTTCTGTTTCGTAGTATGCCATGGAGGAGCCAGAACTGCTTTTGATGAACCAGGTCCTTAATCATCATTCAGCTAATTAATTTACTTCTCCTTACATTGACCAAGAATTGCTTTAGTTCTTGAACACTATTTCTTTCATCTTCTATTTTTTATTATGGAATAAAATTTAAGACAAATAGTGATGGGTGTCTTTATTTCCTCAGTAATGCCTGGCTATGCACAACCATGAGGGATTTAATTGCTTTAAACCCTTAAAACAAAGGTATATGCTAGTTGGTAAAGAACATATGTGGTGTTAGAAGTGTTAGAATTTTGTGTGGGTGGGTGGGTTTTGTTTTAAAGTAGTGAAAAGGGCTCCTAAATTTGGAAAATCATTTCACAAATACAGACTTGAACTGTGCTGGCATGCCAAGTTTTAATTTTGGCCTATTTTGTTCTATAATAGGCTATGCCAAACTGATGTTCTTGCAAGCAGCTGTGTTTTAAACATGCCCTGCAGCAAATGTGTTCAGTTTATCATAGCCTTTCATGAGTGCATGTGTTTTCTAAGAAATTAATCATATAACACTAGCTGTAGTCACACAAACTAGAATGACATTTTACAAAGGCCACGTGAAAATGTTAAGCTATCTTGTCAAAATGCAAATAGGCAAATAAAATAGTGCATGATTTTAGGCCACGTTGGCTGTTATACATCTTGTCCTGAAAAGAAACTGAGATGTTCTATATTCTTTAGTTTGATGTTGCTGATGCTTGCCCATAGAATTTGGTTCCCTTCTCTGGCAGAGAATAGTCTAGAAAACTAACCAGTTAACTACTTGAGAAATCATAATATTTGTGTATGAATTAGAAATTACAATGATTTTTGTTCAGCTTGTCCTTATACTGAATGCAAAATAATTAATATGGTTTTCAGATTAACTAAAATATCTTCTAGTTATGAAAAAAAAAAAATCTGGCGTTAAGAGAGGAGATGGAAACAAGTTACTGAACATTATTTTGCACCTTTTTCAAAAGCAAACTGAAAAGCTCACTTCAGTGACATGGGTAAATGAGAAGCCTTACCTGATGTATTTAAAACTGTGACACTGGTGATGCAACCCCTTTTGTGCTGACCCTGGACTGTGTCAATATTTATTTATTTATTACCCCAAAGGATAACTGGATTTAATTCTGGATACAGGATCTCATATGACAATTTAAAGAAATGGAGTGAATCTGTACAGTGTTGTATTTTTGATAGTGATAGATAGATGTCTTGTGTACACTTAGCTATTGTTATCTAAGTCCAAGAAGTTAATGCACTTGGGTACTTCATACATGAGAGAAATGATGTCGCTTTGATTAGAGGAGATTCTAGGATTTACTTAAATGTCTTTAATTTTCTTTAACCAATATTTTCCATTACAGTTTTTCTGTAGTACAAGTTGTCCTTGTTTTCAAGATTTAATTGCAGTTATTCCTGTTACAATATGAAAACCCACTAAAATAACTTGATCTGAGAGTACCCTTCACTGGTTATATAGCTCTTGGCTTTAATCTGGAGAAAATTGAGCTTCACAAAAATTCTTTAGAATATTTCTGATTTTACAAAGAGAACTGAGCAGCTTGCTATTTTTATCTGTGATTAGTTTGACTTTCCAGTTAAAGTCCTCTTCAGTGCACAGTAAAAGCTGCCATCAGCCAGTTTACTGGGGATTCTCAGAGCATACTTTAGTGGGGACCTTCAGATGTCAAGTCCTGCTGAGAAGGACCCTTTGAAAGACAGCAGACATTTCTCATGTAATTGTTTAGGCTTTCACTTAATGATAAATATTAAACTTACCATGCTGCTGTTAGTATGAACATTTTGCTCCAAGTTCAAAGCAGCAGGAAAAAATTACTCCTTATTTATAACTACTGTTTCCTAAAATAGCAATAATACAACATAATTAATGTGTGCCAGATGATGCTACATAAAATATTTAGCAAAACATTGGGCACGTAACCTAGATGGTTTAATCCTTTTATATCTTACGGCATCTGTTTTGCCTCGCTAGGACCCAGCTGCAAACAAATTCATAGTTATGTAATAAAACCAGTTTGCTGTGGCCTGCACATTTGAGTGGTAACTATGTTTAACGCCGTTAACCAGACATTATGGCTCTCAGATGCATTTACTGCAATGCACAGACACTGCTAACAGAAATACAGATTTTATGTGCTAACCTTACGTTAGGAACACCAGGTGCAGTGCAGTGGTGGACCAGTTGTCATCAAAAACTACAGATTTGCAATTTTGGTAGAAACATTGCCCAGTAATTTTTGGAGCACTCAGAAAACATCAGATCTCCAGTGTATCACAAAAGAATAAAATAGGGGGGGGTTGTGCCATGCTTTGGGTTAAAATGTATTGTTTTTTACTCTAAGATAATGGATTCACCACTGCATACACTGAGCATTTCAGAGTCACACACTGCATCCTTTCACACATATATATTTCCATTGTGGAGGACATGCAGTATACAAATCAATTCTTAATACACAAAATGACCACGTTTACTACAGAGCATTCAAATCAATACAGCATGTCACTAGAAGTGTGCTGGAAGAAACTACTGTGCAAGCAGCCTTTTCTGCAGACAGCTTGTACTGGCTACATTATGTCTTACACAAACATGCACAACCTAAATATGGCTGCAGGGTAGGATAACACAGAAAAATGGGTTTAAAAATCAAGAAAGGGATTGAAATGCTTCAGTAGTCTGGTGGGCATCAAAAATTATTTACACGAAAAGATGCACTATTTTTGTATAAAATGAACGTGATATAAAAGAATTTTGGTAATTGACCACGTGCTTAATGAAATTGTTAGTTTGGGTAGTGTTCATTTTAGGAAGATGCAAAGTTGCTAATGTCATTTGAGTTGAATAAGGTCGATTTTCCTGAGGAATCTGGTTATTTAGCACTTTTCATGTGCATTAACACCATGTAAAGCCATTCAGCCCTTCTTTCCAAATAATTTATCTGTAAAAAATCTTAAATGTAAAAAAAATGCATTCGTGTCTGCTTCTATTTTCCTGTGACAATGTGTACACTGTACATTTCCAGTAGGATGATTTAGGGAAAAGCCTGAATTATATTTCACAGTCGGTGTATTTAAAGTTGTCTTTCATAACAGCTTTTTATTTATTTGATGCAGAAAAAGGTGGGATTTTGTACAGAATATTCATTATAAGCGTGTATAGCTTTATTACACACAAAGATGGAAATATCCTCGGCTTTTTTAGCTTGTATCGGTTTATCTATTTTTGATTAAGCGTTCCAAAATGTAATGATTTAGAAGCTTAAACCCTACCGAGTGTTTCACATGGAACAGAAGTTAAAAATCAGTTTGTTTAACATTTACCTTTTAACTGAAAATCACCTAAAAACTTCCTCCCTCCCCAAACCCCACAGTTGAACAGAAACAAGCGCTGACCGGTGGATTTACCATGATCATTTCACGCCCACACCGCAGCCGCTGCCCCGTCCCAGGAAAGGAGCCTTCGCTGTCACCCTGGAAGCCACGGGGCGGTGCGGGAAGGGTGTCTGTGGGGACAGGAGGACCGCTGCAGCCTTCTGCCGAGGCACCTGCCTCCCTCACGGGGAATTTCCCCTCACAGCCCCAGGGGGAGGCAGCGGCCGTCACCCGCCTGAGGCCGCTGAGGCGCGCGGGGCCACGAGCCGGTACCTCAGGGCCACCTCATGGTCACCTCATGGTCACCTCAGGGGCTGGGCACCGGGACAAACGCCCCGGGACGACGCCTTGCTGAGGGTCGCGCTGCCGCCCTCCCTTCTACCCCGTTCTAAGGCTTCCCGCCCACCGCGCCCCTCATGGCCGCCCGGCGGGGCGCGGCCAGCGCCGCCCCTCAGGAGCAGCGTCCCGCCCCGCGCGCGCCGCGGGGCTTCGAGGCAGCGGGGGTCGTGCCCCAGCCATGGCCGAGTCCGCAGCCTGGCTGTGTTACGGCCGCCCCCTGCTCCTCCTCACCTGCCTCTTCGCGCCTTTGCTCGGCCATCCCGGAGCGCCGTACGCGGGTAAGGCGCCTCAGAGCGGCCCCGGGTGGGTGCGGGCCAGCGGGACGGGGATGGGTGGGCGGCAGGCGCTGCAGCCGGGAGGTGTCGGAGGGCAGGGCAGGGAGTTCGCAGCCCTCTTGAACCCCGGCTGCCGTGTCAGCCCGCCGGTGCGCCGAGCCCGGGGGTCTGCCGAGCCGCCGCTGCCTCCCGGGGGGCTCTGCCCGCCGCCCGGCCCCGTGAGGGGAAGCGGGGCGGGATTTTGCGCGTGAGGGGAAACGCCGGCGGGGCTGGGCCGCTGGCCCCGAGATGTGGGTAAATTGCGGAATGCGTGTTAATTAATAACTGTGTGGAGCTGTCTGCGCGTAGAGCTGTCCCTCCTGAGAACCGAGAGCGGAATTTTTAGTTTGGCCGTGCGTTATCGCTGTGACTCCAAGCGCCGGTGTGTAACGCAGTGAGGTGCGAGCTCCGGCACCAGTCACTTACACACAGTCACCTCACAACATCGCTTTACATCGCTTATAGGCACCTTGCTAAGTTCTGCAGAACGTCTTGAAGTCGTCCCTGCAGTGTTTACGAGCAGAAAGGAAATTAACGACAGAACAAAGTTGAGTTTTTAAAGACCGGCCTGAAATTGAAAGAGTGGGAAGTGTGGGCTGAGGAAAGTAAATGGTGTTGATGGCTTGGTTTTAACTCAGCGTCCAAAAACTCGGTCTGTTGTTGCTAAATGTGGTGTAAAAGGCCTCAGTTTGTGGAAGAGTAGTGGTTTTCAGCAAGGCAGAAGATACTACTGTGTGAAATTGATATGTTACATGATATAGTATGTATTGGGATATATAGCATTGTATGGAATTACTTGCAGTCAGGTTAAGATAAATTTTGCCTTTTGTCACAAGCCAACAGCTTCAACTTCATTGAAAACCAGTACTATATAGTGAGGATACAATTTTGTTTTCATGCTCTAAAATAAAAAGAAATCTGCTATTAAGAAGATGAGTAACATCATAGCTACCCATTATTAAAATATAGGGCAAATGGAAATAATAAACTAAATCAGAGTATGGTGTTCATACAGTTCAAATTATTTTGGAGTTATTGCTTTGCATGTGGTAAGCACTTTATTGAGTGGAAGTGAATTATGAAGGTGGCTTTGTTTTTATGATACGTTAAAACTGCTTGAAAATGAGTTTGGTGTTTCCTAAATTAGTAATCTGGAGGTGAACTGAGCCTTTATCCTGGATCGCTCTGATTTGACAAGACGAAATACATGCTGATTTAAAATACAATCAAATTAGAAGTTTTGTTCCTTGCTCTGAATCTTAAGCTAACAGGGGAGACTTAAATGCACAAATTGAATCGAGAATCACACAAATCAAATCTGTGCCATGCTGCAGACCTGTGATAGTGTTTCCTTGGGAGTTCACTCACCCAGATGTTTTTCTACTCAGTTTAACAGATTGGATCCTTCTCCCTGCCCAACAGGAAGCTGCAAACCTTCCTGCTTATATGTTTTGTTGTGATTTTTCTCTTAATTTCTCCAGAGATTCTTAGGAAGAAAAAACATGAGTGTTGATTTGTGGAGCAATGTCTGTGTTGATTGTAGAAGGAACTGTGGAAGGACATATTTGCATAATTTCCCACTTTTCACAATGTAAAACCTCTTTTTTTGTATGATAGTGTATGTTCTGAAATCTCCTGCTCCAGGTCTGTTTCTGAGCAGAGTATCTGATTTCTGTGAGCCCTGGGATTGTACATGCCAGTGTATCAGACTGGAATTAAGCAGCATGAGCAAAATGCTGCTGTGGCAGAAGGTAACGCCAGTGCACAACTTCTGCAGCACCCAGGGCTGCGCTGGCAGCTTGTGAGGAGCCCAAGGCCTGTGTCTCATTTGCATGAAGGTCTTATTTACATGAATTGTGGATTTGTGTTCAATTCCATGATGCATACCCTGTAAATCTATATGAATACGTGGCTCTGCTTTTGAGCTTCTACATATTTGTTCTTCCTTTTACTCCTTGCACTATCCACACTTGAATACACACTTTTTGCTGCTTGAATTCAGCATTCCTCAGTGCTCCCTTCACAGTCCATCTTCAGTCCTTAGAGAGGTCAACAGGCAGTGAAAATGATGCCCTGGTTAAAAATGGTATGAAGAGAGATGACAAAATGCTGGGTCTGTTACAGAAAAAGTCCCCCTGGCTTCAGAGTGACCAGAGTTTTTACCCTGAGGCAGCATGACATGCAGCAGCCTTTTCCTGTACCTGAGCTGTTGGGCAGGGGTAAGGATCTCTGCTGAGAATATTAGTGAACTCACAAGGAAATGCTGTGCCATGCCACAGCCCTGTAAGGTTAGTGCTGTTGATCAGACTACTGCTGGCATTAGCTTCACTGTAGAGTTAGGGAGCTCTTTGGCATACTGTGTGTGTTTAGCATAGAATCCATTCAGAATGGAATGGTTTGTGCTCCAGTTAGTCTAAAGACTGACAATTGATCCACAGTTATCGTATCTATTTCTTGATCAGGCACAAACTACATGGCAGTATGTTATGCTGTTATTAGTCAAACATGTAAATACATTCATTAATCTGCGCCGTAATTATCCCTTGATGCTAAGATCTTAGGGGATAGTTTATTTCTACTTTCCAATTATCAAGCTGGAAACGTTAATCTTTTAAATTTGAATGTAAGAAACATCTTCCCTGCTTTCTATGTGCAGCTCTTGTACCTCTGCTCATATTGGTAAGTGCTAAGCAATATTAGAGTTCAAAATCCTTGATAGTTTTATGTCCACGATATGTCATTTTATGTTGCCACTGGCTGGCAGGAGACTGATGTGCCAGGTGAGAGAGAAGGCAAAAATCCTCCCAATAACTTGAAAGCCTCAGAGTAATTGTAAGATCATGAAAGTTCCTGCAGCAGTTAACAGCTGCCAGGCACGTATTAATACACAGTGATAGAAATACAAGGCTGTCGCTTTTGTACTCTCAACCTTTAAAATCTCAAGACTACCCCTGAACAAGAGAAAACAAAACAAATTTGCAAAAAAAACCCCTACTGACAAAAAATGGTCAAGAATATTCACCTTTTCCATGCTTGTAGGTATAGTGATGGGCTTTATTTTTTAAACAGGGAAGAAGAAATTACTTGTTGGAAGTACAGAACGCAATGGCTGGCTTTTCTGACTATTGTTCAGTAAATTGGATCGAGTTAGTAATCCTGCTTTGACTTACAGACATTCTAGTAAAGATGATTTTGATCTGAGTGCTTACTGTTACCTAAACACTTGACTGTTACTCATTCTTGGCAATTGCTAAAGCGTGGAAGGAAAAGTAGGCAAAAAAAATGGAAGCCTATAAAGTATGACTCACGATCTTTTTAAAGGATCCTTTATACTTCATTTAATATGTTATGTATCATTTCTGCTTAATGAAGTAGTAGTGGGAGATTCTTTAAAATGTAAAGGGAGGATTAGACAGAGAGAGAGCAGTGTAGCTAATGCTGAACATGATCTTGGTCTACTTTTTCCTGTGTGCTGCAATATAAATACGACTTGCAGTTAGAATTGTTACCAGCTACCAAAATATTGTGATGTGATTGGATTTGTTTGGGGAAAAACTGTCAACTTAAGGGGGGAAAAGCACTGATTCTCACTGTAGAATAAGTTAGCTTGTAGGAAAGATGGAAACATTCTTTTTTCTCTCAAAATGACCACTGAACAATTTTTAGAGTTACCATTGCTTAAAAAAAAAACCCCAGTATCATCTTAGTTAATACATTAGTGTACTGAAGGCAGATGAACTGTATATTAGTTGTATTGTAGTAGTTGGATTTGTGGGTAACAGTCTGTATGTTATGATAGCACACTGCCAAAGAATCAAATACTAACTACAAAGTATGAATTTTTTGCCACGTTTATTTCCTTAGTAGTGTTCTTTTTCATTATAGTGTGTGATTATAAATCTGCATTAGGAAAATATAATATTATTATATATTGTTACCATCTTCATCTTCCTCATGGAGTTCTCCTTTGTATAAGCTGCCTTTTATAGAGCAGTACACCCCAGTTTATTAATAAACTGAATAAACTAGAAATATAAAAAAGTATGGCTATTTCTGGGATAGAAAAAAAGTTAGTTGAACTATACTGTTAATAAATGTGGTCATCTCAATAAATCAGTGAGTGTACTGTAGGTCTGAATGTAAAATGTTTGAAAAAGAAAATCTGCAAAAATACCAAAAATGGTAAAGGACCCTGTCCCCATTTGGCACAGCAGAGAAGATACTGTGTTTGAAGAGAAGCTTAATCTGGAAACAGCATGTACCCTGCAGATGCTCTATTGCTGTACAGGAGGTCATCTTACAGGAACACAGAAATGGTGAAAGTGCAACTTTGCCTCTGCATTGCTTCAAGGTCAATTAATGGAGAGAGAATACCCAGCTGCATAGTCCTCCTCCAATTGGACAAAAAAAAAAATCAGTTGAGAGTTGTAACTGTAAAAGGGAAATGTAATTAATGCTAATACAAAAATCAAGTATTTAGGAAACATTAAGCTGAAATGTACAGAAAACCATTTATAATTCAGGAAATAGGGATATAGAAAGAGAAATTTAGTTGTCTTCAGGAAGTGTTCTTTTGGATGCCTGTAAAAAGCAGGACTATAGCTACAAATAAGAAAAATCCCTTGGGTAATGAGGATACACTGAACCTAAGGTATCAATTAACATAGCTATATTTTAACCTAATTGCTGTGAAGGTAACTTGTCTGTGTGTAACATTGTGTTGCTGGATCCTTTTTGGTGGCAGTTCTTATGTCCTGTGTGTTTTCTAAGATTTCAGTCCTCTTCTGTCTGATTCACCAAACGGTTATGGTAATGAGCTTCAAATAACAATTGTTTATTCTGCTTTTAATCGATGCTTTTGTTTCTTTCACCTTCTTTTATGAGGAAAGTTAAATACCATCAGTGCTTTTTTTCTGCATGTGTCATTCACTACTTTATCTACTTGTGTTACGTTCGCTAAATTCACCTCCTCTGCAAACAAAATGTTGTTAATCTTTTAAATCTCTCCTTGTATGGATGACTCTCTCTGGTTTTAATCTGTTTACCCCATTCTCTGGTGCTTTTGTGTTTCTGATATATCTTTTTATAGATGGATGCTGTTAGTGAGCACGTTATTTCTAGAGGGGTCATGCAAAACATTTATATAATGGTGTAATAATTTAAATCTGCATTAAAAAGAGATGGTTGTGAACATCTTTGGTATATAATTTTTTGCATGGGTTCTCATAATGGAGAAATCCTAAACTTTGCCTTTTTTGGGTAGCAGGGTTTCTGCTGATAAGCTTCAGTGAGACCACATTGGTTAAAAACTCATTTTTAGTGGATTCCCAGAGCTGCTCTCTGCCTGCAGTTTCTGCATCTATAATATTTTTTTGTTTTCCAAAAGCTCTGCCATGTGTTCCATTCTCTCAGGAGATGAAAGAAGACATTTCATTTCAAGTTCTTTATAAGCTATACAAAGATTTTTGGCTGTTGCAGGTCATGAGTCAGTCTCTAGGCATTGAAATGACTCCTTGAGAACTGCAAAAAAGAAGTAACTGAATATATATACTATTACTTAACTAGAAAGGTGCCTTCCAGTCAATATAACTTTAGAATGTTAACAGATTTCTCTTTTTATATAGGTATATCTGAACCTTCTTTTATTGCTAAAAGTGAAGATCGTTTGTTTAAACATTTATTTGAAGACTATCAAAGATGGGTTCGTCCAGTGGAACGCTTGAATGACACAATAAAAATCAAGTTTGGTCTTGCAATCTCTCAGCTAGTAGATGTGGTATGTACAGTAATTAAGTTTGTTTATTTTTTTCCTTAATTCTTTAAATTCCGGAACATGATGTCATATGAAATAATTGTGCATATTTTAGCTTAAATGCAATAGATTAAACCTCTACAATTATTAATAGCTTAATAAAAAATTCATTGTAGATGGGGGCATGAAGAAGTGAATGCAAAGAAGTTGAGAAGACAAATAGTTCTTATGTTTAGTGGAGTTTTCAGCAAAAAAAGAGTGAAATGCTGAAGCCTAGGAAGGGAGGGAAAGACACAGAAGGGAAAAAAAATCACTTTTAACAGTTAAATAATCAAAGATCATAATTGTATGTTTAAAAAGTTCTTATATAAAACATACCTGTCAGTGACTGGAATGCTTTTAGAAGTGTGTTTTGTATTTTAAATTGCAGACCTCTGTGAACTAAAGCAGTTAGTTACCATGAATGTACCATGCAGATTTTTTTTCATAAAATATGCTTTATTTTTTTATAGGATGAGAAAAATCAATTGATGACAACAAATGTCTGGTTAAAACAGGTATGTGTAAAATATCCGTGAAAAATTCTGGAGCTTTATAACTGCACGTCAAAAGTTGGAAGAAACTTTTCTAATTAATTGTATATTCCAAAAAACTTAGTTGTTGCATGACTTTTTATTTTACATAGTATCTTTTAAATTGTCCTTGGAAATGCTTGAAAGGATTAATTGTTATAAAACTCTTAATAAAAACAAACCAAAAAAAAAAAAAAATTTAAAAAATGTACCTAATTAAAAGAAATCTGATGTGGCATTGCATGGCTGTTTAATATACCAAGGTGTGTAAAAGTTACTGCTTCAGTTTTCATTTTCAGGAAAACTTTGAGACTGCTTGGCAAGTATGAGATGGCAATATGTTGATGATAACACTTTGTGCCCTCTTAATAGTGTCTGCAGAACTTGGTGCAGTTGAGCCAGTTCACATAAAATAATAACATTTGTGATGAAAATGTTTAAATTGCTTCTGAGCAGCTTCCAAAGCCATTGATATTCACTCAGAACAGGCTTTTTTCCCCAAATTTAATTGTCTATATGTTATAATAGCCCTTACTTTTATATACATGCTCTGGAAAAGGATTTTACTAGCTCAAGTTCTGTACAGAAATACTGTCAAGTGGCTCTTTAATAGAAAACACGTATTGGATGAGGTAAACAGATGTCTGTTCAGCAAATTCAGTTGTATGCAAATTTTAGCAGCCAGATTGATTTTTATAATTTTTTTTTTTTAATTACCTTTTTATCTATTTTGATCCAGTCTTGCTCTGCTTAAGTCAACTTCACAATAATAATGATTTTTACTTCTCATGTACTCACAGGAATGGATAGATGTAAAATTAAGGTGGAATCCTGAAGACTATGCTGGAATAACATCTATTCGTGTCCCATCAGATTCTATTTGGATTCCAGATATTGTGTTGTATGACAAGTAAGGTTTTTTTAATCTTTTCATATAAAATTACTTTCTAACTTCACTGTCCAAACTGCTTCTAGGAGGCTCATTGGGTAGATTATGCATGTGTGTTTAGTAGAGCTAAGAGGGTGTGGAAGTTATGAAAAGATCTGTGCAACTTTTGACTTATGCAAGGGATTGTAAAAATCCTGACCTTTAAACAGCATGACCAAACTCTGGTGTTTCTGTTGGTGATACAGCATAAATACCAATATTTATATACTATCTATAGATTAAAAAAAAAATGACTATAAACACAATGCAGAATTTTGGCTATGAAGAGGGAGAAGGGATAAACAGCTGAAATGACAATAACAAAAAATTTTCTTATTTAAAACCACACACCTACACCCTCCCACAGCTCCCATTGTAATTGCATGCATCTCTCTCTCCTCTTTCAGTGCAGATGGACGTTTCGAGGGAACATCTACAAAAACTGTGGTGAAATATGATGGCACCATTGCTTGGACTCCACCAGCAAACTACAAAAGTTCTTGTACTATTGATGTAACCTTCTTCCCCTTTGACCTCCAGAATTGCTCCATGAAATTTGGTTCCTGGACTTACGATGGCTCACAGGTTGATATAATTCTTGAAGATTACGATGTAGACAAAAGAGACTTTTTTGATAATGGAGAATGGGAAATAGTGACTGCAACAGGGAGCAAAGGAAATAGGACTGATGGATGCTGCTGGTATCCTTTTGTTACGTATTCTTTTATAATTAGACGTTTGCCACTTTTTTACACGTTGTTTCTCATTATTCCTTGTATTGGGCTTTCGTTTCTGACTGTCCTTGTCTTCTATCTTCCTTCAAACGAAGGTGAAAAAATTTCACTTTGCACTTCAGTACTGGTATCTTTGACTGTTTTTCTTCTTGTTATTGAAGAGATTATTCCGTCATCTTCTAAAGTTATCCCACTCATAGGGGAGTACTTGGTGTTTACTATGATATTTGTGACATTGTCCATTGTGATAACTGTCTTTGCTATCAATATTCATCATCGCTCTTCATCTACACACAATGCTATGGCACCTTGGGTTCGCAAGATATTTCTTCACAAACTTCCCAAGCTGCTTTGCATGAGGAGTCATGTAGACAGATACTTTGCTCAGAAGGAGGAAACTGGAAATATGAATGGACCAGAATCATCTAGGAACACCCTGGAAGCAGCTCTAGATTCGATCCGATACATTACAAGGCACGTTATGAAGGAGAATGAAGTTCGTGAGGTGGGTGTGTTGATCATATTTTGTAAACCTGAAAATTAGAAAACCAAGTAATGGTTTACTATGCAGTTACATATTCAGTATGTGCTACGGGGTTTCCAGTTCTTGTCCTTGACTGGAAGCTGTGTAATTATTTCCACTGGAAAGAGGTACAAGTATGGTACAATACTGAGAATTCTTACAGATATTGGGCTGATCCAGTACAGTCCTTGGGTTCTTTAAAGTCTTTTTCTTTCTTCTAGAAGTAAGTTCATGTTGTTAATTCCACGTTTTCAGAGATACCTGTCTGTTACAAGGGCATGCACTGTAACTGTTCCCTACAGTGCTGCTGGATGTTATCTTCATGATGAGAGAAGTAGGTGTTTTTCATTTTAATGTTGTACCTGAAGGCTATCTGAAAAATGCATTGGCCTTACGTTTTCAGAATAAATATTGCTAAGCCTTATTCAGCATCTTTCAATTCCAAATAAAATCAATTTTTAATGCCCTAACTTATATTAGTTTAAATACCAGCTATAGCCATGTGTTGGTCATTTTATGTTGAGATCAAACATGGAGACTAGATGACTTCTTGAGTATTTTCTTCTAGCCTTATTATTATTTGTCCCTAAATTATATTAAAAGATGTCAAAGGCTTTTTTTCAGTCTGTACATTTTCACTCTGAATGGATATTTACACCATTTGGGTAAGAGCATTATGAATCTGTCTTCTTTCCATGCTTTTTTAAACTAGCACCATTGGAACATCAGAGACTTAAATGCTGTTTGCAGGCTTGTGTAGAAATACAGAAGTTTGTTGTGTGGTCTCATGATACTGCTACCTGTTTCTGGTGGCAAGGCCTGAGATTCTTTCGATTTATATAGAAATGACTGTCTTCAAAAGTTGCTGGTCACTGAGAGCATGGGCTTATGTGCAAGCCTGGGAGTAAGCTGACTCCTCTAATGTACCTTCTCAGGACTCAACTCTCACAAAGGATCCATCCTAGATTTTGAATAAATGTATCTACTGTACTGTTAAAACAGCATCTAATACCCCTGTGTTTTATAAACACCACAAATAGAATAGTTTCCTATTCAATACATACTTTCCTGTAAATTAAGGGTTGATTTTCCTTCTCTATTTGACTAGAGAAGTGATAAATATTTTGTTTTTCAGGTGTAATGAGTTGTGTGTATATGACTAATCCTATCAAAAAGGCAAATAGTCTTGAAAGTACTGTGAGTATTCTCCCTGGTGTACTGTAAAGTGATTAAGAATTGCAGGGCTTGGTACTGTATTTTTACCTGTTCTCACACATTCTGAACAACTCTTATGCTCTTTGTTTTTTTAGGTTGTTGAAGACTGGAAATTTATTGCTCAGGTGCTTGATCGAATGTTCTTATGGACATTTCTTCTGGTTTCAATAATTGGATCACTTGTGTTATTTATTCCTGTTATTCATAAATGGGCAAGTATAATAGTACCTACACATATAGGCAGTACAAATGCATAAAATAATTTTGGGTCCATCTCCTGCTAATATGGCTCTAAAGAGTTTTGCAGTAGCTCTCTTTCCCTGCATGTTCTTTATAGGCATGTTTCTGATAGTTAAAAAGAAAAACAAACAATATCCCAAACCAGAAAATTATGTTTAGATGAAAGCATGGCATCCCTAGGACACATAGAAGTCAATTTGCTTATTGCCAGTCTACTAAGTTACTTCTAAATCAGGTCAGAATTAAAAGGACCTTCTCAAGCACTTGCATGTATATGTCAAAAAAGCATATGCTGACACCTACTGCGAAGTAGAAGGATTTAAAAAAAATTAATTATGATCACTGTAGTACAATTATTAAATTAATATATAGTTATACTGAGTATTAAATATTTGCAGATATTTACACAATAGAGTCACTTATCTCAATTTACTGTTACTCTGAATTAAGTTTTAAAGCACAGGTGGAAGAAATTTGGGGAATGCCTTTCTGAAGGAGATGGGTTGAAAATTCTTGTGCTGTGTAACCAAATACAGATGATTATATTTTAACACATTTGTTAAACAGAACTTAGAAAGCTGCCTTCAATAGGTTCTCTCCCTTGTAGAACCATATGTAACTCTGGGCAGTGAGGACTTACAACTTTCCATACTTCCTTTTTTCTAAGAGTGTTGAGAACTAACTTGCAACTTTTTAATTATTCCATTAAAATATATTCTTTAAATATTGATTTTTAATTATTTACATTCATTCCAATGCCACCTTTCTTGAAAGCTTAATTTCTGGGTGACACTCTAAAACACATGAGGGGTTTTCTTACACTTAAGTTTTGTCTGTGTACTTCATAATATAGTTGCATCCTGCAGGGCTAATACAGTAATGCCAAGCTAGAGCAAGTCTTGGGAAGTTTTTATTTGCCTAAATTACTACTTTAATAATAACATTAGGTGAAGATCTGATTTAATCCATTAATATAATAATTTTAACTTTCTCAGTACTATGAAGATTGAACAATGGATCAGTGACTTTGTGTGGAAGTTGCAGAAATATTTTAGATATCTAATTTCCTCTTCAAATGCAAAATTTTTATAGTCCTCCTTGGGTTTCTGTTACTGAAGTTTACTCTTACCTGAACAGAAAGCAAAGTAAGTAAAACTATAAATTAGCTATATATATTATTTTTTTTAACTCCTCACCTCATCTCTTTCCCCTTGCTAAATGATGTATGTAGACTGCCCAGTTACATCATAAGGTGATTGGCAACATATTGGCCAGTGGAGTCCTGGTCTTTATGACAGTATAAACTCACAGTTTTTGGAAATGCATGAATTTTAGTCACGTCTGCAATCTGATCATGATAAATACAGATAAAGGAGCTGACATTAGAGTCTTTGGGGTCTTTGCCTTATCAGGTGTGTCTGAAAGAAAATACTTTTAATAGACTCAGAAGCATGGACCTTTTCCTATGTAACTTGTTTCTGAATGTGTTGAACTGTAGCTAATGCTATAGTTTTTTGTCATTCGGTCAAAATAAATGGAAGAAAAAAGCAGCACCATTTTCAACAGCTTGATTCTCTTTATTTTCACAAATGTTACATCACTTAATACACTATATTTCCAAGAAGTTTCCAGTTTGGTACAGAGAGAACAGTTCATATTTTTACAAAATATTTTCTCATTACAGCATTTTGTTGCATTCCTTATTCATGCTCTTAAATTATCTGCAGTTACTGATTTTAAAAAAATAAAACAAACAACAAAATAGCCCTGTGAAGTATAAACGTTGCTTCTTAGGAATACTTTTTTTTATCTACCTGCCTTCCCTTGTCATAAACCACTTTGCTATAGCAGGATGCTTTTGTATCCAAATTATCCTGTCAAGGTATAACCTGCAGACTGCATCTTAGTGTGTGTTTTACCTATTCATAGTTTTAAACATTATTAGGTTTGAATAGCTTGTTTTTTCTGACTTCTCGTACATTGAAATACGGGCGTGCACAGAGTTTACATTATGGCTGCTTTATCACCATCATCTGTTATTTACCTGTTTGTTTTCCTTTTGTAATAAACTTGCCCATGGTCCTTTCCTCCCACTGTTTGAGTCAGTTTATACACCAGGTGGCAATGTCTGCTTTCTAGCAATATGGTATGTATGCTTCCTAAACCATTTTGTCCTCCTGGGGGCATGTATGGAACTGAGAATGAACTTATTCCCAAAAGATCCTGTCATGATCTGAAGAGGCTTGACACCAGGCTTGTGGAAACAAATCTAGTAGCCCAAAGTATTCAGCTTGTCTTGACTTTGCAAATATTCATGTAATTTCAATTTCTTTATTAACCCTTCTTAAACCATTCCTATAAAGGTTAATGTACTACCTACGTCTTTTCCTGTTATTGCAAAAAGTAGCTGTCAAGCATAGCTCATCTTACTTTGAGATCAGCGGTTCAAAACAGGTTCAAAAAGTTCAAAAAGGTTCAAAATATCTTTTTTTTTTTTTTTTTTACATTTTCACATTTTTAACAAAGTCATCTTGGTCAAGCAAAGTTGAGGCCAAGAGAGATCTATATTCTACTACACATAGAAGAGACATCAGGTGCTGCAGTGGGGGTGCAGGGTTGGCAAAAGTTTTATTTGATTTCACAACATACTATTTAATCTTTACATTTCATCTCCAGCCATCAAGGGTTGTAAAAACAATCCTGCTGTTCCTAGAATACATACTAGGATGAAAACCCATAGGAAAATACGATCGATTACCATGGCAACGTATTTCCAGTCATCCTGAATCTGAAAGATAAATTGAAGAGCAATTAGGCATGTTAATTAGATTGATAACTTGCATTAGCAACTAGTACCATTTCATACAGGAAGCACAGGTTTTTTCCCATATATAGATGGCTTTCATATATGCACAACTTGCATATCTCTGCTTTCATTAACAAGTGAATTAATTTAAGAAGCTTTATTTGAATATGCTACTTGTGGCCAAAAGCTGCTTCCTCAAATACAAAAACTTGTTCATCAAGACACTGGTCTTCACAAGATACAACTTCTTTTCTCTACGCCAAAAATGCAACAGTAAAATATATTCTTACCTCTTTTGCTTCATTCTGCATTTTCATATTTTCCGCAATGTATTTGACACTTTCAATAGCATCTCTCATTTCTGGTGACAGAACTGAAAATGAAAATAGAGGATCTACAGACTCAGAGCTTGAACTTCTCGTGAGATTGCCACTGAAATCTGGGAACTTGGTTCGCTGGTACTGACAGCAGCTGCATGCCATGTCTTGACATACAAAGCCCTCTTTGCAGCATTTGGTTTCAGAACTGTTGAAGCAATTTAAGTTTGAAAGCTCAGAAGTGAAAACTGGTTTTGGCTTCTGATTATTCTCTTCATCA
This sequence comes from Podargus strigoides, assembly GCA_028020825.1. NCBI lineage: Eukaryota > Metazoa > Chordata > Aves > Caprimulgiformes > Podargidae > Podargus > Podargus strigoides. Next base: position 174,052,079 of record CM051663.1, read on the forward strand.
CTGGCAGGCCTTGTCATAAACATGATCCTGGGAAGTAAGTTCAAGAAAATGGTTCTCACCCACACAGGCATTGTGTGTGTCTTGGGTGTTCTGTAGTGCACGTTAAGTACAAATACTGTAATGACAATAGATAGAGTTACAAATATCATGGTGAAAAGGAGGTATTCCCCAATAAGTGGAATTACCAGGGAAGTAGAGGGTATGGTTTCTGTGATAACAAGAAGGAACACTGTTAAAGATAGGAGGACTGATATGCAGAGTGTCACCTTCTCCCCGCAGTCTGAAGGTAAATAGAAAACTAACACAGTCAGAAAAGAAATCAGCAGACATGGAATAATCATATTGATAGTGTAAAATAAAGGTAAACGCCTAATGTAAAGAGAATATGTGATGTCTGGGTATATCTCTTCACAGCAGTTGTATTTGATGTCATGTTTATAGCCAGGAGCTTTAATAATAGCCCATTCTCCACTCTCCCAGTAATCTTTCAGGTTCATTGTAGAGCCAATTAAAACTAAGTCGATTTTGGCTTTATCATAAGACCAGGAACCAAACTTCATGGTGCAGTTCTGATAGTCAAAGGGGAAGTAGGTTACATCTATTTTACAGGAGCTTTTAAATATAGCTGGAGGTATCCAGGTCACATCACCCGTGTATTTTAAGAGGGCCTTTGTCTTGTCATCAACCTGGAAATCCCCAACTGCACTGTAAAGCAAAGAAAAATAACAAAAATTAGGATGCAGACTGCTCCAGGTAGTTTCATACATTCGGATCATATACATTAACTCTTAAATCTGTTTTGGGGAAATCAGCACGTGCAGGGCTGAGTGCACAGCTAAACTGAAACAGCTGTATAAAGTTACCATGCAGGACTTGAAAGGAAATATTCTCTCTTGTGATCATATGGCTCAGTGTGATCAATATTCAAAGCAGCAAATAGGAGACTGCAGATGGCAGTCTCACTAGGTGATCATTGTAGGTCCCCTCTGAATTATTTTATTCTATTCTATTGTAGATCAAGCACATCAGAACTCAAGGGCTGATAAGAGGATATGAGCAGTACTGGTATTTCCACCTCTTCAGTGGACAGTGCAGGTAGTAACTATGGAAAGAGGGATCAGGGTTGGGGTGCAGCAGGAGTGTATTTAAGTCCCACATTGCTGTCCTGATCACATGGATCATATGTGATCCGTGTGACAATCTCAGCTGGTTATACGAAAAAAGTAAAACCAAAAAAGGTGATTGAAAGTTTTAAGGCCACAGTTAGCAAAGGAGTGGCATCACTTTTGTTCCATAGACCTAAGTTTTGGATCTGTGTAGTTAAGCCCATTTCAGTAAGAACAGCTTCCTTACATAGAGGGATCCATTTCGTTATGGTGTGGCTCCTCACAGCCTCAGAAACTGACATCCACAGTAAACTTCACCTGTGGCTTGTGTTTGTCAACACTGTTATTGCAAAAGGTGTGGAATTGTGAGTTTAACTGCTAAAAAGCTACAATTTGCAGGTTTTCTCAGTTAAAGGTCTGACTCACAGGCAAGAACTCTCCAGTCTAAGGGAATTTCTTGCCACCTCCCTTGTAGACAGTGATAAAAATAATAGTAAAAGTGGGGGGAAAGCAAAGCTTGCTTTGGCTTGCTCACTTGCAGCTCCAGGTTAGGAGCTGGCTCCTGCCCAGCGATGCTGATGTGGATGGCACAGAGGTGAGCACAGCCTTAGGGAGCTGTGGGACCCAGGTGGGTTGGAAAGCAGGCTTTTTCAGTTCATTCACCAAACCTGCTGCTGATTTTATTTTTTTTAAACTAGTAACATCCCCCCCCCCCTTCTTGCTGAATTAAGAGGATAAATATGCAAGAGTCTTACTTGTTATATAAAACAATATCTGGCTTCCAAATCTGGCCAGATGGCACTCGGATGAATTCGGCACCTCCGTAGTCTGCTGGGTTCCACCGAAGCTTGTAATCATTCCAGATCTAATTATGGAAGAGAGGAGTCTATGTTAGGTTTGGGAAGAAATTCAGTGGACTGGACTCAAACCAAGTGCTGTCATAGCACTTCCAGGGTTGTTTTATTTTGGATACTACAATGATTAGAGGTTTCCTTAAGAAACACGTATGTCTGGTGCTTATTCACATGGAGATTGTGGGCCTATTGGTGTAGATATAACTTAGATGTGTGTGACTCCATGTCCTGGGAATGTCTACTCAGTAGCTGAAACAAGGTGGAAGAGGGAATAAGATGCTCTCTTGCCAGAGAGTGTAGGGCTTTGGGTCTCAAAACACCCCAGGTGTCTGAGATGGTGAAAACAAATTCAGAGGAGGCTCTGGTGCTGGGTGGGGGCACTGAGTGAAGAACCTGGGGCAGGTGGGTTAAGAGCTGCAGGCTGTCATTGCTCCGTCCAGTAAAGCTCTTGTTCATCAGGGCTCGTTAAACCCCAGTTTAACAAAGCTGAATATTAAGCTAAGGCTGGGGATTAAGTTGGTTATTAAGCTGCACCAAACGATGCTGTGCAGGACCGCTGTGCTTCCCCTGCACAGCGTGTTCGGGCATCCTCAGAGCACAGCCGTAGTATTTAGCGACTGGTTTAGTGTGGGAGTGCGAGGGCTGCAGCTGAACCCGAGTTAAGAGCTGCACCCCGAGCCAGTCCCGGTTTAAACACCGCGGCACGCGGAGTCGGTGCGGCAGAGGTGGAGGGCTCGGTGGCGATGACGCCGTTGTCCTGGCCGGTCGGTGAACGAGGTGGGATGCGTCCTCCCCCGGGCAGGGACCGGCCGGGGCGGCGGGCGGTGGCACGGAGCAGTCCCTGGGCGCTCCGCCGCCGCTAGGGGGCAGCAGCGCGCCGGGAGCGGTGCTGATGGGAGCGGCTGTTGCCGGAGCCCCGGGGAGGTGATGGGCGCCTTACCTGTGCCCGCGGTGTCACCCGAGGCTGCGGCTTTGCCCCGAGGGAGGGGAGCCTGGAGCTGGGCTGGCCCGCCCGGTGCCCCCGGCAGCCCGCAGGAGCCTCGTTGGGGCGGGCGGAGGGCTGGGGTGTCCCCGCCCAGGGTGGGGAGGAGGTGAGTGGGTTCTACCTGGGCTATGGTTGAACTCCACTTACGTGCTTCAGCCACAAGTTGGTCTCCATGATCTGGTTGACTTCATCCTAGGAAAGAGCGGTGTGTCGGGAGAGGTGCCGCGCGGCTGTCCCGCGGGCACCCGGCGGGGTGGGTACTCACCACCTTCACCAGCTGGGACATGGACACCTCGAACTGGATGATGACGGGGTCCGAGACGTTCTTCACGGGACGGACGAAGGGGTTGTAGCTCTGGAAGAGCGCCGCGTAGAGCCGGTGCTCGGCCTCAGAGCCACCACAGCCTGCGGAGGGCATGGGGTGAGCAGGGCAGGGGCACCCCACGAGGGGAGGCACGGCTGGAGTGGGCCCCTCTTGCTGTGCATTAACTGCTCAGCACCCCTGTGACGTGGAGACAGGCCGAGCCTGGCCTGAGTGGGTTGTAGCATGTCATGGTTGGCGCTTGCCAACTCAGAGCAGGGGTGGTTTCTGAGCCCCCAGAGCACTCTGCGATAGGATTCCCAGGAAAAGAGAACCCCACTTTCCAGCCTGAGTCACCACTGCATGATGCTAGTGATGGTAACAGCCTGCTTGTTAAAATGTGAGGGGGGAAAAAGATTAAAAACTGATTACCCGTTATATTCAAAGGCCTTCCAGCACATTCAGAGGAACGTGCTAATTACCCATTCCAAGAGATTTTGATTTATGATATAATCCTGTTGTCTGTTTTGCTGTTGATAACTCCTGTTTGTGGTGCCTCGTGGCTGACAGGGAAGCTGCAAACTGAAATTCTCAAACAACAAGTTCTTTCAGCTGTTTTGGGGTGAGGTGTGAGAGCCTCTGTTTCACACTACGGTTTCATTCTCGGAGTTAGCTAGGCAATAACCCCCCCACAGCTGGACACTATTTAAAAGCCCATGGCTGCCTATTTTTAGGGATTCTCGCTTAAGCTCTCTCCTGGACAGCACATCCTCAAGCACTCCAACTGAAAACCAGAAAAAAAAAGCCCTGTTTTGTGGATTATGGATGACACTACGTGAATTTGGCAAAGGCACAGAGCTGTGAACATACTCTACAGTTCCTTTGAAACACAAATGTGAATTTACAGATAGTTGCAAGGATGTGTTTATTTTTTGCCAGACAGTTGTTTTTCAGTGGAGAAAGAGATGGGAGGCAGAAGTATCTGCAGGTGACTGATCCGTAGTGTTTCACAAAGCAGGTGATAATTTCTGATCTCTGTAAGAGCTCCCCTCTCCCCAAGACAAGAGGGTCCCCCCATGTGAAACTATTCAGCTAAAATGGCTTTTTTTTTCCCCCCCTCTCCCCTTCTGTTCGCTTGGAGGGCAACTTTATTTTCAGATCAGTTAAATCGTTTGAGCCAACTAAAAATGCACACATTTCTTTCACACTTTTTAACTCCTAGCCTTGCCCTTATTATTTATTGATATTTCGGATCTCTCAGACCAAGATTCCATGGAATAAATACTCCCAAATTTTTTAGGTAAATAATTGTAAAGGTAGATCTTAACGACTCTCTATTATCCTCAATCCCAAATTGCCAGCCTTTTTACATGTTACCAGCACTCTAATTAAATCTAGCATCCACTGTATCTAGAGGAGTGCATTAATATTTTTTTATTTATTTAAATGTTTTAGTGCTTTCCCTATCTGCAGAGAGAAGGCGCACTGTGTGCAGCACATATTTAAAGCTGTTTAATATTGTTGCTATCTCGTGGGCTTCTCTACAATATGTAAAGCCACACTTTTACATGTAAGGTGCTTTCTCTTCTTCATGTTAAAATGGCTTTGTGTGTCCTGTTTGGCAGCTTGATTCGGGGCTGCTTAACTAGTTTACAAGGAGAAATTTAAAACAACCAACCAACCAAATAAACACCACCACGGAACTATGTAACAAAAAGAGCTCTATTGGGATTCTCTACATTTATCCATTAGTTTGGAGTGAGCTTCAGCACTTCTTAGAAATAATTTCCACCAAAGCCATCTCCTGTTCCCCTTTTTAACCCCCCCTCCCTTCACCAACGAAGAATAAACAAACGAAAGATCACTCACCTTGACAGAGGAAGCAAACAGCAGCAGTTAGAAGGAGAGCCTGCGTGCTCTCCATGGTGTTATGAATTACTGCCTGTCGACAGAGGCTGCTGGAGATGAGCTTAGCTGCTGGGATTGTGTGAGCATAGGAAGTACGGAGAGCTCCACTCCTCCGGTGCGTGAAGCGCCTGGAAGCAGCAGACAGCAGGACCCTGAGCACAGTTCTGCGCAGTGAGCTCCCATTAGGTTTGCTGTGCTGCCCCCTCTCTAGCTACCCGGGCTGTCAGAGCATTGGAAAGAGCAAATAAATTGCAGGCAAAAACAGATGTTATTGTAGGGAAAGAGCAGCCTTCTGGCAAGGATAATAGGCAAGCGTCCTTAAACTGGTGCATAAATGAACCTGGTAATCTGACAAAGCTAAAGATTTTTTTCAGTCAGCTGCTGTGCAGGATCCTTCTCTAAGAGAAGCTCATGCCAACTACTAGGAGAAGTTTAATTAATAAAAAATCTTACAATTGAATTGTGTTGAAATGGATATTGACGTTAGGGATGCCTGATTTAGCAGCGAACTGAGATCACGGGACCTGAATTTCCAATTAAGCTGTTAATGTTGAGGGTTTTTTTCCTGCCTGTGTCTCATCTTGCAAGCACATGTGCTAGGTATATTGACAGTATAAAAAGGATGTGCTCTTCCCAGGAGTAATTAAAGGCATGTGCAACTGTTGCTGGGATCTAAGCCCAGAATGATACACGTATAGCAGTCAGGACCTGGCAAGAGCCTGGGGTTTGAATTGGAGACTAAACCTCTTCAGAATAACTGTGTTTGGACTGTTCCTGCTTCCATGGATTAGAAAGGTGAAATTTGGGAAGGGGGATAAAAACATACAATCCCAGCTTGATCCCACAAAACCCTATTATTTGGGGGAAGGGGTTGGGGGAGAATGGGGAGCTATGTTTGAAGTTCAATCAATAAAATCATGATTTGCAAAATGGCTCATTCCCCAGGTGCCCATCAGCTTCCTTGTTCACTTATATGTCACTTTTTGCCCCCCTTGAACGACCAGGTGATGCAAGGCTCATGCACGCGGTGGTTGTTGCATGCAATCCGTGTGGAGGCAGGAGGGGGAGAGAGAAAATGTGGGATCCCACCCTGGTTTTTGGAAATGATGAGCAGGCAGCCCTGTGGGCCAGGAGGCTGCACCCAATAGGTGCTTCACTCCCTGGTGGTAGGGAAGGATAAATGATGACCTCATTTGGCACTGGGAGAAAGAGCGCCAGGCTGGGTGCAGCTCAGCTGCTCTTGGCACACAGCTTGTTTATCCTGTTTGCCCTGTCTCTCAGAGCATCATTCACTCCATCCCCAGACACATGCTCTTATGATAATTTCTGTAATTGTATTAGCTTGGAGGAAATAGGCTTTACTGTCCATTTGATTTTATTTCTTTTTTTTTTTTCCCAGAAAACTTGGCTGCTTGGTCTTTTAAGTTAACCCTTTGTGGATACATTTTTTCTGCCTTTCCCGGGCACCGAGACAACATGTTTTCCCTTTCTCCCTTCTTGGTTTCCATGTCTAAGCAGTGTTATAACTGAGATTTATTTATTTTTTTTATTAGTCCTGACTAGAAGTGAGATAAAGCTTCAAAGGTCAGATCATAATCTGTCTTCCCCAAAAGTCAACGCTTAAGCCTGAGTAATTTGGAAACATCTGATCTGCAGAGACAGCAAAGAGCCATTACATCAAGAGATACAGGTATTTTAGCTTAATTGGCCCAGTTACTGATATTTTCAGTGCTTGTATGCGCAGATATTTTGTTTCCAACATCACATGCTGGAGCTTCTGGTGGTGGAACCAGCTCAAGCTTGTGGTAGGATTATTTTGATGGCTAGGGAGAGTGATGTGATAAGAACTCGTCACCATGACTGCATTGCAGAACTACATAGAAGAATTTGTAGGAGTAGGGGGAAGCTGATCTATCCAAAATCTGCAGTAACAAACTACGTAGCCTTTGCTTTCTAATAAACATCCCACTTTTATCAGTGTTTTGCAATTTTAAGATTTGTTAGGATCAAATGCTTATCAACTCAGGTGAGGAGGAAAATAGCATTTTCCCACCTTTGTCTGGGGTATTGATGCTCCCTCTATAAAAAGCCAACGCTGCTGGTCTTTCTAGTTTCCTGTGGCTGCAGGGATGCAGAAACAGTCCCAAATAAACTCACCTAGAGGCAGGTGGTACGTGTGTGTGGTGGTGTTTGCACTTCTGTGTCTTCTGATGGCAGACAGGATTGCTCAGAGTTTTGTAATGGTAGGGAATGGGGATGGAGCCAACAGAGGCTTTTCCTCCCTAGTAGGGAAGCAAAGGCTGATTGCACACTGCCACTGAAAACAGTTTTAGTGAAAAATAAGTTTTGAATGACTTTTCTCCTTTTTTTTTTTTAATGAAAAGCATTAAAAAACCTTGAAAAATAGAAATGTTCACTTTGTTTGATGAACTGGGACCTTATATTCATATTATCCTGCAAAGTGACATTTTTAATGTTGCCTTTTCTCCAGAAATCTTTTATTTTTGAAGTTTTGCAAAAAAAATCAAAGGGGAAATCCCTGCAATTCTTTGACAAGTTAAGCTGGGAACAGTTCTGTGTATTACATAGGTAGAGCTGCTGAAGATTAGGCAAAAATAGCATTTCCCATTTTGAAACCACAGTTTTAGGAGGTCACATTTTTCAAAATTTTAGGCCTTTGGGTGAAATTTTCCGTTCTTAAGATTGCTATGGATTGAATTATTTCTGGAATCTTAAAAAAACATATACTAGGGAAGAGTATATTGCTTCACTCGTGGTTAAAGAAGGAATAAAGTGGCCACAGTGTATGGGAGGCACTAGAGCTCAGCGTTTCCTGGATGAGGAGCTGTAGTTCTGCAGGGATCTCCCTGGGGCCAGGGATGTGCCTTTTGAAAGCTTTTTCTGGGTTTGTCAAGTCTGAGGCCTTCATCTGCCTGTGCTCTGCATTAGCTGCGAGCTGAGCTGCCAAATCCTTTCTAAAACTTTTGCCTGTGCTTGGGGATAATTCAGCTGAAGGCTGCAGTTAGAGCCAAGTGTTATCAGTCATTACTGCTCATAAAGATAAGGCCAACTATGAGATGAGAGTACTGGAGGCCTCATTTCAGTTGTGCTCAGGCAGTGAGGGGGAAGATAAGAAGGAACCAGGGTGACAGCGGGACAGAGCCAAGAGCCCTGTTGGTGCTGCGTGAAAAGAGCAGAGAGGGGTCTCTGCTCTGCACAGCTCTATGGTCAGTTGGGGGGACTGCAGGGTCCACAGCTGACTTGCTGCATCCTTCTGTGCTTGGCTGGTGAGTCCCTCTCCCTTCTGCCCTGCAGGAATGTGTAATAGCATTTAAACCTGTGCTGAGGTCTGTGGTGCCTCTATCAGATTCACTGTTTGGGGTTATTGTGGGATTTAAAGGGGCTTCACCTTCATACCACGCAGTGCTGGCAGCTGCTCTGGCTTCCCTCTGGCTTCTCTGTAAGCAGGAAAAGCTGTTTAGCAGCTGGGGCAGTGTGTGCATCTGTGCCACGTCAGCTCCCAGCATGTAACCTAACACAGAGGAGCATCTCCCTGTGTAGGTGAAGGTACCCCCCTGCTCCCAGGAGGCTGCCTGAGCCCCATCTCATCTCACAGCTGTTGGTTCAGTTGCCTGCAGAGGAATAACTCTGCTCTCCAGGGTTGAGAAGAAGACATTTGAGGTAGAGAAAGCAAGTTGGACCCATTTAAACGTTACATTTAAATGGAGGATGTGGCAGTTTCTATGGTCACTGGGCACACCTGCATTACTAGGGCTGTCCTACAGTCACCCTGCACCTTCTGGCTCTGTCTTCAGCGATGGACACAGCGACAGTGCATAGAGGGAGGATGGAAGGGAGGATGGCAGTGTTACAACCATTCCTTCCTCTAGCATGTGAACAGAGAGGCTGCTGCTGCTCACGTAGCCTCACCCACCTGATATTTTTGTACATCTTTCAGCAGGCTGTGCTGCAGTGTTCAGCCCCAGGAGAGCCCTTCCAGTGCTCAGGGCTGGGTACATGTGGTGGGGAGGGGTGTGTGGCAGCAGTGCTGGGGAGGTCAGTGCATGGGCAGGGAGGGAAGGAAGACAGGAACCAGCAAAGGTCCTGGAGTTGCTCTGAATGATTGGAATGGTGTCAGTATAGCTGTTTTGACATGTCTAAATCTATGTAGTTATCTGTAGCTGCCTGGGAATGGTGATCTAGGTAGGGATGTAGCTCAGCTCTGAGGAGGGCAAAGAAAGCTGGAGGTGACTTCATATGTGGCTTGTTGAAGAACATAGGTTTAGGTGTCAGCTAATCCTTCCCTGGGGCAGGTTTCCTTCACAAATAGCACTGGATTTTAACAGTTTGTTCACCAGTCATTAGTTGTGCCTATCCACGGTGGTAAATTTGTGTCCTGACAATACCCCAAGGAGAAGCTGAGGTTGGTTTAGCTTGAAAAACACCAGGAGCCCACTGCTTGCAGCTACAAGTTACCTGGAAAAGCACGGTGAGATTGTCCTGTGATGGGAGTCTAGGGCCTTGATCTGTCCTTTGCCAAAGACTTTATGTGCTTTCCCAGCTAGTCTGTTGAGGGTTATACTTAAATCCACATTAAAATCTCCTCAGCAAAACATGCAGGTGTTCTCAAGTGTCTCCTCCTCATTCTAGCTGCCTTTCATAGTTATCTTCTCTAGATGCTTTCCTGTGCTCTTAGCCTTAGATGCATGAAAGTGTATATGAACCCCAGTTACATGAGCTGTTGAAGTTGCAGGAAGATTTCAGGACTAAATCTGTATAAAGGAAAATTTTACATTTTATTTATATTTCATAATTGAACAGAGTATATAAATGTTTATCATATATTAATTTGGCCTCTGTTGATCAACCAGCTATCAGAGATGGCAAGAGGAGAAACCTATTAGTGGTTACCTCAGAAATATGTCCAAGTTTCTCAGTTCAGTTTTAAGTATCGTACTCAAACAGCCACACAGTGATTCCACCTGTAAAGCTCTTTATACATCAGACACAAATAGTTTTAATGCATTTGAAAGAAATAGATGTCATAGCAGTACTTTCTTTGTAATAGAGAAATTGTACTATTCTAAGGAAAGAAAATGTCCTTCCTAAGGCAATGTATGAAAAATATTTTTTTAATAATAATCCTTGTGAGTCAGGATGACATTTTGTATGATAAACACCTTTCTCTCTAATGTTCAGACTTGAAATAAATAAAAAAAGGGCCAAGATATCACCAGAAGTACTGAACTCATTGGAAAAAATAATAGTTTTCTGGGGTTTTTGTGGGGGTTTTTTCCTTATCACCATAAGTCAAGTCCAACTTTCCATTTCCCTACTCCAAATCTGATGTAAGAGCAGCCCAGCTGGCATCTTTGTGGATTTAACAGAGGGGAACTGAGAGCAGAATGAGACCCAACATCTATGTAAGCATTGGCAATTTTAAATGACGACTAAGGGTTCATGGCAGCAGTGTGGTTTTGAAAAAGTGGTTGCAGAAATAATCCAACAGTCCCCAGGACACAAACAAGGACAAATATCCAGAGAAACAGCCTGTCCACTACCATGGCAACATACTTCCAATCTTCAATGACCTGGAAGAAAAAGCCAATTAGAGATATTAGCAATTTGTCATATTCTTTTGCTCTTCCTCTTGCTAATGCCCAGTTTTTCTTTACAAAAAGAAAAGGAAATGAATCTCAGATTCAGGGAATCTGGCTTTAGGCTTGGGAAGGGGTTTTTCTCCTACAACCATTCTGCACAGTGGAGAAAAAGACTATAAATATTTCTTAGCTCTCTTGGATGCATCAGGTACTGAGCGTGGTGGAAGCCAGTCTGAAAGGACCCATGGTATAATCCAATTAAGGATTTGTTTTCCTTTAATTTTAGTTGCAGATGCTATTAATCTCAGTGGACAAAAATAGATGGCGTTGACTGCTGTTAAACAAGGTTAGCTTCAGTGTTCTTCTCTTATCAGCAGTCATCTTAATCAAGGGGTTTAATGCATATTAATATGGTTGCTTTTATTAAAATGCCTTTTTGCCTTGCGTATGTTGTCTGTGAAAGTCACAGCCTTGGATTCCGTTCTCAAACTGAAGTGACTCTCAGGCTATTATTATAAAGGGGGAATATATCAATCTTCATTTGCATCTCTGGAATGGTTAGTTTTCCCTCTCTCATTGGTTCTAGTTACACACGGGACATCTTCACCTCAATGACTTTACCACACTTGTCAATTATCTCATGCTTTATATTAGAACATTCCGTGTTTTTCCTTCAGTGCACACTTTTAATTTCCACTGCTGCTGATGGGAATTGTGCACTCTGATATCAGACTCCAGTAAATGTACATGAACAGTTGTTATCAGACCGTGATAATGAAGGAAGAAAGCGGAGATTAAAATTAGGAATCTAGAAAAGTGATACGTAATATCAGAGGACCCTGTGTGAAAAGCATTTAATTAATTTTTAATGCGTTAAATACCTTTGGAAATTGTTCTTAATATCAAGTGAAAGCTTTGTAGATCCTTCAGTGTGCAAAACATTCTTGCAAGAATTTCTGAGCTATTAGAAAACTTTCTTCTGCTCTATGAAGTCTGCTTCTGTTCAGTCAGTTTCAATGTTTACAAGCTCATGTCTAATGTTAATAGCTGATCTTCTTTATTTATATTGACACTAATTTCAGCTAATAGAAAACATGAACCACTCAGCAGCATGCTCCTCAGGGGCCTTCTGCAAGATCAGAAACCAGATTTATTTAATCTGCCTGTCTGAGGGAGAGAGAGCACAATGGGAATAGAGAGCCTAGAGTCTGTTTGGGATCTGGGTCACAGAGAGGACAATGGTAGGGATGAGGATGATTTTTCCTGAGCGTGGGTGCTTGTCTAAAAACTCTGAACCATCTGAGTTTTTCTAAATATTATTCATGGTGTATTTATATCAGGTTTAGTGTGCTAGTTAGTAGTAGTGCTAGTAGCACAGGAGCAGGGCAAGTGAATAGGGCAGCAGGAGCACTACTTAAATGCAGTCTGGATATAGTACTTCTCATAGCCAGTAACAAGTCTGATTTAACTCAAACAAAAGAAGTGTCAGATCTGCTGGCATTAGGATTTCAATCCTACCCATTGTACTTGCCGTGTTTAGACAGATATCTTATCCTGGAGAGGGTGTTTGTGAAGGCATTTTACCAATTTTTCCAAATCCTCCTTCTATGCCCAGTTAAGTAAATAAGTGCCTGAGCTGCAGGTAGAGTGTTTCTGGTTAACATGGCCTGGCCCCAGGCTGAGTCACAGTCTTACCAAATACAATGGGGAAAAATATTCTTTTTTCTGACCTGGGACTGAATATCACTTTTTCCCCTGCAAAACACTACTTGATTGTGACAACACAGCTTTTTCAAGGCTGTTTCATGACTTACTGGGCAGTCAAACTTTCTCTCTTTGTAGAAATAGCCATGTTACTTTCCAGGAGAGTATCAGCATTTACCAGATTGCCATTCATTGAGTTCTTTTAATAGCAAAAATTATTTCCTTTTATAGCTAGAATATCTCTAAAAACTTTAGAATAGCTAAAGAGTTCAAATATACTTTCTGAAGAACAGTGTGTTACAAAGGAGGAGAGGAGATGAAGTTTGGAAAGACCTGGATGATTTCTCATTTTTACTTACACTCTGGTCGTCGTCATCACTTTTCATGTGCTCTGCTATAAAACTGACTCCATCAATTGCTTCTTGGACTTCAGGAGAAAATTTCATGCCTGTTCTTAACCTAAAATCTCGATGACTGCTGACATTGTCAAGAGTCTCAGTGATTTTCATATCATATTTTTTGGCAGGGGCTGTATTCAAAAAATAGGTAGAGTTCTTGTAGAAGTTGGCTGGGTCCATGCAAGGATTCTCTGCTTTTGTCTTTTTGCAGTTGCACAGCTTTTGCCGTGGAGGATTATTTTCTGGCCGCTTCATGAACAGATAGGCTGGGAGTCTTTCAAGGAACACCAGCTTTACCCAAGGGGGCATAGTGTGAGTACTGGGAGATCTGTGGTGGACATTGAGTACGCAGACACTGGTAACTATTGAGAAGGTCACTAGTACCATTGTAAACATGAGATACTTCCCAATCAGTGGGACATCTAGAGATGTCGGAGGGACAATTTTGGAGATCAGCAGCAAGAACACAGTCAAGGCAAGCAACACAGATATGCATAAGGTCATTTTTTCACCACAGTCTGAAGGCAAGTAGAACACCAGGATGGCTAAAGATGTAATTAGCACACAGGGAATGATAAGATTGATGGTGTAAAAAAGAGGTTTCCTTTTAATAATGAAGTCGTACGTCACATCCACATAATTGGGGTCCAAAGGATTTACAGTCCTTCTTCCTGGGAGTGCTACAATGTCCCACTCTCCACTTGGTGTAAAGTCATCCATGCTTGCCATGGAAGTTTTAAGCACCATATCAATTTCTGTATGATCATATGTCCAAGACCGGAACTTTAAGGTGCAATTTTGTTGATCAAATGGGAAATGCTTAACTTCAATCTTGCAGGCACTCTTGTAAATGGCTGGTGGCAACCAGCGAATGCTTCCATTATTCTTTACAATTGCGTTTGTGTAGAGCGAAACTTCGTATGTGCCATCCGCACTAATGAAACAGGAGGAAAGAAAAAGGAAAGATAATAAAACATTAAGGGGAAAAACGTAGTTCAAAACAGAAGAGCTCTCATGTATTTCTCACATGAGTTAGGTTTACCATTACACCACACAGTGTACTGGGTAGACTCTTGGGCTGAGAATATGTAGGTTCTGCTGGCTGCCCCTGGCTCAGCTCTGGGACAGAGGCTGGGCTGCTGGTGCTGTCTCAGTGCCCTCTGCAGTCCTGTGCACAGAGCTGTGGGGCTGGGGGATGCTCTTTGTGCTTTCCTTAGCACCTTCTTGAACTGACTGATGCCTGTGAAACACTGCTGCGGTGGCAAAAAGTTACAGGTGGTTGTCCTTTATCTAAAATTTTAATTTGAAGCTTTGTACTAATTTAAGAATCCAATATGGTGAGGCTAAAAGCTTGTCCTGTGCATTTAAGAAGCTTTTAGAAACTGTTTTTTTCCATTCTTACAATCCATTAAATGGTATCATTTGGGCAGTAAGGAAGAAGCAGAGGGTGGGGGCACAATTTAGCAGAACAAGATTTGACCAGGCAGAGTACATCCTAATCCACTGGCTGAATTATTTTGTGACTGATAAAATAGTTTTAAGAATTTCTCAAATCTGATTTTCAGCAGTAGGATTCCAGGGACTTATGTATAAACTTCCTAGGTTTCTGTCGTGTGTCTCAATAGTGAGCCTTGTCACGGATCCTGTGGTGGTGTGACAGCTCACACTGCAGATGTGCTCCAGGTCTGCTGGAATTTCTTCAACCAGAGCCCTGGTCTTTCTAAAATTATCTTTGAGGCCAGTACCCCAGTCAGATACACTTGATACTGGCTAAAAGTTACAAAATTCAGTTTTAGAATTTGATCAAACCTACTTTATCAGTTCTGATGCTTGTTTCTTGATACACAGTTAAAATTTTGTTCACTGTCTGCATAAACTACAGAAGTTTTACTTACTTATTGTAAAGCACAATGTCTGGCAACCAGATGTGTTTTGCAGGTATTCTCAGCTTATTTATTCCTTCATAGTCAGAGGGCTTCCAAGCCAAGCGATAATCAATCCACTCCTAAGAGAAGAATTGTACAGGAGTGATGGGAGTATCCAGACCAGCACTAACAAAACAATCACTGTGATGGAGTGAAAGCAGTCTCATTTGTGGTTTGCAAGAGCATGTCTCTGTGGGTTTGGTTACCTGGTTCAGCCAGACATTTGTAGTCATGATCTGCTCCCGTTCATTCTGCAGGGAAAAAGAGAGAGAAAAATTGTCCTCTAAAATATTTCACTTGATTGCAGTAAGAAGATTTATTCAGTGGGCTTTTGAGGATATTTCTAACTGCACAGAATTATTTCAAGAAGGGTTTTTCAAGACAGGCATTGCTCTGCTGGTAAGATGGCCAGTCTTGTGCACATTCAGATGATAAATAGTAACCCCACAAGCATAGAGCTCCCAGTGGCTTTTAACAAGGACAGTTGTGACTGGAGTGAGTGTGGCTGCTTGGGAACAGTTACCACCACCCTGCCAAGCTGATCTCCTCCCCTGCCCCATGGATTTGATTTGAAATAGAAGGCACACTTGGCCACCAGGAAGGCCAAGGTTAATTTGTGTGAGGTTTAAGTAAGGTTTGCCATTTAAGCTCTCAGCTGGCAGGCTCTGCTTCGTGGAACTGCTGCCTCTCTGGAGCTCTTGTCCCAGAGTCACCTGGTGTACATGACAGTATCTCCTGTATAAATCAGCCTGCATGTGTGTGTGAAAGCTCGTCTGTTTGTATAGCTTCCCTTATGTTCCATCAGTGTCACTCTCTTTTCCTCTTGAATTTCAGAATATAAATTATACAGGTGTTTTAAAGTCTGCAGCAGCCCAGTCACTGGCCCAGACACAAATTCTGGCAGGGAGGCAGTCATCTGTATCCTCTTTTTCATCCAGGGAGAGAGCAGCAGAGTTAAAAGCCCCGGTTCAGGGAATTATTCCCACTTATGTGCTAGGTCTTGTTCCCACTGCAGTTAGTGCTAAACCTCTCCTGGCACTGAGGTGTGTATTTGTACTTTGGAAGAACTGTTAAATGCATGCTAACCCTGTGAGTGAAAATGTCTTTCAGACCCATTTGAAGTACCTTTTATTGAATACGAGATGCTTACATGAGGGTTGTTTTAACCATGTTAAGCTATTCCAGCTGGAACTAATGTGTCCTTTTCTTTAAAACATTTCACTGTTCTTTGCTGATACGCCTGACATGCCATGAGATTTTGAGCTGGCTTCGTGACTTCTACTTAGAGAGCTGTGCAGGCAATAGTGAATTAAAAGGCATAGCCTAATTGGAACTTACCACGCTGATGAGCTGTGCAAGGGAGACCTGTAGTTCTATAGATACCAACTGGGATGAGTTGACAGCTGGTCGAATTAACTTATTGTACCTGTCAGGACTCAGGAGGTGGTTCATTAGCTTTTCCTCAGCATCTGCTGCGGTGCTTCCTGTAAAACATCATGTAACAGGGTTAGGGAAGGGAGGCCAAGTGACATGGTGTAAGGATCACAGAATTTCTGTTCACTGGATCGTCTTCATGAGATAATGAGGGCTCTTGGTTTTCTGAAGGGGCTTGTGTGAGCAGAAGGATATGTTGCTTGCACCAGTGTCTGTTCTGCTGAAGTTGACTGTCTTTCCCAGACCACAGGTCAAAGCAGATAAATCAGAACCCTTTGGGTTTTTTCACAGGAAAATGTGAAGCTCAAATTGACAGATAATTTTGGGAGTACATTCAGAAATAGAAACTGGGAGCAAACCACCCTCTTAATAACAGAGGAAGAATATTTCAATGATCAAAATGCAGGGAGTCCAGCTGGGACTTCTTTCTTTAGTGTCACAGGAGACAGAGTTGCAGGTACACATTCAAATGAAAGGACTCTGATCTGTGTAGGGAAAACCATGGGATGAGCTGCAGGAGTCATAAAGGGGTTTTAATGACTGGGAGCTCTTTGGTAGCTAGTGATGCTTCTGTTCCAGAATGATTTTATTTTAAAACCTGAGGCAGTATGTAAGCCTTATTTTACATGGAAACAAAACCTGATTTATGGACTAGCACAAACACCATAAATCTTAGGTGGCCAAAGCTGGAGTTCAGTGACTGCAAAGTATCTGCAGGGCACTATCAAACAAGCCTGAACATTCTCCATGGAGCAGAACAGCTTATGGCACAGCCCCAGAGGTAACTGCATCTGTTCCCATCTTTTTGAATGTGCTTTTTAAAGCCGTTCTGATGGACTTTTCAAACCACTATTGCCCACATAATAATACCAGTGACTAAGGTCCTGGTAACATCCTGCCAACAGAATCCATCTAGAGAGCTTCTGCTGTATGCTGAGTCATTGTGTTGTGTTATACAGCTGGCAGTGATGGACACATGTGTTAATGAAAACAGATTTGAATCCAATTGATAGAATGATTCTTCCATAGGAAAGGGCACCTAACTCAACCCTAGAAACTGCAGAAATGAGGATAGTGTCCCTATAGCATACTTGCTTCATTATCCCCCAGAGCAGTTCCACCCAGTATAAACCATGGCCATGCAAGTATTTTAGATTTGTGGTACAGTAGTTTGTTCTGGTGGTTTTTTATGTTGTAGCATATCCATGAGATCCAGAGAAAGGCAGAACTCAAAAAGCCAGGACCACATCAGCAGCCAGGGTTTGTGTGCATTTCTAGAAGGTGCCTTGTTTCCATGTGAGCTGGGTGGTAAGTTGCTATGGGGGAACAAGTCTCACTTGAAACTTGGTGCTTCTGAATTCCACCCAGATGAAAAAATACTGTAAGAACTTCTGGTTTCTGATCCAGTAAGAAAGTGGAGAGACATAGGAGGAAACATCATTGAACAGATTTTTCACACCTAGGAACAGCTTTTACTCAAGCTCTGGGGAAAGGTTGAGATAAGCACCAAGCTGGTTTTAATTCTTTTAAATACCAGCATTGGTAACACAAATTTTGTCTCATATACTTAACCATAACATTGCCCTTCAGAAATGGCTTCTCAAGTACTTCCCAAGCCATTTGGGCAAACACATTTGGATGAATAAGTCTGTGTTTGTCAGATTGGTTTGTGTTTTGGTTCACACTTGCTTTGTACCTCCCTGCAAGGCTTTGTAAAAGCCAAAGTATCATGTGATATTTTAATATTACATTTATTCTCAATGTAAGCCTGCCTAATCAAAGGCTTATCAAGCTAGAGCCGTGCTGATCCTTGCTAAGCTCCAGATTCTGTTTTTCCTTGTGTTTTGCCATCAAGATAGAGCTAAATTTGATACTGTGAAGAAAATGGGGCTGCACTCTAGGAATGAATCGTTTTGTGTTTATAGGGATTGGTGAGAAGCCTTGTGGTAGCTAAAGAGACAATCTTCATTCAAGTTATTTTATTGGTTTTTTTTTCTTTTTTAAGCAAAGACTCCTGCTGTGGCATATGTAAGTGACATCAGCAGATGGCTATAATTTAAATATAAATCAAGTTGTCATTTGGTTTGTTTCATACAATGGTCACTGAATGCTGCTAGCACAGACAGCGAATTGTTGTTTGAATTGTTAAATAAGTTTGCACTGTGTTGCCATCTTTTTATGTAAATATTCTAGCATATGGAGTATTTGCTACACGGCGAGTAAGAAGTACAAACTGCAGAATATTTGCAGAAAGCTAATTCTGAATTTTTGTACTAATCCTGTTCTCTGAAACCTGGTTTTAGCAATCACAGTCGTCTGGTCTGCAAATGAAAACATACTGTGGGGTCTGCATGTCTGATGAGAACAGCTCACATCTCAAAGTACTGACTGTCAATAAACTTTATGCAGATGAATGACAGGCCACAACGTAATTATAAAACCTGATTTGTTAAATAATTAATCCCTTTAAGAAATTATTATCTCTTCTTAGGGAAGCTGTTCCTGTAATGAATAATTCTTTATAAAATTGCTATCCCATGCCTTTAAATAATTTAATCATCAGAAATAAAGATCGAAGGGGGTACTGTCTCATCTCACTCGGACGCCTGTATCAGACACCACTAGATGTCAGCAGTGCACTGCCTTAAACGTTGTAAATGCCATCTCTCTGTAAATAACGTGTAAAAATGAGTGATTCTGGTCTAATTTTTATAATCTGTTTTCCATTGCCAATCTACATATTAACCAGATGGGACCTGATGACAACAAAATTACCAGGTGTCTGAGTTCATCTTGATATGCATTTTGTGGTGTCAGTAGCCCTGCATTTGAAAGTCCTCTTTTTTCCTCTCAGAGTTGGGAGAAATGGAATTGCACAGTTTCCCTCACAAACTATTTTTTTTCCAAACAGCAGTAATTACCAGAAATGTTGCAGAGGGTACACCAATGCTTTTAGACAAATGATTTTAACAAGAATGATGAGGCAGTCCTAATTTGGGGGTGGAATATTTTTTTGTGTACTGAGAGCAGTAATAGAGAAAACACATTGGGGTGGAACCTGAGCTAGGGAAATTGTTTTAGCCCCGCTGAGCACGCTACACATCTGCTCCATGAGAGCAAATTGCCACAGAACTTGCAGCACACATTGTACAGTAAGTTTGTTTTCTCTGCGGGAGTATGACCATTAAAAAAACCCAATTGCTTCAGGATGCCTGCAATTTCACAGTAGAAGAAACAAAACCACAGACTTTGTTCACTCCCCTGTGCAAACTTTCCCTTTTACGTGGTCTAATTTAAATATATAAAATGAAATCACTAATCATCCTGTGTTATGTTGTTTATTTTCAGTGTAGCAACAAATATATTGGAGTGATTTCCGCAGAATAAGGAGCAATGTTGAAAAATACAGGCAAGTGCACTGTTCCCCCTGTCTGAATTACAACATTTAACATAAGGCATGTTTCCCCTGTCTCCCTGACTTCAGTTCTTTTAATAAATATTGAAATAACATTGGTTTAGAAATAATATATTGTAGCATATGTTGTCACTTTTGTTCTTTTCTCTCTCATAAATAACTGATGTGGACAATGGTGACATACCAAATCTGTAATTAGGAAAGAGCAAGTGAGATGCAGCAATGAGACAATCCCATTATCTTCTCTGAAATGACTTTGTAATGTTACTTCTCAGCATGCTCTTGAGTAAAAACATTTATATAACATCTTAGAACAACACATGCTAATTTGGAACACTTATTGTTCCAATGGAAGTAGTGGTGAATTTACTGTATTTTAAAGACTCTGTTAATTTCTACACAGCAATTAATGCAAATAAAAAGGGAATACTATTGGGTTTAAAAATGTGTAATCTAAGAATCTAAAGTAGGCCCTTGCTTTTTGTTTGTTACAAAGCAGATGTTTTCTTAAGTTGCCTTTCTGTGACTGAAGAAACAAAACAACTGTGGGAGGAACAGGTAATTACGGGAAAGATGTGATTTTTGTCTTGGTTCAATTTCAGCCAGTTTCACTCTGAACACTTAGTGGAGTCTCTCCGTGGGAGGAAGCTCCTGTGGTAAGTGCACTGTTCCACGCTGCTGTCGGGCTGTGCTTGTTGGCTAAAACACATGCAAGAAATCCTCATGGACCAAAGAAAATGTCCTTAATGTACGTTTGCTTTTTTAAAGCATATATTTACATATTTCAACTTAACTTAAGCTACTTACATACCAACCAAGCAATTAGGAAGTATGAAACTTGGCAAAATACATGAACTTGAGCCAATAACTGTAGAGGGATGAGATCTGTCTTATTTATGGTTCATGTCATGGTTCAGTTTTTATTTTTTTACTCTTAGCACAATACCTTTTTTTCCCATCACTGATGATCCTGGGAGCATTTAAAGGGATATTATTTATTGATTATCATCTCCTACTGTTCTGTCATTTTATGTCCAACTTTACTAGCTGTCCATATCCATCATAGTGCTGATACCGAACAAGGCAGACACAACACTAAACCCATCCATTTCATGCATCATTTTCAAGTCTGCAGCCTACTGAGGTGATAGTTACAAATTGTCTGAGAGCTTTATATCACAGTCCTACCTCCTAGCCCTGAAAGCTATTGCTGTTCTGCAAACTGTATCTGAAAGAAAAGATCACTTACCGTTAAAATAAAAGGAGCCCACTACAAAGAGCAAGAGGGTGTACGTATTCCTCATGGCAACAACAAGAAGAGGTGGATTACTGTTCTTCAATTAAGACAGCTGGCAATAGGCTCTGTTGTCAGGGATGCACAAGGAAGAGATGTAAAAGCAAACCTGAATCTTGGAGGTATTAAATGCCTGGAAAGAGACAGCCAGCAGGACCTGGCAGAAGCATTCTGCAAAGTGGAGTTTCCGTGAGCATAGTGGTCCCTCCCCCTTTGCAGCTGTTTAAAGAGCTTTGTGAAGAGGAAAGCACATAAGAAGAGGGAACATAATGTGATAATGTTGAACAAGAGGAAATGAAAGAGCAAGCTATGGAACATGATCTGCAAAACACAACTGCTTAATTCTTTGCTGCTAAATAACATTTAGCAGGCTTTCTGCTTAATAAGTGGGAATGGATGTGTGGGGAGAGCTGTGTATAACTTTGTGCCATAAGACCTGTTAGTGAAAGACATGTCAATAAATTACAACCCTAGCAGAGGGTCATTTTCTGTGTCAGGAGAAAAAGTTGATTGCCTACTGCCAACCCTTTTCCACTCCAAGGTCCACACATGTGATCTCTCCAAACTAGAGCTCCAAAAGGCTTTTTGGGAGCAGCAGGAGAGGAACAGACAATTTATTGTCATGAGTGTTTGACAGGCTTTTTAAAAGAAAGCTAAAACAGCCTGTTGAGAAATAGCAAGAGCCCTAAAGACACTCCAGAGGAGCATTAGGGAAGTTTTATGGAAGTAATCTTTTACAGCTGAAGGGTTCAGCAGGGTACAGAGTATCATATATTTGGGGACTTGCTGTGGGAAGATTTGTGTAGAAGGAAGGGGAAAGAAGACCTTAATGCCCTTTGCAAGCACTGTAGGACAGGGTGAAGTCCCTGGATAGGAAAAAAAAAAAGGTGCTAATCTTTTAAATACTGTTTTGTCTCCATATTGAGGACTAGATGACCTTTAAATGTCCCTTCCAATCCCAACTATTCTATGATTCTAAATGGGAGTTATAATTTTTACCAAAAAAATAGTGTAGGAACTGAGGGGGAGGAGAATGGTTTCGTTGGACAGACAGAACAGTCATTGTGGGGACATCTATTTGGATGAAAAAAGCCTGTGCAGTCCTAGTACGTACATGTGAATAGACTAACTGCAATGAAAATACAACACTATTTCTTTGCTTTCCTCCAGCATTTAATTAGTAGCATGTAGAAACAGAGCTTTCCCACAGAAAATTATCCTCTTGTAATAGTCACAGACCCTGGGAGGTGTGTCCCAAGTGAAGTGTTTATGCTGAGCCCTCCACTTCTTGCTTCTCACTACAGTGTGCTTGGCTTGTACCTTGTCAGAGGCTTGTGTGGTCAGAGACCTTGTGACACTCTGGAGCCTGCTGGGCAATGTTGTCTTTCATAATGTACAGGGACTGCTCCCAAGGAGCTGTGCCTTCACTTACTAAGGGTGTGTTTGAGCAAAGTACCAGTCTGCTGGGGAAGAAAGACTGCATCTCTTCCTCTGGTTTTACTTCCTGATATCTGGCCTATTTCTCCTCAAAGGCAAATTTTCCATCTGCCAACCCAGCCCCTGTGCTTTCGCAGTGGTTAGAGGAGTAACAGATGTATGGACCCTGAAGTTACTGAACTTACACCATCTATGCTGCTCAGTGCTTCAGAGTCATACAGCAGCATGGGAATAGCACGGCAGAGAGCCATCCAGTGAAGTGCCTGGGGGTTTGTCCCTGGTCCTGTAATGCTTTTTGTGCCTTAGGGTATTAGAGCTCTTTAGGTGCATGAGGAATGCAAATGCCCAGCAAAACTGGCAGCCCCCTTTTGTGGATTTATCATGGTGACTGCAAGCTGCCACTTGCACTAGTTAACAAAGAGTCAGAAATGCTGGAGCTTCCAAAGTAGAAGCAGCCAGGGGTGCAGCTGGCCTCCTTAATGAGACAGGTACAGGTGTAAGGGAGATGGCTGCAAAAATAAATGCTTCCAGGTGGGAAGCCACGGTTAGTTTCCAGTAGCTGTGACACTGAACTGGAGTTCAGAGCTGAGCTCATGGCTAGACTGAATTGATAAGAGATTTCAGTTCAGCTTGTTAAATGCTGGCCTTACAGAACACATAGGCCTGAGTTACTGTTGCACTACCAGCACAGCTCTCACTTTCTGGTTGAAAATTGCTACAGATAGTGTCAACTAATGGCAAATTTTGGTTCTCCAGCACCTGATGTCTGATGAATGTCGATGATATCTGCAAAGGCCCTGGCTCATCTCATCAGCAGCAAGGCATACTTTGGGCTCTGACCAGTTGAAAAATGGAACTTCTTACAAGTAACTTCTGCAAATACCCAGCATGGCCACCTACAGGTAAAATCATTGTTTTCCCTACTCACCACTATCTAAATGAGCTCATTGGAACAGGTGTGCTGGAGCTAACATTCGGCATCCCTGGATAGTTTTTTCCCCTTACAAATGTACTTACAGTCCCATCAGAGATGTGCCTCAGCCATTCTGGTGTTAATGTTTTTGGGTGAAGTTGTATTGCTGCAGTTTCATTTACCAGTGCTGTAACTGTGTCCTGGTTTAAAGTCTGCAAGGCAAAACGAAGCTGTGGCACTGTAGTTCCAATAACTGTCAGCTGGATGAGCCTGGCAAATCCTCACACAAAACAACTGTTGGTAGAAATCAGTGGGAAGGGCAAGGATATATGGAATATTTGGTCTGTTCTAATCTAAAGCTTTGGAATTTAGTAAGATGTTTTGGATTAGGAGATGGAGAGCTAATTTTCATCCAGAGACTTACTCTGATGGACCATGTCTGTGTGGGTAATTATGTCATAAAGTCCATTTCCTACAGCACTTCTGTAATTACATTTGCCTTGCCAAATGGGTTCTAACCAATACGTACAGGTATATGTAATAAGCTGTCTGCAGGGAAGGTGTAATACCATCATGCTTTTGCAAATGACAGTGGGAAAGACAGCTGCAGATACAACCAAATTATCAGGTAAATAACACTCCTTTAAGGTTTCAAACAATGACATAATGTGTTGGTGTCTGATATGTCATCGCATTAGAATCTGCTCCAAACCCACAAAATGTTCCAGAGAATTGCCACTAATAGCACTGTGACAAATGCCTGAGTAGCAATGGGTGTAATTCCAGTTTTCCTTGTCAAAGTATGAATGATTATGGATCAATAAAAAGCCACCTTTCTGCTCTGGAATATGTCTGATGGCAGACAAGGTCGTTCCTGGAAAAACAATCCTTTCCTTTTCTGGTTAATGTTTGAAAATTGTCACCTTTGTGAGCTAGCGGGTGTGTTGTGTTTGTAGAGTATTTAAGGCAGTAATGTTAAAGCCTCTAACACTCCCTGATTATCATCAACTTCTTTAACCTCCAAAGTGCACAAGTGTAACAAGTCCAGAGGGTTCTCCAAAGCACTGCAGAAGCAGCAGCTGGGGGTGGTTATGCTATTTTGGAGCTGATGCTTATATTTTTATCAGTCTCTTTCACTTCCTCTGACATGCTTGGAGATCCGTGGCAGGGCAAACTGTTGCCTGCCCAATACATGACTGGCAAACAGTCAGATATTCTTTGAAAACGTTGTAAATGAAGCCATAGCCATTCTTGCAATGCCTGCATTTTGTATGAAATGAATAAAAAGGGGCTAAGTACGTGCATGTTTAAGAACACATCTTTGCCAATACCAGCGTGTTCCTATATGCAGTGTAAACATTTTTGTGTGCTCTGACTTTTTGAAGTAAAATCTCTAAATGTAAATTCCACAAGGAAGCTCTATTTTTTTATGTTTTTCTACCTTGCTACATTATTCTGACTAAGAAACACTGCCTTCCTTGCCTTCCAGATCATTATAATTGTTGCCCAGTTTCCAGTTTTGGTGTAGCAGCAGTGTGTGTTACATCCCTTGGTAAAGCTCTAGTTATAGGTTTTTAGTATTTACAATAAGTTTTCTAGATTCAGTAGAATTGCCCCTTTTAATCCTAATCACTTTATTCTGCATTATCAAACTGAAGCTAAGAGTCAGTTAGTAAGGGTTTATTTCCAGCTTTTTCAGTATTTATACCTTTCTGCTGAAACATCTGCAGTGTCCTATAGCAAAATCCTACAGCAAACAGCTCTTAACTATGGGTGCCAAAAATTATAAAGCGTGAGTAAAGACAGTAAAGAGTAAGCAGCCTGTGCTAAGGCAAATGCACATTCAACTCTGCAGGCTGAAATTTTAATACTGTTTACTACTACTGTGTTTTCTGCAGTAATTGGTAAACTACTGAGAAAAGCTCTTCCGTCTACTAAAAGTAGATGCTATGAATAAATCACATAGGATATTTTCAAGCTGTGAGTGGAATTTAATGTTGCAGGGTCAGACCAGCAGTTCTTGCTCAGACTGTAGTGTGATGTGAGGTTTATCTATGAGGCTGGCAAATTTTATACCGGACCAGAGCTGTATTAGAAGGATCATGGTATTTTTGGCAGTAAAATGATTTTTCTTCTCAAGATGCCTCTATATACTGCAGGATGCTAATAGGAATAGACAAGTTCTTGGTGCATACATGGTCAGCTGGAAAACTCAGAAATGCTGTGGTGCAGAGCACATTTCACTGCAAAACTGTGCAGAGTTTTGCTTGATTTCTAACCATCACTTAGAGCAGACCTGCACATTGCTACCTCCTTTCTTGCTTTCACTGTGTTGGTCCCATGCCAGGAGAGTATTGGCTGTTTTGTATGATGGGGCATTGGCATGCATGGGTTATTCTTCATGGTTTAGTCTTCTGTTACTGAGATAAATTGTGTGCCAGAAAAAAAAACCCAAACCTACAACTGTTTGTGGCAGCGTCCAAAGGTTTCTCTCTCACACCCATGATGGAGGGAATTAGAGCATCTGTATCTGCACATCCCTTCAAATGGAGGAGTAGGAGAAGAGTGAAAGACAATTGCTGTTTGAGATTCACCTCTTTATTTGGGACTGCTGCATTTCAAAATGAGCAAATTTGAAAAGTGCAGGGAAAAAAGAGGGCTTTAGGATACAAGACAGAGCCAAAAGACATGGGCTTTGTTCTCAGCTCTGCCATGAGTCTCCAGGGCTGTGTTGGGATAAATACCATGCCTGCTCAGTGCTCCAGTTTCCCCAGGTGTAAAGCAAAGATAAGGATTTGCAAAGAATTAACTAATGTTTGTAAAGGGCTTGGATGGCAAGGAATGAAAAAGAATCATGAGAATGCAAGGAAGCCCTGTATTACTGTGGCTTTCACACTTACACCTCTACTACCAAAGAGGCTTTTGCTTGTTCTGTAACTGGATATTGGCTTTGTCAGTCATGAAGCTGATCTTGGCAATACTGCTTCATCAGGACTAATAATCATTAATGTCCTTTTACCTTCGTATTCCCTTATCTGGATCTTTGTCTTAAAGGAGAAGAAAAAAAATGTGGCTAGAGTGAATACATCTTAGGCAATAACCTGCATCATCACTACCTCAAAGTGGGGATTGTTAAAATCACATTAAGGGCTGGCAGAAGCCTGTTAAGGAGTTGAAGACTGGCTGGACTTCCAACTTCTAGTTTTCAGGCTTCTGCAATTTTAAAGTACTCAGACTCTCAGTGCAGCACAGAAGGTTGTTAGTGAGATTCCTTTTCATTTTAATAGCATTTGTGCTTTTGTGTCTGTTCTTAATTCTTTAAGACTCCTTGTCATGACCTGGCCTTGCTAATAAACATGTGAAATGTAAACAGTGAAACAGCAGATGGCAACCACGAGCTTGACTTCTAGTGCAGACAGTGCAATAAAAAAAATGATAATAAAGGAAATTTATGCAGGATAATGAACTAATTCCCTCTTCTTTTATAGAGCCATATGCCTGACAACCTGTTGTGGTTTTTTTTCTGTTTATATCACTTGATCTAGTAAAAGATACTACTGCCTCCTGTAAACCTTGCCTCATATAGAATGTGTTGAGCCTTTCTCAAACATAAAACCACTAGCATTTCCTCTTCTCTTCCTTCACCTCTGGTCTACTAAAAGAATAAGAAATTCTATTGTGGGTTTTTTTGTAATTCAGAAGAATCCAAACTTGAATTTTGACTTTTTAAGTCTGTGAAGCTTTTGAAGCTCTGTCAATGTCCCAAATTTAGTTATTTTTCTTTTGCCTTACCTAGCATGCCACAGCAAAATTTGTTATTTCCGAGTTGAAGGCAGCAGTTCCGATCTGTCTCATCAGATTTGGGTTTTGTAAGCTTCTTTAATGCCTCCAGTTCCATCATCTGCACTGTGTGGAAGGCAGTAATTTGTGCTGACATCATCTAACTGCCCTGCAGAAAAAATATGTTGCATATCACCAAGGAAAGGGAGAAATTTATCTATAATTTAGGACAATAATGGGGTTTAATTCACAAAGTCTCATAGCATCTCACATACTGACAGTCTGCTATCATTAGCGATGTCTTGGGATTCTGTTGTGTGGATATAATCAGTTATGACTGAAAGGAAATCGTTATGAGGGCCTCAGTTTTGTAACCACTTCTGGGGTTTATTATCCTTTGTGGCAGTTGTGCTTATGAGAAGTCAGGAATTGTTTGTTTTCCCAAGCAAGAAAACACACACAAATTATTGACATTTTGGGGGGGGGTGGTTGTAGTGAAGTGCTGATGCTGAACCACAGGCAAGGTTCTCCTCTCCAGCAGCAAGCCAGTGTGACAGCCCAGATTGATCTGATGGACTTTTGGTGGTTATTTGCATTCCTTAACCTGCCAGGCCTGTGCTGATGGCCCTGCACAACACCATACCACTGCACACTGCTGCAGTGGCCATGGGACACCCACTTACTGTCCATGTAGAGTCCCTTAGCTGCACACAGAGCTCACTAGGGGAGCTCTATCCAGCAGCACCCATGACCTTGTCTTTACCTTTACAAGTGCACTTTTAGAAGTGCTGTATGATGATGGATGTTATGCTTAGGCTGGATTACAAACCAGCTGTATGTGTTTGGGAACAGGCTACTTCCCTGCTGCCAGTGCCTTGTGCAGGCTGAGTAAGTAACAACATGCTTTGATTAGGCTTTTCAGTCCTGAAAAGCAAAGCTTTTTAAGCCCAAGGTGGCTGTTTTGAGGATCTTGTTGCCAGGCTCCTGCCTCCATCTTTCATCATCTAAATTAGGGTTAATGTTACCCACCAGCCTTGGCTCCGTTAGTCAATGCAGCAGTCTTCCCTCTAAGGCTTCTCCTTCTACCAGAGATGATGACTCCCTGTTTAATACTAAAAGAGCACATCTGGGTCACAGATACCAATGTACTTTGCTAGGCACATGAAGTACCACTAGTCCTGTTTTATAGATCAGGAAACAAAATAAATCGAGCAAATGAAATTTAGGCCAGTTGTGTAGGAAATCAGTGATAAAATGAATATAGTTCTCAGTTCTCAAAAATTCAGTCACATATCTGTGCTGCTTCCTTAGAGAATAGGATGGATTTGTGTCAAATCTAAACCTTCCCAGTATTTGAGAGATAAGCTTCTTTGACTTGTTCCTCAGTCCTAGCAGAGGTCTGTGTCTAGTTTCAGAATAGTCTTCCAATAAATAGATGGCAGGTTTACTACCCACTGCATGCTGTTTGCTGTAAGGTTCAGTATGTTAACACACAGCAGGCAGAATGATCTACACTCTTGGTTCCTGCATGCGTTAATGTAAGCACAGTAAGACTGACTTCATATGAATTGAATAATTATATACTTGTGTGACATGTGTAGCCTCTAAAACCAGAACACATCATCTAGTGTCCTCCCTACTACAGACCACAGGATTCTTACCTCTCACATGTAACTTAAGGTTAATCTAGAACAGAATTTTTAAACTTCCACAGTTTTTAACTTCTTAAGACTTCACATGATGAATAGCCATAGTTATTCAGTAGCAGGGTTCTGATGGTTAATTAAATTGGTAAGTTTGTACTTTATTTGTAAGTTTCAACTGCTGTGTATCTTTATCTCCTTGTCAAAGTTCCATTCACACTCTGAATTCTCTCCTATTAGGTAAGTTTTAGAGTCTTAGCTTTCTTTTGAATAAGCAAAATAGATTAGGTTTCTTGGTGTCTCATTAATAAAGCAGGTTCTTTTTCCAGACCATAAATCATTCTTGAAGCTCCTTGTATAATTAGTCAAGGTGCTCACAGCTCTTGTGCCCAGTGTTGGGTGGGAGTCTCAACTACATATTCAGTGGATTACTTCCTTCTGAATTTTATTTGATTTTTGCTTGTTTGTTATAGCATCACCTTTGTTCTTTCAGTTACTGGCTCATAGTGCAGCCTTTGTGTCTGGGATGTTGTCTTTAGCTAGCATAGATCCAGTATAGCTCATCACATTGTATGACATGTAAGGCAACATACTGCCTCTAGTTTAAGAAACTGTGTTCCTGTTTGAAGAGCTGATGTGTGTGATTCCGTAGATACTACATTTGATTCAGCAAGTAATAGATCTGACTCACTGGGTCATTTATTTGCTTGGTAAGTGGTACATATAAGGTAATTAACAAAGTGTCTGGCTTAGTACCTGATCTGGTTTTTTTCATCCTGAATAATTAACTTGTGTTTGTGCATGAGATTCATCTCTAGCTGTCCATAAAATCTCTGTCAAATTGGTTTTGTCACATGTCTATCCCAGTGTGTGGTCAAAAACAATAGTTTCCCTGTTGTCACAGAAAATACAGCAGCAGTCCCTCTGAATGTGAACATGAGCTAAATATAAACATATAATACTTCTGCTTGTCAGTAAAGATGGTGTATTTTTAGAATTCAACTGGAACCTTACAATTTCTTACATGTAATTGAGAGCCTCTAGAGACTGCTCTATCTTGGGATAGCCAAAAATCTATTTTGAGTTCTCTCCACTGTGATTTACACTTCCATCTGCTCCTTATTTGTGGCAGTCTGAAGCATGCCAGCCTGCACGGGAACAAAACCAATCCCATTTTGACTAGGCTAGAACCACGTCTGTGATTTTCTTGGTACAATCCCATTTGAGGCAGCAGGAGTAATTGTTTTAGTGGGACTGGCACAAAACCAGGCAAATCAGGCCAGAACAACACTGAACTAATTTCTTGAGGATTTTTCTTGCTGAAAATGTAAAAAAAAAAAAACAAAAAAAAACCACAAAAAAAACCCAACCTAAAACCAGCCATCTGGAACACGCAGGCATTACTCCTATATGTTAATGATGATCTAAATATCTTTTCTGGTCCAAATAGATATATTTTATTTTTTTTTTATGTTGGGCTGTATGCAGGCTCTTGTGTATTGGAATTCTATGTCAATCTGAGAATTATCATGGAAGTAAAATAAATTATACCAACACTAGCATTAAGTGTGGAGTAAGGGTGTGAGGCCCAGAAAATTCAAGACACTCTTCCCTTCAGACCTGTTGTTTCAAGTATGCCAAGTCTTTGAAAATGCAGTGGCTGGAATATGTGCTATCACTTTTGAGGGTTTTTTTGTAGGGAAAGGAACAGGTTTGATTTAGATAAGAGATGAGGCGAGTGGATGCACAGCAAGAGAGCTGTGAAGCTGGAGGAGGTGGAAACCAGGGCTGAAGGCAGAGAAATTAGAAATCTGCCTGGGAGGGCTGCACAGAGCGAAATAGCTGTGAGAAGGCAGCACCACGAGTGCAGGATCAGAGAACAGACTACACAGACATGGGAGCTGAAATTATCTCGAGGCGTTTCTACGGAGTTTAATTTCAGCTCCCATGTTTCTTCCAGTTTTCCATTATTCTTTCCCTGATTTATGGTTCCAGCTGGACAAGCTCTCAACATGAGTGCCTAAGGTGACTGACAAAATACCTGCTAGACTGACTTAACTGGGGTTCTGCCTTTCCCCTTAGGAGAAGTCCTGGTGTTTTGCCAGCAGTAAGGACACATCAGAGCCCCAAATGTGCACTGGGGCTCCACACCACTTCTGCCTTTGGATAAAGGAGTTCACTGTAAAATGTGGGGTCTGTTACTGACTCTAACAGGGAGGAAGGAGTGTCATGGCAATGTCTCTTCTGTTACCTTTTTCATACATCAATAAAATACCAGGAGAACTACAGCTATTGCTACACTTTTTCTTTTTTTAACAGAAATAATTACTGTAATAAATGATACAGGCTTGTGAATTTACTTTGTTGGGATGTTCAGCTCTCTTCTCCATTTCTCCTGCCTTTACAGACAGTTCTGGCATGGTTGAATTTAACAGAGACTTCAGTTGAGATCTGATGTGTATGCTGTACATCAATCCTGTACTAGCTGGAGGATCAGGAATGAGTCTGCCCTCTCAAACTCAGTTCAGCTGAGCCTGGAAGCATTGTAAAAGCAACATATTTGCCCTCAGAGAGGATGGAAGGTCCAGTTTGTATCATGCTTCACCAGTTGCTCTCAGCTGAGGCACAGCATTTGCCAGACTGTGACTCTTACTTCATTTCACAGCTGCAGGGTGAGTGTAGAAACAGCACCTACATGAAGGATCAGAGGAACATAAAAGGGTAGGGGAAAAGCTGTTCTGTCCAAAGACATGGACCAAAATCTCCAGAGAACATCAGCCATCTCTAGTCTTTACCCCACATGCTCAAAGACACACACATGCACAGACTGGGAGCCTTGATGCACAAATAAAAGGAACAAAAATCAATATGCTGCTGACATTAGGCAGATAATGGTGGGCTGTGCCTTTGGTGCTGAGGTCAGCTCTCCAGTGTGTAGTGAGCAGAGCTGTTTCTAATGCTTTGGAGCAGTAAAAAATTATTAATATTTAAATATATATGCCTTTTGCATTCCACTTTTCCTGAAAGGTATGCTATTATAGATCATGCTATCCCAGAGGCTGTTAAGAAAATGGGCACACTGAGTGTTATGTTGACTTTTTTAAAAAAAAACAGTTTCTTTTACTCTTTCCTATCCCAGCATTGCTGGTAGAGCTGTCATGCTGTCCTTGTAAAAATTCTGTGATGGAAGAACTGACACTGAGAAGAATAATTCATGTCAGATAATGTCATCTTTCAGGCTTCTGCCTGTTTGCCAGAGCTCCCCACTGTCTAGATTGGAAAGTTCATTTTGGCATAGCAAATACAGAATTGAAACAAAGGGATTTTTTAAGTATATTCTCATATTTTGGGGTTCCTGGCTTGCTTTGGTAATGGAATTATTTAAGAAGTCACTGCTGCTTTCAGGATGTTTAGGACTTATAGGACATTCAGTGTAAAGGCCATGAGTAATGGAAATAGTGACATTTACTCACGCTACAAATGCATTTAGGTAGTGTCATACTGTCTTCTTTTAGGATAGTGGGAAGTGTTGCAAAAATGGAAGGTGCCTGGTCCCTGCAGTGGTGTGTGTACCAGGCTGTGGATAAATCAATGCAGCCCATTTATCACCATCAATATAAAACAGTTCCCAAAAAGTCCCCTCATGGATAGCGTGCACTTCTTGCTTCTAGTGATGTGTAGCAGGTACTCCCTCATAATGGAGAGGACTGCCTGTATACCATAGATCTTACTGCCCTTCATAAATACAGAAACTGATGAAGAAACTCAACACAGTGTTTCCTCCTGGTGCTTGGCAGTGAGGGCCAGAGCCAACCTTGGGCTCTCCTTGCCTGGCTGTGAGTTCTCAGGGGGATGACATGACTGCTGTGCTGCCTCCTCACCCCTGCTCAGCCTGCCATGTCCTTGCAGTCACACTGTGACTGTATTGTGAGGGGGCAGCAGCTGGGAGGGAGTGCTCAGCAAACACTGCTTACTTTGCTGCTGTACCCACGCAGGGAAACTAAAGTGCTTCATCCTGTATTAAATTCATTGCTCTTTTATACAATAATTGAGTATTCTCCTTGAATCATGGGGTTTCTTAAACTTTTGGATTACAGACAGCTTTTTAAATGCTGGGCATGCATATGTTGAAAAGTAAAGTTGGATTTCATTATTTATTGGTTCTTCTGGGACCTCTTTCTGTTATGGCAGTCTTGAAGGTGTTCTCTCTGAACCAGCATTAGTCCCACTTCAGCACATCTTTGTCCTCCAGACATATTTGACGTGCTCTCATGACAGGCCGTGGCAGCAGAGCAGTTAGCAGGGGAGAGAGAGGTCAGCAGAGCTGGGTATGGGTTCCACGTGACAGCCAGCACTTCCCATCACACTTGGCTAGTGTGCATTTTGTGAGAAACAGTGGTAACTGCTCAGTGCTTTCTGCTACAAGAGCTCATCTGCAGGGATTTTAAGATAAATAAATATTCAGTTTTAGCTTTGTTAATGGTAAGACCCCCCAAAAAATGTAGGCAGGAAAAGGGGACTAGTAATTAACACATGGGTAAGAACTATTGTGCTGGAGAAAACAAAGGTCCTTACATTCACATACCTAATCTCTGATGGTTGGTAACACATCAGATGCTTAGGGAAGAATGTAAGAGACAGGACAGTACTCCAAATGCAGGTGTATCAGAGATTTCTGCAAGAAAAACTCAGGTCTTCTGTTTTGCTTCATTTTCTTTTTAATAATTCCAAGCATATCTGCCTTTTTACTGCCTCTGAGTATCGAACTAACACTTTCATTAGCCAGTTCATGACTCCCATATTACTTTTTTAGGGACAGTAAGTAATCTATTGATAGGTATATGTAGTTAGCATTGTTTCACCCTTGTGTGCAGTGCTGTGTTTTAAGAATATTGAATTTGTATGCTCACTCAGCATTGTGAGATCTTTCTAAAACTCCTTGCAGTCACATTTAGGTTTAATTACCCGAAATAACTTTGTAGCTTTGCCAAACCAATCAAGTAAGTTTCTTATTCAAGTCGCTTAATTGTGTGACTGCAAGGCAATTTAGCTTTGAGAGGGGCACTTGGAATGTGTGTATGCTCTGAATATCAATGCAGATTTTCATGCTGATATTATCCTCTTTATGATGGTACAGCTTTGCTAACTACTTTTTTTCAGCTTTAAATGTCTAAATATAATGACCAAAGCTAAAGTCCAACATTTTAAAAATTATTATTTCACCTATGGATAATGGGTAGGGTAACCTCCTGTGTCCAGCATCAGACTTCACATGTGTGCATAGGGACAACACAATCTACTTAGATTCCTCATTTTTATTCTTGTTAGTTAATGCACTTCTTGTATTTAGAGAAGAATGCCTATTTCCTGTGGAGGTCAGGAAGCAATACAGAAAGCACATTTATTTTAGATATTTAAGGGCAGAAATTAAAGTGTAGCCTTGCTTTTTACACCCATAACTTTAGATGGCTATATATGTGCACTGAAGTGATCTAAATATTGTGTCTGCTTGTGGCAGTAAGTAGGGTATTTGTAATAGTTGATAATATCATTACTCTATAATTATTTGCAGATCCAAAAAAAATGCAGTGTTGGGAGAGCAAACACAAATGAACCTCATAGGGTGAGCTTGGTATCTGAAAGTAGTTTTTAATCCTGTGTGAAATTTAAAGAGCAGAAAAGGCTTGATTAAATCGTAAAGAAAGCGAAGTCTTCTTTCCGTAAAGATGATTTAAAATAAGAGTAATAAAGCATTAATAATACCAATTTCCCTATGGACTGTCAGCTTGAAATGGTTTCAGTAAGCTGGATGAAAAAGGCAAGATCTTTGGAGGATGAATTTCTTTAAAAGGATCTAGAGGTTATCACAGTAGCAAATAACAGATTTAAAAGAAAGAAAATTCAATGGTAAGGTGCCCATCATGGTCTGTAGCCAACTAGAGGTGCTCTGGGATGTCCAAGTGACTTATCATGGGAGCTGCCATCCATCCAGCTAGTTTTTTCCTGTGAAAGAATTCGCCCAAGACACCATACCTTTAGCCCTGCCACCAGTGAAGCCTATGGAATGTTTAACAGCTCGTGTCGATAAGATCCTGCTTTGTTCTTCCCCAGTGGCAGCTGCATTTGAGGGGTGCATGCCTACTGTGGGGCTGCCCATAGCTGAGCTGCCTGACAGTCTGAGGTTGGTTTGTGCCAGTGTGCACGTTGTTTGAAGCTGAAATTTGTATGTAATAGGTCTGAGGTTGTTTCTTCTTGCATTGTGAGAGGTATTTTTAATGAATTGCAAAGTATGCATTTCTTAACCAGGGGTTTGCTCTTTGGCACATGTAACTAGTATGATCACAAGTGCAGCTTTACCAAATAAACTTTCAAATACTTCTGCAGTATTTGGAAACACCTCAAAACTGCACCTGGCTAATCTGATGCCCTCTTTTTATAAAGTCATCTACTGACCCTGGTCCTCTTCTACCTCTGTTTTGGAATTCAGAAAAGCACATGGCTGGTATTTACAGGCATCTGTGGTATGCTGGAGCTTCCCTGCTGGAATCTCTGAGCACAGAGCCATTGTGCCTTGGTGCTGAGCAGCTCAATGGCAGAAAGCATAGCAAGGCTGTGGCCTGAGCAAAACCAGGAAGGGATTGCTTGAGACCAATTCTTGCTCGAGACCAGACTTCAGGAATAAGAAGTCCTTATTTGATGTGAGAACAAGTCCATTTCCTAGGATAGAAGTTAGTTTTCTAAGGCACTGTCTCTGCTTTGTCGTTTTCAATCTCTTCATTTGAAAGTCAGTGGCTGTTTAATAGGAGTTTTCAATATCTCCTTTCCAGTGCATCACCAAGGAAAATGATTTGAGGGAAATAGAGAGAAGATGACTTGGCAGCACTAATTCACCATTAGCTGCCTGTTATATTTGTGGATGGTCAATATCATACACAGAAATAATGCAGAATGACTTAATTCCCTGATTCATAATGCTGACCTCTCTGGTTAGCCCTCTTAAAGGCACTTAAAAGTGGAGAAGAGAGGGAGACACTAGCCAGCTCATTTACTGTTTGATTGTTTTTAACCACTGAATGCTTTACTTTATGAAGTGGGACTTGATTTTCCCTCCCAGGTCTGGTGCAAACCACAGTCACTGCCTATCTAGAAGCCTTTTGGCCCATGTGAGACAGGTATGTTGTTCTCAGGCTGCCTTGTAGATGGTGAGGGCAGAGGATGACAGTGAGCCAAAGAGGCCTCATTATTGTTTATCCATGGGGATCTCACCTGAACTGTGTGCAGGACTACAAGCAGTTAAGATTGTGTGACTGGAGAAAGCCATGATTTAGCAGTCTGTGTGAATAAGAACAGGATTAAATGATCACTGTGGCATGACACTGGCCACAGTTCATTTTCAGGGCTAAGTCACAGTCAGCTTCATGTCAGCTAACTCTCAGGACTGACACGCACTTGGCAGTGCATTAAGTTGTGAGGGATAAAACAGTTGTGACCCCTTGCCCTGCTGCTTCATGTGCCAGAGAGCTCAATGAGCCACAAATCAGCACCAGACAGGCTGTGAGCCAAAAGTGAATGTGGTTTACCTTAACGTGCAAGGCTGAAGAAGGCAATGGTTTGGGAGTGAGCTTGTGTGCTGGGCTCTGGGGGGAGTGGCAGTCCCCTCGGGCAGAGCAGTCAGCAGGGAGAGAAAATATATCGAGAGTGGCAGTTTAATCCACTGCCAGCAGCATGTCATTTTATGTTGCACGCAGGGAGTTCCAATAGGAAAAGAGGTTTCTTGCATATAGACTTCTATTGTGTTTCTTAACTGAGAATATAAACCAGTTTTTCTACAGAAGAGAGTTGAGGATTTTCAGCTGGCTGTAGTTAGAGAACATTTAATTCACATAATGTATTGTCAAAGTTGTTGTGTGAGCGTTCACCCTGGTATCCAGGGCTGTGCTTTGTAGAGCAGTTACAGGATTAAAACAAGTGTTTTACTGTTTGTAATTTTGCCCATAACTATAAAAGAGCTGTCTTATACCATTACTAGATTCATACTACAATGACTCTCTTAATTTTCCATTTTCCCAGATGTGAAAATAGGAAATTATGATGTCAGAAAAGAGCAGACCCCCCCTGATTTTTACATGTGTGATAAGCAGCAGTGAGGAATGCAGCAATGCTCCCTTTTGCATTGTTGGTCTGAACACTGGTCATTTGCCTAGTAGCTTTTCATGCAGCTACCTGTGTGTTAGTCTGATTCAGTTGCAATTACGCTGTATATATGCTGAAAAGATGCTAGTTGCTTGAGCAGTGCAGAACAGAGACCATAAGGTGATTTCAGATAATTCAGTGGTTCCCTAATCCTGGTAACTTTATACTTTCACAACTAAATGGATTTTAGCTTTAAGACTTTGGTTTATTTTCTTCATACCATATCTGTGTTTAAAAAAAAAAACCCAACAAAGTCATATAAATAGTAGAGAAAGTAAACATGCATGAAAAAACAAACTTACTGAGCATAGGAAGATGTGTAATGTATAAAGTGGTGAATTTTTACAAGAGCAAATACAAGTTTTCCAAGTATATTTGGAAGACATTGGTTCTATGATGACAGACTGCTTTTAATTCAGAAGTTGCTTATAAGGTGTTTAGTTTAATCCACACATATCACCTGCTGAAGGAAGATTATAGAGCGAGTAATATCCTTCCAGAGCTGCTTGAAGGAAATCTCAGGCTGGGAGTCAGGGCACCTATTGCAGAACTGACTCAGGTCTGCAGCATGATCTTGGGTACGCTGCCTCAGCCCCACCAGCTCTCATTTCCCCTCTGACCTTGGATATACCTTGTCTATTTAGAATGCAGATGTATCATAAATCAGATTCCCTTTGAAGTGCTTGTGCTATGCAGTTGTGATTTCTACTTCTGAAATCATCTTTCATTAAATTTGCCTGGGTGAGGGGGGCCTCTCTAAGACTTCTAATTTAAGAGCCATTTAAGAGACACAGATATTTTCTTTCCCTCCCTCCCCCCTCAGTGCTGATGATTTTTAATTGGAGCTGAATTTTCAATGCAATCAGAAATATTTGAATTTGGTCTACACTTTTGTCTCCTCCTGTCATGGTGCATTAGCACTGCTGCAGTAACTAATCTTCAAACAAGTTCCCCAGCCAGCAGCTCTGAACACTCCTCCAGCCCCTGCTATGAGGCTGTTAGTATCAAGTAGCCCCTGTGCTTTGCAGGGCTTGTGGATCTGAGCTTGGGAAGTGCTGAGATACCCCAACCTGACTCTTAAGGCAGGCAGTAGCTGGGTGATGGGTTTTTTGGTTAGTTTTTCAGTTGGTTTTTGGATTTTAGAGTTGCTGCAACCCAATGAAGTCCTAAAGGGAGAGTGAAAAAGATGCCCTATGAGCCATGGTGGAAAGACATGTGCTGTACTGGGTTTGGTATGGGGATGTCAGGGGAAGAGGACTTGCTAATGAGCAGTGAAAGGAGAAGCAAACAGGGGGTGCACTCTCCATTCTTAAAACTAGGTCAGCCCTCATTAGAGACAGCATTTTCATATGTCACATACCAGATAAATCCCAGAGTGCCATACTACTTCTCTGAATATGAATGGACTTGTGTTAGTTCTGTAGATGAGAACCCACATTGGACTGTATTTTTATCTTAGCACTAATGTTTGCCCAGCTCCTGCAAAATGCTGAATGTTAACTCTTTGGAGGAGTTTATGACTTGCCTTCAATTTACTGTCTCAAGCACTGCAGCCCTGATTAGGTTCTGCTACAAGCATGTGCAAATTATGCTACGAGTGTTTCAAATGGTATTTTCATGCTTATAGCTCTTGGCTGCTAATCAAAGTGTAGAAACGCTCTAACATTTAAATAGCTTTAGCAAACTTCACCAGAATTACTTGCTAAGAGCAAATTCCAGCATTAAAGCTTCATTTCACTGAAGCTGCAGGCTTTCGAATGCCCATTCAGCTTTGACATGAACCCTTCAGATCTGAAGTTGCACCTGCTCCTAAGATGCAGACTTTTCATTATGTGCTAGTTTTGTTGATGTAGGCTACTTGAGAGTAACCCCCTGGAGTGATCCTGAGGAGTAAAATGCTGGTTAGGCTGAGATCCTGATGCTTTTAAAGCCAGTAGCAATAGAGCTAGCATCTAACGTGGTTCTCTTCCTGTGTACTTGTTTGTTGTGTTCATTTTGTTTTGTGGGCTTTTATTTTAAGCAGAGAAACCTCCTTGCAAAAAAAAAAAAGCCCTGCTACTGTTTGTGCAGATCTCAGTTTGTGCTTTGCTGCCTTGTGAACATTGGACCTATGACTGTAACTTCTCTAGGTTTACCAAAACAGGGAGGGCTGTACCACATAAAAGAGCTTTCAGATGCCAGTGCTTCTACATTTAACAATGTCCAGTTGGAAAGACCTTTGGAAAAATGAAGTTTCAGTTTATTGGCTCAGTTTTGCATTTCAGTGATAGCAGAAATATGTATGGGAACTTGTTGTTTGCTCTCTTCAGTTTTCTATTTATTTGCACATTCTAAGTGTAAATCCGTGAAGGGCTTTAACAGCTCTGTCATCATGTTCCATGTATAGATGACCCTTGTTAATAAAGCTGTAACAAATATTCTACAGCTTGGCAGAACAGTGGGAGTGTGGCTTGTGAAGGAGGATGCTGGGCATCCAAGTTCTGCCTGGTCCATTGCCCTCCAGCTTGTCAAGGATGGTGGTTCTGGGGTGGGCACAACGAGATACCTTTCTCCCTCTCTTTGTTAGGCAGAGTGGTTACTTAAAATCATTGTGCTTACCCAACAGATTGATGCACTGCAAGTTAATTTACTGTGTCTGCTCTGCACTGTTATGTCTATTGTGGCAGGGTATTCAACAACACAGTAGAACATAGCCATTGTTTTAAGTCTTTTTCCTCCCAGAGTTTGTTTTGCAGACTGCTTTAAATGAGCTTTGAATGCACAGGATGAGGTGATTAGTGGTAATTGTATTTTCTATTTATTTATTTTAACTAATGGTAAAAATGAGGTGTAGATTACACTCCAGGAGGCTTTGCATCTCATCTTCTGACCCTTTTGATCACATTTCTTCACTTAGAAAAGAAAGCATGTCTTCAAATATTTCCTTAATACCAAAATACCAACTAAAAGACTCTGAAACCAAATATATAGGCTTAATAAAATTTCCAGTTCCAAAATAGACTGCAGCTATATATTGGCTTCTCACAGACCCACACAGAAGAGACCATAAATAATTGTTTGGTAAATATATCTGGATTGGCCACTAGCATTAATAATATCTGTCCATAGTTAACAATTACTTTCAATATAAGGTTGCTCAGTAGTAGTTTGGCAGGATGGATTACAGTGCCATGATTCATGCTGGCTTTTCTGTTGGGGCTGTGGTTTAGAAGTAAGAGAGTACTAGCCATGAATTGTTGTTCTGTCACTCATACCTTGCAGTGTCTTACTGAAATATTTTATATTGTTATATTTACAAAGGCATGATGTCTCAAAACAGCCACCTGAGAAGAAGTAATTCATTAAGTAGGGGAATGCAGAAGCAGAAAGGTGTCTTCTCAATAGCCCAAGGCTGAGGACATTTGAGGACATGGAGTGTTCTTCACCTCACTGTTTGTAATTGCAGCAGCATTTTGATACCCCAGCTAAGAACCAAACACCACCATGCTTGACCTGTATTCAAACATTGTCCTTTTTGATTTGAGGCTGATCTGAAAGCGTTTTCTCATGATGTATTTGTCATGATGGATTTGGAGGAAGAGAGTAATGCTGGATTTGAGTGCTGAGGTGAGACCTGGTGTGTGGAGTATGGAAGGAAGTGAATGATAAGGCTGGTCAGAGCAGGTGCTGAGAGCAGATGATTTTGCAGAAGAAAGGCAGTATATGATTGACAAATGACTGACAGCTAGCTCATGAAATAAAACAAATACGGGAAGTTAGAATTGTTAATGGAGGGAGCTGAGCCTTTATGCTTCTTAGTGCCTTTGAAAAAGAGATTGCTTCATGAGTATAGGATTTCTTTCAGAAAGAGCAGTTCTGTTACCACCCAGAAGCCTCATTTGAGTCCTCAGTCTGTGTTTGCAATGGTGCCATAGGAAGCTGTGGCTAATCCACTTCCTTGGCTCTTCACCGTGTCTCCAAAAGAGAAGCTCTGCACTAGCAGTTCTCTTGCATTAGTCTTTGCCTACAATATGCTTCCTTTTGGCTCTGGGGCATTCCCACCAGCATTGTAAATAATGTATCAGGACTGTCCATCTTCATCATAGCAGATACAGCGGAAAGATATTTGAGGGAACTGTAAAGTTGCCTTTTTTTTCTCTGGATCTTTCCAAATCCTCGTGAGACCCACACTTATGTACGTTTTTCAATGTGTACGTAGTTCTTAAAGCAGGGTATCACATTCACCAGTATTTTTGAACATGAGGAATGGAGTTGCTTATGTTGCAGCCTTCTTAGGAAAGGTCTAGTCTGATTCCTCCCACTTACTGTTACTGTGGTGATTACTGTGTGGTTCTGTAAGGTGAAAGAATAAGCAAAGAATTGATTTAAATCACAGAACTGTAAGCATCTTTCCTGGGCTTTTAAGAGCTTGGGAAGAGGTTTTCTTCAATATAAATCAACTGAATTCTACATATTATGCTGGCAAATCATTTATTCCTCTGCAATTCTAGTACTTGGAAGTCACATCCCAGGGTCCTGTTCCAGGATGTACTGATCTACAGTTATTCCAGGGAGAACAGTTTATGCATGCAGAAAGCTTCTCTAGGTCCCTGGGGATTTAGAAATAGTATATTTTAGCCTCTCTTACCTGTCTTTTAGTCTGAGATTAGGAGAGGAAAATAAGCTTTCCAGATATTTCAATTCCTATGTGATTTTGAACTTTTAATGAATTACAAAATAAAATAAGAAGAAAAAACATTTTATGTACCTGCAGAAGAGACTGCAGTTGTGCAGTTATATTTATCCTGAGCTGCTGAATTCATTGTGAATTCATTCATTCCCTCTCTTCAGTGGTCAGAGTCAGTTCAAAACTTATGTACTAAACATACGTTGCTTGAACATAAATTTTGGATGTAGTTCTGGCTCTTTTAATGAAGGCACAGCATGCTGAGCCCTTCACATATGAAGTTTTTCAAATTAAATTTTAAATACTGCTACTTTCAAAAAGCATTCAGAAAATTTTAAACTTTGTATTATCATGTAGTACCTCCACTGTGTTTTCTTTATTGTGGTGTTCATTTGAATTCAATATGCTTTATTTGATGAATGATATGAACCAAGGTGCAGTATATGGTATTAATTATACATGTAAGGAGAACTTGAAAAACTGAAGAGTGGGGGAGCCCTGCCCTATAACCCCACAGGGTCTGTTCAGCTGTGACTAAGCCAGAAGCTCTTGAGCCAATGTTGAGTGTAATCCTTGCTGTGCAGTGACCTCTACAGCTAGAGGGATGCTAAAGGCTGCTTTTAAGGTATCTGCAGGTCTCTGACTGACATCTGCAAGTGCAACCCACATGTCAAAAGCAATCTGTGTAACTAATGCAGAAAGACCCAAGGGGTTTCAAGTAAAGTTAAACTCGTAACAACTTGTCCCCATTTTGTTACTGAATGACCATCATGAGATAGCTTACATGTGCTGCTGACATCAGTGCTGTAAAAATACCCCAGGTTATTTGTTCTTGATAAAAACTGACAGAGGAAACCCAGAAATGTATGATGATGGCAAATTTCTGTATGTGCAATGTAGAATTCAACATAGGCACAGTTCTGCCAGAATTTTAGCTGTGAGTTGTTTTACTTGAAATTATTTCTACTTATTACTGAATTTTCTCTGTTATGCTGATGATAGCAGAGACTTGTCACATAGGGTATCAGTTCATTGTGGGATACTGTCCATGGGTGACTGTTGTTATAGGTACCTGTTTTGTTATATATACTATCCCACAGTCTCAAGAATGGATTAAAATCTGAGCCCTGTTGCACTGAGTGCACTCTGGGACATCATCTGTGTTCCAAAAAGCATCCATTTGTACTGTCCCATGTGTGGCACCTCCAAATGGTTGAGGGAAGAGTATTCTCTCTCTCTGCAAGATTGGCAGGGAGCAGCTTGGCCAACTAGTGCAGGAAGTCTGGTGCAAATACAGTTTTGAATCCAGAGCAGGTGAACTGCATCAGAGCTGGTGACCTAAGCTTAGTCTCCTCTCTCAAACATATGGTTTGAAATTCCCCAGCAT
This sequence comes from Podargus strigoides, assembly GCA_028020825.1. Lineage (NCBI taxonomy): Eukaryota > Metazoa > Chordata > Aves > Caprimulgiformes > Podargidae > Podargus > Podargus strigoides. The sequence goes on from CM051663.1 coordinate 174,095,022, forward strand.
TACAAGGTTGTTGTAAATGAAGCCAAGTGAAGACTAGCAAGATCTTCAAAGGTTCTAATAGACTTTCCAGTATCTGAGTGAGGTGTGATTATATTATGCTCATGGAATAAGCTTCTCTCTTCTAGGCTAACATGATCACATAGTTCCTGGCTGCAGCAGAAAGTTTAAGGAGTGTTACAAGCCACTACCACCACTTCAAGCTGTTCTGTATTCTCTTGGTCCACACACAAACCCTTCTGTCAATAGATCTGGTGATGCTTGGCTGCAGATGCTCTTATCCACATAGGTGTGTTGACTAAAACCTGATTTTTTGCTCTCTCCTTTCTTATCTCATCTATTTTGCATGGTGCTAGTGGTACTTTGGTGCCTTTCCCCATTTCACCACACCTAGAAAGGCAGGTGAGCTATTTCCCAGTCCAGGCAGAGTAGCATACTGGAACACAACCAAATGTAGGCCAGGCCTGCAGAAATCTGAACAGTGCACATGGCACAGAGTGTGGTGTAGGGCTCTGTGCTGTGGCTGCTTACACCTGGCTTAGGCTGATGTTCTCAGACACGCTTGTGCCTGTCAGGCAACCTTAGCTGTGTGCAGCTGCTTCCAAATCCCTTTGGAACAAAGCCTGGAAGTTTGGTAATGGAGAGGGAAATGGCACTTAGAATGTCACTCCTGCTGTTTTGTGTTTCTCTCTTAATGACTAAAAAACAATCTTGATATGCTGTTAGTTAGCACTGACAGAGCAAAAAGGAAATTGGCCTCCCTGTGAGACATTTATTCATCAATTAAAAATGAGACATCGCCTTTGGCAGGTGACGTGTCTGGAGTGTGTGACGTGGTGTATGCTGTGGATGGTGTGCAGGCAGTTCACAGGACACAATGCTGGGTGGACTCTGCCAAAAGGCTCCAGACTGCTAGGTTGCTTCCCCGAGGGCAGGCTTGAAAGTCTACTGATAAACAGAAATTTGTAGGATGATATGAGGCAAGCCTGGTTTCTGTCTTTCCAAAACCAGAAGCAATCCCTTTTTCAATACAAACACTGTTTTTTGCTTCCAACAAATTCTTGTGTTTTAAAAAATGATAGAAGTAGCAAAATAGTGGAAGTCAAAGGTGTTACCTAACATTCATCAAATGCTGTCTACTTCTGCAGGGCTCCAAGGATGGTCAGCACCTCTTAGCTTCAGGTCCCTCAATTTTTCATTCCCCAGAATGAAAAAAAAAACCCCATATTTTTCACAGAGCAAATATAGCAAGTAAGCAAGAAGAGGGTCTGGTGAAGCAAATACTTGATATAGTCAAGGGCTCAATTATGCATCAGTGGATTCAATTTATAGAGCAGAGAGCATCAGTCTTGGATGAAGTCCGTCTCCCACACAGAGCACTAAAGCATGCCCTGACAGAATGAATTAAATAGAGTGCTAGCCAGAATACACTTCTTCCAAAAGGTAATTTGATTCACTCCTACAGAAATTAGGCCCCAGAAGTGGAATATTTACATCTCTTGTTTGAAATAACTCAGAAGGTGTATTAAAAACCAGCATGTTTATTACTGGCTGACTTGTTCTTGGGTGAAAACTTTTCCTTTTATACAGGCATAGCTTTCCAGAAGTAATCAGGTGAGAAGATACCCCTGTACACTTGGTGTACAGAGTCTAAGCTGCTCAGACTATATCAGTGATAGTTTTTTCCCAGATGTGTTTTGATAGAAGTGAGCAGTTTGTGTTATATCTGGATAATGCAGGTGGTATAAAATGCATGCAGGACTAAACACCACCTTTATCTGCTTCCCTTAGTTATAGGATGAAGAAAAGCTTCTTTGTGAGAAAGTGGTAGTTTGTTCCTGTGCTCATGGTACTATATGCACTGCTTCTATAGCTCATGTGACACACTCTGTATATTAAAGAAGAGTGTTGAGGATCCAGAATGAGGCCAGTTACATTCCTGTTTGCTTTTGTCTGCCAGTAAAAGCTTTTCTATGACTGTGGTCTGCCTACACACGACCATAGGAAATCAATAGACATTATCCTCCATTGTTGCACACAACTGAATCTTGGTTCTCAAGTACTCCTGCACATCTGGACTGGTTAGGTTTGCTCCCATTACTCCTGTTGGAAGGAGAGTTGTCTTTCAGAACCATCTGACAGATTTGGAAACTTCTGCTTTTCTATTGGCAAAGCTTTTATAGAAGCAGAATGAATCAAGCAGCCAAAACTAGATTTTTACTTCAAATGCAGAGGAGTAGAGAGTTGCAGTGAAATTGTCTTGAACCCTTAAGTTTCACTGAGGCCTTGAAGTCTCAGCTCAAGCCCTGGATGATGAGACGCTGGTTTACTGCCAAAAGAAGGGAAACAATATGCATTTATCTCCGATTTGTTCTGCCAGGGAAGTTGCTATCAGTTCATATTAGCTGACGTAGAGGTGAGCAGACACAGAGTGAGTTGTGGTGAAGGACTCTGTGTTCTGTGACCTTTCACAAGCGTCACCCACCCATATATAAAAGGCTTGGAGATGGTTTGGATCTTCTCCAAAACACACTGCCTCATCTTCTTCCCCTTACCTCATTCCACGAATGAATTAGCAGCTCCACCTGAGGGTGGTGAACACTGCAAAAATGTGTTGGCATCAGACCTGACTTTTCTGTGGTCTGAGCTATTTGTTTGGCATGTGATCTGGGGGTCAGGTTGACTGCAATGAGCTGTACAGTGTGCTTTGCAGATATTTTTCACTCAGCTGTTGGCAGGGCCCCAGGCTGCTGCAGCTCACTCCATTGACTTTTTCTCTTGCATTTCCAATTTGCTTTGCATGAAGGCTCAATCTATCACAGGCAACCTTTCTGTTGGCCATTAATTCTCACTGCCTGGCTGATTGACTCCACTCCCATGCTGCATCACTTTGAAAGTTAATAGGATTACTAGAAATGCAAGAAAGGGCTCACATGATGATTTAAAAAAAAAAAAAAAGAAAAAAAAGGTGATAGCTAATTTGTCAGGATTCATGCAGTGAGTGAGTTCACCTCTCTGAGTTATCCAAAATTGCATTTGACTGGTGGCAGCCTTAATGGACCAATTGTTGTTATGATTGACAACTCTACAGCAGGGTATAATGAGGCTGGTATAAATTAAATGAAGACACAGTGACAGGAGTGGCTCAGGGCTCTCATCAAGGTACAGTCAGACTGCAGAGCAAGTGTGGGCTCAAGGCTGTGCTGAATGCAGCCCTGCCAGTTGCATCTAATGTACTCTTTCCTATTTTACTCTGTAAGCCCTGTACTGGGTGGAAAAGGGGACAGGAGACTCTTGATCTAGTCTTGTGCTTGAGTGGAAATTTTTGAGCATGTGCATGTTCTCCCTCCCACCTGATCCCCCACTTCATCTGAATTGCAGTGCTACTGATGATCTCACTTCTACCAAAGTCAACAAAAATACCACTGTTGGCCTCACTGTGCACACAGGGTAGGAATGGTCTATGTCATCTCTTTATTCCACAGTCTCTCTTGTTCCATTGTATCAAAATCTCCCTTTGGCCATAACTATCAGGCAAAATAGCACTAACAGCATTTTAGTATGGGTAATTTGTGGCATGTCAGCTGAATGTGTCCTGATATACTTCTCCATGGCCCCAGTGACTCCTACAACTCTCCTTCTTGTCCCTCTTATCCTCCTTTTCTCACTTCAAAATGGGAAGCTTCAAAGCACTTAAACTGTACCATCTGTGTATTAAGAAACAGCTCAGGGTTTTTTTTAAGACCCAAGAGCAGTGAGTCCTGTATGGAAGACTGGAGTTTTCTGGAAGATCTTCAATATATTAAATAAGCAGTGGTGGTAGCAGAAGGTGGTACTGCTGGCTGTTGCATTTTACATGTGAACCACATGTCAGGCATCTGCCATCAAATTAGAAGAGATGATTGTTCTCATCTTCTCCAGCTCCCTGCATACCCATTCCCAGGCAGGAGCTGGGTGCCATGTGGTGCCTGAAGTGAAGGCTGCAGCTTCTCTTTGACTTGGACCAGGCTGCTGGTTTCTGTGATACTTCCCTTACAAGTTTCCACTCTCGAGCACGTGGTTGGTCTGCTCTGAATTTACCACTCTGCTGTACTGCAGTGTTTCCTTTGACTTCACTGAAGTTGTTTCTGATGGCTGTCACTTGGGAGTGAGCTGAGTGGCACCAGCAGTAGCTCAGTAAGGTCATCGGGTTTGCTCCAGGATTCTTGGAACAGTACAGCATGACCAGAACTCCTCCAGACTATAATGATGCTTACCTGCTGCTTTCTTTAACTGCAGTGTTGGCAGGCAGTCATTGCACTTCTTTCTCAGGTGCAGACTCAGGACTGAGTGTAGGTTTTGCTTCTCCCTGAAATACCCCCTTCTCCCCAAGGCAGCTGCCATAACTTGGGTCTCCTTAACTGGTCAGATTCATTACCTTGCCTCTGTTTGCTCTTCTTTCCTGATTTGTGTTGCTGTAATCTGCTCTACTTCTCTTCTGAATAGTCTGATAGAAGTTAAAGAAAATTGGTTTTCATTCTTACATTTTTATTTAGCAGTTCCAGCCAGTCTACAATAGAGCACTCATGTATCAAAAATAGACAGGCAGGAGTATGAGCAATAAATAGCAATGCTCATTAGTGCTATATATTTTCCTACCATGTGAATTCTTTTTCTCCTAATTATTTTTCTGTCTTCAAAACCGATTAGTTTAATGTGGTAACAGGAATTTACAGTGGGGCTGCCAAGCCATATTTCTCTACATCTCCATGGATTCCCAGCATGACCTTTTGTTATTCAATGAGAAGTGACAGATGTGTGACACTGAAAACATTATTCAAACCTGTTCTGTTTTTCTGTAGCCTTGGGCCAGGATCAGTTTACACAAACATGGGTGACCAATAATGGTACATATCTGGGGAGTGTGGGAATGTACTTTCTCCTCCCTTGGTCCAGCAAAGATTCCTGTGTGTGCACAGGTTCAGATGCAAAGAGGTCTATTGAACTTGCCTGGACTGTTCACAGAGATAAGGATGAGCATGGGAGTAAATCATGCAGGACTTAGACCTTAAACCTGAGTGGAGCACGAGGCTATAGCAGCTGTAGCATTCTAATCTTGAGTACAGGATGCTTTATAGAACACTGGGAAACATCTGTGATGCTCCTTGTAGCTCCCTCCTATCAGGAGGCATTTCTATATTGCAGGATATTTTTCCTGGCCTGGGTTCTAATAATCAGAATCTGGTATTGACTATGAGGATTTGAGAATAAATCCCACTCCCTCTGTAGATTGCTGGACCTGTGATATGGATAGATGTTATTATTTTCACTGTGCTGCACTGTCAGCACTTCTCATGCCACAGATTCTTGTATGTATTGTGATTGAGATGTGCAGTGCCAGCTGAAACTGTTGGCAGCTCAGTGGGACACATTTGTGATTTCTGGCACTTGTATGTGATGATTTGGGACTGGGTTTGAGCACTCCAGCTGACCTGCTCAGTAAAATATTCAGCTGGGACATGATTTGCAATTTTAACCTTTCCATTAGGCCTTTTTTTCTTGTGGAAATGAAATAGTGACTGTTGAGGAAGCTCAGAATTAGTGTCTGAAGCTATCTGGAATGTCTAGAAGATAACACGAGACGTGATGACTTGAAGGATTTGTGATAAGGACTGCACTTGAGTGACCTTGACAACCAGGGTGTGCACTATTTAGTCAACCATATTAACTGTACAGACACCTATGCATAAAGGTTGGGACTTGCTGGGCTTTAGGCAGCAAATCTTTAAGGCTGAAAAATACACCTCTGGCCTTCATGGTGATCTGCTGCTGCACACCAGGATGTAGAAACCTTGTACAAAGGTACTTTGATTTGCATGGTACAGAATGAAATTCTCTCATATGGAAGGCTACAAGCCTCACCCTGACTTCAGTGCTTTGATTTCCTACTATAGCTCCATCAGTGGGAGTGCACTGCCCTTTTTATCTATCACAGAATCACAGACCTTTACCCATGTTCTGTATCTTTATTGATGGTGCTGCATAAATTGGGTTTTATGGTTGGATGAAAGATGGTTATCTGGGCATTTGTCGTTTCAAACAAATCTCCTCTCCCTCTGTAACCAGTAGAGTGAATGTAGCTTTTACAGTCACTACCTTGGGTTCACCACCTCCACCCCTTCACAGCATTTGAAATAACAGCTGGTCCAATTCTGCTATATTTGAGGCCAGTGGACAGTCCTGCTGCATTAATTAGAAGCTGGACTGAGACCAAAAAGAGGGACAAGAATTAGTTTTGTTTTGAGCTCTGTGCATCTAAGCCTGCCCTCAGCAGTGGCAGTATCCTTTTTAAAAGGATGCAATCCACAATACATAAACAACAGGTAGTGTGCTTTGTCATATAACAATTTTAAGGGATTCTAGCACTGAAGAGCAGAGTAGATTATTTTGGGTATTAGTCAGAGGATGAAGGTTAAGCAAATGGGAAACTAGAATGAATATGGGGAGGAAAACTCATGTTGGTTTTGCAGTCCAGTGGAACAGGGAGGAAATGGAAGGACTATTGATTGGGTTATTTCAGAAGGGGTAAGAAAAACATTTCCTCAAGAACAGTCTTTCCTTGGTTAAATCACCCAAATGTTATTTGCCTTCTCAGATTGATGCTATTTGTAAAAATAACATTTTTTCCACCTTTGTTAGGACCTGGTACAAATGTCCACCCACTTTTGGAAAAGGACTGAGGGTCAGATACATGCTTAGAATAAAACATCTGTTTAGAAGGTGTGTTGAATTGGGGCTCTTTAGGTGATCCATGGGGAATTGTAAATGTATTGCAGAGCATCCCTTCATACTGGTGCTTTGTATTGCCAGCAACAAGCTCTGCTTGTTAGTGCTTTGCAGTATTTCTGTGATGCACTATTGCAGTCTTTAATTCTTTGTTATTTTGAAAAGCTCTAGAAGTTATATTAAAACTGTCTCATTTTCCTTGTGACTTCATCTTCATTGGAAGCTGGCACGTGTACTCTTGTTATAATTTCATGCTGAAAGATCATTAGTGGGTCTCTGCTGCATTGCAATAACATTGTTTTTCCACTGTAATCTTATAGAATAATGGGATCCTAATGACTTTGGTAATAGACATCCTGGATGCAAATTGACTCGTTTTCAACTTTGTAATATTTTTCTTAGAAGGAGCAACATAATGGAATCAAGAGGGTTTCAAAAAGTTCCTTCCCTGTTGTTTTTCTCTGGTAATGTACTCCGTGTGCTTGTCCTTACAGCATGAGATCACTGAGATACAGTACTAGGAAACTAGATTTAGTGTCACTTGAGAAAAACTGTGCTTGATAGGTGGTGTAATTTGCAGAACAGTGGTCTAAGCCTAAATGGAAACCCAAATGGAATTATGGGCACTCAGGAACTTTCAAGACTGTGCATTTAATGATGATGGATTTTCATTTTATTGTCTGTACTTTGAGGTTGAAGCTGCAGGGTTGCAAGCAAGCAGTAAAATTCGATGAAAGAGATTTTCCCATAGGAAATATATGTATCTGATGCTGATCAATCATCCAGAATTGAGCCTAGCTGTTTGGGTTTTTTTAGGGAAATAAAAGGGTGATGGGTTGAAGGTAAGTATAGACAGAAGGATTGTTAGAAAAACAATGATTAGAGGCCACTAGGAGTGACTAGGGCGAGTTTTGTAGCATACAGTGCTGGATATGCCTATCATAAGTGTAGCTAAAGATGATCTTTTTCTGGCATATATAGTGGCCAGTATATATCCTATATACAATGAGGTAGATTAAGTCTCTCCAGTTTATGCTTTCTCTGATACCTCATTCTATTAGGAACTCTCACAAACATTAAGTTCCCTGTAACCATTTCCATGTGAAAGCCATGCATTCATTCTCCTTGGAAGTGCAGTGCTTACTGCTGTCAAGTTTTGGGGGTTTTATTTTTCTCTTTTCCACTTATACCTGTTCAGCTTTGGCTCCTGGTGGCTGAGAACAGCAACTGCCAGTGCTGCCTGGTCTTTGGAAAGCTCTTCAGGTGGAAAATAATTTGTGTGTTCTTTAGTTCCAGTGTCATTTGACTTTCCCACAGTTACAAGGATTTCCAGAGGAATTGTTTCTTCTGTTTCTCCCTGTGTCAAGGACTGAAGAGGTATATTTTTTTTTTCTTGGCTCAAATCTTTCTATTTATTGTGTGCTTAAAGCCCATAAGAGAATTCCTAGTACTTCATTCTGACTCCAGCAATATTGGCCCAAGGCCTGAGGCGTGTTGAAGTCTGGCTAGTAAATATCCTCAAGTTTTCTTGTGAAATGCAGATCTCTGAGGCTGTCATCTCTTCAAGTTGCAGAGTTACAAATTCCCTTTTCTTGGCAGAAGATCACGAACCATTCTTTATGCTTCATTTATCTATTTTCTGTACTGATGCACAGAGGTTTGGCTTTGCATTTTCACATCTATCTCAGCAAGATATTGCTTTGGCTATGTGCTTCCCTCTTCCTCCAGCTTTCCTGTCTTGCAGTCTGCATTTCTCTGGTCCTTATGTCTGTCTTTCCTTGCCCTTGTGCCTAAATACCTGTAATGTCAGGATGCTTCTGCTGCAGTCCTTTGAAGCAGGCTGTCTCCAGGACCTGCCTTGAGCCTCCGATGTTCTTGAGCCCCTCTCTGGACACAGCTGTGGCTGCAGATGGAAAGAATGACAGTAACACAGCCTTGAGTGTGGCTGGGCCTTTCAACCAGTCTTTGCTTCTAGAGTTACGAGACAACCTTGACCCTAGGATCATTAACTGAACAAATCATATCAAAGGGAAAGCTGGCTGTGAATGTTTGGATGAAAACTTTCTCATTGGAAAATCCTGGCTATGTCTGCATCGTACTGGAAACATGTCAGTTTGGTCAAAATCCATCAGGAAATTTCTCAGGCCCTAGATGGAAATTATTGTAAAAGCAAGCAATAATTAGGACATTAATTTTCAGCTGTGGGAAGTTTGGTTTCAAGACTTTAGTGTTTGAAAAGCAGGTATTTAATGTTTCCCAGATTCCAAGTCTGAGCAACTACTTTTGAAATAAAAGTGATGATCTGAATGAGTGCAATAGTCAGATAAACTGTTATGCATTTCAGAACTGACTACAGGGGAGTGATCCAGCTGGAGTAATTTGTACAACACTTCAGAATCCACCTGAATCAAAGGATTCAGAATCAAAGGTCCAAGTTTCCCAGGTCTCACCTTGAATTTTCTGCTGGTCTTTGCCAGCAGAATCAGTAAAATCCATTGGGAACACAGATCTCTGCCTCTGTGTGGTCTTAATTACACATGCAATTAAAATAAATGCTTATTACTTAGATTTCTGAGTGGAAGAGTTAAGAAAGAGGGAGAATTAGGAAAACATATGTTCCTGGTGATTGGAACAAGATATTTTTTTTCCTTTTCTTTGGACAGGAGTAAAAAATAATCTTTTGTTTTCTCTTGGCTGTCCTGAGATCCTTTTCCAATTATGGCAAAGAAACATTCTCCTCAGTACTCTAGGTAGGCAAAGGCTTAAATAATATTTAAAACTAATCTTTCTGGGGTGCATATTTCATTTTCAAAACCAAAACAAAATGAAAAACATCCAACTGTGCACTATGCATACGCTTGCCTAGCTGCATTCTGTTCTTATTTTAAGCCTGGCTTATGAAAGAACAAAAATAGCATGTTCAGCAAGGTATCATGAGAGACTTTTACTCACCTGTGACCTCTACTTCCACTTATAAAGATGCAACAATTATAATTACCATGGCTGCTAAATGGCAGCCAGGCTGGCAGTGCGTGGGGTCTGTAGGAGATTTGTGCTGTGACCTCTCAACAAAGGGCTAAACCTGGAAACCATTACTGCAATCCATCCTGTATTAACCTCCCAGTAAACCAGAGAGAAACTGTTTTGTCAGCCTGCATTCATGCCTGCAGCACGAGACACTGAACCATTTATCTGCTTGCAGATGTCAGCAGATCTCGCTTATCTATTTCAATGCTTCGCTGAATTCCAAACTGCCGTCGTGAAATATGAAAATACTAATTTTGTTCCTCTGAGGTATGCCAGCTGTGCATTGTTCAGTGCAATACCATCTTCCCACTCTTTAGAACACTTAAATAGTGTCACAGATGAGTCATAAAAGCGAGTTGGCCCACACACTCTGAGTATGGAAAGTGTATTAGTATTCATGCTTTTCTTAACATTCCTGCAGGCTAAAAAATGGAGATGCACGAATTTCAGTTCAGCTAGCAGTCAAGCAAATAAACTCATGTAAGATATCAAAACATGTGGAATGCAATTTATAAGTCTGCTGAGTTAGCTTCTTGTGCAGTGCTAGAGAAGCAGAGTGACAGCATAGGTGCACTAGATAGCTTGGAGAGTGTGGCTGCAGATGTGTTTACAGTGCAGACAGGTTACACAGATCTGCAGGAGAGCACAGAGATGCCTAAGCAAGACATGGAAAGAGAGGGGTCTCCCCTCAGGGGAACATCAAACCAGATGTCGGTGACAAAGTGAGCAGCACTGAATGGGGGGCAGCTTTTGGGGAAGGAACCAAAGAGGCAGCAAAAACCACTGAGAAGCAAAGCTTCAGCTCAAGGTACAGCCATGATCCAGATCCTTCATGATCCAGTTCAGTTCTCTCCTAGCTTTGAGGATAGTGTGTCCTGGATGCCAACACAGACCTATCCCATAGGCCTGTCCCCAGGCTGGCTTTCTGTGGGCTGTGGCAGGACTGTAGCCTGGCAGCACAGACCTCATTAGGTAGTCTGCAGCTTCTGTAGGGTTCCGTTGTGAGCACCAAAACTAGCTTATGGGAAGCTAGCTGAGAAAGATGCACTGCACCATGACCTGCAGGATGGATGTACCTTCTGAAACCAACACTGACCCAGCAGCAAGGGAGGTTGCTGTGCCCAGTCGAGAAACTTCTATGTTTCTGTATATGTAAAAATTAAGTGTGCTGATTCAGAACAGTCCCGTGAGAGCAGACAGGGGCATGTAAAGAGCTGTGCATGAGCACAGTGATGGTAATGGGTATTGTCACTCTGCTCTTGCCCTGAAGAAATGATGTGGAGTGAAAATGCAGTGTGAAATTTTCCTGGAGGTAACATGAAGCTCATTCACCAAACTGCAGATGCAGCTCAGTTTGAGCCTTATGTGGCAGGGGGTTTTCTTTTGCATTCAGGTCTTGCATTTATGGCAGGTATTCAGTGCAAGAGATTCATTCCACTTTCAGTTACTGTAGTATTTTGCTCTTGTTCATTCTATTTAATCTCCTGCTCCCCCTTTTGTTGTGTAAAAGATATCCACGTAGGTATTTCTACATAATAGAAGAGCACAGGTCATAACTGATGGTTTTGCATGTGGAGCAAAGTATTTTTGGATCCAGGTCAGTAAAGCTTTCTGGGACTATGTGGGGTTTTGGGGGTTTTGTTTGTTTGGGTTTTTAAAAAAGAGACAGTTATCCTTAAATCAGTGGACTGAGAACCAGGAAACTGGAACTGGTCCCTGACTTTGCCACTGTCACTGTGTGGTCGCCATGGAATTTGTCTCCTATGCATGGAGGATTGAGGTGTGATGGGCTCCTTCTACAGCTTAAATGTGATTCACTAAGTACCTTGATACAGAAAGTACTTCTCACTATTACTGTCATCTCAAGCAAACAGTGTGCCAGCTGACTGAAATTATGAGTCTATTCTATTTTACACTCATTGACTACTATCTCACGAATGCTGTATCAGAGATGCCATCTGAGCACTCTGGATATCTGTAACTTAAATATGGGTAAAATCATGAGGGAGTTGAGCTGACTCTGTTGGCTTGGTAGGTGTCATTCCCAGTGCACCCAGAGGAAAACAGAGCCACGCAGAGATTTATATACTACACCTGCATGTAGACTTTGTGTTTGTTTTGCCTGAGCACAATTCAGTTTTAATCTCTTACTGTGTAAGCTCAAAATAAAAATAAAAATAACAGTTGTAAATACCAGAGCTTCTATCACAAGGTTGCTGAGTGAAGTGCTGTCATGTTACATTAAGAGCACAGTTACTGCAGCTGATTACTTCCTACAGTATATTTGCCACTCTGTCTCCTGTGTAGTCATGAGGAATGCATTGACTTAGGAATAGCTGTGCATAAATAAGTTGTGAAGAAGTCTGAGAGACAACTCAGAGTTCCTGCTGTGTTTGCTAGTGTGGAGAAATATGACAGAGCTATCAGAAAAATGTTATCTCTTCATAATGTATTCCAAAAGATATAGACCAGGATCCCAAGAATTCTTTAAAATATTTGGATAGAAAATTGGCACAAGTAGTAACACTTCCTAGTGATTAAGCTTGGGTTAATGGACTTACTCCAGGCAAATACCGACCCATGGCATTGCCTGAAGTGCATCACTGTGTTTTGTTGTAGAAATGAGTTAAGGAAACAGCTGCTGAGGCTTGCTGTGGTCATGAAAGACTGAGTATTCCGTGGGAGTATTCCATGCCTGTCTCTTTTGAGACAACTCTCCAGAAGTCATCATCTACAAAATATGTGTTCCCTGGTTCTCAGACTGAAGCACTTTGGCTTTGTCCAAAGCACTGAAGAGGAAGTATACTCACTGTCAGTCTCCTCCAATCTGGCTAGCTAAAACCCAACCCATAATCTTTTCAGTGAACTTCAGCAATTTGGAATTGCATCAGGAGAAAGAGCAACATCTACCTAACTTGCAGAGTTGCAAAGTAAAGCGAAGTTGCAGAGATGCTATATTTTGTCCTGTATCTTGTGGTAGGTCAATGGCAGATAAGGCAACAAGAATCAGTATCTTCTCTGGTCTAGCAACATGTGGGAGGTTCAAAACAGGGAAAAGAATATAAGGGTTATTGCACACGTAGATAAACTGTGGAATTACTGCTGTAGGATTGCAGATGCCAAAGATTTCCATGAACAAACTTGTGGAAGAGACATTCATGCTATCTAGGCACCACTAAATACCTCAAAATGAGGAAGTCTCTGAGCTGCAATCTGTAGAAAGGTATTTGGGGCTGGTATTTTCCCTCTTGCTTTCTTCCCTGTGCATATAGCTTGGTCACTGAGAGGATACTAGGGCCAGAGAGGTATTTAGTCCAACTCAGTATGGCTGGACCTAGCATGTTCTCAGCTAGAAGGTAAGAAATGAATTAGTTTGTCAGTGTAACTATCTGATCTCTAAAGACTGGTCCTTGTAAAAAGGACTTGAGATGTTTCATCAGATCAGTGTCACACAACATAATCTCTTGTTGTTTGGGCAGTACCTGCTCTGTGGGCAAACACTGGGCTGGCAGTCTGGCACCTTTTGTGAACACTAAATTAATTTTTAAAGTGAAAAAGAGCTGAGCTATTGCCAAGAAGTTATGAGGCTGGGGAAAGTCCAGGAGCCTTGGGAAGAAGCTGCACGAAAAGAGCACTAAGTGAGAGATTCTTCTGGATAAGATCCGTGCTCTGAGCCGTATGTAACTGCCCTGAACTGAAACGTGTTAAATGACTGAGAGGAGATGAAGGCTGTCTCCAAGCAGCACAGAGACCCCAGAGACTGGTAAATAATGAATACAATTCTTCTGCTGTTAGTGGTATGACTCATTGCTTGCTGTCTGCTTTAACCACCTGCTGGAGGGGCCAAAGGAGGACTGGGCAGTCTCTTAAACCTGGATTGCAAGGGAAAAACAGCTAGGTTTTGAGCTCTTACAGCTGCCTGGCCATTCCTTATCTACCTGGATATAAAAGATACCAACAGCAATTACTGGGAGAGGTAGCCTGGGCAAAGAGGACAAATTCTGCCTTTCTGTGTTGTTTGGCAATGGAGGACCTGGAGCCACAAGTTGTCTTCCTTGGCTCTCCTAGAAACCAGTGAAGCAGGAAGGTGACAGTTGACATGACACTCCAGACCTGTCTCAGAGCTTCTGCCACCGGGTGCCAAGGGCTTCCCTGTGGGTAAAAGCCCAGGAAAGTTCTGTGACAGAGTCCTCCTGCCAAGGAAAGCCCCCTGAATCACTGACCCAGATACCCAACTGCTACACATGGATCCCTAATGGCACTGGCAAAAACCTGATGTTTTATCCCTTTGTTCTGTCTATCTGACCAGGCCCAAAATAGTTAAAAGTCCTTGGTTTCGTCCCCCAGCACTGACATTTAGAAAACCAGGAGCCATTTCCAGCTGCCATTTCTGCTGGTAGTGTACTGTCCAAGCCTGTGTCAGCTCCACTCCAGTGGTAGGGGCAGCTCAAAGCTTCTTAGTGTGTGTAAAACCACGTTTTGTCTTAGCAACAGAATGGTCTTGCAGGATGCCAAGACCAAGGAACAGGTTGCAGTGGTCCCCTCTCTTATGCACCAGTGTCCTTTGCTTGCCTGCTGAAGTTCTGTGTTCTATTACCCTATTTTCCTTGTTTATCCAGAAGCTATTGGTTACCTGCTTGCTAGTTGGAATGCCACCACTTTGCACCAACTTCCTGCCTCTGTTTTCCCACCCCAGACTGCTCCATATTTATAACCACTCCTCATCACAATCAGTATTTTTCTCTGACATTTATCCACTTAACCAAAGGCATTGGTAAGTTATCTTCCTGTTTAATCCTCCTTTCTTCTGCAGGAAATTTTCCTCCATTTCTTTTTAAGAAGTTGAAAACAAATCCTTTGAGGCTATTGGGGAACTATCATTTCCTAGATCAGGCCCCTGTATTTATTAGATCATTTTAGTGATGGCACTGTCTGTCCTTCATCCACAACAGTGTGTCACATCTTAGTTATCTGCCTTTTCTCAAGTGAATTTAATGACTGTAATGTGCTCTCTCATTTGCTTTTAGACATTCAGATAAGCAGTCTTACTCATCATGAAATCTGCCCTTGGCATGTCCTTCTGATGGTACTTCACCATCCTAATGCTGTGGACAGTCTTGCAGAATAGCTCAGCTCTGCTTTCATGTTTTCTGTTGTGCTGTAGCTGTGCCTAGAAAGACCACCTGTGATCTTGAGTGTATGTATTGTAAGAAGACCACCTTGTTCTGCAGGGCTGGCACTCTAAATAAATGAGACAGATGACAGATGGAAATGAAACGGAGGCACCAGCAGGCTGTGTGACGTGCCTGACCTCGTGGCAGTTATCAGAGGTCCCATGTGCAGGGCCTGTGACAAAGCTGGGAAAATGATCCAGCTGTCTGGATCCCCATCTCTTCGACACATCTTCTAGACCAGACAGTCTCCTGAAGTATCAGGTATTCAGACCTTACAAGTAGGCTAACAGTGCAGTGTGGCTGTAAATGAAAACAGTGCAAACATTTGTCAGCCCATGAAAAATTACCAGGAATGTGTATAATCTGCAGAGCCTCTGTATCTAAACTGGGATTATTAGGGGTTTACACTGGCTTCTTTCAAGAGCAGCAGTGACTGAGAAATTGTGGAAATACCAGCAGTGATGCATCTACTCCTGTAAAGTACAAAATGATTCCCAGAGGGAGTGGCTTCTGGGAAGGCAGCATTAAAGTTCCAGAAAGATGCTTATGGGAGTGAAAGAGCCTGTCTGGGGATCAGCCACGCTGCTCCTGGTAACTGATAGGATCTCAGCAAGAATGTTCTTTGACCAAAGTAGGAAACACTTGGATCATCATTCTCTTTAGGTTCCTGACTCTGTACCCAGGTATGCTGGGCAAGAGCAGGACTGAACAAGCACAGCTGGGAAAGGCAAAATCCACAGAAAGATGCAACAGCTTCTTTTAGAAAGAGGAACCTGAGGAGGTTTTTATCAGCTTTCCCTTTGCCCAGTTTACACAGGAGGCTCAAAGTTGTTGTTAGCATGATAGGGGAAAGGGTACTATGATAAGGAAACAAAGAAATTCGGCCAGAAAGAACTACAATATTGCACTGGAGACAGTTTTTCTAGTTATTCAGCAGTGTTTTGTTAGTGCACTGACACAATACCCATCTTAAATCTAATTAAAAGGCATTTTGTTACCATCCTGTTGATTTGGTATGCTATAAATGAGATCCAATATCATCCAACTAATCATTTGCAAATAAGTGCTCATAACAGGCTGTGATAAAGGCAGCTGGCACCAGACAACTCTGGATTTAAGGTGTTTTACCTTGATACTCAAGTAAGAAGTGATGTGCCCAGTGCAAACTGCGAGGATGCACTCTTGTGGCAAAGAGGTGCTATAACGGGAATAGGTGGAGTTGAAATCACCTGTTTGTAAGGAAATTGAATGCTTTCCCACTCAAATTAACTGAAGACATTATCAGCTGTACTAAAGAATTTCCACTGTGGCATCAATATATTGTATCAGTTCTCAGGAACTTGTGTTTACCCTGCTGGAGGGTGCATTTGTGCTTCTGTTTGTCTGAACTTCTTGGGGCAGGTGCTGTTCAGCATGGCTGAATCATACAGGATTGTCTCCCACCTCTGGCTTACACCACTGTCAAGGTTTATTGGGGACGGTGCCAGGAGAGGATGGCATGAGAAGTGTCTGGTGGCCAACCCAGCTATGAAGTATTGATGTTAACCACTGAGCTGCAAAATCAGAGCCGTGGGGGCAAAGCCTCATGACTAAGAACTGGCCAAGAAAAACCACAGGTTGATTGTGGTGAGCTGCTGAGAGGCTCTGAGCCTGTATTTTAAAGGTGCTTAGGTGCCTGCTGATATGGATGCAGTTTTGAACCTACTTGGAGACTCTTTTCAGTCTTTCTTCTTGGTATTTGTTCCTCCTCTGTAGCTTATGGCTGATCATGTGCTTTTTTTGGCCACTGATTACTTCCCTTGTGTGTTCAGAGAGGTTCTTTTTTAACTGTTTGCTGGTGAGTGATTGAAAAGTCTTTAGCATGAGTCTCCCATCTCATCTCTGCCATTTGGGGGCCCAGCACCACAAATAAATGTCTGTTACAGGATCCCTTACAGAGGAAGACAGGGATGTTTGCATGTTTTTTTTTTATAAGGTAGTGCTGCCAAAAAACATTTGAAATGGTCTGTAGTTAGGTCACTGGCAGGGTGTTTTCCAAACGTTTCTTACCATGTTGTGCAAAAGAAACAGTAGCCAATTGACAGCTAAATCAGTAATGTAAAGGTTAATATCCAACAACTGTGAAGAGCATTGTAGCAGTCTGCCAAGCAGTTGGCTGGATTTACAAGTGACAGATGGATCCCAGGTACCAAAGCCAACATCTGATGTACAGAGGAAAACAGAGTCTGTAACACTGCCTTACTTGGCATGCAATCTCCTTCTGAAGCTAAGTGGCTCTGTCTCGCTCCTGAGGGACCCAAAGTGAGAGCAAGACTTGCCAGGACACTGATTTGGATCTTTATGGATGGATAAAGGGCCCAGAAGGAGTAGAAGTGCCACTGGAGGTTGAGCAACTAACTTGAAGATCCTAGTTTAACAGATAATGTGGAGCATTCATATAAAGTCCTTTTTATTTGAGCATTTAATATATTAGCATGTATAAGATAAGGATATAGGGTTGATCAGGACAGATTTGGGCAGTTTCTAGGATTTTTAGTTGAAAATGGGTTGAGAAAAGTGAAATAAATGGAATACTAAAAGAGGGAAGAAGTCATGGATAACTACTGAGTGTTGGTGCTTCTCCAAACTGTGAATTTTTCCCCTGTGGAAATGTGGCAGTTTAATCAAATGGAATAGATTAGCTTTGGAACATTAATGTGAACATATTTTCCTTTTGCAATGTTAAATTTTAACTGCTGCCAATGGATCTGCACTGGAAGCTGTACATCAACCTGTGTCCTGTGCTGCACTCAGATGGTAAAACTCTCCACCAGAACTCTGTGTGGCTATCATACAAAATTAATTCCCTGGCCCACATAAATCTGAGCCAAAGTAAATACTGGCGAACAGATGAAGGCTGTATTAACCTCAGAGAAAGAAAAAAAGATTTCTAGATGCTTTCTCAACATATAAAGCATGTTGTAGATTTTAGAGTGAAATAATCAGGGATCATTAATCCCATACTGGAAATACTATGTGGGTTTTCCATGATGTTGAACAGGAGAATTGGTGTGATTTAAATTAATAAAGCAGTTGTCTAGAAATAGTACTGTGTGCTTGAACTTTATAGTTCAGTTTAATTCAGGATGTATGAACTAACACATCAGCTTGGTAGGAGAAGAAAAGCACCTTTCTGCAGCAACTCATACGGAATTATCTTTGAAGGTCCAGATTTTTGGTCTCCTCTGGATGCATACTGACCCACAGTAGCTGCAGTGATCTAATAAGAATGCTCCAGGTTTAACTGGTTGTCACTGGAGATACCTGCCAAAGAGCATAGTGTTTCCACAGCCTTCTGAGAACCAACCATCATGTCTTAAGAATTATTTTCTCCCCTTCTCCCCCAAAAGATTTTCAGATGTTATTTCCTATTTTGTAATCCTGTTTTTTCAGAACATGTCAAATTTCCAGAGCAAACTGGATTTGGAGAACACAAATAACCCTTTAATGAACCAGCCAAGTCCATTATCAGCCCATGTCTCCTGTTGAGTGGGCACCTCCCCTTCTTCCAAGGCCAGGTTCAGCTCTCTGGGTCCCACCATGGCTGTCTCAGCTGCAGTCAGCAGCCTGTGATTTTCTTTGAAAACTGTTCCTCTCACGCCATCTTCTGGTCAGCTCTTTGGGATTAACTCTACCTGAGTCTGAGAGATCTGCCTCCTAACCATTCCCTGCTCTGCTGCCCACAGGAGGTGAATCAAGATGATAAAACTGCCTTGTTTGGTGAAAGTATTACCAAGCTCTTTCCTTCTTGTTTCTCTTGCTCTCCCCTGGCTTCTGATGAACAACAAACACGTGATGCAGATGGCACTTGCTTATGAGTAAGTGTGCTGAAAGAAGTTAGAGGAGTTCTTGGCATTACACATCCCCCTGCCCCTGGCTACTTTAAGTGGATTATAATCACATTTTCCTTTGCTTTTTTAAGAATGTTTTCCTCTTCTGTGTGGTGTGTGAAAAACCCACATGAACAACAGGGAAAACTGATTGACAGCCTTGGGGAAACAGGGAAACTCTGCAAAGTGCTGCCAGGCACACTGAGCAAATGAACTGAAACAACAGGAAACCAGCAATTATTTTTAGGCAATACATGTTGTAATAAGAGCCAAAAGAATTCTGACAGATGTGTGATTTTTGAAACAAGAAGACTCTGTCCCCATCACAGATGAAGTTCGACTTTTTGATGAAAGGTTGAATTTAAATACTGCTTCTCACTTCACCATGATTGATGTGGCCTGCTGGAAGCTTTAAAACATTGGAAGGTGATGGAACCTCCACAAAGTCTTTATTTGGAAGATGCAGCTGTCTTTGACTCTCTTGGATGGGAATTATAAAGCAGTTCTACAACTGAAGCAACCTAGAATTTACGGCCTCTTGGGACACCACCCTTTCAAAGGGGCCCTCGTGCCTCTCATGGACCACAAAGGCTTTGTAAACAATCTCCAAAGGGATTTTTGCCTTTTTGCATTTCTAATGGCAGCATCAGCAGCAGATACCTTTTCACAGGTGACGAGATCTGTTTAGGTCAAGAAGAACTCACTGCTTAGGCTCCAGAACAGGCTATAAGCATGTGTTGGCTGCTTTTAAGTGTAAAAAAAATATATCTCTGTAGTTCCTCTAATGCATATACAGCACCCAGCACTATTGCTTGGTATGTGGCTGCCTGGAGTTAACTTTCAGAGGAGACTCAGCAGTTGCATGCCAGGCTATGAAGTTCTCATGTAATGCTGCAGGGATCAGGTAGGAGTGATGGCTTTTGCCATGGGTATTTGCAGCTGCTGGGAAACCTGTATCTCCAGAATGCAGCAAATGCATGAAATCCAAGTGTTGGATTCAACAAGGAGATTTGTGGTTGAGAAAGTCTGAAGTTCAAGCATTTGCCTCGTGGAAGGTTAACAAAGCTTTTTAAAGGCTTTGCAGCTTTAGTTGGTGTTTTTAATTGGAGCCAACAGCAAAAGCTCCAAACCCCCCGAGAAATGTGTGTGGGCTTGTCTTCCACACAATCCTTCCCCTGAAGCTGGGCAGGGAGAGGCTGGCCAGAGAGGTTTATTTCTCCTGGACCTGCAGTCAAGTTAGGCATTCAGAGAGATTTTGTGTGGCTCCTGGGAATGTTTCTAATCTGTCCCAGAGAGCAGGGTAGGAACCTGTTGACTGTAGCTACAGCCACACCTTTTGAACAGGAATGCAGCTCTCTGCTGCCCTGGAAGCTGCACAGTTCTCTGCACCTGCAGCAGAGTGAGTGGGTGCGATGCCACTGAAAAGGAGCAGGGACATTAGAGCCCCAGTGCATGTGAAATAATGGCCTGCAGCCTGGCACGGGGCAAAACAGGCCCCTTTGGTTGTGTTACTGAGGCTGTGCTGGGAGAAGCTGCTCTGGTTGCTGCTGAACTGCAGTAAGAGCTTACTGTTGTTGCCTACTGTCCTCCCATCCCTCGTGGTACATTGTGCTCTGCCAGTGTCACTGCACATAGAGTCACTCCCTAGCCTAGTTCTGTCAGGATGACGCAGGTTAGGGTAAGGATATTTTTTAATATGGGGTAAGTAGCCTCGAGGCCAGGTTCCCTCACTCACTTCTATTACAATAATAGCATCCAACATTCATATTCTGCTCTGCTCAAGTGTGTGTGATGAGCTCCCGAGTGGACTTAATGCCCCTGTAAATAAAAGAAACACAGAACAAAAAAGCATGAGATTTTATAAGCAAACAGTCCTTCAGAAATCTGGCTGGTTCCTGGAAGAGTTAACTCGTTTAGAAACCTTTTAGTGGGCCATATTGATTGCATGGATGTGTTCAGAGCAGCTGTGGATATTGCAGTAACAATGAACTGAGGCAGTTTATCAGTGCATCAGTTATTTTACTGGTATAAAAAGCAGCTTTAATTGGACTAATGATGATGGGCTCGATCTTATGCTGAAGCTATCTGGCCATCACAAAATTATCTCTCAGTGAGCTCATCTGTTTTGCAAGGAAGAAACTCATAATTTCATAGGATGGAAGATGTGCTGGCTATTTATAGTCACTGATTTTATTTGTAAGGAATATCATGACTTCACAAGTGCAGTGGCACTAATCTCCTTTACCAGGCATTTATCCTCATCTAAAGGGAGCTGTTTGCTACAAAGCCAGCCACGTGCTTAAAAGGGCCATTGAACAGATTTGCAGCACTGGCTCTCATTTGCCTGTAAAAGTGGCAGGTGAATCGGTGTGTCCTGAATGCATAGCAGCCCAGAGCCAGACTGCTCTCTGAAAATGAGACAGAAAAGACAGTATTCCTACCCAAAATGGCTGTGACTGGCTGAGATGAATGTAGGAAAGAGCGTATGAGCAGCTGAGAACGTGCTGCAGCATCTGGCTGCTGCTGGTCTGCAGGCGTGGGTTTAATAGTTCTCAGTTGAAAAGCACCAAGGACAGCAAGAGGGTTTACTTCTTGGGTATTTCCTGCCCTGTTCCAAACTAGCTAGTCTGGGGTAGCTTTTAGTACTAGGTAGTATGTATGTGCCTGGGCCCCCAGCATCTCTGCTGCCACTCTTTACCTGGCTCTTGGTTTCTTGCATTGCAGCTCCAGTATCCCTCAGCTATCAGCAAGCTCCTGGGCTTGCCAGTTGAAAAGGCCAGATGTAATAGTGTTCCTTTAAACCATTATCCTTCATGTAATATCACACTTAGTTGTCATAGAAACCATGGCATCAGCAAGACTTACAGCTCTTGATCCAGCAAAACAGTTGAGCATTTGCTTTTAATATAAAGTACGTGCTTAAATCCCAACTATTTCTATGGCACTGCTTGTGTGCTTAGAAAAGAGCCTACACTTTAATTTTTTTCCTAGATGAGAGTGATGTGGCCCAGTAAAATGCCAAAACAACGTGCATGTTTCACAATGGTCAAAATTACCAGTACGGGAATGGTCTGAACAGTGTCCAAACAGAAGTTTTTTAAGAGAATATGTTGGAAATGGAATGCTTGATTAGGTCACATCACTGTCTCTGCTTCTGCAACTTGAAAAAGCATTAGAATAATGCTTTTTGTAATTCCTTCCAGTACTTAGGACACTGGACATCTTTTGATTCTTGTATGAAGAGAATAAATTTTTTTTAATTACTCTAGAAAACACAGAAGTTTTGGTCATAATTTCAGTGTAACACAAGCATTCATGCTCTCAAATTAACTGTAGCTGCTCACATGGGATTTTGTATTTTTCTTTAAAGACTCAGTTTCTGGATTAAGTATTTAAGAACTACAAACAAAATAGTTGTAGCACCTCTTCAGCAACTAAATGTTGCCCTTCAGACAGAGCCTCATTCAGAACTCACTGGGCTCGATGGACAGACTTCCACTGGAGGTCAGTGCCTGTTTATCAGAATTAGACAGGTGGTTTAGTCTACGTATTCCTGGTTTATAATTCATATTTGTTGGTCCTATGAGTTGTATGGAGCTGGTGCTATTGCTCTGGCTGGCTAATTCGGGTAACAAAGCAGTGAGAAGCATGAATCCAGCAACACCAAGCCCATTAAAAGTTAATGCTTTGTCTGATTTCAGCAGTTGATAAGTGGAGTTACCCACGAGTGTTATAGCTGTTCTAGAAAGTTATACATGTGTGTCTAGTCTGTATTTATGCCAAGAAGACCTGTTCTGCAGATCTTCAGTCGATGAAGGTCGTAGTAACTTCACAATGAGTTCAGTGCATTCATAGGATCCCAAAGGCAGAAGCTTTTGTGGAAATGAAAGCAGAAGGTTAATAAGTGTGGCTGAGTCATGATTCACTTCCAATTCACAGAATGCTTGTGGACAAATCTTCCTGCTATTTACTGAGCTCCACCAGCTGGTAAATCACTGTGTGTTTGTACAAGCTGCTCTTTTAAAAGATTTAAGTGTTGTGAATGGAAAAAGGGTTTGGAAACATTACTGGCTGATCTTGCCTAGAGAAGAAGGTATCAGCCTTTGTACAACTGCACAAATAAGTGGATGAGTATGCTGTTGATTTTGCCAGTTCTAGAGTACTTGGGCAAAAAGACACAATCTCATCTGTAAAAACAGTTAGTTAATATCATGATTGATGTGAAGAATAAGAATTTATGGTCAGCCATATTCGCTCCCAAGGCCAACAGCCACACAGAGGGGTAGTTCTCCAGATTAGTTGTTTGGGTTGATATTCCTGTATAAATTTAGTTAAGCCCAGATCAGCTGTTAAGAAGATGAGAATGAGACAAGAAAGGGGTACAATAAACCACTTTTTTCTTTTGTACTTAGAGGCTCATGTTCAGTTTTGACATAGCTAGCTCATCTGAGTCCAAGAACTCACCCCGAGTTGCCTGCAGTCCCTGGTAGATGATGGATAAAATAGGACTGACTCTCCTGGAATGCTTTTGGATAGAATAGGACTGACTGTCCTGGAATGCTTTTGGATAGAATAGGACTGACTGTCCTGAATGCTTTAAAACAATCACAGAGCACAGAAAAGGGCCACTGCCTTCTTTTATCAGTATCTGTTATTTTATCTTTAGGGTTGTCAGCATCACAGGGGCTTTTTTCTCCTCTCAAGAACACAAACTATTAAAACCCACCAGCCCCAGTCAGTCTGTACCTGCTGCTCCTCCTGTGCCAGTGCACCGAGGGGCACCACAGGACCTGAGAGAGCCCCAAACTGCAGGGACCAAAGTCCCTTTGGGGAGCACTTGTTTTCAATCCTCTTCCTACGGCAAAGTCGCTAGGTGGTGGTGTGTGCTCACTGGAAAATGCTGGGGCTGCTGGCAGGGCTTGCCAGCAATCCTCCCTGAGCCCAGCCTTGTCAAGGCTCTTAATGCTGTCAGGAGTGCAGCAGGAATTAAAACTGGGTTACCAGTGTGGCAAGGCATCTTTGAAACATCTGAGCCAGAGGATTCTAAGCAGTCTTTAATCAACATGTCTTTCCTGCAGCTCACCTTATGCAGCTTGCCTTGCCACCATGAAATCACAGCCTTCCCCATCGTGCCCACCTTGGGCCACCCTTGTCCCCCCCGCCTTGTCCCCCCTTGGAAGCTCTTCTGCACTACATCACTGCTTCCTCAGATTTCTACATGAAGGTGGCAGGAAGCTTTGGGCCAACGTTCAGGTTGTGTTTTCTTCTTCCTGCTTTAATTTCATTTTTCTTGCTTAAATCCCCAGCTTCCTCTGTGTATCACTGCTAAATAATCCCTCTCTTTACTTAGTGCTTGCAGATATTGGGAGCCAGAGCACAAATGCAGGGCTGTGCAACTACCTGTACTATTGGTTGTATGATACAACCATGTGCTAAAGCAGGGAGGGGATGATAAAGATCCTTTAACTCCTCCCCTCCAGCCCTGTTCCTCTCCTCCTGTCCCTGTGGGAAGCTGGTGTTTCCTTATTTAAGTTGCCTTATTAAACTAGCCTTTAGTTAAAGTGTTTACATGAGACTGGTTCTTCAAGCCAGATAAATCTTTCTCAGCCAGGCAGGGGACAAGTTAAGACTCTTGTCTAGAGAAAAAATCACCTTGGTGAGCATATTGCTACACTCTGCATTCTTGTAGGTGTCACACGGATGCTGTGTTGTTCTGAGATTGCTCTGTGTTGTGCCTGGAAAAGTGAGTGCAAGTCAATCTAGGATTGGGGGGTGTAAATGCACATTGGCTGCATCTGAGAAGCTAGCTCTGGTGTTCAGTCCTTCTAAGTCCCACTTAAGAAATCTGACCTCCAGGTCCCACCCTTTGCTCTGATTTTTGATAGCTTTCTGCCCAGATCACAGTTGCAGTGTTCTAGGTGCAGTTTTGTGTTATGCAATGGTATTGGCAAACACCACCTAACATTATACTGACCTGGCTCTTAACTGCTTCTTGAACTTGTTGGGCTGTTTAAATTTGATAGAAACAGAGTAAAATACTGTGTTCCACAAATTTTCTAAAAATTGGTGACTACCTAGGTGAAAGTGTTCCCCCTTTTGGAAATATTGATAGGACCCCTGGTCTTATCCTGTCCCCAGACCTGAGCTCATCTGCACATACTGGACAAAAAGGTGGAATCTTATCTATAAAAACGTTTTCTTAAATAGATTGAATTAAAGAATACAATAGAATATACCAGACAGGATAGATTCTGAATGCAGCCACAGCCATCTGCTCTGTCATCCCTAGCCAAAACGGGTGGTAAGTGTGGGTGGGAATAAGGAGAATCCTGTGGAAAATAAGAAGAGACATGGGAAAGGGTGAGGGGATTTATAGCATGGGACCAAGTGAGATGTAGTGGGACAGTGATGTAAAATTGTAGTCTATAGGAAACCAGGATTCACTAGTTTTGTGGCTTATAGATCAAGGAGTTGGGGTTTTTTTACTGTTTCTGATTTTTCTGCACCTCTTGGAATTATTTTTTTGTCCTTGTTGATATTTAAAATGTCTCTCTGTGGCATCTGATCATTTAATTAATGATAGCCTCTTCTAGATCACTATTAAAGTCTTGAGATGAACCCTCACACAGCACTACCATGATCCATTTTAAACACACTGGGTACCTTCCCCTGCTCAGTAATTTGCTATTTTTATTCCTTGTTCACAATTCTCAAGCCAGTTCTCAAGCTATGTTATGTGCTGTTGTGTCAAAAGAGATGTGAATCAATGTTATATTCAGACTTTTGTGATTCAGTCATTCAAATGTTTGTTTAAAGCCAAGTGTGTTGGTTCTGCTGCTTCCCTTTTTATCACTGATGATGTAAACCTAGGAGGTTCCCTTCCTTACAAACCCCAGGGCAAATAAACCTGCTTGCAAGTCTGTTGTCCTTCATCTGTTTTGGTGGGGTTTTGTGCTTAAAATTTGTTTCTAGCAGGAAAAAGAGTCAGATTTACAGAGCAGTAATTGCTGGGAATGTTATTTTCTGAGAGTTGATCTTGCATTTGATTCTCTGAGACTGCTGGTTTTGCTGGCTTTTTCTCAGGCAACTCTTCCACCTCTCTGCTCCGTGTCCCCTGGGGGTACTGTCACAGGCACCACTTTGTTCCCCAAAATCTACACTTATCTACAAAAAGTAATAAGAGTAAATGAGAAGCCCTGGATGGTATGGCTGCTGAGATGTTTGATTTGTGTTTTCCAGCCTAAGTGACACGGTGATGTCTGGCAGAATCTGAAACAATAACACTGACCTGCCTACTTCAGCTCAGCGCCTGCCAGCTCAGATGCCCTGTGCTGATATGTTAAATATAGACAAAGTTAACTACTTGACTGCCTATCAAACTAACAAAAAAGAGAGAAGATGAAGGAGCTGCATATTCAGCTATGATGAGGATTGCATCTCAGCACTGTGAGTACTTGTCCTGGGAATCTGCTGATTTCCCTGCCTCCCCCTCCAGCCAGGAGTGCATTTAGCAGGACTCAGCCTCACATCTCACCTCTGCTCCTGTCCATCCCTTTTAAGCTTCTGTGATAGCAAGGGAAGATAAGCCTGCTAAGGCCATTAAAGCTCATGATTCTGTGTGTAGGATCCCAAGGAAGGGGTGCAAGTCCAAGGGAGTCCAGGGAAGGTGTGTTGTCATGCTCTGAACCATGCTCTGTGAAGCTACCTCTTCCCTTACCCAGCTGGGTTTGGAAAGATGATAGTACCTTTTCCTTTTTCCTCCAGCTTGTTCTGTTATTTTATTAAATGGCATGCCTCAGATATGGCTGCATGGCTCCTTATTGCTTTCATAGATGTGCTTTTCATCTGTTCTTGAGAAGCTGTGTGAGCCATCAAGGAGAACACTGGGTGTATTCCCTCGCTGTGCATTTTAAAGTGCACACAAGGATTGTGGTTTCTGATGTTTGTACAGTGGGTTCTAATCCCTAGCTGCAGCATTGCAAGAGTGTGATTAACATGGCTTTGCTTTCCCATGGCACCTTTCTGCTAATAAATTAATTCCCACAGCTTTCACGTGGAGCAAAACCGTATCGTCTGCCTTGCTTTGGCTGGTCTGAAATAGACACTGTTTAGTAATATATATAAATATAGCCAGAACTACAACTCCACAAACAGTAATGAAATCTTCACCAAAAGATTATTGCTGTTTCCAGTGTAGGATTACACTCTTCAGTGGCTAAGCAAAAACACCCTAAAGAAGGGACCTATTTACTCAGTTACTGACAGCCACGGGGATGGACTAATAAGATTTGTGATTGAAAACTGCTCTCTGACTATCCTGGGTAAAGCCATGCTACTATATTTTTTTCTAATTATGATTTTTTTAATGTTAAATTCATGGCCCTAATATTTGAGTGCCTGTGGATACCAACTTGACCCCTGTCCTTGAACATCTGAGCAAGAGTATCGCTGTCTGTCCAAAGCAGCTCTAGGATAGGTTCATTTTGAAATGCCTTTCCTTAGCTCTTAAAGCCTTTAAAAGTGAAATAGTTATTTGAGGGACAAAGAAATCCCATGTCCACTGCATGTCATGCTGCTTGGAACTGCATTCTCCAGCCATTTCATCAGCTTGTATGTACTGATGTGTGTTTTTGCTAAAATGCTTTGAAAGTGACTTCTTTATTGAAAGTGACTTTGATGCTGTGAGCTCAGAAGTTGACATGAAAGCCTGGCTTTGGTGAGCAAGGCAACTTGGATTGTATCTTAGAAAAGGAGAATCTGCTTGAATCTTTCTGCCTTTGCCCCAGGATTTGGGTAAGGTTCCTGCCTTATCCTTGTCTTTATGGATATCTGGTATTATTTGTCTTTTCTAGTCTCAGATTCTGCTGCTACCTGTGAAAAAGCTTAAGTGTCTGTTCTACCCCAGGATCAGCATCATCCATCACTAAAAGCAATTTATACTTTCTCCCATCTCATTAACTTTATCTTTTTCTTTCTCTTTCTGCTGAGGTTCAGGGTTACAAAAGATCTGGGCCTTCCTTCTTTTTAAAATGGCAGTTCCTTCTTTGGTGCCTGCCATTTCTCTCAGGAAAGTGACACTGGAATTAAATGGAAAGACCCTTTCTAAGGGCCAGGCTGTAAATGAGAGAGTGAGGTCAAAAAACAAAACCATAAACTATTCTCAGAGAAACAAATCAATCCTCTGCTAGGCACAAACACTCAGCTGAACATACAGGAGCTTCACTCAGGGGTAAAGCTTGAAATAGAGCAGACCTGGAAAAGGCATTCACAGGAAGAAAAGGACTAATATAACCTGAAATTCATCTCTGCTCTGGAACATCCTTTCTTTAAGCCCCAAACAACTCTTGCTTTCATCAAAGCCCATCCATCCTACATCATTGTTCATTTCCTTCTTAATGGCTCATCCTGAGCTCATCTTTCCTTCAGTTCCCTTCACCCCTTGCTGCTGGCTTTCAGTCCCACCAGGCGTGTGCCTAGGAGACAAGACTGTCAGTAAAGGCTTATGGCAAAGAACATTTTGCTCTAAACTGTTTGTCTCCTTTTTTTCCTTGCCATTTCTACCCAAGAAAACAGTGAGGAATCTGCTGCTTTTTTTCTGAGAGTTTCTGTTGAAGACTCTTACAAAACTTGTTATATTTAAATGAAAGGGAGGGAAAAGAAACAAGGTTATGAAGGTATGTTATCTTCCTAACAGAGGTTTGGCCCGAGTTCAGCTCCCTGGGACAGGAAATCCAGCTGTATGATAGAGAGGTTCCCATGATGTTGAAGGCATGCAGGCAGGAAGAAAGGTAAAAAAAACAAGTGGTGCTTACAGGCAATATAGATCAAGGAAACTTAAGAGCATCTGTAATTACTAGAACCTGATACTGTGCTCCTGAGGGTCTTCACCAGGATTAATTTCTTTTATTACCCAGGGAAGTCAGGTCTTCCCCTGTGTGCATTCATTTTGGTCTTTGGGAGACTCAGGATTTCCTGACTCATCTTGTGACCAACGTGAGATTCGTGTCAAAGCCCCATGGCACATCCCTGAAGGAAGAAACAGGAGTGAGTCAGACATGACGAACAACTCTTTACACCTCTGAAGCAGCCTCTGTATTCCAGAGAGCAAGGCAGCCCCGATGTGTTCTCAAGGTCTTATCACAGAAATGAACTCACCGGCGATGCCGCAGCTTGCACAATGCCTGCTAAATACAGAGGAGCGCAAGAGAACGTAGGGGAGTGGTGGCTGTGCAGCTGCATGTTGCTTCTTGAACCCTGCAACAAAAAGGCAAGACTGAAGGACCTGGGGAAAGTTCTAGACCAGGCTTAAACAATATATGGCTTGCAGGTCGATGAAGCAATTTGTTTGGCGTGGCAGACGGGCGGGAGACACCGTGTTGTTTGGTTCACTGGGTGCAGGAGAGGGGTTCTCATGTTTTCCACCAGCTTGCCAGCTAGTGCAGGCATGGCAGCCCCCCAGATGTGCTGCACATCTGCACCTCTCAGCTCTGCAACAGCCAAAAAAAAAAGGGGTGTCGGGGTCAATGCAGAGGAATAGGAAAGGGGAAGGCAGGTGAGAAGACAAGGTTGGAAGACCAGAGGTAGTGACAGAGGCAGTTCTGGTAAGGTTTGATGAAAGGTGCAGTTTGAACTTGCTAAGCCTACCCACCTGTCTGCTGCAGTGAGGCGTTCTAGGCTGGAATCCTGTTGTATGAGGGAAAGAGGGCTGAGTCACCAAATTCGTTCCTCTGCTGGTTCATGCATCGCATCATGTAACGCCTGACAAAGCCTGGTTTGTTTAGTTTTGTCTCTGGTGTTCCCATAGAAAGGCTCTTCCAGGCCCTCCCTTTCTAATAGGTACAGTCATCATTTTCTGCTGTTTGTTTATAGCTAATTTGCCTTTACACTCAAATCTCCCCTTATCTCTCAAAGGTCTTCACCTGCCTGTGGATGCACTGACAGACAAGGGTCGTGTCCACCCTGTCTTCACTTTGCAGGCTGTACAGCAGGAGCCAACACACAGTTCTGCCCTTCTAGGAAAGCTGAGTTGCACACACCATATAATGGGGGACTTCCAAACACCTGAAAAAAACCCAGGTCTCAGGGGGGTTGGACTAGATGATCTTTTAAGGTCCCTTCCAATCCCTAACATTCTGTGATTCTGTGATTCTGAACTCAGTGGACTTCGTGGTGTCTTTCCTTCAGACTGTTTAACCCATGTCAATCCTTCCTGGCTTCTTTTGTGAATTCTGTGATTCTTTTGTTGCAAAGCGTGTTCTTTGTAGCTCTCTTTGCTGGAAGGACAGGAGATTTCAAGCCCATGGATCAGTAAGGCTCCCATATGCTTGGAGCTGGGCATGTGCATAACTTTTTCTGGATCAAGATTAGAGTTCTCACCGCTTGACAAGATTCAGCTTGTGGTTTGTGAAGTGCTGCCAGTTCCTCTGGAATTAAAGATTTATATAAAATATCAATGTAACATTAAAAAAAAAAAAAAAGGGCAATTCCCTGTTCCAGGTTTGTGTGTGCTGCATTAATTAAAAGCTGGTTGGGAAACAAGAAGGATGCTCTGCAGCAGGATTGCTTGTGTTACAGTGATCTCTCTCTGCCAGGTGAGAACTGATCCTTGCTCCCAAAGAGCTGTCACCTGTCACCAGACAAAACCCAGAGGGAAAGGGACAAACACAAGTGCAGAGGTGACTTTTCCAGTGTCGGGAAGTGATGGAAATAGGGACTGAGAGGTGCTGCCTCTGAATGTAGCAAGCACTCACTTTTTATTCTGCTTTCACGCTTTGTGGTGCTTTTTCTGGGGGTAAAATGTTGTACAAACGATTACAGAGGAACTTAAATGGAACACTAACAATTTTTCATGACCTCTGCGTTGCTGCTTTCCAGCCTGCACCGATCGACGCTCGACTGTATTGGTACTGACATCGCGACAGGGACCCCGAGGAGCACTTGGAGGGCTGGCAGGGCTCCGCGACGAGCACTGCGAACCCAAAGCTGCAGTTTTTCTCACCAAAAACCCCAGTGCGGTGAGGAGGCAGCCCCGTCCGCAGGGGCAGCGGGGGGCGCGGGGGTTCGCGTCCCCGCCCCGGGGCCGTGGCGGCGCTGCCCGGGGGCGGCCCCGGGGGAGGAGCGGGGGGCCGGCCGGGCGCGGTGCGTGTGTCCCGGGAGGAGGGCAGGGGAGGGCGGGGCGGCGGCGGGCCTGGCCCACCCGCCGGGGAGGCAGGGAAGGGAGGAAGGGGGAGCGGGCCGCGCCGTTGCCGTTTTAAGCGCGGGAGGGGGTGCGGGAGGCCGGTACAAAGGGAGCTGCCGCCGCGCTCGCCATCCCCCCGCCGCTTGGGGCTGCCCCGGCCCCCCCCCGCCCTCCCGCCATCTTCCGCCCCGCAGGCGCGGCCGGGGCCAGGGTCGGGCCGGGCTGAGGCGGAGGGAGGCGGCGGCAGAGCGGGCGAGGCGGCGCAGGCCCGGGCCCGGAGATGAGGCCAGGATGTCGGTGTCAGGGCTCAAGGCCGAGCTGAAGTTCCTCGAGTCCATCTTCGACAAGGACCACGAGCGCTTCCGCATCGTCTCCTGGAAGCTGGACGAGCTCCACTGCCAGTTCGTGCTCCTGCCGCCGCCGCCGGGCTCCAGCCCGCACCCGCCGCCGCCGCTCACCATCCACTGCAACATCACGGTGCGGGGGCCATTGTGTGCGGGGCGCGGGGAGGGGGTGACTCAGCACCGGGGGCACCGGGGGGCCTGGGCCCGCCGCCCCCGACACCCGCGGTCCCCTCCGCCGCCATCACAAAAGTTACGGAGCGGGCGGGGGCCCGGCAGCCCCTCGGGGGGCTCCTGCGGGGGGGAAAGGACCGCGCCGCCTGCTTCGGAGGCGGAACAAAGGGCGGCCGGGCCCGGGGCAGCGGGGAGAGAGTCCCCGGCGCGGCCGAAGGGCGATAGGGGAGAGCAGAGGGGCCCTCACCGCCTCCCCCGTGCGTTCTGCGGGGCACCGGCAGCGCTCTGCCCGCTGCCCCGGGCGGCGGGAGCCCGGCGGGAGGCGGAGGGTGAGCGCTTTACTGAGTGCGCCACACCGCCGCGGCCTGGAGGCGGCCCCGGGCGGGCGGGCCGGGGGGCAGGCGGCCTTGGCCGGGGTCAGCCCCGCGGGGGAGCGACCTCCGTGGCCGTGGCGGGGTGAGGCAGCGCCTCGGGGTGCTGGTGGCGGCTCCCAGACCCGCGGAGGGGCCGCGAGCGGCCTGGGGGCTCTGAGGGACCGCCCGCCGCTCGCTTGGGGCTCCGCGCTCCCATGCTGGGGTTTCTTGTTTTGCTGCGTTGAGGCCGGTTTGTTTTACATGTGTAGGAGGGAAGCAGAATAAAATGGTAAAAATCCTCTGTTTTTAAAAGTTTGGGGCCTCGGTTCGCCGGAGGGTTTGAGTGTTTGGGCATCTCTGACTCACCGGGGCGCTCCCCTTGGCCTGGCTGTGGGTGTAAGGGGGTGTAAATGCCTTGCCAAGGTTCAGCTCAAGAGTAGAGTGTTAAAATAATGTTAACTGGGTGAAAACAGGGTTTGGGTGTGAGGAAGATAAGCTCTGGAGCTTCTTTTGCCTGTAAAATGGTGAAGTTTCCAGTGGATAGTGTGTAAGTGTAAATACTTGAGTGCTGAAAGGTGAAAATGCACATGCAAACCAGGCAAATCTAGTAATCTCGATCAGATCCTTGCTTGCTTTATAGTCACTTTATTAAATTAAAGGAGAGTTGATAGGACCGTTCAGGTTTCACAGTTTTGTGGTCGTGGGACAGGTGTTTGTTTTGCTGGACGCTATTATGTCCCTGTGAGACATAAGATGTTTTCTGTGGTAAACGAAGCAAGATGCTTTGGTGTTCTTGTTTTTACCCATGGCCTATCAGGTGATGGACTGCCTGACTTCCTTAATATTTTCTTATTTAGTTTAGTCGATGAGAAGTCTGGCTGTTTCTTTCCACGCAGCATCGTCTGTTTCGTAAGTCTCTGTCTAAAGGGTTAAACAAAAGGTCTGTTGATGGTGTGCCCTCAGTTGCCAGCTGAATTAGATGGGTTATTTCTTCTCTGTCAAGTGACAGCCCACAGGAAAGCCAGTAGTAAGGCCTGAAGTTTTTGGTGCCTTGGCTTTATGCTGTGTAGATCTCCTTCTGAGGCTTCTTAGCTGTCATAGCTACTTTTGATAGTGATTCTTTCATAACTTGCAAAGAAAGGCACCGACTTACTTGTTGGCCTGTGGTTGAGGTGTGTCTGAGCAAGCAACAGGCTTAAGTCACTCTTGGCATTTCTGTGTGTTAATGAGGAAACAGTGTCTGAAATCT
The DNA here is from genome assembly GCA_028020825.1 of Podargus strigoides. Lineage (NCBI taxonomy): Eukaryota > Metazoa > Chordata > Aves > Caprimulgiformes > Podargidae > Podargus > Podargus strigoides. Next base: position 174,128,149 of record CM051663.1, read on the forward strand.
GCAGTTACAGTCACTTGTCCTAAAGGTCAAAGAGGTCTTTTGCGTGCCAGTAGAATCGTGGCATATGAACTTGCAAAAAGAACAGGAAAAGAGCAGTTTCAGACCTTAGAGCTGAGACTTCTGCTTTGGAAAAAAGCTGCGTCTGAGCTTTTCAAAACTTCTGTTCCACAGTTGTCTGCGAGTAGCTTGGTGCTTGCCAATGTTGGCTAATTTTTGGCTCTTTTTTTTTACCTACCTGTTAAAAATAAATGGGAGAGGGCAACCTGAGATAGGGAGGTGGCTCTGCTGAAACCAGTGGGCAGGAGATGACAGCCAAAAAGAGGAAGCTGATCCCTGGACTTCTGTCCTAGCTTTTTGACACACGTGTTAGAAGTCTTTAAGTGTGACTCTCTTAGTCTCTTGGCTCTGATTCTTAATTGCCTCGATTTTTTTTTTTTTTTTCCTGTAGGTACTGTAAATTAAAAAAGCACAACTCTTGCTTACTGTGCTTCAGTGGATCTGCAGGTACTGTGGAGGCTAGAACTTCAAATGGTGTTAGTAGCTTGCAAACAAAAAAGCTGGTAAAGCTGTTGGTAAATACGTTTTCTTGGGGAGACTCACCCTCTGCATCAGAAGCTGCTATCTCAGTGCTCTGAATTTGCAGTGCAAATATGTAACTTTAGCCCTTTGCTTCTTCCAGCCAGTTTAACTCCTGCAGTACTGAGCAAGCCAGGATATTTCCCTTACTCAGCAAAAGCTTATGGTAGATTGTGTGTCTGGATGTTCAGAAATCCTGTTAAGAGGAAGAGGAAGTAAGCACAAAGATCAATAATCATTTTTTTTCTTTGTGATTCTGTTTGGGTATGTCAATATTTTACCTGAAATTAAAGCTGTCTAGTAGTGTGTACAGATGCTGAAGTTACTGGATGGAGGAAAATCTGTTGGGGAAGGAAACTTCCAGTAGCTTCTGCACTAAGTCTGAGAAGAAAACCTGGTAAATAAGTTGCTGTGATCTTTCCAACAGATCTCTTTTTTTTTTTCTCCAATCTAGAGAGAGAAGGCAGAGGAAAGAGGAAACATTCTCCTGGAGAAGTGAGGGAGAATGTCTGCTTAGGAACTACATGGTTCTCCAGAAGTCTCCTAGACAAAATTCCACACTTTGGTTAGAAGCCTGCCCTGGAATTTCTTAGTGAGATGATTTTCTGATTGTCTGCAGTGTGAGTTTGGAGAACTAAGTTAAGCGTTTGGTGCAGCATCCTAGGAATAGTCTACATGTGATAGTGAGCAGTGCTTCAAAGGAAAGCAAGATACAGTTTACTCGATAGCTCTTCTGTTTCATAAAGTGAAAGGCAAGCTTTGTCCAAGTCTGTCCTTTGTTATTCTTGGTAGTGGTCCATATTAGAACTTAAATGGTTAATCAGATTACTTTGAAAAGGGCGCTTCAGGGTGGAGTCATCCCTGTCAGAAACATTGCTGCTTATTCCTGAGAGCTGTCTAATTATTGAACTTGTTCAGGCTGTGTCCCTTCACATTCCCAGTTTGTTATGCCAACAGTGGCATATCCATTCTGGAGTTTTATTTCTGTTTTTCTCAGGTTTTGTTTTTATTTAATAGCAGTATTCCAATTAATGAAGTTCAATAAGCCAGTGTCCTTTACGAAGTATGTGTATTTGTCTTGGTCCTGTTTTGCATCTGTGTTTGAAACAGTGGCCTTACTTTGAGGAGTGTGTTTATTGATCATGACTTTGGGTGTCTTTCAGTATAATCTGTAGTTTCAGTTTGGTACCTTATCAGGCTTATGTCATAGTATTCCAAAGGGTGTGGTAGAATTATTCAACCTTTTCCTTGGTATTGCAAGAAAAAGGACTGATTTGGACTGCTGTAAAATATCTCATTTTTTTTGTATAATCTCTTCAGAGAGAAACTGGATATTAATTTCTCTCCACCCATACACAAAACTACCATGGAAATTCTCTGTCCTCAAGTAGCACTTGCAGGTAGAACAGGGTTTGCACTAGCTCTGAATTAGAGCAGATTTTATGCCAGACAAACACTGGGTTGTGATGTGCAGTGATATCTTTCAGACATTAATGATTCAATTCATGTGATAGGGCTGACTCCACTCTGCTGGAAAGAAGTATCTTCTGCTTTCACTCAAAAATACCCTGCTGCTATATCGGAGTTAGAAGCTACTGTGAGAGACTTGAAAATGTTGCTGTCTCCTGATAACTGCAGTGGATGCGACAAGACCTTATTTTCCCTTCTAAATTAGAATGGATGAAAATGTATTACCTGTGAAGCTTTTGACAAGTTGGGTACATACAGGAAGTGAGTGTATTAGAACATGTGATAGTTCTTCAAAGGCATAAGGCTCTTAATACTAAACACACTCCTAGCTAATTCCTAGACAGCAGATAACCTTTTAAAAAGGTTATTTATTTGTACACAGGACTAACCACATAATGAGTGAGGCATTCAGTTCAAACCACAGATACTTTTTTCAGATCACCAGACATTCTCTAGTGAGGCTGAGACCTTTGTCTTGGAGCATATGGATACCAAGGCTAAATAAAAGCATACACAGCTTTATCTTGATAATATGTATTTTTCCAACTAGAATTAGATATACTTGGTGTTTTAAAAAAGGCACTCAAGTAACCATTATCAAACATAATTTAGGCAATAGAAATTGAGAATTTTAGTCTTATTTAGCAAAATCAAGCAAACAAAATAATACTAAAAGAGTGAGGATTTAGACTTCTCTTTGTATACCAGGACTGTAATTGGAAAAAGAATATTGCAAAAAGGAGTAGGAGGAATCTTATTGTGTCTGGAAGACATAGGACTTTACTCTCTGACCCCACTGCTTGCTTGTGCTACGTGTGAAAGGCTGGCAGCAGTACTTCAGGACTTTGCAGGCAGATGTTCTGTCCCCTCTATCATGTGTGAAGTGCTCCTAAAATATCCTAGAAAGCTGCAGTCGTGGGCTTCATGTATAAATGCTGGCTTAGGTTGAGGTTTTAATGTACAGGAAATTGCACTTATTTCAAATGGGTCACTTGTGAGTTAATGATAGAGTAATTTCAGATCTGGGACTGTTGTGGTCCTCAAAAGAGCTCTCCATGCACTTTGAAAATTAAAAGAAGTTTATAAAAAGAATTACATTTTTTTTGCTCTGTATGCTCCCTGATGTTAACTGTTCAGGAGCTTTTTGTAAAGGACTGAAGGCTATCTGCTACTTTTCGTATGTTTCTTCATATTTACTAATTTTTAAGATGCTAACTTTAGAGTAGGGGTGCTTTGTAACAGGCATTTGATGGTATGTGATGGTTGCCTTTGATTAATGTTGCTGACAGTGTTTATGTGTGTCATAATTGGAGTGCTAGTAGTTTGCCTTACTAGAGATCTTGCCTGTGCTACAAGAAGCAAGAGTATGTGATTCTGTGACCTCATCTAGGTATTCCTGCTCTGGCAGGGGGATTGGACTAGATGATCTTTTGAGGTCCCTTCCAGCCCCTGACATTCTGTGATTCTGTGTGCTGCTACTCTTGTTTTTTTTAAAATGGGGTGGGGGTGTGCAGAGGGAAGATTTTTGGCTTTTCTATGAAAGCTTTTTATTAATTAAATGAGAAAAATAAGGGAATAATGTAGAAAGCGTATTCTGTTCTGGAAAATAAGGTTGCACTTTGAAATTCTGTGTGTGTCTGTCTGCAGTGGAACGCTGTAAAATCAGAAGTTATGCATGGAGCTGCTCAAGTGAGTTCCCAGAGAAGAGTAACTCCCTTCTGTCAGACTCGCTCAGTCTGGAATGAATCTGCTGGTGTTTTTTCTGCGTTAGGCCAGGGGATATTGTGTATCGATGACACGTTGATATCCCCAACGTGAATTAAAAACTGTGATTGCTGGGAGGGACAAAGTGTGACTGTGTCCTGTGCACTCTGTAATGCTGCTGCTGCTCGCAGCCCAGCAAAGGCTTTGTGCCTTGCGTGGCGGCCAAAAACTGAGTTTACTGGATTAAGGACCTGGCTGTCATGTAAAAATTCTTTACTGGGTTGTTGTTAATCTGGATCGTTTCCCAGTCTGGTTCACTGCGTGGCTGCACAAACAGCTGTACCGTCACAACAGAGGGCATAGGAGGGAGTGAGAGGCTGCTGAAGCCAGCACTGCTGACACAGAGCTGCTTGCCAAGCACTGGCAGGGTGAGTCCTCACCAGCCCTTGGGATTGCTCCCCTGTGGAACACCCGAGCCAGCATCAGTCCGCTGGGCCTGGGGGGTGTCTGGTTTGGTGCAGTGGATGTTTGCAGAAGCTGATTAACAGAAATAACTACTAGTTTAGCTATGCCTCAGTGTGGACTACCATTCAGTACTGTTAGGTTGTTTGCCTTCTTGTAGTTTTGGAGGGTTATAAACCCTTGAATTCCTGGCTGAAGTTGATAATTTTTTTTCCCCTGTGGATTATGGATGGTAATATGCCATTTTTAAGAAACATGATAGGTTATGATTTAGTAAGTGTTCCAGTGTATTTCTTCAGCTGCAAGCTCTGTAGGAGAAGTGAAAATGACCTGTTACCAGCTCACAGAAGACAACTGGAAAATTAAATGACTGTTTATAGTAGGGAGAGGCTATTTAACATTTAGATCTTCTGTCAGCCTGCCTGCATTCAGTACAGTTGAAGCTGGTATGATCAGAATAATTCTTAGTTGGTCTTTGCTGGAAACAAGCATACCAGCTAGTGTACATCTTCCTGATTCTTGCTTCCAGCTGTAATCTTTAAGTGTGGTATTAAAATAATGACTTTACGTGTTTTGTTTCTTTTTTATCTCATACATACAATTTTTTAACCCCTCTGAGAGAAAGAGTTCAATACAGTTGCAGATCTTGCAGTAGCTTCAAGTGTGTATTCAGGAAGGCCAAAACATAACCTGTCAGAACTTCTCTAGTGGTATTAGAAAAGAATTAAAGCATTCCAGTGCAGTCATGTTCAAGATACCACAGGCTTCCTCGAATTTTTGAAGAACTGTGGTAAGAGTGTGGTGTTTAACTGATCAATGGTAAACACTGGTTGAACTCCGTGGTACTGACATTTTTCGTGTGTGTGGGACAAAGTTCTGTCTAAATGGCTCTAATCTGAAGGCTGGTGACTAAGGAGCAGTCAGGGCAGCTCTGTATTTGTTGCAGTGACGGGACTGGGGTGTCTGGAGTGCTGCTCAGGCCTTAAAGCAGCAGAGCAGCAGGGCCTCTGTGAGCAGCATCCTTGTGTCTGCAGGTGTTTGGAGCACAGCAAGTTTGTAAAGGGAGGGAAAGAGGAAGGTTCTTGGAGAGGAGGAAAGGGCACAGTGCCTGTGATGTGAACACTTAAAACAATGTAAATTCATGAAAGTAAAGAGAATGAAGAGGAGCAAGTGGAAGCCTGGATTTTTGGGTGACAGCAGAAGTGACATCAGACTTTGCATGCTGTGGAGTAACCATCTAAGTGTTAAGAGCAGGTCTACTAGGAAACGTTTTCAAGTTAAGTAGGTGAGAGTGTGACATGTTGCAACTTAGTTATAACCACTTCTTCAGTTTCAGCCGTATTAGAAGCCATTTTTTGCTGCTCTGGCTTTGAGACACTAATGATGATGCCTTTTCTGAATGCACTAGTCTGTACAGTTGTGGAAGTAGGTAATTAATAACTCTATAATTAGAAGAAGTTGATAGTTTGTTTTGAGTGACCAGACTTCAGGAATTTGGGCACATAAGATACTGTGCTACTGGTAAAGAAGGGGTATTGGAGAGTCAGATTTGCAAAACCTTTCTCTTTAGCACTTGTGTCTAGCTGCTTGTTAGATAAACCATTGCCAGCTTGAGTGCATGTGTAATGTATGTGTTAAAGAAGAGAACCCCTTGGGGCTGAGGGCTCCAAAACAACCATCCTCTGACAACTGTCAGGACCAGAGTACAGGCTCACAGTGGGGTTTTTGTGCCTGAGGAGCAGGATGGGTTGATCTGACTGCTGTGGGTAAAATCTGGATTGTAGTCTCAGCTCTGCAGGCTTCTTCCTGACAAGCAAGTCGCTTAGACTGCAGCAGTGCTGTGTTCTTTGCTCAATTTTCAGGGTGGATGACCTGTAACTTTATTTGTTGCTGCTAATAGTATTGGCAGAGGAATGTTCCTTAGCTCGCTGAAGTGGGTTGGCCCTCAGCAGCAGTTTTCATTTGCAGAGGCTGCACACTGCTCTGGAGCAACTGTCACTTGCTGTGCTGTTGGCTAAATCACACATAGTGTTAACTTAAGAGTTGTGTTTCAGCAGCAGTGTGCTAACATCTGGTGTGTTTTACTTTGGATCCATACAAAAGCATTAAGAGTTTGTCTTTTCTGTGAATTTCTTTGGATGGATAGATGTCATGCTGCTTTATGCTGATGGCCTGGAGAATAAAATATTGCTTCACAGTTAAGATCAATAATGGTGGTTTTATGAGAAAAGTGCTTTTTTTGCTTTTATGCTCAAAGTTTGTATTTTAATTCTCTGCAGTTATGTCATACTGGACAACAAGTAGTCTGCTGCCTTTAGTTTGGTGAGGGGGGTGGATGAGGTTGTGGCAACTGATAAGACAGTCTGATAAATGAATCTTTCCAAGGGTAACGTGCAATTTCGCATCTTGGAATCAGCAGTTGGGACATTTTGTGTAGATGAAATAGTTGATGGAATAGATGAATAGATTGACTAGATTCTAGATGAATAGAATGACTGGCTGTAAAAACGTGAGCTTGCCTGTAAGAAGTGTAAGAACACATCTGCCTTCATGTTTGTGGATGTATGAATTTGTGTTTTGTGCCTTTGCTACTTTGGTTGTATGTTTTAGCTTCTTCTAAGGTAATGGTGATTGAGCAGTGAGAGATTTAATATGTGTACCTGGGTAGAAACGTGGAAGTAAACCACAGAAGTAGCTTGGATTATTTTACAAGCTTTGAAATTATTGGCCTCTCACATGTGCCTGTTTGAAAGCAGCATTTGCTCAAGTCTTTTCCAGGATTTTTTTTTTCCTCAAAATGTTATTTTCTGTCTTAGGTGTATGCAAAGTAGAAAAGTTAAAAATTCTGTAATAGTTTCAAGAGAATTCTGTGGGCCTAGGTTGAATAAACGGATTTATGCAGATGAAGCAAATTACAAGCTTCTTGGGTTTTGGAATAATTTTTAGACAAGTGAATTGCCATTGAAATACTGTCTCTGTTCAGACTCACTTAGCTGAAATGTCTTGTTACATTAGGATTTCCTTCATTACCAAGGTTTGTGTGAGCTAGAATGGTCACTTGTTAGCCTTCTCAAAGCAATTAAGTTGTTTAAAAGATCTGAGGGTTTGATGTTTGGTTGTTTGGAACTAAAAGGGGGGTGGACAAAAAACTTGGGGACTGAGAAGATAAAAGTCACCAGTGCTGTTAGGAAAATCAGCTAGGTTTTAGTTGTAGCTGGGATAAAAAGAACAGAAATAGGCTGTGTCAGTGATGGAGGTACTGGAAAAAACTTAGAAAAGAACTCAAATTGACTGAATTTTGTTCAGCCAGTATGCTAGAGAGTTTTAAAATAAAAAATCCCCACTTTTTTCAATCATCAGGTGATCTGGAAATTAAAGAAAATTACGAACTGTCAGCACGTAATTGTGATTTTAAATCATGATGCTGAAGATGTGTTTCAGTGTGTTTCTCTACCATTTGGCCATGATGAATGGCTCTGTTGTACGCAAGCTGACGTGGTTGCTCTGTTACCTCAGAGCACACCCTGTGTACAGGTTGTTCTCATCTTAGGAATGTGAGCAAGGTGTGTTGTTTTAATTCAGCAACGTCACAGTTTGAACAGTATTGTGATTTTAGAAACAGGTTGTTTAAAAGACTTTCACTAACGTCAGCATTGTGTTGCTGTAGCTTTACAGAACAGGAAGATTATGTAACATTGCAAGTAAAACAGCCTTATTGTTAAGGATGAGAAGGTTTAGATAGGATATACTTAGATGACAGATCTCTACCCAGGAAAAGCTGTCTTAATGTGTGTGTTCCTGGTATCTCCTGTCACTTTTTGCTATTTTTCTTTTTTTTTTATAAGCAAAATTGTTGGTAAAACGTAAGCAGACCCGCTTACAGAGGATGCAACAGAATGTCTGAACAGTGAGGTCCTGTGTGTATCCTTCTAACACGCTGTGGTTTTCCTAAATGCTTTGATAGGGTTTGAAATTGTTCCAGTGGCAGGATCGTGGGGCTTTATTCTCTTTGTACTTTGTATATTTATTAGTAGGCTAAATTCTTTTGCTGCATTCTGTCACAGAAGCGTTTGTGTTGACAAAGCTCCCAATCTGTCCTGGTATTAATACAAAGGCTCTCTAGAAGTGATGATCCCATGAATTGTCATTGTATCTGGGTTGGCTGTAAACATTCAGCCTTTGTCCTCAGGCTGCAGTACATGCTAGGTGTGATGTCATGTCTTCCTGAGCAGTTGCAGTGGCTTCCCAGGCAGTACAGCACACGTTAGCTTGTGCAGGCTGCCCAAATCTGAGCCTTGCAGCTTCTGCCTCTTGTGATGAGTTTTTGCTTTTACTTGTAGAGAGCAGGAAAATGTCATGTTACAATGGTAGCTCAGTATGGGTGATACCTGTGCAGGTATGTCAACTGTGTAGCAAAAGGCCCAACATAACTGGGTGTTTTAGCCACTAATTAATAGTAAAGCAACTGCTATTCTAGGGTTCCTCTCATGAGAAGTTGTCTTTGTATTTGGGAAGCTTGTGTTCCTTACATGACACAACTCAAATCCATCTCTTTTTTTCTATAGGAAGCAGATACAGAATAGGCTGACTTAATTCTCTCACCAGAATTAGCTCCTGTGAAGTTCAGGTTTTTGACCATACGAACCACAAGCTCAGTGTTTCTCTGCGTGCTGTGGTGTTACAAACTTACGAGCTTGTTTATATCTCAAGATGAGAATGTTTGAAGTTTGTGTGTGAATTTTGTATTTCAAAATACAGTGACTCATATCTGCGTGAGACTCAGCTGTTCCAAAAAGAAGGATTACTTACAGATCTAGAAAAACCTAGTGCTGTTTATGTTTTTAAGTTAAACTAACATACTTTTTGCTAAGTCTGAAGAATTAAAAAGTGTTGTAACGAACTGGAGGTTTGATGAACTTGTATTTTAATATTAAGCATCTGTTGTGGAAAAGTTGGAATGTACAATTAAATATCCATATTCCAGAAGTCAAAAATTTGAAATCTTTTCTGGTAGAGATCAGAAACACTTAGTGCAGATCTGATCATCAAGCAATCCCACTATCAGTGATGTCTCTGTCTGTGAAGTGCTGGGGTTTGAACCCTGAGCCCTGAATTAAGGTTGACATATGGGTGGTGTCCACAGTCCTTCAAGAGGAGGGGATGAGTTTGCCTGTTGGCTTTCCTCCAAGCTGTGGCTGACCTTGCAGGGAAAGCCCTTGGGTAAAGGAGTGCCAGGTGTCATGCTCTGGGGATAAAAGCTGGGACCACTTGCAGGAAGGGTGGGGTGTCTATCTGTGAGGTGGATGTACTTTGCAGAGTTTCCCTGTTGGGGAAGGACCTCCTGACTCTCCCTGCAACTGGGCCCAGTCAGGTTTGGCATTTGCAAATTTGAGCTTCATGGGGGAACAGTATGTGGCTACCTCTATCCTATATGATCAGCCTATTGGCTTGGTTGTCTCCCATCTCTTCTATGGGAGACTGTTTCTTTGTTTATTCCACCTATTATTGGTCGTGCTGTGTCGTTCCTGGGTGTCTATTATGTGTGATCTGATTGACTTGTTTGTACCCCCATCGATCACCCATGTACTGACCTTTTTGTATACAATAGAAACTAATTACTGGTTCCTTCTAGTGCTGGCTGCGTCCTTTGTGCTAGACCTGGTAATTGGCAAAACAGTCTGACAAGGGATTTGCTGCAAATTTTTTGGAGGAGACTTTTGTATAGGCCCCCCAGACTGGGATAGGTATTGACTGCAACCAAGAAATGTCTTGCTGTGGGTTTGTTCATTAAATCTTTCTGGTGGAGAGAGGAGAAATGGAATTGTCAGAAAATAAGAATATAGACAGTGAAGGGTTGAGCTTCATTCTATAAGCAGTCTACAGTTTAGAAGAGTGGACTGACAGATGTTTCTCTCCTATAAATCATTGCAATAGGTTTGCTTAGTCTTGGACTAACATAATTAACAAACACTTGATTTAAAAAAAAAAAGAAAAAAAAAAGGCCAAAAATACCTATTAGGAGAATGAACATATACAATCCAAATGTTGACTGTGTCTGCAGGATATTTTTATTCTAATGAGTCTGAGGGTTTTAAGAAGCAGATGGCTCAATGAATCTTGGAAGGGATTTTGCTTGTTCTTCATATTTTCTGATGGCAATGTTTGTGTAAAGTTGTGGCAGTTAGGAAGGTCTGGGTTTTCCTTTAGGACTTGCACTGTGAGAACTTGCTAAGGCTGAGTTAGCTTGGGGATCACTAAAGACCAGTCAGTAGCACTCACTAACAGATATGATGTCTTCCTTCTGTGCAACTTCTTACTGCTGTCTTGAAAGCTATAAAGCAAAAAATACACAATGCAGTAGAGAAAGAGTGTAAATTTGTAAGCACAGTGCATGTTTTGGAGTCGCAGCAGTAGGAACCTTGACTCTGTTCAAGAGTGAAGCATGATTTGTTGTCTCTGGAATGAGAAATACAGCATTTCTCCTTTTAAGCTGCAGTAGGAGAAATGAATGAAAATTCCCTCCTATTATTTTGTAAGACCTGGGGATATGAAGATAATATCTGGGTGATAAAACTGAGGTTCAGCAATTTGTCCTCAGCTATTAGAATTTAATTGAATGGGTGAGAAGTTGAGAACGCCTTAAGTAACTAAAACAGAACAAAAGCATCCAAGCATGTCAGTAACATGAAGGGACGCTTGCTGTTGAGTTGGAAGCTACGTGGTTTCCTCCATCCTCACTGTGTGACCAAACCTGTGTTAGGAAAAAAGTGGGAATTGCTTTTTGAAACAGCTAAACAAGAGAGAAAAGACTTCTGTTTACTTTTCCATAGCAAGAATCTTTGTAGCACCTTTTGAAGGGCTGCGTGGTGTGGCAGCTCAGTGATAGAAAAATCACTCGTCCTGGATTGTATGAGGGGACATGTGTTCCATATGCAACCCAGTTGGTCTCACTGTCACTAGGATGTGTCACCTGCCTAACTGCTGTAGGACTCTGATGATGGAAGAAAGTGATTCTGTAAGCTTTCTTGATAGGGTTGTGTGCAATATGTTGTTTGAGAAATCTGTCACTGATGGAAAGTTCTGTGAGCCTTGATGGTACAAAGATAAAATTGCAGATTTTTGGTGTCGTGATCTGCCTGTTGATTTGCCCTCCAAGGCAGGAGGTTTGAGCAGTTTTGCTTCAGTGCTAGAACAGTTGGAATAATGCTGTTTGGAGAGGAAACCTGAAGACTCCAGGTTTTGTTCCTTTCACAGCTTTTATTTGAAAGAATCTGTGTTTTTATGAAAAATTGGCATCGATACAGTTTTATTCTTTGACATAATTACCTGTACTGCATTTCTAAATCTCCCTCCTGCTCCGCCTGCCCCAAGGGTTTGAAACTTTTCAGCACTGTTTCTTATGTGTGTCCATCACCTGTTCAAGATGAAAACAGGATTCAATGCTAGAAGAACCACTTGGCTGGATTTCTTTTAGCTTCTCTTGCATTGCCTAACAATGCTGTGTTAAAAGCTTCTCTGTGACCATAGAGTAAGATAAAAGGTGATGTTAATACTGTGTGCTGCAATTTTTGGGGTGAATGAGTTTTAAAAACTTTGTGGGTTTTTGTTTACTTATTTGTTGGGTCTTTTGTGGTTTTGTTTTTGTTTTTTAACAGGAGTCTTACCCCTCTTCATCACCAATATGGTTTGTAGAATCAGATGACCCAAACCTGACTTCAGTCTTAGAGCGTTTAGAAGATATTAAGAAGAGCAATACTCTGGTGAGCAAGTGTTTTGGTTGTTTGGGGTGTTTATTTAGCTTTGTCACACTAACAAGCAGTTAAATTAGTTCAGTTTGGGGGTTATTTGGGGGTTTTTTTGTAAACACAAGTTTCTCTGCAGAAAACATACGAATCAAAAGTAATCTGAAAGATTTGAGGCAAGGAAGATGACTTAAATGCTTACTCTTCAGAAGATGTTAATTTTCAGCCCCAATGATTACACAGTTTTAAGGTTTTCTGAAAATAATTGAACAGTGAAATGCATGAGAACTTAAAACTACAGAATAAACCAGCTCTTCTAACGTTTTCTTTGCACAGAGATCAATTAGAAAGGCAAAAGCTTAGTGTTCTTGAGAACGTGCATTCTCCAAAACATGACTGTAACACTAACTAATACAAAGAATTCCTGGTTTCAGTAAAGAAGACTTGACCTGATAGCTTCTGCTTCATCAGAATGTTCCTTAGATAGTGATAAGCTTGAGCAGTGTTGTAGCAGGATGATTGCTATGTACAGAAAATGTTTGCACAGATTCTAATGGTAGTTTTGTATTTCAGAAAGCTGTCAGGAACTATATCTTACTTGCATACCCTTTTGATGTAGTGAAAGGAGCTGTGTTTATATGTATAACAAAATAACTTCCCATTCTATGCAGGAAAGTAAGTGTCCTTGAATATTACTTGGAGAAAAAAACCTCAGTACAAGTGTACTTTGTTCCACAAAGAGCAGTATTGCAGCCTGCTGACTAATTCAGTGATTGGGAGTGTTGGTTTTCCTGTCCAGATGCAGCTTCATGGATATTAAATAGCCCTTAAGGATGATCTTCCTTAACATTTATTATTTAACATGATTTGTGTATTTTTGTGCACAGGAATGCATGTGTGCACGTGATGCATGCAGAATGAGTCTGCAGAATCCTGCTGCTTGTGTGGGTTATGTGCTGCCCTTAGTAATTGTTTGCTTTTGGAAAAATTGAGAATGAAATCACTAACCTGTTAACTGGGATAATGTTAATCAAGCATACTTGACCTCAAGTAAGGATTTGTATCTTTCTAAAGAATATTTATGATGCATTAGACTTCTATCCGAAATAATTAGGAAACTAACAAGCGAGAGTCTTCTTGTGCCATGTAATAATTAAAAACAAAGGGGCCCTGCAGAGGAACATTAGTGTTTTAATGTATTATGTTGGATCTGATTACAGGAGACATACATATCAGTCGTGTATTTTCTTCTTACCGCATAAACTTTAGACTAAACTGCATTCAGAAGGATTTGTAAGTTGTTAACACTTTCTAAGAGGGTTTTTTGGTGTTCTAAGCCAGCATTATGATGTCCCTAACAACTATCAACTTTTCAGAACTGCTGAAGCATTAAAAGTTTTATTATAGATGTATATATTATATTTCATACATCCTCTGTGGTTATTTTTATATTTATTATAATCAATATCATGAATTTATAAACTTAGCATTGTATTTGGCCACTTGAGCATTTACCTTATGCAGGCTCTTCACGTTGTTCCTTTAATCCCCTGATGATTATGCATTCTAATTGCTGGTTGGTTACTGCTTTAGGCAGTTTGTATTCCAGGGAAACTGTTGGTATACTGCTAGCCCACTTTTCTTCAGCAGCAGCAAAACATGTGCATTAAGCATTCATTTTACATTAGCCAAGCATGTGAAGTTAGCCTGGAAATGCATTTAAATTATTGATACATGGCAGAAATTGGCTACCCCTTTTGATACAGTCTATTCATATACCATTAACACATACCAAATCATGTGAGGCCCTCTTTATAGCAGGGGGTTGGATCAGATGACTTCCAGACATGCCTTTCAGCCCAAGTTATCCTGTGATTTTTCATACATATGAGCAGAGCATAAGGGATAACGGTGATGGTGATACATGGGATAAGGATCAAGGGTATGAAATGAATTCCTGTGGAGGAACAGCAGTAAGGAAGAAGGGTTGGAGAGGTGGGATCAGCATCTCACTCTGCCACCACCTTTGCAGCTTGTAGAAACTGATGTCAGGAAAAACAACTTAGCTGTAAAAATGAAACTGCAGTTTGATGGTTACATTAAATTAACCCCAAAGTGTAGCCTGCTGCCAGGGAAGGGGGTCTCTCCTCTCTGCTGCACCTTCCTGCCTCCTCCTTTATGGTGAAATTGGTGCTTATGTGCTGAAGCACATCAGGAATTGATCTGCCTCGAAGTTGTATGCTGCTGCATGGTCGTGTGATGTCTGGTGCCAGTGCAGATGAGAAGGTGAGAACGTGCTGCTGGAGGCAGGGAGACACCTCTTCAGGCACAGCCACTGCTGTGCCAGCAGTTTGTTCCTTTGAGAGTGCTGTGGCCACGGTGCTGTGCTCAGAGAGAAGTGAGAGAAGCTTACAGTGTGTTAGATCCTGGCTGCAAAGATTCCTTCTGAACTTCAGGTGACAGGACCCCTCATGAAGAGGATGGGGAGTGGAAGAAGCAGGGCAGGAAGCAGTTCTTAACTCTTTCCAGCCATTACTGCCACTTCCTGTAGAGATACATCTAATGCTGTGTTCATCTGCTTTTCTGAGCTTTGGAGCAGCCATATGCTGGTGGTGGTATTCATCCCCCACCATTCAGGTTTTTGGTATGCTTCAGAACAGATGTAAACAAAGTAATGGCTTACCCTAGGAAACCAGAACTGTCCATCTCATCTCTTGGAATATGACCATTTGATTATTCCCTAGTGGTCTGTGTCTGAGACACCTATGCCTGGAATGGATGATGATGCAGATTCTTCTGCATGATTATGATTCTTCTGCTCATGACTTTCTTCACTTGACATGAAGAGATGAACAGGAGCCATCTTTAACTTGCCATGTCCGTGCTTTCCCGTTGTGTGGATTTTATTTCAGTGGCTACTGAGAAAAAGTGGGGTCTTTAAACTTTATCCTAGTACCAAGATGTGAATAAAATTCCAAATATACTGTTCTGTGCTTTGGTTTAAACAACTGTTTCCATATTTTCTCTTTTTTTTATAGCTTCTTCAACAGCTGAAGCGATTAATATGTGACCTCTGCAGATTATATAATCTTCCTCAGCATCCAGATGTTGAAATGTTAGATCAGCCATTACCAGCTGGACAGGTAAATTAAAAAGCTGTGGATACCTCCTTATGGCAGTGGAGTTGGTTTTTTAACTCCAAGAAACAAGATGGTGGGAACAATTGTGTAAGCCAGGGCAGAGACAGGACGCACTGTTGCTTGATGGTGTCCTCAATCTGAATTTTGTTTGCAGAATCCTTTTAATAATGGTGTGATAATATTACACAATTTCCTTTGGAGTTGCTGTGTCATTGAAAGGTGTGTATGTGCTACCAGTGCTGTCAGTTTAATTCCCTCCTAAATACAGTTCAAGCCAATCACTGTGCATTCCTAGTGCTTCCCAAATTTGCTTTTTCCCAAAAGGTAAGTGTGATTAAACACTGTTTGCTCTCTTTTTTTTTTTTTTTTTTTGAAGAGTATGTGTTGAGCAGTGTGCATTTGGGTGAACTGCTGTTGATGTTTTCCTTCCTTTTCAATCCCTTGGAGAGACATGGGATATGGAGACCATATGCTGCTTTGGGTAGGGAGTATCTGAGGTGCCTTGTTTACTTTTTGTGCACTTGACAAATTCAGAGTTGTGAAGGGCTGTGAAATGTTCTGGTTAACTAAAATGTTTTGCATTGTGCTGAAAACAGAACTGGTAACTGTCAGGAACTGTTCTTTTTTGTGTTTTTAATAAGATTATGATACCGTCTTTTGCTTATCCACGTTAAGATGACATGATTTCTAAAATCTCCTGTGGTGTGACAGATGGTTTTCCTGTGGTGACAGTACGATAGTAATGACAAATAACTTGCTTAATTTTGGTCATGTGCCAAATTGTAATCCTATAGGTCTTCTCTCCCAGCCACCCACATAGCAGGGCAGCTATAAGGCAGTAGGCCTGTAATATCAGGAACTGGCTCCATTGAAGAGTCTTGCGTATGCTCTGAAACTCAAACTCATGGAAAGTTTCTTAGCCAGAAATGTCAGGTAATTTGCAAGTTAAATAAGAGTGGCCTTAGTCAGATCAAAGATTCATTCTGCATTGTCTAAAGCAGTGGCATTCTTCCCTTGCCAAAGGAAGAATAAGCAAAGCACAGGTGTATCAGAATGCTCCTTCAGTCCTTTGCAGACCTTGATACGTGTAATTTTTGTATATACTGATTTCTCTTTGATAGTAGACTTCCTGTTTTTAAAAGAAAGGAACCTGTGCACAATTTATGCAGAAGCCTCATTGTTGTATTGCAGAATGGAACAACAGAAGAAGTTACATCAGAGGAGGAGGAGGAAGAAGATATGGGTGAAGTATGTGTATATACGAGTTTGTTATCCTAATCTAGTAGAATTCTGGCATTTTGCTCCGCAGTGACTGGCTAATTATTAAACCAAACTGTAAAATTGTAATCTCCCTAGAGTTCAACAGAAAAGGTAATTTAAAATTTGGATGTTTACCTTAATGTCAGCTTTCACTTCAACCACAAAACTAGTGAAATTTTCTTCTTAAACCTAGATCTCAGCTGTGAGGTACTTGGATACAGAGAATTGGACATCTGTTTGTGCTTTAGTCAAACAATACATAACACTGTGTGCCAAATCAGTAAGTTTGCATTGTTAACTCCTATTTCAAGCAGCATATGAACTGGCTCTGATACAGTTGAAAGTGCCTCCCAAATTGAAGCAGACTGGCTAAGAGCAAACCAGTTTGCTGGTTTATTGAACAGGTGAGCTGGTTTTTAACTATAATACATTGAAGAAGACAGAAGGACATCTGAAACAGACGTGCTGAATTTTAAGGGGTTTATGTCACTGTCTGGCAACACGGTGCTCCTTTTAATGAGTTTTTTTTACTGTGTGAGAACCACTCATTTCACTTCTAGAACATGTTAGAATAGCTCCAAGATGCTTTGCTTTTTAAACCACTATAAATAGCCTGACTGTAGGAGAACTGTTCTGACTACTTCAGATTTAGATTTTTAAGGAACAAGGTGTGTAGTAAGAATGAACAAGTAATTCTATGAAAAGAAGGTCTTCCTTTAGAAAAGATCTAAATGTTGCCCATGTTCTGGAATTAATTTGAAGCAGCCTCTCTTATACCATATTTAGCCTAATCCAGACCACATTTCTTGGAGCCAGAGTTTTTGTAAAGGTAGTATGTATACTCCCATATCTTCCTGCCACAAGGCTTTTTTTGCTTGCAGACTTGTAAGTAGCCTTTTGCACTATGTTTGGGTTAATCCAGACAAAAAAATTGTCACATCTGTCATTATTTATAAGCTGTCAGGTGGCACTGTGTGTGGCACTGGTATCTTCAACTTGTAATCTAGTCCAATTTCTAAATTGAAAAGCAGTTTGGGATTCCTAGGTCTATATCATTATTTTGAGAAACATGAGCATTTTTCAAGAGTACTCAGTCTAAAATGTGTTACAGTTGGAGGAAACAGTGTTGTTCAAGGCACCAGACAGGTATGTTTCTTACTACGTAAGACATCCTGGGATTTGCATTTATGGCATTTATCCTGCCATGCAAACAGATGGTGCATGAAGAGTAGGCACGGGTGTGGTGAAGCACTGCATATTGGAGCATATCTGGTACTTATGTACTCACAGCTTGCTAGTGTGGCTGCTGTAGTGCTTCCTTTTTCATCTCAAGGTATTTACAGCCTTCCCCCCCCCCTCCACAAATAGCACTCGACTCCCCTTACAGGCAGTTATCTTAAGTTCAGAGTGCTCCTCTGCAACAGGATAACCCCCTCTCAGAAGAGTGTGGAAGATTTTTCAGTGTCTCAGTCTAGAACTCAGAACTGAAATGTTGGCTTATGTGATCAGGATACTTGACCACGTAATTTCGTCTCTAATGTGGTGTCTAATCTTCAGCTGAAATGTTCACCTTGAATAAAGTACATGTAGCTTTCTAATATTTAACTTTCTTGAAGGTTTGCTTTAGCCCTGCCAGGTATGTTAATCATTGTTTGCCAGAAGTGTGATAGCTATGCTTCTAACTGAAAAATAGAGCCTGCTTTAAGAAACATCTTGGAGACACCCTAACTTTGGGTACTTTTAGATTCTCAAGCCCTGTTCAAAATGCTTTAACTTCCTGTTTTCTACCTACTTTAATGGACTGCTTCACTACAGTCTTAACTTCTCGCAGAGGTTTTATTGCACTTGTTTCTATAACCAGAAACATGTTGTGAATTTGGGTCTTGTTTGTATTGCAAAGGCTCCCTAACTTCCAGTGAATACTGTTGGCTCAGAGAGTGAGGTTAGAGCTAAATAGAAATGGCATCCAGCAATTACTAATACATAGTGCTGTTACCCCTGAATGTCCTTGGAGAGGGTTTCATTGAAGGAAGAGCATAGTTACTTAAAGTGAATTTTCCTCTATCCTGTAGGACATTGAAGATCTGGATCACTATGATATGAAGGAGGAGGAACCAGTTGATGGGAAGAAATCTGAGGATGAAGGCATTGAAAAAGAGAACCTTGCAATCTTAGAAAAAATCAGAAAAAATCAAAGGCAAGATCACTTAAATGTGAGTTCATGATTTATGTTTTTCCTCTGCAGTACTTCTGGCTTTAAATCAGAAATGTTTTTCAGCAAATAAAGATTACTGCTGTGCACCTAGACATAAATTAACTTGTAGCACATTTCCAGCATATATAGGACAAATGTCTCAAGTTATGGGACCTACATAGCTCTTTTTGGAGAAGTTGGAATAGCACAGGTAAAATTCCAAGGTCATTTAGTAAATGGCCTCATATTTCATCAAAACCTTTTGCACAGGAAGTCAGTCCACATCCCACAGAGGCACAAAAACTACTTCAAAGTGCTCTTAATTCAGCCTGGGAGAATGCTGTCGTAATTTCTTTTGTCAAACTGAGTTGAGATATTCTTGACATTTTGGCTGAAGAAGCATCTTTTACTTTTTCACTGGCTTACAATCATACTTGTAGATCCAGGTTTCACACTTGTTAATGATTTTTAAATGGTTGTCTGATTTCCAGGAGTATCTATTTGGTTGCCCCTCTGTCTCTTACTTGATGCCTTTGTTATGAACAATAGTCCTCCTTGAAGGATCAGTGGAAAGCATCTAGGTTCTAAGCCTGAGTTTTGTTGCTGAGCCCTTATTAAAATAACAAATAAAGCCATATATAAAGCTGACTGCATTAGAAGTCGTGGGTGACTTAACATTCTTAGTAAACCCAGGAATTTGTGCTTTAATCCATTTTATGCATGAGTTTGCTTTTCAGTAATATCTATGCTGCTTGGGAATTACTGAAGGGCTGGGGTTTTTTTTTGCCATACGTAAAGCAAGGGGCCTTCAGCAGCTCTGCAGCTTTACTACCACAGTCTTCTGAGTGATCCTGCCAGCAGGCAATTGTAAAAAAACCTGTTTGTTCTCCAGAGGCTTAGAAATGTGTTGTCACATGTGCCAAGTTCCAGAGAAGCTTCTGCTTCTCAAAGGTGCATGTAGGAGGGAATGGTGATGTCATACAACCTTAATTTTATTTAGCCTGGCTTCCAAAGAAATCAAAACATTTGTTTCACAAAGTTGTGAAATGCATGAAATCCAGTATTTCTCTTCATGACCAATTTCAACCTAAAGTAAGGGTTCTAACATTTTCAGAAGTCACCTGTACAGAAAGAAGGTGATTTAAATTGGTGACCTCTATTGTGTGAGCTCCTAAGTTTTAATATGCTGTTTGGCAAGTCAGCAGATGTTAGGTCATGTCCAGACACAAGATGTGCTATTTCTATTTAAGCTGATAGTTGAGGACGTGAGCAGTAGTTAGACACAGTGGAGGGACCTGTCAGTATTTAAGGGAAGGAATAAAATTTAGGGTTACTGTGTAGGGAACACCTGGATTTTTGCCTAAGGAACCAGCTTTGTCCTATTTCTTATACTTGGTGATTTTTCCAGGAAATATTTTTAGAAAGGCTAAATTGCACTTAAAAATTGCACTAGATTCAGAAGAATTGCTATTGTAAACTTTTGATTTGTATCAGGAACTATATACATTCAAAGTGCCAGCCAAGCCAATCCACTTTTAATGTTGGATGCACTCCTGTTAGATCTAGTTATCGTAAGAATTTAGGGAAAAGGCTCTTTTAGTTAGTGGAATCTTGACTGTTTCTTATCATGAATTACTGGCCCTGAATAACTTGGTCTAGTTTAGAAAAAAAAACTTCTTCCTTGTAGTTACTGACACTTTAAGGTGGAAAAGATATTCAATTTGTAGCCATCTGCTTTGCAAAGGAAATAAAATAGAAATGCTTCTATCAGAGTGCTTTGACTGCAAGTGCTCTGCACCTGGCCCAGTGCTGTTCTAACACAACTTGAGTGCAAACCTGTCAAAACTACCTGAGACTTGCATTCTGCTGGAATAGGCAGCATGAAATAGTTGGCTGGAGGAGATTGCCTTTCCTTTTGCTTTTTCCTTCCCCATCGAGTGGAGCCGAGATGAACACTGATGGTTTTTTTGTTTGACAACAGCAGATTCAACTTACATAATAGCTGTTTCTCATGCCAAGGCACTCTCGTTGATGCTGGTGCACAAACAAGGTCAGCTGAGTACAGGGAACAGGGTATTCAACTGCTGCTGAGGAACTGTGGTGGTTTTGTGGGTCACCAGAAATAGCTGTGCTGCTTAAATAATTTCTCAAAGGACTTGTGAGGATTTACTCTTAAGTGCTTGAGAATTTAAAACTATAGCTGCACTACTGACCCAGGAAGGAACTAACCTAGTAGCACTTAAATGCCTCTTTATGCTGCCAAAATATGGGACTTCTAAGAGAACGTGGCAGAAGTCCTGTTTTTGCATACTCTTAACAGGTTAAAGACATTTTTCTGCTGCTCAAGACTTTTGTCATAGGAGTCTGTATTTTTTATACAAGTTAAGAACATGTATTTTGTGAGCTAGTTCTCTTCCATGGCAGCATCCCTAATTCTATTCTTCTTGCCAGCATCAGGAAATAAACTTAAATTTGTCTTGTGATACAGTATGTAATTTGGAGCAAGAATTAATCCTCCTCTTAACATTGTAATAACTCTAAAGAACCACTTGCTTACTGGGAATAAAGAAGGTCTTTGAACTGGAATCATTAACTTCAAATATTTAACAGCTTGCTGCTGCTTGCTTTTCAGAGGTCTCTCCCCACGTAGTCATTTTAGAGATTAGTGCTTTTCTTATTTAGATAATGCTATTAGCTTTTTCCATTTCCTGCTGAGGCTCAAATGTCTCCACTTTCATCTTCAAATTTTATGAAGTCTGAGGTGTCATTTCCATTTTTGGTCTACTCCTTGAAGCATATGAATCTACTTTAGAACATACTTCTGCACAAATACTGAGGAACGTTCAGTGACAGTAGTGAAAGTGTATTCTTCAACTGGTTTTGGGTCACTTTAGATTTTATTTTATTATCTTGGAGGAATTTCCATTTTGTGTGGTTGGTTTTAGCAGGTAATTTTTGATCTTGTGGCTGAATGATCTGAAATGCGTTGTGAGTGAGGCAATTTACTGTTTTGATGTGTGACAGCATTCTCCTGATCAGACAGAAATCTGGTGTTTGGATTTAAAACTGCAGTTGACTGCACCTCCTACCTCAGATAACTCATGTAAGAATTAGACTGTGGTTGTGTTTTGAGGGATGGAAGGGGGAAGAGAAAATGTCCAAAGGAGAAGAGCTGAGGCTGCAAAACCTCCTATCTCTGGAGACTCAGTGCAGCAGACAGCTAGGGCAGGGCCATGTGCTGTGCTGATGTCTGCATGGTTCAGTGTGCCCTACTGACTTGCCAGTGCAGAAACTCAGTTCTGAAGTCCTAGTTTTCTTAGAAGTTGCTTAACTGCTCTATAAAGTATTTTGCTCAAACTTTATATGCTCAAATTTATATGTTCACACTAAAACACTAATTAAGGATAGAAAACACTTCTGAAAAACATAATGCCTGTACTGACTTGGACTGAAGTTTTAAGTTTCTGACAGTGGCAGAAGCATATTCTTAGAGGAAAGAGGTTGAGAACAGGACCAGCTTGTAGTGATGCCTCTCATGGACATTTTTCATGCCCAACAGTTTTGGCTGGGGAATTTCTACACCAGCTCTTCTATTTGCAGCTCTTGGCAAATGGCATGTTGTCCACATAAAAGTTGTCAGCTTCCTCCAAGGGTAGTTCAGAGCATGTAAAGTAAGCTCCTGTGCTAAACTTCTTGGATTAAGTTTGCTAGCCTCCTTCTGATCACTGGTTTGCAGTCTATGATTCTTTAGCATAGCAAGTCTGTCTTTAATACTGCTATATAAGGAGTGGGCAGCCCAACTAGAAACCCCTAGGAAAAAAGGGTGAAAAACATTGTTATAGACAGTCTAGTGAGGCTAGCTTACACATGCTAAAAATAACCCTTTGTTTAAAAAAACCCCCTACAATCACACTTCAGTTTATCAGCAGTTACAATGGCATGCAGAAGTATGTGGGTGTGTTAAGTTTTGTTTTTTAAATTACTACAGTACAGAAGATAATTACATTTTCATATGCAAAGATGAGTTTCCAACATTGCATGCAGAAATTCAGTAGCTTAATTTGATGGAAATAAAGATGCAATGAGGAAACTAGTTTTCCACAGGATGTCTTTGAGAATCTAAGTTGCTTTTAATTGCCTGTATTTAGAAGTTGATATTCTGTGAAACATCTAAGATTCCTTCTTTCAGTAAGCAGTACAGCAGATGAGGCAAGGACATGGCACAGCTCTGCACAGGAAAAAAAGCCAAAATCTTGACACTTCTCCATGAAGTTTCTTACCTCTGGGCTCAACACATTAATGATTCTCAACCTTAACACTTGCAGTGCAGGTCTGAAAAAGCACAGCAGTTTTACAGAGAATGGTGGTTAACACTGCCTTGTGTTAACTTGGGAAGTGTAATGCTTCCTTTTTCAGCTCACCTGCAAATAGTGGGTATAAATAGTAGCAATCTGCAAATATATAAACAACCATTTTTTTTTTGCATAAAACTTCATTTGCTGTTAAAGGAAGAACACTCCCTTCTTTGTGTGATACTGCTCTATAGACAGGGGCTTCAGTAAATTGAGAAATTACTGGTCTGATTCCTTGAATCAGATGAAAGAAGTTGTCTTTTATTTGCATCATCAGTTACAAAGTTCATCTTTCATACCGGTCCGTTAAGAAAAACTAGTGGAATTTCTGTAATCTGCATAATTAAATCCAGTGGAATATGAAAATGAATAGCCTGAAAGAATAATCTCCAGATTATAGTGTGATGCTAAGCCTTATATAATGCTGCTGAACAGAGAAGACAAAGGAGTATGTGGAGGCTTTAGCATCAAGTAACTATTACTGATATTTAATCCTTATGAAGAAATAATTTGATCCTACAATTAAGACCTTATAGAATATACAACATTATAGTATAATATAGTGTTGACTTCAGGCAGGCAGGGATGATGGTTCAGGTATTAGACAGTGGTCACAGCTGCTTCAGATTCCTCCAGAAATACTGCTGACACTTCTGTCCAAAAATGATCTGTGTGTAGACATTCATAGTGTCTGAAAGGAAACTGAAGAAACAAATCTCTTGAAATTTTTACGTGGAGTAGAAAAACAGACCCCTAAACTAACCATTCACTGCTTCATACAGAGAGGCTGCACTTCACTTCTTTATACATGGGTTTTTTTTTGTAATGGGGGTAACTTTGTAATGGAAATAAAGCTTTTGATGTAAATATTACTTTTCACTTATTTGGAGTCTTTTTTTGTTTGTTTCAGGGTGCAGTCTCTGGGTCAGTTCAGGCTTCAGATCGACTTATGAAAGAACTCAGGGATATATATAGATCACAGAGTTATAAAACAGGTAAAATGCTTCAGATTTCCCTTCTTAAAATACACTTTAAAAGAATTCTCTTAGCAAATACTTCCTGCTAATCCTTCTGTGTTTTGTTGTCATATGTATGTATATACGTGTGTGTATGTATGTGTGCACATATATTTAAAAATACAGATACATACATTATACATAATCTCATATAAAATAGTGTATTTGTGGAGAAAAAGGAAGTTGGGATACATATCCTCTAAAATGTTCTTCCTTTTTATCATGTGAAGCTTCATACAAGAATTAACAGGATTGGCATGACTATGAGAATGCTCTTGGGGTGGATGACTACAAAGAACAACTCGAGATTATTCCTGTGGGACTGCTTGAGTTTTCAGAACTACCTGAAATTCAGCTCTTCAGGTATTCTAGGGAAAAGCTTTGACCACTACTAGTGGGTAGTGCTGCTGACAAATATATGCTTGCTTTAGAGGGTTTTGTGTTCAACAGCAGAAGGGTTTTTTATTATACAGGATTTAACCCTAATTACACTGCCGTTACTTTTATTATTTGGTGATGGTGTTAATCTGCTCCTGATCTGAATGTATTCCTTGGAATTAGGATACAAATGGCACTAGAAAACAATCTTGTCTTTTAAATTTGAATAACAAATACTGATTTAGTAGGTAGTTGGCTGTTCCGATTGCTCTATATAAGGGCTGTATCTAAACTAGCTCAGCAAAGCAATTGGTTATATTGAATTGTTTGAGCCTTACCATAAAAGAAGTAGAAATTACATATATATCAGGCAAGTTGTATTCTTGCAGGTCAGGCAAGTAGGCAACTCCATCACTGCAGCCAGGCTGAGAAGCTCGTGCAGGCCAGGCTGGGAACAGGAGGAATGCCTGACTAGAAAGCCAGTCTAAACTCTAATCCTCTATCTTTTACTTTTTTGAACTTCTCCCCTAGTTTATTTCTAGTGGTCCTAAACCTCACTTGATGCCTATGGCACTGTAGTTCATGTGTAAATGGGCGAGCTTGAAGAGACAATGGGCTCCTGTTTTGGTTTGCCATATTTAGGTAAATAGTTTCATGTGCTGAAGTACTGTGGACAGTGGTAAAATGTCTGAGGCATAAATTTGATTAGGTAACCTAGTGTTGATCTAACATAGCCTAATTCTTTTAGGCTTTATTGCAGCTGACTGCTTGCCAGTATGCCCCAATCACCATCTGTCTGGTAAAGAATGGATTAGTGGGTCTATGGAAGAGCCTAGAAATAGATCTGTATTAAGTCATAAGGGATGCTTTACTGCCTGTGTATGATCTTCAGGGGTTTCGTGGTTAGAACAAAGCTTGGGTATAACAAATCTACTTGACTATAAAGACTCTATGGTGCTTAATCACATAGTGGTACTGATGGAGGCATAACTAGGAGCCCCTATAATAGGTGTAGTTTGAGGTGAGGATTTGGGTTGCTTAATAATGCCATTCCTTGGCTTTAGATTAATAACAACAATTAACTAGTTGGAAAATTCTGAACTCCTGATGTAGGGAAGCATGCTGTAAGTGATCAGGAAAAGTAAATCTTGCTAAACTGTAGAGAAAGTTGAGATCCTAAGGGGTGAGTATAGTAACTTAGTACTAGTGTGTGACTTGGGAATATGTAAAAAAACTGCAGCTGGATGCCTCATGTCAGTCTCTAAACCATGGTAATGAAGTGTCAAGTGGAGGCTGACACTACAAAACTGCTGGCAGTCCTGCTTTGAAACACCATCCTACTGATACATTTATTAAATTTTGCCAGCAAATGATACTGTTTGTTATAAAACTTACCTAGATTTATTCCTTGTGGCTTCATTTAGTCTTAGGACTTGAGTGAATTTAAGTATTGGTTCCTCTCTTTTGCATGAAGCTCCTGCTTTTATAGCCTAGTTCTGTTTTGTGGAGTTAGATAACTGTCACTGTGTGAGTGGGGGCATGGTAGATAATTGACTTTTTAAAAATGTGATCTTTGTTCTGAGTACTTGCTCCATCATCCATTTTCCCCTGAATTTAATTTCTTACTGTTGACACACAAAGGAAACCATTGTGAAATGTAAAGGTTCTGATAACTGTTGCAAGGTAATTTAACACTGTGTTCATTTTTTTGTAATATAAGCCAGAAAATCTAAGGCTGCTTTTCAGTTGCATAAGGATCACTTTATTTAGTCTATGTGAGGTTACATGTTTTCAGGATTGACAATAGGACAACACTTGGACTTCTGAAGTGAATAATATGTGTAGCAATAGTCCTTTGTGGTTTTTTCTTTTCTGTTAAACTGTTGTATAAAAAAGTAGCATTAAAAACACTGTCAGGACTTCAACTATAATGTTGTAGTATCCATTGTAGAACAGAAGTTCCTTTAGTGACTGAAATACTTCTGTTGGAGTTCAAGCAAAAGATGACTACAAGCTGCCTGCCAACAGGAAAGTTGCTTGTTGACCTGGAAAACCTAGGTGACAGCTACCCTTAAAAACAAACAGAAAACCAAATTCTTATGAGCTCACAGAAGGAAAAAATACTTCAGCAAATTAAGATATTCTGCTGTAAATCAGACAGAGTTTCGTTAACCTGTTTTGATATTGGGAGTCACGAGTCCTCCAAACTAAGATGGTCTCATTTCCAAATACAAAGTTGGAGAATTGATTAGTTCATATGGAAGAATTCACAAAGGTCTTGCCATAATTTGGGGTGGGGAGGGAGAGGGAGGAATTAAATGAAATCTTTCCAGTTCATATCTTTAGCTGTGTTGTTCATATATAGTGACTTCAGCTCACTGCTTTTATCCAGAGACTGTATGGGATTTACCTCTAGCTGTAGTAAAGCTGCTGTAAGACAGACATTGCCTCTATTTTGGAAGGGGTTGTTTTTCTTCCTGCTTTTTTCATCTCTTTGATTTTTTTTTTGCTTGCTTCATGGTTCTGTGTGCTTGCTTTTACCTCAGCACTTCTATGGATGGCTTCTTAGAGGAATAAAAGAAAAAACCTCCTGTGTTTAAGTGAGGGGAACCTACTTTGATTTCCTTCCTTACCTTAAGGACCTCCCAGAAACTGGTAATCAGATAAATTCTTGACAGTAACTTTTTTTTTTCCCCCTTACTGCCTAAATTAAGACAAAAGCATATGAACTGGTTCCAGATAACATCTCTTGACTATTAAAAAAAATCCACAAACAAATAAAACCCCTCTCAACTTTGGATAGTGTTGTTAAGAAGCTTCTGTGAGCCAGTGAGCAAGCCAGCTGCTGCTGCTGTTCAAGAGGACATACAGATACTATTTAGTTCATCCTTGAACAGAAAAGTGTGGTGTATCTGAACTAGCTGCTGATTAAAAGGGATATTGAGAGCACAGTGAGTAATTTTTCAGACCTACTTTGTTGTCCTAGGCTTAGGAAAACTTGAAATCGTGATCTTGGCTGCAGCACCCACTTGTTTGTGGCACTGCAGTAAGGAGAAACAAGCATAGTTTCTTTACCTTGTTTATTGAGCTTGGGAATGCTTTAGAAATAAAGGTGTCTGGGCAGCTTGAAATATCATCTGTACTCCAAGTACTAATGCTTAAAATTTTCAGCTGCAGGATAACGTATTCTAGGATAATAAAACTCAGAAATGAATACTGTAATTCGCTGGAGAGAACATGGTGACTGCAGCCTGTTGGTTGTGTAGCCTTCAGAAATCCTAGGCAGGTTCCTCATTTGCATATGTCTTCCAAATAATTAGGTCAGCAACAGGTAATGCTGTTGAATACTGGCCCAGGTAACAAGTTCAGTGATAGCTGTTCAGTGGATATGCATGAATAGTCTGGGGGGAGGAGATCAGACTTTTGAACATCACTGGTTCCATTTTCTAAATCTTGTCTGATGGTTAAAGTTTTATTCCTTTTTTTTTCTGGGCTGCTTGTGAACTTCTGTAGAGAGGAAGCTTGGCTGTACAAGCCAATGGCAGATAACCTTTCATCCTTCCCTTTGAGCAAAATGCTTAACTATTGTTTAACATGCTTAAAACAGACTGCTGAAAATCATCACCTGGCTTCCAGAGACAGCTATTTTTTGGATGCATCTTTCTACCTTTGTTGGTCAGCTGTTGAGACTGTTCTTCATCCAATGCAGTATCTTCTTTTTTGGGGGTTTCTTCTCCACACACTGTCCAGTGTCCTGTCCTGTCCTGCCAGTATGGATGAGAACGTGTGAAATACACTGCTGCACACACAGGCTGTGTTCAGTGTTTTACAAGTGTGTTGGTCATGTACTGGGTATAAAATATACTGAGTGTTAAGCAAGCTGACTTGCAGGTGTGGAAAGTTTGAAGGGGAACTGGGAGGGGGGGACATGGTTAGGTGTCAGAACAGCATTTTGATTCACGTGGATTTTTTTACTAGAAGTTAACTGCTTTTGACTTGCTCAGAAGTGTTTCTGCTATTGGAGGAAGGATATGCATCAGTATCTCAGTCTCTTATCTACTGCTTACATCTCCTGACAGTATTTGTACTTAAAAGCAAAGAATGTTTTTTGCTAAATTTTACCTTGTTAAACTTCTAGTGCATCATTAATTCTATTTAATATTTCTACAGGGATATATTCAGTGGAACTGGTAAATGACAGCTTGTATGAATGGCACGTAAAGCTTCTAAAGTAAGTTGTTAAACTTTTTTCAGGTTGTGAAGAACACGTTTTATTATTGCTGCAGAGATTTGTACTTTTGATAAATGAGAATCTCTAGCCAGAGCATATAAAATAATGTGTGGTGGCTACAGTTCTGGCATACAGAAATGGGTACAGAGATTCAGCTGTAGTAGTTGAGCTGACAAAAACCCAAAACCCCTCTTTGCACAGCCAACACAGCATGTATTACTGAAACTTTAATTACTGTTCAGCTCTTTCCAAAACTACTCCAAAATATGAAACCTTAAGTCATGACACTTTTTTGTCTACAGCTTTTGCCTGGGTGGTTTTAGTTTAGTTTTGGTTGTTTGGAATTTCAAGAAAATGCAACTTCTCATTTCATTTTAGATGAAAAACCAGAACTGTCTTAGTGTCATTAGTTCATTATTTCTACAGTTGAGCAGACACATAGGACTGAAAGTTTTAGGTATAATTATGGCCTATATAACTTGTTTTCACTTATGTACTGCTTTTCACTGTGTGTATTAGACAATAACTCCTCTTGTTGTGTCCATAGTCCAATTAACTTTAATTCTAGCTGTATTATATTGAAATTATTCCTGTCCCAGGGGTAAGACTTGTACAACTATGTCACCAGCTGCTGCATGTGAACATTTTGAAGCTGAAAATGGCAGGAATGATGTGTGTCAGAAAATTCTCTGCCATATTACAGGAGGCCTTGGCTATCAAGCACTTCTGTAACAAAGTGCTCAAACCACTGTGCTGTGATTTGAAACCTCTTTTCAAGTGCTGTGACCAGGTCTGGTTTTATGCCTTCAAGAAAAGGGAAAATGGAGTGCATGCAGCAAATGGCTTCCAGAATGACTAAGAGAAGATAAGAAGTATTGTGTTTGTTTAGCCCAGCAAAAAGTGTCTGCAAACAAATGAACTGTGTGCAGGCTAGCTGAGGAGGTAAATGTCAGAGAGGAAAGAGCCCATTTTGCTCAGGAACAGTGTTGTTACTTGAACAAGTAATTCTGACCTGGGGTGTTACAAGCTGCAGCTGGAAATGATGGGTTTCTGAGCTTTGGGAGATTTTCTTCTGAAAGAGCTTCTCATTGGTGGGATGGGTGCAAACTGCCCAGGTAATTCTGAAATGGGATCTAATAAATCTGTGGTTTCACCTGTACCAGCAGATTGGATTGAATAGCCCATCAGTGCCTTTGACATCTGCTTTTGGCTTGTTGCAGGCATTTTTTGACTAGTCTCTTCTAAAAGCTGCTGGGGTGTCAGAGCCTGGGTGGGATTAACCCAGGAGTGTCTGAATTAATGTCTAGCCTGCTCGCCACCAGCATTTTGCAAAAAAACAATTGTTGAAATTCTGCTGAGCAGAAGCTGTGGGCTTTAGTACTTCTGCTGATGCAGATTACTTTTAACAGCTGATACAGAACTGTGATCACATATTCCATAAAAGATTCACTAACTGTGTACTGAAAACTAGATCACCACAGTCTTCCTATTATTTTTTAATTTATTTTTTTTTTAATTCCTCTAGGGACATACATTTCCAGTGAACTGAAGAGAATTAAAGTTGCTGTTTTCAAATGAACAGGTTCTTTTGTGCCAGCTCTGTTCAAATAACACTTGATAGTGTTGGGAATGTAGTGCATTGCAGCAAGCTTTCATGCTGATCTCATGGCAAAATATTTACTTTGTAAAGGGAGCAAGAGTTTTCTGCAGTTCACTTCAAATTACAGTTTGTAAAGTACAAATACATAAAGGAGCTCTTCGAGAGAAATTACTGTTTACCAGTAGTGAAAATATTAACTTCATCCAAGATCTCCCCCCTGCTTCTTTTCTAGGGTTGATCCTGACAGCCCACTGCACAGTGATCTTCAGGTCTTAAAAGAAAAAGAAGGTGTAGAATACATTTTACTCAACTTCTCTTTTAAGGTATGTGTCTATGGGGAAGACGTGCTGGGGTTAGATTTGTAGCTTACCTGAAAAGTGACTGAATAGACCCTCAGCTGGAGCTATATCATAACAAAAGGAAAATCACAACTATTAACTTTGGCACTAAAGCTTCCCAGAAATTGTTTTTTTAGCCAGTACTGTGGAAAAGTGGGTTTTACAGAACTGAAGAATTTTACTGCTTTAAATCTGATTTGCCAAATAAGGTTCTTGAAATACTTCCTGGTTAGGAAAACACTGTCACAGTATGCTGCTGAACCTGTTTTTTGTTATGCTTTTCAGGATAACTTCCCTTTTGATCCTCCCTTTGTGCGAGTGGTATCTCCTGTGCTCACAGGAGGGTAAGTTCGAGCTGCCTTACAGAAATTTTACTTTGTGGTAAAAAAATACGACTTATGATTGATTGATGAGGTTGGAGGGAACATTTTGAGACTACCAAGAGACTTCAAGAAATTTCCCCTAAATACATGCGTGAAGAAGTGAGTTTATGAGAAAAAAAACTTTAACAAACCAGCCTGCAAGAGCTTGAAGTGCTGTGAACAGCTTCATCTTTCCTAACTGCTGATGTCAAATATATTTTCTTTCACGTTTGTTTCTAGGTATGTCCTAGGTGGAGGTGCATTATGCATGGAACTTCTTACTAAACAGGTGAACACTGACTGTTATCTGGATAATAACAAAGCATGCTTTAAATTTAAGAAAGTAGGTGTTTCCCCTGAGTGGAAGAATCCTTGTGTGGAATAAATTACATGCTCCAAAGGGAACATGATGGAATAAACCTCAGTTCCACAAGATTTGCCTTGCTGATCTTGTGTGAGATCCTTTCTGCCTTGGATGGCTTGCAAGAGGTTTGAGGAAGAGGCAAGAAACTAGAGCACATCAACTTGGAATTCTCAGAATTTGTGGGAGGAAACCAGTGTAAATAGTGAGTTCTGAGGAGCAAGACACGTTTTTCTTTTCCAGAAGCCTCTGTTACTGCATGAAGTCAGCACTGGAGAAGTGAGGAGTGCAGAAGGTTCTCAGCATAGGTGACTCATGTAGACAGAGTGATTGGTTTTCTCTTTAAAATAAGTACATGAATGAAGTAACTTACATGCAGGCTCTGGCAGAAACTTTTGTGAACCCTGGAAGGTAAAGCAATGCCAGAGAGAAGCAGTAATTTTCATGGGAGCAAAACTGTCACTGCTTACTCAGTGGCTTCATTACATAGCAGTCTTCTGCTTCTTGCAGCAAGAAGTTGTAATTTTTGTTATGACATTGCTGAAAATGTGTAAGTGCTGTAATAATGGAGCTCTTCTTGTTTCTGTGTTGTGGTATTTTGGAAATGTGTGACTCTGTCTTCTCATGTTTCTCACAGTTTCTTAGTCCTGATACTGGATATCATTTTCCAGATTGTCTCTGGAAAATAAAAGTTGTTAACTGAAAACAAGTAGTTAAAGTGCAGGGGAAAAAAAAATAAATCCCAAAGCACACATTTCAGAATAGAGTTGCAAGGTGAGCAGAAGCAGCAAGTACACATTATATAGAAATATTTCCTTCCTCCTCCAGGGCTGGAGCAGTGCCTATTCAATAGAATCAGTCATCATGCAGATCAACGCCACTTTAGTCAAAGGAAAAGCCAGAGTACAGTTTGGAGCCAATAAGGTAAATGCTCTGTGTGTATCAATTCCACAAATTACTGTTGGGCTTCCACTCCTTTGCTGACTTGCATAGCAGATGCTTAATGACAGAGTTGTCATTGCAAAGATATTTGCATTTTGATTTATCTTGATGTGCCTGTATGAGTGTTGTATTGGCAGTTAACTATGAGTTTGTTAAGAAATGATGAATGTATGAGGAAGATAAAACCTTGGGGTGGGTGGGGTGTGTAAGTAGTTGGACTCATACTGTATCTGTATTGGCAAGGGGGGAGGGAAGGAGGATTGGGAATTGGGAGGGTTTGGAAATTCTGGCTCCGAGAAGGGCTGTAGGTGGCAGCCTGACTGCCAGAATCATAGACACTGATGTTAAGAAGTTTTCCTCCTTTTGCTGCACTAACCATCTGCAAAGTTTCATGAGAGGGTAAAAATACTATGCAAATACTTCTGAGCTAGCTGTTCAGCATTAATTGAAATCATAATTCAGTTCAAGTGCGCACGCTGGCAACGGACTGTGACTCAAAAGACTTTGAAGTACTAAATGCTGTTTTCAAAGGATGTTTAAATATTTAAGTCAATGAAATTGCCACTTGGATGCCAGTTTTTAAGTACTGATTCAAGGACAGTGAACTAGGCAAGATGTAAAAGTTCAAGTTCATCACAGTTCTGTCTAACCTGGTAACTGGTGAGCTGAGCAAGATGGAGTTAGCTTGCACAGGCTTCCAACTTAGCTCAGGTTCTGAACCTTCTGACAGCCTTGCCAGCAGCAGAGGTGTGCAAACTATTGCCATTATGATGGAGGAGAAACGAGAAAACAAGGGTATTTGTCTTTAAAGTCTTCTACTTGAAAGCGAGGAGTGTTGTAACACCATGCATTGTTTTGCTTTGTAAGCTCAATGTAGAGTTTCTTTGTCAAACTGTTTTCAGTTCCCCATGTATGGATGCAGGGTTTTTTATGTGAGTTTTTTCTGCTTTCAGAATCAATATAATCTAGCAAGAGCACAGCAGTCCTATAAGTCACTAGTACAAATACATGAGAAAAATGGTATGTATATTCTTGTGACTTTGTCCTTGTCTGCCCAGCAGCCTGGGAGTTGGTATTTGGCTGCAGTAAAACCTGAAGGGCCAGTGTCAGGTGTTGGTTTGGGAAGACCAGAAACAACGTTTCCTTTTTCTCATCTTGCCCTAGGAAGACAATAGTGTATAAAGTAACTTGTCTAACAATCTCTGCAACTTTTCCAGCTTACACGAATGTTCTGTGTGTTCGTGGTGTCTTGTGAAAGGTAGTTCCATTTGGTTTTCAGCCAGCTGATCTAGTAACTTAATTGCTACTGCAGCTTTGAAAGCATCTTACTTGTTAGTGAAGCACCTGCTGGAAGTTTGCCTCTTTCCCTGAAAGGCTTTGTTTCAGTGTGGTGAGACCTTAGTAGTAGTAATCATGAAGGAAGAGATAAAGTGGGAAGAAAGACCAGAGAGGGCAAAAAGTCCAAGTCAAGTGTGCTGTCTGGAGAACTGTGCAATAGAAATGGGAGAGACAATTATTTAATTTTTACCCTATTTAAAGCCAGTTAATGGTCTCTCAGCTGCATAAAACAAGTATTCAAGTGCTTCCACTGCACTTGCATTTGGTGTGCCAGGATGAGAAGATGACAAATGACCTGAGCCTTTCAAAGTGCCTTACAGGTTATGTAAAAGTCATCAGCAGAGTTGGTACCAGAGTTGGTTGGTACCAGGTACCATGGGCTTGGGATGAGGGAGGGAGTTAGTCCCCATTACCACTTCCCAGTTCATGTTACTGTGAACATGGGAGTGTGTTTCAGTGGTAGGATAAACCATTCAAATGCTTGTGTGCCTCACTCCTCAGTACACTAGATGGGATTTATGTGTAAGTACCCCAGTGCAGTCATGTTTGTGTGCCTGTGCATTAAGTGGCTTGAAGCCTTGGGGCTTTCACCTATATTCCATTTGGTTTTCTTGCAGCAACGTTCCTCCTTCAACAGGTTGCACTGTTGATGTCCAGCTTCTCCAGCTTGGGATAGCTGCTGCCACAAAAAAAAAAAAAAAAGACTTGGAAGTATTTAATTTTCACACCCAAATACTGGGTCTGATCCTGGAATACGCCACGTGCTTTGTCTCCCACTGCAGACCACTAGTGTTCAGGGCACTGGGTCTCACTGAGCTGCCCTACTGCAAGAGGAAGGAGCTGGATTTGCCTTCCATCTCTCACAAATTCAGAGGAAGGGGGTGAGGCTGCCTTGATGGAGCTGTGTCGGTACCTAACACCTTTCTCTGTTCTCCCTAGGCTGGTACACTCCTCCGAAAGAAGACGGCTAACGTTGAGGACTGTTGTATACCTGGACCAATGTCAACAAAACGAGCTCTTTTTTATGTTTTCCAGCACACAGACTCAAGCTATGAGTGCCCCTATAACAGCCGTACTGAAGACTTTAGCTATTAGATAAGTTAGTGGATAATCTGTCAACTGACACGTAAAGTATAAGTTACAGCCTTACCATTCCGCTCTCCTTAGGTATCTGGACTGAGCAGTTTGGGCCTTTACCGTATTTGTTCTTCTGGATTCAGCAGATTTGGGCCATGCCCTCCCTTCTTTCTCTTTTATTTTTTTTTTTTTAAATTTTATTTGGAAGCAGGCTCTCAACTTCCTGAAGATCATTCAGCAGGAGCGAGTTGTTCACACACTTCTGTGTATTTCTTACCTTTTGCAAAATGCAGACTGCAGAGACTTGCGTTGTATCGTTTCATTTAAAGCCAAGAAGTTTTAATACGTTGTTTAATACTGTTGTAGGAAATGTCAGGTCTTGCAAATCACAGTAGGTTTGGTTGGGTTTGTTTTGGGTTTTTTTTCCTGATCTAAAATGACAGCATTTGTAGTTATTTCCAAATTGATGATAGTAGGACAAACACGTGTATGTTAAGTCATTAAACATTTTTCATGGCTGTATGAGAATATGAACTGTTTCTTGGAAAAGATGCTCTTTGTTTAGATTATGTTGATTTATTTTTTTTTTGTTTAGCTTTTTTTGTTTTCTTTATTTTTTAAGCAGAGCAAGGCTGTGCCAATAAAACCTTGTATAACATAGTCACTTCCACTGGGGCATCAGAACTTGCTGGGCTGTTCCTGCTACTCGTTGGCTCAACCTCCTTAACAAGAAGAGCCGCAGTATGAAAGCTTGAAGTTATTTAAAATACTAAGAAAAAAAAAAAAAAAGAACCTTTTTAGGTGTTCCATTTTATTAACGGGTTGTTGCAATCATTTGTAAACTAATGAACTTATAAAGTGATTGGCACAAATCGAGATGGAAGTCCTTGACTGAAAATTTTTTTATATAAAAAGCTACAATAAAGTGCAGAAACTCGTCATCCGAGGTCGGAGGAATGTTGCCATGGTCACGACAGTGGTGTTGTTACTGAGAGACTTAATGGGAACTCCCTTGATGAGGAAATGAAGCTGGGTCTGTGTAATTACACTATATTTCATTGCCTTACCTAAATGGATTTTATTTTGGTTGTAGTATTCGTCATTAGGCCTTTGCACCCCCTCGGGGCTGAGCTAAGGGTGCCTACCATGGATTAAGCACTTGGATTAAGCATCAGCAGCATGTTTTTGTTACTTTTTTTAGTTGACTCTCCAATTTGTGCTCTTTGCTCGCTCAGGCACCCCCCGGGTCCTCCTGCATCTTGCTCCTAGATCCAGTTTTTAGCTCGAAAGAAAACGATGCGAGAGGTTTGGCACTACTTCCACTGCGTGATCGTTTCCCATGTGCCGTGGGTGACTTCCCAGCCTTCTGCTTGCGTGGTTGTACCAGTGTTTGTACAGGCCCGGGCCGCCGAGCGCCGGGGGGAGCGGCGGCCGCTGCGGGCGGCTCTGGGTGCTGGCGCAGGCCTCCCCTCGCCCCTCCGGCGCATGCTTTGGTTTGGGTCCCATTGCTCATTGCGGAGTTCCTTGGCAATGTACAGGAATTTGTAAACTTGCATCAAGTTTATGAATAAAAACCATTTTAAGAAGTGCGTTGTGTCCGTGCTACGGGGAAGGGAATGGTGGTGGTGGGGAACACGTGAGCGGAAGTGCGGCGCGGAGCGTCGGCGCGCGGGTGACGCAAGCGACGTCGGCGCGTGGGTGACGTAAAGCGACGTCGGCGCGCGGGTGACGCAGACCGACGTCGGCGCGGCGGGGAAGAGGAGGCCGCGGAGGCCGGCTCGGCGGCGGCGCCGGTGCCATGGAGGCCACCGCCAAGGGCGCTTTCGTCCTCGGCAACCTGGCCGAGGTGGTGGAGCGTGTGCTCGGCTTCCTGCCCACCAAGGCGCTGCTGCGCGCCGCCTGGTAAGGGAGGGGACCGCCGGGGCGGGTGGCTTCGCTTCTGAGGTAACGGCGGTGGGGCCGAGGCGGGACCCTCCCGGGGCGTCCCCACCGACTCGGTTGTGTCCGTGGTGTGTTACAGCGTGTGCCGGCTTTGGAGGGAGTGCGCCCGGCGGATCCAGCGGGCGCGGCAGCGCGTCGCCTGGGTGTCGGCGCTGGAACCGGGCCCCGCCGAGAGCCACGCGCTGGTGCGCGCGCTGGCCCGCGAGCTGGAGGTGGGTGCGCGCGCGGGGCCTCGCGCCTCAGGGCGGGCGGGCGGCGGTGGGCGGGAAAAGGTTCCCCTCAGGCTCCGTCCCGGTCCCACAGCCCGGCTTCTCCGCCCCTCTCCTCACAGAAGGTGCACGTGCTGCCGCAGACCGTGCTCTATGTAGCAGACGCGGAGACGTTCAGCGGGCACGAGGAGTGTCACGAGCAAAAGAAAGGTAAAAAAAAAGCCAAAAACCCGTGAAGAAACTCGCTCCCGGCCCAAGCAGCGCTGGGCAGGCGACTGCTGCGTGTGGAGGGGCGGGAGCTGGGAGGGAGTTCTCTGAAGTAAATCGTTTGTAGCTTTATGCTCGTGGTGTGAAACACAGCTCGTAGGTGGGTGCTGTTTTACACACACGGGGTCCTTTCTCATTCCCTGAGGAAAATTGATGTAGTTTGCATGCTGGTACCCCTGTGCTCTGTGTAATTAGCACAGCTTTGCCGTGTTAGCAGGGCAGCACTGGTTAAATAGAACAGGATTAGTTGCAGGGTTTGTTCCAGTACTGTTCAGAACAACTCTTTACTTCTCTCTGCTTGCTTTTTATTTTTCTTTTTTATTTTCTTTTTTTTAACAGCCAGGAAAAGAAACAGCAAAGAAACAGCGATTGCGCTGGAAAAATTGTTGCCAAAGCGCTGCCAGGTTCTTGGACTGGTCACCCCAGGGATTGTAGGTAGGAGGGAAACGTGTGATTTTGTGAGAGATCAGTTTGTGTGAGAGTTGTTCAGCATATTGTCCACCTGTTCCAGCTCCTGGTCATGTGGAACTGAAATTCTTATTTCATGTGATGCAGTTGTAAATAGAAGGGTTGATTTAATTAAGCTTATTGTATTTTTTTCCTGGCACCTTGATGTAATTATTGAATGTTTCTTGGATTTATCTATATTTTTATAGCCACGTTGTGACTGATTATACAGGGCATCCTCAAGTATATACCTGCTTATTGCAGGAGGTGTACACAGGAACTATGGAAAATTCACAGCCTTCCTTGGCAGTCTTTTTCTAATGCTTCATTTTTTTTATCATTAGAAAGTTTTCTCCTAGTTTCTTCCCACAGCTTAAGTAGGGTATTTGATTGTTGTCACTAGCATAATCCCTTAATACACTCCCAATATTTGTGTCAGTTTGCTCTACACTGTCATCACGTGCTGGTATAACACCTTAAAATCTGAGTGTGTTTGTGTGCCTGCAGAAGCTGGCAGGGAGGCTTGACACAGCTGTATTGCACAGTGCTTGTTTTCCAACTGATTTATATTTGGTGTGGCTGGGGGGGAATATGTCCAAATATCTCCATGTCTCTGTGTCCAAAGTGACTTCAGCAGAACTCCTCCATGCTTCATCTTTCTGAAATATCAACCAAAAAATCACACCAGTTGTCACTTAGATCTATTGTTATGGAAATGAGCTATCACGTTTTACATCATCTAAGCTGTTTTGCCTCTTTGTGTTACAGTGTAGATGAAAGTATTAAAATCACTGGATGTGAGGTGTCTGGTTCTCTGTCTTTGTAGTTACCCCGATGGGTTCAAGCAGCAACCAGCCTCAAGAAATTGAAGAGGGCGAAGCTGGGTTTGCTCTGTTGTTTCCTAAAATCGATGGGGTGAAAATTCATACCTTCCATTTTTCAAAAGACTTGAAGAACAGGGTCTTTGATGAAAGTAAATTTGCTGAAGCAGGTATGTCCTTGTCCTCCCCTTTGTTTGGACTTGTGTGAAGTGTTGTGTTGCTCTTTCAGGTGCCAGCGTGGAAGCAACAGCTTCTGTGTGAGCTCCATTCATAGAACACGCTGTGGCTCTCTAGGGCTGCAGCTGGTAACTGCATCTCTGTTCTTCCCATTCTCTGGAGTATTAAGGTTACATTATCCTGAGTGTTGATCTCGGATTACCTCAGCTAGGTTCCACTTGGAGCTGTTCAGAGGGAGCCATTAGATTTTGAGCAACCTCTAATTGGTTAACAATGATGATAAATGAGTTTGTGCCATTGGGAATTCCCATCGCTGCAGTTGAGTGGGGAGCAGCTGCTTCTATTCTCCAAAATAATTTGCATTTAGATCCTGCGTTGGGTGTTGTAGCAAGGAGAGGGAGTACCTTAGACAGTGTATTTCAGTAAATACACTTTGCATTCCTCGTGTTGCATCCTCAGCAGGGTAGATCATTTAGAGAGAGTAATATAATGAGGGTTTCTTGAGCCTTCTAGGCTGAGAGTTTCTGGCTTGGGATAAGCAACTGGCTGATGTATGTAATTTTCAGGTAAAGTCATTTGCTGTGTTGGTGTTCTTCTTGAATAACTTCTATGCCCAGTTCTTACCTGTAAAAGGATGATTAAGGCTGCCAAGTAAAACCCGAAGAGCTGTGCCTTCAGAGGCTGTGGTAAAACTCGCATGCTCTGCTAAAGAATGGAACGCTGGAGGAAGCAGCTGCAGTCATCTTTTCCTTGCTAGGTTCTTTTCAGGAATCCTCAC
Source organism: Podargus strigoides (assembly GCA_028020825.1). Lineage (NCBI taxonomy): Eukaryota > Metazoa > Chordata > Aves > Caprimulgiformes > Podargidae > Podargus > Podargus strigoides. Next base: position 174,167,332 of record CM051663.1, read on the forward strand.
TTAGGTGGGGAACACCGCCCAGCCCCTGGGTGCCTGGACAACTTGGGTCTTGTTTTCCCAACTGCAGCAATGGAAAGCCATGACTAAAGATGTGATAGAATAGAATCATAGAATAATTATGGTTGGAAGGGACCTCCAGGGTCATCAAGTCCAACCTTTAACGTATCTGATGATGTATCTAAAATGAGACTAGGATGGTTGGACTTCAGGGGTCAGGATTTAAAAATAAGAGGATTGGTGTTTGTGGGTTTTGTTTGTAGGTCTGAAGAATAACCCAGATCTCCGGGTGGTTCTTCTGTTTGGCTACAACTCCTGGAAGTCTGGAGCCACACGATTTCTTCATCAAATAGTCAATCCCTTGAATGAGAAAAGTATCATCCTGGCTGGGGGACAAGTGGAGAGCTTTACATCCCTGACCTCTGAGAAGTAGGTATCTTTTTGAAGGTGAATTATAAAGAAGATTTAAAATGGGAGAAACGCTGCAGAAGCCATAGCCTTTTAGTTATGTCATATCAGAAAAGCTCTTTAACAGTAAAATGATAATTGTTTTAAAGACAGCAAAGTCCCAACTGCTACACTGTAATCTGGCTGGAGAAGCCTAAAGCTTTATGTTGACTGTGTTACAAATTGGGTTCTGGAAACCTAGCTAGGAGAAAGCTACTGTGAAGGAGATTTCCAGCTTCAGATACCCTATGTGTGTTTATTGCAGTCTGTGTTGACCCTCAAGCTTGCAGATAAATTATCACTCACTGTGACAGAGACCATCTATGTGAACATTTGTTTCTGTATCAGCCTCATTTTGGTTCACTTTACCGAGCAGTAGCTGAACACACAAACAGGTCTGTGCCCCAGGAACACACCTAAAGTGCTGCAGCTGCTGAAGGATGCAGTGCTCACAGGATCATCCAGCTTACACCCCTTCCCTCCACCAGGGTCCCTGCAGGGCAGATTTGGGCTCCAGGTGCACAGGGAGGGCCCTTTGTGCCATCTGACGTGCTGGGGCATCCTCACTGGAGTTCCTGTGCAGATGCAGATGTTGCCATGGGCTCCTCTCGTGCCAGTGGAGGTCTGAGCTCCATAGAAATACCAACATTTTTCTTCCAACTGCTGTATGCCACCTGCACCATTACTCCAGATAAGAGAGCTGACTGTATATTAAATTATTGCTAATAAAGCATAAGTAGTTAAGTATTAAATCCCATGTGTCCTGGCCAACCAAAGAGGTGTAAAGCAACGTGAATCTGGAGCCATTACTGACTGCTGCCCTGGTTTGGTATGTAAATGCAGAGTATCTTTGCTTAAGTTTAATAGTTTAGCTGGAATTAGAGAGCTGTGACTTGCACAGACTGCAGAATTTGGCATGGATTTGAAAGGTTAATCACGCCTAATCCCTGGCAGTGGATGTGAAAGTTCTCCTTGTGACAGGCTGATAAAATTGGAAGGCTTTGGTGTGTTTTTTTAACTATGCCTGGCTTTCAGAATCACTAGGACGTTGGTCTGCTTTGAAACCTGCTCTGCCACAGCAGAAGTTGGCTGGGCAGAGGTCTCTGGCCCGCTCTCTAACTCGGTGCCCGTTGCCTCGCAGTCACAACGCGCAGCCCGGCGACGCCTGTGGTGTGGTGGGGCTGGCGTTCAGCGGTCCCCAGATCCAGAGTGCCACCGTGCTGTTAGACCAGGACGTAGCTGACGAGAGGACAGCAGAAGCCGCCATGCAGCGCCTCAAAGCAGCAAACATCCCCGAGCGTAACACCATTGGCTTCATGTTCGCGTGCGTTGGCCGAGGATATCGGTACTACAAAACCAAAAGGAATATGGAAGCGGATGCATTTAGGAAGTTTTTTCCAAACGTTCCCCTCTTTGGCTTTTTTGGACATGGGGAAATAGGATGTGATCGAATAGTTACTGGGAATTTCGTCTTAAGAGAATGTAATGACATAAAGGATGACCTCCTTCATGGTTACACTACTGTTATGACTCTTATTCATCTTGGTTCAACTAAAGCAAACCAAGTGTAAATGTTTTTGATCCTTCAGTGAGCTGTTTGTTTCATTCCAGAAAGCTGAGGAGTCTGGAAGAGTGGACACCTTGCAGTCAAAGCCCCTTCCAAAACACAAACATCACTTTGGTAATATTCTCAAATCTTGTAGTTGGAATAGAGTTGAATATAATAGCTGCAAGAAAGCTTTGCATTTTGTGTAATCCCCTGTACGCAGCAGGCTTGCAGGTAAATGTTGGAATTGGTGGAATTCTGCATTTGAAGAAAGCCTCTTTCTTCCAAAATGAGAATGGTTTGCACAAATGGCGTTTGGAGTCCAAATATAAACGTGTAGAAGGAAACAGTACTTTGATGTGCTCTATTGTGTATGTCAAAGAGTCTGGAAAAAATACTGACACAGAGATACTGATGCATAAAATCCACCATTCCCTGGATTTTATTGCGAGAGAGATGCACAACCTGCCCAGACTCAGTCCTGTTTACAGAACTGAATGGTTTTACTTGATAAAATGAATGAGAATCTTTAGAGAAAAATAACAAAGTGCTCATTAAATAAAGGAAAATACATAAAAGTACCTTGCCTTCTATTCTTAGAGAAAAAACTCTGATTTAAAGGGGCGTTGCCCAGTTAGAAGCTCAGCCTGTCTCACCATCTTGAACTGCATTTCAGTTGCCTTAAATACCTGGTTTAGAAGAACACCTGATCCTTCGTGTGTACCAGCAGTTCCAGCCTTTGTGTCTGTAGGTTCACACAAGGTAAATGCACACCTTGCCTTTTCCTTTAGGTTCTCTCTTACCATGATTTTCTCCATTATAAAACTTTGAGCCCATAATGCAAAAAATTAAGACTACTCAGTATAAGTTCCTTTAAAGAAGTTTTTTGCTTTTTAATTTGAAATTGTGGGGCATGGGAGATCTGTCTGTTTATTTACAGAGAGCCTTTACACAAGACCTGTGCTTTTGCATGTTTTTCCCATGTTTTTACATCAGTCTCCTGCTCTCATTGCTGCAGCTGGAATGCAGTATTGCAAAGCTCAAGTAAGTAAATTCAGCTTAGTCTCAGAATAGCTAATAATATATTTGCTCCCTTTTAAATTCTTTCCTCCCTGTTATTTTCACTTAGTAATAGAATGACAAGAAAGTCAGATTAATTTTGCAGCATTTCACTACACTTCTAAATGCCAAATCCAGCAGCTGGCCCGTTTTTTGGTGCTGCAAAAGAAAATACTTGGCTGTAACACCACAGAATGACGTTTTGTTTTAAATGTGCCAGCCCAGATTGTGGTTGGTAACTTTTTACCCATGTCTAGTTCAAACTTTCCTTGTAGTTTGCCTAATTGGCCTATCTGTCCTGGGAGTTAACTGTTGGTTTCAGTGGGTGCTGAGCACAGACAGCACTTTCCCATGGCTGTGCTGATGATTTGTAGTTTTATTTAATTAGAAGGCAGAGGATGAGCTGTGAACTCCCCGTGGCCTTCTAGGGATAGATGAGTAAGCGTGGGTGTGACTTGGACAGTGTTTGGTTACTGCATTTAGAAGGAAAGGTATTTAGAAATGGAGTGTGCTTGGGTTTTAAGAGAAGCCTTTCACTGGGAGGTGGATACATGTTTTTCAGCATACCCAGAATGTCGTGTGTGGCCTTTTCTGTTTGCATAAGCTGCATATTTAACAGGAGGCAAAGAAAATGTTTCCTTTCTGTAACAGACAGGATGCCCATCGCTGTTAGCACGAGTCAGGGCTGGTCAGCTCTGCTGCTAGCAGAAGCCCCTGGACTTTTAACTTTTTGCTGCAGCAGAAGTAGATGAAGTGTGATCAACCCCGTGTCCTGAGCTACAGTGCAAACATGTCCAGAACAGCCTGAAGAAGCAGATGGTAAGCTCCAGCCATGGTGCCACAGAACAGGAAATGAGAGTGTGGTTGGAAGGGGCTGATAACCAGCGAGGTCCTGTAGCTGTGGACACTTAAAGAGGTAAACATAGTACAGAAAAGATGGGGGTGCACCCCAAGAGCCTGCACCAGAGTCCAGGATCCTCCATCCTGAGGGAGTGGGGATGAGGCCAGGGGACCCCAGAACCATGCACTGCATGGCTGGAACTGCTGTGCTGTCTCTCCCAGACCACATCACATCTGCCAAGTGACAGGGAAGTGGTGTAATGGATAAAATTGCAACATCTGTGATTAAAGTGTTTTGCTATTCGAATTCATTTTGCCTCCACGCTGTCATTTGCTCTTCAACCACAACTCCTGAGTGAAACCAAAATGTATTCACTTAAAAGGTGCCCATAGCAAAAGGCAGAGCTTGTGCTTAACTGATAGAAAGTTTTGCAGTGCAATAATTTATACCCCTCTCACTCAGGAGATAACCATGAGGTTTTGAAGTGGACAGAGTTAGTTAAATGTCTATTCAGTAACTGAGGCAAACATGGATAGCAGGACTGCTCTAAAGACAATTATTTGCAGTTACAGTGCTGATGGTAATGTATTTCCAGCAAGGTAATACAGTCCCTAAGTGACCACAACTGGATTTTGGTTTTGTTAAGAAAAAGAGAAAACCTTCAAAGTCACCAGACCTGCAGGGAAGAATGATGATTTGACTAACAAAAGGTAAAAGACATTGGTTTTCCCCATGTTTTAAATATAAATCATGTTTCCTTACACATTTTATCTTAATGCATCTTTCCATTAAGTGAGCTGTAGGTTTGAAAAGTACAAAAAACAATAGGTGAGCAGTGTGATGTATAACCTCATACTTGCACAACCAAAACAGCAGTTACCAAACATAAAACTATTACTATGATGTTTATTTTTAAATTACTCATCCAAAAAGAACTGCATTATGGGATGGTTCTATAATGTGCAGTTGTAAGAAAGCAAGAATAATTTGAAAATGAGGAGCCAAATTATGCTAAATTATCACAACTGTGCTGCCAAAAAAGCATTTTCAGTTAAAAACTGCAGAAAACTGCACAGGTAGTGAACTTGGGTTTTGTTACTGTCTGTGTCAGGTTTGTTTTGGCCCAAGTTAATCTTGGAACAAGCTTCATTTTAACTGATGAATGAGTCAGACTGAATCATGTCCCCTTGGCAGGGAACAGCAAAGCAAAGTATGTAAATGATGCAGCCAAACTTTGACTTTTCAGCCTGCAGCAGAGAAGGCTGATAAGAACGTTAAACATCAGACTAAATTTTGAGAAAACAAATAGTTGCACATGACTCTTAATGAATTTTTAGTTGAAAGCCTACCTCAAAACTCCCTCGGTGTCGCTATCCCCTCAGTTTATTTTTGCCTTTCTAAAAATGGAGAACTTCTTTCTACACAAAGTAACTCTGTAGTGGTGTTTCATATAAGATACTAACTTCAGTATCAGCTCTAGTGTCTGGCCAAATGTGGGAACAAGTTAAAAAACACCATTCAGATGCCTGCTTCTAATTTACTCAGTGGAATGATACAGGAAAATAACCTTTGAGGTCTGGGAGTTTACATATAAGTTACAAAGATAGTAAACATGTAAATTGCAGTGGTCTGTATTATAGTCTCTGAGCACTTTGCAAACATTAAGAAAATAATTATTTCTCCTGCTGTCTGACTGGTTTTAATGATTATAGTGTGGTGAAGATATTTTTTTTTCACTGTATGACTGTAGTAGAGCTCTCAAATATATTTATACCTCTTAATGCACACAAAAGCAGATAAGATAAATGTTAGACTCTTAATTCTCAAATTTCTTGGAATTTTTCCTGTTCCTAAACCCATTCCTCAGCCAGACTCAGGCTCCAGAAGAGGCAGCTGTTTTGGAGGGGCTCTGGATTAGCCTTGAGGGTGTTCTTCTGTCTAGCAGTGTGTCTCCTGAACTACAGGCTCAGAGATGTGCAGCCAGGTAAACAGCTCACTTCTGGTGGTGGTGGTGGTGTGCCTTGGTCCTGTACCACAGTTTTAGGTCAAACAAATGTGAGTTCAAACATTGTAGGACCCTTGTGCTGATGATTTTATGCATACCAGCACTTCCTAATAACGTAGGGTATTTTTCTAAACAGACAACATACAGCTACAGTGAAAAACTGCCAACTTTTTTTTTTCCATAAGGTAGGTTTGAATTATTTGGAAATGATATTACCTGGCTACTTCTGTTAGAATTATTAGCAGAGAAATAATTGGAATTTTTTTCAGGTGCTTTGATAATTTAGGAGCAAAAATTTTATTCCTAAATCAATGGGATTTGTGCTTCTAAATGCTTTTAAAAAACAATTTATAAATTGCCATCGTTACATTTCACAGCTAGATCCTCACTGAAATTAGCAGGTAGCAGAAACTTCTCAAAATAAATGTTTCAGAGTGATTCACATTACTGAATCAGTGGCAGTCGTCACCTTTTCAAGAGAAATTTTCACAGCTATAACAGTTAGAAACAGCTTTTTAAAAATAAGCTTGTCTTAGCTGAGTTGTCAATATGGCAACAGAGAGCAAACACTAATCCCCTCAAAACAGGAACTCTCCTGGTGAAAACGACTGAAAGAGCAGCAAATTCTGTGACAGAGAACAGAAAACATAGGTTCAAATTACAGAGCCTGGTGGATGCTCACCTACATTTTTACAGCCCATCATTTGCCTTTACAAAAGTTATAGCCAAAATATCATTACTTACATTGAGAGGATAATTTGAAAACAGTCTCTTTTAATGTACACTGAAAAAGAGTGTTTAAATGTTACACAAACTGACATAGAGGTGCATTTAGAAGTGCTAGAAAGTGGTTGTAGTTTTAATTTGAGGGATGAAAACAGCAGTGTCTTGTTACATCAGGTTCTACAGCTCCAGGTTCTGTTTACACACCTTTAGGTAGCTAGAGAAATCATTCCTGGTGAAAGGTTTTATGGGGTTATCAGTCCCAGACATGGAACTGAGTGGCAAGCTGCCTGTCTGTATTTCACAAAAGTTGGAGTTGGTACTTTGCTGTCAAGCCCTCCCTCTCCCTGCACATTCCCTTCTCCCAGTACAGAATTTGCTGAACACTTAACAGGAATTTTTAGCCTTTTAGGTAAACTCACTGCTTTCCCCATCTGCCTGGACTCTGGTCAGTTTGATAGCTCCCAGTCAGAACACTCACAGCAGAAAGCAATGGCACACACCCCATTTTTATTGTGATAAATTCTCTCCTCCACATCTTCTCTGCTTTCCATTTTCAGGTTACAATCATACTACTAGAGCCCCTCTGCTGCTCTGTAAAAATGCAGTGCCAGGAGGAAAATAATTCATTTTAGTGCAGTCAGTTTTGAAGGGGTGGTACAACACTGAAGGTACCTTTAAAATGGGAAGTGCTACCAAGTAGATGTCCTGTTGGTCTTCCCACTTTATATTTAACAGTACGAATCAAAAGACTAGGCAGCACAGAGAAATCCTCTTGTTTTCTTTGAATAGCCATTTCTCTTTCCATTGTACTTTGCCCCAGTGTTTGGGCTACTAGTGGAACAAAATATATACTGAGTAATGCATGAGCAACCTCTTATTTAGGTCTATAAAGAATTCCTGCTGATGGCTGGCTTTTTGTTCTGCAACTGATCACAAGGGGTTTGCAACACATTGTGAAGAGAACTTTACTACAAGATTCTGGAAGGCAAACGTGATCCTCAGGTATCCAAGAATTTTTGCCATAACACTATAATAAATTGTTGTGTAATCATATTAGTGGAGCTTCCCAGGAAATGGGTCTTTTCCCCTTTCCCTCCCTCTGTAACCTTTCAACTGGTGGAGAGGTAATTTTAGAGACGAGATCTTACGTTTCATGGAAACAGGAGTCAAGTGGAGAAGAGAGACCTTGTTACTCCTCCCTGCATGTACACACAACACTTTTTTACACTCCAACCACAAGATCTGAGCCATTGGAACCCGGTGTTTCCTTGGCTTTGTTGCTCACAGGGCTACTTGCTTAACTTTGTAAGCGAGCATTGCTAGGGAGTGTTGTTTTATTTCATTAAATTATACATCATGTTGGCTACCCTGTACTTTCTGTGGCATTTGACCACCTTAAAATGAATTTGTAGCCTGATCTCATTTTGACCTGAATGTCAAATTCACAAAGCTTGTGAACTGAAATAATCAATTTTAGAAGCTGAAGTGTTCTGAAATGCAATGGGTTTGAAGCAGCCTGGATCACTAACAGGATTTCCTTCAGAGATGACATTGCTTCATAAATTAACTTGTCTGCATTTAAACATGGTTTTGGTTTATTCATCCTCACTTTTTGTACAGGTTGTTTCCTGAATAATGCAAACAGTGAACAATTATTCCATGTCTGTCTAGAAAGCCAAGAGGGTTCAAAGAGCTCATAGAGTACAACTTCAGTCCATTTATTTCTTACATCTTCTATTAGTATTTCCTTCCTGAGTTTCCTCTTAACATGACCACAAGTTTTTTCCTTCTTCAATGAAAATACTACACCACACTTGAACATTATTAAGTCTGAACATCTCATGATCAATAAGGTGTGGAAGTTACCCAACAGCAGTCGTCTCTGCCTGATTTTCCCTGAGGCTGTGCAAAATACTTGAGGCAATACTGATTGTAGTGTAGCTGTCAGTACTGCTACCAATCTCCTAAACTCTGGATTTAACAGTGGCGTGTCCCTGTGTGGTGAAAAATCACCTTTCTCTTTCCTAGCCTCTGAAACAGTATTATCAGCTTCCTTCAGAGTATCTGCTAAAGGTTTGAAGTCCAGAAAATAACACGTCAGATGGGTTAGTCTGGGGAGAAAGTGATCTTTTAGTGCTTTATATAACTTGATCAGGAGCTTCTCTGGATCAGGTCCTCTACTTGATGGGGTGCCCTCAGATCCTCCTTTCAGAAGCTGAGCTTTAACTTGGACTCTAACTCCTCTGACATGAGTCCTTGGAAGGTAATGTATTTTTCTGGTTTGTTTTCTAGTAGCTATTACAATACAGTTTTCTCTTTGACTTCTTACCTCATACACTGTAACAGTGTCTCTTTTTGTCTCTGCCTTCAGGTACTTTTGTCTACATTGATACAAAATGCACGCTATTTTTTCTGACACTAGAGTGTGTAGTAGACACCCTAGGAACAGAAGCTTATTCAACATTTTCTTTGCACCTGTATATTTATACACAAGATTTTTTATTTCAGAGACAAGAAATCTGCATTCTGCATTTTCTCCCCTTTCAATCCCTGAAGTTTTCTGAATTAACTTTCTTTTCAACACCACCTTATAAATCCCATATAATGAACTGCTAGGTAATGTGCCACTATGGAAACATATCTGATTTTTGCTGGTTTCGACCTCCAGTGCTAGAAATGAGTTGAAAAGAAAATTGTTCAGTTCACGTTTCCTATCCCTCTGACTAACCAGACAGCCTCTTTGTGTTGTCAAGGCAGAAAGAGAGACAGACCATGTCATCTGGCCTCTCTTTGTCTGAGTAAGGGAAGCCTGTGAGAAACCAGACAGTGATATATAATATACTGGTGTGATCAACAAATGGTTATGTGAATAAAACAAATAAATCCTGAGAGAGGACAGCACTTGTTCAGCCAGGACACCTGGCTGGATAATATTTTGTGTCAGAAATGGACCTGATGAATCAAATTCCTGACTTTTAGTATCTGAAATATCAACTGGAAAATTTAGGGTAAGGTTTAAATCTCCCTTAGTAGTGAGATTTTCAGAAGAAGGCAAGACAAAACCAAAACCAGGGAAGGAGTCTTGCTTAATCCTAGGGACATACACCAAACAAAGGGTAAATACTCTGCCTAGTACGCTGCTTTTAACCATTAGCAATCTCTTTTCTTAGTATTTTCTTTTCAATTGAATTTAAATCTTGTGCCAGGAAGCTGGATAATACACTAGCATAATAATCCTCACTAGCACATAATCCTCATGTTGTCTTACTCTTTTTTTTTTTTTTTTTTTAAATAAAAGTACTAGCTGGAGAAAGGTACTTTTTTTTTCCCTACATCTGATAAGTGTATCTGAAACTAGCCAAATTCTGGATATGTATCATGGGTATAAATTTTGTAACTGTAAGACAGTCCTCAACTCCTCTGGGGCAATCCTGTGAAAAAGGACAATCCCATCAAAAATTCATAGTGTTACCTCATGCTAAACCCCCTATGATTATCTCATCTGTGCAGTGAAAAACACATTATTTCATCATTCCCATGCAGTAAAAACCAAAATTTTCTCATGCTTCTACCTGTGCATTATTGAAAACACTAACTTGTCAGGAAAAATCTCACAAAATTCAAACATAAATTATAGTGATTTCTGTATAATTTGATACACCTTTAAAAACACATAGGAACTCTAACAAGTGCAACTGTTTCTCTTTATGTCTTAGTTGCAGTCTTCTCCAACATGTAAGCAAGCCTCCTATTTCAGTCTTTCTTCTCTCATCTTGCTTACCACATCATCCTGTACAAACTACTGTATTCTTAGGGTTTCTCTGCATGTTGTTTTCCCACCATTCTTCCACTTGAATGCTTTACTCTGTTATTATTTCTGAAAAATAAACAAAACACGTGCTTTTAATTGAAGAAAACTTCCTCCCCTGCCTGCCTTATGGAGTCAAATCATTTAACTTTAAATGTACTCACTGTTGCAGCCATTGCTGCTTGTAGTCTCAACCAGGTTGGCACCACACTCTGAAGAACTCCTCCTTGGAATGGAAACTTTCCTGACAAGAAGAAATAAAAAAGAGACAACAGGGAGAAAAAAACAAACCCACACAGAGTGAAAAAAGTTATCAGAGAAGAGACAAATTAATTGAATGATGCTTCCACTGGAAAAAGTTACATGGATCTTCTGCAATAACTTTCTAATTAACAGTCAGCATTTTTGTGAAGCATATATTTGAGGGAGAAGAACAGACATCAGAGGCAGAAAGAGCACTTGGAACTACATGGCTTCTCTCCTGAAGTTATTGCTCCTGTTTATCTGATTTCTCAGGTCTTTATTTAAGCAATTACTAGATACCACAAAATTATTTCGTTAATCATTAACTCTCTTGGCATTTGGAAGTAGAATATCAATAATGTGATATTTTCTACACTTTTTTTGAGGAGAAACAGTTCTTTTAAATAGAGCTGATCTCCTGCTGTCTCTTTCCCTTTCTTTTAATAGTAATTAGACATCTGCTCTCTTGAGAAGAGTCACGAGCTATTCTTTCTGTCCAGTTTGTGTCCTGGGGTGATACAACTCCTCCACAAAGTCTGTTGTCTTGGACAGCTTAAATGGCTTTATTCCTAGACCCTGTTGTTTTGGCTGGCTGAGTTCCTGTTCATCAACTCACACTTATCTTGCAGGTAATTTGGCATTTCAACATGGACTTCTAATAAAGTAGAGAAATGCACTGCAGATTTATTTTAGTTTTCCCTAGGGTTTTCTCTGTTCCTCTAAGCTGTGTGTGTGGCATTCAGGCTTCTATATTGTTTCTAAATAAAAGCTGGTTTATGTGGAATCTATACTAATCAGCTATCTTTCTTCTTATTCTTCCAGTAACCCTTGCACAATATGTTTCTGGAGAAAGAAGGCCAGATGGACCCATACTGACAGGTGAATTGCTTGTAGCAAAATATGCCATTTGTTACCTCAGTATCAATGTAATAGCAAGGTTTTTTGCATACTTTCCTCTTTTCCCCAGGTGAAAATAACAGGCTTTATCAGTACCATTTGTTGGCAAGGGGTGTGTGTGTTTGTTTCAAGATAGAGGGTGGCTAGATCTGGATTTGTTCTACCTCCATGCACTGCTAACAGGTCATGCAGCTCCTGGGCCTAAAGCCACACAGAAGCCTGCTCCAATCCAAGACATTTTTTCAGTGTTAAACAGCAAATTGCTCATAAAACCTGTTCTGATTTTATGTAAGTTTTATGTGCTGAGCTTTTACAGGAATGTAGCAAACAGAACTGAGCATGCTCTTTAAAGATCAGGATTCCCCCTCTGCCAGAGGAGCAACAGATTGTATTTCTGTTTATCCTAAAACCACACTAGAATCCTCTGCTGAAAGAGCCACAGAAGTGCTTACTAACACACAGTATGTGGGGAAAAACTCTCTGCTTTCTGATTCTGGATCAAACATATTTGTCAATAAAGTGAAATAGTGCAAACTTGATAGCACAATATTTCTCTTAACATTTTAAATTGAATATGTTCTGTCAAGTGGACAAGTCAAGGGTGACACAAACTCTCAGCAAACCCTTACAAGCCCCAGTTCCACCCTCTTCCAGAATGTTATGATACAGGTGGTAAATCAAATTTGGGGGGGGGGGAATGGCAGCTAGCAGTAATCCTTGTTTATACAGCTGAAAAGAGGAGAGTAGATTATTCACTTGAGAGTCCTCTTATATGTTGGTCATTTCAGTCAAGAGATAAGAACTTTTAGATGTAAAGTGTTTCCTTTATAGATGAGTTCTCTGGCAGAAGATGACTGTGCTACGACAGCCTCTGAAGTGTAAAGGTAAGATAAGACAATTTTTAGCCATTTATATTCTTTATAATAAAGAAGCTGATTGTGATTTTATGAGATTTTCCAAGCTACTCTGGTAAGGCAGATTCAAGGGAAACTACGTTAAGATTGAGTTGCCACCCCTGTTATTTTTCTAATAAAGACACCCTACTACTTGTTCTGCCAGTTAAGTAAAGCTTGAGTAAATTGACTTCTTGGGAAGAAATAGAATAGTTGAGGTTCATCTTCCAACTGTCCAATAAAAGACCTGTACCTGTCACCGTTGTTCTAAGCTTCTGTACTTTGCAGTGCAAGGCTCTTTGACCATCAAACTCAGGCTCTCCAGCCTGCCCCTGATTTTACTGTAGGCAAGAGGAAAGGGACCTTTTAACAGGTTACTCTCTGAATTTTCTGCTCTCTGAAGACCTTTATTCTCTTTTCAGAGACAAGCTTTACTTCTAAAGAAATACTCTATGAGACTTGAATGAATTTTCCTTTAGTTAGTTAAAGCTGTATTCTATCCTAATAACTAAACAGTAATCTGAAAATGTTCTTTAGCTGTGGCATTCCACTGCTGAGATAGGATTAATTTAACTAAAATTACTAAGGTGTGGGGTATCCTCTACAGCAAGGTTTTTTAGATACAAACTCTTGTTTTATCAAATGCTCTCTATCTCTTCTAAATATATTCAGCTATGGGGAAAACTGGAATTCAGTGGGTTTCCATGACAGCAGCCAAGGCAAAACTAGACCTGCTATTCCAAAGGTCGCTCGTTGAAAGGCACTGATCAGAGAGGCTGATTTGGCAATGTGATTATGGGCGAGCAGAGAACAGAGCTGCAAGAACCTGAGGTTATCATAACCGAGGAGAAATGCAGCACAGGAGTAACAGGAAGAGGCTGCAAATCTGTGACAGCTAAGAATTACAGGGGCTAGTAAATTGCCTTATAAAGGCATAAATATGTATTAACAGTATATGACAAAACGAGCTCTTACAAAAAGCCCTGTATTCTGAAAGTGAGAGGGGGCTCAGGAGGCTGACTTGTGCACATAAATGCAGAGTAAGTGGAGACAGTAAGTTTGTTTGGGTTTGATATGTGTGCTGATTTGGTGTTACAGCATCAAACAGATTGGTTGACTTGATCCCAGTAACTCCTTACGTGTTTTCATTCAAAGTCCTAATGTCCCTAACGTGCTACTAAAACCAAACCTGCAGCACTTGCTGTCTAGCACTAACATTTTCACGCTACTCAAACATGGATCATCCTGGGTAAAGGAGTTAGCCCTCTGATTAGTTCTACATGGCAGATAATAAATATCTACATGGGATTATTCTTGAATTTGATTCTTTTTTATACCAGGAGCTGTAAAGGAATTGGGACCTAATGGCAGCAGGTGGTTTGGCTGCCAGTTCAATGTGGTGGGCCAGTTTCTGATCCCTAAGCACTTTGGTAATTTGCTTCTACTTCTCAGTCTTTGGACAACATAAGTGTTGACTAATGTTTTAAAATGCTGGCACTAACTCTAGCTAGATGGTAAAATCTCTCAGCAGTGGGTGTACTACGTGTATTTCTTACAAAGCAACTGTAAGTAGTCACTTAGAAAAGACATTGAGAAAACTACAAGCCAGTAAGTAAATTATTACAAGCAACAAGTTGTGACATCCACATTAATTATGCTGAATAACCATACAAACCTTATGGATAATTCATTACATACTTTTACATTCAGATAATTAGTACATGATTACCAGAAGAAATTTCTACTTGATTAAATAGCTTCAGCACTCTGAAGCACTTTTACCTGCAAAGGAAGTAGAATGCTCCAATTATAAGAACTCCTAGAAGAAGAAGTGAAGCCAATAAAACTGCAAACAGGTCACCTTTTGTTTGGGACTTGACGCTGGGCAGCAAAACTTCCTCGCAGCGGGCTCCTGTGTAATTCTCAATACACCTGGGAAACCAAGTTTTACTTGGATTAGGTGGCAATTTGTCATCTCATGTGAAAAGCACAAAGGCTGCTTTTGGTCTTAAATGGGGAGAGAACTTGTTATGGCATGACTCCAGGTTTGTATTTGCTTCACAGCAAGTTTTCTTATGGGATTTCCACTCACCTCATATTTCTGGAACAAAGAGAATTTGGCGTGCTGGGCTTCAAGTTTATATTCTGATCCATACTGCTTTTATATATTAAACCATGTATTTCTTTATACATCTATTGGATTAGCAATGTACTTCACAATAGTGTGCTTCACAGTTAAATCTGCCTCCTCCATTGGCAGATTTAATTAATTAAATCCACCTCATTAGTGTTAACTGTGTCACCCCACTGCTTCTCATCTTACACACAGTACTCATGCTTTCTTTTCCCCCCTCCATGCAACTTTTTAGCTCTCTTTGTTGAAGAGCGAGTACTGTCAGCTAAATAGATCAAGGAAATGGGAATTCATTGAGACACAGTACAGCTTAAGTTACAGAAGTAGTTTTTGCAGTGTAGTAATTAATGCCAGAACATGTCACATGCTTGGTGAATGACCCTCTCTTGGACAGACGTAGCTAAAAGTCTTTCCTACTATGCTTATTTTATGTATCGAGCTCTGAAAACTTCTTCTGAAGAAAGGATTAAAATGAATATGGTGTTTTACCATGGTAAAATGGTAAGATACTTTATTAAAAATAAATAAAATTAATGTCTTAGTAATTCATAATAAGTTGATAGGTCGAAGCTAAACTAATCTTCATTTGTCTTGTATTTTGCAATTATTTTGTTACATTTTCTTAAGGAATTTATTGCATTACAGAAAATGAAAAGCACTTTGTTCAATAATTGCATTCTGCATGTATCTTTTATGCATGTAAATTTGCTTCTCTCTACTTGTATTACTAAATATCTTGCTCATTCTTGCTATTTCTGGCACTGAAGTCATCATAATCTGTGACATAAGCAATTTTAGGCTCCAGCTGAGAAAAATGGGCTGAACTACATAACATACTTGAAGTTCTTGACTGCCATTGGCAGCTGCAAGGTATAATTTCAGATGAGGGATAAGAAGGCAGAGTGGGGAGGAACTGCCAAAAAAGAAGGATGTCTAGCAGATCTAAATAAGACAAATGGATCACTGTGAACATACCACCATGTACTTCAGTGTGAATCCCAGCACCACTTTCTGTAGGTTATGGACCACTATTGCACAAAGAATTGCTACCATTTCTTTTAATTCATTGCCTTGGGAAATAAAATGGGAGATTTAGGCACTAGGAAAAAGATTTAATTATCACCATATATTAAAGGTGTGCAACTGATCAAACAGACCCCATTTACTAAGGACAATGTGAGACTTTTCAAAGTTCCTGTGTTTGCTGGGAGAAGGAAGGATAGGCAGACTGCTCTGATTGCTTGAGATAATGTTCCAGATATTTACTGTAAGTATAGTGGCATTTCAGTGGCCTATTTCTGAAATACTGTAGAATACTTTAAGAATAGAAGAGTAGTTTGAGTGGGGCATTGTTCTCTAGCAAGTGGGAGAGAAATGCTTTTGGAGAGCTGAATAGAATAACAGGGATAGAAAATGGAATATAAAATTCATAGGAGTATTCTTGAATATCAATGGAAACTGAAGAATAATGCAAGGCTAAAATGATACAGGAAGAAAAAAATAAATAGGTTTTGGCATCAAATTAAGGCTCATGGAGAAGTTCTAGAGAATAAATTTAAAGGGATTAAGTCAGTAGCCTAAAGAGAAGAATGAAGCAGGAGGAAGAAAAGACAGTCCTCCTAGTTGAAGAGAGCTGCATATGGGATTAGGGAACAGGTTGGGGCAGAGAACAGTTGTGATATGGTGGAGTGAGTTGGCAGGAGCAGTGCATGGGAGCCATGCTCATGTTCTGTGAAAGACCATGGAAAAAAATTGGGGATGTGATGACAGTGTAGCAGAAAGGTCACTGAGATTTTCATAGAAACAGGAACATTGAGATGACATGACACATATCTTGGTTACATTTAAATAAAACTGTAGCTAATGTGACCCTACCAACAGGCTCTGCTGCAGTCAGGGCATTTCTGGAAATCCAGATGTTCAGATATTGGCTTGCACAGGCTTTCATAAAGTCACCAGTGCTGATGTATAAACAGGTGAAGGATGGTGTTAAATAGATGCAACTGATGCTTCAAGACAATCAAGAGAGGGAAAGGTTTCTCCTCTAAGTCCTTTCCTAAAATTGATGGGAAAGAAACTAAGCAGACTTCAGTCATTAGCAGTGGAACTCACTCTGAAGATCTGCTTATCCTGTTGCATTAGCAGAGCTCCAATAATTTCAGTGGAGTTGCATACACAGTGACTGCAAGACAGAAAAATAGTCTCTAACGAGCATATGGGCTATAAATGTAACCCAGACTGCTGGTATCTATATAGTGTCTCCTAGAGGTAGCCAGTCTTACTATACACAGCCTTACATTCAGTAGTAACTCATCATTTATCTTGTTTATAATGGATGCCTAGAAGTAGAGCATCACACACTTGCAGCTGTTAATATGGCAGGCAACTGTGCTTCTGCACTGGAATGAATGAGTGCACAAGGCAGGGAAGCCTGCTTCTAGGCTTTAGTAAGAGGGAGTTACATGAATTAAGTCTTGTAGTCACTGGGCCAGGTGTTGCTGTTGCACAAGATCATCTGCATGCTGTTAGCCTGCTGCTTCAGCACATGCTGTTGGCTTTAAATGGTCCTACTACATAGCATTCCAAAATTGATATTTAAAATGGAACAAAGGTCTCTTCTAAGAAATCAGACTAATCAAGAGTTGAAAGACAACAGCCTTCAAATGCTAGAGGAAATGTTGAGAGACTAGAAACTCTAGATGCCTGCACACGCATGCATGCACACCCACACCTCTTGTCAGGTGAGGTGAGCCCCAACTTTTATATACAAACTTACTGTAGGAGCTGTGCTGGAGACAAAACACTAAATCCACTATTCTGTGGGTAGTTCTGAAGTCAAATATGCACACAGACTCCCATTGCTTTAGTATTATTCTATAAGAGTCTTGAGTTTAGTTTTCCTTTAGTCAGGAAAAACCTGGATGCTTCTTGGTATGAAAATTGTTTCCATGTAAATACAAAGCTCTAAGCAGAAAAAGATGGCTGAAAAATTGTCTGCTTGCCAATGCAATTCAGATTACGTGGCTGATCACTTCAAAATCACCATAACCTTCAGTCTGTGGCAGGCTCCTTAAAGTTGTCCTGATCCATATGCTGTAAGTATGAAAAACCCTTGGAGCCAAAGTGAATAATGGCAAAGTTAACTGGAAGCCCTAAGCAGGTTTGAAAAACTTAGTATAAGAAATGTGGAGGAGAGATTGGATGAGGGTAGAAGCAAAGGGAGAGCTACCCTTAACTGTACACAGGAATTTCAGGGAGGGGGTTTCTAAGGTCTGCTTCTGTCCCTTGCATTATTTAGCCTGAACACACTGCCCTCTGTGTGTGGTCCTATACCATCTGTATTTTCTCTGAAGGACAGAAAGAAGGCTCTCAGAAACCTGCCATGTGTAAGACAGAATGGAAACACCAAAGCTTTCCCCTCAGACAACAAAATCTTCACTGCATTAATTAATGATTATGGGACAGCTGCACATCAGGTGCTGAGGCAAACAGCTTTCAGCCTCGTGTTTTATGATACACCTGAGGCAGCTGCTTTTCCATCCTTCTCCACTCTGCTGCGTGTTTCTGTAGCACATTTGAGCATTCCTGGCTTTGAAGCTCATCTTGTTTACGGCGACAGGTGTGCCTTTTGCTGCAGAGAACATTAACTCATTGTTAGGAAAGCAAAGGGGAAGGTGGCAGCTGAGCAACTTCATGTTTTGACACACATCAGCTGTATTTCATATCTGCTAACATCACTCGGAGGGTGTCAACTAATGTTTTGTTTCTATGACATCTTTACCTCGTGTATATATCCACTTCTGAATGGTAAAAAGAACTGAAATTCCAAAAGTAAATAGTGGCTCTTAATTTGTTAGCATGCTGCAAAATACATCTTTCTAAAGAATGATGCAATTTTCCTAGTTACGTTGTGAAATTACTTCCAATGATGTTGCATCAGGTCACCTGGACTATGTTTAGCACATGGCAGATGGGTTTTAAGGTGTTGTTACAGTTTATTACTGTCCTTGCTCCATTTCCCCCTTTTAATCAGTGCTGTGCTAACTGTTCAGGCTTGGGTTCTAAAAGGGATTCAGTTTTTCTGTTGGTGGGAGATGATAATCTGAGGACACTTGGAAGCACTAGGTGGGACTCGGCAGAAACCTGCGTCAAAGAAACTTTGCGCAACTGCGTGACGATGCCAGTCTCGAAGCTCCAAAGCACCAAATATTTTTTCTGAATTCTGCTGAATCGTGATGCATTTTTTTCTGTTGTTTCTATTCACATCACTGCTGATTACTAAGATATCTGTGTGTAAACAAAACCTTTCTCATCTATAATTAGCCTTCTCTGACTGATTAAGGAACATGCTTAGAATGAGGACATGCTTAAATAGAATGCTGCTATTTAAACCCATATAACTTCATAATCAACCACTAGATAGGGAAGAAAAATACTTGATAATTTAAATGCAGTAAGATTGCCTGAGTATAACAGAAATGCTCTTAAGATGTTACTTTTCTGCCTCAGCAGATTATAAAATCCTCTAGTACCTGAATTACAAATGACTTCACTTGGAGCCTTTTTAAAGTGGAAATTATCTACGCTGGCTGGCTTGTGCTCCTCAAGAATGAACTGTTCTGGGTATTTGTTACTTCATATTTACAGTTACTGCAACAAATACACCTCCTCATTACACAGTCTAGCAACACTTGAGAGGGTGCTTTGAAACTGAGTAACTGATGCTGTTTAGTCTAACCATTCTTTTTTTCATGTAAGTATTTTGATGTCAGTAGTATGGGATTACTTCTGGAAAAAAAAAAACCACATGCATAGTTCAATATGTTTTACTTTTTGTGTGTGTAGTGTTCATTTTGACATTGCATAAACTTGCAAGGGTTAGCAGTTAGAATAAATCATCATCATCATCCAGCACTTCTGAGCTTTATCCTCACTCCTGGGTCTCATTCATTGTGTGACATTGGACAATACACTTAATGACAGTGCTGTGCTGTGGGTATTTTCCAATGAGCATTTACCACAAAATTCCCTCTGCTCTCCTCTCCTAGATGAGTTTACATGCTTGAGTTTAAATGTTTAAATTGAACTGTCTCAAACCAAAGAAAGAGTTCAATTAGGCATCTTAGAAAAGATTTTGTTTCCTTCTTCAACAGTTTCATCCAGTTATCATCAGTTACAGCTCTAGACCGAAGAGGGAGCAGAAGTTGCCACAGAAGAAAAAAAGGTAATATCCTTAAGTGTATGTAATAGGTGTCTGAATGCCTATTATTATGTTAAGTAAACCCATTAAATTAACTGTAATTTATTTTGATGAACGATAACTCAGGATTGGTAAATGCAGAGCCATGAAAAATTAGAATTTAATTTGTCATCTTCTTATGTCTTAGTAAATGAGAAAATAAAAGGTTAGGGCTGCATTCATGCAGGAAATGTATGCACATCCAAAAATAGGAAGCACTTCTTTTCCAGTGAGCTACATGGGCTTCGAAAAGAAGAGTGGTCCCATAAATGAATGGTGTAAGGTGTATTTGCTGCCTTGATGTTTCTTTATCAAGTGGTCTTTGGCTGTCACTGTAAAGCTGCCCTTTGAGTACTGCAGTGAGACTGAGAGAACACATTAAGTCTTGAATTATGTTCTTTTTTCCTCTTAAAGATTTTATTCTTTTTTGTGCCTCCTCATTTTGTTCAGGTCAGGCCATTTCATAAGAATTTCTGCAGTATAATTCATCTGGATTGAAAACTAGGAATGTACTTTGCCTTTTGGAGTGCCTTTCCTACAGCCTATACTCCATGAGCCAAAGGGTATTCTGTTCCTTTCTGTATTGTAATGAGGAGAGGAAATATGGCTCTAAATATAGATATCATCCTGAATGTGTACGTAATGGAGTACTGTTGTACCTGTCAAACAAGGATGCACCAAGAATACACATTTATTTTTCCCATATTATTATGTCTCTGCAAGCTGGATAATAATCTGGGGATGAATTACTGAATTTGGAACAGCCATGGGTAATTAGTATTTTCTTTTATATAACGTTTTATAGTAATTTCTTAAAGAAGCAAACCAGTAAAAAATAGTCTTTAGACAGCTACTGTCCAACACTTAAACACACAAACTTTTGTTTCACTGACCTGCAGAATGGGCTGGATACAGTAGGAATCATATAACAAATCCCTCCATTTAGACAAAAAGATCCATAACTGGTGCCACAGAGTTCTTCATGATCTTAAAAATAAGACCAAAAGAAACACAGATTAAAATAGAGGTGTCTGTGATTTTTATCAGTCAAAGGAGATCCAGGCTAGCAACATACAGCACTATCTATCTTGCAGGATTGTTTCATGCAACATTATGCAAAAAGATCACAAATTTATCACCATATCAGACATAACACACCTACATTTTATACATAAATGCAAATTTTCTTTTCCAATAAGAGGAATTTTGGAATTCCCTGTTCCTTTGTTTGCCTTTCATGACCCCAAACCACACCGAGTACAGTGATGATTCACATGATGACCCATATGAAGTCTGATTTGTGGTCTGTTCCAGTGGCACAAACTATCTTTAGCTTAACTGGCTTCTGTGGGAGAACTGGAGTCAGCATGGATAAACCCAGAATAGTCTCAGGTGTGGACTGGGACACTCTGAGACTGCTTCAGGCTGTACTGAGAGCTGAATCATACCCCAGTTGGACACCACCAGGTTTTCCCACCCCAATTTTTAACAACCAATGGAGGAACTAGCCTATGAAGTGTCATTTAGGTAGAAGACTGCCTGTTACAGCATAATTTCCACACAGCTCAAAAAGGCTATTTTCTAACTCAGTAGGCTTCTTATATGAATTGTGAGGGTATTAAACACAATGAAGCATTCCAATAAAACCACCCATACAGGAGGCTGATGTTGGCACTCGTAGCAGCAGTTGTCTGTTTTATGCTGAAGAAGAATATCTAACTGTACCATTTCACTCATTTTGAAAGCAGTCTAAATTTGGATGTTGGACTGCATGTATTTATGATACATTTAATGCATTTGTAACTAATTTTATATATATGCATATGTATTTTTATATATTTCTTCAATCCTATGAAACCCCAGTATCTCAATCAAAAGAAAAATAGAGCAGTTTTTTGACATCACAAGCGTGAGAGTCATGTGTTACCTCACACTTTAGGTGTTGTTTTTGCTGTTATTTCTCCCAGAAATTCTGAAAATAAGAATTCTGCTGTCTCACTATTTAAGTATGGAAGACAAGTTCTATAAAAAATATAGTTTTTAAGAGGAGTCAAGATTTTCATTTTCTTATTTGGAAAAAGAATTAGGGGTCCCCTTTATTCCTCCAGAAAAAAAGTGGGAAGTATGGCCATAAGCCATTCTACCCTAGAGGCAGCTTCTACAGCTTTGTATATAAAATAAACCTGACTTTTCTAAGAGCAGCATTAAGTCAGCTTAGCTACTTCTAACCCTGTGCAACTAAAAAAAATTATTTTGCATGGGTTACAGTGTAATTGCAATAGGAATAAGATGATAAGAGGAAAAAAAACAAGCAGGTTTTTAAAAAACTTGAATAAAATTATTTTATTTTAGTCTATTCAAACATAACAGTGGAGCTTCTGTGACAGTGTAATTAAATTGAAGGCTACATCCTTCCTTAAGTGAAGAGAGGATATTGAATACATGAACAGTGAGTGTATCAGGGTATCTGTACAATTATAAGAATCAAGAGAGCAAAAGCAAAACTCTCAACTTTGACCTGCTCTCAGTTCTATTAAGAATCTGAGGGAGTTTAGTGTTGTTGAAATTCTACCAGGTGGAAAAGTGAGGTGATAGAAAGTAGGCCCCACAGAAAAATCCCTTGAGACAGCTCGTGGAAAGCCTTCCAAGAAATTCTCAGGAGAATTAATGAGAACTTGTTAACCTCCTTAAAATCCTGCCTTAAGGTTCTGTTTCTTTTCTTCACCTGTGTGCAGAAATAGGCCTGCCTCGTGCTGGCAGAGTACTGAAGGAAAGGAAATGCCTCAAGTCATTCAGGTCTCAGAACATTTGGGAGAATGATTTTCTCACTGTTAGGGTGTGATCAGTGTATTAAGGACCAGCTTTGCAACCCAACTGGATGTTTCTGTTCTGGCAAAATACCTCAGGCACTCTGTCTTAGGCCTATTAGAGCACAGAAAGTGCCTAGGAAGCCTTCAAAACCTTTTTGACTGTAATTACAGACAATTTCTCTATAGGCTATTTCTTTCTAGAGCTAGACTTCTTTCCAGTGCTAAGGGAAAAATGATAACCTTAATTTTACCAGTAATGAGATATTTTAGAAAACCTCTATGTCCATGTAGATGAGGTGCCCCATTTTCCATCCAGTTGTGCTTTTCACTAGGTCTATTTTGTGTATTAATACTTTGCTACTACTTATTGAAAGTACCAGAGTAACAGAGTATAAAGTAGATGAGAGAATTATGAAAGAGAATAAAAGAAAATTCAGGATGCTCTAACACTAAAAAAAATTAAATTACTTATTAGTAGTAGTGGGTTTTGCTACAATACAAAAATATATATTGTTGTACTCCATACCCACTTTACTGAAATGCAGTAGTTTGGCTCAAATTTGAAAGCTGCAGCTCTATGTTTATAGCAAGTATGAAAGCAACAGTTTTTCCCTTTAAATGTATAGGCAATGATGCAGAAGAGTGTCCTGGAGAATCAAAAGGGGTTCAGTCCAAGCCAAAACCCAATTACATTAGCATTGGCGAATGTGTTATGATTTTTCATGAGGTAAGTCAATACATTATATTAATCTAAAGATGTAAATTGTGTACTTTGAAAGTCAAATGCATACTACATTCAGACTACCATAATCAAGATTAAAAAGTTTAACGAGTCAAGTGAGGATGGGCAATTAAAAAAAAATACAGAAGACTTAGCTTTTCAATTAATACAATTGTAGAAATTCTGTCAACATATTCTACATAACGTATATATATGTATTTTGACATATCCTCCTATGTGAGAGATTAAGGAAAGAGAAGCAGGACACAAAAGTAACTTGTAAAAAAAAAATCAGTTATTGGTGGGAGAAGTGAAGAGGAACGAAACAAGATTGTTCTTTCTAACACTAGACTGTGAATGCTTAAAATTGGCAGAGGTAATCACAGCCTCTAAATACACTGACTCTCTACTCCTCTTTTTGAGGACCTGCAGGAAAGCCTGCCCCTAAACTATCTTGTCTCTTTGCCTTTAAACTTTTGTAACCTGACTGTCCTATCTATTAAAAAGAAAAACAAATAAAGGCTCAACACCACCTTAACCCCCAAAGAACCAACCCAGCCTTGATAATCCATATGTTGACTCAGCTGACTTGCCTAGTCCAGAGGCTAAAATACTACAGACTGCCTAATCCTGAAGTCTGCTAAAACAAAAAAGGGAAGGGGGAGGAGGTGGAAGTGTCAATAAAGGGGCTGATGGGTGCTTCCTCACTTACAAGCAACTTTGCTAATCAATCACAAACTGTGAAATAGTGGGACAGATCACAGCAAACGTCTCCTTTAAGAGAATTTGGACCACTGACTGGTGAGCTCTGGTTTGCTGACGAGTAAGTGAAGACAGCCCTACGGAGCAGTTGTGACAATCCCAATGGCAGCTGTCAAAATGAATGCAATTCTGATGAATTATATATGTATACACATCCAAGTAAAGCCTTGGAAGGAATTACCTGTTCGCATATTATTCCGACAGCAATTTTTATTCTTGCTCAGAGGCTATTCTTCTAAAACAGCACCTAAAGACAAACATGTACATTTAGTATGTCATTTTTGATCCCACTGACATTTTTCCCTGAAGAAATAGCTACTGGAATGTATCTTTCAGTGTTGCTGCTAAGATATTTGTTGTACTTTGGCAGTAATTTGCTGTTGTATTACATGTAAGTTTCATTAATTCACAGTTAATGGCACACATTCAAGTGTGCTGTCAAGTTCAGTGAACTCCTAAGGGCAGTACTACAGAGTAAAACCAAATTCACACTAAAGGACATTTAAAAAATGAATGCTTTTTTCAAACTGCTGTGCTTATCCAGAACCAAAATACCTCGTGCTTTTAGGCAATCTAAAATTATTGTTTCTGGCTAGCAAATTAAATTGACATTTGTGCCTTGAAAGTCAGTGCACACAACTGAACCAGTCCTCAGACTGGTAATTACTCAGTCAGGTAAGATCTCAGTGGTGGAATTCTTACATTTCACAAACAGGAACTTCCCAGTTTGTAGTTTCTCAGAGAGAATGTGTGTGTTTCACTGGAGTGTTTCTCATGTCTGGATGTCAGGTGCTAAAAAGAAACTTGTTCTGTAGATATGCCAACTCCATAAGCATCTTAACGTTGCTATATTCTGTTTTCTTGCAAGGTACAGTCAGGTTTTATCATCCCAAGTATGTTACTGAACAAGCCTAACATGACAGATCTTATTTTTTAATGTTTGCTCTTTTTGTAATTATACTTTAAAGTGTACATAAATATTTAAGCAAACTGCACTATATTGGAAGAAAGATTTTGATCCCTGTTAAACAATCAAATAAAATAAATGATCAGCTTTACCAGAAATAATTGCCTGTACTTCAGCTCTTAGTACTAGAAAGGCAGTTTTCTGTACAGGCCCATTTGAAAAAGTATAATGCATTTGTACTTACTGTATAAGCAGACAGTTCTGGTTTTCATGGGACCTTAAATGGCTTCTGTAGCTCTTTGAGTGTCCTGTCCATACCAGAAAATCTGAAATGGCAGTTCCCTGTGACACGGGGCTGTAACAGCCAGGTCCCCACCCAATGGCTGTCCCACAGACTGGCAACTTTGCTTACTTTGTGTACACAACCAAGTACAATTAACTCAGCACGTGGCCCAAAGAAACAGGCCAACATGATTCACTGCAGGACTAAAATCCTGTTTTTAAAAGAAATAAATCGTCCTGGAGATGGTTATTTTTAGCAGTCGAGATCTTCATTCTGTATGTGCTGTTAAAAAGGCTTCAAATTTACATATAGTGCAATGTGGGTGAGGTTACAACAAAGACAAACATGCAGACAGAATAGGGTAACACCCCCTTATGCTCACAGAATCACTGGCATATTTTTCTAGGGTTACCAGTACTACAATTTATTGCTGAATTCAAAACATTAACATAATGTGACACATATTAATTGCATCATAAAAATATAATATGTGGCAGTCAAAACCCTGATTTAAATTTGTATTTTATTGGAGCAAGCAGTTCTTTTATATTTACTTTCCCTTTTCTCTGTGTGTGCCACAAATTGTAGCATCTCCAATAGCTCTCCTAACAGAAAATATAAATAGGACAGATAATGTAAATTTCAGACTAGCTTCTTTTCCAGATTTAATTAGGACACGGGTCCTCCAACAGACAAAATAACTTGATTTCACTGCTGCAAAAAGGAGATCTCACATTTCCTTCATCTTATAATCAGTGTGCATCTCGCTGTCTCTCTGGTGCTGCTACTGATCTCACTTGAACTTTTCCAGGAGATGCTTAAATCCAGTGATCCAGCATTCCTTAGAGGAGACTGACAGTTTCCTACTGCATCACTGTGTTGGATGGATGTGCTGTGCACCTCATCAGCTGGTTGGGCTAGGGCTAACTGTCACACGTACCACGAACTGTTTGTAAGCTGCCTGCAGAGAACAAGAGAGTTTGAAGAAGGCTGTGGGACTAATTGTCTATTTTCAAACTTTGCTGGCTACCTATTCAAGGAAACGGGGTGAAAATACTTCCTAAACAATGCATGAGGATGTATGTGTGTGTGCATAATTCTCTAAGTTCTGATAATATCAAAATTTGGGTCTAAAGATACCTTTCAAAAGAGATGTTGCTGACAGCATCCACAGTTGTGGCTTTTTTTATTTTTAGACTGGGAAGTAAATCATTAGGTAGTTGTGTATTTATCTGTAAATGCTTTTCTCTGGGATGCTTGTTGCACTCCTAACAGAAGTTTATGTATCAGTGCCCTAAAAAGAATAAATTAAAGTGAGCCACACAAGAAAATTCATACACCTTCATGCTTCTTGGGCACTAAAACACTTAGGGGAAAGAATACCCTTTTTTTCTTTTTTTTTTTGTGAATTGCTATTGGATTAGTAGTCTACAGCTCTTATTTTGTATAAGAGCCAGGAATTGTCCTGAAGTCTTGTTAAAAGGAGTCTGTTTTTGTCTTGTCTAGGTGATAACTTCCAATGCCCTTACCAGATGAAGCTCAGAACTGATTTTACCACAGAAAATCATCAGGCATCAGAAAAAAAAAATCCATCAAACCGCCTGGAACAAACGGAGATCTCAATAGGGAAGGATTCAAGGTGAGATATTACAACATATTTGTGTAAGGACAACGTGCTGCGTTTAGACACTGGAAGTTTAAGATGGGATAGCCACAATGTGAAGGAACTGTAACAAAACACAGTGTTTATTGGTTTCTCCTACAGCACTTCCGTGCCCAAGGTTCATCCCTGAGTTCCACTGAAATGGAATGCAATTTAAGGGTTCTCACTGAGGGATGAATTTTTATTCGTATCTCAGTGGTAGATGCAGTCTGTCAGAATGTCAGCTCTGAATGTCAGTGATCTCAGCCCCAGAAACCAGAACTTTAGGAATCCGTGTTACAAAGTGGTGCCCAAGGAGACAGCGCAGCACGTGGACGCGCAATAAAACCAACCAGTGCCACTTAATAATTGTGAGATACTAAAAATATGCATGAGTTTAGATATTTATATAGTAGTCATCAGGAAGCTAATGTAACTAGTCTTCACAATACTGATTTTGATTTTTTTTAAGATAAACATCATCCAGACCATACTAACTCATCACTGCCAGTGCCACAGCAGCTCAGTATATGGGAGAGAGCTGCTAAAACTTGAATTTATTCTTCATTATTATTATTATTTTGTCCGTTTAGAGTCTGTTCTTAACTACGGGGAGTTTATTTACTACTGTTTGTTTGGGGTTTTTTTTGCATTTAATTTAGCATCGAGTTAATTTGCCCTACTTAAACCGCAGCTTACCACAGGGAACGGGCACTCTGAGCTCTGCCGGTGTAAATCTTTCTCAGACATGCACAGGACAATCTGCTGAACCAACGTAATCTCCCATCCGCACCGTGTAATCCCGCAGCTGCTCTCCCCTTTACGTAATCCCGGGCTGGACAGGAGCAAAACAAAGGCCCCCTCACACCGGGCTGTCGGCGGTTCCCGCCGTGAGGGGACCTGTGGTGTGAGGGGACCTGGGGGGGTGTGGGGGGGTGGAGCCGCCCCGCCCTCCCGCGCCTCACCTTCCCCAGCCCGTAGTACTACAGCGCCCGCCATTGGGCCGGCGGCGATCACGTGATGCGGGCCGAGCACGCGCGCGCGCCCCCTTTAAACCACCCCCCCCCCTCCTCATTTCCCTTCCGTGCCGAGCGCCGGGCCGGTGTTTCCTAGGCGACCCGCGAGGGAGGGAGCGCGCGCGCGGGGGCGCGCGCAGGCATTCCCCCCCCCCTCCTTCTTCCCCCTCGCCTCACCTCCTCCCCTCGCGCTGCCGAGGCGCGCGCCGGGCCGTTACCGGAGCGGGGCTGCGCGGGCGGCGGGCAGCAGGTATGAGCCGTGCGCGGCGCTGGGGAACCCCCCCTTACACACACATACACATACACACACCTCCGCCTCACGGGGCCGCCGGGTGCCCTGCCGCCGCGGCGGGCCGCCCCCCGGGGTGGGTGTGTGTGTGTGTGGGGAGGAGGCAGGGCGGCCCTTGTGGGGTCCCAGCGCCGTGCTGGCGGGGGGCAGCGGGGTGCGGGCAGCCCCTCCGCGGCGGAGAAAGTTTGGCAGCGGGCGCCGCCTCCTGCCAACTTCCCCTCGGCGGGGCCGGGGGGATCCGAGGGCCTGCGGGCAGCGTGAGGGGCCCTCAGAGCACGGGGTGGCATCCAGGGGGCTCTGGGGGTGCGGCCCCCCCCATCCCCTCCGCGCTCCGCCACCGCCTCGCGGTGTCGCCCCTCGCAGCCAGACCCCTGCGGGTCCCTGAGGCGCGGGGTGCAACTCCTGGTCCCCACACCAATCACCCCAATAATGCCTTAGCGTGAAAGGCGCTTTTATTCTGCCTTTGTGTGCAGACCCACCTGCCGTGTAATGCCCCCGCGTTGATCCATTGCTTCACCGAGAGCGCTGTAAACCTACAGGGTGCTGCAGCTCCCTTTGGAAACCCCTGTCCTAGAGCAGCTCGCCACAGCGAGCAAAGGAGCAGCACTTTCTTTTGTGAAACTGGAATCCATTTAGACTGCTTTTACCCACAGAGTTTTTCCGTTTGCCTTCCGTACCAAACTTAATGGGCCTTTTTTTTGGTACATCTATAGAGGTGAAATTTGCCAACTGTGAGGATTCCCCTGCTAGAAGAGGATGGCATGCCACAGTAACTTTCCTGAAGGGAAATTGTGTGGTTTCTAAGTTTGTTAGTATGCTGAAGTTAGGAAAAGGATGTGCTAAATGTTTCTCCAGCAGAATTCTCTGGTTCTTCCATGTGGGTTTGAGAGCAAACTCATCCTCCAAGCTCTATTAAACAGACCATGCACCTGACACCATTGTAACAGCTGCAAGAGATCGTGTCTATAAAAGCAGTAATCATGTAGGGGTATTTACAGCTGTGAATGCAAACCAGCAGAGAATCCTTGTTTGTCTAAACACAGGGCACCTGTCACATAGGCACACAGAGTCAGAAATTGGTTTGTGGTGAGACTGTCGGAATGCCTGGGTATCTTTTCTGCAAGGGGTGTTATTGGAATTTGGACAAAGAAGGGTAAGCAACCTGTGTGTTCTCAATGTGCTGTAAAATGTTATTACCTGAACGTGGATCGAGTGAGATGATATTGATACTTAATGGTTTTCTGGTAGTTCCTGTGAGGATGCTGCAAGTTCCTGCAGGACACTTGTAAAAGAGTTGTTAACAGTGTGGTTGTATTAAGGGAGTGTTATAAAGTAGTATTCTTGTATAATACTGCTGTATTATACAATAGTAGCACACAAGTGCTTTGCAACGAGGTATGGTGATTAACGTTATGCAGCAGTTATCTCGTATGGGAAACACTGGTACTTGATCTTGAGAACATTTGTATTGTGAGGCAGTGTACTCAGTGCAGGGAAGGGAAGGAACACTTCTCATTTACAGAGGATGAGGAATAAGAAGCAAGCATGTACTGCTTCAAACGTGTTGTGGTTCCTGCACACTGTGAAGAGTATGCTTACAGTAAGTAAAGTGACTGTATGAGTAAAGAGCCCACATTGCTGGAGCAATGCATGTGTGTACGTGTTCCTGTACATGTTTCTGAACAAAGTGGAGTTTTTCCAGCTCTATCCTGACCCATTGACTCTCCTCTGTTTAGGGCAAGGTAAGGCTTTTGCCTGAAGGATGAAAAGAAGAGTAAGTTGTATGAAAAGTTAGATATGGTTAGCAGGTACTAACTGTGTAAAAGACAATGGTGGGCAAAGAGAATACGGGCAAGAGCGTACATCAGCTATCCTAGCATCAGGACTGGAGTGGTAGGGGAGATGAAGATCGTGACTCCAACCAGTTTATGAAAAGGTCAGTAAGCAAATTAAGATGTGAGCTATGTACGTTTGCAGTGCAAGTACTAGTGCAAGCCTGCTACTCAGCTGAAGTATTTTCAGGTTGTGACTGGCAGTGTAAATGCAGAACATAGTGCACAGTGTAGCTGTTTTCCCCGTCACCGTGTCTGTTCCGAAAGGTTAGTTAGGTGTATGTGTGATTACAATTCTGAAGGTGCCCTGTGAAAGATGCAGACAGCTAATTATGCTTCCCCTCTCCTGCCCTGGGTACTGTTGTGCTATTACTGAGCTTGGGTTCAATGGTGACTCCTTGAAACCTGGCAGCTTGCTGTTTGGCTGTGATGGTCTCTGCTCTGCAGTAATATTGCATCACAGATTACTTTTAGCACAGAGGGACAGAACTAGCAAAATCCTCAAGCATGATCAAGAGCATGGCTTCAGTGTTATCACATGTGATTACATCCAAATTGGAAGGAGAAACTGTATTGCCCTATGAGATCCTGGTATGACCAAAATGTACCTGTAATATATCATCGGTATTTGTTTAAATTAGTTACATTACCTGGCACTAGAACAACGATTAACTGAACTGTTATGTGGTATAGAACTGTCTGAATACTCTGTAAGAGCAACAAATGGGGTGTTTTGTTGGTATAGGGATGCTCAACTCATGTGCTTCCTGGACAATGGAATTACTTAATGGCAAAACACTTTATCCTTGCGAATGCTGCAGAACTGATATTGACATAGGAGAGTGAGCTGGAGTTATCATCAGAAGTGTCAGGGAAGTGCTGCTTGCTGAATCTTCGTTGCTAGTTGGTATGTGAGAGGAAGACCATGATTTGATTCCTTCTTTTCTGCCTCTAGCTGGTTCTACTGTGTGCTGTTGAAACTCATTTGCCACACGCTTGTTAGGTTTAAAAATATGAGGGGCAAGTCTGGAATCTGCAGTGTTGGAAAGTGGGGAGCTTGTGGTTTTTTTGACTTGGAAAAAAAAAAATCTGAACTCTGTCAATAATTTTAGGAGTATTTTTGTAGTGTAGGTGGACATAAGCATACTTGGTGAAATTCCAAATTCAAGAGAAAAATAATAAACTTTTTTTTTTATCACTGTGGAGTAGAATTGGGCCGTTGTGTGTTCTTTGCTTGTAGAGGCTCCTGCCCAAGGTGGATTGAAAGCTTTTTTCCCCCCAAGTTCTTAGGTGTCTCTGCCTCTGAGTGAGGGCAGAGGCTGGGTGAAAGGCAGTGGTGGAAGGTTTGCTTCAGTCTCTGTCATATTTCAGCCCACCTATGTGCTGGGATGAGGATTTGGCTTGGCAAGAGTGATGTATTAGGGTTTAATTCTTAATTTAGTTATAAGGTCACAATGAGCTCTGTTACATCCATGTAATCCTGTTGAAATGGCTGGTTTTGCTTGAGTGTAATGAAAGACTTCTTGTAAACTCAAGTAGCAATGGAGGTTTTCTAATGATACTTTCGTTATTAACTAAGCCTTATTATAAAGTGCAATGTTGGCTTATTTCTTACTTTATTAAAAATCATAATATTTTCAGCATGAAGTTCTCCCTCTGTCTCACTGCCATTTTATCTTGCCTAGGGTTTAGTGTTGCCTTGATGTATTTCAACTGTAAATTGTTTTTGTGGCGATTACTGTATCTTCCCTTGCATCATGTAAAGCGCCATGTGCACCTATGGCATCACACACAAATGGAAGACACATTGTAAATGGAGTTTCAGTATTCTGGTTGCCAAGTCAGACCTGTAAGTTGGAGAATGTCTGATTTAGGGCTGTGCAGATGTAGTTTTATGTTGTGAGCCTCCTTGTTCACTGAATGAGCCAATGATTTGCAGGAAAAATAGTGGGTGATCTTAACAGTTAAAAAGAGGATTAATGCAAATGGAGCTTAAGTCATAGGCTGTTTTAAATATGATGCTTCCTAATTTTCAAGAGCTTAACTTTCAACTCAAATAACCTTCTTGCAAATTTGTTCAATATGGAAGTTCCTAGTATCTTTGTTTTTAGCCTTTTTTTTATTGGTAAACAATAGTGTAGCGAGGTATGAACTTCCCTTGTTGTCCTTAACAAATCCCTAAGTGGGATTTGAGCCTTCAGTAGTGATTTCTTATCAAGTAAGGCAATTACCTGAATTAGGTTATTTCATCAGAGAGGAAGAACCTTTGGAGTCTGCTTTGTTTCCCTGGACAATGTGCAGTCTGACTTACTTCATCCTTTCTGCTGTCTGTCCTGCCACTCTGCTTTTTTGCTTCAGCAACCCCTAAGTGCCCTGTAGCCCACTGCCTGCCACTGTTCTGTCTGAGGTGCAAGCTGCCCTGCTGTTGTGTGCATGGAGTTCAGGTCTCTTTGATTATTTGTTTTTTGAGGCCACCAAATACTTGATTAAAAAAAGCAAGCAGGCATAGGAAAACAGTTCAGTTTAACTTGAATGGATTGCCATGAGACAAAGAGCATCTCTGCTGTTCCAGGGAACTTCAAAGGCTGCCTGCAAACGAGGCGAGTGTCAGAGCTTCTCAAAAAAGTTGCAGAAGTCTTTGTAGTCGGAAGTGTTGTGTGTCTGGTATTGAAGTGTGCCTACCAGCTTTTTCCACTAATAGAAAATGAAAATCCATGTATAAAAATAGCAAGATTCAAATTTTATTGAAGTTGGTGAGACTTTTGCTGTTGAAACATTTTAATATTTTGCCTTAAATGCTTTTGTTCAAGTTTATCAAATAATTTTTTATAGAAAAGTACCCCATTTGTACTATGTTGATTTAGCCTATGGTACAAATTTAAAGAAAGTTCTTCTTAAAGTGACCTAAAGAGCTGCTGTCTGTAATAACGTTAACAAACATCCAGGATGTAAACATGAGGCATGTGGTGTGTCTCAGCTAGCAAGCAGTCCATAATTTTTCTCTGTATATAATACTGCCTGGATTTTACAACCTGTATCTTGTAAATAATGGCATTCTTATCTGGAATGATAAAATTAGACAGGCTTGAAGACAACTTTTTAACAGGAAAGTGAGATATGGGTCAAGGTTCACATGTGAACTTGCACAAGAGTCTCAAATAAAAAAATAAAGCATCCTCAAAGATTTTTCTTGCCTCTATTTACTGTTTTTCTTCTGTTACTAGGTGCTGCCTCCAGAAATCTGAATATTCTTTTTGGGGGGTTTTTCTTTTTTTTCCTGTTTTGGCCTTAAGAAGAAGGACTTCCTGAGCAGGGAAGCAGTGGTGTAATTAAATAGATATGTTTAACTTTGAAAGGTGTTATTTTTAGGACTAGCTCAAAAGGGCAGGTACTCCTTGGAGACATTATAATACGGCCAGATTGCCTGCTCCAACTGAAAAAGCAACGCAAGGCTTAGGTAGCATCAAGGTTTGCTTAAAAGTTTTTGACACGTGTTATCTCTGGGCAAAAAGGAATTCAGAGGAGGCTGCAGAGTGGGCACAGCTTCTGAGCCTTTCAGCCCTTGGTGCTATGTTGGTTGAAAGTGTCAGCTTGCAGAGGGGCTGACCCTATGTTCCCTTCACTTTATTAGGGCATGGTGTTGCTGGTTCCTTTCCCCATGCTTGTACAAAGATTCTTCTTAGGGATGTAGCACAGATATGTACCTGCCTAGCAAAGACTATGCTGGAGACAATGGCTGTTCCCTAGCTGGCCCTAATCATTGCCATTGATTCCCTGCAATTCACATCCTAAGGTACAAGGAACAGAGAAGCTTGCTTATGCTTCTGGTAAGAAAGGGTGTGTGCACGAATTCATGGGCATACTGCAGAGATATTTGTCTCCCCACTCTTCTTCCTTTTTTTTCTGATTCCTATTTGCTCACTTATCCACCTTTCAGCAAAGGGGAGCATATGGCAGCGTGCTGTCCATCTGGGTGCCACTTACTGTGAAATCATTATGCAGGCAAATTTGGCCCCGTCTTGAATTTCTTATGTAGGTAAAACTGTTAATAGAATGACAGCTGAAGTGTTTATTCTGAACTGTAAATGGGAATTAATCATAGAAAGCAAACACAAAGGGTGCTTTCTGAATATTCTCAATCCTCTCCTACATTAATAAAATACTTGTGCTATGCTAGTATTTAAAGTAAAAAAGCCTGGGACCCTTGTTGTGCTGTAGACTCTTCAAGTACAGATAAAAGACAAGTCCTGTCCCAGGGGATTTGCAATCTAAATACATTTTAATGAGAACATTGCTGAATGATGATAGATGCTTTGGAAAGCCTTAGTCATATAGGTAATACTGTATATATGTCAGTAAAAATTGTGTTGCTTGTGCTAGGATGCAAAAACATCTTGTAAGGTAGTCTCTTGAAATGCATAGCAGGTACTAAATTCATTGTTCAGTAGTAGTTTCTTTTTTAAAGTGATTACGTGCAACACTTTTAAGGGTCTTTGTTAATTTAGGTCTTGTGTGTTTTGGGTATATCCAGATACTTCTGTTGTCCTGTGTATCAAGGGTCAACACTGGCAAAGAGAAGTCTCATTGCCTTTGGCAGCATGAGCGTGTGTACATCGTTGTTGTCATCAGATTTCACATTCCTAACACTGAAATCATACTAACCTAGCTTTTTTTCTAGTTATGTCAAGGAGTACCAATGAAAAAACAATTGGGCTGTATTTATACTATAATATTCAGAGATCTTGCCTCAAGGTGAGAGTACCTCCAAAGGTAATTTTTAAATTCAATTTGTTTTATACATATAACAACTAATTTTCATACATGGTCTGCTTTGTCAGTCAATAGTTTGTTTTTCACATGGAAAATCCTGTAATTTTTTTTAAACTCCAGAAAGTGGGAGAGTCAGAAGGAAGTAATTTATTTGAAACAACCTTCCTTGCTGTTTGGATCAGGGATCCTCACTTTGATTGTTACATGTGTAGTTCTTATGTAGGACAGTGCTGCAGTGACCCTGCTGTGATGTAAAGTGCTGGTGGACTGGTAAGAATAGTTTTGGCTTTGGAGAGGAGAGTGGCTAGAGTTTGTTCACTGCATTCTTCAAAGTTTTTATTTTGTTTTGCACAGAAGTGGCAGTCACGTTTTCAAACACAGCATTGGGGGGTTTTTTGCCTTTTTTTCCTGCAAGAGTCAATTTAAAAGGCTGTAGATCTCTTTCTAGAAAGATTTTGTCCTGTACTGAAATAGGCAATGAGAAAGAAGTGAAATATATTATTTAAATATTCAGGAGTTTGTTGAAGAATAAATCTGTGATGGATGTAACTGTGACATGCTCAGATTTGTGGGTATCTTCACCAAACTTAGCTCCCTACTGTTGTTTTCTAATGTGAAAATGAGGAATAATTCCCTTAGTAGTCTGCTGCTTCTGAGATGGAAATAACGGATAAGGCAGTTTCTCTGTGGTCTTAGAAGTCAGGATCAGGTCACCATAGTGATGCTTGAGGCTAACATTAGAAAAAGTTTAGATTTAGTTAAAGATAATCAAGATCTTCAGTTTAAAGATACTGAACACTTGCTTGCATTTATTATTCTGCTGTATGAAAAGAAGTAATCGTTGTGCAGGTACAATAACAAAGTTCTAGCTAAACAAGAGACTAGATCAGTTACCCTGAAGTGCTGCTTTTAGGCTGGTACCCAGGTTTCATATCCTGCCAGAAAGTAGAGGAGTCTTGATGTGTAAATGAAGATATTCTTTGAAATGCTGGGAAGGCCTGGAGTGCCAAGCAAAGGATTCCCTCAGCAGCTGGAGGAATAGGAGCTCAGGGACTCTTGCAACCCTTTGAATATTGAGCTACATACTGTCCAGTTGTAAGAGTGTTCTTTTAATTACATTCTCTTTTGATTAAAAATACTTGTCAGCAGCTGCCTTGTACTCTTCTGAAATTTGAGAGCTGTAGAAAGAAACTTTGTCCTTTTTGCTTTAGTGGCTGGATATTACACCCAACCTGAATGCACTGTTTCAGTATGAAAAAAAAAAGCTAGGCTTGTTGCTTTTGAAGAACTTTTAAAGTCTAAGATGGTTTCCCTTTTTTTTGGGGGGGGGGGGCGGGGATTGCAGTGTATCATCTAATGAGAAATGATCCACATCCTCACCTGGAAACACTGGTAACTAGCACTTCCACAGAGTGGTGGAGAGATTTCCTAGACTGAGTGAACATGTGAGGTGCATGTTCTTCTGCTTCATGCCTTCAAATAAGGATTTGAGATACATGGGACAAATTGTCTGGGAAATACAGGCTTGCACAGTTTGTTTTGTCAAGAGAGGGAGGACTTCATGCCCTAGTGCCTGTGTATTCCACAGGCTTCAAAAATCACTTTAAAACCCATTCACTTTTTGTGGTTGGCTGTGTGGGACAGGAGCTCTCTCTCCAGGTAATATCTAATGTAATGCAATACTTATCTTGGTTGTGATGCTATCATAAAGCGATGCAGAGTGTTTTATCATAGCATGAAGATAGAAAAAGGGAAGGCCAGTGTTCCAAATATTAAATAATAAATGGAGAATTTGATATCAAAGGAAAAACAGGTGGTGGTGATACTTTCCTTTACTAGAAGGGCATCTGATCTTGGGATTTTGTAGATTGGTTTTGTTTAAATGGTTTAGCAAAGCACTTCAGTCTGAAATAGACTGTTTTTCTGTTAGTTTCTCTGGGTATATAAAGCATACTGCATGAACAGCACTTGGCAGGAGATGAACATAGTGTATCTGAAACCTTTAATTATATGCTGTAGGCAGCTCTGTCTAGGTCAGAAGACACCATATTATCAAATAACATGTTATAGGCATTCAGAACTTGCACAGTAGCCTGATTATTCATTGAATAATTGGTCTTTGTTAAGCAGATAATGGCACTGTTTGCATTCAGAGCCTAGGTTTGAAGTATATCATGTAGAATATTTGTATTTTAAATCATCTGTTACGCAGCTGATGGGAGAACTAAAACAGAGTTCAGTAAAAGCTTTTACAACAGCAAAGACTGCCTGTTCTACCGTGCATGCCACACACTTCTGCTTACTCTATGCTACCAGCAGTTCTGAAAGTGTCCGAGAGATTTTTTTGGTTTATTTAACTTTGTATGGGTGTTTGTCTGCAGCGACGCTTAGGACCATACAGACTATTTAAGCATAGACTGTATTAAAAATAAATAAATTTAAAAATGCCCTGAAGAATAAAACTGTTTAGAAGCTTCCCAAACTGCTTGAGGGCTGAAAGGGAGGGAAATAAATAGTGAAGAACAAGTGTATGATTAAGACATGCAAATAGGATCCCAAGGTAGAATAGGAGATTGACTGTGGTGTCAATAGCTGATAAGTTTTGCAGGCATGTCAGAGTATGATCTGAGGTAAGTGTGCAGGTTCCTCTGGGCACTCTTTTATCTTAGCTTGTGCTTGGAGGTAACCATCAGCCTGGTAAAACCCTCAGCCACTTCAGTACTCTGTTTGAGAAAGCCTGGGGAACAGGTGATGATGATGAAGGGACCTTTTTTCCTGTAGATTTCATCTTCCTTAAGACAAGCATCTTATTTTTATTTTCCCAAGCTGGAGTTTAAAAGAAAAGCAATAAGGTGATAAAAGTATTGTCTTAAAGGACAACAAAAGTGATCAAACCCACTCAAAGTAAAGGTTTTATTCTATCAAGTGCGGCATACTCAGTTAATCAAAACACGTGTTCTATATCTGTGACTGTTCAGCCTGCAGATCAGTCTGCCTTGCAGTGGAGAAGTTGTATTTTCAGTATGAGCTATATACCCATTTGAGCTGTGATCAGCACTCTCTGCCTTCCCTAAGGAGATGGCAGTGATTGTAGCATTTATCATACATAAAGGAATCTGTCTTGCTGTATATAGCTGCCAAAAGACATGTGAAAAATAGGGACAAAGAAGGCAGTGTCCATGATCTCAGTAACCCTTCAGACAACAAAACTGATGGTGAGCTAAGGAAATCTCTTCCCCACTTCTCACACAAACTCCCATCTTTAGCTGCAGCAATAGTTCTGAGTTAGGCTGATGTGGTAGCACGTCTGTAAAGGAATTTGCTAGCAGAGTATTGTCTGAAATGCTGGTGTAGTCATCTGTGCATGAAGCTGTTTCCCCGTGCTGTGAAGACATGAACCTCTAGGTGAAAACTAATTCTTGTTCACTCCAGAAATTGAGGACACAGATAGAATGCTATGGCTTGCATTAAAAATGGTTACTTGAAAATGAAGTAAAATGCTGGGCAAGAGTTTGAATTGTGGCTGTTCAAGGGAAAATTTAAAATGCATACTAGTGTTTTAATAAGAGCAGGGAGTTTGTCTGGATTGTGGCAAAATTAAGACTGCGTTGTGGGAAATGCAGCGAAACAGCCTCAGAGGCTGCTCTGGGGATGCTCGCAGATTTGTGCTCCTTGAGAACCTTGTGCCTTTGCAAGGGAAGGAGAAAGAAAGGACTTGCAAGCCAAGATGTAAATAAAAAATGATATATCAGGGTGCCATACATGACCTGATTTTCACTTCTCTGCTATGGGCGAGGAAGCTACATGGTACTTAATTTCTAATGACTCTCCTGCTATCAAGCTAAGCTTCTCTTCCTTTCACCCCCAAAGGACTGAGCTATGAGGATTCTTGTGATTTGAGCAAGGACAGATAAATGTAGCAACAGCCATGAATCTACACACTGCACCTAGCTGCTCCCCTTCTCCCCTGTCGTGGCGTTGGGTGTCGATGCATTGGAGTTGCTAATTGTTAATTTAACATCCAAATGAAAGGATGGATGGGTATGTCCATAGCTAGTGTGTGTGTATCCCCTGTACAAGGGGTGTGACAGGGTTGTATCCAAGCTTAGATCTGTGTCAGTTTGGGGATAGCTTTGTGTTTTAGTGCGTGGATAAACGTGTATTTAAACTAGTTCTCATCTCTTCCCAAAGGTGTAGTTTTGCATTTTTACAAACATTTATAACTGAAGCATTGGAGGAAACCTTTCAGGCATGAGTATTTAATAAATTAAGATCTAGTAACACTGTTCACTGTTGCAATCTGTTTGCCTAGAAAATCCTACCAGGATTTTCCTTAAATAAACAAGTCAGACCTCTTGCTCTTCCCTCGTTTTGCACAAGTTTTGACAACTTATCCACTGGAAAAGTGCATAGGTCAGGTTAGGAAAAGCCTGTTTGCCTTATGGAATTTTTGTCATTATCTAGAGTGTGTGTATGTGCACGTGGATCCTGTAATTTTTGTACCTTCAGAGCTCTCCTTAAGGTCATCTTACTGCAGAGGTTCAAGTTTGATTCATACTTTACACCAAGTTGTCTCTAAGACAGCCTCTCATCTCATTGTTTTGCTCTGATATTTTTATGCTAACTGTAGGAAAAGGAGAAAATGTTGAAGGAGAAATTTTAAGAATTGTAGATGTCCTTTTCATCTTCTGGACACAAATTGATACAGCAAAGTGGGGAAAAGTCAGCATAATGTGACCAGCTATCTCTGTAAGTTGTCAGTGGCGCACAGTTTGAGAACATCTGGACTGTGAAATGCACCTCTTGAACTTTCATTGATCAGTTCCTTGGGCTGCCAGCCATGGAGTGTATTTTTAGATACTTGCAGCAAATCTTACTGCACGTGAAAGAATGCCAGATCCATAGTTTGTCAGCAGCTGTTTTGCAGTAAGTAGGGAAAAAGGATTTTGGTTTAAGTTAAATAGTTAATTTACTGCTGCACTGCAAGCTGTGGGTTGTACAGCTATACCTGAGTTAGCTTTAAACTAGGCAGCCTGGCAACTAGTACCAAAGTCCAGCTGCAGCAGTGCTAGCTCAGCATGAGCTGCTATAATCCCCCTTTCTAATCCGAAGAGGAAAACTATTGGCCTGGACACAATAAAGCAGTCTTTTCTTTCAGTAAGCCATTTCCCCTAAAAGCAGAGAGGGGAAAAATGTGTGTGTGTCTGTGTGTGTTTAATTTTTATAGCTCATGTTTTACCATATGTTTTTTTACAAGAACAAAGGAAGGCATAGTAATTTAATGAATGGGTTGACTCCTTACACGGGTGAAAGTTTGATGCATGCTGCAGTAACGTATTGCACTGTAGCATGGGCATTCCTTGGGACTTTAGAGATGGGGGATGCTCTTGTTGAAAGCAGGAGGAATTAGTTCTGCCCTATAAACGTGTGCTCTGGCTGCCATCCCCAGCAGTACACCAGTTAGTGGTAAGATGCTTTAAAAGCATACAGCTTCCCGAACTGATCTGAACTCACTGGTTGTCTCAGTCCCATAGGAGTCAGAAGTGCTGCTCTCTTGGGTGAGGGAGCACTGTGTTTTGGCCTGACAGATTATTTTTGTAGCCTTTGGCTGCTGCCAGCACCTCTCTGTGAGTATTCTCTGAAGTTCATGGTGCTTGGTTTGGACACCTGTCTGTTTTGTGCTTGGTAGAAGAGTGCTTCTGTATTACCAGCTGCTAAAGAAGGGTAATGTGCAATAAAAAATCTCCACAGACTTGTTCACAGAATATTTTTCAAAAACCTGTTCATCTTTGATTCAAGACAGAAGTTTTTCTGTCCTGAAGCATTCCCTGTTTCTCATGCTGTCTATCCTTCAGTTTTTCCAAAAAGATCCTGTCTTCAGTATCACAGGAAGTATGATAGGTCTGTAAAACCAACCTATATAGGCTATTTAGTAGATCCTTGTTCAAAACTCTGTGATCCTATTACAGCAAACATTGTCTCCAATTAGATTAAGTACTTTGGAGCAGGGTTTATGTCACTTTATAAAACACCTTCTGAAGTACCTAATGTGTCTCTGAGTAGCATGTGAATAACAAAAGTATGGGACAGTTTTTCTTGCCCTGAAAGGCTATTCATGTCTAGGACCTTAAAAATCATGCCATCCTGATTGTCATCTTTGGTACCTTTCCTGTCTCAGCTTTGCAGTGAAGTTTGCAGTGGATGCCTTTGCCAGCTCTCACTGAGAACAGATGCTTGATGCCATCCGAAAGCTTTCCAGCCTTTGTTTTTCAAATGTTGTAAACTCCATGGGTCGTGAACTGTCATTTGTCAGCATCATGTTTGAAATCAGTATATTGAGAGTGAGAAGGATAACACAAGAGAAGAACAGTTTTATTATGGATCAGTGTTTTGGTGCCACGAAGATTAGAAATGAATGATCACAAGGTATTGCCTCTTTAAGCCCCTTACTGGTCTTTGCAGCAAGCAGTTTCTCATTTCTACTGCTTGTTTTTACAGCGTCAAGCACAGTAAATCTCTGACCTGAGGCCAGTATAATCCTAATTCCCTGCAGATATTCTTGTTTTATTGGAGAATTTGTATTGATTTTGCAGGGTTTTTATATTTCTGATTCAAACAAGACTTTAAAACAGAATTAATTTTATTTTTGGAAGATTTTATATATGTTTTTTAAAAAAAACCAGCAACCTACACTTAGGATTTTGGAGGCTTTTCTTTCTATTGGGAAGTGGCATTTTTCACTGACTGAGTGCCAGACCAAAAGTCAGAAACATGAATTTAATCCAGACCCTGGCACCTATTTTCTAAGTGGTCTTGGACTTTGGGTTTAGTTAGGGAGTCTGTACTCATTAGTTCTCTTATATTGTATTGAAAGTGCTAGTCAGTCTTTGGCTGGAGGTTGACAAATTATTTAGCAGATAGTGTTTGTGTTTTTTTTTTTAATTTTAATGAAGGTGAGTTGATAAATCTTAACAAAAGTCTGCGTTTGCAGCTGTAACAGGCACAGTTCAGTTTCAAGCAGGTGGCCAGTTTAAGAGCAAGAATGTGTTTTATTTATAACGTAGCATTTGTTTGGCGTTTCAGGGCTTACATTGCAGTGCGGATCCCTTGCATAACCATTGCTTGAAAAGCATCCTTTTATCTGATCAGTGTATTAGACAGAACCTCCTTATTGGATATGGGTCATGGGACTTGCAGTGCTAAATATGATACTGCTAAAATAGAGCTGTGGAGGGTGGCAGGATGACTGCTACGTTGGGTCACACAGTAGTGGCTTAAGCTTTTCTGTCTGTGGTGCCAAAAGAGGCAGAATGCCCCTAACTTGCTCTGGTGGATGTTTAGGAACAACAGCACAGAATGTTGAAGGGTAACAAAGATTTTTTTTCTGGGGGCAGGTTGTATGTAGGACTGTCAGGGCTGGGTCTGCTTATTCAAGGCTAGGACTGAGTCCCTCACTGTCAGTATTTGGTGGCAGAAACCTGGCCTGTAATATGTGGTAAGTGCATTCCATCACCTGCTGAGGCAGCCAGGGTTATACAGTTAAATGCACTAGCTGTATATTAAAATAATGGCTATCAGTATGTTGCATGCTATGATAAGGCAGTTAAATCTTGCATTTTAGTCTCCCAGTGGTCAGGAAAGATTTTCCCAGCCATGAACTGGACGACTGTTGTGTCCAATACACTGAATGAAATAACTTTCCTCTAAAGGACCAGACAGGATGTGAATTCAAGAATTTTATTAGCTCTCTGATCTTGCAGAGTGAGGTTTGCCCTGTATGCATGACCAGGATGAAATACTGCAGCTATTTGTAAATTTGCAATCAAAACAGCTGGGCAATTTGTTTCCAAAAGCTAAACTACACAGCACAGCACTGTTTGGGAGAAGAGCAATGCTTTTCACATCAACGGGCTAATCTTCAAATTGCATTAATCTAAGGGCATGGACAGATACTTAAGCTTCCATTTATTAGAAGGTTAACCTCCAAGTAAGATGAGCAGCAGATGTTATGGGTGGAAATTAAAATGTAGTGAGTTTTAACCACTTTCATGGCAGACAGGGGCTGACCCTGGTACTTTCACATGACTAAGACAGTGTCCCCTAAGACAGATTGACAGTGCCACCTCCCTGAATTGAGACATACATAATACTGAGAGACATCTCAAAGCAGTTTGACTCAAGTATTTGTGTTACTCTGTCACTAGTGTTAAAGCCTGAGTGAAATTCTGGCTCTGTCCAAATAAATTTTCCTGCTGGATTCAAATGGACTTGTATTTTTACCTCAAAAACCATCAGCAGACTGCAAAAATTAAGTGCATGTGTCATTAACTCAAAGCTAATCAGAGAAGACCTGCCAGGTATCTATGTAGAACTATAAATATTCATTCTAGAATGTTAAAAAGTGTATGTATTTTTTCTTTACTACTCAAAAGAGTGGCTGGACCTATCTTGCTTGGCTTGAAAACAAAAGGCATGCCTGGAGGTCTTTGCTTTTTACTGCAGCTCCAGGGAGTAAGAAAAAGAACTAGAAGCAAAATCCAAGAGTTGACTCTTGACAGACACAAGCAAACTAAACTCCTTTAAAGCTGAATTCGTACTTGATTTGCTTCCAATAGTAATAATTTGGCTTAATGTGACTCAGCTAGGTGAGTGTCATCCCCAAACATTTAAAGTTCAGAAATGGAGTTGTTGTTTGCTAAATATAAACCCAACTTTGGGTTTCGAATTTAATCTTTTAATATTTAATCTGAGGGAGATTGGAGTTGTTTTTGTTTTTTTTCTTTCGAGGACAAGAATTTGTGGCACCAAAAAAATCTCAGTTTGGCTGGGGGGGAGTGCCTGTGTTATGAAATTTGTCCAAATGATGTTCTAACCACATGCTGGCTGAGCCAAGGGTCATTTCATTTCCCAGACCGGAAAGAAACAGATGTTTTCAGTCCAGTGGAGCTGTTGATGCCAGGCTTGTTCCTATCAACACATGCAGTGGCACATTGCAAAAGCTAACTAACACTGAGCTTTCCAACTGTGAGCCCGGGAGCAGTGTCAACAGAGCATCCTGCTGGACCTATTTATCCAAGCCCCTGGTCCCTGTTAGTGGTGTTGTGCTGGGCTGTAAAGGGTGATCACCTCACTAGGAGCCACGTCAGGTCTAAGTGGTGCTGCTTTATATGTGTGGGTATGACTTCACTTCTCAAAGTACCAGTGCCAGCAGTTGGAGCCATCAGCAGAGCAGGGGTGTTGAGACATGCAGGAAAGCAGCATAAGCTGGCTGCCTCGTGCCTAATGCTCGTGTGAAGCACCAAGCGTGCTTTTGTGGTCTCCCTTTGCATTAAACGAGCCCAAACTCTGAAGACTAGACAAATCTGTAAAGGGACCCTTTAAATATGTGATTGCTCTTTTCTACAGGGCTCTCGAGTCCAGAGAACCAACAATGTGAGGGGTTTTATTTCCACTTTAAACACATGGAGAAGCCATAGATAATGACTGTTGGGATCACAA
Organism: Podargus strigoides; assembly: GCA_028020825.1. Lineage (NCBI taxonomy): Eukaryota > Metazoa > Chordata > Aves > Caprimulgiformes > Podargidae > Podargus > Podargus strigoides. The sequence continues at coordinate 174,211,697 of CM051663.1, forward strand.
GTGTATTGCAGCTGAATGGGGGCAGTTTGTAAAAGTGAAGTAAATGGCAAGCTTAGAGAGTTACTCCAGAGTAAGAGCTCAAATGAGTATTGCTGAATGAATGCATGTTCTTATTAAGGAGCTAAGAGCAAACTTTCCATCTGGATAGCCTTGATAGTTACTCACTCTGTCAGATTTTTGAAATGCTGTATTGCTCCCATTATTTGCCTTAGAGTGTTAAAATTTGGCAAGCAGAGGGCCCTGAGCCCAGAGAAGTACCTTTTCTTTGCCCCAGACTACATTGAGGATTGCTGCAGTGTTTGCTGGACATGTGCTTTCTGGAAAATGTTGCTTGTGTATCAAAACAACTGCATTTCAACAGTGCCAATGTGCACTGTGTAGGAGCTGTCAGGGCAGCACTGGTGTGTGTTGAAAGTGTATTCATGTTTGCATGTTCCAGAACCCTGTTTGTAGACCTGCTACATAGCCCTGGCCCTCTCTCCCCAGTTTCTAGGTGAAGAGATAGCAGAGGGAAGGAGCATGAGTGGAGTCTCTGCATAACCATCCCAAACAGAGCAGTTCCTCCTGTTTCTTTCTATCTGGAAGTACCATGTGCACGTCTGCAGCTCCTTGAAAGAGGATGGGCTTGACTGGGCTCTCCTGTGAGCTTGTGTTGGTCTAGTCCTTCTCTGAAGGCTTTCTTCTGGCTAGTGGTATCTGTCCTGTAGTCCAAATTTGCGATACGGAAAAGTCTAGGATTTAACCAATGATCATGATGCATTGGTGGAAAGATTATGATTATGCACAAGATCATTTTTCTCTTTTGTAGCCTGTCTAAACTTCTTTCTAGAAAGTATGAGCTGTACTTTCGAATAATGAGACAGTCTTTAGTTTCATGATTATGTGCTCTTTTTTCCCCAAACAGCATTCTGCTTAATTTCGGCGTGCAGGATGATCCCGCAAGGGGATACAATTATGGCTGCATGACCAAGTTCAAATCTGCTGTTTCCTAATTTCTGAATACCTGGTTTTATCCAATCTAAATACCTTTCCTGTGATGGAGGGACTTTCTTGTTTTTTCTTGTTTTTTTTTAAAAAAAAAAAGGTAATTCCCTCCATAAAAAAAGATGCAGAATTCAATGTCCCTTCTTCCTTGAAATAAAATGCTCTCTCTTTGGTATCTCTTTCCTTTTCTGGGTGCTGCATGGGAATGTTAAAGATACAAATGGAACTGGGAATCTACAGTGTTAAAATAGTATGTATCAAATGTACTTGACTCTTGTTAAGTGATTTAATTTGCTGTTTTTCTGTGTGGCATCTCTACATTCACAATCTTTTGACACAATCTAATTTATTTTTAAAAAAAAAAAAAAGGAAATACTCTTTAGCCACCTCTATAGAGCCCTATAAACAGATACTTTATCACACTCTTAAATAAAAGTGGGATGAGGGAGGGTCAGTTTAATAAAAAGAAATTTTATTTTTTAATCACAATGAACCTGTGGAGCTGGTTTAAATTCTCACAGAGATGTTAAAACAAAAACAGTCGTCTCAATTGTCGAGTGGTGATCCCAGGGCCCCTACTTTCAGTTCTTGGAGAAATGTGACTTGCAGTAGCAGAGATGAGTGATCACATCACGCTCATCCTCTGAGTGATACGACAGAATCACAGAATAGCCTTGGTTGGAAGATACCTCTGAGATCATCAAGTCCAACCATTAACCTAACACTGCCAATTCCCCACTAAACCATGTCCCTTAGCACTGCATCTACATGTTTCTTAAATACCTCAATGGTGTTAATCACAAAAGAAATTTGGCTGGTCTAATTCACAAGAGCTAAATGTAGCTACCCCTAAAACATGCTTCCCCTTTTTCTTTGAAAACATCTGGGGTAATACCTGGTTAGGCATTTCCCCTACTCCTATTTCTAATTATTCCTTCTTTCCCTTGCTCTCCATTTTTTTGGGCAGCTCCATGACCTCATTAGGATTGCCCAGTAGGAACCTTAATAGCCATCACTTGCATTTGAGCTTTAGACTGTGTAAGAATTTTAATTTATAGACTGAAATAAGAACATAACATTTTGCACCAAGGAAACAAAATTCCATTTCTTTGTGTGCTAGATTCAGAATATAAAGCTCGAGTGTGATGCTGAAGGAGAAAAAACACACCCAGAAGCCCTTTTCACTCCCTCCTTCCTTGAATCTGTTCAGCATTTTCAGGTTGGGTGCTTGCTCCAGTGGAATATTGCCAATGGTGAGGGCTCACTGGTCACATCATCTTTGGTTTGGGTATTTCTGATCTTAAGTATTTCTCCACCATGCTGTTTGTTTCTATGGCTGTGCCCACAGTGCGCTGCCCTACCCTCTCGGGTTTGCTGACGTAACTATTTTTGGAGCTGTACTGTCACCTGTATCAGGGAAGCCATCCTGCTTTAAACAAAAAAGTGCAGAAAAAGAAAAATAATTTTGTTGTTGACTGAAGTGCTGAATTGGTTTCCTGGGCCCAGTACGTTGTAGCACGTATTTTATACGACTGTGCTTAAACCAGTGCTAAAAGTCATGGTTGTCATGCACAAGTAGAGTACAGATTTTTTAGGGTTTTTTTAAGGCTGCTCTTAAGGTTTTGTTGGTTTTGTTTTTTTTCTTTTGACTTAGAGTGTGTGTACAACCAACCAACACCATCTCACATGTGCTATGCTTTAACATATGCTTTCCACACTATTCTGTGCTTTGTGTTGTTTAAGCTGGACTTTATCTCCTTATTAACAAGCTACAGCCAAGATGTGGTGACTGACAACGGATGGTTGATCTAAACATTAACAAATTAACTCAGGCAGGATGTGTGCTGGGCAAGGGCAGCAGCAGGAACCTTTGCTCAAACGTAACGCATGACCCCACTTCTCAGCCTGCGTGATCCTGAGCAAAACCCATGAACTGTGAAGCGGTTCCTTGCCAGTGCCTCCACAGAGGAGGGGGTGAAAGAAATCGTAGTCAAGCAAAGGGTACCTTGCAAAAGGTTTGAGGAGCACTGGGATGTGAAATACCTGTGCAAAGAGCAGAGGAAAGCTGAAGGGCTTGGAAGGCAAATGCAGCACCCGTTAAGCACTTAGGTCTTGCATGAGAAAAGGCGCAGTGAACCGGGTGCAACTTCCATCACCTACTGTGGAGGGGTGAAGAGCTGAGTCAGCTTTGCTGAGACCTGAACTGTGATCCCATAGATTTTAAGCTGGGCTAGTAGTCTAAAAACTCATCTTTCTACAGAAAACCAGGTGCAGAAATACACTTCCCATCAGGTTGCACTGTCCTCTTGGTACAGACAAGACAGTATGTCAGCCATGTAGTCCAGTGAATGTTTCTATATAGACTATATGCTTTCTATATATGTTTTCATACCACTTCAAAACTCGTACTAGAAGCTTTTTGGGACAATCCTTTGTGTCATATCTCCTTTTTAAATTAATTCTGTTTAACTTTGGAAACTGTGCTCTTTCTACAGCCATCTCACCTTGAAAGCATGTACACCACAGAGCAAATAGAACTGGTGAACTCTTACAAAATGGGCATTGCTCATACTCATATGGCAACTCAGCATGCACCGTGTGCTGTCTGGTCTCAGTTCCAAGAAGTGAAAAAAACCCCAACCCTGGAACTGTTCCCTAATTCCCTCAGATGAGACCATGAGATGAGGCTTTTTTGTCTACTGAGCACTGAGTGGGTTAGATGTGGAAAGGGCTGTGTGGAAAAATTTCCACTCTTGGGTGGTGGATGGAGTACCCAAAGGCTGCCCTCTGCCTGTCTCTGTTCACAGGGAGGAGAGCCACATCGTTGCTCTTTGCCTACACTATATCCTATAGCAATGCAAGTGATTGATAAGTGCAGAGGAATGAGATCTCCCTGCTGTTGCCTTTAAATACCTCTCAGTTGCTCAGAAATTTCCTGCAGAAGTTGGTAGTGTTTTATGCTGCTATAAAAGTTGGTGGGTTTTTTTCAAGGAAATTTTGAACATAACCGATAGATGAGGTGGAGTGGATGGAAAGAATAAGTTTCTGCAAAATACCAGTTTATGTTAAGACATTTCCATTGCTTACATAAAGCCTAGAAAGAAACATGAATCATAGTAATCCCTTTAGGATACAGATATGCACAACCTATTTCGTCCATTTGGAAGGTTTCAGTTGTGCTGCCCTCTTATCGTACATATTCACTACTTTTTAATTCATTAAATCAGCTAATACATTAGTCATTGACACCAGAAATTACTCACTTTTTGCCACTTTTTCTTTCTCAGGAAGGCTCCACTGAGTCCTTTGGAGACTTGACTCCCTCTGTCTCCTTTCAGGTCTCTTGCCACGCTACTCGTCTCACCTTTGTGAGCACCTTATGTGATGGTAACGATCCCTTCAGCTAAGACGAGTTGGACTCTGCTCCCTGTGGAGCCATCAGAGCTATCAGAAGAGCTTACTGCCCAGCTGCGAGTTGCTCCTTCAGTCCTGGTGGTGAGCAGACTTTATCTGTAGAGCTGCCAACTCCAGTAAGAGGGAACCAGGTCTGGCTTATTGGTATTGACACTGGTTGGATCTAGTTGAGTTGTTAAAAAAAAGTTCTGTATGAATGTGAACATATTTCCAGCTTCAAAAAAAAAGGAGTGTGTGATTTAACCATGCATAATTTTAGGCAAATGTTTTAGTATTTTGTGACCTTAGAGGATATAATAAGATAAAATAATTTAAGGGCTACAAAGGCCAGGGAAGAGACTTCCATTGATATCAAATAGATGTTGAGTCAGGTATCTGCTGTACCAGGGAAGGTTTATGTGAAAAAAGTTGGCTTCTTACTCTGACTTGAGAAGTATTGCAAGGTTATAGATAAATTGGGGGGGGGGGTATTTTATCTAAAATATATGTATTTTTCTGTTTTAAAGTTGGCCATGTTTCTTTTCATATGAATAATTAGCTTGCTTTTGGCCAATTCACCTAACTGAGGAGGGTGATCACAGTGTAGACTCTTTTTTTTTGCATACCCAGGCACATTATCTGAAAAATCCGAGAATGCATTCACTACGTTTTACATTATTATAAGGTTACAAGACATGAAATAAAGCCTTGGAAATGGGTCTACAAAAGATGTAAGTTCAATTTTCTTATTTGGTATCAAGTGATTGTGAAGGGTCAGATTGTTGCTGTATTTATATTTCTCCACTGTGAATGCTGGACTGATAATAACAATTCAACCTGTAAGTATAAAGTTTAGAATAAGAAGTGTTTTTTATTATAATGAAATTTTTTTGTGTGTTATGGTAGTAATATTCTAATTTTCTAATGACTATTTCTGTTTAATTAAAATAAGAGTGTGTTTTTATATGTTACTTTGAAAAACTGTTTAGCATACAACCTTGACAGTGGCTTTACGAAGTCTCTCATGATATCTTTTCCTTAGAATTTTTGTTTCTTGTATGGTATTCCCCAGTTTATATTTTTCCAGCTACCAAAGCCTATGTATCAGTAGGTTTCATTCTCACTAGCTGCTTCTCTTCCATTCTGGTTGCCCTGCATTGGTCCAGGTACAGCACTAATGGAGATTTTGCTACAAGCAAATGTGGTGCCTTTTCCAAATTATTGGGTTTTGTTGATCAAAATACCATCTTGATAACAGCCCACCTAGAATGTTTGACAATGTGAATTAATTCTTGGAAGAGACTTTCTGAAGTCTCTTTGTTCTGTACCTGGGGCTAAACTGTAGCAGTTGTTCTAACACCCCATGCTCCCTCCTCAGCTGAGGAGGAGAATCGGGGAACAAAGGGAGAAGCCCTGGGAGGTGAAGTAGAAACAGACTTAATGAAATAACAAAGCTAATAGAATCACCAACACAAAGTGTACAATGTTCTACTCAATCTGATCCTTGAGGTCAGCAGCAGAAGCAGAAGGCTGAGAGGGAGGAGCCCCAGAAAAGGGAACTCCAGCCTCACTGAGCTCCCTCCTTTTATCATGAGCATGATGAGGTGGTGTGTGATACCCCTGTGAGTCACTGCCTTGAGTGGATCTCTCTGCTGACTCGGGACTACTCGTGTCCTGCCTGCATGGCTGGCCCATGGGGCTGTGCCTGGGGAACCAGGACAAGTGGCAAAGGAATTCGGGAGCACAGTTCAAGCTGGAAAATGGAGAACAAAACCCCAAACTTTGTTGACAAAGCTAATGCTCATCTCTATAAAGTTTATTAAATCATTTAAAATAATAAACAATTGGCTTCCAGTAGAACTTGTGCTCCCAAAGCTATAAACTTTCTTTGAAAATCCACTCACCCCGCTGATCTTGGTTATCTTTCTCAACAATCTAGTGGTTCAAAGCAAGACCTGTGCTCTCATGGAAGTATATATGTGAGCAGGTGTCCATGTGTATGGGTAAATGCACTGTAACTTTACAGCTTCCATGATATGGAGGGATTAACCTGGAATAAAACTACTTTGAAAAAGAATCATGGGGGAAATAAAACTATTAGACAAACTCTCAACGTGATAACAAACATCAGTGCAGCCCTTTGGAGTTCTTTCAACTGTGTTTTAGATAACTTTGTTTTGTTTCTCACAGAGACCTAATCTTAGAAGGCTAGAACAGTGCAGAGCAGCTGGAATTAGTTAAATACTAGAACCACTGCTGATTCGGTTGCATCCTCCAACATGACCAATCCTCAGTAAGTACCATGTGAGGATAGTTATAACTTATTTTAAATAGAAGGGAACATGTTCCTACCTGTAGGTAAATGATGTTGTGACATCAAGAGAGTTCTATCAGTATTACTGGAAGGAAAAGTTGATATTTTGAGGAGGGGTTGTAGGATTTGGTGAGTTGTCTGAAGAGTGTGAATTAACAGCAAAAAGATGAATGCTGTAAGCATGTCTGATGTGTTGCTAACAGCCAGTGGCTGAAAACTAGTATTTCATTTTCACATCCATTTGCCTTTTTTCTTTCGTGCCACCAAACCTGTCCCAAAGCTGTTTGCCAACAGCTTTGTTTTTTTTCCTTTTCAGTCAAGTCAGACCTTGCTGTCATCTAGTCTGTTTAAGAATACAGGAAGTAAATAGTGTTGGGAAAGGGAAGGCTGCACCAACCCATTTTTCCTTTATAATACTGGAAATTGGGTCATGGTATGCTCTTTCGTGCAAAACTGAATGAGCTTGGACTTACAAAGGTAAATGTCCACAGGATGGCACTAAAGGTGAAAATCAAAGACAGACCTTGCTAAAATTAGCTCCTCCCTGTGGGCTTCTGATTTCAGATTGTTTACAGAGGAATACAGTTGTGTTGGAAATGAATTGCATTGCTTTCCATTACGAGTTAGGCAAAGAATAAAATAAAATAAGCCTTTTGGTTCAAATAGTGCTTCCTTTTACCTCTCCTTTCTGCCATAGTACAACGCAGTTGCAGCCTTTCCCTGCCAAACACTTGAGATATAACAGCATTTTCCAATTTTTAAAATTACTTTCTTGTGTAATGCTGGCAGCTGTTAGTTCCTTTTAATTTAAGAATAATGTTTTCTGTCTGAAAGGGTTATTCTAAAGGTGAGGTTCTGACCGACAGATTCTTTCTCTATCTCCTTCACATAGAATTTTAGTTCTTTTACCCACATCCTTAGGCTTACAAGACATACGAGTTAAGAACTCGTCTAAATTATTCATCTTTTATGGAAAAAAGATGAACTGATATTCAGGTTGCTTGAATAGATGGAAGATTTTAATAAGCTTCTGTAAAACAAAACCACCAATGCAACTTTTTCAGTCAAATAACAGGGAAGTGGGTGCTAAGTACTTTTTAACTTTATTCCTGAGGAAAAAGAGTATCTTCACCCCTGCTGGTGAAAACCTCTGACAAGTAGCCTGAGATTTCTTCAGAAGTTAGGTAGCTCCCCTGGATGAAAGCTGGAGAAGTTTGTTTGTACCTACTCTGAATCAAGTGGAGCAAGCAGCTTGCACTAGGTGCTGGAAATGATCAGTCCCTGCTGGGGCTTGCCATGCAAGCTCTCTCCTGCAATGAAGTGACATGCACTAGATAAAGGCCTTTTAATTCTGTGAAGTTCTTGTCTCTAACTTATTTTTACTTGCTTGCTCATTTATTTATTTATTTGTATTTGTTTATGTGTACATGTGTGCGTAGAGAGAGAGGTGTTTTTATTTTGCTTGTTATATTTTCAGGCCTACAATAGAAGGCGGTGTTTCAGAAGTTGAGATAATTTCACAGCAAGTGGAAGAAGACACCAAAAGCATTGCTCCTGTGCAGCTTGTTAATTTTGCTTATCGAGATCTGCCTTTAGCTGCGCTTGATCTGTCTGTGGCTGGGTCCCAGCTTCTGTCTAATTTGGATGAGGAGTACCAAAGAGAAGGGTAAGTAACTTTGTTTTCCAGTTTTAGGTTATAGGAATTTCATAGCCTGTAAAAAAGACCTTGAGCTGGAGAAGTGCAGTCAGCTGTCCTCAAACTCTTTTTAAAACTGTTGTCACAGGATGGAAGTAACATTTTCTAATGTTATGAATCTGTGCTGTTTTGGGGCTCTTTTTATGTGATTCATAGGTGCTATTTGACCACAGTCTGGAAGCCTTCTGTCAGGGAAAACTAGTCCAAGCATCTAGCCCATCAGACAAGCAGAATGGTGTGGTGAAAGCTCTTTGTGAAAGGTGTTTCAGGATAACAGAGGGTTGGCTGCTGTGATTCTTGTACATAGTTGTACGTCTCCTCACTGAGAGATAATGACTTGGTACTGCTGATTGCTGGACAGATTGTGTGCTTTTCACAGAATAATTTGAATTGCATAGTTTGCTTATGTGAGAACACTGTCTTCGATAATGTATATGCATATTACTCCTGTTTTCATAGAACAACTGCTCCAGTTTTATTGGAATAAAAGATCTTAATCAGTTGATAACATTTGCCCGAACATAACCCAGTGTCAGATTATGTAGCACTGTTGTCCTACAGGACGTTAGAAGTTATCCTTCTGCCTGGTTCAGGCTTGAAGTGGCTGTAGGTGAACTGCTATACTAAATTTTTTATGAAAGATTTGGGTCAACTGGAGAAAATCCAGAGGGAGGGCAGTGAGGATGATTAGAGGCTCAGAAAACTTGCCATGGAGTGCTGATGGAAATAACTGTGTTTCATTTGAAGAACAGACTTTCAGGGGAGTTTGTAAGAGGCTTCAGGGAGGAAGAGAACAGTCTGGTATTGATCTCTGTGATGTTTAGAACAAGAAGTAAAAAGCTTTAATTGCAGCAAAGAAGAGAATAATAGGGGTAGTGAAGTGCTGGAGTAGACTGCTCCTGTGTATGGGGAGGAGGGGAATAGAGTTGCAATCACCAGATGTCTTTAAGAAGATGCATTTGTCAGGAGTGATAACACTGTAGTTTAACATCCCTTGGGACAGGTTAGGTGAGCACTTGTGCCTAATCCCTCTGATTCTGGGATTACTGTTCCACTCTGTGTTGCACTGAACATATATATACATACTGCTGTCAATAATATCCATGTAAAAGCACTTCACAGTAAGTAATACAGAGCTCTCATTGATGAAGATGTTAAAAGGCTTCATATAAGACTTAATTAATTTACAGCTGAATGTGTTTTACCCTGTGCTCAGGAATCAGCAGAGACCTACTTGATCTCTGCTCAGCAGGTATTCTGTGTGGTAAGGAGGAAGCAGTATGTGGGGCAGGCTCTTGCCTGTAATTTCTTTGCAAATTGGACTTTATGAAACATCTCCAGAAAGTTGTTACTCCAAACAAGGGGAAATACATTTCAAGTAGCTTATATAAGTATGGTACAACCGTAACATAAAATACCCTGCATAGCAAAAGAGGCACTTGAAAATTAATTTGAGTATGCAGGTGTAACCCTCAGGCTATTTTGGTGCTGAGTAAATACCAGTTTAGTTCAAATACGCATTTTTATAGATTTTTATGATCTGAAACTCAATTCTTCACTGTGCCAAAGTGCACAGATCTCTCATTGTAACCATTTGAGCAGCTTTGCAGTCTGAAGCGTGGAAATAGACTTGTCATTCTTTTCCTCAGCAGAGATCCCTTCCTTCACACAGACTTCTTTTGTGGCTTTATCAATCTGAATGGAAATAAGCAGGTGCCATCCAGGCCTCCCAGCTGTAGAGTGGATTCTGTGAAGAAAATTCAGAGCTTTACTTTATATGTCTCAATGCAGTTTGACTCAGTGTGTTCAGCTGAGTCCCAGGACTGCACGTACCTTGTGGGAATGGTGGCTTCTTCCTTTCAGAAGCACTGATTGCAGCTGATGCCCTGTGAAATTTAGGAGCAGAGCTGAGCTTGAGAAGCCCAGCAGCAACAGTAAAATACTGTCCCCATACCACCTCATGCCTTGGTTGGGAATATGTCTGGTTTTATGAATGTGGTGTGATTTCTTTCTCATGACCTTGTTAGATGTGACTGGCTTCCACCTGGGTAAGGAGGAGTGCAAATTTCACCTGGTTGCTAACTAGGGGAGCTTTTTATTATATCTGAGAGAATAATTCTCTCAATAAACCTGTCATTAATAAGCAACCAGGAATAGGTGGGCAATAGCTCAGCCCTCTTTGTGTGCCTGGACACTCTCAGATGGCATCAGACTAGCTACCCCTCCCACAAGAAATTAAAAAAGGAAGAGCAAAGGGAAAGGAAAATGTACAGTCTGTTTTTTGTTAGACAGAGCACACGTCCACTGACATTCCTGTGGCTTTAAAGATAATGGAATAAAAATCTTATTTTGTGCAGTTTGATGGGTCTTTGCTCTATCATATCAGATGCTCAGGGCGGTCAGTTCCCATCTGTCAGTGTTGATGAAGGAATTTTGTGGACAATTTGAGCTGTTTTTGTCAGAAATTTAGTTTACGATGCTGATCCCTGTGCTAAGCAGCAAAGAAGGACTGTAGATTAGATGGGGCATTAAGCCTGTCCCTGAAGTATACCTGTAAGTGGTGAAGGGGTAATCGGGCTAGAAAAACTTTTCTGCTCTCCCAGAAACCATCAGAAGATGACACAAAACATGTCAACTTCTAAAGTGGGTTGAACAGAAATTCTTTTCCCTCTGTAGACCTCTCAAACGGGGAACGTACAAAGGTTCACGTGGTGGAAGGTAGTTAGTTGGATGGAATCTGCACTGAAAACATTCTCACTCGTTATATGTCATGTGGGTGGGCTGGTGTTGCCTTCATTGCACTGAAGAGGGGTAAGGTGCTAGTGGTTTCTGCATGTGGGACAGGAGGGATTCCTGCATCTGGCTTGCTTCCTGGCTGCAGTGGGGCTGATGTGCCTTTGGAAAAAGGAAATTTTCTGATAAATGTCAACTGTAACTAAAACATTTTGAGTTTTATGTGACTCTAGCAATCTCTATTTATGAAGGTAGATCTCTTCCACCCTGTGTTGCACTAAGAAATAGTATCTTGGGTCTCAGAGCCAGTATGGATGTGATGTTTCTTACTTGCTGTTCCCACTGCTCTGTCCTGCAGTTAACTTGTTAGAATTATCAGTAGATATTGCTGCTGTGCACTGTGCTCCATGCTTAGACATTGCAGAAATGATCGAGGTGTAGGCTGAAGATGTGTTCATGAGAAATAAACTTATTCAGAAAATGTGCCTTGGATGCCAAGGGGAAAATGCAATATACACTTCCAGCATATCCATAGCAGATTAGGTGATGCTCGTGTACAAAAAGCAGCAGCAACACTGCTGTTTTTCTTTGTGCCTGTGAATTTATTGGAGAGGCTGTGTCTGCATTGAACCCAAGAAACCCAAGAAGATTTTTAAATGTTAACAATTAGCTTTAAGTGCCACTCTTAATTTCTTTTTTTCCAATCAAGTATTCTTTTTCCCAAAAAATACTTTCTCTCGTCCATATTTTCATCAATGATCAACAAAAAATGATGGGGAATAATTGGAAAATTGAACATGCTGAAAGTGGGGGGGGGGGTGTCTGTATATATAATAGAAGAGAAGCAGGGATAAGGAAAAGCTCTCCTTCCTACATTTTCCTTAAGTTCCAGTTAGGAGGTATCATTCATAATAAATATAAAAGGATTTACAGGCAGTTGCACAACAGGCTGTATTTTTTTGGTGAATATGCAATTAGGCAGTGAGCCTGTCTCTTGATCAAGATCTGTGTTTAAAGGGGGGGTGGGGGTGGGAAGCGAGGGGAGAGAGATACACCAACTTGAAATTATTTGTTGTATTTGTTTTAGATTGCAGCTCTTGAATTTTTATGTTAAACAAATTCGAGACATGAAGATGCTTTCAAATACTGCGTTTTACATCAACAGCTGTAAAGGTTGGGAGTTCATGCTGTTAATGTGACTCACTTGACATTAGCTGTAAATAGTCATGCCATTGTAATTTAATCATTTATGATCATCTGTTCACAGCCATAGATTTGTTTTGTCATAGCTACAAAGTGCATTAAGCAGGAGGAATATCTGAAAAAAAGAAAACTATAGGAAGGGAGAGAGAGATAAAAAAGGAAACCAAAATTGAACAGAGATTTACAGAGATTCAGAAGTTAACACAGGGAAGAGTCGTGAGCTTTTCATTTTAAATTGGTTGCAAGCTTTTACTGATGAATATATTCACCCATCCTGGGAGAAAAGGATGTCTGTTCCTTCAGTCTGTCTTCTGTAATTGCACCAAGTGGATGCCATTATTTTTTGGTTTTCATATTCATCTTTCAGTTTTTATTTTGATCTCTTTGAGGTATTTTACTTGTGTTTTCGGAAAGCTTAAAGATGCTTTAACTCAAATGTTCTCCCATTTCTGTTTTCTGCTTTTCTTGTCGTTATCTGGCAACATGATGAAAATACAGTCCCTTCTCTGAAAAGTTCTGCTCACCTCATGCAGATAAGGGAGCACATGATGGTGATACATGGTGAATAATGAGGTCCAAGCTCAAGATAAAGTGCAAAGGTTTTGGAGGGCAGAACTATTTCATGGAGTGAGCAAGCTCCTTGTATTTACAAAAGTGACTTCAAATTTATTTTTAGCTGCCAGCCACAATCTGAATCCAGAAAGATGGTGTAAAATCTCAACAGCAAAATGCAGTGAATGAGACTGGAGTGCTGATGTGTTCTTTGTGCTGTTCTGTATCACTGCTACTCTCTGTGCTCTGGTCCAAAACTAAGACCTGCACTGCAGCAGAAAAAGAGCATTCAGCATGACAGAGCCCCTGAGGTGACCAGCTCTTTGCTGGAGAATACCTGCAATTTTGGGCTATGTTACAGGTATGTTCAGTGATTCAGAAACCTCTTTTTCTGTACAGCTCCTTTTAAGGGTTTATCTTGGTAAATGTCATTTTCCAGCATACCTCATTGTGGTGTTTATCCTAGTATCCAAATCCTTTGATCCCTCTAATGTCTTTTATCAATAACATCAATTGGTAAAGGGAGCTACTGTAAGTAAAAAAAAAAAAAAAAAAAAAAAAAAAAACAACAAAAAAACCTGACAGAACTGGCTTTTCCTGGGTATTTTTTGTGGGTAGAAGTGTAGTAGGTGTAGCCCACAGTCTACTGTTTCCAAAGCTGTTTAGAGAGTGGAAATGACACAGGTCTGATTTATCTGGCTTAACACAAGAATTATTTGTCTAAATTGGAGAAGATGCCATTTCTGTGTATAAATTCGTCGTGGACAAAATGCCAGCAAGGGAAAAGAACTAACCAAGCTCAAGAAAATATTGGCACAAGAGCAGATGTGTTTAAACTGGCCTTGTGTGAGTTTAGTCAGAGGTCTGGGGGAACCTTTCTTGGCATTTGAGCATCAGAATTTTGCAGCAGAAGTGTAATGAGGTTAGAAATGGTAGAACTTTTAGGGATGAAAAGGATGAGGGTGCTCGCAATAGTTAAACTTGTGTAGTTAAACTAAGCTTGTAGAAGTCCAGGAAAGGGGTGCAGAGCTCTGTCTGTTCCTTGGAGTTGCTCAAGGCCTCCAGCTGCTAGCTGTAGCCTGCTGTGAGGCTCTGCTGTCTGGTCTGTCTCAGCCAGATTTTGTATTGTTACTGAGCCTTTCCGTGTTCCTGTCACTTCCTGACCAGGTAGTGACTTGGATCTCATCCACCCTTCTGTTTTCTGATCATAACCATCTTGTGAGATGCAAACACTTGCTGTTTAGCCAAAAGAAAAAAAAGCAGGGTAAGGTATAATGTGGATTTTGGGGCATTTGTTTGCAAGACCAGGAAACAGAAACAGTGACAGCTGTTAACAGCTTGAACAAATTGTTTGTAGTGGTTCCTTACCAAATAAATATGTTAAACCTTTCCCAGTTTTGCCTTATGTTCTTTTTTTCCAGGCTGTTTATTAATAAAACTAGCAGTGATGATGACAGATTGGTTTTCCACAAAGCCATGTGTGAAGGTATCTTTAAAAAGAATTACCCCTAGTAAAATTCCACTAGGTATATTTTAAAATGTATCACCATCAACCAAGACATCCCCATGTTAGTAGTTATTTACTTCATCCAGGCATTGTAAGAAAGGTAAATAATGTGCCTGTTGTAGAGATGGAGTAGCAGAGGTACCTGATGAGCCTGTTTGAAGTCTCTCAGTAAAGCTGCCCTGAATCATACATTCACTCTACCCCTATAGGCATGCACAGACAACAGTCAGGACACCAAAAGGTGTACTTGTTGTATGAATAAGTTTATCTAAAATACATTTCTAGCTGGATTATAGTGTAATTAATTAAGATATGAAACTGAAGGTGGTTTTTCAGTGCTTAAATTTCACATACTTCTGTGTGTTTGAAATAAATGTATATATTTTATGAGTAATATATAGGTGTAAACATGCAGATGATCTGCACTTGGTCTCTTAAGTTGATTGCTTTTCCAGTTGTAAACTGAGAGTTTCATGCAGAAGCTTTTTGGAGTCAGTGGAATATTAATACTGCACAGCCAGAATAACTCCACATTCTATGGCATTCTATCAATTATGATTAGCTGGAATAATGACTGTTGTGGCTATCTGTAGTGTGTGCTATCACAGTTGATTTATTCTTACTGGTACGTTTGGTATGTTTGAAAGTCTCTACTACATAGAGCTTTTACAGGAATGTACTTGGGCCCTCTACTGATCATTCTGAGAATAGGAAAGAGGGAAAACTGCCCCGCAATACAAAATAACGGCAAAGCAGGTCTTTTGGAAAAAGGGAAAGTGAATTTAGGAAGAGAATAGAACTAGAACCTGTTCTATTTAAACAGAGCCATTCCCTAGCGTTACTTGCAGAAAGATCTAAAGCAAAAAACCCTAAACCCCAAAATAACAGATGCAGTAAAGTTACCCTGTTTTGAGATGATGTAAAATAAAATCATTAAAAGATCAAGTTTGCAAAAGGCCCTGTCCCTATGCCTTTTTTCCTGATGTTTTCAAAATACCTCTTTGAAATCCAGTGCATCCTGTATTCAGGCTAGAATCACAACCAAGTTCAACTAAGGGCAAGTTCCTGATGGTAACACTTGTCAAATCTTTGAAGTTTTAAGAGTCAGTTGAGGAGGTCCTTTACGGTCAGGTAATCAGGCAATCTGAGTGCAAGTATTTAGTTGATATGCTTAATTCTGAGAAGCTGCTTGACAGCACTGCTCAGCATCACTTTCTCCCTCATTTTCTGAGTGTGGGGATGTCAGGGGATGTTTTGCGATGTTTTTCCAAGCGTTTGATTGTAATGAGTTGTTGACTCTAGAGCTGTTTATTTGGAATTGATCAGTACCATCCTATCTTGTGTGCCATTGATTTCTGTGCATTGATATTTCAGTTCAGGCAGGGCAATTACTACACCACACTTCTGCATGCTTGCAGCTCTTGAAGCCTGGTTAATAAATCATGTCAGCTCTTTATTAGCTAATATGTGTTTGAAAATACGGGGTGTCAGGCAAGAGGTGGGCCAGGACAAGAACATTACAGAACTTGTCATTTTGAGTTCACTGCTCTTTAGCTCTCTTCCTTTTTCACTTCTTTTTCTTTTCTTGTTTTCCCTCTTAATTTTATTTCCTTAGATCTAACTGGCTAAAACCGTGCTGTGGGAGACGAGCAGCTGTGTGGCAGGTATTTTTGCTCAGTGCAAGTCTCAACAGTTTCCTGGTAGCCTGTGTAGTATTGGTGGTGATTCTTCTGACTCTGGAACTCCTAATAGATATAAAGCTTCTCCAGTGTGAGTAGGAGGATTATTATTTTTTTTTAATTTTGATGAAATAAAGGCTTAACTTGCTGGGAGGTTTTTGAAGGGGGGAGGATGGTGGGGATTTTATTTTCCTGCCATTTAAATGATTACTAGGCTAGGTGAGAAATGTGTTTTTGTGGAAACCTGGTATAGTGAAGTCAGGCTCTTCCTTATTTTGCTGACCAAATTCAGTATAGGATGAATTTGCAGAGGATAAAAGCAGAGTGTACATGCAAAGATCTGCTCATATTTTCATTAGTACTTCAGAAGGTCTGTCCTTTACAGAGATGCTCTGCATACACCGAGGGAAGATCATTTGTGCATCATTAGTATTTGATACTTTCCACGTGTGTGGATAGACAGAAGTGATGAACTTGCTGGGATATTTGGGTGCTGTCTCTATTATTAATTTACTTTTTACTGAGGTGGGTAGGAATTGAAATTATGGTTTTCTATCTTGCAATGAGCTGAAGTGATACAGATTTTCATTCTACTTTGTTAATACACTGGGAGTCAAATAATAGCTTGACTGGAGTTTTGCTTTATCTGAATTCACTCTACGCAGGTTCCACAATGGAAATTGTAATGCTGTTGCTTTGCTTCCTATGACATCTTTTTTTCCCTACTGCTCTTTTCTTCCATTCCCTTTTTTTTTTTTCCTTTTCTTTTATGATACAAAGCTGACATGCACACCAGTACCAGCTGTCCATACTGCACACACTGTTGTGAACTCTGTTACAGTTATTATTTTCTGTAGTCTCTGGTGATTTACCGTTTTGGATGAGGAAGCCCAGAATTTGGACAAGTCTACTGCTTTCAAAAAACATCAGGAATGCTAATTATGGGTTCAAGTCCTTAAAAATTGAATGAGGAAGAAGCTTTCAACAATACTTATTGAGGTGCCGCATCTTTCTGCTTATGTAGAGAATTGTCACTTCCTGTAGAGCCAAAGAATTTTAAAACTGTTTCTGTTGATTTCTCATAGATTTTTAACACAGTTTTGGAGGCTCTCCTGTGGAAGCATCTGCTTCCTTACCATTTATTTTCTGAAGAATCTTCTAAAGAAGGCTTTATTTTAGGGATCATTCCTTCTCTATATGTCTAGTGCATGTGATACTCTTAAAAGCTCTGCAGCTTACACCTTGTGCATGATCTCTAGGCATCAGCCAGGTGATTTCACTGTTCAGAGGCTGCCCCTGCCTGGATGGGTTTTCTCCACACCTGAGAAAGGACCCATTCTGCTCCACTACTTTGCATTTTAACTAATGCATCAACCCATCAGGCTTCTTGCCTTTGTTAAGTTGAATATGTTTTATTTTGTTTTAAATCAGATAAAGGCTGTCTTGGTGGGGATGATAAAAGCATTGCAGTTGTGTCGGATGAGGAATGTGTGTCACTTACCTTAAGGTTTTAAGAAGCTATTAGGCCGTAATTATGTTGTTTTTCAAAAATGTAATTACAGTTGTAAATTATTCCTTATTTTATATGAGATCAGCCAATGCATTAGGATGTGTTATGGCACATCACTGCCAATTTTGTTCATAGTAACAACTGCTAATCCACATTAGAGAGTCTAATTACTTAGGAAGCCTCCTTTTTTAAAAAAAAAAACACAAAACCTGATGTTTTCTTTGCCTGTGACATTTTGAGAGCATCATTTTCCTCTCAGGAAATCATCTCAGTGTTGCCCTCCTCCTGTGATGAGCTACAGCAGGTGTGTCTGTAAAAGGCATCAGGCCTTCCTGCAAACCACGAAGCTGAAAAGCTCCACTCCTGCCTGTTTGGTTGCTGGACTGGGGTCAGAGTGCATGCAACAAAAATGCACATTGCAGTGCTGCAGTGAGAAGGGGTTCAGGGCTTGCCCAAACCATGCAGTGAGCATCTGCTGTCTGTTCCTTCCAGCAGTGTAGTTTGTATCTGCCAGGAAATATTCATCAAGCAAAAGCATTCGTTAGTAGTACAAGCTTCCATAATGGCCACTCAGGGTTTGTCAGGATGTATTCTTCATCCCTCCCCTCCTGGATATACATTTAGAGGAGGTGTGAAAGGGAGGGCAAGGGGAAGGAGGTAGCCTGAGGTTGGCTGTACTCTGCATTTTCTACTGAACCATCTTCATGACTAAGAAGCATCTTGGATTTGCATTTGCTTCTTCCCCATAGCACTGGACAAGCAAAATGTGAAATAAAGCAGAACTTTTTGGCTTTTAGCTCCAATCTTGGGGGGAAAAAAAGGTTACAAGTAAAACAAATGTGATGTCCTGTTCCAGGAAAAAAAAAGTAGAAGCTGAATAGCTTCAGTGCTTTGCCTCAGACTGAATCCCAGTGTTGTATCCAAACCAGCACACAGAGGGGTGAGCACCTCCTGGAGAAGACCCTTCTCCTGGGTTTGTAGCTTTTCACTGCAGTTTTGGAAGGAAGTGTTTTGGAACGGGCAAATATCCAGGCTCAGTGTACGGGCTAGTGATTCAGCTCTGGTACAGCAGCTTCTTGCTTGGAAGGCTTTTTCAAATCTACTGGTTTACTGGCAATTTAATTACACACTGTCTGGCAGCGCATCCAGCTCTCTGCTATGCTCAGTGCGGCATCGGAAAAGTGGTTTTCTTTCCAAATTGG
This sequence comes from Podargus strigoides, assembly GCA_028020825.1. Classification (NCBI taxonomy): domain Eukaryota; kingdom Metazoa; phylum Chordata; class Aves; order Caprimulgiformes; family Podargidae; genus Podargus; species Podargus strigoides. The sequence continues at coordinate 174,230,470 of CM051663.1, forward strand.
TGGTTGCTATATCTTTTTCTGTCCACTAAGGGGCAGCCAGAGCCTTGTGTGTCAATCCAAAGCCGTTTGAAAAATAGCTTACAAATGGTTTCCATTTCTTGTTCTTTATGCCACCCTATAAAGGCAGTGCCTTGGGAAAGTTAAACATATTACATTTTGCCCTGTTGTTTTATTTTTATGCAGGTCCTCTGCTGCACCATAGCAAACCCTCTCTCACCAGGCCCCAGATGAGTCTCAGAGTTCCAGTGACAGCCTACACTAACAGTTTTCTTTGTACTCTGATTTCTTCTTACGTCCCTTCCCATTTCAATCAGGTTTAATTTTAAAATGAGGTGCTTTATTTAGTGCATGTTGTATATGTTCTTGGGACTCAGTTAATTCTGCCACAGTCTTGCATCTCTATGCACACAGCCATTGATTGCCTTAAACTTTGCTGTTACACTAATCTTTGAAACTGCAAGACCTCACAGACTGTTTTAGTCTGTCTGCTATAAAGATGGTAGACTCACAAATATCCTGAAGTAAAGAGATTTTTTTTCCCTTCATTCTCTTTTTCCAAACTTGAGAGCGTGTGACCTTCAGAGTAGGAGCTGCCAGCAGTTCAGATACTGGACTCTTTCAGCTTTCTGCTTTGTTTTGTCAGCAATGAAGGGAACTTTGATCACATAATTCCAGTGGAATTTACTTGCTAAGGAATCCTCCAGATTTCAAGACACTCTTTTAAGCCCATAAAGACAACCCATATCATAGAGTATCTTTTGTGGTCTTTGCAGCAAACTCATTTGTCTGTGTTTATGTCATTTTACTTACAATCAAAATAAGTTGAGTCAAAGGAAAGCCTGATATGATGCCAGTAAATGTCTGTGCAAGGCTTTAGTGCTCTGTAAAATCATACTTTCAGTGAATTCAGATAAGTTTTCCTGAGTGTTCCTGCCAGTTCCTGAAAGGACTTTTGCTCAAAGTCATTCCACTTTGGAAGTGAAATAACTACCTCAACAATGTGCATGCATGAAGAGAACCTATATGGGAAGTTAGTTTGTAGAACCCAGGATTTCATAAATTGCCATTTTAACTTACTCCTGACAGAGTTCTTTTCATGGAAGAGCTTGAAATGAAGTGAACATAAGTGATTTTAATGGTCACTGTCTTTCTGAAAGAGTGCTTACAAAGGAAATTGTGTTTTAACCAATTATTTAAACTGAAGTTGTATTTCATTTACTTTAACTTTCGCACAGAAACTTGCTTAAAGACAAAACTGTCCATATTTGCTGAAATAGGCTGTACAAAAATAGTCACATTATGCTGCTTGTGCAAATTAGAATTGCTGATATTTCACAGACTCCTTAAGATTAATATATTAAGATTTGCTCTTACAAACAGTTAACAATGACATTGGTTCTTCCTGTTGCTCCTCTGACTATGGTTTTGCTGGAGTCAAACTTGACTCTGGGAGGAATGGTATTCTGAGCCAGTTGTGGCTGCTCATGTCACATCTGGAGAGCTGTGCTAAAGCCTAATTACCTAGGTTATTTATTTAGATGGTAGAAATGTATTTTGAAGCCCAGTTTGAGCACTAGTATTTAAGCACCCATTCCAGACAATTACTGACCTGAGCTGAATTATCCAAGACTGGACACAAGGGATAATGTGGGGCTAGCAGAGCATTCTGTTTCCTTACAGAATTGTAACTCTGGATTTTTAGGCATACAGGATTTAGTCACACATCTCACACTAAAGCAGTGCATGGTGTGAGAGTACAGAGCAGTGAGCAGAGTATCACAGGCCTAAAATGTGTGTGTCATTGCTTACCAGCAGTCTTATCTGTCAAAGCTCCCATGAACAGCTGCTGCAACTGCTAATGTGCTGGCCTGAATTAGGGTGAGCAGCTGACAGGGCTGGAGTTCCATGTCCCATTACATCCCATCCCCTTCCTGGTATGTCCATCACAAAATTTAGGAAAGCAAGCTTCACCCATATGTAAGCTGTAGCAGTACTAATTAAATTAAACATAAGTTGCATTCTGCTACTATAATGATGCTTTGTTGTATTGTGTTAATTGCAGTTTCAAGTGCTTCACAGTTTGCAGGAGTAATTCACTGGATCAGCCTAGTCATCCTGTCTGTTTTCTTTTCTGAGGTATGTATTATCCAAGTCTTTCACCACATACAGAACTGCAAAGTATTTTTATGCTGTCACTGGAATTAGCAAGAGTTTAACAGTAATTTGTCTGTGAATACATGTAGCACAATGTACCTTAAGAGAAAAAAAAAAACCAACAAAACAGTTGCCACTGCTACTCAGCAAATTAAAAAAATCACATTTAGATTAGGGCTGTTTGTCAGTTGCCCAGAATTGTCAAGGAAACATGGAAAATACTGTCTTACAAATTATAATTGGGAAACTAGAAAAAGAAATAATCACCTTGGGATCACTACAGGCACAGGACAGGACTAGTTTCATCCATTTGTTCTCACAGAAATCTCACTGGTGTCCCTGGGTATAAGGTATGTGTTCTTCAGGAATAAAGATCCACAGAGGGTTTTTTACAACAAGATCTTTTTTTAAGAATGGAATTATCTCCTCTCACAATTTCTGTAGGGAGCTTAGAGTTCTAGGTTGCTGCACATAGACATAGGAAGAGAATGAAACAAATGGTGAATTTCTTTGCAAAAATTTGTGTGAATTGGAAAAGGCTGTAGTCATGATCCAACAAATGACCAGATAAACTGTTACAGTTCTCAACTTTATTCCAAAAAGAAGTCATTGGTATATATATATATATTTAGACTACTCTTGAAATATCCCACAATATTTTTAAGCTTATTTTTCCAGGTCATGTGTTACTTGTCACCAAAAAAAAAACCCAAAAGAAAATATTATCCAAACAGGTGTTAAAGTCTTCACTCTGTGGTAAACTTAGGTGAAACTTCCCCCAAAAAATAATCCAAAGACAGGGAGCTGTGATATCTGCAAATGATTGTTAGATCACTTGTGTTGAATTCATACTCACCCTATTATACCACTGCTTATTTCCATAGTTCTATTAATCAAATTCATTTATTTACATAATATCACTTTGTATTTCTGCTTATAACAGGATTTTTCTAGCTGGTGTTGCCAGACTGTCAGTGGGTACTTTCTGTGAAAGGATTCCTTGATAACAGGCAGGAGCTCTCAAGACTGCTTTACATCCTACCCTTCTGGTGTGCCAGTTACACAAACACATATAATTATTTCCCCCATCCTGAAGTGGTGACTGTGGGTTGTAGGACACGTGTAAACTGACTGAAAAAAATCTCTTAACAATTAAAAAATATTGCAGAGTCTTTCCCGTGTGAATTGCACATCCTCATTCTCAAAGACTCAGGTTTGCTAGATGGAGTCCATTCCCTGTAAAGAAATACTTTCCCCTGTTCCCCCAGAATCTTTCTTCAGTGGGGATCAGCACCCTGGAGCTCCCAGTGATTCTGAGCTTCCCAATAGGATCAGCTTGTAACTGCTGCTAGCAGTGTGGCTGCACATGCATGCTCACCTGATCTTCACAGAATCACAGAATCTTCATCACTTTCTGGAGCTTGTTTCACACAAAAAAAATCTCCTGTGATCCTTGGTTTACTTCTGCTGGGTACAGTCTCAAGTTCTGTTGTCGTTCACTTGTACCACCAACCACTCTCCTAAAAACCTGATGCAGTGCTGTGCCCCTGTATCCCTTCCATAGTTCAGTTCTTGTTTGGTTGTGGCAGTGCAGACAGATCCTCAAGGCCAGTACAAGTCTGTCACAAGGAAGAAATTAGTTGTTTGGGTTCTATTGAGACAGAGTACCCATGTAAGTGGATGAACTGATTCAGAAGTGTTTTGCAGGAGAACAGTAACAGAAATGCTTCGTAGAGTCAAAACTGGTTGCCTGGCTCACCATCCTCATTTTGGATCTGTGTTGGCTTTTCTCCTTCTCTATTAGGTATTTAGAACTACTTTTCTTTGTCTACTTGCTGTTCTCCTATTTTAAAAACCTCTTACCACCACTCACTTTAATACCTGTTTCTGTCTTGCAAAATATCTTTCTTCACCTATTTGTGATTTGAATTTACACCAAAGAACAATGAGGCCACAAGGCAGCCACATAAGGTGCTCAGAGGAAGGTGGATTTGTGAGTGTTTGGCAGCTCACGAGGCCTTCAGTGGGTTAAAGCAGTAGAGGTGGCTCCACAGAGTGACTGGATGTGCTTCAGAGACCGCAGATCTGGAAGAAAATGAAGGTGTACCCTTCCTCGTGGCTTTGCTGGGGTTGGCCTTGTGCTGGGTTGGTTTAATGAGCGACAGCATGTCTGTTTGTGTTGAAATCAGAGGAAAACCAGAGGGTTTAATTTTTTCTCATTCAAATAAAAAAAAATGATTTTTTTAAGAGGTTACAAAATACTGCAAAAATTACAGATCACAGAAATTATTTTTTCATCCACCTTTATTTACTCTTTTGGTGCTTTCAGGGGATTTTTGCCCTCTAATTTCTAGTACCATGAGTCAGCTGTCTTTGTTTGGAATTATTTGCTGAGATGATCATGTGTTATAGTGAGATGTTGCAGTCTGTGACTATTCATGCCAGGATGGTTTTCCAGAGATGAGCAGGTTTAATTAGTTTGCTTGGATGTAACAGGCAACTGGTGAGGATTGATTAGTCCTTCAGTCAGTGCCTTTTGCCTCAAAGCAAGGATTCAGCAGTTCTGCTGTTCAGAAGGGGTTGTTGCCATAGCAAGTATCATGTCCTGAGTTTGGATGTTTATTGTTTATTCTGTAGTTTGATTCCCATTAGTTGTAAGTGTGAATACTTAATTCTTCAGAAAGGCCTCAACTCAGACTTAGAGAACAAATAATACAAAGATCTAAAAGACTTGCTAAAAACCAGAAAACTTTCAGCACAGTGTCTGAATGTTTTGGAAAAATATGACTGATTAAAAGCTGGTGCTGTAAAAGCCTTGCAAGTAATTACAGTGTGCAATCGTGCTGGAGTTAAACAGACCCTGGCACTGGCTTCCTGCTTGGTTAAAGTGAAGGGGACAAACATGCCAGCAGCTGGCAAATGCCAGCAGCACAGCTGCCAACAAAATTAAGTTGCTACTCTGACAGCATATTCCTGCTCTCTCTACACTTGTGTGATGGCCACAAGCCTTAAAGGAATTTATTGCACTCTGTTAATTTTATAGGCTCAGTCACTGTCTGTGACTTTCCAACATTACACTATCCTTATTCAAGTGAAGCGCACATCAGCTCTTTTTGCTTTTTTTTTCCAAGTATTTGAACAGGATTTACTAGTGGTGATGATTGTGTATGTTTGTCTCTGTTTACATACATCACTATGATTTGTCTGTGCACCAAATGGTACCCAGATGTTAAGACAGAAGAGAAGAGAAAGACACTGGGGGGGGAACCCCAGTAACCAACAGCGAGGTTACACCTTATCAAGAGGGCAAATTCAGCCTTGGTAATAGTTGGCTGAGAAAAGGAAGATGGGGAATGTCACAGTGTTTTGGTAAGTGGACTGGAGCCTGCTTGTGTTTTAATAGTCTTATCACATTGCCACGAATATTTGGTTCTGTAGCTGTTGTTCAGTTCTGCTTTTCCACTAAGACTGATGAGACTGTTTGCGTGCAAGAACTGAGTTCTTTAATACTAGTTGTGTGCATTGCTCTGAATGTGCTTCAGTCAGCCAAGCACTCAGGCATTCTGCTAGCCTTCAGCACTGGAGCGTTTCCCTGGGAGTAACCAAGGCTTCTGATGTTCTTGAAGTTGGGCAGTCACAGAATTGCATCTGTGCAATTTTTTGTGGCATTTTTTTCCTGCAGCTGTGTCCAGGAAACGAGTCCTCAAATTGAGTAGAGTCAGGCTGGGGTCCCAGCTGATAAAAGGCTTTCCTCATTCTGTATGTTAGGGTTCATAGTAGTCTGATACTTCACTCCTTGTTCATAGAAATCCTTGGGAGGGGTAAAACCTCCTAAGGAAGACCCTACTATTAGGGTCCTGTTAAAAAGGCAAAACATCCCAAATGACAGAACTAAGAGAAATAATGTCCTTTCCATATCAATTTTTCATAACAAAGTCATAATTCTATATTAGAGAAATCAGTTACTTCTGTTACATTTTTTTGTGAGCATCAAATAGCTGAGCAGAACGATAATAATCTTCTATTAATTCTTTAATTTTTCTGTAGGCTGTGGCTTCTTTTCTGGATGTTTGCTTTCATTCCATATACACACAACTTTTCTCATGGTGCATAAATGCACTGCATTGCTGGCTCTCTGGGTTTTGGTTTTTAAGAGGGTTGATTAATGGGGATCATGGAGCAAATATATGGATTTTATATGCTAATATAAAGGTAAATTTAAGCTTCCTTCTTTGCTAGTGTGAAAAAATTAAATATTTAATATGTATTGTGAAATTTCTTTTCTATCCACTTTTCTTGCTTCACAAAAAAGTAGTTACCAGGAAAAGTGGTTTTGTTAGAAGTCTAGGAATTGAGCTAGACACCTTCCTGGAATGCCAGTCTGCCCATTTAATTTCCAAGAATATACCTGGTTTATATGGTGTGCTTCATCAGTGCTTCATCTGTGCTTTTATCTCATGATAGAAATGGTCCAGCATCTTCTACAGATAAGAATTAGCAGTAGTGTAATCATGCCCAGAGGAATACAGGGTTGCTTAACACCAGTTTTCCATCCATTCTGCATTAATCTTATGGTAGTGTACTGCAACTCTAGTAAGCCATTTCTGTTCCTGAAAAGCCCTTTCAAATCTGTCCAGGGTTGTCAGTTTAGAAGTCATTATTTTTCTCCATATTCTAAGAATATTATGGAAGAACAAAAATGCAGTGTTTATGCAAAGGTGCATTTGGATACTGTGTGCTATCATAATAGAGTAGTAGTGGGAGTCAGTGAGAAAGAATGTACTGTGTTCATGCCTGAGAGTGTCACCAAGCTGTTGCAGTTAATCATTTCTCTGTGACCACGGGTGCTAACAGAGCCACAGCAGTTACAGTGTACAGTATCACAGAGTCACAGAATGTCAGGGATTGGAAGGGACCTCAAGAGATCATCCAGTCCAATCCCCCTGCAGGAGCAGGATTACCTAGACCAGGTCACACAGTACACACGGCACTGGGTAATATGTGAGGTGAGGTCAGTAGTTAGACATTGCCTTTCAGAGCCTTGATTGAAGAGAAACCATGCGAGGAGGATGCCTGTGTGCTGGAAAGGGAAGGGTATCTGGGTTGAAAGGTACTGACATGTTCCTCCATGCTGTGGTGGCCCTGGGGCAGTGTGTGCTAGGACAGCTAGTGTGGTGGCTCAGGGCAGGGGCACCCCAAGGTGGCAAAAGAAGGTTCTTTTAAGTAGTAAATGAGCCAAGGCCTCTGGAGTGACCCAAACCAGAGAGGCTTTAAATTGCAGATTGGATACAAGGTGTTCTTTCTGGGAAAGATTGCGGTAACTGTTTGCTCTTCTGAGATATATCCAAAAGGCTGAAGCTTAATCTTCAAATATCTTCTGTACAAGCCAGAGGTAAAGACCCTCTGTAACAGACAGATGAGTTTTGTGGCAATGGAAGGAAGGAGAGCTGTTTTAAAGACACCCTTTCCATCCCACTCCATCCTGTCTCTTGTACAATCACTACCCCATCTGGAAATGAAGAGTTGCTCTCCTTTGCTGTTAGCTGGATGTGGGGGACCACCTTCACCCCCTGTGCTGCCCACTCTTGATTTCTTTACACTGTGGATGAATTTGGCACAGTGAGTCACTTGAGTAGTATATTGTATATTAACTGTGCAAGCAAAAAAAGTATTTAAAATTAGCTAATGTACCTTGTAATCAGCTGACAAATGTAGCCAGCTCATGCAGATTGTGGGAATTCATGAGGCTGGCTCAGCAAAGGACTTGGCCAGGTTTCCCTACAAAATTAGAGAGAAAAACTTCACTGCAGACAGTTAATGTTGTGCAGACAACTGTGTGTCACCAAGGGACACTGTCAAATTCGAAATTACATTTCGCTCTGAAAAATGGTTTAAAGTTTTACTTTTATCTGGGTTTACTCCAACTTCTAAAAGTTAATAGAAGTGTTCAGTCATTTACCTTTTATTAGTGCACTGGACAGACTTTTATATAAAATAATTTAGCTTTTCTCACAAAACAAAAAATGTATTTCTGACATAACTAAAAAAAAAATCTATATTAAGGGCTTTCTGATAAAGAGAGTTCCATTCTTTTTCAAGTACAAAAAATCAAGCTGGCAGTGGACTTCAACAGAAAAGTAACAGTAATATTTAATATTTGCATTTAAATCCTTGTGTCCAAAAATGCAGAATGCCTGTAGTGTAATGCAAAAGTATGTGTGTGCATTTGCTACAGTGCTGAAAAATGCCTGCACATCAGTAGGAAACAGCAGTGCTGCTCCACTTTTTTCCCTATTTCTCATAGATTCTTGTGTCTACAAACAGTAGAGTGGTGACTAACATTTATGTTCTGTCTGTGATGTCTGATGTAATTCATACGCATTTCTCAGTTTGATCCATGTGCAGTACATAGAAAGTTTCCTGGGTTATTAATTTCTGTTTTTTTCAGATTCTGCTACAGGTTCTCATTTTTAAAGTTCTGTACAGAGAAAGTACACAATCAAATGCAATATTTAGTTGTCTGAAAGGTATTTTTGATTGTTTAGGGAAAATACGAAAATGTTATTTATCAGTAACACCAATGCTTTCATTTGAGTCAAAGTATTTATTATATTGATTATATTGAGCAGTCAGGGAGATTTCCCAGTGAGGTCCAAATTTGCTTGGTTCAGACTCCTCTGGGTAAGAGTTACAGTGGCAGCAGTGGATGTGATCTCGTGCTTTGTAGAAACAAGAGAAGGAATAGATCAAGCTGAACGTAGTTTGGAGCTGCTGCTGGTGCAGACTGGCCTGTGGGCAGTAAGCATGCAGTCTCTCACTCACTCATGGTGCTTTCTTGGGGTGCCCCATCCCCCCAGGGCACCAAGCAAGAGCTGCCTTGTGTCACTTCAGTGGTGATGCAGGTGTTTTTGCTAAGCATGGCAACACTGGTGCAGAGCTTTAAGACCTTCCATACAGAACAAACGTTTTTAAAGCTTAACCCTCAGTTGTGCCAGGTGTGTTCTGAAGAGTGAGTGTCTCAGATGGGGAGCTGGGCTCATTCTGCCCTCCCTTCCTGTAGTGTGTCTGCTCTAACTGAGAGCAAAGATGCTCATCATCAAGGCATTTTTTGTGAGGAGGAGACCTAGAGGTAGCACCACCAACCATTACTGCGTTAAATGTCTGCCAAGTAGACTTGCAGTCATTGCTGACTTTTGTGCTGATTCATCCTGACTTTTAAAGAAGGCACTGCTTTCCCTCAGTGGCTGCCTGCTGTGGAACATGCTGTGGTGGACCCCAGGTTAACTGACCTAGTTGAACTCACAGGTTCATGAGTAACTTGTATGTAAGCATTTTGTGCAGCTTCTCGATGGGGAGTGAGGGAGGTGCTTACAGAGGAGCTGGGATGCTTTTGTCTGAAAGTATTCTGCTCAGGTCCTGAGTTGAGGCTGCAGGAGGGCCTTGGTTGTACAAGCACATCTGCTGTACACCTTGAGCTTATATCCATCACATCATGCTGGTGAATTTGGAATCGTTAAGGGATGTGAGGAGCTGCTGTTGTGTGTCTCTTCCTCCACATGTATACCTGGAGTGTATAGGTTAATAAATGGCTGTGAGGAGCCTTATTTCTATGATGCATTTGTGAAATGCTTTGGAAGTAAAATGTTCTTTTTAGGACTACAGACCAGCAGCATTAGCAGTTCTTGGTGTCTACGTAGAGTCTCATCATTTTCTTGCAGAGGAAAGAGCACCCTGAATTTTCTCTTCTGGCTGGTGACTTCCTTTCTCAGCCAGACTTGGCTAGTGCCTCACATACACCATTTCTGAGCAAGCATTGGCTGGTTCACTTTGCTGCTCCCTGATGGTGTGAGGCTGGGCTCTGAAAGCTCTGTATCCCCCACACCAATGCCTCCCTCTGCAAAACAGGATTAAGTGCTGTTATCCAGGTTCAGAGTGCCAAGATAGAGGCTCAGCACAGTCATCCCGAGCCAGTTAGACTGATGGGGTTTGACAAAACCATGCAGAGGAACAGTGCTGAAAAACCCAGTGTTGTTCTGCAGTTAGTTAGTGCTGGTGTGTTTGGCATAGATTCAGTTGGTTGGGATTTAATATATTTGTATTTGGAATGAGGAGGAGATACATATATTCATCACAGTCACTTTTTTCTGCGCAGTTCTTGGCATGGTCACCCCTCACACGTAGGTCTGCTGAGCTCTCTGTCATTAGTGTGGTTCTTTAATGGAGAAAGCAGCATTTTGATCTTCTTTGCAAGGCACACAGCTGTAGTTAGACTCTTCATGTCTGTAGTGCCTATCAGAATCTGACCTTGATGTTGCTATTGGCAGAAAACATCCCTACCAGTTATGCTTTTATGTGAATTCGATTTCAATCATTAGTTGAGTTGATTGATTTTTTTATTATTATTATTATTTTCTTTTAATTGCATCTTCTGAAAGCCAGGTCAAAAATTAGGAGAGATGTCATTGGATTTTTTAATGGGAATTCACCATTGGTTCATTCTGTGTTCTTTCTTTATTCCTCTTTTCTACCTACTGATGCTACTTATAGCTGTTTTGCTTATTCGAAGAGGAACACAGAGATATTTTTCTCCCTTATCCTATGACTTTCTGGGATTTTATAAAAGGACAACAGCCCTGTACTCCAGAGGGAGGGAATAAGAGCCCCTGCTCTTGATTGATGAAAAGTCAGTATCTTTAGACATCAAGAGAGGGCAGTGCCTCTTTTCTTCTTTTAGAAAACAGTAGCACTGGCATATCAAAGATGGCAAGAAAAGAGAATCTCCCCCCCATTCCAACTGAGGGGGCCCCACAGTGGCTCTTGTGTAGGCTTGGGTCAGGGGGTGGGATGGGGAGGGTTGGTAATCTAAATCTCACAATTCTACAAGAGAAATTTTAGGAGGATGGAAAGACTGATGAACGTTTGAACTTGGAACTTGTTTATGGAAGTTTCACTGAGTCAGTAGAGTGGTTGGAAAGCAATACCTGCTTTTATAATACAGAAGTGTAGCTATTTCTAGATCCTCATTATTATTATTCAGAAGGAATCCATAATGCTTAAATAAGACAGAAAATGATCCCATAAATAGATTAAGGACTAAATGTTTATCTAAAATTATACTAACATTCATCATCTCTTTTTTTCCCCTAATCTATTTTACTAGACTATTTTGAGGATTGTGGTCCTTGGCATATGGGATTACATTGAAAACAAAATAGAGGTGAGCACTCTTTGTACTATTTTCCAGGCAGGCACAGTAAGAATATTAAGAACTGTTTTGGGTGGCTTTGATATAGACCTAATGCAATACAATATCACATTTAACTCAGATAAATATGCACATTGTTCTCATTATATGCATGTCTACATGGCTGTATGATGCAGTCCCTTTTCCTTTGAGAGACACAGGAGAGTGAAATACTTCGAAATATTTTATTAAGGGAGGGATTGTGGGGGGTTTGCTCTTTGTGTCTATTTTGTTGTTAGAGCTCTGCTAGTCTAACCATTGATACAGCTGCTCTGACGTAATGAGCAATATGAGTAAGAATTGTCGTGTGATTTGTGTAATCCCATTCCTGTAAACAAGTTGACATTAGAACTGAGTGAAAAATTGTGTGTAGTTTTCTGATAGAAAATACTGGTTTGGCAAACCCCCCAATTTTATTGTGAAATTGTTTCTTAACTAAGTTGAATTATGATAAACGCTGTTTTAATTTGATAAACTCAAATTAAAAATTAGGTAGAATGTGCATGCTGTTGCAGCGACAGATAAGGAAATGCAGGTGTTATAAGTAACACATAATCCCAATCTGAGCACAGATCTGGAGATCAGGAAAATTAAAAGCTCTTTCTTGATACTGTCTGATAAACTAATACTGCACAGGATGCTCCAGAAGAAAATCTGGGTTATCTCAGAGTTTAAGTGAGTCTAGAGGCTTGCACATTTTTGTAAGAAAGTTGTAAACCTTTTGACTTATTTTGCTTAAAAAAATGAAGTGAAACTTAAATTATTGATCCAGAGATTCTTATTATTGAGGCTAAATGCAGCAGTTCCTGGTAATTCATTTTGGTGATTTGGAATGGAGTGATACTGTTCACTGCCCATCAAATGGTGGCAGAAAGAAGTGTTTCTTTTCAGTGTGCTGAACTGTTGTGCACAGTTCTGAATGTGTAGTGCTTATAAAACCTAAGTCCTGCCTCATGCAAACCATTAATCAATGGTCTTTGGCAGCTGGGAGGGCTCTCAGTAGGAACCAGAACGTGGTATTCTGTTCTACCCTGCTAGGCAAGTGTGGGACAGACACACCACTATTGCCAGTTTGCTCTGAAATGTATTTACTCACACATTTCTGCCTAATACTTTGCACAATTGCCCGTTTGATCTAATCCCAATGCAACCAGTGGCATACAAATCATTCTGAGTAGTCCCAGTTGTCAAACTCCTTGAAAATGTAGCTGCCCAATAAAGGTGAGAGCAAGGAGTCTTTATGTCTTGATGCACAGCCGTTCCCACATGTGTTGTGGAGTCAGGACATGGCCCAGAGCCATCAAGTCTCTTTGCTCCATCTTTTTCTATGTGTCTTCTTGATCTCTTCATTTAGACAGTAAGAGCTATGTGTAGGGACTGTACCCTTTTTTGGGATGACTTTATGCCAAGTAACAGGTAATAAATACCAATGATAATAAAACTCTTTGGCTGTAATAGCGTTTAGGCTATCATTTCTACTTGGGGATTTTGGTCAGTATTTCCAAATACCTTTTTCCCTCCCTACCTTCCCACCACAGTTTATCTCTCCTCACCTCATAAAATGCACTAAGGAATTTTGTTGTGCTGCCTAAATGGATGCAGCCTTTTGGTGGCTTGGCCACCTCTCATATCCCTTTCAAATATGCACCACAATTTCTTTTCTTTTGGGCAAAGTGGGAGCCCTTCAAGACCCCAAGCAGGAATGGCAGGTTTATGATCTTTAGGAAGGGTTTGAAAAAACTGATTTCTCTCTAGGTGTTTGATGGTGCTGTCATAATCTTGTCCTTGGCACCTATGGTGGCCTCAACAGTGGCTAATGGCCCCAGCAGCCCATGGGATGCTATCAGCCTTATTATCACGCTACGAATATGGAGAGTGAAGAGGATCATTGATGGTGAGTGGCGATGCAGTTTGTGACTCCCAAGAATTAACTGGCAGGCTGTGAAAAAAGATATTTTTAAAATATTAAAAGAGATCTTCCCGCCGCTGTTTCTATTGTTCTCCTTCCTCTTACATTTTAAACACACTGAGCAGAAGAGAGTTATGACTCCCATGGAGGAGAGTAGGTCTCGAGTTTATGGCTGTATCTCCTGTTTGCTATGAGCCTTTGTAACTGATAGAATTGATTTTCTGTTAGACACCTTCACATCCCCTATCCTGTAAATGCCCTGACCTGCTTCCTGTCTCTTGCCACCGGATGTCGTTCCTGATTCTGCAAAATAATTGCTTCCAGTCTGCTTTCCTGCAGATATTTGCTACACCCTCCCCATTTCCATAGAGCTAGGTCTGTCTTGGGGCTTGCTTTTCCAGGTACTCATCTGTAATACAATTTTAATGTTAGATTGCAGGAGCATGTTCTCACCATGGAGGTTCCATGCTGAAGGTGCTCTCTGCAATGCTGCTGTGCTGTACAGCATAGTAATGAAGCATGTATGGGTACTGTTTTCATGGACCTTTGGGGGGAAGCACCAGGGGACATAAAAAAGTCTCAGCAAGTCAGGATTGCAGAGGGTAGAACTGGTGAGTCTGCCTGGAAGCAAGGACTTTAGTGTAGGCTAGTTTGTGTTCAGTAGTTTGAAGCATTTCAGGTTACAGAGAAAAGATGTGGAAAAGGAATAAACGAGGGGTTGCTTTGCTCGTATGTGAAATATCAGAGTCAAGTTGTTATTTGGGGTATAGATGCCTAGGGAACTCTCTATTCAGAGTAGAAGAAAGGTTGTAGCCCTCTGACTGAAGTGTACAATGTAAATTCAGGTTCTTGTGTAGCTTCTGAAAACACTGAGAATTGCAATATGCCTTGAACAGCTTTGCTGATCAGTCTGAATTTGCTATAGTTACGACAGGAGCAAAATTTCCAGAGGTGTTCAGAAGACCTATTGAAAACTGGGCTGTAGCTAAAAGATAAATGCCTTTTTCTTTTTTTTTTTTAAATATCCTTTTTAGTCTGCTATTTCCATTAAGGACTTATTTTATACCACAAAGTCTAGGAATTAAATGCTTAGGGCTCTGGAATAGTTCTTTTCCTAAGGGAGCCATGCTGTTAAGGTTTAGAGGGGATGGGACTAACTCTAAGCAGAAAATCTTCCTACCCAGCAGTTGAGAAAATCCATGGTAAACACTGGAAAAGTTCTGTATTAGTGCAGCAGAAGCTAGGAAGAGCATGCAGGATGTATTTCAGCTCAGCCAGGCAAGTGGAGATCTGACCAAACAAAATCTAGACCCTTCTGATGACCTGCATTTCATGTGTTAGAAATCCTTCCTCAGAAGAAATACTCTAGTGCTATTTCTCTAAGAAATGTTCTAGTTCTCTAGATGCAAGTGAAAGGGATGACATTCTTTCGCTTGTAAAAGGTCTGTAAAGGTTTTCCCTCTGATAAAAAAAAAAATAAAACAAATCACAGCTGGGTTACTCCAAGTGCTTATTTGTGTTTTCCAGCCTATGTCCTTCCAGTGAAAGTGGAGATGGAGATGATGATTCAGCAATATGAGAAGGCAAAGGTTATTCAAGATGAGCAGCTGGAAAGACTAACCCAGATCTGCCAGGAACAAGGGGTAAAGTTCAGTTATGTCTTTCTTTACGCACAGCTTGTCGTGGCAAATCAAACAGTTTGTGTGCTTTGCTGCAAGCTAAGGTTTGAGAAGTATCACTAAGGCTTCTGTTGTAAGGTCTCAGTGTTAAGGAAGTATTAGCTGCAGCCAGGATATTGTCAGCATGCTCTTTGTCAAACAGCAGTTGTTTCCTGCTGCTGCTGTGCTTGCGTTTTTTAAGGTGAGGAAAACAAATGTGAGGAGCAGAAAAGGAATGCTTCCAGTCTGTAATTTATTGAATGCGTGCAGATAGCTTGACATAATACTGAGAACATGCAAAAGTCATTGCCATTGTTGGAGGCTGCAGCTGTATTAAGGCTGTATTCCTAGGAAAAGTATATGCAGTTGAAAGCTAATGAATCACCCTGCTTTAAATGCAGAATGCAGCTTCCCTGTAGGTCAGTCAGAGACTTTCTTGGCAGACTCAAAATGTTGCAATAGAAGCTTCTAGTTGCTGGAAGCAAGTCAAGATTTAAGACACTTCCCAGGCCCCCAAACGTTCAGTGATTCAGTCTTGAGGTAAGGGGAGGTCAAGCTTAAAATATCTCAGATGAATATATTTACATAAAAAGGTGTCAAACCACTGTTTGGGCAGCGAGCCAGCAGATTTGCAGTTTGTCTCATGCAAATGAGTTCTTCAATAACCTGCTTTAAGTAGAAACCAGGGATGTGAGTTGAAGCCCAGGCTAAGCAAGGCATTCAGGTGACCATCAAACCACAACAGAATGATCCCCAAAATGACTGCCTTCTTGTTTCCGTTGTAAGGATAACTGAGGTGTGTGAATAAATCCTGGAGGTCCCACTCCCCATTGTGGTAGGTGCTTTTCAAATACAAAATGAGGAGACCTGTCAGTCTGAATGCCTCAATCAGTTAAAAAGTTGAAGGACCTGAGGAGAGAGGAGGAGAGGCAACTTGTCCCA
This sequence comes from Podargus strigoides, assembly GCA_028020825.1. NCBI lineage: Eukaryota > Metazoa > Chordata > Aves > Caprimulgiformes > Podargidae > Podargus > Podargus strigoides. Next base: position 174,246,377 of record CM051663.1, read on the forward strand.
GGAGAGACCAACTGCACAAAAGGTGAATAATCTGAAGGAGGGATTTAGGTGCCCATCCTTTACAGAGGAACCTAAAATACTTGTGAAACCATCAGTACTGAGGTCCCCAAATGGCTTTTTAGATTTAGTTTCGGATCTCCTGGATCTCAACCTAGGATTCTGCAATGAACTCTTGGTGGTGTTAGGGTGCCTTGTCTGTGTGATGACTTTGGAAGATCCATTGACAGTGTGTGTCACTACATAACACCATTTTTGAGAGTCTCTCACATTAACCATAACAAATTTCTAAATCTTAGGCTTGACTTTTGCCAAAAATTAGTTACTTTCAATTATGTAAGTATCTTCAGTGGCAAAACTGCAGTCCTCTTCATGACAGCTTTGCACAATGATACTAATGTGTGGGTCTGTCCTGGTTGTGAAACAAACAGGGAAATGTTATGTACCCCGTTTTACAGGGGAGAGATTGTCCTTTGACATTGATGTTTGAAAACATTAACTTTTTAGGAAGTGTATTATGCAGCCAGATAACACTCTTAGTCTCAAAACAATTCTTGGTGTTATTATTTCACAGTCTTTGAGTAAAGGTAGGCTCGTTATCCCAAGTGGGGTTAAGGAGCAGATTTTGCCACTCTCCATTCTGAGCCATGTACTCCTTATCTGCGTGCCTGGCTTGCCAAATGTCCTAATCTCAGCTCTGATGGTTACAGCATAGCTGTACATCAAACACAAAGAAATACTGCACTGGTAGATGAGTAAATCTGGGAAAACAGAGCAGGTTCTCTCCTAGCTTTCAAGTGTCGTCAGCCATGGAAAAATATGGACTACAGAAAAATGACAGCCTCCTAATCCCTCTTATTTTACCGTCCTGACTTGCTGCCAAACAAATGTCTCAGCTGTACAATATGAGGTAAATGTACTAATTTGCTACAGTTAGCAACATAAGACATTGACACAAGCACTGCATCCTTCCTTCGTGAATTAATAGCTTCATAATTCAGTCAAGAACAAGTTGTCAGCATTATAATATTCACATTAACATTGTATACAGTATCTGGTGGGAAAAATATCTCCTAATGGTCTTTAATGTCTCAAATTCTGCCAGGTTTTTGCTTTTTCATTTGCTCACTTTTCCTGACCTTTTTTTTTCGCTCGTTTGCAGAGTTTAAGTGTGCACATCTGTGGTTTTGAGTGAAGAGTTCCCTACAGCAGCCTAGCTCTTCTCAGATCTGGAAAAAAAAAAAAGCAGGAAAGATGCAGCCTCCCTTCATCTTACTTTTTGAATTCTGTTTCTTTTGTCAGTTGTATATTTTTTTGGCCAGTGACAGGGTATCACAACTATAAAGTACGTTTCTGTTCCTGAGTGACATTGGAGACTTACTTTTGCAAACATGGAAACTCTTTCCAGATGTTGATTTTTGGCTAGCCGTGCATCTGAAAACCAGAATATATTTTATAAATTATAGTTGCAGGGACTACCACTTTGTTCTCTGTAGTACCCCACTGAAACTGTTTGAATAGTTTGCTGTTTTATTTATTCTCCATTGGCCAAGAAAGAAGTCATTAAAAGGGAGTGGAGCATGAGGGCAGTCAAGGGAGAAAATACTGAAAGGGCTGAGATGGCTGTACAGGACTTCACAAAACATGAGAAACTTAACAATCACAGTAACAGGGATCTCTGAAAATGGGTAAAGGTAAAAAGTAAAGTTTCAGTGCAATTGCTGTCAAAAATATGAACAGAGTATATTGCTGATCTTTTCTGCTTAACTTTTGTAAGTGTCATTCAGATGAGTACAGTCCAGCCAAGACTGTGTGTTCAGCCTTAGCATAAAAGCTCCTTTTCTGTCAGCTCCTATAGAATTGGGTTTTTCATCATTCTCCAAGCTGCAACAACTATGGAAGCTATAATTTCTTTTTTATCTTGGAATATAATTTGTACAACAGCTGCTAGTTTAATGACAGGGCTATTTAGCTGGTAAAATTACCTATTGGAGAAATAACTTATGTTATCCTTTTGCAATAATTTAAATTTATTCCTAACTACCAGTCATTTTCTTGGTGAATGGAAGGCAGCCAAGGTCATCCTGTGTTTCATTCTGCCCGTAAATCATTAGTTTGCAACTGTCTCCTGATTTTTATTGTTACCAACAATGGCTAAACTAATGGAAATAAACATTGGATTGTATCCCAGTGGCAGATGAGTTTTAGGGCAGGGCATTCTGTACAGACAGCAGTAATAGAATTGAGCAAAGTTATTGCTCCTGCATTAGACACAAGTAAGCTTCTGGCTAAAATGTTCATTGATCTCTCTGAAATTATGTCAATCGTGCTCTGGTGCTGGACCATTAAAGGGAAGTACTGTGTGATTGACTGCTAAGTCACTTTTTGAGTCTTACATGCATGTTGTAAAATACCAGATAGGATGAGTGGCATATGAAACCAGGCATGTAAACTGAAATGTTATCTCAAGCTCTGGGCAGGTCTCTGTCATGTTACCTGCTCACAAATAATCACCTGGTGCATTCTTTGGGCTCAGAAGAGCACAGATGTGCCCCATAGTTCTCTCTGGTTTGTTTCCTGGCAAAATATTGCTGAGTTTGTGCTACATTTCAGCCTAGATTGTCGTGTGATTCTATGAAGTTTTCAAATGTATTTTTTCCCCTGCAAAGCATGTTAGGAACTTATTGATACTGGGACCCACCAGAAGCTGCCAAAGTATATGTAATGAAACAGAATGCATGTCATAGGTGTCCTGGTAAATAATGACAGTAGCCATCTCAAGCAGACCAGTGCTCAGTGTGTAATTATCTTGAGTCAGGAGATGGTTCACCTTAGTCTTCCATATTGCAACAAGTTCTCTTCCACACAAAACCATTCTTTGCCTACTGGCTTGCTGTGGGATTTACAAGGTTCTTTAACACAGAGCTTAACACAGACTCACCTATGAGTGAGTCTTAATTTAAACAAAGCAAAGCATGTATACAAGTTTATGTTTGGGGTTTTTTTCTTTTTATGATACACAAAATTTACAGGCTGAAGGAAGGATGATCTACCTGAAAATAAGAAACATGGTTCTCTCAGCACTCCTGCAGCACTCTGTATTAGAGAGCTCAGGTCTCCTTTCAGATAGCTACGTCAGCTCTGACAGCAAATAGAAATTTCATGTGTTTAACTTGGCCCAGAATTTTTACTTAAAAAGACTGTTATATTTTATACCTTTTAATGATTGATTTAACCTGCCCTGGACTGTATGACATGCAGTCAGAGCAATCTCATTAGCTCTTTTACACATTAGAATTGCCCGAGGTCAGTGCTCAATATAATGTTCAATAGATACAAGCACCTACAACATAATTTGCTCCTGTAGTTTCTCACTGAATTACGCCTGTAAGGAACACCCACTTCTCTTAGGCTTAACCTTTGTTTTTAGTGGGTTGCTTTTAGTGGCTGAAACTGTATTCCAGCTTCTACAATATATTGGGATAATTTTTAAGTAACAATTGGAAACAATTAATATAGAACTGATCTCCTGAGTAGAACAAAAATCTCTGTTTCTTGTTTAACTTTTCCTGGGTATTTTATTGAATGTCTTTTCATTTTCTTAAATCAATCCTTAGGATAAATGGTGATTTTTTCCATCTCACCCAGTCCCTTTTTGAACATGCTAGAGGAAGGTTTGGGTTTGCATTTGGAAGCAGTATATTGGGTTGGGTTTTGACTCTGTCTTGTGCTCTGTGTCTATAGCAGAGAGATGGTTCTGCAGCTCTGTGGGACACATTGTATGGATGGATCACTTTGCATCAGTAACAGTGAATGTGGGAGTGAGACAAACACTATTATAAGAATGAATACCCAATAAAAAAAAATTAAAATTACACATCAGTTTTTAGTTCTAGCTTGCCACTGTTTCAGTGACTACACAGACTTCAAGGCAAACATGAATGGGACCTGGCAGCTGATCATCTGAGGTAATGGAGAAGTGGAAAGGAGAGCCTGTGTTAACCCACTGCAGCTGCATGGTTTTGTAGGCAACATCAGTTTCTGCTGTTACCTTTCTGAACATCTCAGTGTGCTATTGTTCACCTTGCACATGATGTTGAAGTCCAGAGCATTGTGCTGCTTAGGAATTCAATCCTCATATCTGCTTTTGACAGTCTCCTGTTCTGTTCTGGATTTTAGACCAGCTGAACTGGCTCAGTGTTAAGAGCTGAAGATAAGACAAGCGTGTGGATTGTGTTTGCAGCTGGCAATAAAAGTGGGCTCACGTATCACTTAAAAAGTTGCAAGTCCTGCATACACACCCTCAGGCAGGGGATGAGGGAAGCGTTGCATGAGCCAAGACATCAGGTCTAGGTTTCAGTTTCTGCTAGAATGTGACAGTTGTGCGATCTTCAGAAGCAGGTGCTTCCTCTGCAGCAGTATTTCTGCACAGACATGTCTTTCTGCCTTTCCAACGTAAGATGGCAGCAAAGCCCCTTCTGTTTTTCACGTTACCAGCGGTACTGGCTGTTCTGAGTAACTGCGGGAGTCTTTGTGAATTCGTTTCTCATGCTGTCTGTGGGGTTGGGATGTAACCAAGACAGTAATTTTTCCCATATAAAGAGGAAATCAAGAATTGTTTGGACAAAGTGTAGTTGTCCAGCAAGATGATCCCAGCAATGGTTGCAGACAGCTATGTGGTCCAGCATGCCAGGCTGAGTAGTTCATAGCTCATTGGCTCATACTAGCTGACTCCTTTGACTGCCACTGCCAGAGGACTTTTGGTTAAGAGCAATGAGCATTTTGTGCAGCCAGCTGCCAGAACTCTGTCCACTGATTTCAAGACAGAGAAAAAGCTGTGTGCTTCGTTAGATCCCTCTTCTAGGTGGTTTGAATGTGATCTGGAAAGCTCAAATTGCCCTTTTGCTTTCTAGATTTGAGTCTTGCAGTGGGCCCTCCTGTTACTGTAGTTCCTTCCCTTATGCTCTGGAAAGCAGGTAGTCTCCAGATATGGCAAACTGGAATCCCCTTTTCTTTCCTCTCTAAAATCTGTAGAAATTCTGTCTTGTTACCCCTCCAGTTGCTTACACAGCTTGGAGGAACTGATGGTGCTCTGCAGCGTGCCTGGGGTTTGTGCCGTGGCTGATGTGGACCACAGTGGGACAAACTCAGTCCACTGACGAATTCCAAAACCTGACAGCAACATAGATTTGAGTCAGCATCTGAGAGGCAAGAGCCAGAACCAGATGCATTTAGCTGACATGCTGTTACACACCAGTTTTCAAGCACTGAGGTGCTAATTCTGTCTCTGTTGTAAATGGGGAGTGACAGGCGCAGCGTGGCTCGCCGTGGCGTCGTGCTCTCTGATGGCTTTTCAGGCCTTGAACTGTGGGAGGCCCAGCAATGCTAAATTTTCAATGCCTTAGTCTATTACTTGCCTCATTTGCTTTTTCCCCTCAGACTCTCTATAATTAGACATGACTTGGTCACTGCTGTACTAGTGATCTTAAAAAGAGTTTAAAAATGACTCTGCCACGCAGCCCCATGGCTGTGCTGGATGGCAGGGGGGAAGGATGGTAGGATTTTGTAGTGCTTATACAAGGGTTTAAAGGAGCTCTGCAGCCTCTCCAGAAAAATTATTTTCCTTCTTGCGTTGCGGAAGATGTGTGGCTGTCAATCACAAGAGAAATATGCTGTGTCCATCAGTCGGATTGTACCCAGCTTCGGTCTTTTTGTCAGGTGTCTGCTTTACAACACCAGGCATAAGGCAAATCCCCTCCTGACTGCAGAAAGTCATTAACTGCCATGGCTCATATATTTGAGAGGAGTGGCCAGAAAAGTGGCAACCTTCCCCAGGGTTTTCTGTACACTGTTGAAAGATTTCAAGCTGAAAAAGGCCTGTGCTGTCCCTCCCCCTCGCCCAGTTAGTGGGGGAGGACCATTCTGAGTACTGCTTAGAGCACCTTCCTCTACAGAAATCCTCATTACAAAATCTAGCAGGCTAGGGATGTTTGCCATGAACCTAAATCCCTAAGATACGAGTGGTGTCCTATAAAGATTTCATTTGATTTGGCAGTTAGATCTGTTAAAAAATTGTCCAAAATCGTATTTTCAGGATGCAGACTTGTACAAAATAGAAGACCAGCATGAGGCAGTCATTATTTTTAGATTATGTGAACAATGGTCCAGCACATGTGGGAACTGGGAGAGCATCAGCAGCTTGGACTCGCATCCCAGCTCAACCACGTTGTATTTGCTGTCACGAGTCTGTAGTGGTTTAGTGGTAAAATGAGTAATAGGTCCTCAACTGTAGAATGTGGACTTCTGGCTGTGCTTATGTGATATCAGTCTGTGGTGTTGGTTTTTTCTTCCAGTTTGAAATCAGGCAGCTGAGGGCCCACCTTGCTCAGCAGGATTTGGACCTGGCTGCAGAGAGAGAGGCTGCGCTGCAGGTCCCACACGTCCTGAACAAACAGAGCAGCAACAGGTACAAGGTGGTGGCAACTGAAGATTCGGATGATGAAGCCACCGAGAACATCACTGAGCTGCGACCTCCACGAGGTGAGTGCTGTCTGTGTGCTGCTGCCTGCTGGCACAGCTGATCTCTTGCATGGAGTTACTGAACCCACTGAATACCCTCACTCTACCACTGAGTTGATTACTTTCCCTGGAGACTGCGCTTTCCCATTTTGGCAAAGAGGCTGTGTCTGATTTGAAGTGGCAGGAGCTGTTGTGTTTGTGAACAGAGCCAATAAAATGACTCAGGAAGAAAAGGACTGTGATGTACCTTCCCAGTGTCCTCATGATGATATCCATCAAACACTAGAGAAGCAGCAGCCAACTCAGAATTGGCAAACCAATAATCACTCAGAGGTAAAAGCAGGGAAATTGAGAAGAACCTTGAAAAAGAGTTTCAGTCTTTGGCCTCTTGCATTTCTGTGGTGTAGAGAGGTTCCATGCATCAGCTGACGAGCCTGCCTTGCCCAGAGGCTGTGCCCTCACCAGGTCACCTAAAATTGCCAGTGCTGGACAGCCCAGCAGTCCTTGGGCAGGGCAGCCCTGGTGCCAGGAAAGGTGTGATGCACTGCATAGGCAGCATCTGCTGGGGTGTCGAAGTGCCACGTGACTGATGAACAGCAGTTGCCTGTGAGCTGTCTGTCAGGCAGGTGTGTGGTTCAGGGGAATATCAACAGTTATATTTACTTGGATTCATTTTTATCACACAAGTGCTAGACCAGAAGTATTTTTGGTAGTTTTTCCTGTGATCCAACAACCTTTACCATGGAGTGCAGATGTGTCCTCATCTCAGTAACATTTAATGTCATATTCCCAAGGAGACACCACTTGCTACCTTAGTGATATGTGAAGTCTTCCTTGGACATCTTAGATTCATTATTTTAGTGGGTGAGCAGTATGTGAATATATCTGAATTAGAGGTTTGCATGTTTTGGTCAAACTCCTTAGATTTGAAGGCACAGAAGTACTTTAATTGAAAGGTTTAAGAGAAAAAGCTCAGCAGACATTTTCAAATGAGAATCCTTTCCATTCTCTACACAGTAATGAAAGCATGTAGGAAAGTGGTTTTGTTTTTTCCTCTTTATAATCTCTAAGCACTAACCACAGTTCAGCCATTAATTATTCCTGATTTGAAATTGTATTTAAAAGCAGACAGTTGAGCAGACTGCCCCCTAAAATGCATTTCTCCCTTTTTTGTAGTATTTCAGAGGTTTCCCCAGTGGATAGATTATAATTTATGCATGTGTTCCTTGAGGGTTACATTTGGAACTGGAGAGTGTTGTGCACATTATAAGGAGGCTTGCTGAAATTTTACTGCTGTGGAGATTCATCTTAAAATTCTTCTGTCCAAGGTATTCATTCCAACATCCAGGTTAACACAGTTGCTCATTATTTGTGTCTCCCTGTAAATTGGTGGCCATACTTGTAACAAGGTAGGCACAAAATCTTTGGGATTTCTACATTCAGTATTCAACAAATAATAAAACATGCATTGCAGGTAAGCTGCAGTTATGTTATATTTAAACATTCATCCTGAGCATACAGAATTAATTTCTGATTCCCAGAAGTCATCTAAAAGTACCAGAGGAAATACTTTTTGTGCCTTATATCATACATGACATACAAAGCCTTTGTAGATGCATTGAGTGCTTGTATTCAGAAGCTAAATTCAGGTGGCTCTATTTTAACAGTTGTCCTTTATGTTGAATGAGGCAGGACTTGGACAGAAACAAAATTCCTGTGGCCTTACAGCAAGGGACAGCCACCTGTGGCAGTCCAGCATCACAGTGGGCCACCGACAAGGGGCCCAATTAAGTTTGCATGAGAAACCACAAGCCTCAGCAATAATGTTCAGTGCTTTAGTTCACAGCCCAGGTAACAGTCAACTGAGGCACAGGATTTTGCATGTAATTTCCTGGATTATTTTGCAAAGGAAAATAGCAGTAAGCTACCAAGGCTTTGAATCCTACACTAGCAGTGCTGGCTTAGAGGTTCCTTCTGTGTAAGCAGTGGGTCATTTCTCCACCCTCCCACTTCTGCTATCTTCAGGGCTCTCCACACCACTTGCTCTGCCTGGAACTGTAAGCCACCAGTGTTTTAACTCATGACTCTTGGGGCAAGGGTTATGTTTTGTGAGTTACCCTCTGTGTCAGACCACATTAGGGACTGCTTTGCATCCATTTTCTCTAAAGCTGTGTTTTTCCTCCTTAAAGATTCTAGAGTGATGACTGCAGTTAGTCATTCTGTGCACTGCATGGCATTTATCTGCAGTTGCCTACTGCACTGGCTGCTTGGAGGAGAAATAAGGGACCAGGCTGTTAATACTGTTAGAAGAAAAGCTACAGTTCAAAGCCACAATTCAGCTGTTTAGGCAAAACAGGCTCTGGTGTGCTGTTCCCTTGTGCTCTGGCAGAACATTAGCCCTACATATAACACCTGAGGGTAAGGTATGGCATGGAATGCACGTGTTTGTGCCAAACTTAACTTTGTCAGCCTTCAAAAAAATCCCTGTCTCTGGAGAGCCCTGAATTCTGCCAAACCAGCAGGCTGGAGTGGGCTGGAGAACATACTGCATGTGAAAACGGGATATTCCATCTCAAGCTAATCTTATTTCCCCTGTCTGTGTCCAACAATGGAAACATTCAGGGCAGGATGCTTTACCACGAAGGGGTTATGGCATAAGAAAGCATTCAGACTTTTTACTCATTTCCCTACCTGGGAGTTTTATGGGATAGTGCATAAGTTAAAGCTCCTCAGGGGCAGCTGTAGCTTGTCCTCTGGTATTTACACTGGATTTTGTGCAACCATTTACTACAGCATTCAGTAAAGTAAGTCAGGTAGCTCCAGCATCACATGGCACACGCAGCACCTCAGGGAATCCATACAGAGACACACACAGGAGAGTGCTGTGTGTGCTGGCTCACTTGGTAGCTTCCAGTAGGTGTTTTCACCCTGGTTTTCTCTCTGCAGATCTCTTTCTCTTTGTATTTGAAGTGCCTTAATTGCTGGTACAGGACTGGGAGAGGCAAGCGCTGCAGTCAGGTGGTCAGCGGGCTCTGAACTGTCCCATAACTCCCCAGCTAGTATTTCATGCTGCTTCTTGGGGCCATAAAGCTGTAAGCTGGTCAGTCCTGTGCTAATTCTCTGAATGATGAGGTGGTTGCTGCCTTACAAGCTTCTGTCTTCCCAGAGCAGCCCACCAGGAGCCCTCCTAACATAGTATGAATAACTGTAGAAAAAAAGTATGGATATATGGTATTTTCTAATTAATTTGGCTAAGGTGCAGGAAATTTTTTACCTTTAACTTGCTTTGAATGGAGGTTTTATTTGTCTTGCCAAAAAATTGATCTCCAGAGCAGACAAACACGAAGGCTGAAGCACAGGCTTCAGCACGCAGGTCAGAGGGTACCATTATCAGCCCCAGGAAAGATGATAGACTGAAGGGAAGGGCAGGACTCCAGGAGCCATAAACCCAGGGCAAAGCTGTGACATTTGCTGTGCTGTGAGCACTCACTTAGCTTCTCTGCCTCAGTTTGTAAAGAGCTTAGGGTGAAAGCTGTTGCTTGTGAATGCACAGCAGCATCGCTAATGATTCTCAGGACCATTGTGGTCAGCCTTTCTCTGAGAGCAGGGGAAATATCCTAAGTGCTGTCATCTCCTTTCTTCTTCTCAGAAATGGTTCCCATTTGACATAATGGCAAATATTATCCTATCTGTTCTTCTCTAAATTATAAAGGAAGTTTTTTTCTCTTGCTGAGTTCTTGCCTCGTACAGTATGTAACTGGTCACGGTCAGAATAACATCTAATGTTTTCTGCTCCTGCACAAATCATTTTTAGTGTTTGGTATACAAAGTTCCAGGCTTCAGGGAATGCCAGGTTCACAGTGCCCCATATAGCCATTAATACTTCCTTCCAAAATTTATTATTCTTTAATCTCTTCCATAATATATGAATTACAGTCCCTAGTGGAAATTCCTCACTTTCCTGCATTATATCATTTCAGTTTTTGAAATTCTACAGTACTGCCATAGTTTTAAGATTAATATGCCACCCTTCTATTCCTTTGAGCAAGAACCGGATGCTAGCTCGGTTACTTTGCATTGCAAAATGTGTATTTTAGCTATTCTGAGTCAAATTTCCTTTTTTTATGAGGTTAGCAGTAAGTCTTTTGCTTTGGGGGACTGCTGCAATTTATGATCGTGCTTGGAGGAAAGTAAAGCTTGCTCTCCCCATAGATCCCCACTGTTTTGTAAGTGAAGAAAGTAGGATACTGGGAGAGGAACGTGAAAAACTCTGGAGCTTCAGGGGGCTTCCCTTAAGATTATTCATAAGCTGTCTGAGAAGGCAAAGCAGGGCACTGGAGGGGATTTTGCCAGTTGTTCCTTGCAAGGCAGTCTGAGCTGGCTGAACACTTTTAAACTCTAAGCCAGTTCCTTTGGTGATCATCTGTTAGTGCTCTGAGAGAGCCCTGTTACTGCAGAACAATAGATAAAAAATAGTTTATGGTTATTTTCAAATGTTGAAATGTATCTGCTTTCAAGCCTACTCCTGGAAATGGTTATATCTCCAGTGCACTCCACTTCCTGGTTAAACTCCATGTATCCCTGCAAGAGTGAGGATTTGCCTTCCCTCTAGGTGCCTCTTTCAGGCTTTGTGGTTCTCTCTGTGCTGATCCTCAGGCAGGAATCAAAGGAATTGCACCTTAAGCAACACTCTCACCAATGTGTGTGCAGGTAGTGAAGTTAGGCTCTGGAATTCACACTCACCAAGTGCCCAGGGTAGAAACTTCACCAAAGTGGCGAGCACAGTGTCACGTGTGTGGGCTGAAGTTGTCTCCCATCATCAACGTGCAGAGAAATGAAGGCATTGCTGCAGGTGAAGGGACACACAGCTGGAATGTTTTCCACTGTCCAGGCATGCAGCCCCTGTCATAAACAGATGGTGCTCCATGTGACAGCAGTGATGTATTGTGCCCTCTGCTGCCATTGTAACGTTCTTCCAGCATCTATCTTTTCTAAATTTTTAAAATCTTTTCCTAATTCCCAGTCTACATTTATTCATTGCTAGTTTATACCAATTGGTTCTTGAATCCTTTTGCTTCAATTACTCTTCTTTCCCTGACGTTTACCCAGCAAAGTATTGTTTTGTTGGTAGCCATATTCTTTCTCAGCCTTTGTTTTTCTAGGCTCAGCAAATGTGGCTGCTTTGCAGGGACAGACCCGAGTTCCTCTGCCTGTGCTTCAGGCTGACTGTAACGAGCCAGCTCAGATGTGGATCTGCTGATCCATATTCATAGAGAACAAGGCTGGAAAGAGCACTGAGAGGTCCCCCAGGCCGTCCTCTGCCCAAAGCCACCAGCCATGCTGACACACAGATGTCTTGCTTCTCAGCCACGCTCGACACAGCACGCAGTGCTCTTGCAGCTGGATCTGCTAAAACAGGACCAAAGCCACCCAATTTGTTGTCAGTTAAGCATTTTGGTTTTCTGTCCCAGCACTATCTGCTGATAATGGAGCCTATTCCCTATCCCAGGATTGCTTTCTGCACAATCACTTCCAGCTCAGGTTGATTTTTTTTTAGAGCCAGACTGAACCTGTTGCTCTGTTTCCTGTGCAAGCCAACTTTGACAGTTCCTCTCCAGGTGGGTTATCCACGTGCTCAGGCATCCATCCAGCCTCTGCAGGGACTGTGTGGAGGGAACAGTCGTGTGAGTACTGCAGCTTGCACTAACGTGGCAATCTGCCTTCGTGCAGAAAGCAGGGGGAGTCTCCTGGAAAGTGCTAGCTGGCTGCTTGTGTTTCCTATTAGACAAAGGCAGAGAGACCTTCTAGGGGCAGCAAAGCAATGGGAGAAAAACTCTGCTCAGGTCATCTTGCACAAGGCCAGAAAGGTGAACTGGGCAGTACAGCCCAGCCTAGGGAGTATGCCTGTGCTTTAATAAATTAATTTACAAGTGAGCAATGAGCTGTATGTGGACTGCCGAGGAGGAGAGGAGGTTAGGTCTGGTGAGGAGTTTGGTGATGGTGAAGTTCAGGTGGCCAAGGCCAGACAGATGTGGAACTGCTTGGCAATCTGCAGGGGAAAACTCCCTGGGAGGGAATTTTCCCCGTGGGGTCATGGGGTGCCAGTCTGCTCTGAGAAACACCTACCTATAGAGGTCCTTTTTCATGTACACTGTGTCTTCCTTTCTTACTGCACTGCAGGGTCATACTTTGTTCTTTTGGGGCAAAGTCAGGCTGTGGCAGTGTTACTGGCTCGTGTCAGAGCAGCCCACCTGTCATCACTGTCCTTATTTCTAGCAGTGTTTTGGGATCTTGTGCCTTGAAAAACCTCCCTGCTCGGAGTGTTTTTTATTGCCAGGTGTATTTTATGCTGCTTTTGTTTCCCAAATGCTTCTCAGTGGTGGTGGTACTTTAAGGAGGAGACGCCAGTGTCAGATAGAAAAGATCTGCAATCCCCTTTTCTAAGGCCTCTAAAAGATGTGCACATGGTATTTATTGCGTGCGGGAGGACCCAGTCACTCAAGTCATTGTGGACCCAGTCACTAAAGTCATTGATAAAACAATTAGAGGTCACTGCTGAGGGATTATAGAACTGAAAGAGAGCTCTGCCTTGGGTGGATTGTCATTTCTGTGTTTCACCAAATTTATTAGGTTTTTATAGGGCCAGGAGAGAGCGATTCCAGTGGTGTCTCTTGGGTCACGTGAGATTATATGGGACTGTACTTTAACTAGTTTATTACTCCCAGAACCATTTCAGTCTGTGTTCCGAGTCCTGCAGGAAAAGAACAGGCAGAGAATTTGAAAACCTTGAACAGAATCCAGTGGCTGTCGGGCAGACCCTGACCAAGAACCACATGTTTTTTCAATAACAGAGATTTGGGTAAGAGACAGGACTTATTTCCCCTTCTTGATTTGACTTTACTGCACTTATATGGTTGCTGTCTCCCACTGGTAGGTGAAGCAGTTCCAGGTGGCTCATTTTGTTATGCTGTTCTGGCAGGCATTCACATCCCACACTCCTGGAGCAAATAATGCCCATGGACCACAGAGGACACCCTGTTTCTGCTCATTCCCCCTCCTGCCCAGCAAAACCTGCTTCCCATCACTTTCACTTTCCAGGGAAGATTGTAGAACCATCGTTTGCCACAGGTTAGGGTGGGTTTTCACATGGGGAAGAGCTGCCTCACTCTTCCCATTCCACCTTCTCAACTCACAACCATTGGATCTTCATTGCCAGATTTCCCTGGGGTAAAGGCTTCCATCCATGACCATCCATGGCACTTAGGGACAGGGTTTAGTGGTGGGCTTTTGGCAGTGTTAGGTTAACGGTTGGACTTGATGATCTCAGATTTATTTACTATAAATACCAGCTGGGCATCGTGATGGCTAAGGACTTCTAATGGAAAGTTTCTCTTCTGGAAAAGGAAGTGCAGGTGACACTGCTGTGCATGTGAAGAGATGGGTTTATTTCTAGGAAAGGAGCAAAATTAGGTCTTCTGGATATATTATACATTTTATATGCACAAATAGTTGCTTTCAGTTGTGTCTTTGTGGCATTTTTTTTCAAACTCCTTGCTTTCAGCAATGTAGAATATAATGAGAGCTAACTGGAATTGTTTATTGCCTTTTATGCTCCAAGCAGCCAAGACTCCCATCTGACTGAGACGAGTTTGTTAATTGTCAGCTTGCTTTAATGTAATCATTCAGAAACTTAGTCTGTTGTTGAAATATTTATTCTGCTGTTATTCCATTACTCTTTATTGGGTTTTGTTCATAAGAAACCATTCAAGGTAAATATATATATGTTTTATATATTTTGCATGCACACATGTATATTTATACATATATATTTTGTTTATGGATAGATAAACAAGGTAAAACAATGATGCTAGTAAAGCCATCACATAATAACATGTAAGTAGGCAGCTGTCCCAGTCTTGGGTGCCAGTGTCACACGTGCAGCTGGGACAATCTGTGATTTTCCTCCCCACCCAAGGGAATCAGAGCGTGGCCACGTCCTTTTGCCAGGCCATGAGGAGGGGCAGCCCCCACGTGCAGAACACACAGATCTGCAGGAATTTTCTGGCTGTAGCTGAAGGTTCCATGCCTGAACAAGAGCCTGGATCTATACGGGCTGGCAGGTTTGGTGGCATTTAGAGCATAAATTATGCATGGTTGAAATGAAGTGTGTTTTAGTAGTCGGTAGCTGAAAAGCCTTGCAATGTACTCCTAATTCAGCGGCGTTGCCTTGAGCTGCTCCGAGGCCTCTTTTTTAAACCCAGACATTAGCACAAAGCACACCTCTGACTGCAGGCATTTAAAGATCAACAAGGGCCAAAAAAGCTTTTAAGATCCACTGAAACCAGGCAACCAACCACGTTGCCTTTCAGTGTCAGGTCCGATTGCCTTCTTACGAGTGCAGCTATTTCAGGTACAGAGTGCTTGGTGGTTTGGGTCTTGTTGTGTGGAGAAAGCCTTCCCCAGAAAACATCTGTTTCTTTCACCTGCAAACCGCAGTGTGCTGTGAAAAGGCAGGGCTGCAGCCACAGGGGCCCCGGGGGAGGCAGGGAATCTGGCTCCCAGGGATGAGCACGGCGCTCTGAAAGGGCACTTAAAAGGAGAGGATGCTTTTAGAGCACACGATACACCACAAACTGGGCAGGGCAGGCTGCTGTAAGCTGGAAATCCTTCCTGGATCGCCACCACTGCAGGGTTAGCAGTGGTATTGGGGTCCAACAAAAAGGGTTTGTTGGTTTCCTTTTCAGTAAAACATTCTGCTTGTCTGTGAGACGACAGGAAACCCCGCTGTCACCTGCAGCATCCAGAATCTGCATATGCAACAGCCACTGCTTTCCTTTTGTGGTCACCTCTGTTTTTCTCTCTCATTGTTGACACTGAGGTGTAGCTCTTGTGTATGTGCTACACGTGTAGTACTGCACCCTTGGCTCATACAAACTGCTGTAGTATATTTTAAGCCAAAAGGTAATGTAATGTTATGTATTACATAGGTGTCTGTAATATACAACAAAATAACTCCATTCATTCTTAATGAAAAAAAACCCAACATTATTTTAGAAGTAGGGATATTTATACGTTAAAACTACATGGATTTACAACTGGTAAAGAGCTGGCTTGTCTGACTTCTCTTTGTTTCCTACTTTTATTGGCCATGGCATCCAAGGTAGAAGAGGGGAAGTTGTAGCCATTCTTCTGGAAACATACTGGGTGTCATTGCCCCTTTTTTTTTTTGTCAGCTGCGTTCCAGGGGAACAAGTTAAAACCACTCAAAGGGAAGTGAGTGCAGAACCACAGGGAAGCTGTGTGAGGGGAAGCAGGAGCAGGTCTGTGTGTGCTTTTCACAAGGTGGAATTTCAACCAATTGATCAAATAAAAGGTCTTGCAATGGCTGCCTTCTTGTTTTTGCAGAGGATGACATGAACAATTACATCAGTCGGTACTACAATGAGCCGAGCAGTGGTAAGTTTTGCTTGCAAATGTTGGTGTGACCTGTGTTAGATGTTGGTGCGACCTGTGTTAGATGTTGGTGCGACCTGTGTTAGATGTTGGTGCGACCTGTGTTAGATGTTGGTGCGACCTGTGTTAGATGTTGGTGCGACCTGTGTTAGATGTTGGTGTGAACTGTGGTTTTTGCATTGCTCTGTGTGGTGTGGCCCAGGTGGGACTGAACGACCATGGAGTTGTGTCCTACGAATGGAACCCACCCCCCACTTCTCTTGGTTTGCTCCAGGGGAGTTTGTAGCCAAATAGGAATTGGTTGTATATAAAAGATAAAGTATATATAAAGCTGTGTGTAGCTAGACAGAGATATAAAAATATCTATGTATTTTTAAAGCTACACAAGTAAAGGGTTTGGGATACACAGGGATGTGTTCATGTATACTTCTCTTCCTAGTATATATACATATATACATATGTGTATACTGCTTTATATACATTATTTCTCTTTCCATACACACATAGAACCATATATATATATATATATATATATATATATAAAGGAGTGTGTGTGTGTGTGTGTGTGTGTGTGTGTGTGTGTGTGTGTGTGTGTGTGTGTGTGTGTGTGTGTAAAGTTAGATAATGTGTAATTATAGGTGTGTGTGTGGTATTGTATATATGTATGTGCCCATTTTATTTTACATTTTTTTTACATATTTTTTACATATTTTACATATTTTACATATTTTACATTTTAAATGTCTTATTAAATAGTGTAGTATTCTTATAACAATATTAAATATATTATCATTTATATAGTATAACTATAACATATATAAATATAACCATATATAGAGTGATATAATGTAATATATACTAATACATGGTATATTTTATGATGGTATCTAGACAGCTTTTTAAAAAGCTCCATAAATGAAGGGGGCTGTGTGCCACACAGAACTAACTAGTGCTGTGCAGAGCTCTCTAAGGGCACAGTGCTGTTGGCAGCACAACCCTTTCACCCTCACTAACCCTGCCTGTCCTTGCTCTGCCCCCCCAGACAGCGGTGTCCCCGAGGCTGCCATCTGCATGGTCACCACCACGGCCATCGACGTCCACCGCCCCAACATCTCCTCCGACCTCTTCACGGTGGAGGTGCCGCTGCGGCTGGGCAGCACCGGGACCTCTGCCAGCATCACCTCGGGCAGCGCCTCGCGCTCCACCGCCAGCTCGGGCACGCAGGCCTGCAGCGAGAGCAGCCAGACCCTGGGCTCCTCCCCAGACTGCAGCACGGCCTGCGAGGACAGCGTGGGAGCTGGCCCCGGCCCGCAGCGGGTGGCCCACGCCGTGGTGCAGGAGCTGCTGTCCTCCCTGTCGGAAGAGGCATGCCTGGCGCAGAAGGGGCTGGATCCTGTCAACCTGAAGCTGCCCAGCCCTGCGGGCTCAGGAGGGGCCAGCCCGGACCTGGGCCACCGACTCACCGTGTACAACCGCAGGAACCAGGAGAGCCTCGACGTCTTCCAGCTCAAGCCCCTCCTCGAGTGCCCGCAGGGTGCCGCGGTGATCGATGACAAGTACGGGGCGCTGGGGCCCCCCGAGCCACGGCTGGGCAGGGTTCCCGAGGCGTAGGGACAGCTGTGGGGACACACTCACCACGCTGGGTGACAAGGCTGCCGCAGGCATGGTGGCCGCACTGGAGGCAACCCGTGGCATCTCCTGCGATGGCCACCAGCCTGGGGCCAAGCCAGTACTGCGCCTCTGCCCGTGGCATGTGATGGACCTGCCCTGCCACCATGGACCCACAGTGCCTGGGGGACAAACAGACTATGGACCCGTCCTGCCACCAGCCTGGGGCCCGGCCAGCGGTGCCCAGGAGCACCATGGATGGACCGTCCACCAGTCCAGGGCCAGCACGTCCCCACAGTGCCCAGGAACAGGACAGAGCTGCTGGACAGCCCAGGCCCCTGGCCTGACCCTTCCCAGGGCTCAGCGTGGCTGGGAGGGGAGCGAGGCCGGGAATAAACACTGAATATAAACACATGCTGCCTTGTATCCCTCTTTCATTCCCTTTCCATCCTTCCTTACCTCTCTCCCTTCCTTCCACCCCACCACCACCCCTCTGTGCCATCCCACTGCACCCCAAAAACCCACCACCGCAGTGACCCCACCTCTTTCCAGTAAAATCCTTTTATTTGCCCCACCCCACCCCCTGCCCGCAGCGCGGGGTCCAGCGCCGTCGCTCACTTCTTCTTCAGGAGCTCCGTCATCTCTGGCACCGCCTGCAAACACCAGGGCCGGGGTAGGGGGTGCTCTCCTCTGCCCCCCTCCCTCCCCAAACCCCCCCAGTCACACTCCCACTCCCCTTCTGCCCAGCACAGCACTCCAGGGGCTGTGGGTCACCCCAGCTCACAGCACTCCCCACTTCTCTCCTGCTGAATAAAGCCTCTTAATTATTTAAGAGAGCTACATTTCCATTAGGTGGAAATAATGCATTCGTACAAAATTTATTAAGGAAATTGTCTACATGGTGTTTCTTCAGCATGTGAGTCTGCCCCTGGCTTACGCCAAGGCCCGTGCTCACGGCTGAGCCAGCGAGCGTTAGCTCAGCAGTGGCAGCGAGTGCTGGCCCACGCCTCTCCGCGTGGCACGCGCGTGGCCGTACGCACAGGCGAGCCCTGAGCACCCCGACGTGGGCTCAGCAAGCCCAGGCAAAAAATAATAACAGCTCCTCCTGCCACCTCTGTACACTGTCATACATTACAAAGCTTAAAAAATACACGTAAGCACCTCTCTGCAATTAATGCTCAAAATGATTCCTGTTCTGAACACTGGAATAGAGGCAGGCCGGCTCTGTCACCCCCCAACGCACAGGGACTGAATGCTGAGCACAAAAATAATGAAAGCATCAAGCCAGTTCTTTAACAAAACCACCCCAATAGACAGCCTCGCTCGTCTTTAATACTGCTAGATTAGCTTATCTCACCTATCAGCTCTCTGAAACAGTTCCCCACCCACCTCCAAGCACCTCACCTGAAATAAGTCTGCCACCAGTCCATAGTCTGCCACTTGGAAAATGGGAGCTTCTGGGTCCTTGTTAATAGCAACAATGGTCTGCAAGGAACAGGAAAGCACCATGGCAATGTATGTATCGATTACAGTGACAGAATTATCTAGGAAACACTGTCTAAATTCTCTCCAGCAGAAGATATGGATCAGAGCATTTAACAATCCAACCTCAAAACCAACCAAAAACAAACAATCCCCCCCAAAAAACTCCCTTCTTATTGTGTACATACAGGCTGCCCTTCCTTGTTGAAAAGAGTCTAGAAAAGAAATGACTACAGAAGATTATCTGCAAGATCTAAGCCATAACCTTATAGGAATAACTCACTTAAAATGCTCTGTACTTACCCTGGGACATAGTTTGTTACAGAGCAGAAAAATCCCAGTGTGATGGTCTAGAAAATGTCTGTCCCTGTTTTAACTGCCACACAGGTAAATTGTTCTGTAAACAGCTGTGACAGCTTCCAGAAAAATAAACATGGGTGTCCACATCAAAATCTACACCGGGATGGGGAGCACTCTGTAAAGGATGGGGACGGGGGGAAGAGCTCACAAAAGGAGCCTTACACCCACCAGCTGCACCAGAGTTTCTCTGTCTCCCTCCACTGAACGCACTCATCCCACAGAATTAATGGCTCGGTAGCATACGCCTCGTGGCAGGAACTCCCAGAGAGAAGTTTGCAGATCCTGTGGTTTCAGGCCCACAGCAATGTTTGTTCTCCACAGCCCAGCTGTAGCCCATGCCTACCAAGGATCACACCATACCTGTAAGGACCTACCTGTACCTACAGCAAAGCGCTGCTGCTGCCCTCGTGCCAGCTCACACACAAAAACCTCCAAGTATTGCTATTAATTCCCCTGAAATATTTTTCCCAAAGCTTTATTGTTTTCATTTCAGTTGCAAACACAAGCCTCCACCGACACCTCTACAGCGCAGGAAGCACAATCCAGGCTGCAATACCCCAGGACACTGGCTCAAGGAAGACTCTGAGGCCCTGCCATGCTTCCCAGAACTGAGGCCAGCAGTTGGTGACACCTTGGGGGCAGCCAGCTCTGTCCCAGTCACAACAATAATTAACACCAGTTGCTTGCAAAACTCTCTCAAGCTTTTATTTGGCAGCCTCGTCCTTCCCCTGTCTCCACTGCTTGCAGCAGAACTTAGCAAGTTAAATCTCTTGAAAGGAACTGTAACTACCTCATAAGGGAATTAAAAATAAGGGAAGAAAGCAACAAGGGTTCTCCAGGTCTCCTCAAAAGCTGCATTCTCCACCTTGCTGTGAAAGGACAAATAAATTACGCATTTCACTTGGTAGAAAGCATCTGGCACTACTTTGGAAAACACATCCTCAAGTGTCCCAGCTCACAGCACCAGGTAATTCTCAGTGCTGGGGGAAGATGGGCTCCCGTGGCTGCACAATTCTTCCTGTTTGTAAAAACTGTGTATTCTCAGTAACTGCAGCACCTACCTGGTCTTGCTAAAAGGAAAGCAGAACACATTTCAAACACAAAGTGAAACTGAATTTTACACTGAAGACATTTGTGTGCACTAGAGAAACCATGATACATGGGAGAAATGCAACTGTGGGGTATGCATCTCAGCCCAACACATTTCATCTGTATTCATTCCTTATAAAGGAACATCTCCAAATACCAAACAGAGCATTGGAAAAGGCAAAAAAAAAGCAGAGGTTTTGCTGTTACAGCGTAGGACAATATTGCTGCTCAGTATTTTTATATCAAGGGAAATTCTGGCACTTGAAGCAAGAGGTTCCCAGTAGTCTTAACTGAGATAAGGCAGGAGATAAATACAAACAGGGTCAGACCAAGTTTTAAGCAGCTTTAAACACACAGTTCTCAGTCCATGGCTGGCACTAATCCCACCCACCCAAAACCACCCTTGGAGACTGAATGCCTCGAAACACAGACACTCTCCTTCCTGTGGCCCATCAGCTGCCAGCAGAGCCCAGAGGGAGCTGAGGATACATCAGTGCCACTCTCACAAGCTCTGCTGTTGCTGCACAGGGAGTAAAACAGTCTACAGTGACACTGTCCCACTGCCACCAGTGAACACCCTGCTGCAGGGACCATCCTTACACTGCTCAACAGTGACCATCATCCCAGCCCACTGCTCATCCTGAATTTTGGCTGGTTTTTCTCCACTCTGTCAACTCATGCTAACACAGTGAGCCCCTGACTGTAGAAGACTGAGGCCCCAAGAAGGTGCTGTATCCCAGACCCAGCTTACATTATCTCCCCCTGTCCTGGTTCCCCAGGCACAGCCCCATGGGCCAGCCATGAGCAGAGTTCCACTCAGGGCACTGACTCACAGGGGTATCCCACACCACCTCATCATGCTCATGATAAAAGGAGGGAGCTCAGTGAGGGTGGAGTTCCCCATCCTCTCCCTGAGGCTCCTTGGTGGTGGTGCTCTGTTCCTGCCCTCAGCATTGAACCAGGCTGAGTAGAACCCTTTATGTTTTGTGTTGATCATTATTCTCTGTTTTGTCATTCTGTTAAATCTGTCTATACTTCAACTCCTTTTCCTTTTTTCCCCAATTCTCCTTCCCATCTGGGGAGGGAGTCAGGTGATGATATCCTAACTGCTGTGGTTTAGCCCTGAGTACTGGCTAACCACAGACACCCCCCAGAAAATTAAATAATGAAATAATTTCCCATTATTTGCTTTGGCAACCAATGAGTTAAACCTTTTAAAGTTTTCCTGCCGTTTTATAATAGGTTTCCATTTGAATGGCTAAATGCAGGAATGGCAGAGACATCTTTTACTTTATGGAATAGTAAGTTCATAATTCAAACTGCACATTGTTATGCATGAATTAATATGTCATACTCTGAAATAAAGGCAAATGGAACTATTGTATACAATTTGGACATATGTGTTTGGGCTTTTTTTTTAATAAACAAAGTCAATTAGCTGCTTCTACTTACCACTTTGGGTTGTAGTGCAATGGTTTTTCTATTGTGTTCCATGTTTTGTCACAGCATCTTTTTTTGGGGAAGGCTTAGAGGGCTAGCACGTTTTAAACAAGCACACAAACTGGTAATTTTAACATTAAAAAAATAAATAAATTGGAAAACTGGCTAAAGTACTGATGTAAAAGCATCAGTACTCATTTCCTTCTGCAAAAATCTTTTCTAGCACATCCATCTTTACATACCTTGCTGTCTTTCATCCCAGCCAAGTGTTGGATTGCTCCAGATATTCCCACGGCGATATAAAGCTCCTGGAAGGAAACAAAAAGGAGACATTTTTGGTACCCACAATAGTTTCAGTGAGCTCTCACAAACCCTACTCAAAATCAGTTACACTCAGGAGTAGTTTTCAATATTAAAGGCAGCTGATGATTGGTTCCCTTCCCCGTTGGGGGACGCAATGTAACGGGAAAAGGAGAATCCCAAAGGAGCAGAGACAGATGAAGGGAAAAAACCCAACCCAACAGAGATCTGCATGAAGCATAAGACAGTGCTCAGCTAGAGGACAGGGCAGCGAGTGTTACCCATGGCCCTGGAGATCCCCAACACAAATATTAAGCAAGATAACCTATAAATGGATAACACAGTTGCTTTTTTGTTTGAAGCCTCTAGGATCCTTTAAATAAGCTTCCATTATTTACCCAAACCCTCCAAGCCCTAAAGCTTTTCTTCCCCCACTCACTATCAGGACGATTAAAGTAGTGCTTCCTCCCAGGTAGGCACCAGGATGCCACAGATCTTTACGCTATGGGGCTCCCAGTCTAGCATCTTCAAAGAGACTGCCATTCAAAATGGAAATTTATAGGCAAACAGATCTCTATCGACAGCTTTAATGGACAGCAGAAAAGTCTTTTTTTTTTCCCCTTGGGCTGAAAGTCATCCAGGCTATGATCTATCCAAACCCAAGGATGTTTCCAGCTCCGTGACAGTTTTCCCACCACCACACATCCATGCAGCAGTCAAACCTGTACTGTTTAGCTGCCTAATTTTACACAAGAAAAACAAAGCAAGCACTTTTCACCAACTCATGCAATAAGAAGAAACTGTAACACACAAAACTAGTCAGGGGATCACCTGTCAAAACCAACTGAAACACAACCTCAAGTACTAACAGAACTTCTCTTTTAAAAATACCAAGGCCAGACCATATTTAAGAACATACAAATCTAATTCAACAAATTATTTTGGGGGCCAGGGAGGGTAAGAGGGTCAAAAAAAAAAAAATCTTACCCCTGTGCAACTGAAGATGTGCATTACAGTTAAGTGGCTTTTAACAAGACAGAACAAAGCACAGCTGTGGAACAGGCACAGACCTACAGAAGAGTGGGCAGATGAAGGTGTTCACATCCAGGGACAATGCAGACTGCTTTTTCTATACAGGCCTGATAGTTATTATATCAATTAAAGAGGAAAAAAAAAAAAAAGCTGATTGCTTTCGGATGTTTCTACAGCTACAGATTTCACCTATTACACTGGCTTTTAAATAGCAATAGATAAATAAAATTTATGAAGCTTTTGTAGAAAAGCTACGTCCTGTAAAACTTGAAGGGGAGGGAAAGCAGAGCAGGACCAGAGTCTTTCCTATTAAAAAGGCTTGCTTTGAAACTGAAACACAGTCTGTGTATTTCCACAGGAACACACAGCTGTTGAGGACACTCAGAAATTTCTTACCCTCAATAGCTTTTTCCTGAGTACATTACTATTGGAGGTCAATCCATTCTAACCACAGCTGCAATGTAATACAATATGTGCATGTAAGACCTCATGGTAAGAATGCAATATTTTAATTATACCAAATAGAAGAACAGATGTTACAGGAGAAATTATTCTAACATCATATAGCTCTTTTTAAAAACACATTACTGTAATTTGATTATTATTTTTCAGGGCAATTCATTAAGTGCCAGTCATCTGGACTACCAGATACTCTTATCAGTCTGTTTAACATTGTGAAGTTCAGTCTTTGGAAAGCATCCAGCTAACCAGGAGCCAGATGCCTACATATATATTCTATTAAAATATCTGGGAAAGACAAGGATGTTTCATTAAAAGGACATTTGTAAATCATGAGGCTTGTCTAAAAGCTTTTATTATGCATCTAAGCCATGCCCTTCTAGGCTGTGTGCTTTTTGGCTGGCTGGCTGAGGTAACACTGGAACACTCCAGCAGGTCATTACATGTATGTAATGTTTTCACACAAAGAACACATGGCACAGCACAGTTCTTATCAATAGCTCCATACTGTAAAAGAGATTTGATTGCTTTAGTGTAAATCTATTCTAGAATTTAGTAGGAGGGAAACAAAGGACCCACAAGGTCTGAATGATAAAGATTCAGGACTGCTCAGTGCTCTCCAAGGAGGAAAGTCAACTAGTCATCCAGAGAGGTCATAGGGACACAGAAAATACAGATCCCTAAGTTCTTTTCAAGGCAATACCCTTATTTTGACGTTTTCTATCATTAAATAGAAATGGCTTTTATAGAGTCCTATCACTCTTACCATGCCAGCGTTCAAAGTCCCAAGTCAGGACTGCAGCCCCAAGCACTGTGAAGTGAGGGAGGGAGGACACGTCTGCCATGGCAGCAGAGAGCACATTAAGGTCTGGAAGGAGATCTCAGTTCTTCAGAGCTCATCTCCTCAGGAGACCCATGCCAAGGCACAAACCAGCGTGACTCAGAGCCTGCATCACACCTCTCGGGTGCCAACGAAGATGGCTTGACACCAACTTCAAGTTTCTGCTTTTCAGATCCCTGGAAGCTGCTCTAATTACTGCTGTCAGGTGGCTGATCCACAGCCTACAATTACAGGCACTTACGTCAAAACCCAGGACGTGGAGTGGCATTTATCAGCTCCCTGGTGCTTGTGCACGGGCAGGTTTTGACTGAAGGGCTGCTGCCAGCGTGGTGCCACATGCAAACAGCACACAGATCCTGTACCAAGGGGCTCACTGCACTGTGATAACCAATCAACTCCCAAATGCAATTAAAAGTCAAGGAAAGGGAAAGTTTTGGTGGTGTAAGGGCATGGCATCAGATTAGACAACTGTCCTGCCTCACAGTAACTTAATTTCATCCAGGAAGTAATCACTGTACATGTGTCACAGCCATGCCACGGTGCTTTACTTTGTATGAAGTGAAGAGCAAACATCAGCACAGATGGACCTCAAAGTCTGTAAGCACAGATTTGCATCACGACAACGCTAAAGAGAAACGAAACTCCAAGTCCCAAATTTCTCCTGTTTAAAGGTACAATTCCAAATCAAGGATCCAACTTCTTACCTGCTTTTTACACTACTAATCTAGCCTTGTACTCCTTTTTTGACAAATAGGACTGGGGTATGTCTCAGAGTGAGTCACTGTGTGCTAATCATCAAAATGAAAAAAATCCCCCTTAGCCATCCCCTAAACTCCTATTTCTGCTGTAACTGGACTCGACTTGCACAGCAAGTCCACGAATGTGCACGAGCCCACACAGCCAGTGACATGCTGTTTGGCTAAATGTCACCAGTGCTACACGTGGATGACAGCTATTGCCAATATACCAATGCAGTTACTTTCCTCTGCATACTGATTCTTCCAATTATTTATAGAAAAATTTGTGGCAGATAATATTACTTCATTTTTACTTATGAGAATATTTAAAAATGCCTTAGGCTGCCTTGGGGCAGTGAAAGTACATTTACTTAAGAGAACCACAAGAATAGTTTTTAGTTGCAGCTCACAGTGACTTTGAATGCTGCTGTAAGAGAGCACTGTGCATCTTCCACAGGTGCAATGCAAGACCCAGCAGTTACTTTGCAAGCATGCCATCAGCTCCTATTGATTTCTACGCCAGCTTTTGAATTATGCTGAAAACCTTCAGTGTACATCAATCTAGCATCCCACCAGCAGCATGCTTTTAAACAGGCTAGTTTAATAAACCCCTTTGGCACATGGACTCCCTTTTAAAGGCAGCTCAGATGTTTTATTTTCTTTGCAAGAGTGAAAGGACAATGAAATTAGAAAGAAATCTTTGTAATGAAAATGGCTTCATACAAGAGATTCCTTCCAATTACAAGCTATTAACCCAATAAAATATTTTCTGGCTTGACACTAGTTCATATATATTACACTGTACATCAAACAATTACCCAGTATGTATTCCTTCGATGCAGTTGAATGTGTTCCACTCAAGAAGCACACATTACCAAACCATACCCCAACTACAGTTTCTTTTTCACTTTAAGAACCTCTGATCAGCCAAGCTATGTAATTACTCTTAAGCATGGGTAGGGTGTCTGCTGGAGTGCAGGGCCATACAGCAATTTTTTTTTCCCCTCTCTCTAGGGAAAAGCACATCAATTGCTTTCAGCTAAATGCACTCACATATGAATATTTTAGTACAATTTAATGTTTCTGCACCAACCCCAAAGGAGCAGAGCATCAATTTGTGAACATAGTTTTCTTGGAGTTAAAAGCTGCACTGGATAATGCAGGATGAAAGGGGTTGTCAATCCTCAGCTTTTTAGCAAGTCAGAGAAAGGTAGTCTGTAAATTCAGTCCCAGCTGCATACAAACAGCTCTCTAAAGTTTGCCACTATAAAACTACTTTTCAACAACAGGGAATTATCAGAGGAGATATTCCAAAACCAATTTCCCAAGTGTGGTCAGTTTTCCCGACGCTATTCCCATCTGTTAACTACCTAACAGCCCCAACCATTTATACAGTGAAAAGTGCACCTGCTGGTCTGTTAATAAAACCCCCAAACATCATGTACAACCACCACATTCCTACAAAGAAGCTAGCTGAAGGTAGGGGAAATCAAGTAATGGACCATGTGTTTGAATACAGGACCTTCAGCATCTCGATATTCTCTTGTAGGTATAACAAATTAGGCAGTAAGGAAGATCTTATTGATAAACACATTTAGAACATTTATAAAGTGGTGACACAAATGACACTTCCCATGAAGCTAAGGGAATTAATTAGTTCATTCTGTTGTTAGTAATTTTAGGTAAGAGCCGGAACAAAAAAAGGAACAGAAACACTGGAATAAAATATACCTGGTTTTGCTTTCCCCACACTTCCCCACAAGAGTGTGAAGGGAAACAAAACTTCACAGATAAACTAACCTGAGCAAGCAAAGGATCCCTATGAAACCAAAGGGAAGTTACACTGAAGAAGAGTTAGTACCCACTTATTGTGCAATGAAACCATGAGTGATTCACACATTTTACAGAGAACAAAACCAGGCTAGGTGAAGTATTTGATTGCTTTGCCACTGAATACAAGGAAATAGAACACAGGAATAATGTAAATAATGTGATTTTGTCAGGTAAAAAAAGCTACTAACAACAACAAAAATACACCAAAATTACTCTTCCTTCACCAAATCCACAAAGGCACAAGGGAAGAACTAAGCAGACCTTTTAGATTATTACCTTCTTACCCAATAATCAGGACAGAAACACTCCCCAGCAGTCATGCACAAAAAGCAACAGCAGAAGCACCTCCCCTCTGCCTAAGCTTGTAACTAATTCTTCTCCCTCTGTTGTCTCAAAAATGACCCAATTCCAGATTAAAAACAATGCATTCCAATCCTCCACTGAGACTGGGCAAGAGCCTATTAATAGAAGAGTAAGAGCACTCGCCAAGATACTTTCCCATCAGAAACTAACAGCTGCACAGGAGGAGCAAGTATGTCTCAAACTCCAACAGCTTCTCGTGCCCAAGATTCTTCCCCTGCTGAAACCCACACGCCCAGGAGGGCACACACCATGTCAACTGGAGTTCAAAACCACACACAAAACAACTAAGCAATGTAAAAAGCTGCTTTGCAATTTCCCAGGTAAAACATCATGAGCTCTCCCTGAACTAGTGATGTACCAAGCACACTTCACAGGAAGAGAAAGGAGTCATCTTCTAGAGGACTGTTAAAATAGCCATTATAATCTTGATCTGATCAAGACAGTTCAATGCTACTCCTTCTTTAAGTGAACTCTATCTTCCACTGCACAGAATAATTTTCTAGCTAAAGTACCAAAAAAGACAATGAAGTAGAATTAGAAGCATGAAGTTATGAATTTGCAGCTTTAAACTGTCACATATTTAAGATACTTATCCAGCACACTGAAAAAATAATTCCTCTAGTCAGCAGCTCTGAGGGCTCAGTATCAATTCAACTTGCACTTTCATCACAATTAACATAAAATATTTTCTATACTTCTAAGCCACTGTATGCCATCCTTGCATGTCTTTTAAGATCCAGAAGAAATATTTGAACAATTTGAAAGAGGAACTTTCAATACTCTGCATAACTCACTCCTTAATAAATATTTGTTGGGAGATGAGAGAGAAACCCATCAACCTGCAGCACCAACTGCACCAATTAGGATCGTTATTTACACAGTAGTTAAACATTCATCAGGCAGCCCTGACTGACAAATGGGTATTTTAACAATCCTCTAGAAGATGACAACGATGACACTGACGTGATCCTGTGTTCTCATGACTTTCACACATTGCTATGAGCCATCTGTGGCAAGTTATAGCACCGCATCTTCATCAAAAAAGTGTCTTTTTTGTTTCCACATAATTGTTTGTGTGCCCTTGACTCTGGAAAGAATGTTCATCCTTGAGCCTGCAGACACACAAGCCAGAACTGAGCTGCCTTCAAATTAGCATTTTCCACTTCATTAATGGATATTTGGGTAGTGAAGAACTAAGGATGGTCAGAATCATCTCATGCCCGTTCAAAACAAGCAGTTAAATGACACTCAGGTTAACTTCCTGGTTTTCAAAGGTTTGGGTGTGTGACAGTCAATTTTGCCTTTTCTGGAACCTGCAATTTCCACACACATTGCAGTTGCACTTACTGAATTAGTGTAGATTAGCTTGCTGAGACCTACAGCTGCAATACGTTGGCCTTATGCCTACTGTGTGATCAAAAGAAAGCACATTATATTTAAATACAAATGTTCCCTTAGCAAAGAGGAAGTATTATACACACACAGGGGCTACAGCTGTCCTGCACTATGTCCAAAAAAATAACAATCACACACTATGCCCCAAAAAAAAAAGATATCACCAGAAAGAAGAATTAGGGTTGCAATTACAATCTGTAAAGCCTCGCAACGTCCTTGCAGAGCGGATGCCAATACCACTGCTATCAAGATTTTGGAAGGACAAAATATGCAACCAGATGGACCTTGAGTCTTATCAACAGGTCTGTCTCTCAGAAGCATTTTTGTTGCAGTTGGTTATCACAGATTTACAAGTTACAGAAACAGCTTTATTTATTAAATTGTATTTATTTATTTCATGTTACTTGGAAATAGCTCCACTTAGCCCTACAGGGCTATCATCAGAAGGCCTCTGATGAGGACTTAAAAAAAAAGCAGCAAAGCACTCCTATGCACATTTCAAGACAGAAGAACTCACAAGCACGAAGTACCTCGCTCAAGAAAACCCAGCAGGCAAAACTGGCAACAGACTCCAGGAACTGCAAGTTCTGCCTTTGAAATCTTCAAGTCCTGCTCTATCCTGCTGGATGTGTTACTGGAAAAGTAATGGTCATGGTTTGAAGTTCTCAAATTTGCAGCTCTGAATGGTACAAAGGCAAAACATTACAGAGCCTATCAAGGTTTTAGTACTAAAAACCTGTATATGTCCATTTCAATTGTTGTGATTTGGTAAATGCAGCAGTTAAAATACAACAAATTTCTCTACTAAGTTTCAGCTCACTCTCCCTTTCTGGTTCTCAGTCACAATTCCCTACTCGTGTCCACGCTCATCGCATCTTCGTACGTGCTAGCACATGTTCTGCCCCCACTGAGATGAGTGACAGTTGTACCTTCTTATTTACAAACACTCAAGTGTGCTTTATCTGTCTACCACTTCCCTCACATTTCTCCAGGTCATAACGAACAATGAAAGCAGTCTCAGACTTCTGCATGACACAAAAGTTCACCCCTAGACCCAAGAAGCCACGAGGATAGAACTCAGTCCCCTGTGCTATCAGGATGCACAGAAGGAAAGAAGAAGGCAGGTTATTTCCCAACATTAAGCCACTCAGAATATGCCCTTCTTGGTATTTCACTCTCCAGCAGCCATCACTTGAAAAAAAACCTGCCACACTTACCAGAGATCCAGCCACATAGCAATACAATTTCAAATTTATGTTGACAAAGACATCTTTCAGCATATCAACAATGGCCATTAGACAACTAAAAAAAGGTTCAGCACAGGCAGCTATGCAAAAATCCAGCACACAAAACACTTCCCAGTAACCCAAAGCAGAGATTTACATCCCAGCTTGCTGCTGCAGTTTTGCAAACGCATGGGCGAGTGACATTATCACAATGGGCACACTAAGATTTTCCTGTTTGGATCAGCATTAAGACTTAGCTCATTTCTAAGCATTAGCTTTGAAGGAAAATGCACGCTAGAAAACATCACAGCTCTTTTATGAAAGATATTTCCATACTTACTGGTGCTACTATTTTGCCCGTCTGTCCAACTTGCATGTCATTAGGAACAAAGCCAGCATCAACAGCTGCACGGGAAGCTCCAACTAGTTGAAAGAAAATATTTCCAGTGTTTTCTTTTAAAATATTAGCGAGCCAAATTTATATCACCATAAAAGCACATGTATTTTACTGAAGAGTCCCACACTCTAAGGGCATGTATTTAGAAACTTCCCTCTTAAGAGCTCTTCTAGTAATCCCTCTCCATACCACCGGGCTGAAACTTCCAAATACTAAGTGCTAATGCACTTCATAAGCAACAGGAAATCCTTACTCCCAGCACCAAAGGGCCATATATTTAAAACCGAGGATTTCACTCTGGCATATTTCCATTCTTTTCTCTTGTTGCTTTTCAAAAGAGGATTTTCTCATAAATGCCTTCCCATAATGTTCCTCCAAGTTTGAATAGAACACATGTCCCGTCTTATACTGCTGTGGAGCTCAAAAGTCAGCCATAGGAAAGAAAAATATCAAAGTAAACTTGAAAATGCCACATGGACATCTAGTTAGTGAAGCCACCAACTTAAAAACAAAGCCATTCATGTAAAACTATACATTTATTACTGCATGTGAAATCTAAAACTAATGTAGTGAAAAAGTCGATATAAACAGTTCCTCCTCCCCCCCTCAATTTTTACTTAAAATATTTTGCTGAAACACTGGACATGGTCAGCTTTCTCCTGTTAATAGAAAAACATCACAAAGAGCCACCCAAACTACAAGAACTGTGAAAGGGATTCTGTGGAGGAGTGGTAGATAAGGATGTATGAAGAAAAGATCAGCTCTTCAGAGTGAGCCAAGACCATTTTTTAATTTATACAGCTTCACTTCTGGTTTGTGAGCTTGTGTACTGGAGATTTGAGAAGGACAGGGAATATTAAATATTGCAGTTTACTATTTTGCTCCATACACAGGCATTTAAATGCACAGCTGTCCACAAGGACAAGACAAAACTTTACCTACAACTGAACTAACAGGATTGATAGAGACATGGAAATTAAAGACTGAAGATGAATACTGTTTTTAATGTGACCTCTTTTTAACCAGGGTTAAAAAAAGGAGGGAAACAAATTTACCTGCAGCATGCAACTGATCCGCAAGATCATATAACAACTTGAAATTTTCACCACTCTTCAAGCCTCTCCCTTAAAAGTTAAGAACAAAAAAAGATGAAGAAAAAAATAACATAATATACTGTAAGATTTTTTTTTATTTATTTCCTACATAAACTTTCTGCATGAGTATTTGCACAGGCACTTATTATTTCATATGTATAAACCAACACTGCCTAGTTTATTTCCTGCCTACAACACCACCAAGATCATTCTCTGAAATCAGGGAAACAGGATTTTTTAACTAATTTGTGCTCCCTCTGCTGGCTTTAGGTACAAAACTCTGTAGTGGGATAACTAAGGAATAATTTTTTAGCCATGGGCACACAATAAACACAGTCCACCACTTTACACCTGAAGAGCAGAATACAAATATGATTTTAAAATCATTAAAGCCACTACATAATAATGTTAAGACTGCCTGTAAGGATTAGCAATAACTTCAAACATGACAGGTTTGGATCTAACACCACTTCATATTGCTATGATTTTAAAGGGACTCACCAAATATAACAATGTTCTTAACAAGCCTACTAGTGTATGTTAAACTTGTGTTTTGCCTCTTCATACAACACCACTGGCCCCTATGCCACAATTCAGAATTACATCATATTTTTTTAACCTATCATATTATAGTGTTCTGCTGCAGATATTTAACCAAGATGTACACCATTACTTAAAAGCAACATGACATAGTTTTACTATTATTTACTTACCACCTGATATAACCACTTTTGCACTAGTAAGCTCTGGTCGATCACTTTTGGTCAGCTTCTGCTCAATCCATTCAGACATACCAACAGGTGGTGGAGGGGTCACTGCATCCAGGAGGTGAAGAGAAAGATCCACAAGAAAAAAGGATAAAGTGTGTATTTTCAACCTTTTAAATTTGAGCTTAAACTTAATGCAGAAGTTCATTCTATAACCAATCCTACCACAAGATTTAACTAGCATCAGTAATTGCTCTGTAGCCCTGAGTTACAAGCTCCTCTCATTAGTTGTGTTTAAATAACCTATAGTACAAGCTGCTCTGAAATGGAGGTCTGTTGTACAAGTAATATATTGATACCAATCCAGCACAAGTGTGGTTCTTATTAAGGCAGGCAATCAAGCCAAGTAAGCAGTGCAAAGATAGTGCAATATGCTAATCTTAAGTACCATTTGTTTGGGAAATACAGGATGGCTCAGAGGCAGGGACTAAGCCCCCCAGAAAAATACAAGGGCTGGGACACACACACACACACACGTGCAGCACGTTACTAACAATTGCTTCTGCTGGATTTACAGCACGGTCATAAAAAAGGCCCCCAGCAAAAAACAGCAGAGGTGATCAAACACAGGAACAGGTTGCCCAGAGTGGCTGTCAAGTCTGCATCATCAAAACCTGACTGGACACAGTTCTGGGCAATCTGCTCCAGGAGGGGTTGGACTAGATTATCTCAAGCAGTCCCCTCCAAACTCATCTATTTTTGAGATTCTACATTACAAAAGCTTCATTAAAATCATAATTTACACTGATTTAGTTAAAACATATCTAAACCAACAACTCTGTGCTCTCAAATTCATTTAAACCACTATTAATTTAGCTAGACACTGTAATGACCTATCTCAATTGAAATACTATTAAACCACAACGGTAGATAGCCAGCCACTTTTATTTTTCCTCAATCTCCCTTTGAAAACCAATCTGGCTATTCAAAAAGTTACAAGATTGCAGTGGCAGAGGTTTAAGCAGCAAGTGAAAAAGGCACAGATTTCAGCACGGATAATCTTCATTTCTGGTCAAAGGAAAACTATCAAGTGAGCAGATAATACACATCCTCCCTTAGCAGACATCACTAAAAAGTACAAGGACCCATATTAAAAGCTAAGATTATGACCATCAGTTTGCTTGGACAAATACTTCAGCAAAACATCACTGTGCAGTGAGCAAAACTAACTCTATCACATGAAATGACAAAATCCCAGAAGAGATACTCACACTTTTCTACACTGGCACTACCACCGCTTGCTGGTGCAGCCTCAAAAGAAGTTCCCCGTATGGTAAATACTTTAATTGGTTCCTCACATTGCAAAGTGCAAAGAATATTTCCTTTAAAAAAAAAAAAAAAAAAGGATCACATTATATTTTTAAAGAAGATAATATCAGGCATGCTGTGCTTTTAAAAAAATAAATAGAATTAATATCAGAAACACATTAGCAGTTCTACTAGAAAATTGCAGGTTTAGATGACTAACACTTGAAAACTTGGCACTTAATAAATGTAGATTCCAAATATTTTAATTTACTTTTTAGTCATGATTATGAAATAGTAACAAATCCTCTATTTTTAAAGCATACAAAGCGTTCAAATCATCTCTTAGGAAGGAGCTTTTAAACTTCAGAAGGGGGGGAAAACTCTCAACTCTGAAAGTGTCATTTTTAAACATAAAGAATGTCTATAATTCAAAGTAGGTATTTTATCCTGTTGCATGAATTCATCAGAACAGAAGACAATGAGGCCTGCCCCTAGTATCTGTGGGATTGTGTTTCTCTCAATAATACATAATATAAAGGATTTACTTCACACTCAAGGCTGCAGGGAACACAAAAGAGAAAAATGCTGCAACACCAGATAGGCATAGAAAAAGTCATCTTGAAACCGTGTTACTACTGGGAAGCAACTTAAAAGTGCAACACAAAACCACATTCTGGTAATGTAACTCAAAATATAATATCACATTGGTATAAGTGGCACAGTCTTGTACAGTAAAATTAAGAAACACAAGCTAACGAGCTCATATCTTAATTAAAACAGTGTCAGGCATTACAGAAACAAGACTGGAAAAAGAGTCGCAACTTAGGTCAATTAAATATCATAAATAATTAGTTCAATGTCTTCATAATTAGGAAAAACAGCCCCATGGTATCCTAGATCAGAACTAATGCTAGTCCTATTAAATAAAGCTGGACAATTACAAAATCTGATCAGAAGTACATTAACAAAGAAATGCAGTATGGACAAAGGAGACTAGCAAATTCTATTAAAGTGACAGACCTGGTTTCTAACTGATACTACCAAAGTTGTTGGGATTACATGGAGTTATCAGTATCGGGTCCTTTGCTGCACAAATCCCACACACCTTTTGTGACTACTCACCTGCATAGATCGTTCTCACAAAAGTGTCTGGTGACTGAATTTCAATGATGTCAGAAACTGGGGCGACATCAAGTTTGCCAGCCACTCTGGGAATAAGATTCTAGAAGTTAAAGATGAGAAGTTAGCAAAGTAGAAGCTAAGAAGAATGTATGTGGTCAGTAAAAGAACGCCTGCTGTCCTGAGTTTAACTTCATATAATGCTGTAAGTAAAAAGGCACATAGAACTGTAAGCTTCTTTTAGGGCTACTAATGTAGCTTTAGCAGCCAAATAAAATCCCATTATTGTAATAACATTAGAAATTTTATGAGACTTACTGTAAGTAAACCCTTAATTCAATATTTTAAATTTGGAGGCTTATTTGCTTCAACAGTTTAAAACTGAAATCTGACAATTATGGATTGCTGAGCTCTTTGCACTTCAGGAAAAAAAAAAAAAAGGCATTTTTAGAAGCTAGTTACTGGAGACAACAGGGAAAAAACTCCTGGACTCTCCCCACAAAAGCCAAAAAACGATTATTTTAAAAATTTATATATATATATATTGCTGCTCTGAAATTGACTCTAGAAAATTACCTAGCACCTTTAGGAATGGGAAGGAGGATAAAAAGGGTAACAGAAATCACGAAGAAATTAATGATAGCAAGAGCTCTGCTTGCTTTTTGTTGTCCCTCACCAAATTTGGTACAACACAAGGGGCCCAGTTCTGAAATTTTTACACTAAGCACTCAAATATGCAAGCATAAGCTTTAAAGAAAAAGTTACTAGCCTTTACTAAGACACAACGGATCAAAATTAGAAAAATACAATTAAAAAACCCCTAAGACTTAAGGTACATTAAGATTTCCCTTAGCAAAATCACAGGTATATGGACTGATATTGATTGGAAGTGAAGGTGGTCAGATGGAAGGCTGATGTCACTGTTCATCCCACATGGGCAAGATTTCTGCAGTATCCTTTTTCTCTAGTTTAGCTGCACCACAACACTGACCAGATCGTTAGTACCGAGGCTCTCCACATACTTAAAAACACACTGGTTAAAAAATGAGTTTGGAAAAATTGTATTTTCATTAAAAAACAAGTTTTGAAAAATTGTATTTTCATTTAAAAAAACCCATCCTGGCTAGGACTTGTCTCTGTGTTATTTCTATCTATTTACAGACATTTCAATGACTTATAGCATACATGCAATTCTCCCCTGCAAAAAAACCCACCCTGTTTCCAGTAGGTCTACACACTCATTTCACCATTTTTCATCTCAATTTACCGTGCTTTTTCTGACAATTTTCATACTTCCAGATCACTTCATCTATTCTGTGTTACTGCACATTTTGCTTTGGGTACATTAAACTCGCTGGCTGCCACTGTTTCCTCTGCGCTGTTCCTTTGTCCAAGACAGCCCATAACAAAACTCAGACATGAAGTCTCTAACTAATGACTTCTTAAGCAAACTACTGTAACTCTTTTTTTTTTAAATCAAACCTGTCCATGGCAGACCCCTCTCAGGCATTTAATCCACATCCATCCATACAATAGTACCTCTGTCTCTTCTCTACAAGACATTTTTGATGCACTTGGATCTACTTACCTTCCCAAAGGCAGATGCTCCAGCGCAAATGTGAGTGTAATTGAATTTTTTATGAGTTTCCAAAATCAGGGGAGTCAGCTCCTCTGAGAATAAAAATATATTGCTCAAAATTTAAAACTATCTCATTTTCAATTGCAATTATAAAGATCTTTATTTTTGTCAATAGATAAGAACAGCTCTCACCTGCTAGAAATCCCTTGTATGCATCATGCTGAGCCACTAGAACTTTTGCAACGCCCTGCACTTTGCTGAGTTCTTGAGCTACCTATGATTACAAATGAATTATTATTAGTTTGTATTATAACAGCACGGGGAGGCTTCAACTAAACCTAGAACACCAGTGGCAGGCACCATAAACAACCAAGAGGAGATAGTGCCTGCTGCAAAGAGCTTACAGCCTATAGATTAGTTAAAGCTGGAACACAGAAGTTGTGTATTTCAAAACCAGACTGAACCTGATGGAACAAAACAGATCTGACTCACAGGGCAGTGCCTTATGGGACAGTGAAAACTAGTTTTGTGAATAAGAAAACTGCAGTGCATTGATATAATCATGAATAAACCATTCTTTTAAATCAGTCAGTATCTACCACACAAGCATACAATGCAAATACAAATGTACAGCAATGTTATGATCTCTGTCCAAATTTTAGGAGCAATTCTTTGTTTGCAGCCAACTCTTTGCCTACTGATGTGATGTATATTTTCAAATCTATATTTATGCATATTTTTTTTTCCCCTTTAAATTTGCAGAAGTGAAGTTTCAGTGATAAAAGGGTTGTGGCAGATCAGAGAGAAGGGGACTGACAGCAGTGTCTGGAGACCACATGCACCGACCCAGAACCAGCGTTATTTCACTGGGTATCAGTTTACCCTCAGAAATGAACAAGAGGAAATAAACAAGAATTCCATACTAGCTGCTACAGAGTGTCTGTTTGAGCAACTGGCTCTTTTGTCCTATCAATACAGATTCTCAGAAAGCAGCTTAAAAAACCCCAAATCTGCATTTTCCCCAGCATGACATAGGTGGCCAAATAACCACCATACACTGAGTAACACAGACCAGCCAAACAAAACATTCCTGATCGTTCTTCTTCCACGCTAGTGTCATATAATAAGGAAACACAAAGATTGACATATCAGGTAAAATTAATCTTTTTTTTTCCTTGATCTAGATGAATATTTGCTTCAACTCCAACACCTGGGTCTCAGTTCAGGATAGCCAGTGAGGTTTCTCCACCTATTTGTGAATCAGCTGCCATAAGTATGCCTCCAGCATCAGACACTACACAGTGCTTTGAGTAACAACAACTCATAAACAACAGTATGAAAAATATTAGGCATAATCATTGGTACTGTTCACACAAGACTACACCATGCTGGAATAAAGGTGTCACTAATGGACTAACTATATTGTCTCTAAATTCTGCCCACAAAAATCAGACTAACAATACAGCAGCTAACGTACAAGAAACTTTGTTTAGTCATGAGTTAAATGATAAAGTCGAGAAGCACTAATTTCAGAATTCCAGGCTGCAAACACTCTTGCCATGCTACTAGCACTGTTGACTAGTAGAAGCAAGATGCCAGAAGCCCTGTTTGTCACCGTGCTGCTTCATTTCTGCTAGTTTCCATCTGAACAGCACAAGTTTCTTTCCAAGTTCAAAGCACTTTGGTATCTGTCTTCCAAACTTTACAGGGAAACGTTGTTTCAAAAGTTAGCTGTCCTTCAGTCCTGTAAAAACTTGCTTGCTTAAACTTGTAACAACTCACATTGATACTCTCCCTTGTGAAATGAAATCCATACCAGTATTTTCACTTCAGAGGAGCAGCAGTTCAAGTGCAGGACATTTCTGGCAGATTAGCAATTCCTGGCACCGTTTCTCTTTGCTACAGATTATTTTTCAGGCCGACCAAGTACTGTTTCACAGCATTCAGCATTTCATTCATATAAACCCAGCATTTCCTACCTTGTCACAGCTGGTACCAGCCACTAAACAAGAAACTTCACCTCCAAGGCGTTTTGCTGCAGTGATAGCATTGAGTGTAATGGGTGTAAGGGTCTCATTGTTGTGTTCTGCTATGACTAACGTGCTCTGAAACCTCCGCAGCAACGATGCCTTCAAAGAAAGAGAGAGAGGAGTTTGATACTTAGTATTTAAGTAAAAAAACTGTTCCTAAGAGTATTCAGCGCTTTAGAGAAAGTTATCAGTTACACCAACTGTAAAAGGCTGCTGTCAAACAAAATAGGCTAAATCTAGGTAATTTTTATGAAGTAGGTAGAGTACATACGGTGTTTAAAAAAAAACCAAACAAACTTCAGCATATCTACAACGTGCTGTATTTACACTAAAAGCCTCCTCAGGAAAATACTGAACAATATTATGAAAAATATTTTAATACATTACATTCAAGCTCAGTTGATCAAATTGACCAAGTACCTTAAAGAGTAAAGATTAGACCAGCAAGATTAAGACACAAGGAAATCAAGGGTAGCAAGTATTTACTTGTTGCTTTTCTGGAGTTGTTGTTTGGGTTTTTTTCACTATAGGTTTTAGCCAAAACCTAGCTACAGAAAACACTTTTTAAAGTCATGTATGAAGACAAAATTGTATGCAGTGGCAGGATGACAATTGAGCAGCAAGGGCTCACAGCCTGAAAACACACTGATACAACTGATGATAAGCATCAGGTTCATTTTTTTTTCTATTTTCCGTTAAAATATTTGACATTTGTCCACTTAGTCTACCACCACGATTAGTGGTCCTTAAATGTTAATTTTGACCAATTAACCATCCACACACAGACTTTTAACTTCTAAAGCAGAAATGAAAGAAAAAATTAAAGGGGGGGGGGGGGGGAGGAAAGGCAGGGAATTGCCATGAAACCAAACCAAAAATATTGTAAGCTCTAAGACTTTCCTCTCTAATTTTCAGGTGACCCTGGAAAAAGCGTTATTCCTCCAAGACTAATACGAGGGTAGGGAAAGGGTTTGGGGTGGGAATGGGAACATTGTCCATCAAGTCTTTTGTTTATCCTACATAAAGCCTAAATCAAGGCTCGAGTTATGATCAAGGTAATATGGAAGTCGTGGAAAACAAAATATATTCATTAATATGACTAAGGCACAAATACTAACACAACGCTAAAGACTGCACAGCCAAATACTACTTTTTAAAACATATATTCTGACCCCATCTCCCCTCACACCAAATATGTACTTACCCACAACTTAAACGAGAAAAAAAAAAAATTCAGAAAATCTGAGAGGCTAAAATGTGGATATGGACTTGAACCACACAAAGCCCACCAGCACACTAAACTTCACACAGAGAGAGCAAACCGTGGGGACTTCCCTGAAGCTAATCACAGGGTAAAAATTTAAATACAAAGATAAGTTTTTGCAGAATCAGGACCATAATTTGTCATTTTGACTAAAACAACAAAGATTCTTGTAAAAGTGCTCTGCATTTCATCTTTTATGCTTCAGGTTATTTGTTACGATTAAAGTTTCTAAGCTTATTCAAAGCCTTTTGCCAGTAACAAAATATTTATTGCCAATATAGATCAGACACCATATTTTTGGTTATGTTTCAGACATCATTTGCAACAAAAGTTGTGAGATTTTAGTCACTGTTTGAAGAATAAATCCACGCTTTTGTGGCAAAAAGCCTGCTTTTCCAATGATTTATAGCTGTGCCATGGGGTAAAGTGGACCGTGCTCCTAAAAGATTCTGAAGTTTTC
This sequence comes from Podargus strigoides, assembly GCA_028020825.1. Taxonomy (NCBI): domain Eukaryota; kingdom Metazoa; phylum Chordata; class Aves; order Caprimulgiformes; family Podargidae; genus Podargus; species Podargus strigoides. The sequence goes on from CM051663.1 coordinate 174,286,469, forward strand.
AAATTTCCAAAGAGAGCCACAGACTCTTTAAAGATTTCTTTAATAACAACCTGGCTTGGTTCTAAAGAGCACGCATTTTAAATACACACTTAATTCTGACTACATTATGATCTTTTCACTAAACTACTGCACCACCAGAAGAGCTCTGTATCATTCTGTCAAATGATTCCAGAACAAACTGGGAAGTATTTTTTTTTTTAGCCAAAAAGAATAAGAGCAATGGATGTTGCTTGAGCAGACTGGATATTACAGCATTAACTTGGTTTTATTTCTAAACTGATAATCCCACATTTTATATTTGAGGGAACTGCCCAGCGGAAGGTCACTTTCTGCCTACATACATGACATTTCTGAACCCAAAGACAAGACCAGATTCAAAATGAATTCAAAGTCACATTCTAGATCTTGAGTAAAAGTCCTGCGTGACAAATAATATTCCTATGCAAGTCTGAATTTTAAAATACTAACACACACATATTTATTTTTTTTTAAATAAAACCAAAACAAAACCAAACTGACTCCCGTTCGTTATAATAAAGATTCAGCAGTAAAACCAGAGGGTAATTCATCCAGTCACAAATGAAAACCAAGACGCTGCAACTTCGATGAAGTGACTTATCCCATTGCAAGAACAGCCCATTATTTCACTGACATGATTTCTCTACCTGTACTTGGGCAAGATGTCTAGTTTCAAGCCTAGATAAAATAGGAAGGTTGAGTATAAACCTAACCAGCTGGCAGCAAGAATAATAAGCATAAGAAATAAGACACACAGAACAACCAAGCTATGGAAACAATGCCTTGAGAGGGAATGGTACTCAGCACTTGTGCCACAGCAGGCTCCTGGTGAGAACCAAGCTCTGGAAAACCAGGCTATCCAAGTCAATCAATTACACTTAAACATCCTGCAAATCTGGGCAATCAAGTGGCCTCTCAAGCATGCCAGTAGATTACTAACACATCTCCCAGCAATCAGTAGAACCAGAAAATGTATTTCACCTAGGCTTAGATATAAATTGAAGCTAGGCACCTATGTTCCCTCTACAACAGAAACATCTACATTGCCTCTCGGGTGCAAACTCCAGACATTGATTCAGTTTATACTAAAACAAGCATTTATGAAGAAAAATGGTCTTGAGTTTCCAACTACTCCTCCTCCCTCTCTCACCAGCATTTATTACCGCAGAGCAAACCTGGCCCCTGACTTCCAGATGTCTAGAAGTTGCTGAGCTTAACCGAGATGTGCAGTATACCTCAATTCAGCCACTCACAACGTACAAAAGGACTTGCTCAATCTATCTTCCCAAGTTTCCCCAAAGCATCTTTTTGCTCCCTATTTGAGAAACCCAACAATGTTTTCTGAGCAGAAGGTGAAAAATTTAAGCATATCTGAATTTCTAGATCTCAGACAAAATCACTGAGACTACTCACTGCTCTCATGCCACATAGATTTGAGAACTCTGGCCAAAAAGCCTCTCCAGAAACACAAGAGCTCTAACAGGTTTATTCTGCAAGGCCCCACATGCCAAATATGCATGAATATAAAAGAGACTGTTTGAAAGTTCACCCAGGAAAATGAAGCTTGCCTCCCAACCTCTTCAGGGGTACCACTGGAAGTTTTGGGAACTAAACCGAAACAGAAATTCACAAGGCAAAACACTTCACGACCGACTCACAAAAGGTATCTCTAGAACCGATTTTCTTGGCTGTAAAAATAAACCAGCCAGCAATCAACATTTTAAAACTCTTAATAGGAATCATATATCTCATAGAGACCCATTATCACTGGGCAAAATTCCCAAGAACTGACTGCAGGAACTATGAATTCGGGTATTACTAAAGCTAATGGCTACGTTTCTATACAGCAAAACAATGCCTAATTCTGTTCATAGGCAGTCTTGTAGCTGCAAAGCTTAAAAAAAAAAAAAAGAAAAAAATATATTTGGGAAGCTCAGGGAAAGGAGGGAGCTCTAGCAGCAACATTTGTACTTCCAGAACTTCTGTACAGATCTGGCTACAGAAGAGGCCTAAGAGACAGCTATTTAACTCCAGTAAACAAAGAACAGCAAAGGAAATGAAGAAAATACTTATAAAAAGGATTTCTTTAGGAATCAAGGTAAAGACACAAAAAGGAATTGAAGCAGTAATAAAAAGATGCAATACACAAGAAACCTTTCCATATATATCCCATACAAGCCATTAATAAAAATCAAAGCAACAAAGCTGTTTTGAAATACAACGCTACCAAAAGTGAACTCAAGATAAATGAACACATTTTAAAAGCTAGTACTCTGAGCTTATGAATGACAATTGAAGGAGATACACAAACTATTCCCTAAGACTCTTGAGTAAGGTGTGTTTCAGGCTATTAAACCTATTTATCTGAATTATCTTGGGCTAAAAAAAAAAAACCCAAAAAGAAACCCACATGTGCATCATGGGATATATATGACTGAAATAAAATCCACCTTTTTCATAAACAAACAAAACTTTTATTCTATCAGGACCTTTACAGCAGAACACTGAAATATTATACAGAGCAAAATAGTTTCCTTAAAAACCAGAGAGCCACAATGTCCTTCACTCTTTCACTCTATTGCTGGGGTTTTTTTGAGGGATGTGGATGTAGAAGTGCAAGAGAAATTTGTTTACAACTTGAAACAGTCATGACTAGCACTGCTTGCCCTTCATAAATATCCTTAGGGTAAATTCTGACTTTAACACAGGTTGAATGACAACTGGACACAAAATGAAAGGCATTGGTATTATACCCACCTACAGACAACTTGGCCCCAAATTGCTCTGTAATGTCATAGAAAAAGAGGAAAAAAAACCAACCCAACACTGAACAGGCAAAAAGACAAACGCTTTTCTGACAAAAATTATAAAGAAAAGAGAATGTTAAGGGAATTCATTATCTGTTTCTTGATTTATAAAGGCAGGAACCTCAAATGCTAAGCAACCATATCTATGTTATCTCCAAGGTCTGCCTAGCTTACTGTGAGTGTGTTCCACTGAGGAAAACTCCTAGGCAATCTATTCCAAAAACTTAAAATCCTTTCAACTACAAAGGACTTCAACGTCTATTTTAACTCTTTGTAGCTATCTTAAATAGCTTTCTTGTAAATTAAGCCAACTATTATTATTTTACCATCAGCAGACCAGTGAAATGGCTTATTCCCAACTCTGCACCACTTTTCTTCTGTATTTGCAGCCTCACATTCCTCCTCAGTTCTCCCATCTTTAAGCCATGCAACTCCAACCTCTCCTTGTTGTTCATACTTTACAAGTCTGTCACATCATGTTTGTCCCCAGACTCTATTCACTCTTGAACTGCACGAGCATTAGCAGTGCTGAAACAATTTGCTTCACTTCTCTTGCAGACTACATTGTTATCCACACACTGAAGGCGCACACAATGTTTCATTGTTTTACAAATTTATGAGTTTAGATGCATAGGGCTAAAAAACAAGGAGCTGACCTCACGTTTCCAGGACACAAAACTGAACTGTGCAGTGATCAGAGTAAACTGTTATTTACACAGCAGTACCATATGTTCTAGGACCAGAGATCACCAAGACCTTTGCTCTGGAAAGCCTACAACCTCATGACAACTGAAAGATGTCCACGACTACAAAGTTATCATTTTTTGATTAATTAAATCGTGTATGTCCTGGTTTATCTCTGCTCTTCTTTTAAGACATTCTTAGTACCTGAAACCAATTAAAATATCCATAATTCCTATTTTAGAGCTGTACAGAACTGTAATACCAGTAAATGCCTTGGAGAGCTCAAAAAAGCTGTTTTAGAAGAGCTGTTTACACACAGTTCTGGTGGAGGGAGTGTCTTCCAGTGCATGCTTTGAGATCGAACAGATACTCCAGGACATTTCATGAATCATCTACTCCAACTAACCTTGAGTTCACCTAGTCGTTAAATTTGGTAACACAGCCACACATGAAGCAGCAAAGGGCCTCCAAAAGCCCGCACTGCTCCCAGCTGAGCTGCATCAAGGTCAGCAGAGCAACAAGTGTTGGAGAGAGCGCTCCGCAGGCTGTGACGGTCAGGGCAATCGGAGCTCTGCACAGCTGAGTTAATGAGACTGAGAAGCATTGCATTAACCTCGAAAAACCCCAGAAAGCCGCTCCTTGAGGCACAAATGTTTGTCTAACGTTTTCACAGTTCGCAATAATAAACTCCAACTTTTTTCCAGCTCTAAGGGAAGGACTCGCTCTCGTTCCTCAGCTAGTCCCGTGCGAGGGTGGATGAGAGGGAGCACCCTGAGGTGTTTAAGACTTCTCACGACCACGTTAGCTCTTCACATAGAACAATCCTCAGCACGGGAAAGGGCTTCGGAACCACCCGGCACCCGCTCGGAAACTTTAACAGCCGCAGTGTGGAAGAGAAGCGCAGTCCAGGGGAGGAGCTGGGCCCCGGCGGCGCCCTCTGCTCGCCCCCCGGACACCCCCTGCCCACCGCTGCCGGGCGGGCCCACGGTGGAGCTCGGCCCCGCGCTCCGCCCCGCGCCACCTCTGCCCCACTGGGCACGGGCCCACACGGCCGGGGCGGAGGGAAAGCGACCGACCCCTCAGCACCCCGCGCCGGGCGGAGCGGAGCGGGCCGCCTCCCGCCCGCGGCCGAAGGGACGCGCGCGCTTCCCGCCCTCCCCGCCGCCGCCCCCCGCCCGCACTCACCGCCCGCCTCAGGCGCTGCGCCGCCACCGCCCGCAACATGGTTCCGCCGCCCCGGCCCCCGCGCCGCTCTCGCGAGAGCCGCGCGCCACCCCGCCGCCTGATTGGCCGGAGCGGCGGGCCAATGGGAGGCGGCAGAGAGGGAGCCCCGCCCACTGCCGGCTAGTGCCTGGGGGGTGACACGTGCGGGACCGGCACGTGCGGGACCGGCGGGCAGCAAAGGACTGGGACACCGCAACCCCCTGGCATACACGCGCACCCCGCACAGCCGGTGCGGGAGGCCGGCACCCCCCGCCTGCGCCCTTCGGGCAGTACCGGAGGGTAGGGGTGCACGTACAGCGCCAGCCGAGGGCCCCGAGGGGAACGGGCACAGCACAGCACTGCGCCTGCCCGCCGCAACTCAGCTGTCACCCGCACCAACCTCCTCATCCCCTCTGCCCCGCACCGTTCGCCCACAGAGCTACAGCCCGTTAAAGTGACAGCCCGCTTGTCCGAGAGCTGCACAGAGCAGCCCAGGAGGGCATCCCAGCGCTCAGCCCCGCAACAGCACTGGAGAGTAACTCATGTGCTCTGAATAACTTATAGATCTTTTTAATTATTATTTATTATTCTGATTTCTCAGAACCAAGGCACGTTCACAGCCCAGGAGCCTCAGTCACACACGGATTTGGGATGTTCCTGACTGACCTCCTGTCCCGGAAACCACTAGTGAGCCACAGAGTTTCTTCTTTCCCATCACAAAATGGTTTAGAGGAAAAAAAAACAGCTCACCAAACCCTGATTATGGCCCAAATTACGGCCATTGGACCATTCTTCCGCGAACAAGCGGTGATCTGCAGCGCATCAGTGATTTGTCCTGTGTTTCCTAGGCGCCCCGTAGAAAAGCAAAAGGAGAATTGAAAAAGGCTCTTTGGCTTTGCTACAGCCTTGGCACAGGATCACCTCCAAAAGTTATCCTGCCACACGATTTTCACATGAGGTGCCAAAAAGTGCTACGGCTTTACAGCGGGAGCTAACCAGGTCCAGCAATGCAAGCACCTGAACGGAGAGTTTACCCTGTCTCACCTGCTGCTATAGCAGAAAAGCAGCTATGCATATTGCAGCTTCCCAGCCCCAGAGCGACACCTGACCTCCCCAGGCCCGAGGGAGGGCTGCGGAGGGACGAGCTGAAGGAGGTGGCAAAGGTACAGGGATTAAAGCAGCTCCAGGGCTGCTCTAACTTCTGCCCAGGCGTGGCTCCACCCTTCAGTCCCCAAAACTGAAGAGAACAGAGGGAGTGTTTGGGGTTCCCGTGCACCTCCTGGATTGAGCAAATGACTGGGTAAAGAAATAAAATGGTTTTCATGAAGATGAGGAGAAGGATGATTTTGCTGGACCCTCAGAAGGGTTTGAGAAGAAGATAAATAATTGAAGCAGCTCTTTACCACGGGTTTGAGAGATGGTTTAGGTGCAGCGTAACAGAACTGTTAAGTTTTATACGGTACAGAAGTCCCTATCTGCACCCTAGGTCATCCAACAAAAGGAACTGCAAAAAACAAGGATGCAAAATAAGAACATCCTGAGCATCCTTTTTGGCCATTACATCTTTTTAATTAAGGTGTTTTACTCATTAAGAAGCGTGGCATGCAATTTCATAATCCTATTTTAAGCTCCAAACCCAAGCTTCCAACATGCACATCTGATGGGAACGGAATCTTTAATAAAAAGAAACACCACACGTACACCTAAAAACCCCAAAAATAAACAAACTGATCTCATCTGAATTTGGTGTTTAATACCTCAGGCCAAAACAAAACCAAGGCACTATCAAAACAGACCTAATTGCATCACAGCTCAGAAGAAATTGATCCTTTCTCTATGTACCTGCCCTAATAGCACACATCATATTTTCATGAGCAGAGTGCCATCGTCACCCTTCAGGTCAGATTTCAGGGAGTGGTGTCACCAACCCAGAGACACCACAGGCTTTTTAATTATGTTTTCCCTTTAGAATTTTGATTCAAAACCTCAGCAACACTTTGGATGCACATAATCCTTATTGGAACTGGCTTGATGCAGATTACACCCCGAAGCTCTAAGGAAGTCTTTATCACTTCTGGCCAGTGTTTTAGGAGCTTATAATTGTAATCAGGTGGGGATTATATCAGCACGATCCATATTAGCTGAACCACGGCAAAAAAAGCTTTTTTTCCTATTTGACCTTCCCACCTAGGGCATGCCAAGAATAAAAATGGCAAAACACGCAACCAACATGTGTGGCTGAAGGTAGAGTCACCATCCGCTGCAGGCAGAGGATGGTACTTTGTCTTTTGAAAGAAAAATTAGTCATTAATTAGTGGAAGCAGATCCTTGTATGGTGCATTGTTATCCAGGATTATTTCATTAGGATCTGCTGACCCAATTTCTGCGTTGGAAAGGGAATTACATTTTTTCACACTATTGTGAGGGGAAAAATAAAAATAAATGTTTAAAAATAAATCAATAGCACAGATTACTCAAACTTTTAAAAATATGGTTGCAAACAAGAGCAGGTACCTGTATTGATATCTCTACAAAAGCCAAATGAAATGAGAGCCATTACAAATATGTAATCATGTCTCCACTAGAATCGGATTTTGGTTCCCTTAAAATACATAATTCCTAATTAAAACATATGGAATCCAGCTAATACAGCCTCATGACTAAGGGATTTAGAGAAGGGCAGGAATTTTTTTATTACTTCTATGATGGTCCCCTCTGTCACCGGTCATCCTTAGCTTACTCCTCCTGCTATTGCCCTGGGGATAGCTGACTCAGATAAATTAAAAGAGCTTCATTTGGGAAGCTTCCCCAACACACGAAAGGATTCGCCTCCTAATCTGTCAAAATCCAATAAAGTTAAAGCAACTGCAACCTGCTTAGGGCTCAGTGGGGCTCTGAGCTGATGGGCAGGACCCGCAGCCCAGCACAGGATGGGTGACAGCGAGGAGGGACGGGACAAAAACCTGCCTTGGAGGTAGCAGCAGGAGAGCTCTCTGCTGCTGAAATATTTTGTGCCCAAGGCTTGCACAACCAAAGTGGTTCAGCCACCCCAGGGCATCACCCGTCCCCCTGCACTCACCCTTTCCCCACAGGACCCTCTGCATGATGTGGGCTGCATCTCCCTGGGGTTCTGCTTCTCATCCTCACTGGCACCAAAATACATCTCAACACATCAGACATTTCCAAGTTCCTTTATAATAAACCACCACCCCAGGTGTGCTTAATGCTCTGCCCAGCTCATCTTACAGCCACTCACCTGTGTGTCTCAGGGCAGCAGGCAGCCTTTCATGGGGCCTTACAGCAGCCCTCTGAAAGGGGATAACCCCACAAGCCCTGTTTCCAAAGCGGGGAACAAAAGAAAGAGCTCCCTCACAGCAGGAACAACTCTGATACTGAGCCTACAAACCCACCACAGGCAGGTGTTTTCCCTTTCTTACAAACTCCTCTCACTTGCTAATCATTTCCATGTGCCAATCAAGTAACGAGGGAATCCAGGAGCAACATCACATTTGCTGCACACTCCTAGAGAACGAGATCACCAGAGGAGTTAAAGAAGTCCCTTTTGCTGAGGTCATGGGCAAAAAGGGACTCTCCTAACCTGGAGGCAAAGGCTCAGGTTACCTTGGAAGGCAGCTTGTCCTGCCTGGGAGCAGCAGTGGTTGAAGTGATGCTGGCAGGGAAAGCTCTGCTCCCCTCCCGGTGCAGACACCGCGGTGGGTGTTGTGTGACCTGCTGCCCTCCTCCGGCACACGGCTTGCCTTGTTGCTAATGGGAGATGTGTGTAGAATTCTCTGCTGGGTTATAGCAGCATTATTTTTTAAACAGGTAGCTGCTTTTTCTGCCCGTTACGCTGCTGGAGAGGAGTCCAGATGCCACTGGATTCCCAGTAATGCCAGTCTGACCTGTTCCTGAAGAGGCAGGGATGGCCAATGCGTGAAATCACCCCAGGGAACAGCCCTTCCATGCCTGCAAACACTCCAGGGAAAACTGCTTTTTTCCTTTTTTTTCCTCCAGTTTCAGCTCAGTGAGTAACACTTCAGTGCTAAGCACAGCAGCTGCAATAGGCCTCTGGTTTTGATGGTTTGGGACTTGCTCGATTTTGGTATTTTTACTGCAAAGCCTGTTGAGAGAGGAACCCCTTCTGGCAAAGGCACCTGCAGCTTATGCTACCTCGTGACGAAGGCTAACACACCTCCTGCTTGCCCTGTCACAAAGTCTAAGATGCTACAACTTACTCATTGCCTTTAATCCTGCAGAAAATGGCACCACGAGATCCAGTGACTGGGGGTCGACGCTAAAATATACACTTAATTTGCCATTTCAGTGAAAGTAGTTAAGAAGCAGGATGGCTTCGCAGGGAGCAGGGCAGTCTCTCCCGCGCTGGCAGGCTACATCAAGACCAGATGCATCTCTGGGAGACATGACTGAGGTCAACCATAAATTAACAGGCTCACTGCAAGGGGAAAAAATAACAATACTGGGTCCAATTGCATGGTCTGGTATGAAGGAGGCCAGATGAGGTGGGCCAATGAGTCCTTTCTGCACCCATGAACTTTCTGAATCCTTCTTATCCGGAGGGGGGAAAAAATGGCAAGGGCTCCCTTTGCCATTTCACCATGGCTGATTCTTAATCAATAGCAGGGCTGGCAGTAGCTCTTGTGCAATACCACTTTCCCCAGAGCTGGGCCCTCTTCCCCTGCAATGCTCCCAACCCCTGCTGGTCTCAGAAGAATTGAGCCCAAAGCTCCACATAGCAATTCAAATGCATCACCAGACATTAGGCCACCGGGTTAACCACTGTTTAATTTCGTCACATTTGTTTGTGAGTTATGTACGTGCCTTTCTTTTGTCAACATCTCCTTTTAAAGAGGATATTGATTTTGTTTTCAAAGGCTCTCAAAAATAAAATGAATGACTACATTCTAAGGAAGAGTCATTTTCTCAACAGCTGTAAATAATTTATTGTTCGCAACCCACCCAGATCAAAAGATACTTCATCAACTGATGTGGCAAAATCTGGTGCAAGCTGCATTTCTATTATCTCAGATCCAATTAACCATTTGGAGCAGACTAAAACATAACTAGATCAATCCAGAATCAGATTAATATCCAATCCATAATCACATTAATCACAATCTGTCCATAATTAGCCATCAGATAATCCCATTGGACAGGAGGTGACATGCAGTATCCCATTATCTCATTAATTATCTATTTTCAGTATCAGACATTGTCCCCAAACACAAGGAAGCGTTTTTTAAAGGAATAATGGACAGAGAATTCTCCTTTTGATGCATCCTCCCCATTGAAGCTCCCAATGGTTCGACGTTGGGAGTTTTACAACATTTCTTTGTTTTCACATGTTCTTTTAGAACCAAGAGCTGGGCTTTTTTTTTTTTGAGAGATGTCATCTTTTTAAATAAATTATGACTATCTTAGGAAGATGGATAAATAAAACATTTGTTTCATGTGAACAAGTTTATGAAAGAAAAGAAAACCCTTCATCAAAGGTTTTAATGGTAACATGATAACAATAGCTTTGCAATGCTAAATCTTATTGCAGATGGTTCCTGTCCTTTTTTGTAATGTAAGTGAAATTGTCTTCCATCTGTTTTAATTTTATAATGGACTTAATCCATGGCTGGCTCTGAAAGAATCAGCATTTACTGCCTTTGCAATCTGCTGCAAACAAAAAAAAAAATTGTTACCGTTTCCCCTTTCTAGAGGGAATTTGTATTTCTGTTTGGGAGTGCAAACCCAAGAGTTGCTCTGCAGAGTGGGAAGCGTTGTTAGCCAGCCCTACCCCGCGGCCAGGCAGCCCCTGCCAGCGACACTCTTGCACCAAACCCAACCGGAATTGCCCCAAAAGCGGTTGGAAACTCTGGGCACTGGGTGGAGGAGAGCAAGGAGCAATCGCTGTGACAGGAGGGGTTGCGTTTGCTTTTGACTAGCAAACACTTCCAGTATTTCCAAGCGACCTGGAAGTGGTTTTCCAGAGGTCCCTCCTGACCTGAATTATTCTATGATTTTATTATGTGCTTTCTCTTAAACCCCCCAAAAGAAACCAACAGTTAACCTGTTTGTAGTAGCGGGCTGGTAATGCCTGTAGTCATTCTAAAGGCTTTCATACATCACCCAGAGGAGCTTCAGGGTTTTCAGCATTTCCCTGGCAAGTCTTTTTTTATTTGGATTTTCTCCTATGCAGCTCTGCCCACCCCGTTCCTACCTGCCTCGCCACAAACTGGGTCCAGTGCCCCCATACCTGCCTGGTGTGGGCGCAGGGCTCTGTCCTGACACAGGAGTGCCTGCAGCACAGCTTTGCGCCCTGTTTGGAAAAGTTTGGCTGGCTGAGCTGTCAGCTTTCCTATTCCTAAGCTGGTGGGGGGTTTGGAACAGCAACGAGGACCCTGCCCTCAAGTGAGAAAAGGGGTGATGCAACATGGAGCATCCCTGCCAAGCGGCTGTATTCTTAGACGTGTCTCAGTCTCCTATCACTCTGACATTTTATTTTTGCATTTTATTGTTAACACATGCAGATACTGACTCACTCAGGACTCTCTGGATTCCGGCTCAGGCTGAGGTCACCCTTCTGCACGCCCTTTCCTGCCAGGTGCCCAGGCAGGGGGCAGGACACCCCATGCCACCCCACAACCGTGCCGTGGAGGTTCCCCTTCCCCATCCCACAGGGTCACCCCCAGTTTGCAGAGCCAGCCAAACTTTTCCAACGCCTTTCACATCGCTCACCTCCCAGCTCCGCTCTGCCGCTGGCAAATGAGCCACGCTAACGGCAGGCAGCGCTCAGAGCTCTGCCAGGCGCCACGGCCACCCCACCACTGCCACACAGGCAGGGCACAGGGGGGTGGGATGTCACTGCCACACTGCCTCTCCGCACCTTCACACGTGCAGGGATGCCAAAACCCTCTGGGGACACATGCCCCCGCTGAAGCGGGTGCCCCAAACCCCATCCTGCTTCCCTCCTCAGCTCTTGCACAAACTTAAATGTTTACTTTCAGCATTCGGGGTCCTCAAAGGGGCTGTGGTCAGGCTGGGGAGAGCGGGTCAAATAGTCAAACGCCGCTTATCCAAATCCCCCTCTCCACCTCCTCAGCCCCCCTTTCAGACCTACAGGGTGCTCAACTCATACAAAACCGAAGTACTTCACCTGGAAAACCCATCCTGCCTCCCTCCTCTGAGCAAAATGAGCACAGCCTGCCCTTCCTGAGCCAAAATTTAAAGTTGCCATGTCCTTCCCAAGCCGTGCAGGTTGGTCTATGCCTGTCAGATTCCACGTGTAAAATTAAAAAGGTTGATTGCATGGAGTGGAGGGACAGGACTGAAGCCCCAAGGCAGCAGCAAGCTCAATTCCAGCATGTATAAGCTTTTATGGACCTTCCGAGCTACTTGTGCTGCTGTGCCGTGAAGTCTCTGGGAATTTAAACCGAGTCAAAGGCCGCTGAGAACCCACGGAGCAGGGGGAAAGGGAGAATTTAATAGAAGGGATAAAAAAAAGCAACAGGAGAGTTCCAGCTGCAGGAGCAGCACGGGATCAGGTGCACGAAAATGCGGCAAACCAATATTTTTTCCTCTAATTTCAACTCATCACGCGGCTGCTGCCCTGGAACGGCCGCCCCGACGATACCGGCGGTGCCGTTCGGGTCCGTCGGGGCGGCCCCACCGCCCGCACTCCCCGGCGGGCAATCGCTTCAGCCGGCGTCCGACCGGACCCGTCCTTCCCGTCTGCCGCGAGGATGCGCCCCGCGCAGCGCCGGGGACTGTCCCGCCGCACCGTATGCGGGCACCTGCCCGCGGCACGCGGGGAAAAAGGGACAACGAAATAAACGGCAAAAGAGAGGGGAAAGAACGGAAAAACGGAAAGAAAGGAAGGAGGAAATGAAAGGAGGGAGAAAAGGAAAAGAATAGGGAAAATAAAGGGGAAAACGGCTAAAATGAATGTGCATCTCCCCGGGCTGCCGGTGCCGCCGTCCCCTCCGCGTCCCGGCCCCGCGCCACGCGATCGAGCGGGCGGCCGTGCATCTTCCCCCCGCCCCCCGCCCAGGAGCTTCTCCCGCGGCGAGCGGCGCTCCCCTCCCGCCCCGTCCGAACCGGGCTCCCGCGGGCAGGCGCGGGGGAGTCCGCTCCGCTCCGCACCGCTCCGCGCCCCGCCGCGCGCCCATTGTTCCGCACGGCCAATCCACGCGCGCCCTCCGCGCGGCCGCCAATCGCCTCTGGGGGCCGCGCGGTGAGGTCAGCGCCGCCCCCCCCACACCCCGCACCCCCCCCGCCCCCGGTGCGCGCTGACATCACGGCGCGGCGCGGCCCGGCGGGGCGGGCCCGGGGGGGCGGGCGCGGCCCCCGCCCCGCGCGGCGCGGGTAGTGGTGGAGCGGCGGCGCCGCATCCCGCATCCCGCATCGCGGCCGGTGCGCAGGGGGCCGCCCGCATGGTGGACATCCTCCTCCCGCGGCCGCTCCCGGGCGCCATGGGGGAGCCCTCCAAGAGTAAGTGCACGGGGCGGCGGGGCGGGCGCGGGGCGCTGCGGGACGGTGCGGAGCCCGGTTGCTGCCGTCGGGCGGGCTGGCGGCTGCCGCGCCGCCTCGGCCCCGCGGGCGCGGTGACAGCGCCGGGAAGGGCTGCGGCACGGCCCGTGGCATCTCCGGTGCCGCTGTCCCCGTTCGTGCCCCGCGTCCCCCGGCCCCGCCGGCCCCGTTCCTTACCGGGTGTCCGTCCTTTCCGCTGGCCGCGCCGCTGCTCCCGTTTCTTTCCGCCGTTTCCATTTCTTTCTCTCCTTCCCTCTGATTTCTCTTTCTTTCCTCCCCTCTCTCTGCCCGTGTTACCGTTTTCTTTCTCTCTTTCCGTGTTTCGGTTTGTCTTTATTTTTTTTTTTTTAATTTCCCTTTCCGTTTTTCTTTCGTTCTTTCTCTTTCTGTTCTTCTGGTTTTGTTTGGTTTTATTTCTTTTTCTGTCTTTTTGATTCCTTGCCTCTCACTGTTTTCGTTTGTCCCCGTTCCCGTTTTAACTGTCTCTTTCTGGTTTTTCGCTGGTTTTGTTTCTCTTTCCATCATTCCGGGTTTTTTTTGTTTTCTTTCTTTCTCTTTCTCCCTTTCTTTCTTTCTCTCTTTCTTTCTTTCTTTCTCTCTTTCTCTCTTTCTTTCTGCTTTTCTTTATTCAGCTTTTGGTTTAGCGTTTCCATGTTTCTGCTTTTATTTCCTATTCCGAAATTCTACTTTTATGTCTCTGTCTTTCTGCATTTGTTTCTCTCAATCAAGTTTCTGTTTGTTTTTTTTTTTTAAATTTCCGTGTATTTATTTCTCTCCTTTTGTGTTTCCATCCTTTCTTTCTCTCCATGTTTCTGCCTTTATTTCTCCTTTTTCCTATTTTGAGGGGGGAAAAAAGAAAAAAAAAGAAAGGTAAAATAAGAAAATAAGAGTCTTTCCCTAATTCCCGGCGGTTCTGCCCCTGCACACCACTGCCCCTGACCGTGCCCCCTCGCTCCCGGCAGGGCGGCCGGGGCTGGCCCTGTGCGCGGGCTGCGGGGGCCGCATCCAGGACCCCTTCCTGCTGCGGGTGTCGCCGGACCTGGAGTGGCACGTCGCCTGCCTCAAGTGCGCCGAGTGCGGGCAGCCGCTGGACGAGACCTGCACGTGCTTCCTGCGGGACGGCAAGGCCTACTGCAAGCGGGACTACAGCAGGTGACCCCCGGCGCGCCGACGCTCGTTAAAAAACAACCAAACCCCGAAAAAAACCACACAGGCCCCTTTAAACCCCCCTTTAAACCCCCCAAACGAAAACCTGCCTCTCGGCCGCTGCCCGCCCCCGCGGCACCGCTCGGAGCCGCCCCGACGGCGCGGGCGCGGGCGCTGACACCGCGTCGCGTCCCCGCAGGCTGTTCGGCATCAAGTGCGCGCAGTGCCGCGCGGCCTTCAGCAGCAGCGACCTGGTGATGCGCGCCCGCGACCACGTCTACCACCTGGAGTGCTTCCGCTGCGCCGCCTGCGGCCGCCAGCTCCTGCCCGGGGACCAGTTCTGCCTGCGGGAGCGAGACCTCCTCTGCCGCGCCGACCACGGGCTCACCCCCGACGGCGCCGCCGCCCGCGGGCCGCGCAGCCCCGCGCTGCCACCACCCGCCGCCGCCGCCGCGCACCTGGCAGGTACCGGCTCACCCGGTGGGGCGGGCGGCGGGGGGTGGGGTGCGTGTGCTGCGGCGGTGCTGACGGTGCGCTCCCTCCCCGCCCTCCGCAGAACCGGTGCCCGGGCGGCCCCCGGCCCCGCGTCCGGCGGCGCACAAAGCGGCGGAGAAGACCACCCGCGTACGGACGGTGCTGAACGAGAAGCAGCTGCACACGCTGCGGACGTGCTACGCCGCCAACCCGCGCCCCGACGCCCTCATGAAGGAGCAGCTTGTGGAGATGACGGGGCTCAGCCCCCGCGTCATCCGCGTCTGGTTCCAGAACAAGCGCTGTAAGGACAAGAAAAAATCCATCCTCATGAAGCAGCTCCAGCAGCAGCAGCACAGCGACAAGACGGTGAGCGCCCGCCCGCCCCGCTGGGGGACGGGAGGGGGGTGTTGGGGGGGTGCCGGGCCGGTGCGCTCGGGCGGCAGCCGCGCTGAAGCCCCGTGTGCCCGCAGAGCCTGCAGGGCCTCACCGGGACGCCGCTGGTGGCCGGCAGCCCCATCCGCCACGAGAGCGCCGTGCAGGGCAGCGCCGTGGAGGTCCAGACCTACCAACCGCCCTGGAAAGCGCTCAGCGACTTCGCCCTGCAGAGCGACCTGGAGCAACCCGCCGCCTTCCAGCAGCTGGTGAGCCGCCCCGCACCGCCCCGCACCGCCCCGTCGGGCCGCGGGGAACGGGCAGGCTCCGGTCCCGCGGGCCTGGGAGCTGCGGGAGGGGAGTGGGGCTGGGAGGAGGGGGGACACACGCACCCCGCGCTCGGCCCTCACCGCCGCTGCTCCCCCAGGTCTCCTTCTCCGAGTCCGGCTCCTTGGGCACCTCCTCCGGCAGCGACGTGACCTCGCTGTCCTCCCAGCTCCCCGACACCCCCAACAGCATGGTGCCCAGCCCGGCCGAGACGTGAGCCCGCCGCCGCGGGATTTCCGCATGCCTGCGCTCCCTGCATGAGACACCCGGCCCCGGGCCGCTCCCAGAGCGCCGGACAAACGCCTTTGTTGGTTTTTTTTTGTTTTGGGTTTTTTTTTTTAATTATTCTTATTTAAAAACAAACAAACAAAACGGCCAAAAAAGCACCGGGATCCTCGCTGCCTTCACCAGACCGGAGAGAGACCCCCCCGCCCTGGTTATTTCGTTGTTTTGGGTTGTTTGATTTTTTGTTGGTTTTTTTTTTTTTTTTTTTTTTTTTAATTTTCCCTGCGGATTTCGATGTTTCTTTTCCCCAAAGAAACGCGGATTTCACCGCTGGAGCCCGGCACGGTGACAGGCTGCCTGGCCCGCCGGGGACGGCTTTTCTGCTCTTTTTGGAAGGGAAAAGGATAAAAAAAAAAAAAATACAAAAGGGGGAGAGACTTTCCCCCGGCGTGCGCGCCTTTTCCGCGGCCGCGGAGCCGGTCTGGCCCTCCCTCCGCGGGGCCGCGCCGTCCAGCCTCATCTCACGCCGGTGCCTCGCCCGGTCCCCGCACCATCGCTGGGAAAACGGGACACGGAAACGAGACTTTTTAACGGGAAAAGCAGTACTAATAATGTTAAGTTATCAATGGACGGAGGACGGATTGTTTGAGCCTTTTAACGAACAAAAGTAAGTTATTGTTATTTATTGTCAGAGTCAGCGGTTGGATAGTGGGATTAAATATTTTGGTCTTAATAAAAAAGAGAAAAAAGGAAAAAAAAAAAAAGATTGAAACGAAAAAAAAAAATAGAGGCGGGAGGGCGGCGGGGGGGGAGCGGTTGTCCCCTGTGCGCGGAGCCGTGCTGGGGTCGGGATGCGGGTTGGGATGCGGGCCGGGATGCGGGTGAGGGATGCGGGTTGGGATGCGGGCCGGGATGCGGTTGGGATGCGGGTCGGGATGCGGTCGGGATGCGGTCGGGATGCGGGTCGGGATGCGGGTGGCGACGGGCGCAGCCCCCCCCAGCTTTGCGGGCACGGCCTCCCCGCACCGCACTAATCGGCTTTCCCCACCGGGGCCGCTTATTTATAGGCGGGGAGGCGGAGCGCAAGGGTTTCCCTTTCGGAGCAGCCCGGCCCGGGTCGTGCCCGCACCTGCCGCGGTGCGGAGCCGCCGCGACTCCTCCCGGGGGGGGGCGGCGGCGGCGGCGGGGCGAGCCCCCCCCTCGCGTGTGTCCATCCCCCGTCTAGACGGGGCGGCGGCTCCTTATCTGCCTCTGGCATCACCTGGGGGCCCGCTGCCTCCCCGTTACCCGGCCGGGATCGCGGCCTTAAATCCCGGCAAGCCGCCCCGCGGCCCCGTGGCCCGGACGGATGGGTGGGCAGCGCGGCGCCGCGGTGGGGCTGAGGGGAGAGCAGGGCGCCCCACGGCTGCCGTCGGGCGCACGGAGCGGCCCGGGCCGCGCCTCAGGTGGAAGGGGGTCTCCCGCGCTCCCGCCGCGGGGCCCCCGCACTTACCTGGCTCCGGCCGGGCCGGGTTGCAGCTCCCCGCGCTCTCCCGGGCCTAGATTGAAGCAAGCTGTTCCCGCCACCTGGGAGCGGGGCCGCTAAACCGCCGAGCCCCCGCTGTCCCCTCAGGCACCGCCGCGGCCTCACCGCGGTGGCCGGGACTGCCGCCACCGCCTCAGGTGCGGGCCGGGCCCGGCCGCTGCCAGGAGCGAACGGTGCCGGTGGCCGCGGCCCGCGATGGCGCCGGCCCTGAGGGGAAGCCCGGCTCCCGCTGCGCCAGGCCGGGGCGTCGCGCGCCGCCTCAGCGCCGCTTCCCGCGCGTGGGCCCGGCCCGGTGCCGCCGCCGCGGCCTTGAGGGGGAGCGCGGGAAAGGAAAGCTCGCCAACAAAACGCCGCCTTTTCTTTTCTCTTTTAATTGCGTTTGGTGAAACCTTCACCCTTGGGGTGATTAAAGTCTTACCGAAACGTTTAAAAATGCGTATGGCTTAAAAAAAAAAATAACCCGTTAGCCCAAACCAACAGAAATCAGAAGTGAGCTTTTCCCTCAGAGCCAAATCTGACAAATTCCTCAGACTTTTAACTGGAAAGACATCTTTTTTTCCCCTCTCCGAGTGTTGTGGCACCTCAAACATTTGTAACGCAGCAGCCCCACTACAGACAGAATAAGTTATTTTATTACAAGAGATACAGAACGTATTTTCTCCGTTTGCAATGCGACTGCAGCGGTTCTGCCACATCCCGGGGTGGAAAACACGCGAGCCGTGACACGGGAGACGTGTGTGAAGGAAATAAACTCAAATTATCAAAAATTACAAAACAGAACTTGAAAGTATCTACAGTACTTAGGATATAAATAGTGCAAATTATATATCTACAGCGTAGAGTATCCAAAAACTTTTCCGGAAGAGCCTAGGGAAGAAGGTAGTCAGCAGGAACCGGTCAGCGTGGTGACGTTAGGGACTTCAAAAACCAAATGCAACGCTTATTTTTTCAAGAAGAACTGCCGAGCTTCTTCCCAGGACTGCCGGGGGAATCTGTTGGACAGCTCAAGGTAATCCTGAGCATGGAAAAATTTCTCTGTTGAAGACAGAACATAAAATTACCAAGTTATTCTCTCTTAAGACATCAATAAAACAAGAATAGTGAACCCGCGGCCACTCCTGAGATACTTCATTTACTCCCCGACCAAAAACTCCTCCAGTTGTGGGGTGACACTTCTGTGGAGTGGTTTTAAAAATGGGGGGCAAAAAGCTCTGATGAAAATTACACTTTCAGGTTTTATTCCCTTACTGTTCCCATTTATTTTTTTGGGGACACCATCCTTCACATTCAAGTGATAGAATGGATAAAAATAACCCTGCTTACACTATTCTTAAGTCAGCTTTTTTGCAACTGGGGAATGTTTAGCAATCGCGCTCGCATGTCACCACATAGTCATCTTTGTTTAAAAGTTCATTCAGTTTGGAATAGTGGAAATAATAAAGCAGTTTTCCACTTGGATTTTAGATGTTTCTCGAGCAGATTCTCAGGCAAACACAATCCTGGAAAGTTTGTGCTGCAGACACTGCACGAGGCTGCTGCAGAACAAGAGGTATAATGTTGACAGTAAAAAGCTCCATAAAGTTATGGTAATTTAATATAATTTATTTTTAAACACAAAGCTTATGTTTTAAACCTTGAACTGCTCGTCTTCTGCCAAAACTGGTGGTGGATTTCTGCTTGCTATTAGGGAGAAATGACTGTCCCAGCGACGTATTTTATGCAAAACAAGGGTGACTCAAGCCTGGATTCCCATCAACACACTTGAATTTCAGATACATTTAACATGTAATAGGTGTCTTAGCTAAGAACCTTTCAAAAGTTCAGCCTAAAGAAGCTAACTGCATTTTACACAATATTTACAACAACCGAAGGGAAAAAGAAATTCTCAACTCATCTGCAAACTGACAGACTTTAGGGGATAATTACAGGGCAGGATTTCACCGATTTTTGGCTCCCCGGGTGTATTGGCACGGCTGCCTGGCTTCTGCAACCTAAAACTTGTGAAGGTAGCCTTTGTGAAAGCTAATTAAGTATGTGCACGTACAGTATCACATTTTAAGACATGATACCACGGAGCATTTAATAAAGATTAACAGTCTGAATTCCTGATACGATGAGCAGCAGACTGGAAGGCATGTAAGACAGAAAGCCCCTCCCCAAACTGTAAAAGAATTCGGCAATTTACTCTGTTTCTTTCATCGTGATGCAGATTCAACAAATTTAAATCACAGTGAAATTATCTACGCATTTTGTTACCCAGTTCCTACTCTGTCACATTTCATTGCAGACGTACCCTTCTGCTGAGCGAACTGATTATCCATTTGGCCTGAACTCTGGGCAAAATCCTACAGGGGAAAAGAAAAAAAACAAACAAAATGGCATCAGGTTTTCAGATCTTCCATCTGAGGGCATTAAAGCAACATTTTTAAGTCTTCATGGTCACTTAAAAATAGTAATACTTGATGAAACCTGTAAATTAACAGACTCTGGCTTGTTTGCTATGTATCGTAACGGAATACTGCCAGCACTTAAATTCTACAATATATAGTGGATTTATATGGTGGATTTTTATTTTTTTTTTTTAATTTAATACACAACAGAAAAACCAGTGATTTAGTATCTCCTTAGGAAAGAGTTATTAGCATGACTTTTAGTTTAAGAGAACATTTACTACAGCTGCATTTCTTTAAAACAAAAGGTGTTTTAGATTTCTGCTCCTGACTCCAAATACACTCTTACAAAATCCCTGAATTATCCCAATTTCATCGTCTGTGCTTCCCAGTGAGCCGGAGGTCCTGATGTTCGGAGAGTAAGCGAAGTTCTCCCACAGCAGTGATGAACTCTGGGCAACGTTGCAGCCAGCTGTGAGCCAGCTGAGGTGCAGTTAACCCCAGTGCCCAAGGATGCGATGTGCGATCCCTGCTGCGTCCTCTGGAGTCAGCCAGGACACTCGTGGACTGCTCAGAACCGTTGTGCAAATCAGCTGCCCCAGTAAGGAGAGGGCTTTTAGGATCCTATCTATTGTTGGAGTGAGGATTCACTGAGCAGAGATGGTATTATTGGACAGAAGAGATACAATTTAGCAAATCACAGATACTCCAAAATGTTTTTTAATTATTTCAGCACATCTAGAAACAGAAGTAACAAAAATAAAAAGGATGATGGCAAACTTCAGATGATGGAAAGGAGGTATAACGCGGGTCGTTGCAAAATCCAGCAATCATTTTGCTTTGATTTATGCTCCACACATTGAACACACTGTATTTAAGTGTTATATTTGTACACACCACCAAACTTTTACGTAAACGGGGCTTCTTTTTGCATTCCCTGGCACAGGAAGAATCTCATTTTCTAGTCATGGGGAAACATTTTGCAGCCTTTCCCAAACCTTCCAGTGAAGCAAATGAGAGATTTGCCTGACAATCAGCAGTGAGCTGAAATACAAGTCCAGAGGCAGGTCTCTTCTGTGTGTGTGTGTGTGTGTGTGTGTATCTGAGCATTCCCACGTTCCTTTCGGAATTGTTCTCTGTGTCTGTGTGCAACGTTTGGGATTAGATTTAATATAGATAAAATACTAAAACACCAGCAAAGTCAGCAAAGATGTGACACTTTACAGCACACGAGGATCTTCTGTATTTTAATATAACACCTTTTTTTTTTTTTAAAAAGCCTGCAAGAATAGTATGTGGACTTGGCATCGGAGATAGACCTCTAATGGAAAATCAAATTAATAACAATGACCTCTAAATATATTTATGCTTTGCTGTAGCTACTGGAGATTTAAATGCCATTCTCGAAATCAAGGTAAATAACCTTAATTATTCAGCTAGGGAAACCCTCCCCCACTCTCGTGTTGTTCGGCTGAAAAAAATAAACTAAAATTGCTGCATTTACTCATAAAGCTTAAATTATTTTTTGGCCAATGCAACTTCTATGCTGAAATCTGTAGTTTCGATATAAGAAAGCCGAAGTAAAACACAAATTATGGCTTTGTATTTAAACAGAAGTTCATTATAATATGGCAAATTCTTCTCATGCCAAGTTCCAAACTTTTTTTTTTTTTTAAAAAAAAAAACCCTGCTATGCAATTATTTTAGTATTAAAAGGATAAAAAGTAGTTGCACTCAGAAGTTTGATGTTATGCTACGACTTTTAGTAAATATTTAGTTCTTGTGCATTCTCTCCCAAATCTATGTAGCCTACCCTTGGACTGGCTGTAAAGCAATAGGAGAAAGAGTTTGACTAGCATTTCTGTATTCAACAACAGTAACTTGCAGGTGACTGATACAGAGTTACTAGACTCCTAAAAGCATATTATTTTTTATAGTAGAGTGTTTATGAAAACGGCATTAACTCATTGGAAACAGTCAATAAAATGTATGGAAAACATGAGGCATGTATAAAATCTGATACGTAAAGCACAGCATATAAATTTAGACAAAGGGAACAAAAATACTGTAAATCCTTATTCAAAACAGTATTTGTAGTGACCTTAGTGGCTTTAAATAGAGATTGGAAGATTAAACTGGTAACGTATGTTCTGTGTATATCCTGCAGAAAATATATACACTTCTGTTCAGCTCTCTCTGTAAATCTGTTGTACACAGTATACAACTGTATGTTTGCATGTAAACACATTAATATGCCCATTTCAGATATGCTATATGTGTGGTCATTTTAAAAAAATAAGTATTTTAACAATTGTCTTGTAATAGCAGAATCGACATCAGATCTTCCAACAACTTTAATGAAAACAGGATTCTGCATGTGACAGTGAGAACCTGAACTACTCAGTAACCTTTTAGTGTTATAAGATGCCTCAAGTACAGGCATAATCTGTGGTTTGAAAAGAGCTGCAGAGAATCTTAAAGTACTTCAGTGCTGTTTACTTGTTTTACTCAAGTCAAACGATTTCCATGTGCACAGCACAGGGGAGCAAACCTGTTGCAGTCACCCTGCACACTGTGCCGTGGCTGCGATAGCTACCTGAATGAACGTGGCGAGCAAAACACAACTCATCTCCTGCTCCAGGATGATCTTGTTCTGAGGGTTATTGTAACAAGCGGCTATTAGCGAAGGGAAGAGCACTTTGATTAAACGAGGATCGCTGAAATATTGGAAAGGGAGCTGGCACAGCTTTTGCAGCACCGTGGGGTGACGGCCAGACTGTACGATGATCTGAAAATACAAATGCAACAAAATTAAAGCACGTGATCGGTCCCTTCTTCTCTTCCTGTGAGCCACCAAGGGTGCTGAAGTCATGTGAAAAAAATGAGCGTGGCTGAGGAGTAATTACTAAAAATAAAGATTGTAACATTTTGTTCAAATCACTTCCGTTTGAGTGTGCAAGCATTATTTTTATTGCAGAGGAACACAAAGAATATAAGGCTAAGAAACTTCTTTTTCTTGTGCCACCAAAAAGACAGTAAGTAAATGAGAAGGGGATTAATCTGCAGATGACAATAACATAGATATTTAATACCTTCATTCAGAAGACAAAGAATTATAGCAAAGGGTCTATTGTAAGTTAGAGCTACAAAACTAAAAACCCCGACCTCTGTCATTTAAACACCGTAAGCACATCTTTAGGGGAAAAAACTCCACAAAAACCATGAAGAAAGGGATGACCAGGAGTGTATAAACCCTCCCGAAGCTCGATCATCCTTTACTAGAGTGCTCTCTGGCAATTAGAGAGGACTCTGTTTCATGGGAGATGTCTGCCACGCATTCTCAGGCACCAAAAAAAGAAAAGGTGATTGTAAGCTGCACAGCAAGGAGTTTCAGTAAGGAGAGACTCAGAAAGATCCTCCCATCTGTATTTCTTATCTCCGTTTCTATCAGTGCCATTGACTCTAAAAGGAGAATTGTTTAGATAAATGGGACTGTTGTCATGAAGCAGGCTAAGTTTACAACTGTGTACATCTGAAGAACTAAGGCCATGCTATTACTGGTCTCCTGCAAAGGAACCTTTCCCATTTACTTGATATTCTTATAAAGTCTTTGTGATAAACGAAAAAATGCCAAAATCGGATCTGGTCCAAGTAACCTCGATTAGACAATTACAATATGAAAGAGCTGTTTGACCCAAAGTTGGCTTTTTGGCATAGGAGGAAGCTCCTATAAGGTTAGAACACTGTAAAACTGAGGGTCACGACTGTAAATTGTACTTGGAAAAACACAATTTTACAGGTACACACCCAGACGAGTCTGCATTCAAATTAAAACCAGAAGGACAGAAAGAAGCAGTTGAGACCACAGGCACATAAATTACAGGGATTTACAAGTTTTCAAAGCACTTTTAACAATACCTTCAGAGAACACTCTCCGTTGATAATGCAGTTCAGTTTAAAAACAAGATCAACAAAGTAATAGTTTGCTTTTTTTTTTTTTTTTTCAGTTCACCAGCCAAAAAGACACTGAAAACCTTTCCAAATACTGGTAGAAATGTCTTAGTGCCCTTAAAGACAGGGGGAATTTTTAAGACAGCCAAATACGTGACAGTTCAGCATATATTCAGACCTTGTTTGGAGGCTGAAGCACTTGGATGATTCCAGGCTTACACCACTGCTAGCACCCCGTAAGCAGGAGGGTGCCTTTCCAGTACCATTTGAATCTTAAATTAACCAGAGTGGTGATTATAAAAATCTATGTTTTTCTATGGTAAATTCGACAATCAGAGAAGTATCCCACTTTCCTTTACCCATTTTAAAAAAGCCATGGATAATTAGTGAACTCTTGGCAAACTAACAGTGCAGATACTCAACTACCTTCCATGGAATTATTATTTCATTATCTTGTCAACTTTTTTACTACTACGATGTTATCAACGTTAAAGATAGGAAGGTATATGCAAGGGCTGCTGACTGTTTTAATCTGGTATTTATCACATGTGGAATCCATTTAATGATTTCAGCTCATTGTACTAATACAGCTACTAAACCTGATACACTATGTTATGTACTTTGAAAAAAAAAATAAAAATAAAACCATGAGTCACCCCTTACTGGAAAAAAACCCAAACAAATAAACCTCTAGCAGAGCACGTATTGCTCATTTCACTGTCAACTGGTGGAGAAAGTGAAGTCCAGCACTTGACTTAGCAGATGAACAACAAAGAAAACAAATTAAAACCTTGCCTATGACTTCTTTATGGTGGAAAAAGACTTCTCTAGATTATTTTTTTTTTCCCCTTTTAACAGGCTAAATGATCCCAGGGAGTTTTGCAGCCTGGAATACTCAATTTACAGATGCTCTAACATGAGATACAAACTCCCTACTGAAATCCAGTGTGGAAAGCTTGCTTTTCCTCCTGCCACATACTGGAATCCAGACACACTTACCTAGAATTAGCTTTCCTTGTTGCTCTCTCTCTAGCCTGAAAGTCAGAAATGCCTGTCAAATGTAACAAGAGCCTAATTAAATCACCACATTTCTGTACAGCCAAGCATTTAAGCACCTGCTTAACTTCAGATGTGTGCCTAGGTTCCATTAATATTTGCTTGTGGTTTTCTTTTTCTGAATCGAGACCTATCAAACTAGTACAAGCTACATTCATTTTTATTATTTTTATTTAATCCAGAGCAGGCAACTCACATTAATGTTTTCTGTATTTCGTATGTACAGGTAAGAGACACAGCAAAACACACTTCTGAAATGCTATTTCATGACGAATTAATGATGTTTTCCTCTGTGCTGCCAGCCAAACCCAAGACCCTGATACATCTCAGAGGCAGAGCCCCTGTTACAGAGCATGGTGATGTGATTCAGGGTTCACATCTGCCCTCAGAGTAAAAGCCTGCTGAAAATGAGAGCCTGGAGCATCTTAAATCCTTTACTGTGCTGAACTGAAGCAACTTCTACACTGTGTAAGGTGATGGGCAGCAAGGCTGCACAATATATGCCACTCTAATGTCCAGTTTTGTGTAAACATTTCCTAAAAGTCCCCTTTAAGAATACAATCTTCCCTGTCTCTGTCTGAATTTCCAGCTTTCCTACGCCACGCAAGCTGCTGAAACCTCCCTAGCTGACTGTCCAGCACAATGACTAATGTGATGACCTGCAGGAACTTTTTACTGAGCAACACCTTTCAAGGTTGCCTATCAGTTATCTCCTGTCACTCCCACCAGTTTATAGCCTTCGGCAGGTCCCACTAATTTCCTTAATCTCCACTAGCCAGAGGGTCAGGCGGTCCCTTCTGCCCTGCCAGGCACTCCACGCTCCCGGGTGACTCTTTGGAAAGTGCACTCTGCACTCACAAGTGCAATAACCAACCTGATCCACTGTATTGGTATTGCTGAAGCTTATCCCTTAGGAAAGCATGATTCATGATTTCTAAAGTCTCTAGATGGAATCAGTTTCTTCCTCGAGTTTACTTGGGCTAATATTCACTACAGAGTATATTGCTTGGCCATTCACTGCAGTTCCTCTAGCTGTGGAAGTCTGACACAGTATAAAAGCCAGTCTTTCAAAACAGACTACCATGACAAAAGCCAGTGATGTGCCACACAGCACTTGAGCAATAAAAAAAGAACAATCAATCAAAAAAAAATAAAAGCTCCTTGTGGTATGGAACAGTAATAAAGTTGTGAGGGGAACTCATAATTTTGCTGGGACGTAAGGCTTCCCCTGTCACTTAGGTGGGGTGTCTGGCTACAGACTTGAGGGGACTGCTGGAGGGATATTCCAGCCTGGATGCTGCAGTTCTTCCTTGTATTCCCACCCAGACAGCTCCAGCAGCCTCCCTCCCCTGTCACTGCTTCCTGGCACCCTGCAGAGGAGACCTTCCCAGGACTGACTGCCTTTGCTGGGGAACTCATAAACCACATGGACCCAAACAACTTGGGCAGCGAAGGGAATATTGCAGCTCGCTTTCTGTGAAGCTCCAAGGGCCCAGAAATAACTTTCTGATGATCCTGCAGGAATGAGAACCATAGAAGTGGGACTCCTTTCCCTGCTTGCAAGGGCAGGGAGATAATGGCTGGCATACACAGGGGCATCCTTCACATGTGAACAAGGGAAAGATGCTTTGGTGAACACCTCCTCATTCTATTTACACACTGTATATACATGTATTTGTCTTTCTTTAAGCTTTCTCTATATTCCTTTCACCATGAATGAAAACTACAATTACTTTTAAATGCATATGTATGAATTTTTGTCAAAGCAGGGTAATAAAATCTTCCTAACTAATAGGATCCAGGTATTTGGAATGATGCAGTAATGACAGAATGTATCAGCAGTCACATGTCAAATCAGAACTAAAATCTTACCATGGTTAATTTTACAATAAAATTAAAATAAGAATCCTCCAGTCTTTGAAACTATGTCTCCATAACCAGGTAACTGAGTTTATAAGCATCTTGTAAGTAATAAACTGAATTTTCATTGAGAAAACAAGAATGTCAGCTAGAACACAGAAGAAATGACTGTATGCAAAATACTGAACAAATACTAGCCAAATTGAACTGATAATTCATGTATCCATATCACTCATGTACTCACAGGTCCTAATTAGACATGTAATGTAGATGCACACTACTAATTTTCCAAGAACTAGTAATTCAATCAAACCACCTTGTGAAGATTTTAAATTACGGAGTAGCATTTTTGTGGACAATCTAAATTTCTGTTTCCAAGTTGCAATTGCACACATTTTACATATGTAAAGCATTTAAAAAAAAAAAGAGGAACTAATTGAATTTAAAACTTTGCCTGCAACCTTCCAGAGATTGAAAGATTATGGTCACAGATTGGTTTTCAATGGCTCTATATGCATGGATGTTAAATGTGGTCAGATATTTTATTACAAGTAACAAATAAAAAAGGTTCAGTCTCAGACCACACTCTCACTCCTTGTGTACTACACAAGGTTAGTCCAGGGTTACTGCTGACTGGAAGTACTGGTATTTTAGAGCAATATTTAGTCTAGTTCTACTGATGGATTTAGGTTTTCTTGTTTCACTTGGACATTTGCATCTCTGGAAAGGCATCACTCATGTCAGTTACTTCTGCCCATATATATACCATAAAAACACTGGAATTATCTTCCAAAAAGCCTAATTAATTTTCTGGCCAGGAAGAACAGAAAGCCAGCAGCAAGCTTTTTGTCTATGCAAAGGCAAAACAAAGGGCTGAGACGTGAGCATTCAACTGATTCTGACAGCCAGGTTCTCAATGAACTAAACTACCATTTACTGAAGATTATCCATACATTTAGAAAGCTACAAGATATTCATCCCATGTCTAAAATGATAATAATACTTACCATTCGAGTCAATTATTTCCTCAAAGGTCGCTTCCCCCTGCACCACAAAATAATAACCACAGTATTCCAGGTTAAAGATCAGCTGGTTTAAGCCTGGCAAGAAGCTCTTCTCCTCCAAATAGTTAGACAGTGGTTGGGTTATCAAGTTCAAGCTTAAGCCCACAACCAGGTATGTTTTTAAACGGCCAAAGCAGCTTCTCTACCCATCAAAGGAAGGCTCTAAAGAAGATGGTGCATTTGCTACGAGACATTCACCACCTCCATTCTGGCATGTCAGGCAACACTACCAGCAATAACCCATCGTTCTGGGGTCCTCTAAGTCCAGAAAGATTGCCAAGGAGAGAACTGAAATCAGTAGCCACAAAACCCCCCAAATGTCAGGAAGTGAACAAAGCCTTACAAGTCATTGAAGTGCACCTCTCTCCTGGGAGTACCTCTGCACGACAGTGTTGTGTGCTTGTGCTCTACAGACAGGCTGGTGGGTTTTAGTAATTTTGACCAAGTATTAGAAGTTGTAGCTCTTTTATCAAATGAAAAGTGAGACAAAATTGTGGATACAGGAAAATGGGGTCAAATCATAACTTTGTAAAGTTTAAAACTTCCTGAAGCAAAACTTCCCTCAGCTCCTGGAGAGAAAACACTGGCACTGAAATGGTGCACTCCACAGGTACTGAGAAACAAACACAGATTATCCCTGTGAGCTGAACTAGCTTTCTAGAAAAACATCCTTCTCAATACAATTTCCTTTATTTTTATGAAATGAAGCATTAAAATGTGCTCTTCTACCTGACTCTGCCCTTCTGCTGTAAAGCATTTCATGTTCAGATGCAACTTTCTTAGAACAACTCTAAGAGGTGAACAGTTCTCCAAGGGGCACTCCCTGCCTTTCCCACTATCTCGTATGACCTACAGCTCCAAACTTGAACATGGCCATTATAAACATTGAGATCTTAAAATTTTACTGTTGGTATGGGAGCTATTAATGGTTCTTTTCTATTTATTTATCATTTATATAAATGTCAATCCCAATTTGTACAAACAACTAGTAACTTTATTGAACAGGAACTGAAATGCTGTGCATCTGATCTCTGTAACTACAGTACTCCATCACACAGTTAAATCCTCTTGTTTGATGTCAGGTTATTTATAACTTTGTAAAAGAAATAAGTCTTTATATTAGTAGAGCAGAGTTTCTCTTCAAAGCTAGATCTGCATTATTTCTTTGCTCCTATGTAAACAGATCTCATACTGCTAGTATTTAATCAGCAGAATATGTCACCACTTTGTCTCTTCTTCTGTTTTAAGGTCAAGCTCCTTTCTTTCCACTTTGCAAACTCCACTACTGGCAAAGCTCTGAGCAAAGAATGTTCTAAATTCCTCCTAACAGTTATCAGAGCACTATTGCCATGCAAAAACAATGTTCCAGAATGCCACCTTTCAAGGTTAAAAATGAGAATTTTGTCTATTTGAAAAATTCCCGTGCTTATTTTCATAACATCACATGTAAGCTTTCAGGGAGAAGATAACAGAGCTCAGAAATAACATTAGTCTTCCTATAAACCACATTATGAGCACTGTCCTTTTAGAGCTAGCTCTATGGTTTCAGCACACAGATTCAGCGATGCTCTGTGCATACATAACGAAGAAAAAAATTACCTGAGCAAGTTTTGTGTAATCATCCTAAGCCATTGGAGCATTTAGGATAGGACAATGGCAAATACAAGCGCAGTGATTCAGTGAAGTTGTAAAAATGTTCATCAGAAGTGATGCTAGTGAGAAATCTGGGTAAAGAAGTTCTTTATCCAAAGCTCTTGTCACCCAAAAAGACAAATAACACATCACCTTAGTTATAAGGTAACAAATGAAATACATATACATTAAATTCAGCAATAAATAAATGAACACTGTTAAACACATTGTAAAAGATAAGCTCCATTACAATGTGATGAGAGGAGAATGGAAACAATTCTAATAGGCATGGAGGCTATTTGTGAACTAAGACATGTGCAGGCTACAGGAAAAAACAGTAATCTAATGCCTGAACTAGAAAAGTATGAAGGAAAAGTCCAATGACAGCATTTTAGCATTTAACTTATTAATATAAAAATAAATGTTTAAACATGTGAGGCTGCTCTCTTGCTGAATGTCAATCATATACTTAAGTACCTTGTGGAACTGAAGGGCATCACTGCCTTCTAGAGAATGGTAAGCTTCATAGTTTCCAAAATAACAGGAGATTTATATGTTTAAGTGTTGGCCTAACAGTTTTTAATCAGAGGAGAGTATTATTATTGCACATCACAAGTACTGAGAAATACATATATTCTGTGAGCTGAAACAATAAAAAAAAATCATGCCATGTCTCAAATCCTTAGGCATTACTCTGAACACTGCAATGATCAGAATTAGCCCTTGCAGCCCTGTGCTGTTTTTGAAGAATCACAGAATAGCCTTGGTTGGAAAAGACCTCTAAGATCATCAAGTCCAACCAATCATCTTCACACTGAGATAACGACTACAACGTCGGTGATGTGCCACTTGTAACTTTAAGCTGCTGCTGTGGGCACAGTTCTCTACTCATTTACAGGTGAAATCCAAGGGATGTGAATGAAGAACCCTCAGTGTAAAGGTCAGAGAGGAAACAAGACCTCAGCCAAGAGAAGCTCACACAGACTAAGGGCAGAGGTTTCTGCCATCACCCTGGAAAACAGCTAGTTTGGGTCAAAATCCCCAGAAGGTGTGAATAATTAAAATACTGCAGTCTAAACCAAACTAAAAGAAAATCTTTTAGTCTCTCTCAGAGCATTCTCTCTTCAAAAGCATTTCCTGTCACTCTCCCAAACCCTCCTTACAAGTGAGGATTTTTATTACCAGTCCATTTTGTCTTTTGCCTTCCACAACGAACGTCAAAGGCTTTGTGAGAATATCTGATGGGTGACTAAAAAGGTGGTGAAACATTGGACACGTCACAGAGCTGGCAGAGGAAAGGCTTCAAACAGACAGCAACAAAATGTACTTTTCTGCCCTGAAAAATGTGCTACAACTTACCCACCACTAAGGGGAGGGGACGACGAGCAAGATTTTCCATAGTACCCTGCAACATTTCGTGCATTTTGTTGTTTTCTTTATGTTTCAGCATCACTTCAGTCGAGCCTTACTTGAGCTGAGCACGATGAAATGGATTTGGGGAGACTTTTTTTTTGGGCCTCTTGCAGGCTTCCACCCTTAGAGCAGCATCCAAGTGCTCGGAAGGGCTGTCAGCTGCTGGAGCCCAAAGCTGTGAACAGAGAGCAGGCTGGCGTCCTCTCCGCGTGGGGCCAGCCGTGGCGGGGACACTCGCTGCGGGGCTGCAGGGACTTGGAAAACTGCAGCTTTCTGGGAGAAGTACAGGGAGTTCCCTCACACATGAGGCGAGACAGACAATAGCTCGCAAGGCCTGATTAAATATTTGCAGGCTTGAGACTTTGTTTGAAATTTCGGTGTGAAATTTAGTTCTCATGGAAAGGAGAGACTGGGTGGGAAGGAGGCAGAGCAAAGGCGTTGGGCAAGCTGCTGCCTCCATCTCTGAACCCATCGTGTTCCAGGCCCAGGTCTCAGCTGAGGAGACACTGCTTATGAAGTAGGATTATGCCAAACTCCATGATGGTTTTTATTTTGACATGGACAAAAGGGGATTAAGCTGACACCACCAAAGTCTTTTTGTTCCTGACTCAAGGATAAGATGGGAATGTTGCTCGCCAGAGAGGCTGATCACTTTCTCTCTTCACCTTTAAAGCTTTAGTTATAAACTATATTTTAATGTTGTTGAAAGTACTTTTATGGCACTGGGAGCTAAGTTCATTCTTTTGTGTTTATAGCTCAAGAATAAGACAATAAAATAAATCCAAGTGCATTAATTTATCTCATTAATTCCTACACACTCTCTCTTCCCCTCCTACAGGAATCCACCAGCAATCAGGAACTGAAACTAAATAAGCTTCATTTCATGTTAAGCCTTTGCTCATATTAAATTACCTTCCCCACACCCTCTCAAACCCCCCCAAAAATCAAAAATTACAGGATGCATTTTGGATGTCACAAATACAATTAAGACCTGCAGTCCCACGTGCTTTTGCTCTATTTTATTTGCTTTGTCATACATCATTCTTTAAAAAGTTCACCAGGAAGCTCAAATAACACCAAAGGTGTCTGACAAATCACCAAAGAGGCATCCCTACTTTTCTGAGGTAGGAATTCCATCTTTTGTGGAGACTTTGGGTCACTTAAGTGAATTTATGTGGTCTGAGCCTGTAAGGCTGATAGAGACAAAGCATACATTACAGATGTGTTTTAATTGACTTCATTTGAACTTGGTGAGTTTAATCCTTTGGGGATTTTTTTGTTTGCAAGCTGGAGTGCTCCTAAATGGTGGTCAAGATTACAACTTCACATGAATCACTCACTTGCCAAAATCAGCCATTCCACAAAATTTACCAGGCGTGTTTTCTCGTTTAAATGTATAAAGCTTTAAAAGGTTGTGGTTTGTTTTTCTTAAAGGTTTAAAGAACTAAACCCACAACCTCAACGTGAAATCCATCCTCCTAAAAATCCCTCCTCTAAAAAGAAACTAACAAAAGCAGAATTAAGTAATTTCAGCTACTACTTACTTACAAATATGGACATTAATTACACAGTAACCATCAGTTCCTGCATCTTTACTCTTGTGTTGTGTTTTCAAAAACTCCACCCACCAAATCAAAATTGTTCCAGTCACTCCATAGCCCCAAAAGCAACACCAAACAACAGAAGTTTAATGATAGCTTCTAGTAAACAACCCATATGGAAATTCTATGTAATATTTTTATAACCATTCGACCAAGTTTTCCTGTCAACTTCTGCTTTTCACCATTTTTCCATTTTAAAAGTATTTTTCTTTCTTCGTGCTAACACTAGGGGAAACTGGCCATGCACTGAAACTCAATATGCACTGACACTGTCAAAAGCACAAAATTTCCCTACAGAAGGCAGTATTTAATCTAAAGTCACTCTGTAAGTGTCCCTTACAACCTAGCAGTACTTGGAACCGTAGTTAGGCTTGATGTCATATGCCATATGTGTACTGCTGTTGCATAATAGGAGACTTGCCACATGAGAAAAAATGCTAAAAAGTAAGAAAATGTAACTATAAGCCAATAATTAAAAAAAAAATTAAAAAGAAGAGAGAGAATCTCAGTAGGAAGCCTCCCCTGGGGACTATCTACCATGTTTTCTTTGTGCTGGAAACGAGTGATAAATGTAATGAACCTTCCAGAATTGTGCCTACCATACAGTATTTTAATTTCTCTGAACATTATATTTGTGATACTGCTGTGTGATGTTCTGTATTTTAAGACAGGAGAAATTCCTCTCCCAAAATATCCTGTAACCTTACTGCTCCTTGTTCCTTTAACTGGAATAAGCTGGGATGCCAGAAACATGTTTTGCAATACATTTTCCAGGTCTACAGAGCAAGGGTGAATTTCTAATAAGTGAATGGTACCATTAAATCTAATTCCATGTGCTTCCGTTTTCAACACATGGATTATAAAACACTAACATTTCAATTATTTATAAGTTTACAATAAGAATAATGGACACGACTTCCTATGGAGACGACCGTCTAGGGATAAAAGGTTTGGAGGGACAGAGAATGAAGTTAGACTTATGCAGCTGGAAGACAAACTTTGGGGGATGGAATGGGAAGGGTTTGTGTACCCAATTTTTTCCAATCACACTGATTACTCTAAGAGAATTTCTTACTTCTATATCGACATACCCTAATTTTAGAATTAATTTTTCAAAAGCTGCACACACTTCTCCCTAGCTCTTTCCCAGAGCTTTTGTCCTGTGATCCACATCCCACATATCCCAAAAGTTAGTGAGGTTCTTCTACACAGTGTGTGTCCAAGGCTGAAAGAATAAAAGCTATTTTTTATTTAAATAAATGCATAGCAACAATGCCACTTCTTTTGGAGCCTGCCAGGCAAGATCCTCAGTCCGAGGAGCTGATCTGTGACTTTTCACATGAAAAAGATTCACTAACTCCAATGAATATGGAAAGATTTTTATTCCCAACACAGCAATGTGAAAGAAGCCAAATCATCTGTCATTCATGTTAATTTAATTACAGGACCACATTCAACGATCCAATAGAATATGCAAATGAAGTGAGCTGACAGCACATGCTAATTATATTCATTATAATAATTAAATCAAACAATGAAAGGGAATAAAAATGTAATGAAATAGAAGGATATTTTTAATTAACAAGAACATTTTAATTAGAAGCTGTAACCCTACCTGATGGTTGGCTTATGGAAGGCCTGCCCATCATTTTTATTACTCAGTTGAGTTTTACGTATCTCTCCCTGCTATCATGGGACCTATTTTTGTACGTTAGCAGATTAAATGGTGGCCAAAAAAAAAAAGAGAATCAGCTTCCCTTATCATACTTCACCCAAAGTCAGTGCCTAATAAAGCTGAGCTCTGCTGTGGCATGGTTACAGAATCCCCTCTGGTGAAAGGCAGGCTCTCTGACTCCATAGTAAACACAAGTTCACGTGCCGATACAAAACAGGCAGCGGGGTTTAGGCTTGACTAATGATGGTAAAGCATTTCAAATATTAAAGAAACGCTCTCTGCTTTGTGAAACTTTCAGTTTCATAACTGATTTATTTCCTCAGCGACAGCAGCTGCCCTGAAAAAGCAGGGATAAAAAAAGGAATATTACTAATATATTATATGTGGGCAGAGTCAGCAAAATCTGAGTCTTTTTAAAATAAACAGAGCCAGCACTATCAAAACACTTAGGAATGTGTTCCTTAGGCACCCACTGTCCTCATTGCTCCTCCATGGAATCACTTGGGCCTGGACCAAAAGCCAAGTGTGGTGGAAACGCTAACTGGGACCCCAGCCACTGCCTCAGTGGGTGAGTGGGACCCACTGGGAGGTCCCCTCTTATCTGGGGGGGAACTGCAGTGAAATATGAATCTCAGAGCCACACAGAAAAGAAATTTCCTTTTTAATTCACTACTCAACTAAATGTAAAGAGTTTTACAGAGAGCGTAATAAACCCAGACAAACCTAGGCTGCATTAAATGATTGGCAACTGATGCTCTTGGAAGATTTTCTTCTATGAATGTGAAATATTTAGGAAATTGCCCTTTTATTATTTTGACTGCACAGTGGTAATAATTCACTTCCTTAAATCACAGCACTACTACAGAAGGTCAATGTTGAGGTTGACAGGCTGTAAAATTTCCTTTTTAGGAATCTATCTATTCTCCAAACTGGGAAACTGCAAATTTTTTAATAATTCATGCCATTTTTTCTTTATGCCAGTATTTTGGATATTTATCTGATCATGTGGGTAGACAAAGGAATCAGAAAAGGCACATCAAAAACTCCAAATAACTATTTGGGGGGGGGGGGGGGGGGTTTGAGAGTTGAAAGGAATAAAAACATACAAAGGTTTAAAGAACAGAAATTTAGAGAGGAAAAGACTTACTTAAACTGCAAACATTTCAAAACAAATGTACATCTGACTGCAAGAATAATGCAAATCTGCTTTGAAATATGCTGGTTATTGACACTTTTAAATTTTGTTCAAATACTGAATAAAAAGAGCTATCAGGCTCTATGGAAATTTGTTTTCCCAGCTCAACTCCAGTGTATCTCTTTTCACTATGTGGTCCTTTCCAGCAGTTCAAGCCTACTATTTGAAAGCTTGCACTGTGAGACCAATTTGTTATTTTTAGTAGGACTCTGCAGATGATCAACAACGAAAGAAAAAACTGGAAGCTCAAAACCTAACAATAAATTAAGCTATAAGTGAATGAATAGAAAAGACTTCCCCTTTCACAAAAGGCATCGTATCTTTACTGGAAGCCACAACACTAACAGCACCTGAACATAACACCCGTGGCAGGTCTTGCTGCTCTGCC
Organism: Podargus strigoides; assembly: GCA_028020825.1. Classification (NCBI taxonomy): domain Eukaryota; kingdom Metazoa; phylum Chordata; class Aves; order Caprimulgiformes; family Podargidae; genus Podargus; species Podargus strigoides. Next base: position 174,322,010 of record CM051663.1, read on the forward strand.
TAGTAGTAAAAGGAAAAAAACTTCTCTACTTTTTGTGAATATCTGAGTGAGCAAAGCTTTAGTTTTTCAAAATGTTGGGTTTTTTTTAAATTAAAATAAACCAAAATGCCACTTTCTCAGTTCAAAGCTTATCAAATCGGAGTGTTTGAAATTAAATCAGAAGTTAAGTATGTCATGACATCTCGAGATAGTACCACCACAGCAAACCAGCATAAAAAACTGCTTTTAGTGTATGAGAAGTACTAACACACCGTGGCCGTGCAACCAAAGACCTCAACTTGACCCAGGGCTGCAGAAGCTACCTTTTAATCCTGAAAATTAACTCAGTCCGGGGGCAGATCAGCGATGGCACGTGACCTCAACCCCAAGTGCCCATACTGAAGACTCCAAGACACTGCAAAATCACCAGCTGGGAAGCATGCCCACAGACAAACCCATTTGGCACGGACTTAGACTCTTGACCTCCTGCTGGTAGCCACCGTAGCCAGCTGCTGCCATGGCACTGTGCCTGCTCACCCCAGGGCACGAGCCCAGCACGGCGCCGGGCTCCACAGACTGCTGTACCCAACGTGCTGGTAGGAAATCCCTCTCCGGTGCTATTCCTGGCACGTTTATAGTTGCAAGTCCTCTGTGCAATGAATCACATCTGTTTATACTCCTGTGCCAGAAAAGAAATTTTTTTTAAACTGCAGAGAGAAAAAGAAGGCAACATTGTTGGCTGGCACTTCTGGACCCGTTGGGTAGGAGTGGGAATCAGAAAATGGCACCAGTATCACATGGATTTTCAAAAGGACTGTATGAAAAAGTGCTGCCTGCAGTCAGCTCTGACCCTGAGTGGGATTTGTTGCCCAGGGTAGGAAGGCTGAGGATTCTACCTCTGGCTGTGGCCAAAGCCACAGAAATATTACTAGGTAATTAAATTATATAATATTTCTGACAATATTGCCAGCTTTAAGATATTAGAACGTTACCAGACAGCTTTTCTCTAAACCTTTCCTGCCAAGTTGTAACACTTCTGCTCTTTGGCTTAACCCTCACCCCCAAAAGTTGAATAAAAACAGGAACCAAGCATAAAACTATGGAGAGAGAACAAAACATGTAACTTCACAAAATACAGCATTCCATTGAACCACACCAAAGATGGAGGCACCATAATGCAGTTCCTACACACCCAGAGTCAGGTTCACATACTCAAAAATCAAGAAACAAGATATAAGCTGAGGAAACTGAGGGACTTCTTAGACTTACTTGTTTGCAATAGTTTTGAAGTTTTGTGTCTGGGTGATTTTATAAGCTATTCTTACCAGTATGAGTGGTCACATAATCTGAATGTTTTTGTGTTAAGGTGCTTCTATTTTACAAACATATATATTTATGCTTGTAGGAATCCCAAGCACTTCAAAAACAGCATTGAGGGGGTTAGTTTCCTTGAGGGACCCGTGAGTAAATGTGCACTTGATAACTTCTGATCCCATTTGCCTTACCTGATTATCTGTGTTGTTTACAGTAAAATAGCCCACACAAATAATGACTTCGTGCAGCAATCCTTCACAGGTATGCTGGGAACAGTACCAGAGCAGAGAGCTGATAATATGCCTGAATGCAAGGGACAGTCCTTCAGCTCCCACAATAGACTGAAAAAAAGACCAGGAAACAGAAATTAGTCCAGCAACATGCTTTAGAAACCGTGTGAATTACACATACATCAACTGCACCCTTTATTTTTGCAAAGCACAGACATGTTCTTTGTTGTGATTACTCTGGAGGACAGAACCAGCTCTCTTCTTTCACTATCTTATTGTTTACAACTGGGCTATAAGAATAAATTTGACTTTTAAAGGGACACAGTAAAAACTGGATTCTGCTTAGCTGACATTCAGCGTAGCATTAGGTTGACCACTTCATCTGACATACATTACATGTTCCAGGAAAACTTAATGCTTATAATATTTCTTAGTAATAAGCAAAAGAAACCAAACCATCTTCATTTCTGCAGAAAAGCAAAATGCATTTCTCATTAATAACTCGTGCTCTGAACGGAATACAAAGATGGATAACAAATAATGACTTTTCAAACATTAAAAAAAAAGTTAGAACCATCCAAAAGGAGAGAACACTCAGCTGCAAAGCTTCTTGGGATGCTTTTTCAAAGTAGGCAAATTGCTGTAACGTGGAGATGCAGAATTAGATTTTATCTGTGCAGCCTACAGCCTCTATTTAATAAACATGTCAAGCAGACAGAGCGACACAAGGTCAAAGGGGAAAACTAAAGCACAAGGAATGAGCATGACAGCCTACTGACTCTAATGAAACAGCAAGGCAGGCCTGTGAGAAAATCTCTTTCGTTTGGGAGTTTTCCTGCTGTTATACCTTCCACCCTGCCCCAGCACACACACACAAACCCCAGTCTGCAGCGTGGTTTAGTTCTAGCGTGCTCCAAACCTGCTCCAAACCTCCAATCCTTGACAATGAAAACACTCGGCTGTGCTTCCACCTTGAACCTCAAGTGTTCTGGGAAGTTAATCTACTTCCAAAATTTAACACACAATACAGCCACCTTTTACTGCCTTACATGGTGTAAAAGCCATGTCCTGAGGTCCACCCTCATGTCATTAGCACTGTCCACGCTGTGCCCTGGCACTCTGAGTTTAACCTTCCCTGATAACAACGGGGCAAAGGGCACCCGAGTTTGTGTATAAAAGTTAAACTAATTTTTCAAGGAAACTATGCTTCCTTTTTAGCCAGAATTAATATCAGCTCAGGATCCTGTGTTGTTTCTCACTTCCATCTTTCAATTGTTTAGGCTGTCAAATTAAATGAAATATATACCCAGGAGCCATCTGTGCTAATACAAACTCTAGAATACCAGACCTCTTCTGTTAATCAAAACCCCCTATTCTATAGTCCTCCTATTATGTGATAAAACTATTCCTTAGAGATAATCATCAGGCAGTACACAAACTAGGCTTTTTTGCCTCTGCTGTTTGCTATAGCCTTGCTACAGCCTGCAAGGTCAGAATGGAAAGCAAACTGCCTGGGGTGCATGTTGATTTTTTAACATGATGGAAACAAATCCCATTAATACACTGAAAAGGAGAGGGGCTACACAAGTGTGTCCCTCCATCCCAAACAATATTATGCCCACGATTCAGTAAGTCAGCTATGTGGATACCTCCCGAGCCCTGCACTGGTGAGCTGCATGAAATAATCCACACTGGTTAGTTTTCTCCCTCCCTTTACACCATCATTACTATCTTGCACCATTTAATGTGGAATACAGTAATGCAGATCCTGGGAATTGGGACTTAATGCTGATGGTTTGTTATAAATGCTCAGATATAACAGGGATAAATACAGCCTAAGTGGCAGTTTATGTTGTAAAAATTAATAGTTGTTTCTGGAGGTAGCAGTGGGGCAGCCCTCCAGCCACTGTGCTCTGCTACAGCCCCCCAACAACCTTTAACTGTCCCAAGTCTTACTCTCTGGTGTATACCCATAGTGACTACAGCAAATACACATCCAGCCTCAACCCAAGAGCTACTGAATAAGCTGTAGAAGAGAACTACCTTGATACACCTTGATTTACAGAGAGAAAAGGGAGTTAATGGTGCATGTAAGGGCTGTTTTACATGGAACTCCAATAAATACACTCTTTCTGTGCCCCACAGAAAAAAACACACCCAGACTGGATGGGATCCTGCAACAGCATCTTTCCAGATGAATGTTACTACATGCAAATTGCTCGTTGCTGTTATTAGAGACACTAAACAGAGTGAAAATCAAAGTGAAAAAATACAAACTGCCTGAGCCTTATACCTGACACTGAATTCTTTACCCATGCAAAGCTCTTGCTGAGTTTAATGCATTTCAGATGGAGTATGTGGTACAACTTACATACAAATTACATAGTAAATGCAAGGCAAACCTATTCTGATGAATGGTGTAAGATGGATGCTGCTAAACGTGTTTTGCAAGGCACTGCTTTCTGACAGGTGTTTTATATTAACACCACAACAGCTTTGCCCGTTTATCTGAGAAATACACTGGTATTTGTATTGCCTTTGTATGGCAAAATGATTCATTTACACTAGAAATCTGTGCACAGGTAAGAAAAGACTCACCTTCTCAGGACTCTGAATGTGACCTTTTGGGATTTTTTTTTTAATGAATAAAAATAATGAAAAGTTCAATTTCCCATTTTTGGTCAATAAAATTTTCCTTGGATAAAAAAAAAATGTTATCAAGTTATTTTCAGTTTCAGTTGTACCACCTTAATGTAAGTGGCCACCAAAAGCACTGACAAATAAAACTCATGGTTATAATACAAGCAAGAAAAACTGTTATTTCATGCTTTTGACTAACTTTTTTTTTTTTTAAAGATTTTTGGGGCTTATTAAATATAAAAAGTACTACACTAAAAGTGAGGGGTTTTGAACAGAAGTCATGGATTGGATTCAGCATTTCACATATTCTATATTTTCACTTTTTGGTTAAATTCATTACCCATAGCTATTTGGTGGAAATAGAAGTCTTTATGCACGAAGACAACTTACACATTTAATTGTGCCAGTTTCTTCAACAACTAAGATCTCAAAGACAACACTGAAAGCATATGCAAGAATTCACATTTTCACACTAAGCACAAGTGTTTAAATGTCTGTTTACCTGGAAGGCAGGCAGATCAAGAACAGCAAAACTATTGAAGAAACGTAAACTCTGGATGGCAACCTGGATTGTGTTCACTGCATAGCTGTCTTTAGGGCTCGCCGTGTTTGGATCTGAAATCGTCCCGTGGAAAAGAACACAGTACAGCATATGCAGAACTCCAACCAGGTCTGTCGACTGAAGAACTGCTGTTAGTCCCGTGGGGTCCTGACGAGTCGTGTCAAAAATGTTCCAAGATCTGCCAAAGAAACGTGAAGCTGTCTGAGGAGACCAGAGTACTTCGAAGTGTCAGAAAACCAGTAAAGTGCTAAAAAAGGGAAAAAAACCTGATGCCTAATGTGTCAACAAACCCCAGTGTTTCCAGAAAATACTCTCAATAATCTGGGCACCATCTCATGCTCTCTTTAACTGCAGTGCAGCTGTGTCTTTAAGTATCTTTCTCCACATACTGGTGTCTTTGAGTTCATGGTAACAGCACAGGACCACGCAGAAATCTGACAGCTTTTAAAGCCTGGGAGCACTTTAGGGGCTCCATGCAAGCTCTGTCTCAGGTCAGTACCCTATACCCTTCTTTCTTTCTTGCAGCACCAGCCAGCAGAGGTGGGAGAACTCCCTGGAGCCTCTCAGCGCCGGGATGCAGGCACTGGAACAAACTGCCTACCTAAGTAGCAAATAAGTTATGAGGACCAGATGATCTTAATCAAATAGTCCTGCAGGAATTTCAGAACGAAGGGAACGAAAAACACTACTTCTTATTTCAGTCAGATGTTATTATGGGAGACTGTACAGTAGCAAAGCACAAATAAGTATGAAATACTTGAGACAAACCAGCAAAGCTTGTGCAAATGGAAGCTAGGTTTCTTTGGATTGTCTGGGTATGCATGTAAAATAATGGAGAAGGTTTTTGCTATCTGGGGTATCAGGACCCCAAATACCCAAATAACTGGGGATGCCCTTTTCCTTCTCACATTCAAACTTTCATAATCCCTTCATGATTTGTACTGCTTCTGTTTTTTCACATTATTAATCATCCAGAAGATGATGGAGGACAGTCACTACTAAGGAAGACTAAGATTGTCACTACTCTGGAGGGTAAACAATGTGTAGGAGGCAGGCAAATGCAAAAGAATTCAACAAGTTTTATATACTCTGAGTTTGAATTCAAACCCATCATGGAAATCACCTGAACTTCATTATGGAAATGTATTTACTCTATATGGGCAATCACAGGAAACAATAAAACAGTAAGATACAGCAAACAGGAACACTGAAACATGTTTCAGCAAAATCTGGTCTTCACCTCACCTACGATATTTCCATCTTAAAAAACCCCAAACCCTCTGGTTGTGCCCCCAAGCAGCTGGGTGGGGACAGAGCGTGCACAGCTACGGCCCGGAGGCTGACACACTGCAGGTGACAGAGGGGAGATTTAGGAGGCTTAGGAAGGTTTTTGGCACTCAGGCTGTGAAGTGTCTCTGCACAGCCTCCCAGGGGTCTTCTCGCCACCCTGAGCCCAGGGGAGTACAGCAGGGCAGTACTTGGGTTGCACACAACTTGCTGTACAAGCACACATCTGCTCCCACCACCGCTGGCTCACACCTTTACCCTTCAGAAGCAGTTGCAGAGATGACTCACTCCTGCTTGTCATCAGTCAGATCACACGTGCAGGGAATGACCTTATCTGAAATTAGCATTTATGGGTACTAGTTCTTTACAAGTTACTTCTATTTACAGGCTGTGAATGTTTGATGCTACTGAGAAAGCTTTTATCTACAGCATCCTCTGCTGCTACCTCCAGGATTGATGTCCTGGTCTTATTGCAGCAATACCTGGGCTGTACCAAAAACCACATGAAACTGCATTGCTTCACAAACCTTTGACAGAAGCCATCAGATCTTTAGGTAAGATGCAATAAGAACAAAAGCAGTGCAGCTGTGCCTATTTTCCAGTACTCACGTGACTCTGTTACCACTAGTCACCACTGGACCTCCACTACAACTCTCCCAGGTAGCATCAGCCATTTAGGATGAGACTCAGCTGGACAGGAATGTGTCAGAGTTTATTCTACAGGTTCCAAAGCCAGAGTGTTTGTTTAATTCTGTGATAGCCAATTGAACTCTAACAACCCTTAAGAGGAACTGTGCCACAAAATCAGCCGTGACAGCACTTCAGAAGGCCACTGGTGTAGGAATCTCTCAAAATACATGTCATGACACTCCAAAGACAAGCTGAAGTCAATTAAAAAGTCGATTAAAATTATTCTTTGATGCCACTTACCTGCTGCAAAAGAAGAACCACAAACACTCAGCTGCTAGTTTGTAACACTCATAATGATCTTAACATTTACTCCATAAAGAACAAAAAAAAGTGGAAAAAATACTAGAGCTCTAAGTGTGTTTTGAGTGGGGCTCCGCCACACAACAATTTATGGCATTACTTTCCCTTTCCTACGCCTGGAATCTGTGCCCATAAAAAAAAATCTTCATTTGGAAGCTCTGTGGTCTTTAAGTGAGTGTGTTTGAAAGGAGCCAGCAGAGACACTTCCTGACCCATCCATCCCCTGGCCCTGCCAGCTGTGCCTTCCTGCAGATCCCTGCTGCGGAGTTTCAAGTCGTGCTGGCAGTGAACCCGGCTGCAAGCGAGGAGTGAACCTGGGTGGCTGCAAAAGAAGGGTGAGCGAAGAGCTCTGGGACCCCCTCTGTGCATTTCTGCACCTTTGGTCTGTGTAGCTGTGGCCTCCTTAGTATTCCTCACTTTAAAGTCGTTTCTGACACCCAATTATTTATTTTGCAGCACGCAGTAGCCAGAATGTGCTAACTACCAACTAAACAAGAATGTTTATTTCCACAGTTATCACATGAGAGCACAGCTCCTTCTGCCAACTGGTATTTCTTAATTCCAATCTTAGCTTTCTCAAGAGTACAAACCAGAAAAAAAACACAGTCAAATGATAACCTCAAATTAATTACTGCCTATGGCACCTCACAGAGTTTTTGGTGCCTACGTGTGACGAGATCACCCAATCTTACTGAAGGTTAAAGTCAGCTTGCTTTCAACTGTCACTCCATCATTATTTTTAAACAATTCCATATGAAAAAGCTTACATTTCTGGATGAAATACTTCTACCGTTTTGTGTTCCTCTGGAGCAGTGAATTAATCAAAATATACATAAAAAAGTCAAATTGGAAAATAACTCAAAACACAAGCATTATTATTTTTTTTTTCACAGAAAAGACCAGGAATTTTAAAGTTATAACACAAGACAAAGCTGTTAAAAAAATAAAATAAATAAAAAATACCTGCCTGCTAGGTTTGGTGGACTGAAGGAACCGTTGGAAACATTTATTTTTGCTGTTGCCTGTATTACAGTTGATGTGTATATGAATAGGACACTGGCTCCTGTTGGCTTTAACTGTCACTTATAATCACTTTAAGGCTAAATGTTTACAATAAAAAGGTAAAAGACATTATTCAGACTGGTTGTGGGCTTTAAGTAGAAAGAAAATATATGTGGTATGTTGGAAAATAAAGCATGAAGCTTTGCATATGCTGCTTTGAGTGATTTTGGTCAAGTCTGTGCAGCAGTGGATTTCATACATTTAGCAGAGTCTTAGTTCACCTCAAAGGTTTTGCATAACTAATGGTAAGAGAGGAGACTCCTATGGATGCACCTCCTAATTCTCCTATTTAAAGGAGTTTACTCTCTGTGTCTGTAAGAGCTGCTGAAATAAAATAAGTCAGTGTGGACAAAACCTTTCCAATTAATCACTGCAGGGAAGCAAGACCTAGAGGAATTTTTACATTGGCTTCTATAGCTGGGAAAACAGACAGGCTTTCAAACTTTACCAAATCTCTATATTTAACACAGAAAAAGAGGCAAATACTTATATTACGGTCAAAAAACCTGCAGGATCTTAAAAAGAAAAGTTTAATGAAACGCAGGGAATTCTCATTATGGGCTGCCATGATGATTTTCAGCTTCTGCCATCAAGGAGTCTCGGGATTTGGCACAAGGTTTATGACTTCCAAAAAAAGGTTTAAGAATTTAAAAATGGGGATATATCCTTCCAGGAAAGAAAGATACTAAACAGTGGTCGTTCACTGCTTAAAATACACCACTATTTATTAAAAACAGGAATTCAATACAGCTTGATGAGAAACAGCATACTCTGCAGTACAAGTATAAAACTACCATTTCTCCCAAGCTTCAATATGAGCAAACTGTTTATATCAGAGAATATATTGTTTTAAAAACTGACCGAGCTAACAAGCAGCCAAGCCTCTCTCAGGGTATACACTGTAATGTTTGTATATTTGAAATATATACTCCTGATTTAAAACACAGAGCCAAAATGAAAACATGAGTTTCCCCAAAGGCTCAGAAGACAGTCTGATTATTATTATTATTATTATTATTAGGCTGTAAAAACTATCATCTGTATTTTTGGCTTTCAAATTATTTTATTTAGAGATGTCAAAAATCAAGAAGCAAAATAATAATAAAAGGAGTGTAAAGAAGTACTTAGCACCTGTCACACCTTGTTGTAATTCCCACTGTCAAGGGAGGAATCACAGAACTGCGGAAAAGCGACGATTTGAAACCTTCCAGTCCTTTCAAGAGCAAGTTTTAGTTAGTTCACAGTCCTGGCTGGAGCTGCTGTCCCGTGGAAGTGGTGAGGAGCACAAGCAGTGCTCAGGCAGACCTCCATCCCCTTTGCCAGCCAAACAGACATTATCTTAATTACTGTAATAAAACTGAAACCAGCCCAGCCCGCTTCCTCCTCGTGGCTCTGGGACAGGACAGTCCCTGTTTCCCTGGGTCAAACCCTACGGATCTGCAGCTCCTACCCCACAGCTTCATTAGCTGTTGACACAGATTTATACGTCCTCCACTCCCGTGCTGAGATAACGTACAACAGTAACAATCTCACTGCTGTACTGCTGTGACATTCTGTTCTCCCAGAGGAAGGAGGGAGCTTGCAGACATCAAGAAAACAGCAAAATTTAGGAAAAGCTGATGTCCCAACAAGCTGCATGATTTGAGGGATGGTTATTTGCAATAGTCTCCTTATGCACAACTCGCTTTTCTCCTTGTGTCTGTGTTAGTGCCAGTCCACTGTGCTGCTCTTAGGGAGAGCATTCTCCTTTAGTGATTAACCCTTACCCTGCACTGCTGCTGGGAGCTTCCTCCTGCTGTCTGCACTGCCTCTGTGGTTAATATGAATTGCTTCATTCATACTAATGGGCAAAAGCAAAATAAGGCACTAACAATACCCCTTCATGGAGCAACAACTAAACTTTAGGGAAACAAGGGATCTGGATTTGATGAACACTGGGCAGTACAGGAAAAGAGAGGAACACGAGCAAGGTCCTTGCTCTGCTGATGAAGAACTTGCCATGTATTTTCTTACTTAGTCTTCACTCCTTTTAGGGAAGGGTGAGCTGGGGTAGCATGGCTATATTTTTATTAATGCTCCTTGCATTCCATGCCTGCTCATTGTTTTCTGTCTTGTGTTTACAAGCCAAGCATGTTCCATATGTGTATTCAGGACTCAAGGGCCTAAAATAGGCCTTATATCTCTCATAGTTACAACAATAAACTGGAAAACAAGGCTGTTGTCCTGAACATTGCTACTGAACATCTGGATTGGACACAAACTGCAAGACAGATTTATACAGCTACATAAACCACTGTTATTCTGCATAAAGTCTATTTAATATTGCCTTATTTCAAGTTAATAAAAATGCCTCTGTTTTCATTTCTGGCTACTGTTACCCTTAATGGTGAGCAAAAAACCAGTTAAGCATTATCACAGTCACAATTTTCAAGCCTAAGTATCAGATGTCAGGCTCATCTTTTGCTAAGTAAAGAGACAGCATGATATTCAGATGTGCTGCATTTTATGAATTCTCACTGCACACAAGAAGGGACAAAACCCTATTTTCAGCACTTCTACACTTTTTTTCAACTCAACCAGAAGAAAGGAGCTCTCACCTCCATTGCTATCAATGGATGCAATGCAGCAAAAGAAAAATGGGACTTCCAATTTGGAGGTCTCAAGTCACCTTCACTGATTCTCACTGTGTAACAGATGAGGGTATAAAAATTATCAAAACAAGGTTCACGTGGGGTTACAAGTTATTAATGTTTGGAACAAATGTTCTTTTATACAGATTACACAGTGTTTGGAAAATGGGCTATTACATCCACAGCAAAACTTCAATTAAAAGAATCAATCTAGCATTTATTAGTCAGTGCCAAAAACGATCATTTGAGAAGATCAATATCAAAGTTAAATCTTTTTAAAGACCTTGACCAGTAATGAAAAGAAAATCCCTCTCTCATAGTAAGATATGTTTATAACACGTGTTCAGAATGGATTCCCACATTTCAATAACTTTTTATGATGTTAAAATTGAGAATCCTCCAATTTATGTTCCTACATTACCAGGACTTTATGGTATCTAACTCCAGGATTTGGGATTTTTTTTTCTAAGTTTACCACAGGAATAAAAAAAAGTTTCTTAGTTTATATCTTAAAATTTTATCAGCTACATTATGTCAACCATACGCCTCATTTAATACTTAATGCTGACATACATGTATGATACAATTTGAGACTACTTTCAGGTAATCATTATTGTTGTGATGTCTTGCCTGATGTATAGGTAGGTGCAGGTAGATAAATTGACTGAGATCTCTTCCATGCCTTTAAAATTGTTTTCTATGAAGTAACCATCCAAATAAATGCTGGGTATGAGGTCAGAGCTTGGTTTAGAAATATTCTGATGAATTTGGGAGTTTTATGAAATGTCCTTGTGAGGAAGGCAGTGAAGTCTGGATTGACAGCTCTTCCTACATCAGAGCTCCAGAAATGGCCTAACATACTTTGTACCCCCAGGACAGGATCTCTTAGTTGTTTAAAACTTGAGTTAAAGTGTTTAACTTCTGGCCCTCTGGGGATGTTGCAGATTACAGTAAAGTTCCTAACAGCCTGGTGGTGTCTGAAAGCAAAGGAGGAGGATTACACGGGTGGTGTTAACCACCCAGTGTCTACTGCCCTCTGTGTCCCACTATGCCACCCAGGGGCACTGCATGCTGAGATCTGCACACAGTATAAAAATGCTCTAATGTATTTAATAGGGAATGGCAGCTTTCAGCATGAAAAATAACAGCCTGAAGTAGTTCTATTAGAAGCAAATTAATTTTGCATCTCCCTACGATCACCATCAAGGAGCCTAAAGAAGTTCCCAACCTGGCAACATTCCATATAGGAGGACATATCAAAAGAACAATTCAAAATTGCTCTTGCAACCACGGTGTAAGCCTGTATTATTCTGGCAAAACTTCTTTACAGGCTGCAGTATCAGAGCACTGGTAGTACTTACTGGACGTTTTTCCTCGCAGTAACAACATCAAAAGGATTGTGATCAGAGTGGGTACTTACTCCAAGCACAGAGGAGGGTAATAGGGCACGTTTGGTGTTCAAGCATGTATGAACTGAGGTGGAGCATGAGAAATGCTGAATTCTGACTCAAAAGGCTGCATTGCCTCCTGCTGCTATTTGCCACGAATGAAAGAGGCATCTGTGTTTCTCCCAGGGAGAGGCCACCTCTCGTGCTGCAGATCAGGTATCACACAACATGTATTACTGCATTGGGACATATTTAAGGATTCAATACATTTGAGCTCTGTTTCTGCCACCCTAATCTGTGTTTGGCAATACTTTTTTTTCCCATTTAAATCGCCCTGAATACTAAAGACTTCTGTAACATGACAGAATTACACTCTGCATTCACTTCTTAAATGAGAGTGGGCTCAGGTGATGAAAGACAGTTAACTCAAACTGCCCTTCTTATCAGTTAAACCAAAGCTTTGGATCTAAAAGTGAAAGACAACAGTTTGGAAATCTCCAAGTTCATTCCTCTCATCTCTTTTCATACTCAAATGAACAATCCAACCTGGAAATCAAGAACAATCAGCACCTTTGGGTAAAATCCAAAACTCTGCTGTTATATGCAGGTAGTAAGCTTGGATACTTTTTGGTGTAACTGTGAAAAAAAACACTCCACCCTCCAAAATTATTATGCTGCTACAAAGCACAGACATCCTTGGAAGAAGTACTTGCACAGTGCTGTATTATTTTGGGGTGCAAAGATTTCTATTATTTGGGTCAAGCATGTGCCTGCTTCAATTACTCACTCTTGTAGCTTGAACTATTATTCCACTAAGAGAAGGGTGATTTTTTTATTTATTTTTTTTTTTACTATGCATTCAAGTTTTGGCAGCGCTGCCCTGGAACGTAAAATGCCAAGCTGGCAGCTTTCAGAAAAGGAAATTTCAGTAAGTTGAGATGGTCTCTCTGGGCTCATATTTCTTGCAGTTCTTTTTCCATGTGCCTCTGTCCCCGAGTTACCAGCGAGAGCTCTTACCTGCAGCTTTGTTTCTTATTTTATGTTTCATTAACTCGAGTTTTTCAACCCTAGCATTACTTTTCCCTTCAGGAATTCATTGTAAAGTTCTGTCAGCCTTGTCTTTTCCTGAAATGTGTAACAGCCTGACAGTGGTAGGTTCTACTACACACACCCTGAAGTTTTGACTCTCCCAGTGTCAGGCTGTGCTGTAGATCACAAAAATCCAGGTTTGCTGGCAGACACAGACCTCACGCTCACTACCCACAGCCCTGGTTAGGCTACAAACATTTTGTGTTGGAAAGCTCCCTAACAAATCTAGTAATACTTTTCTTTACAGAAAAGATAATTCCTGTACTGACTGTGGTATTCTCAAGAATCAGGCTGCTCTAGAGACAAACCAATTAAGAGTTGATTTGAGCTGATAATAAAATACCTCTTGAAGTCCTTAGGACTGGACACCTGAAATTAGTAGTGATAAAACCCTCTCTGTAATGATGAGTGAAGGAGAGAAAGTTTCCAATTCTGATAAATGACTTACAAGAATCAAGACTCAGTGCAGGTAACTAATTACAGTCCAAGCAGAGTCACTGTGTGACTCAGAGCAGTTCTGTTTAACACTCACTCCCCTGAACGCCGTGCTGGCACAGGGTTACAACGGCTGCTGCCTGAAGGACAGATCAGAGATGACAGACCAAGTGCACCTACCTTCCATTGACAGCAAAACATAGCTGACATATCCCATGCAACACCGCCGTGGCGTTTTGGAGAAAAGCTGCTATTTTGGGATTCTCATCCACAGGGCCTTGAACGGAGAGGAAACAGCAGCACAGCTTGTCGACCAACCCTATGTTCACCACGTAACTAGAAACAGAGGAAAAAGGGGATTAAAAAAATAGGGCCAAGCCAGTTTCGGTAACATTGCAAAGGAAGTAATTTCTGCTTCTCGACTATCAAACCATAGAGAATGCAGGTTGTGATTACTTAAATCCTCTTTCTGAAAGGGTTCAATAAACCAATTCAAATCACAATAACCTCAGATCTGGCTCTCTGCAACTATCAGTAGTTTTTGTTAAGAGATCTGTCTGCTGCAGGATAATTTGTATTATACTGTACAAGAAAGATGAGTGTAAATGTTTATTTTACCATACTCCTAGAAGGACAATGGAATTTTGCCATAGTTAAATGATTTATAATAATCTTCATAGCTCTGCAACAGCACAATTTCTTTTCAGCATGAAGAGATAAACTTTGTAGAACACACTAATTCAAGAAGACAATGATGTTACCCAGATAACCTTTTATTACAATACGTATATCATCACAACTACTGCCCAGTTGTTCCTTTTTCTTCCCTTTTCAAAATACATGCAACAGTTAAAAGACTAACAGAACACACATGGAATAACCTTCTACCATCAGTATAAAAGGATCAGAAAGCCTCCTCAGGAGCTCAACCAAAGCACAATGCAGGTAAAGCCATGCTAGTGAGGTTTTTTTTTTAAACTGAAAACTCCTCTCTTTTATCATCAGAGCAGATGAGATCATCATTGCTGATCCTCAGATCTCTACTGCTGAAGTCTCTTCTTTGAATTTCTAATAGCTTGGAAACCTCTGCCAAAAATGCTGCTGTGTGTGCCCGTACCAAGATCTCTCTGTCCACACCAGCTTCTCTCACACTTTGATTTTTATCAACTCCACTTACACTGTGCACACAGATAATTTTTTTTCCACGTCACTTTGCTGATATCAACTACCTTAACATACTTTCCTTTTTCTACCACAAACATTCAGCTTCTCAGTCTTCACTCCATCCCAGCTGTTCATTCTGCTGACTTATGTGAGATCAACTTCCTTTGTGGAGACAAATATTCTGCTGCAATCACCTCTTTCTCTTACCCCTTCAATTTTCTTTGTACTTTCCTCCACTCCCATCAAGTGGGAAAAATTTCTTGTCAAAAACCAACAGAACTGCTATCATATCCTGTGCCTCCACCTGACGACACAGGGAACCAACTGCTTTCAGACACTATCAACCAGTGCACTGATAGCCTACACTAAACCATCCTGTTATTAATATCACTCCATCCTACCAGCTGTTGGGTCTGCTGGCTTGTCCATTTGTTAGAGGCTGCCTCTTAGAGCATAGGCTCCAAGAGATGGGAACACCATTGGCTATATGGTTCCATAATGTCAAGACCATCCTGACTTGACCAAGTATGGAACATTATTTAATAATATTGATGCTAGTAAATAAATAATACTGATTTGACAACACTTGTCGCAGAAGCTATACAAGTATTTATTAAAAATAACTATTCCCTCACATGTCTTACAGTCTGATTTTGAAAAACCAGGGATTTTTAGGATTAGGGAAGAAAACCTCTCCACTTTTCAGGGTTGTTGCTCAAAGATTATTCTCTCTCCAGGGCTCGAAGCTAAGACTTTCTGCCAACGTTTACCCTGCTGACACAAAGCTTTTGGAAGCAATTAAAGTAATTAAGAAAAAAAAAAATTACACTGGATATAAGGGAAGTAAGAAGGATTTTTAAAGCTGCTGAAAATATAGCATTTAAAACCACTTAAGGATGCACAAAGGTTATTAATTGCACACCCGTTGCTCAGGTAAGTCTGTCTGTTCTATTTAGCAACAGGAAAGGTTACCAGCATTAGGTTTCTTGCAGATTCTGATCTAAGCAATCCACCTGATCCTACAGGTGATAAGCAAGCTCTCCTGTATTAGCAGAACAATTCCAGGAACAGAGCTGGGTGTTAGATACATCACAATCACAGAGAAATGCTGAGTGCTAGAAATCTCTCTGTGAAACGGGAGGGGAGAGGAAGAACTAAATAAAATACAGCCAACACTGACAGAGGATTACTCACAAAAAGGCACAACTGTTCTCGTCAATATTCCCTTCCTTCTTCCCTAGGAACAGCTCTGCAGTCTGACTGACACCTGCAAAACGTGTTCACTGTCCCCCTTCCTTCAGCCCCCCACCGGATACAAAGTGGTGCTCCTTTGGCAGAGGAGAAATGGATGAGAGTTTCCAGCCTGCTGGGACTATTCTTTAATGGCACCGGAGACAACGAGAAGATGCATGAAGCACTCCCTTCCTTGAAGGACTGAGCACGCAGACAAGTGGAATGTCAAAGCTCTCTAATCTCCTGCCTCCATCTCCCAGCCCTCTTACCCACGGTAGCATAGTTCAAATAATTTGGCTACCTTTTGGATCCCCAGACAGTGTGCAGATAATTGTTGTTTACACATCAGGTCTAGTAGCCCCAAATAGGGGAAAAAAATAAATAAAAAATACAACTTTCCTCTTTCTTCCCTCATCTTCCTAAAACTCTCATTTAATCAGCTCCCCAAGGACACACAATACAATGACCTGGAGGGGAAAGATTCTCATTAATAATAGAATTTGTCTGTTTTTGACTAGTTTAAAATGCTCCCTCTCTTTTTTTCCCCCCTAATTGTGCTATTACCTTGTCATCACGCCTTTCATTCTCCATTTATAACCAGATCCCCTAAAGTGCCTCAGGTGAGGGACCTAGTTGGATTCTCATGTATCTTCTTATCTTAAGGGTATGCCTGTGCTTGGCCCAGTCAGTGTCAGATGTCTGCTCAGCACAAATATCAATAAGCAGACCTCCCACCCTCCCATTCATAACTGGAGAGAATACAACATCCTGAAATTTCATACTCTCTCAGAACCTGTTTGGGGAGAAGGCGGGCTACAGGAGAACAATAAAGTTTTAGAGGTCACTGGTATCTATGACAACTATTTGTTTTGCTTTCCTCCTCCAGCTGTCTTTTTCATATCCATCAGCATCAGACCAGACTTTGAAGGTGCTCCATGTGACACATTTTCAGGAGCATATAATCAGAATTTCAGTTCTTCAGAGGGCTGAAGATGGACTGATGACTATTTACATAATTTACTAATGAAACTACACAGTTTTAGCAAGTCTAATATATTGCTGGATGTATGTTAGGTTTTTTATGTATATATATTCAAGTGTTTTTACCAAAGAATTAGAATGTTTCCAGTAAAAATGAGCAAAACAAAATCTTCTCTTTTACTCTACTGTTACAACTCATTGAGTTGCTTTGAATAAAATTTTGCTCCAGAAATATACTTAGAAAACTGCTATTAAAATACAGCTACATTATAAAAGTTGACATCATATTGTAGGAACTACTGAATAATCTTTACACTAGGAAGGAGATATTTTATGGCAAGTTTATATGAATGCATGTATGACATGAAGGACCACGCAGGCACTCCATGCTACACAGCTGGCATAGACAACTGAGAGAAAATAATGAAAATATGGAAGCTGACTCCTAGGTAATTAGGAGATGAAACGTACAGAAGGGCACAAAAAGCCAAGTCCAAAATTAAAAATCTCTTGGTTTTTTGTTATTTCTGCAGTTTTTTGAAGAACATTTTTGTTTGAGGATATAGCATTTCAATAGTCTTGACTACACACACAAACTACTCTTACTGAGTTAACAGTTTGTTTCTTTCTTAAATCATTGCAATTTTCTTTCTCTGTAGTAAAGGAGGTTTAGAGAAGTTTGATTGCTGGGTTTTTTTAACCTGATCAGGTCTTGGACTCTGCTGTTGAAGGCTTCCACTTGTGAGGATTTACTTTTCACTTCCTGTAGTATCTTCAGTGCAGCAGAGTGGCTGTTTCCATCTGGGAAGCTGGAGATTAGACACCTGAAAATCACAGCAGTTATCCTCAGAAGTCCTGTTGTTAAACCTTCAAAGACCTGCTTATTTGCACTTCTGCCTGAAGTAGTGTTATGGTCATCTGGAACACTAACCTAAGGAAAGAGAGAAAAAGAAAAACCAATTCAGTAAAAACAATCAAAGTTTGTAGAGAAACACTTAGAAAATTGCATATGAGTACACTAAAGATAATCATGAAGTGACTTATTCCAGCAGTGCTGATGGACATGAAAGCATTTCAGGTACAAGAAAAGGTCTATACCCCTTATGCAGATAATACAAGCTGGAACACAATAAATCAAGTCAAAATAGCTTTAAGTGTATTAGAACTGAAGGAAGCCTTACAGCAGCAGAGTATTTCATTCATATGACTCTGGTGTTCTTATGCATACACAGGAGTTTTGATGAGTCACTAGCAAAAAAAGATTATTAGTATTTTTAAACTTGACTGTGAATAAACAAATTACTGAGATGCTTCATTTTGACTACTCCATTGTGTTACCACAAAGACATATTAAATGTCTAGGATACTCAAAAGGCAAACAAACCCAGACAATAAGTAAGGAACTATCTGAGAAGACAAAAAAGGCACAAATTCTAGGGCACAGCCTGACAGGCTGGAACACTGTGAAGGACAAGGTGAATAATAGAGTTCTACACGATGCTTTCCACCTGCAAATCTCAAGTTAGGTGTGAGGAAAGCCTGAGTACTTCCATAGGTACCTTCATATTTCAACAGGGCAGCAGGAAAAACACGTCCCATGAATAAGGCCTGAACATCTCAATATGAAACACCACCTGATGACCACTGCACTTGTCCATCAGATGTCAGGCACTTGTCACTCATGTCAGGACACCATGCAGTTCTCTCTGAACAGGCCCCAGAGAAACAGAATCATTAAACTAGAGCCCTCTCCTAAACCAGGCAGTGAAGCTGAGATGTACAACACACAAATCTGAAGATGAATCTATACGTAGGATACAGATCTGGAAGGAAATCCTCATGGAGAGGACAATAGTTTTTCCAATCTATTTTATTTTTGCATCTCTGCAGTCTGAGATGATTTGACCCAGCTGAAATTCTGCCTGATGATGATCAAACAGCAAGTGAAGTGCGTGTGGAAGTCCTGCAGGATTGCAGGCAGAACTCTGGCAGCACGGATGCATCAATCAAGACAGGGGGCCCCCAGGTACATTCCCTGGGCTTAACACTGCCAGGCTCCCTGTACCAACAGACCTCTGGGGAGGCACTTTTAGGAGACAGCTTCAGGCTTTCAACACCATAATTAGTGATCAATATCACCCAAAATTTTACTTTTGTTCCAGGTTAAAATCATTTACACTGGGTCTAGGCAAGTCAGGCCACAGAAAATCGTTCCTCCCTGTATAGGTATCAGGAGGGATTTGGTAACACTTGGTGACAAAGAACAACATGCACATTTCTTCATTATTCATTAGCTCTGAGCCTTGTGTCGGTACTTAAAACTCATTGTAATAGTCTGTTTCTGGGGACCAGCCAAGTGAGCAAGTGAGAAGTCTTTAGCTGCTTATTCAAGTTCAATAGGAAAAATAATATTATGTTGCTCCAGTAACTTCTGTTGACTAAAATAATTCATGCCTAATGATTCTAACTGCCTGCTGAAACAGACAGATTAAGCATTGCAATGTATAAATCAATTTAAATGTGGTGACTTTCTACTAGGAACACCAAGTTTTAAAAATTGCTATCAAATGCTACTCACTGCTTTGTCACTCAGGATAATAAAATATATACAACTTATTTCTTAACAGATTTAATAATATTTTGCAGTAGAGCTTTCCATTTGCTGTAATGAATAGTATTATAAACAGATAATGTATATTTTTGTCTTCTAGCTGAATGTACATAGTAGAACTCTATTTTCTAAGTAGCTATACAAGTTCATGCTTTAACATAAAACTGGTTTTCCTAATTTGTAAAATAAATAGCTCTGGCACTCTTAATACAATCATTTATTCCAGAGCTGATTTTTCACATCTGATTTTTGGGCAAAGTGTGTGTGTGTGTATTAACATAAAGCGAGAAGAACGTGTTTTCTATACTGTGTAAGACAAAGAGACAGAAGGAAATACAGTTTTAGAGAAAATGAGTACATCTGAACCTAATTCCTACCTTTGATATTTTCCATTTATATGAACTCAAATGAGTGACCAAAGATCAGCTCTTCTACTGAAGAGGTAATTAATGGGGTAGTGTGAAAACGTGTTGAGATTTATGTTCAGAATTAATTGGGGTGCTTGCAAAAGTGATGTATTACTTCGCTTGTTGATTATTATATCAAGCAAGGGGGTAGGAAATCATAAGATTTAATAGTGTAATTATGAAAGCTTTCAAGCTCTGGTTTCTTTGTGTTGATTACACATGGAGTTAATGATATTCAGAGAAACTGTGCTTGTTGAACAGCGGCTTTGGATGAGCAGATGTTCAAACACCACGTTTTCATTGCTGATGTTTAACAGGTTTAACAGTTTAACTGACACAAATCTACAGGTATGATTACACACAAACTGCCTTGTCAAGTAATTGGTAGAGAACATTTTTAAATCACAAGATCAGGAAACACGTAACTGTTGTTCAATTATTTGACACTTCCATCATCTCAACACTATTTTAGCATTTTTGAGTAGGCCCAGCATAGGCAGTCATCATGACTCCTACTTTCTTTAAATCAGTTTTTAGAGCTCTGATGACCAGACTCTCAGCTCTGGTACAGCCTCCATACAACTGCTAAGCCACTCAGCAGAGAATTCCCCTTGTGCAGGGATTCCCTTGCTTCTGCAGAGCTGCCACAAGCTCTTCAGCTCTGCCCAGCATTTAGGACTTAATCCTGCAAGATGCTGAACAATATGGCCCCAATCCAGTAAAGCACTTAAGGACACATTTAATATAGCTGAAAATGTTACTCCATTCTGGCTCATGTCACCAAATGTACCTCTGCGTATCAGAGCACATTTTTTTTTGTGCTAACAACAACAACAAAAAAATACAGTTTCCAGTTAGCAACGTAGAGCTCTGTCACTAAAAACTCATTTATGCTTTTATTTGTCTTGTAAAAAGCATAATCCTTCACAGCCACGAAAAATTTTAAATATAGAGTTGGTCTTCAAACTTTCTGAAGAACCCAATTTCTGTTCATTTGGTCCCTTTGGTTGTATTCTTCTCCCATTACTAGTGGTGATCTTGTGCTTCTTGCACATGTAAGTTATTGGGCTTGCCTCAAAAACACTCTGGAAAACACACTTTCAAAACAGTATCTATGGGATGTCAGACTTTCCATGTAGTAACTAGTGAGCTAAAGAAATGGAAATGGCCTGGAAAGTCTATGGGCTTAACATAGTGCAGATGAAGGTTCCTCTTTTAAATCCCCTACCCCTAAATACTTTATTATGTCACTGTTTCTCCTACTCCAGCCCTATTTTCAAACTTTACTACAGGATGAACACACCAGCTTCCTACTGAACCAAGTATACAAAGAACAAGTTTTTGGTCTTTTAGAAGCTACATTACTAAAAAGAAAAATACATGAAGTTTTTGTGCTTTTTTTTTTGCATTGCCAACACTGACTGAATTGCATGAGAACAGCCCAGACCACAGAGCTGACACCTAAGGTACTTTTTTGCCAACCTTGATACTTCTAGGTGCTGGTCCTCAGGTGTCCAACTAGAACCAAAACCAGACAACAGGTTTTTTACATCTCTTAGTGACCTGTAAGGTAGAAACTGCCCACACAGCCTCATTACTAGGGACTAGCAGGAATGTCAGTGCCACAACAGCTGAACACTATGGGAATGTAATTTCAAACTGGACCAGAACAGCTCAGAAGCATGGATGTGCTTTTGATTTTACAGTTCCTCTCATAACCACTGCAAACAAACATGAAGCTGCCTTACTTGTTGCAGAATAGAAGATTCAAAAACTGATCAGAAATGGGTAAGAAACCAGCAACTCTGATGACAGGATGTATGCTGTCATTTTGAAGCACCCAAATTAAATGGCAGCATATTCCAGTGAAGAAATGGTGGAGAAAAATTACTACACTGTGACTAGATAACCAGATTAACTTCAGCCCTATCAAAGTGATTGCCAGACTGTAGCTAGCAGTCTGCAGATCAATGAAGTTACAACATGAGCACACAACACCTATGAATGTAGGTGGGAAGATCTGACCCATTAACCACTGAAATGAGGAGACCACAACAGCCACTGACTCGGGCAGCACCTGAGCTGGTAAGGAGGCTATGGAAAGTAAAATGTTGGCATACTTGTTTAACAATTTGTTAAAACCTTGCAAATAGATGTTCTCACGTCTCCTGGTATTACTTGGGGTTTATTTTCCAAGAGTAAGTGGAAAGACACACAACACAGGCAAAGGCAGTATCATAGAGCTCACCAAACTAGGAATACTGCAGGCAGTTAAATTCTTTGGAGGGGTTTCTTTTAATGTTTTGGTATTCAGAGCTTGAGCCAATTAAAAAAAGAGCTCTCCATTTGTCCATTGCTTTTTCATTAAAAAAAAAAGATAAAAATTCAAACTTGATCTGATTTATTATATTTTCAAGAGTGAAAAATCAGGGTTAGAAAAGCAGCCTCATATTTATTTTTTTGTACTTAAATATGTACTTTAGGGAACTACGAAGATATCTCAGTTTAAGGGCCAATTTTGCCTGAAGAGAACACAAGAGACTTTATGCACAGGAAAGAAAAGTCCACTGTGGATCACGGGCAACATTAAGCTTTAATTACAGTTTTGCTGCGATTCAGGGGCAGTATTTGGCAACAGACTGAAAACAGCTCTAAGTGTAGTAAATTTTTCTGATGTAGTATCTCTGATCTCTAGGTGGCCAACATTTCCTAAGAAATATCCTGTGTATTTCTTGGGGAAAGCACAGGTTGTTTGCACAGTGCCACACTGAGAAAAGGGAAGGTGTTTGGCATCAGAAGGAATCTTGTCACTTGGAAAGTGCTGAAGGATTTCGTCTCTCGTGTAATTACCCGCGGAGCCTGTGCTCTGGCTGGCTCTGCAGAGAGCCAGCAGTGTTGTGACTGGCCCAGCACAATACACACACCTTTCACTAAGTATATTTGAAATCTAATACCTGGAATCCTCTTGGAAAGATTTGGTGGAGAACAATGAGCTGGCAGCTACTCAGAGGAGAAGGCACAGGTTGCATTCGGGTTTCCTTTGTGTCAAGGATCTTTGGATTATAAAGTGTTCATCAACAGTCCTCTGGCTTGTTGATTCTAACAGCGTCACTTGAATTATTTAAAGTATGTACATAACTTTTCAATTAACAAACTGCTTGGCTCATGAAAATACATACACACGATTTATAAGTAGAAAACCAAGACTAAATATCTTATGATGAGCAGGTCGCTATGAATTAAAAATGAGTTTTCAAATAAAATATTTAATGACATTTCAAATTAAATGAAACATTGGAAAATTAAAACTTTCGCAGTTAAAGAGTCCTATTTAAGCACTTCAGCAAATCAAACTACAGCATTGTATTGACCTGACTTATATTCCCCATACTGAAACACATAAGAGTCACATACACATGGACAACTCAGAATATTCTATACTTTAAATAGTACTATAGGGTGAATTAAAGAAAAAACCTCAGAAAACATTAAAGATAGATAGATCACTGTCCACTTACTAGAGCTCCTGGAACACATGCTTTAGCAGAATTTATTAGCAGAAGCAAGTATATCTGTTTGTACAGAATTATAGTAGACACAGTTACCAAATACATACAACAAAGGAATCTTATTCTTTTGAGCCTTTATTCTCATAGATCTCCTGGAGTTCTTATACTCTAAATACCCTAGTATGTTTGTGAAGCATATAAAACCTTCTAAATTAAAATAGGTGTTTTACGTACCGTAAACTGGTGTATCAACAGGTCCATTAAAAAAGTGATCTTGTTACTAAAAAGAACATAAGTGCAGTTTTCTGCACAATTACTGCAGGCAAGGCTGTAAGCATTTACTGTATTGCAGAGTGACCTACAAAATCAGAAAGAAAGAAATGACCTTTCAGCAATTCACACTCCTTTTCTTAAACTTGGAATTCCAAACAGCACTAAAATTTTACATGAAATCAATTAAATCATGAGTAACTTCAAACCAGTAAAGCCATACAGGAGTCACACACTGCATGGCTATCAGGCTCTTCAGTATTCAAAACTCATAACAAACTTTACACAGAATATCAGCTAATTTCAGAATTTGGATACGTAATACACTTCTCTTGTGGCTTACAGTTCTATCACACAAACAATCCAGGTATAAGGTCCCTTATATATGTACAAAACGTGCCCAATTATTCTTTGCACCGTGTGCAGTAATTTCCATCTGCTCCAGTGAAAGGGTTCTCCTCCAAACAGGATTTGCAGGGAAGCTGGGACCAGTCCTATAAAACACACTCGCAGAGAAGATAAATCTGACCATGGATAATATTATTTCAGCATAAACACAAAATTCATTTCTTGAACTCTGCTTACTACAAACACTGCCACTGTTGCTATACAAACATGCACACAGACAGACAACACAAATGCAACATAAATATATGCAATAATAAATAAAGATGGCTCGAAATTCAAGTTGTTTGTCTAAAGTAAACCAAAAGGAAAAGAACTTTTATTTTGCTGTTTTGTTGTGTTGTTTTTTTTAACATGTGAAAAAATGTGACTGAGTTCAAATAAGCTCCAGAGAAGAAAATAAATTGTGAGCACTGTCAAAAGGTCATATAAAAGTGGGACTGCAACAAATGAGTTATCGTACAGAAATCGTCAAAGCTGGTTAAGTCACAGAACAAGCTGTGGACTAATTTAACACATTTATAAAGAAAGAGCTGAGTTTTATCCTTTATTTTTCTCCTAAAATATGTTTTGAAGCAACAAAGTTATTTATCCATTAGAAGGAAGGGTGCTTTACTGCTTGTGGTGCTCATTGCTGTGGCATCTGAT
Source organism: Podargus strigoides (assembly GCA_028020825.1). NCBI lineage: Eukaryota > Metazoa > Chordata > Aves > Caprimulgiformes > Podargidae > Podargus > Podargus strigoides. The sequence goes on from CM051663.1 coordinate 174,346,844, forward strand.
GCCACGGAGGTGAAATGGAAGCATACATACGTGCTGCATACCTACATGCACACATCTGCTACACATATGTTGTATTTCTCATGCCAAGAAAAGCTGGAATTGCTCAGAGGGCAGAAAATTTGGAGTAAAATTTTTTTTTGTTGGATTGTCTTTTCTTCAGCTGGAGAAATAACTTTGAATTTAAAAAAAATTAAGTGTTACCTTGCTTGGCTTGATCTATAAAAACACAAAGAACATTTACACCCTTCCTCCATTAATATCCTGAGTAACACCATATTACCCCTTATATTAATTTCATTATACTGGTAATTAATTTTACTCTACAGCCTAATTAAATCAGTTTCAATCTGCAGCTCATGTGACGTGAAAACAATATTAAATCATTATTTATTGATCACATGCAGGTTAATTTTCACCTATTCCACCTCATTTTTACCCTACACTAACACCTATATAAAATTCAAGTAGCATTTTGTAAAACCTGCCTTTTCCTATCCTGACTGTATAAAGGGATTTATTTCACTTTCCTCAGTAATGCTCAAAAAAATGTTCACTAGGCATCTACTTGTACTTTCCCTGGAAGATGATTGCCCTGTGTAGGTGTTTACAGGGAGAGATGTGAAACTACATGGGTAGTTTCTATTTTCAGTTGAGAAGATGCTTTAAATCAGCATCTGGCATTTGATCAGTTAGTCTAAAATAAAGATTAATTCCATTTAAATATAAATATTATCATTTACTCAAAGTCTCACATAGGAACTTGGCAGGTTAAGTTATATTTTGACAGCATTTCAGAGTGTCTGAGGTGATTTAGTTAACTCGCTGCAATAATGTTTTTTGATAGATTCCTAAGAGGATCATTTAGGTTACATTTGAAAACACAAAAAACTCTCCACTTTCTACACAGAACAAATCCCACTGTAATAATGCATCGTGCTTTTACATTTCCCAGCTGAACCTCACGTCACAAAAAGCACTTGCATTTTCAGGAGCTCAAATGATGCGTTTGAAAAGGTGGCGTAAGCAAATGGGATGTCCAATTAATTTTTCACAACAATAAAGAGGGGTCTCTTTTAATTGATAACAGAAGCTTGCTAACTACGCTTCAGCTGAACACATTCTAATCATGGCAAGCTCTGAATTCAGTTCCCCAATTTCTGTTTAATTCCAAAGGGGCAGTGTCAGCCCAGAAGCTGTCCCCAGGTGGTTCCCCGTGTTAAATGGCAGATTACAGGCAGCACAACTAATTTCTTTACTTTAATCTTATTAAGGGGACAACAGCTGTCAACTGTCACTGTTCCTGCACGAGGCCTCCCAGACAAGCACAGTGCTGCCAACGTCACACCAGAACTTTGTTTAACCACCAGCTCAGCTTTCTGGGTGAAAAACTCAAGATATTTATCATTTATTTTTTTTCCCCTGTTGGAAGCTCTGAGTGCTCTTAATTCAAAAACTTTTATTTCGAGAGATATCACAATCAGCTGAAGCAGTGAAGTATGAGCTTTAGGCAAAGCAGCTGTTTATTGATTACTGATGTTGCTCTAAACTTTGCATCACACCCACAAATCAGCTTTAAAGCCATGGCAGACAGCGTGTGTACTCAAACCACACAGTCAGTCTGCCCTCTGATGTAAGGCTTTCCTTGAGAGTAAATCCAATTATAAAAACACACACTTTGATCCAAAGAAGAAATCTGTCTTTAAACTAGACAAAAATATGCATGTGTACGTTGTATTTATTTTACATGAATACAAAGAAATAGGAAGAGGATCATTTTAATCAACATTTCCAAGCTAGATCTCAACAGTTTATATGTATGTTCATGCTTTTTGTTTATGCTAGCACATCTTCACTTTCCTCAATTTGACATAAACAAGTTGACAAACTAAGTTTTAGTCAAAATACTGAGGCAAAACTAACCCACCACAGTGCACTGGGGGAATGGATTTGAGAATCACAACTTTGGCTTTATAAAAATCAGGGTATCACCATCAAACAATTTACCTGCTACATGTGTAAAGCTTTTTCATGTCACTTCTGAAGGTGATAAATGAATGTACTTTGATTATCAGTGAAGAAAACAACCCTCAAAGCTCAAGAAGAAGGAGGTGAGCTATCACTGAATAACAGTGCACAGAATGGCTGTAGAGTGGAATGGTTAAAGATCCACCAAAGCAAGGATATGGACTGTAACAACAAATGATTTTAAGGTAAAAATACCAATTTTAACTCTTGAAGACTATACAGGTCCTTATACTTCACTCATGGGGCCTGTTACACAATTAGGAACCCTCAAAGATTCAGAATCAATTAGTATTTTGTCTGTATTTTATATTATTTAAGAATATCCAATTAATAAATAGGCTCCAGTCAAAGTCTAGTCTCAATTAATAGAGAGAAGACAAAACTCAGCATCAATTCTCCTTCAAGACACTTCCAAAACCAGATCAGAGTTTCACTCTGAGATGTTACTGTACTTAGGAATTATCTATTGCATGACAAGTGACAATTTAGGTACTCCAACATTTACAGTTGTGATAGAATTTGGAAGTTTTCTACAGAAATTCTCCAGTCTCTGGTTTATCAGTCGTTTCAGTGCAAGATCTGGCTCTCAATCCCAATGTGCTGTAACATTTCACAGAGCTCCATTCAACAACAAAACTTGTTCCTACATTGCATGGGAGGGCAACACTGCGTTATTCTTGAGCTCTGAGAGCTTGAAATCCAGCTCAGAGACAGTCAGCAAGAACACATCATGGAAAGAGACAGATGCTGCAGGTTTCAGATGTTGAACTTGCAAAGAGGTCATTCTCTTTAGAGTATCTTGTGCCAACTGTTAGTTTGCAATGAAGCTTTCTCTAGAGGGAATAACGTTACAGGAAAATAAGAAAGCTTGTTTTGCACTTTAAAAAAAAAATTGTGAGCAATCCTATAGAGCTGCATGAACAGTAACAGCGCAGCTTGAGAAATGCCTGCTCATAAACCCAAGTGAAAATTACAAAAAATAAGCTATAAAACCACTTACCAGCTTAAAAGAGTTCTTACTGAAAAAAGTAATTGGCATCAATGCCATCCATAATATTATGCAGGCACTATTTTATGCTTTTTATGTATATAATTATGGTTCAAGCTTTTTTACCCTGATAATATTTGCTTTAACTAAATGATGCAAGAAATTGGATGAATAGAGAAGATACACTACAATAAAAAACTCCTTTAAGCATGTCTTAACTTGTAACAAAAGTCCTCCTTTGTTCCTTAGACAACTACTGCTAATTTCTATTTAAACATGCTGGTCAACCAAGGAACTCCAAGTATTTCACCAATGTTAATTAAACAAACCCCACAAACCTCATTTGTTAGCAGATTTGTTACAATTTCCGAGGCCAGTACCATGTCATGGCACAAAGGGGCTTAATGAGTTGCCCATAGCAAATATGCAAGACAACATAGGAGATGAGACTCATCTTCTGGTCTTGCTCTTAAGTCATTAAATTGTTTTGCTGTGCTGCTCCCATTTGGTTTTCAGTAGAAGCACAAGAAAAATACCATAAGAATCTGAAACCTCTTGAATTTCTGCTGAATATATCTTATTTTGTGGGTAACTGAACAAATTCAGGAAAATTACAAAATGCCACTTTAAGAAACAATGCCTCTGGACACTAATTTGTATGTTAACACCAATAATAAACCCTACTATAATCCACTGCTTTCTCTTTTCCTTTTTCAGTGATTTATTTGAAAGGGAGAAAAATTGCCCCAGCACCAAATGTATCATCTTGTCTCATAAATGTCACATCTTTTTCACAGCATTTGCCATCCTGTTCCTCTAACTACCAATCTGGATGGGAGTACAAAACAACAGGCATATTGTTAAATCTTTTGATAATAAAGCTTTATCTTGTAGACACGAGATTAAAGTTCTGAGCTGCACCATACTGCCAGGATTTTGGAGAAAGAGAGATATTGATAATAGCCCATGTAATCTCCTCACCTCCTTGTAAATAGCTTATCCTCATCACAAAACAACAGACAAATTCCCAGTTTAAGATGAGTACAAATGGTAAAACACTGCACGCAAACAATCTCAAGCACAGTAGTGTCCTTTAGCAAAGCACATTTGGCTAAGGAAAGACTGGAGGGCAATTAATGAAAGGTCTTAATTCAACTTCTTTCCACAGGGCTCTGCTTTGTCTTTAAACAGAGAGAACTGCTGCTTCACTGGGTTCAAAGAAGTTAGGATGTAAATTATATTTGCACAAAAGACAAAAATAATTTCACACTCATTTCAAAAATTCAATGAAGAGGATGCAATACAAATTTTCTTCGTTTGGAGAACTAAATATATTCTATGATTATCCTGTGGGTGTGAAACTCAAACACTCTGTATTCAAAGCAACACATCTGAAAAATGTGTCTTAAATACTTTCAGTGAGACCACACTAACACACACGAGCATGGCTTTGTGCCTGTTCCAAACTGCTCACAAGAAGCAACCCCTAGGGAACCACTGCTTGCTCTCGAGAGTTGAGTTGCAGGTTTGCTCTTCTCTATCAGAAAGAAGACCACAGAAACAGAAATGGAGGAGGCTGTGCATCACATGCAGCAGCACCAAGTTCACTGCGACACTCCTAGCTGACTCTATTGAGTCTGCAAGTTAGACTGGAGCAGTTAGACTCCTGCAGAAAAGATGTGCAAGGCTCAGCTCTACAAAGCAAGATCCTGTGCTAAATTATGTGCAACCTGATGTAAAACTTCCAAACTCCAATACTTTCAGATGCCTACAAACTGGAGACTGCAATTTGCTGTGAAGCTGAATGAAGCCAAGCTCTTCAGTAGATTTTTTAACATCCAAAGCCATCAGAATAGTTTATATTAATCTCTTTTCTGCCTTTGATAAAAATCAAAGATGCATAGAAGATGCATAAAGAACATAAAGCTAAATTTAAGCTCAGCTTTACGTGGTCACACAGTGCAGCCCTTTCCCTTGCAAAGTTTATTCCACATTGATGAGGATAACTAAAGCTGCTGCTGAGCTGCTCAGCACTGGACCAGTTCAGGGCTGCTCACCAGTGGAGCTGGCTGGACCTGCAGCAAGCACATTCTGCAGGGCTTAGCAGGAAGGCAGGAATTTTATTTTCTTTGAAGAGCAAAGTTAAGATATTAAAAGCATGTTCTGTTCTTGGTGTTTTTTCCCTGCACTTCCCACCTGTCCCATAACATATTAATGGACAGTTTTAATCCAAACCCACATAATGTAGTGCTTAAATTTGAATTATTACAACATTAAAATATATCTACAAACAAAGGATGACAGTGGTACACATCACTTTATTCCTGGGCTTGGCTCCTCTTGTGCTAAAACTGTGCCTAGTTCTGCTCTGACAGCACCTATGTGCCTTTGAATGGATAAAAATTACAGCTAGAGATTAGGGGAAAAAGTGTGCTTTTAAGTTCCCAGTTTTTGCAGGCATTCTGTTTAGTCACCACCTTTTTGGGGGGGCTTAGACGTTTAAGCTCTTCTATTCTTACATGCTATAAAGAGGAATTCCTTTAATCCACAAGAATTTTGATTTACCTGTTTGTAGAAGCCCTTGCAGCTATCAGTACCTTACAACTGTTCCATTTCAAAAGCAGCCCAGCTCCAGTGAATGACAACCCCTTAAAAAATTCCCCCACTTCCCACTAGAGATGTGTGCAGGCTAACTTCAAAAGATATGCATCCCTCTCCTCTTCTGTTTAATACAGTTTTCTCTTTTCACCTTTTGTACAATTAGGGATGCCACCACTCAAGTATACATCACAGCTAGAAACAAAATCACCAAGACAGAAAACCAGAGGATGAGTGGAAATGCCTTTCACCTTCCATGGCAGGGTAGAGTACAGCATGATTTTCTTTGAAGTTCAACACTGGACTATGAGAAGAAGCAGCAGTGAAGCAGGAAATGTGAAATAAATATTCTAGTGATTCTAAGTGGCAAAGCAAGGACAGACCATACTTACTTAAAGGGAATCCGTGCAACTGCATTCAGGTTGGTGGGAGAAGTCACTGCTTGAAGAACACTTTCCAGGGCAGTCAGTCCTCCTGCAGCCCGAAATGCTATCTGATCTGTTGTGTTCTAAACACAAACACACAAGAGAACCAACAGCAATTAAAGACATCCTACACAAAAGATGTGCCTGATTGACAAAACTCAGGATGGCTAAGTATAAAATCCTCAGTACATGTATTTATCATGTTCCTAGCTCTTTCCATTAAGTTCCTTTCAAACAAACATCTCTATTATATTTAAATTACTTGTTCCACGTGCCAGAAAAACTATTGAAACAGTGAAGTCAGATATTCAAAAATAAACCATTTTCCACAATTAATACGAACTGCAGGGAGATTTTTAGACAGCCACAAGGTTTACCTTCAAAGGAATACCTAGCCTGAAATGACTGGAAATCTGTGGGCCAACCCACCAAGCAGTTAAGGCAATCAAACACTGATTACCCACAGGATAACTGATAAATACAATTTTTAGCAGTCAATTTTAGTCCAGTTAGCCTGGTAGTGTGTGTGTGTTTGCCTTGGTAATCAACATACCAGAGTAAGAAAACATGCATGAGAATTTCTGTGTGTGCCTGGGGTGCACACAAATGAGAAAGACATTTATGTGATGCTGCTGATTTATTTGCTACAGCATATTTGTTAGTGCTACTCCAGTTTGAAATGTGCTGAGCACTTCCCACTTCTCACTTTCCCTGTTTCTCATGGGAGATTATGCCACAACCTATTAGCTCTCGTGGTGAAGAAGCCTTTCCTGTCATTTAGACCAAATATGCCCTTTCTCTATTCCACCCCATTACTCTGAGCTATATCCCATATTATTGCACTCGTTTTGTTTCTCCCCTTAGTAATTACTCCATTCTTGAAATTATACACTGTTACATTTTTCTACTTGGCTTGTTTCTCAGCTCTATACATCCATTAATGCTAAACCCATCCTTTTATTTTTTTTTCATGTAAACCTTACTTATCTGTGTTCTTTTCCCCAGAACTCCTCTTTTTTCCATAAACACCCAGTAATGAAGGGACCAGAAAAGAACTCCACCCCCTGCTCAAACCAGTCACCAGAGTCACACTGAAAGAAGCTATAATGTCACCCTATTCTTAGAGATCTTCATGTATCTGTTTAAAAAGAATATTAATCTTTGGAAGCTGTTTGATTTCCTACATGCACTCCTTCCACTTCAATCTGGAGCAGCACTTCTTTCCAGCATCACTTTTTCTCTAGACAGACTTTTGCCAGAGTGCCTGTTTCAGTTTGGTCTAAGGTTTTACTAAAACACAAGCATACTTTGGCAAAATACAAATTTACATTTTCAAGAACTCCCTTTCTTACTACAGTTTTCTATCAAGCAGAAGCAGGTCTGTAATTTCTCCAAGTTTTATGATTTACCTTTATGTCCTGCTATTCTCTTCTCTAGAGTACTCATAAAAATTAATCAGCATTTTGATGCTCAGCCATCAGGAAATAAATCCCTAACTATGTGCACGGAAGAGAGAAGGGGAAAACCTTAAATAAAAGGGAGAAACAAAGCAGCAGCAAAGTTGGGGAAGATACATGAGCACAGTATTTGTTCACCATGCTTATGAAGGTCTATAAAACTGCCACTTAGGGATTAGGAATACATAGCTTTTGGCATGATATTTAATATATTTATCTCAAAGGATTCTTTTAAGTTGGAGAACTCCAAGAGCTTTTAACCCATTTATTGAAAGGCAATGTTAATTACCAAAGTAACTGCTGGTATAAAGTGCTTGTGAATGACCTTGGTCACCATGCAAGTGTCCTGCTAGCAGGAATCCCAGGTTCAGGCCCAGCTCCTTGAGCTTGGCCTTGGGTCAGTGGGGGTCATGGGAACTGAAGGGAAAACGTTCTCCATTCACAGAGGAGCAGAAGAGTCACTTCAATATTGCATTACAGAGCGAATACTGGGTGACTGTGGCACCAGACAAACCAGTGACAAAAGGGTTCATGCAGAGGCAGTTTCCTCAGCTCTACAAGACCTCAGGTAGGAAGGTGAGCTGGGTATAAAGAACAAACAGTATTAAAGCTCCCCAATGCTGGAAAATAATGGCATTTATCTCTTAAGCATAGCAGCTAAATAATACTAAATTATTTTAAAATATGTCTGAATTCATTCCTACTTGAGGCAACTTTCAAATTCTGAAGTATTCAAATATTCTCCTGAAGAAATCTTTCTTAAAGCATAAACACGTGGCAGCAAGCTATCTTATCCAATTCATCTTTCTTCTCAAAATTAACCTGTACCCTTCAAAACATGATCCAAACTCACCTAATGTTCTGTACTGCTAAAGCTTTACACTGACTGATACACATTGAAATGTAATAGAAATTCAAAAGGAGCAGACTGAGGCATGTAAGTTATTCAGTGCTCTCACTCACATAAAATTCTTACTTAAATTGGTCCCCATCTAAATCTGTGTCAGAATGAAAGACCTGTTCAGGTAAGCATGACTTTCACTCTGGTAACACCCAAGGCTCTCAGTACCTCAGGCACCACGTGAGTAAGAAAGCTGACAGATCCCTAAAGGAGCACATTTAAACCCCTGTTTGCAAAGAGCATAAACCAGGATGGCACATTTTTACTGCTCGAAAGAATCCTCTAGACTTCTAACTTGGTCTCCCAAATTACTTAGCTAGATGTTTATGAAACCCCTCTCATAATTTCACAATAGAAACTGGTCATATTTAGATTGGGAAGGTGATTCAGCAAAGGTGATGGATGTAACAGTGTTCACGTTTGTTGAACAGAAGAAAACACCTGTACATCTGGTTTTCAAACTGTGTGTGAAAATCTGACTTGCTCATACGTATTGTCAGAAATCCACAACTACTTCAAGTCACGTTTTTAAACAATTTGATGTGTAAGTCCAGAAGGATTTCAAAGCTCTGAAGTAACCTGGTCATGCAGGAGAGCAGGGACAAATGAACATGTACACAAGCATGATTATTACTGGCATCTACGTGCTTGTTAACAGAGAGGAAGAGCCATAAAAACCTTGGGGATGCCACCTAGATATGTCTTAACCATTACCAAACAAGTAACATTCAGAACAGCAGATGCAGCACTCAAAGCCAACACAAGATAAAAGAAACTCGTTTTCTTTATCCCTCACAAGTCTGTAGCATTGTGAAATACAGTGGTCTTGTCTGTATGTGAGGAAAGCCAACAGAGCTGATGTGATATTAAGTATGTATTCTTAATCTTTGGACCATTATAAACTTGTCATTTGGAGCACTAATTTCAGCAGTGGATGAATCAGGTAACTAGCAGAGAGTCTGCGTGTGCACATTAATGCACGCGTGGCAACATAAACAGAAATAATAAATTAAATCATGTAACCATTCTTTGGATTAATTCTGAACTAAATATTTTAAGAAACAATCAAGAAAGCTCCCTGCACACTGGGCTAGCGTGGCTGACTTATTTACCTACCTGTTACAACACCTTAATGGATTTGAATTCCTCTCCTCTCCTATGGCTTGAGTGACAACTGCCTAATAGGATTACAGGCTCTGTTCCAATAATACAGCTCAGCTACATGCCAGCAAAAAATGACAGCCTAAACCTGAATTACGTGGCCTGGGAATCCATCCAATTATTAACTAAAGTAACTGTTATTACCTAACCTAATCAAAGGAGAAGCAGCTGTTAATCTTTGGTGGCCTGCAGTGTAGCAGCGGTCAGACTGGATGAACTGTCTTTGTACTTGACTCCTCTACAGACAATAATTATGTCCTTTGTGATCAAGAAGGAAGGGCTTCCTAACCTTTCAGACAGAGGCAGCAGATGGGGAACAACTGTCTGTGTGGTCATTAACAAGATAGGGTGGATTTTATCAGAGTTTGGCATCTGGGGCACCTCAGAAGCACCACTTACCCAATGATACAAGTTATGGTTGGCAAATTCGAAAATTAGCAGACTAAATAGAAAGCTCAAAATAAGGTTTTTTATCTCATTATCTGACATTTGGTACAGAAAAATACACACAGCTAAGAAAAAAAAAAAGTCATTTACACATATGCTTTACCATACCTAACACAGTCAACAAAGAAATGCACGCAAAGGCCGAGTGAGCTGTGCTGTTACTTTGCTGGGTTTTGTTTAACTCATTCAAGCGGTTGGCTAACATAAACTGTATGCTTCTGAAATAAAACCAAATCAGGGGAAAAATCTCTGATTTATTTATACAAGTCAGTGGGTAACACAAAATAACAGAGAGTGAAATAAAGCCAGCATCAATCAGCAACAGCTTTTGGTTTCTGTGTACAACATTCCAGGACAGAAGCGAGACCAAACCCTCCGTCCTGTGCTGCTGCTCCCCGTTACAGGGGACACTTGGCAAACCAGAACATTTGTGAAACAGAAGACAAGAGGTCAGAGAAACCTGCCTCACCATGAGGCACTACAGAAGTACAGTTCAGTTTATGTCAAGAAAAGTAAAAACAGGATGGGATGCCAGTGTGGCAGTACCTGAATGGGAAGATGATATCTGACCATGCACAGCAACAGTTAATATTTGGAAGCTGAAACTGGATGAGTTCAGGTAAGAATAAAATGATTTTTTTTTAATGCCAAGAGTAATTAATGACAAGCATAATATACTTAGGATATAGTCGACTCTCAATCATTTGAAGTTTTTAAATCAAACTTGATTATCTCCTAGAAAAATATGATCCTAGTTAAATCATAATTTATTAATTTGGTGCAGGAGTTATTGGGTGAAATCCAATGTCCTGGACCGAAGTCCTCACTTCCATACATTCCTCCTGTTCAAGTATTATTAACTAATAATAAGTAGAGCAGAATCAGAACTAATACAGAGCTTTAACAGCAGAAATGATTTAATGTCAGCTTTACCATCTCTGCTCTATGTAATTTTAGCACCTCATATTTTGACTAGTTGAATTTTTTTTGAACTAACTTAAACACTCTGGTGTAAACCCTCCCTCTAAGACAGACCTCCACAATCAATATTTCAATGCAGATTAAACCAGAGTATTTTCCTTCATTGGCCTGAATGAAACCCAAATACTCTGAAACATTCTGACTTCTATTTCTGAATGAACACACTGAACTTGTGCAACTCTACTCTACACTTGTTAAAACTCTACTGAAGGAAGAAATAATAACTGATTAGTATAATATAGTTGAAATCCAGCTTAAGAATTTTCTTCTTTCCTTTTATCTAGTGTTTGAAGATTCTATCTAAAACGCCAGGGGCTAAGAAATGCAGTTCAAAGCTGCCTTAGAAAAACAATCCAGACAACTGAATCCTGGGCTGGCTCCTCTTTTTTTCTTCCCCCTCCTCCTTTAAATAGATAAACAAATATATCTCCATGCACATACAAACCCATAGATATGTTTGTGATTGCAGAAAATCTACACTCTTTGACTAGTCCTCCAGACATAAAGCTACACAGGGAAAACCACTGCAGAGTACACCAAAATAATATTTTTTATTAAAATAGACAATTTTCTTCCCTGTAATACTTCCCTCTACTGAAATCAATATTATAATAATATCCCATTCCATCTGAAAAATCTCAAACTGTTTTTCAAATATGAGAGACTTCACCCACAATAGAATTTCAAGCACTGAACGTCAATGGAAAACTAGTTTCAGACTAAAACATGAGCCAGAATTGGCTCAGTAGCATTTGCACACCATTGGGGGGAGGTATTCATTCACATTAAGGATGTATCTATCGTGTGTTTGTATCAGCTCCTCTCTCATGCACATCCCTTACACTTTAAAGCACTCAAGCCATGGAAAGGAGGGCTGGAGAAATGCTCCTTCACACCTTATCCCAACAAAGCAACGTGCAAACTCTGAAGCCTTAAAAAAAGAAGAGGCATTTACTATAATACTCTCTGAAAGGACATTATAGACAAGCAACTTAAAATTGGGCCAGGCCTAGGGACAACACCACTACTGAAAAATCAACTCTTAAGCCTGTCCTGCAAACCCTCACTACCTCCTTCCAAGTTCTGCAGTGTCTTTTCAGTTCAATAATAAAACCACAGAGGCACTCTGTTTCAGATGACAAGGACAGGAACCTCAAAATTGTGCTTATTAAGTTTCAAGAGCCATAAAGCAAAGACAGGTAAAGGTTAACTAGTGAACTCCATGGTATCTATTTAGCTGCTCTCCCTCACGCTAAGTAGCATAATAGGGAACAGCCAATATTGCTTGGAAAAATAAGAATTGTCCTTATAGGTACTGCAAAAGCCAGCACTGAGCATTGCAGTACTTGTGCTTATTAAAAATAAATGTTTAGTCTATTTATAAATAACAGGGCATCTAGTAAGTGCATCAATTAAAGGAGGAAAGCAAGGATAAAGGTTTAAGTCTCTCGATACCAGGAACAACTGCTCCCAGGTCTCCATGGAGGACTCCATTAGCTATGGCCAATTTGTTTTTTTTCTGAATGATCTCATAAAGAGAAGTTCCCAAATAAGCCTATAAAAAGCACAATTATGTGATCTTGACGTGTTCTCTCTCAGCAGTTCATCAGACCAGAAGTCCAGGGAGGAGGAAAGTTACGGATCTCTACTCAAAGTTTTCAGAAAGCAGCAGTGATTTCAGCTGAACTTCAACTATGACAACCAGTGTGATCAAGCAAAACTAAAAATACTAAAATTATGTGGGAGAAGACATACAGAGAGGGAGCAGTGGTTGTTTAAAGATCTGTAGTGCAGTCAAGAGCACGGGAATCCTCACCACAGCTTTCACATGGATTGTCTTGGGTACCCTCTTGGACTGGTTGCCCATTACCCCATGCAGGGGTACTGGGCATGCAGAACTGCTGGGCAGATGAATAAATCTGATGTAGAATTTCAAGAATATTTTCAAGAAAATGTGTGTGTATTTATATAATGTGTGTATACATATCCCATCAGGCTCAAAGAAATAAATCTATAATAATTACTTTACCATGATCTCTAGAATGGCAGCTGCTCATTAGTAGAAATGTGCCTGCATAGGGCATTTTCTCACCACTGAGCAATCAGTGCCTGTATTTAATGATGTTAAAACACACCTCTTGTCCTGTAAATGCTTGGTGAAGACACTGTGTACCTTGGCATGAGTACATATACCCATTCTGATACGATGTGTTAGTTCTAAACTGATACAGAAGGAAAAAAAAAAAGCCTGACCTGAGAGCCAAAGGCCACAAACAGTACAGCAGAAGTGCCCTGGGAGGTAACAACATTTAATTGCACCCCACAGAACCAGAAATCAACACAGCAGTTTTCAACTACCCACCTTGTGCACAGTAAATTAACCTCCGAATAATCTGGGAATAAGCACACTGCAGAGCTTATCTGTGAACTGAACTCGCCTTTTAATAGCATTTCCAGCAAACAGGTTAAAAAACAGTCTGTGGCTGACCTCTAGTACCAAGCTCCTATTTATATGTTCATCTTGAGAAAAAGGTTAATCCGTAGATTACAGGAACTGTGGGCAAACGAATTATTGATGATAGAAAGCTGCCTCGTCCGACTCACAACACCCACCTGACCTATGACTCCCTCCTGGCAGTGACAGGGGATGGCTGTTGGGTCCCTCCAAAGAGCTCCTCCAGCTCTGTCAGCTCACAGCCCCTGGGCTATTGCCATCAAACCTGCTGCTGCAGTTGGTCAGGTCAGGTGATGTCTCTACAACTAGTAGCAGTTTGGACCATACACATTTAAGATGGTCAGATCAGTACAATGCACCACAGCCCATTTTTGGTGGCAAAATACAGAGTTCCAAGGGCCTGAATTCTAGTTTTAGCTGGTAAAACTTTTTTTTTTTAAAAAAAAAGAAAAAAAAAAAGTTTTGCAATTCAACACACTTCATCAAGTTTGGATTGTGACTTTTAAATAATTTTTAAACTGTTTTAATTCAGCTTTACAGTTGATTCATGACTTCCCTTCATGTCACATCACTGTAGCTCTGGAATTGGTGACTGCAGGAATATCCCAAGTCAAAAAAATTAATGGATGGATTACAAAATTAATCCATTCTTTGTGTAGAAATATATCATATGTTTAGCTAAAATGGAGATTATATTATAACTTCCAGTTATCTATAAAAAAAATAAGAGTAGCAAACGAAAACCATAAAGATGAGAGCACAGTTAAGATACTATGTGTGTGTTTATTTTATTTTTTAAACACTTTGGCCATGAAATGCCCACTGCCCAATATAAAAGAAGGTCTTTTGGTGTAAATCAATGCACTACGTATCAAAACCTCCACATGGCCAAGAGCCAAAAGACACATATCACACATATAAAAGAAAGGCAGTAGGTCACACCATGACAGTACCAATGGCTCCGTGGGGTCCCACTGCACTGTTCCAAGGGTGGAGGTGGAAAGGGCACAGGACTGATGTGGGGCTCGGGGGCCTTTGTCACCTCGTTTGCATCCACAGCCATGAATTTGCCCTGCCAGCTGCTGCCAGAGGTCAGCCCTGCTGCTGGGCCCAGGACACGACTGCCACCACAGCCAAGACTGGTCACCCCAGTCTGCACCACTCACGAGGATGAAATGCAGAGAGCACAAACAACAGTGGCTCATCAATATGACTATTTAACTGTGGCCATGTGGCTACTTCTGGGTTTTTTTAAATTAAACCTGTGCATGTGTGCACTTCTATTTTGTCCTATAGAACACCCTGCATGATTGCACATTTAATTCTTGACAGGATACATACTGGTTACCTACATAAACATCCTAACACACCAGAAGCAGGAGACATGCTGCTGTAAACATTTTTCTTCCAAAAAAGAAAATTTGACTTCTAAATAGATTAATGACTTCTAAGGATTAAAAGGATGCGCTGGTGTTTCTGCCACTAGTGTCCTCTAGTGGAGAAATGGGAAATGTTAAGTAAACAAAACCATAGAAATCACCCTGTCAAGGGAAATACCAACACCTCCCCATCACAAATGTGCCATTAAAAGTTTGGCATTCTGACCAAGCTTTTCATTATTGTAATAATGCTTGAACAGAAATGTCAAATAACTTTGGAAAGCTTCAGACTGAGAAATTAATCAGTTGGGAGGCTATATACAATAATTGGGGGTGTGGGGGTTAAATAATACACAGATAATGTGTTTATGTATGTATATATATAGGATCACAAAATGTACAGACAAGGTGGCTACAATTTGGGTAAAGCCACTAGTCCATGAGTTAGGTAAATTCACCAAAACAGTAATTTTCACTCTCTTTTATATATAAAGCCCTATAATGCTTTTTCTGATATATCAAGAGGGTGTCAAGATAACCTGACACCTCCTGTGATTTCCCCATCCCTCAATGATTTCATGTATCAGACTTCATGCTGGGTTTCTTCTAGAAGTGTAGATATCCTTAACACTTAATTTAATTAGTGACTGTAGCTTGCCTAGAGAAATGCTCTGCTACTGAAATGAGGAATCTAGTCTATTCTTAACTCCCAAACTCATTTATTATTGTCTTCCTCTCTCCACCTCTTCCTTTTCCTATAGAAAAGCCAACTAAAATAATTTTGTGTGGAAAAAACCAAACCATCAGTGTGTTTTTCAGGACTACAGATTTTTGCCATCCTCTTCTTCTCAGCTGACCCTTCCAGGCTCCAAAGACAAGAATTATTAATATTGAAAAGATGACTGAATCATTGCTCTGCCTGCTAACACTCCTGCTTTCTTCAGAGCTATTGATCATCCTGGTCTCTAAGGGGTCTAGCTGATTAACAGAACTAAGTTAAACTCAGATCGATTGTTTTTAGCCAAAATCTAGGTTTAAAATTTGCTGCTTCTAATTCACATGTGAAACAGTTTTCTTCAATTATGAAATAAAAGCCACAAACCTCAAGCTATGGCCTGTGTGCTTTAAAGCTATTCTGATTTTTCTAGTGGCATAATCTAGCATAAAATACACTACCTATTTATGGCACCCTTATTAGCTTATAAATTCTAACTTCCTTCCAAAGTTTGATAACAAATTACAGTATCTTGTCTAGTATTCATTCAAAGCAACAATGATTATGTGCAGCAAAACTGCCACATCCAGTTCAAATATAATCAACAGCGAGTTAAGAAAAGCTTAAAGATATATTATTTTCTTTCAGCTGGTCCAGTATTCTGTTCTTCTGAAAAATAAATGATATTCAATGTCTTTTAATTCTCTCTTGGGTGGCTGCACTGCCCTGCTACACCAGCAACACGCAGCTGCCCAGGTGCTGGAGCCAGCTTCACAAATTTTTCAGCACCCAAATGTAATGAGTAAGAGTTTGGGAATTTCAATTCTCATTGTATGCTTAAATATATTTAAATAAGGAACAATACTGAGTATTTAAAGCAAAGAGTATTTGCTTCTATAAATCTATTTTGCCAGTATATACATGTCATATATATTTATATACACATACACAAACACATATACATGCACAGAGGGCAATTTTAAATCTCTGTAGAGACTTTTGAAGTTTATCATGAACAGTACAAAAGCTTACATGTGTTCCATTTAAAACTGTTTTATTCCATACCTTAGTTCTCCAACGATTTTTAAATTTTATTGTTTCAGTTCCTGATGATTCAGAATTTGTATTATTGGAAGGGGAGGAAATCAGGAGTAGATGGCCATGCAGTTCAGCGTGCCTTCCAAAACGTAGCCTATTAATCTTCACACTGCCTATGGTCCCCATACCCAAAGGGCCTGACAGTTTAGAGAATAAAACATAAATACCAGGCCTGAGTGTGTTGTTAAGGCCAGCCATTTCTGACAGTCTTTACAATGGGATAAACACTGTCTGTCTACAGTCCCCCTGTATTTGAAAGCTACGACAAACATTTTACTGAAATGTAAATAACTGACATCATGACTGCTGAAAAATCTAGTTTAAAAAAAAAAATCACAAACCCAAAAACATTGCCTGACACAAAACAAACCATTAATGGTCACTGAGAGAGCACGTTTTAAAGGTCATAGGCATCAAGATCCCTTTTTTTAAAAAAAGTATTAAAACACTGCAGTCAATTAACAGCTCAGACTCATATTTTTTCAGTTACAAAATTACACCTTTCCTAAGGAAAAATATTTTCCCCCCTGAAATATCTTTCCAGTATAAATACTCTCCTGAATTAATAATAAAAATCAGTATCTTGAAACTTAGCCTACTGAAAAGCAGCTACTTTTAGATTTGCATGGAGAGAGCTGGTAAGTAACCAAACGTGCTGCAGCCCAATTTATTAAAAGCCTCTTCTTCTATTCTTCTGGTTCCATTTTACTTTCACATTTTTTAAAGGAATCTTATAACTTTCATTGTGAGGAAGATCTTTTTCAAACTAGTGCTCTGATGAGAAGCATCATATAAAAATTCCAGTTAAGCAGATTAACTGTTGCACTTGGATTGCAAAAATTATGAGGTTCCCTCATGATCACATTGAATCTCTCTGTCATACTTCCAGTCAGAAGGATGTGAGACACATGAAGGGCTTGTCTAGATGTCACATATAAGTATTGTACAAATTTAGCTAAAGTCATTTAACTGCAGTGTTTTAGCTGCAGCTGAGCTGGGTGAAAAGGCTACTGCCCTCAGCTGCTTGTCACCATCCTTACTGAAGGCAGCATCCTGCTACGTTCCTCAGAACAATGGTGACTGTTATCTCAGACCTATCAGAATCCCCTCGAATACTTGAAACATTTTAAAGCAGGACTTTAAAAACCTGGACCAAATAAAACCCCTCTAAAACCAAATTTTTGAGGAAGAACTTCAGAGAAGTGATGTGTCAGCAAGTCTGATGATGATGGTGGTCAGCAAGGATGACCATCTGAGGGGGCAGTAACCTCTGTGTCAAGTCAAGTTCACAGCCTTAGAAACAGATGTACTTCAACCAGTGTAACATCTGATGCCTAGGCAGTAGGAAATGGTTTTGGTTTTTTAACCAGTAAATCTCACCACTAAACAGAGGGAAATAAATGATATAAGCATGATATAGGCATAACTGT
Source organism: Podargus strigoides (assembly GCA_028020825.1). NCBI lineage: Eukaryota > Metazoa > Chordata > Aves > Caprimulgiformes > Podargidae > Podargus > Podargus strigoides. The sequence goes on from CM051663.1 coordinate 174,364,904, forward strand.
ACCTGTAATCACACCAAAAGGATATACAGCTATAAATACAGTGTTTCTGAAAGTGTTCCCTATTCCAGGACATTTCTGTACGAGCGTTGATCTGGGTTCATCTGGGACTCCTCACACATCTGAAACACACAGCTGCCCTTGGTAATGGAGGTATGAAATGAGTCCAGCAAAGAATGAACACATATAAAATCAAAAGAACTGTGGCAAAAAATCTGCTTCAGCCCTGCAGTTTCCAACATCAGCTCTGTGTTCTTTATAGGGGACAGGAGTTTTTCTTTTAGCATCAAAGGCCCATTCATGGGAGATCTTAAACTGAGCGTTATCAGATCTTATTAAGAGCTTGAAGAGTCCCACATGACAATCTGCCAACATCAGGCCAGGGCTTTCTGGTAACATTCGCATGCATTTGGCTGCTGTGTTTGTGTGTCTGTGTCTGGCTTTTTAATATACTTTTAAACAAAGCAGAGGTGAAAGTGAATACAACTTCCAGGACTTCTGCCAGAAAGGATGAGTGACTATGCACAAACCCCAAGGGCTGCCTTCCAATAAAGCAGAGCACACCCCAACCAGCACATCCTGGGGACAGTGTACTAGGTGTACACAACACCACTGCTTGATATTACTAGCAGAAGCAAGGACGTATCTGAGAAGTGCCTGGAGATTTAACAACCACTTGAAGCAAAGCAGCTCCTCTTTCATTTACTACCACTCAAATCATGCATTGGACTCAGAGTGTAAGTGGTGGGGTCTTCTGTGTTGCCTGGGGAACTGGCAGCAGCCTGAGAACCCAGTGTTAACCAGCAGCAGGTAAGGTGCTATAGTAAACAGGACTTCAAAAATACAGTGGTTAAGATGCCCAGGAGACAGATTTTTTGAGTATCTAGAGGATACGTCGATATAAAAACCTTTTAGTTTACATTAAACAAACTCTTGGCCCCCACTGCAGAATCTGGGTCTGCGTTTGCCCAGCAGACCAGGAAGGCATGCAAAACAAAAGCAAGTTTGCCCCCAGTAATCACACAGCCATGCCTCATCCTAAAACGTTCTCATATCATAAAAGAAGTTCAGAAGTGAGAAAAAGCCTTATTCATTACTAGGAAACACAGCAGATGAAGACTAGGTCCAGAAATGAATTGTTCCTCTGATTCACTCCTACCTGAAGGCAAAACCCAGTGAGACAGGGCTGTCAATATTTGCATGTGGCTTTTTTGTGATTCAAGTTTGAGAAATAATAATCCCCTGCAGTTTTAGCACAGTTGTGGAATTCCTAACGAGCTGGATAACCCTTCCTTCTGTTGAGAAATTTAATGGTATTTATTTTTCTTATTTACTGTTACCAACAGCAGCTCAGCATTTTATGTCATGGTTTGTAAAACAAATCTTTATTTCTCTGGTGAGACTATAAATACATTTTTCAGGCAGTGTAAACTATTAACAAAAGAAAAACCCAGTGTTTCACAGTATGACTGAAAGGAGGGGGGGTTTTTTGGATCAATTTTATTTTATAGTACTTTTGCATGACTACTTCTGAGCCTGAAGAATTCCTAGTAAGTGGCAAGGATCTATTGTAGTGAACTCTGTCCTCCCTCAGGGCAATTCTTTATTCAACCCAGGCCATTAGCAAGGGTAAATCAATGTTATCAGCTCACACACACTGACAGCTTGTGTGGTTCCCACTCCCTCATTCCTCCCCCCACATTATGGTATATTTTTATGCTCTCCAGGGAAATTCAATTAACAGTGTCAGTCTCCTCCTCTCGGGCCATGACTGACACCATCAAGATTCTTTTCACCGCCCACTGACATGTAAGATGTGTCTGCTGATTTCCTGACTTGCAAGTTAACAAGAGAATTACTATCTACTTCTATAATGACTATGTATGATCTGAGCTGTAAACACAGTGACAGCTATTGAAATCAATCTTTCTTGACCTTATTGATTAGGACACTCAGATGTAATAATACTTGTCCAGTGGCAGAGTAATGTTTTGAGGGTAAAAACCCAAATCAACAACAAAATAATGCATGTCTATTAATACTATCAAATTTATCTTTTAATTCCCCACTGCGGACTCAACAAGCAGCAAAGTGTTGTGAACAATTAATGATTAACATTTAGCTGCAATTCATGTCTCATTTAAAAAAATCTCAGAAAACAACTACTGATGAGAGGCTGGATACAACACCACTTTCCAAAAAAAAGATTCCAATAATTATGTAGGTAACTTAGAGTCTTCATGCAACAACATGATCTCTGTCTTTTGAAACAAATAAGAAATTAATTTTTCAGTAATTAACACAAACACTGAAAAGTTTGAAAATGTCACTACTCTTTCAAAACCACTATTAAATTTGATCAGCAGCTCAAACAACAGAATACATGGCAGAACCCTCTGCATCCCAGGCAGTGTTCAGGATTTAAAAGCTTACACTATTCACAACTGTGTTCCACATTGACTAAAGCATCAAGCAGAGCTCTCCTCTTCACAGACACCAACCCTGAACCACAGTAATGCGATGCCCTCCTCAGATTTCATTAATTTGGTTTCTCACAGAACTAATTTTCATTATTTATTGATTACAGATATGAAAGAGAAGTATTATCTAACGGTTAGAGAGAGAAGAGAACATAAATGTTCCAGCTGAAAACTCAAATGTCATGGTCCTAATGCAGCAAAAAACCTCAGTACAAGACACAAAGCACTGTGGCAACAGACTAGCCATGGTGAATCAGTAAAAAAGATGCAAATGCTATGCCATCAAATGAAAAATAAAAAAAAATATCAACATTTACCATAAATCAGAACGTGTTCTACAAATGTAGCACTTCAAAAATATTAAAAACATAGAAATATCCCATATATATACACACATCATACCTCCATCCTCCATCAAAGACCTACTGGCTCTGTTGTACTCCGGGAAAACTCAACAGATTTGTGCTCCTTCAAAACCCAGTCATAAAACCACAACACTGTGGCTGTGACAGCAAAGCTGGCTCCAGTTCTTTCCTCTGTTCTCTGCTAATTGTTTTGGTCCCTTATTGTAGAAGCTCCTTGTGGGTATGTACTATAAACTAGATGACTGAAATGGCCCAGGTTAAAAACAACCCTAATGAAAACACAGCAGAAGTACAGCTTCTCATTACCCAGATGATCTAACATCAGTCAAGCATGTTTTCAGCACTTCTGCAAAACTGCCTATATAAAATCTGATGTCTAAATAAAAGCATCCACAGCTGCAGCCACCACAGAAAAGTGTAATAGCAGACACTGCTTGTTACACAGAGGTCATGTGTTCATCAATCCATGTTTAAAACATGCCCAAATCTAAACTGATGACATTTGAGGGCAGCACAGTTTATAGGTTAACCATAAGTTGTACAGTAGTAACCATAATACCTCTTTTTCCAGAATACGAGAGATCTCTCCTAAAGTCCTGTCCAGAGCAGAAACCTTGTTGTTCCCCAGTGAACAGCCATCCTGCATTTGGAGGTGCTTTAAAAGGTCTTTTGCCAATCGCTGTAACCTTCAACATTAAACAGCAAACAAAGAGTAGTTAAAGCAAAAACTCTCCTCATCACGTAAACTTCCACCTTTGTACTGAAACTCTGCTAACTGAATTGCAATTAAAGCAACCATGAAAATCTGTGTAAAAGTATTATCTATACTGATCAGCATGTAAAATAGACAGTACAGCAAGGAGATACAGTCAGCCCAGAGTGTCTATGACATTTCACTGCCTACTTTTTCAGGGAAATGGCACAGAAATAGTGTGAACAGTGCAGCTGTACAGGTCCTTCTTTATTAGCCACATGTTTATTTCTGTTGTTCAGTAGAGTTAATTTCCCTATTCTTCCTCCACAGTCTATCCTGCTAGTTTTTGCCATCTTCACATTCAACATGGTTTCATCCAACATTTTTCCATCATTCAATCCTTTCCACCCACTTGGCTGAGTTGTTCACTCTGGAGATGAGTAAGGGAAATAGAACAGCAGACTACTTGGCTAATTTCTTATAGACATCATAAAAGAAGTGGCTCTTCAGGGTTATCTGAATAAGTGAAAAGTAGTGACTCTGCAGACTACCTCAGAAAGGGCATTTTATTCATGAGGGTCAGTAATGAAGCCAAAACGCAGAGGTGGGAGAGATGCAGACACATGTGGCTTAGGATTCATTTCAGTTTTATACATCTACATCTGGGCTATTCACCTATGCTCTCCTGCTAGGCAGAGAGGGGAAATATGCAGTTCCAAGGCACGATTCACTTCATCCTAAAGTCTAAAATAAAGCCATTAAAACACACTCATAGTCTGTCCTTCTTTGCCTTGAACGTGAGGTCAGTGACTGGCTCAGATGCAGACTTCTACATCTGCAGATGCATTAAGGCAGATGATAGAAATGCTAAACAGTGTCCCTTAACTGGGGACTGAGAGAAGTGGGGAGGGAGCAGTGTTCAGTACTTGCCATGTATTTGTCAACCATTGCCTTAATATCTGCTCCTGGCTGCTCTTAATGACAGGCTGGGTGTTTGGTGGACCTTTGCTTTGATCTATTGAGCAATGGGTACTGAAAGTGGAACGAAGCTGGTAATTGAGTAGGATGAGTGGGAGAAATACTGTTGTGATTAGAAGCAAACACGTCTCTACAGGAAGGAAAAGAGAGGGGAAGGGTATCAATGCTTATCATAAAATGGGTGATTATCAGTGTAAAAGGGCCAGAAAGCGTTCACAAAGTGACCACAGAGTAATGGCAAAGAGAAAATTACATTAACTAGCCTCTGAGAGGCAAGAAAGGAGACAGAATGGCTGGGGAATATACCACAATGGTCACATGTATAAAAAAAATAAAAATCAAAATATTCATTTGGGGCAAGAATCGAGAGTTTCCACTTAATTAAAAAGAGATAGGTACTCTGTATCTTCTCTTAAAAAAAAATTAAGAGCTTTGTTAAAAGCTTTCAAGAGACTCTGAAAATACATATATGTTTTAAAAGTACAAATAAAAATAATTTGCAGAAATTTGAGTCTTGGTCTTCTTATCATCTGGTAAACTGAATCCACTAATATTCAGCCAGGATTTTTCTATGACAAGAAAAATACAGAAAGATTACATCCTGATGAGATTCTCTGCACTGCTATTTCCTCTGTGGAAAATGAGGTTGGAGGAAACCTCTGTCTAACTCAGTAAGCCACAAGCTAAAATGGGAAAGAAAATTAAAAGCCAAAACACAAATAAATGCAGGACTTGGCCAGTAAATCAGATGACCACTAACTCCACTGAGCAGAAGGAGTGGACTGCAGCACTAAGGAAAAGTCAAAGTGCTGCAGTCCAGGAAGGTGATCTAGAAGCTGAGTATTTCAGGTGATTTAGAATGGCTATTCCCTTGCAAATATCCTAGTGCATGAAGGAAAACCAAAGACTTTCTCTCTCTGAAACATCTACCCAGATTCCATGATTGAAGCATATATAAAGCACTGAAAGAAACCACCACCCTATGTCATAACTTCATGTGACAGAAGACAGCAAGACGGGTTTCCATTTGCTTCATTTAACATCAGGAGAATGGAATTCAAGCAGGATTAACCACAGAGGCTAAAGAAAGGGACTTTCCTAATCTACATGAGGCATCAGCACACAAAATGTGTAAGGTTCATCAAAACACTACTCACAAGGACTCAAAATAATCATATTACATTGTTACTTCTGTGGATAAATTCCTTTTCTCACCAGTCTATAAGGATGCTGCAGAAGTCAAACGTCACGTTCAGTTTCTGTCCTCAGTTAAAAAATTCAAAGAAATGCTGTAGAACACGTTAACTCTCAAGGAAAAGCTTCCAGCTTTCCATTTCTTCTAAAAGTATTTCAGGATGTTTTTAACAAAATTCAAACTTTCTAAGTGTGTTCAGCATCATACAGTAAGAAACGTGAAGAAAAAAACTTTTGGTTCTGCCAACATTAAAGAATTACCTCTTCCATCCTCATATCCTACTGTGCTGGTCTGCTGCCAAATAAATGTAATGCAATCACATGGGGAAGAGAAGGGAAATAAAATCTCCCTCCTCCTCCTCCTTGGCAGTGTCAGAGAAATAAGAATAATTTCAGGACTGCTTCAAAGGATTAGAAATCTATGCAAGACAACTTGTGCTTGGAGATAGAATTTATTATTGCTAAGAAAGGGTTTGGAAAGAGAGAACTCTTTGTACATATTGTACTTCTTGTAGACTCTTAGTAGGAACTGTAGGTTCATAGGGCATGGGATCAACACCTGATCCAGTGACTGTGTGGAAACACTGTTGAGTATAAATTCTAACATTTCAAGACAATTATTTCATCTTCCTTCTGTCCCCCAATTTGCATTCCTCCAATGCTTACTATGCCATAAGGGGAATGATAAATAACTGAAAATTTACTGGGCTAAAGAAAAGGGAAAGTAAAAGTTAATGTCTTTTTATCTAAAGTTATTTACATCTCACTAATGAAGATTTTAGTATTGCCCACAAACAGATAATTCAGAAGGCAGAAGAAATATCAGAAAGGACATAAGGCACTGACTGGCCTTGGAACGTTAGCATAACATAAACTATAATAAATAGTATGTTCAGCAAATACAAATATATTATCTGAGCTTTTTGCACTGCAAATGGGAAAATGAGGGGCATTCATATTAAAAGTTTATATAGCAAATATATAAACAAACTTAAAAATCAAAGTATTTTATGAATTAAGGGTTTCTTTTTAGCGTGGGTTAAATATTTGTAGCAGGTTTACCATATATTATAGGCTAAAGGAAAAAGATCTCTGCTAATATTTATAGGCCACATTTCACCTCTAGAAAAAGAGCCTTGAAATAGTAACATCAATGTATTTCAGCACTTCCACATTTCAACCCATGACTCCTTGGCTGTCCACGGACTATTTGCAAGGAAGGATTAGCAGGAGTGGGCAGAGCACTGGATCCTGGGCAGTTCCTGCAGGAAGGAGAAGCTCTCCCGTACGTCCCTGCCGAGGGCGGCCAGGTGCCAGCCAGACACACAGCCCCAATTCTTCCCCACGCAGCCTGTGCCTGGAGGGAACTCAAAGTCTGTGGCAGTTCCTGCCTGGTCCAGCACAGGGAGTTATGCTGTATCCTCTTACAGCAATGTACAGCCCCTGTGCTCTTCTCTCTGCCCCCCTGGAGTAAAATTAATAGACGTGGTGGCACACATGGCATTCTCCTCCTGCTCTAGGTGCACGCTGGAGAACACCATTCCACAGCCTGACACAGTCCCAAACACCACCAGACATCAAACACCTAAATCTGCAGCCTCACACACCTTCGTTAGGGTTTGAAATGGAAGCTATCTGAAAAATGATGAAAAATTCCTATGAAGATTATTGTCTGAATTTATTTATTAGAATTCCTGTAAGAATGCTCCAGCAATTCTCTGAAGATGAAATCTAATGTCCACCCAATTATAAAGCAGGGATTTACCTTTTTTTTTTTAAAGTAAATTGAATTTTATTTTATTCACACTTTGGCTCTCCTATACTTCACACAGCTGTTTGGAAACCAAATTTTGCACAAGTACTTCCAGTTTCAGAGATGATCTGATTTTTTATCCAGTAATTAGTATTTTGGTATAGTATCTTATAACTGCACTAACTGGACCCTAGCCTACTACACCAAGCAAACCTACAAGGTAAGTTTATCTTGTGAAAGCACTGATATACCATAGGGAAAATAAAGACCTGTATTGTTAAAGGCATTTAGCTTTGGGCCTCTGAAAGAACAAACTTCACACAACATTCCCAACTTTTTTAGGAGGTTAAATTTTTCTTCCTGCAATCCTGCTAACTCCCTTCAGGCAATCTTTCATTACTTTCTCTGCTTGTATTAAAGGATGACAATTACACTTTGCTACCTAGAGATTGCTTCAACACTGAAATATATGGTCTTTGGATTAGAATATACTAAATTAGATGTAAATAACACTCCAGCTTTGTGTAAACGTTTTCCAGCTCTTTTAAAAATGAGCTTTGATGGACACCAGGGAATGCTGCAAACAGAAAGAGCCATCACTGACACACCTTCTGACAGGCTAACTTAACAGACTGGACACTAAATAATTACACTCAGATCAGGTCCCACAGAATATGAATTAATACTATGAGTCCACCAGCTTTTATACAATGACCTAAATGCCACCAGTGACCAACCAGTTAATATACAGCAGAGAGAGGCCAGGGAGCAACAGACTGGCTGCTCCCAGGTGAGAATGACCACTGTCCTTTTCCTTCAAAGTCCCTCTCGTCACATAAAACAGTTCAGAGAGCAAAATACCTACCAATTAGGGCAGTATTTGGAATTATCGCCCCCTGCCTGCTTATTGATATTAGTGTATTACCAAAGTAAAGCTTAGAAAGCACTTGGATCAGTGCTTCCTTAGTGCAAAAGGTTTTATAAACCTGCACACCACAAACTAACAAGAACTACTGAAACTACCAGCTGCAGCAGGAAATCAGTGGTCTCCTAATACCAAGGTGGCTTAATCTTAAAGATGATCTAAAAAGGCTTTTTACCTGCCAAAGAGTAATTCTGGGTTCTGTCTTTCTTCTGTAACAACTGACAACATGGCTAAGAACGAAAATCAGATAAGAAATTGCATTCCGTAAATGGTTTTAGTTGTTTGCAAAGACACAATCAATTTGGGAGGAGAGGTGGGAGTACAGAAACGTGGCATAAGCAAGGAAGTGTAAGAGAAAGTTATAGTGAATAATTTCATTCTAAAACACATTTGCTTCTGTTAGGCAAATAAATCAATCCAGCAATTGTGTCACATTTTAAACAGAATTTTTAAAAAATCATCTTCATTTTTAAATTCCACAGCCCACAAAGTTAAAAAGCATTTTCTGTTCATTAGTATCCTTCCACTCCAAGCTGAATACCTCAAACCTCCCTTTGGGATGAACAGAAAGGGCTGGTATTTGTTTTGAAACAAAGAACACATTCAGCACTCTCAGTTTTTACCCACTTCATTGTGATGTGACTTTTCTCAGTGACTCTGCAGATCTCCTGAGAGCACGTTGGAGAGCTGTTCAGGCTCCTAGCTTTGGCAAGAGCTTGCTCTCTCTCAGCCAGGTACAGCAGCAGTTAATATTAGCTCATAGTGTATTACACTCTGTTCTGGCTAAAAAGGCAAGGGTTAATTATTTTCATAGCTTCTCACTGGAATAATGTTTCTGTGGAGATGTACTACTGGTTGTTTCTTTCAGCTCATTCTTCTTCCTGCTGTCCCTGGGTAAGTAGGATCCTGTACTTCTGCTAAACAGGTGTTTTCCTATTAATTTTTCCTGTATTAAGAGTATGTATTTCCATGTAAACAGACATGGTCTGGCCTAAAGCTCCTGCCTCATGAAATTTCTTGTCCTCTCATCCTTTCCTTTAAAGACAGATAAAAATACCCTTTCCTTTCCTCCTTCATTTTTTAAAATGCATTGTGTAGTGTAAACAAACTTTAAAAAACTGGGTTTCTGGTTGACTCACAGACAGTTCTCCAGTTCTTCTATACAGTGGCCACCACACCAGTTCACCTCTAAAAGGGCACAGCCCTAAGAGGCAGTAAAGGAGGAAAATAAGAAAGCAGATGAAGAGAATATTCTGCCTGAAAGCACACTAGCATTTCATTAAGAGAAATTAAAATGGCAAACCTAGGATCAGTCAAGAGATTAAAATAAAGAAATGAATGAATTAATAAATCTGAGTTTCTGTTGCACTGCAATTGAGACAGAACTGACCAAAGCACACCACTGATAATCAGAAGTCAGAAAGAAACTACAGTGGAAGCACTACAGCGTATCAGTGTTCTCAGAGTCACTCAAACACCCCACATTTCTACTTGCTGACAACTAGACCCTATTTTTTTTATTTTCTGGTAGCAAAGTAAAGCACAACACAGAAGCTACAAATCTAAAAGTCTTAATCTGCTGTGAAACTAATCTTGAAAATTGAATTGCTGATTATTACGAAACGAAGCCAACGACAGAACCTTCCTCCCAACGTGTTTATGCAGGTGTGCCATCTGGTGGAGACGTTTCCTTTTCTTAGGCCAAACCTCAGAGCCAGATTTTTTGATTACTTTAAAATACACACTGAGATTCAGCAGCAGGTTTTCAAACTATTGAAAAGACTATATGAAAGATAAGGCATACAGGCTAGTTGGACATCCAACCAAAGAAGCCTAATGGCAGGGATCTGAACATCTGAACCAACAGCAACTGATAAAACCAAACATCCCCACCCTGGAAAGTAGTCATAATTTTAGGATGAAGGTATTTGAATGCAGCTGTGAGACACCACAGCCTCTTGCCTGACCTGCCACAGACTTTGTGAGCACGACAGTGCCCTCAGAAAAAACAGCTTTTATAAAGTCTGACCTTTTGTATTAGAAACTGTTCTGTAATCTAAGATTGAGTGGGAACCTTACCACATCTGCTCCACTGGAAACTTCAGAAGCACTTCTACTACAGACAGGGGTGGGGAGAAGTATATGTCTAAAATACATAAAGTTAAATGCTTACTTGGCTTTAAATGGGGAATCAGAGATGGCATTTTTTGCTTCCATCAAACTCTCATATTCCTTTGCCCTAGAGGAGAAAATATTCATTATTATTGACTATTGTCTGAAGTGTTCAGTACGTAATACCAGTGAGATAATTCTCACCTTTAGGTTTTCTCTATTTCTGTCAATTCTGCCCTGCCATAATCCATACTGATGCTTAACTATTAACCATTAATAATTTACAATTAATATTACTACTTTAGAATAACATCAGTACACAAATGGTGCATTTAAGTTGACTTTCCAAATGGTAGAAAACAGTACAAGTGATACATACAACTGCAGTAACCTATCACTTATTATAATATTATCACATTCATCTGATGAAAATTAGTAATTTAGACATCCGAAGATCACTACATAGCAGAGATTATAATTAACATACAAATAATTTGGTTTATTTACAGGTTCAGGAGTATTTCTGATGTAACTAATGACTGTATTGTAACATAATGAACCTTGTTAGGCATACAGCATAGAAGTAAATACCTCCATGAATAACTGTTTTACTGCTGAAAATAGAAACACAAACCTCTTCAGTCTCTTAGAAATATTATTTACACTGGCCATATACCAAAAAAGTAGGAAGAGGCAGACAAGACTTTTTCCCCCTGTTTGTTTGGACTCCAGTCAGTCTATGCCAAGAGGTGACAACCACCACCAGCTCACCAACCAAACCAGAATGCACACTGGTAATCCTGTAACCTTTTATAATGACATACACACACAAAGGAAGACTAATCCAGACACTACAGCAATGCAGAATCTCAGAATCCTGTGATGACAAACCATCCAGCAGGCAGTAAAAGCATTCAGCTCTTAAAAATATTTAAAATTGCTCTTTGGATTTTTATTCTGAAATGAAGACTTCAGAGATGCTACATGGATCTCCAGGGACTTCAGGGAAATCCACTCTTCAAGCCTCTCGAGGTTGTGTTCTCAGATGAACATGAGACATCACCATTCATGGCTTGGAAAACTCTTCAAAGAACTGTACACACTTGTGAAGGAAACTTAACTGGCACGCTGGATGAAATCTGGGATCAGGGATGTGACCTGTCCAAGAGCACCCATAACAAGGCCCAGAGGAAAGGGCCAAAACCCCTCATGGCAGAAGGAGAAAAAAACAAAAACAACTGCTTCAGGGCAACTTTCACCCATAAACCCAGTTTTTTCTACTAATTTTCAAGGTATTCTGCAGGTTAACTGCTGTCAGTTGACATTCTTGCCAACTTTCCGATGGGAAATGTGTTTCATTGCTGCACTGCAAAAAAAATATGACTTAGTAAAGAATTTAGCTCCTATTATTTCTCTCAGATACATATACTGACTGTTTCTTTATATTTTTTTGTTCTCACCCAAGTGGATCAAGTTTTCCAAAGCTACTCAAATTTTCCCTTGGCTTGCTTAACCTACACAACTTCACGCTACACGCAACTATTGTTACATTACCACTGCCTCTGATTTGTGGATCATTAATAAAGCTATTCATCACAACTGAATTCAGTATTAAACATGAAGGTGAGATTCCTTTATTAACCTTTTGCCTTCTTTCCTGCCTCTTAGCCAGAAACAACACATTTCAGCTTTGGGTTTTGTATAGACAAGTCAGTTACTAAATGAACATGACTGGAGGGTTTGAAATCCATCACAAAGCAGAACAGCAGTGTGTATACAGTGTATACACAAATATACATATATGTAAACACATATATGCACTTCCTAGCTGGTAACTACACCTCTGTTGTTGAGGTTAGCTTTCATCAAGTCTCCTTTTGCCATGTGGGTACCAAAGTATTCTGGTGGCACCACATAACCTGAGATAATTTACTCAGCTATATATCAGTTGTTACTACAGCACTAGTTTAATGGGTTAGGGTTATAAATATAATTAATAAGACTAACAAATAACCCCTTGAGCGCAGTTTGTCCCCTCAGTCACCTTTGCCCTTCATTGCTTTGATACTGTAATAGTGATTTAAGATCTAAACACTCAGGAGAGCAACAGGAACCTATTTGAACACAGTTATTTTTTCCCAAGTTTGAAGTATCACAGCTTCCTAGAAACTGAAATGACTGATTAATTTCAAGTCTTGAGGTAATAAGGTATAAGGTATAGTTATAACAATTTCTTTTTCTAGAAAAGAGGAATAGTTGCAAATACATGTTAAACATGGCTTGTAGATAATCTGCTAACACCTGTGAAACGATGTCAATTATCGACATCAAGTGTTCTTCACCTTCAAACCATCCTCAATAAATTAATTATGAAATACTTTATATATTCCACTTTGGAGTTGATTTTGAGCAGTAAACTCCCAGCCATCTGGTGGCAGCACTGTTCAGATTGCTGGGCAGAAACCGAGCAGACATTACCTAATTTATTTAATTTAGTAATTCATGTTGTAATTGTGAGGTTATTGCTTTAATTGCTTTAGCCACACAGCTTAGGATAATCCCCTTTCATTTTCTGAACAGGCAAACCTCCCCATCTCCCCAGGAACAAGCCTACACAGAGGAACATGCAGGCAGTATCATTACTATGCCTATTACTATTACTCAAGTGTCAATTATAAGAACTGCAGAAGTATGGCAAGACTTGCATGGCTACAATTCATTTCCCAAATGGATTGGGGTTTTTTTTGTCCCCTCATCAATTTTTTGTTTGAAATTCCATGGATCAACCTTTGCCTCATATTGTTACTGGACGTTGTTATTAGTAAGTCTTTTGTGTTAACATTAGAAAACTCATGGTGAAATCTTCAATTCAACTCTGTTATCCTCAAGGACAGCAATCCCCTTGAAAAGTTTATTCACCCTTTAAAACTAAAAACAAGCTTAATGAACATGGATTTCATGTCTCACCGATACAACTCGTCTTCGATAGTGCATCACCTTCGTAAAATGAAGCCCCTTCATCACTGTTTTAATTACCATTTTTGATGACGAACATGCTGACTCACCCAGCACTCTGACACACAAGAATTCAAAATGTTCTGAAAAAGTTTTTCAACTACCCGTGCCAATAATAAATTATTATTTGAACTTGTATTCCTAGGTCTGACAAATCTTTTGACTAAATGCAACAGAAGCAGCTCTTGAGAGGGAATTCAAGTTGGCCCCAACAACTGCATTATATCAACAGGTAATAACTCTGCAGCTTGAGAAAGCAGAAACCAGGAGTATGTTATCCACTTTCAGCAGTGTCTTCTAATGCTGTATGCAGAGATTGGATTTACTCAGGCAAAGAGGAAAACAATCAGAAACAGTAACACACTGTAAAAGCATTTGAAGGCTAATGCCATTATGAGCACTATTATGAGTTAATAAAACATCTCATTTTACTCTAAAAATCCATTCAGGTGTTTTTCTCTTATCTGGAACCTTTCTTGCTTGAAAACAAGGCAAAAATCTGAAAAAATGCCTCATCTTCTGAGAAGCATTTTTGGAGATAAATGCAAAAATATAATACTCAGTTAAGTATTACCCTCAGCTGGGGGCTATCCAGCTATAAAGACTGCCACTGCCAGTTCCTGATATAACCATGTCCTGCATCTCACACTACTTTGCAGGTGTCACTTTTGAGACAAATAAAGTGCAGGTCTGACAACTCACTTTCCATTTTAAGGTATTTTTAACTTTCTTTTTGTTGTGACAGGCAACAAAAAATGATTAAATTTAGTCATGGGATTTGACACTACAGCAGGCTGACTTCTATTTGTTGATTACTATTGATTTTCTTTGATACTTCATTTAAAAATCAATAGCTAGGAAGAAAAATAGGCATGGTTTACACAAATTTAAACATGCTATTGTATGCTAGAAGAGGCTAGTTTTGGCAGGGCACTGGCATCCAATTATGAGAAAAGCTCTTAACAGGTGAAACCAAGGGCTCCAGATCGATATTCAGTTTTCTTTCTCAATCAGAGAAAGTGGCCATAAATTAGGCTCATCAGTGTTATTTTCAAGACACTCCCAAAGCAAATAATTTTACTTTTTTTTTTTTTTTTTTCAGCCTTCCACTACACTCATACTAAAGGACAAAAGGTAAAGTTTAGAACAAAACTTAAAGGGAAAAACATTTTAAACCTTGTACTACCTGGAGTTCATCCGTGCCTTTAGCTTTTTGGCTTTCTTTTTAGTTTTTTGTTTCTCCTCTCCATCTTTTAATGGTTCCACAGGAACAGAACTCTCAATCACAATATCCACAATGTACTTCTTTAATGACAGGTGCTCCTGCAGAGAAACATTGAAATAAGATTTTATCTTACAGTAGGTGACAGAGATTAGAGATTATCTTTCCAGGAAGCAGCAGTTGTAAATATTTCACAGAAGGTTAAGAAACTGACTAAAAAATTTAAAATAAATTTTGGGAAAGAGAAATACTGGAGAGAATACATCATGTATTAGAAAGAGAAAAGGGGGAGTAATTACTAAGTAAAGGAGAATAAGTATTGTCCCTTATTTTCAAGAAACTGCTGCCTAACAGGTACAAACTCTAAGTTGACATCCTCTCCCTTCTCCAAGCTGCCTTTTACAGCTACAAACCAAACCCCTTCTCTACCAACAAAACTCAGTACATTAAATAAACTACATCTGGTTTATGATTTTAACTCTTCATGAAAAACTAAACTTGTCTTAACTTTTGTTAAAACACATTGAAACTATTCACTACTTCCAATGTTACCATTTAGTGATGGGAATACTACTTTTCCTCTCACATTAACCACTTTGCATTCAAGTAAAATATTAGTAAAATCTCAGTTGCCCACAGAAGAAATGCTTTGATTATGAAATAGTATAGTTTTTTCATAATGGCATGCAAGGATTTGAAATGTGATTACACCATGTGATTTTAAACAAATGCTTTGTTTCAAGATTTTTTAAAAGTACTACCAAAAAATCTGTTTCTTCAGAGGTACTTTCAGTGACAATATAGCCTACTCCTGTGTAGTTCAAGGGGTACATTTTAAATAAATATTTATAATTTGGAGATGGATAACCAACAGAGTTATTCCCCTAAGCTGTTCTCAATTTTGATTGATCTGTGCTACCCATGAATGGATGTGAAGGTGCTTGTAACACCTCCAATGACCAGCAGACTATCCAGAAACTACACAGGCAAAGAAAACTCCCACAGCAAGTTAGATTTTAGCGACCAAGAAGGACTCCTGCGAGTGCCCCTTATAAACCTACTTCTCAATTTGAGTGTGCATTACTGAATTTAACCTCTTCTGATCTATCAACATACTTCAGACCCTTCTGCACAAGAAAGTTACACAAATTTAATCAATATGATTGTAGAAGTGACCCGCTTAAACCACTAAAATGTCTTCAATTAGTCTGCTTCAGTTGAAAAATATTTGTAACTTGATGTTCTGCACGATACTGCAACATCCTTCTATAATAATAGAAGACTAACAGACACGTTTGCACTATCAAAATCTCTCACACAAATACTTTGCTTGCAGTAAGTGAACACCACATCCCTCTGTTGCACTGTGGCTGCTTTACTGCTGGGTTACAAAAGCCAAATACATCAGGCTTATTTTTACAAATAACAATAACCAAGTAGTTTAACACCAGCTATTAGAATATATTTACCACATATTTAATATACTGAGGCTTATTTTATGTTTGTTTTCTCACACAATACTGTATAGGTCACCACTGCTCATTAGGATAATTTATCCTTGAAAACAATTAGTGCCACAATCAGATGTGGTTACTCCTTCTTTTTGGTGAGCATCCTTCAAATTCAAAGTAAAAGGTGAAGTGTTAAAAAATTTATAGACAATATTTTCCAGAAAACAACCTATATTTTCTTTTACTGGTCCAGGAAAATACTATGCCTGTCGAAAACAAAATAAATCTCAGTGAAATTTCCTGGAAAAAGACCATTTAGTCTTTGTAAAGCATTGCAGCGTGATATAACCTAGCAATATGTATCTGGTCAAAACAGGAATTGAAATTTCTATCTTAAATCATATGAATGCAAAAATAAATGCTGCATTAATATTAGACACATGAAATCAAGCATAATGATCTAAACAAACCCTAAAAGTAATGCTGACTTTAACTTGGCTGCACTGCTTGCCCTGGACAACACACAGCACATCTGAACATCTGTTCCCCCAGGGCACTGCCTAAGTTGTTCACACCATGGATATTGCTATATCCATATGGAACAGTAATTCTAACAGCTTTGGGAAGCATTTTCCCCTCCTTAATATTATCCATTTAATTTGAGCAAGAGGTGCTTAAAGGAAAGCTCTCGTAAGGTATCTCAAAAGGCTGTCACTTTGAGCACCATTCAGTAGTACAAGACTAGCAAAAGAGCCAGGTTTGGGCGAGTTAGTTCTTAACCAACCTGTACTAGCACAGAACATAAACCATCTCAGTGCTGGTTATGAAACTCCAGTTCATTTTTCCCATGAAAAGCGTAGCAAATAAAACAAAACACTGAAAAGTTACACAGTTGAGTAAGGTCCACCTCGGTTTGGATGAGGAAAACCATACCATAAACTGGATTCTGAACCTTGGTGATCTACATAAAACACAACAGCCGAAGAATAAATTTCCTAACTGACATCCTCTTCATACAAGAACTATCCACAAGACCAATGCTCTTCGCTAGCACTCCCCATTTAACACCCTGATTACAGCAACAACCACACATATCTGACCTTGACAGATGAGATGTTGGGTATGTAAGTATTTATCAAACCAGAACACAAGTGCAAAATTATTTTCCTGCCCAGTCTCCCTGACTATGACACTTTTGGCTCCCTGCATTACACATAAGCTACTGTTCATTTCACTACTCAGCAAATATTTATAGTAACATTATTAAATCGTGATGGAAAGCGTGCCAAACAGAATTCTTCCTAACAAAATTTCCTCATTCTAAAATTAGGAGCAAGCATAACACATACTTATTTCCCTTTCCTTTCTTTTTAAGTGAGCATGGCCTTTTTATGCATTTTGCCTGGGGTGAGGTTATTGCAGTAAAGCATCTGTATTTGCTGCAGCTGAGAAGAATATCACAGCCTGGTATTTGTTGCTGTAGGCAGTCCTAACTTCAGATCCTCCATTCTCTTGAGCACACGTTGCTCCTTGCTGGCTCTCAGGAAGCACAATATTCTTCCTGATAGGCAGCAGTAGCAGCCAGGGAAGGAAGGCTCTGAAAATCCTCCATCTGCAGGCAGCCAGGTGCTGGCAGGAATGGCCAGGATCATCACTCAGTATATCAAGTATTTCCTGCTGCTTTCTATAAGCTCTGGAGGGTCCTGTGCTACCACAAAGCAGCACGGGAGTGAGATCCTCCTGTCTAAAGGCATGACCTTTCCAATGTATAGTCCATTTCATATGGGGTGTGACACAGGGCTTCATTAGCTATGTTTCCATTATGTATAAACTGACCAATTCATACAAGTGGGAAACCCTTCCGGCTATTGGACTTTCACCCAAAAAACTGAGCCAAAATGACCTTCTGGGAAACTGAAAAGTTTATAGAGGGTTTTTTTTCTCTATTATTTTTGATTTTCATTCCCTACTGTATTTCTGGATCCTGGCCAGAACTGAAGCAGAAGTGCCAGAACACCATAAGACTGGTTATTCTTGTTATTTTTGTATTCTTTCCAATCTTGAATCCCCAAGTTTGGAAAGAAAAGGCATTCTTATAAGTTTTCTAACCCAATTCTGCAGACCAAAGCAACTTCAAAAATATCCAACTCTACCTATTTATCTAAATTCCACCTTCAGAACTTCCAAAATCATCTTTTTACTTGCCCTCTCTCATATCAGTATTAAAATAATAAACATGAGGAAGATTACAAAGAAATACTTGTAGTAGCTTATATCACATAATTGCTGTCATTCATGTACCATTTTAATAAAAAAAAAAATAATAGCAAACTGAGGATTTCATATAAACTTAAGGTGCATAAGGAGTATATTCTAGCAAATCAATAGGTTACTATTCTGAAGCCTCCATATATCTTTTGGATTAATATATTTACCTGTTTCAAAACAAACAATATCCTGTAACTGCAGAAAATAACTTAAAAATGCTTTAGATATTTATTACCAATGTCAGGAATAACAGTTTCTTACTTGTATATAATTACTTAAGGGATGCATTTGCCAAATTTCGAAGAGTTTTTTAAGGTTCAGTTCTTAATCATGTTACCACAGGAATATTTGTTCATGACTTTATTACATGTTTCAACAAAACTCTTCAGTATTTTATATTTTTCCACATAGCCTTGGACAATATTTAACATGGAAAACAGATGCTGAAGCACACTATGAGTTATATCAAATGCAAAATTCAGTTTTCAACATTATAACCAATGACAGCTTGAAACACAAATGGTCATTAATGCTTAAACATACAGAGATCGAATGCTTGTGATCAAATACTGTTATAATCCACAACTGATGATCCACTCCAAAACACGAAGAGACAAAGGAAGGTATTTACCTGTTACCATTAATAAGAGTTACTATAAGTGCTTCATATGTGAAGAAAAAGGTTATAATAATGGATATTCAAGTATTATTTTTCGAGATTTTAATTATTCACATTTCTATGCCAGAATGTACTTTAGAAGATGAGTGTAGAGCATTGAAAACCTGTTATTATTCATTCAAAATGAAGACTGACCTTTCATTGTACAATTAAGTTTTTCTTTCACTTATTGAATTTAATTAAGATTAACTTTTTTAAATAAGGGACTAATACTGCTTTTTAGCATGTCCAAACTAAATACTATTTTTCCTGCTAATACTGACTGCACTTTCATTCACCTTGCTTGTCAACAGTATGACAGCCTGCCACTAAGACAAATAGCAAATAATATTCTGAAGAGTAGGTTCAGGTATTTCTTGGGATTTTTCCTATCATTCCCTTTACCACTTGTCACTCTAAAATGTGGGAAGAGAAAGCAAAGCTGTTTCTTCCATGAGAATGAGAATTCTGAGCACACTGCAGATGAGAGAAGGAAGCTGGAAGGCACTGACATTATCATCTGGCTGCAAGGGCAAGCAAGAGAAAGGGGGAGAGTGCAGTTGGTCCTGCCAGCAGCAGTTTTTCTTATTGGCTGCAAATATTCAAGATATCCAAGCCAAAAGGAAGAAGGGTGCAGCCGTTGGCAATGATCTATCACAATTAAAGGCACAGCCAATAAACAATTAATCATGTACATTTTTGCCAAGAAAAAACAACACTTTATAATATATTAAAGGTAAGAAGCTATTGCTGCACAAAGTACAAAAAAATAGCATTGATGTATAGAGTTCTGAGAGACCTTCTGCAAGCTGCATCATGGATTAAACTTTATAATTACTTGATCGTTCATGACAGCTTCTTCTAGGATGAATGTATGCACAGCAGAATGACAAGGGCAGAGTTCCTGTGCTGCAAGAACCACAGGTATCCAACAGATATGAAACATCCAGAAACAAAAACGAACCACAGATGCTTGGCCTAATTCCATTCCTCTAGCAACACACAACCTCTCTAAAAAAAATCCTCCCTTCCTCAGGAATAAAAGATATATTTGAGTAAAGCACACTCAAGTGGAACCTGAGGCTTTACTGGGATGGGGAGTTCTTGTTTGTAAGTGATTTACAGATTGCTTCCACTGAGCAATAGAGAAGAAAAATGGACTACTGTTGGAAAACTATAATCAGATGCCAAGAAAAAAAAATGAATTTACAATGAAGTCTATATTCTGCAGCTCTGTGGATAAAAGAAATAGGAGTATTGTTCAGTGTATAACCAAACTGTATGCACCACTGTATTACCCAGAAATGACTTGAGTATTACACATCACCAGAGCTGAGTCAAGACCATTTCCTTGTACTGTAAAATGGTCATAACTGATCATTCAAATCTTCAAAAGAGACTGGAGTGCAAACATACTCCACAAGCAGACCAAGACTGCAAACCTTGGGCATGCAGAGTCCAGAGTCGAAAAAAATCAGACCCACATGAAAGCCTAAGTCCAGAGCCTTGACTAATCAAACACAAGAGAAGACCTTAAAACTACTGCTAAGGACTTTCATTACGTAGAGTGAAAATCGGAATAAATAAAGAAGGCTAAAACCACACTTGACAGCACAATTCAAGTAGATATGTAACATACACATGAATCTTCAAGAAGAAAAAAGAGAACTATTAATCTTGTGTACCATTTTTTAGAAGACCACATACCCACAGGTATAAATACCTCCAGCTCCTCTATTAGATGAAATGAAAAACCTGTTCCTCTTTACTGTTATTATTTTCCATTTTGCTTAATTGTATCTTTTATATAGGTTATAGAAGGAGTTCATAGGATAGTATGCATTTGAATAAAGGAACTTGAAAACACTCTTATTCAGAAAGGAAAACAAAAAGTATTTTTCCCAATACTACTAAAGCTGAAGCAAGAAAACAATAATTATATATAATTTCAATAAAACCACAGTCAATTAAGAAAAAAAAAATTAGCCAAGTCCAGGCATCACCATTTCTCCAGACAAGCAAGTTCCTTGCAAATACAGAAGAAATAGAGGTCAGGCACGAAAACATTCCCACATCTCTTTCCCTCAGTAATTTCCTCTGCAAGAAATAATGGAAGCAGCACACAACTTTGAGAAAACAGCTCCATTTCTTAAAGAAAAACAACCCCGCACCCCTAAAAAGCTTTTACAAATTCCAACTCATACGAACAGCAGCTTTGCTTGTGTGCTGTGCTAGCTATAAACCTGACATGGCTGGAACAGAACTTGTTAGCAGCACAACTCAGCTTTCTTGGGCAGCCCCTCGCCACATCCCGGCAGGAGCACAGCCCTGCCAGGGCAGCAGTGTCCGTACCAAGGGAACCTGCCAGCAGAGTGAGGCACGCTGTAAATCAGACCTCACTCCAATCTGGACAGCCCTCTGCACTGCAGCCCCAGCCAACCTGACAGCCCACACCACAGGGTAAGCTTTACTCACTGACAATCTGGGGTTTTTTTGAAAAGGAACGTGGGTGGGCTCGACCAACCACGTCTGTCTGTAAATCCTCACATTGTAACGCTGTCAGTCTTCAGACAACAACAACCTCTTTGCTCCATCATGGGATTACAAGTTCATTTGACTTAAATATACCTCTCAGAAGTTCTTTGTTTCATTTATATCATGACAATAAAGTTTTCTTTCCTGATAAAAAAAGCCCATTTTTCACGTATGCAAACAAAGGTTCATTAATATTCCTCCATCCTGCTTCAGAATACATAAAATTCTAGCATGCACCTTATATAAATTAACCAAACCCCTGCCAAGTTATCGATTTCATATGTTTTTAAGAAGTACTTTTCACTTATTAGAAACATTCATAGGCTGCATGGAATTACACGATTTATACTCTAAAAGTGCCTTTAAACCAGGGCATTTAAATGACAGGAGATACAGACAAGAGATAGGACTCTGGTTCAAAGGAAGCAAGCTATAAGGATTACTGATGTTCTGTGTATTTCTCAAAGCAAACTAGGGCAGAGAAGAAAGGCAGAGAACAAAGGGCAAGCAGAGGGGCATAAAAATGAATAAATAATCTAGGAGTTACAGGTGGGAGCAAACGTCTCCAAGGCCCTTGCAGAGACTCCTCAGCCTAATGAAATCACCATGTGTTGTCCTGTGGCTTTCAGCCTCACCTTTGCAGTGATGGCCTTGGTGTCAAAAGCCCTTTGTGTCACACAGGCTTTGATCCAGCAAAACAATTAGTCATAACTTCAAACATATTAATTGATTCCAGAGAAGTCAATGAACCCAAATTGCATATGTTGTTTACATCTTCTGCTGAACTGAAAGGAGCATGAATACTAAGAGAGGGGACAGGAATTCAATAGCATAGAAAATAGCAACAAAAAAAGAAGGAAAAGCTGTAAGTTTGATGGAAGAAGACATGGAATGAATGTATTCATAAAAGACTGCACAAAAGAACAGTTAAAGGAAGTAATAAACACAATTAGAACTAATTTGCTTTCACATTATAACCACTGTTTCAAAATCAACACATTTTGGTTTAAGAGAAACCTACATCCTTTTCAGCTGAAGATTAATAAATACCCAAATGAAGAAAATCCAAAAAGCTGAGATGAAATTAGGCTGTCACACAATCTCAGAAGGAACATCATGCTTTTTCATTTTGAGTATCTTCATTCATAACAAAACTATTTGTGAGTTTCACCAAATATATTGCATCTACAAGTGATTTCATCTTACTGATGATCTATACTCTTGCACAATATATGCTGGAATTAAGCACAATACATGATTAATTTCAGAGGAATGGAAAACAGCTCCAACATGAAGTCTACCTGTATCCCTGAAAATGCCTGTAAAATTATAAAACCTATAGATAGGAAAAAACTTATAGCAAAGGGAAAAAAACAAGAATATAATAGTTTCTTTTAATATCAATTACAAGCATCCATCTGGCCTAGAGGAACAAGGATCAAGGATCTTTCAGTATAGCTTTTAACTTGCTTACAGTCAAATCAACCAACAAAAATATTATATATGATACATTATGATACAACCACTTAAATCAGTTTCCAAAGTCTTAAGAGATCCTTAAACCTTACCTTCTGTGATACTGATATGGTCAAAATAAACACATTTCAAGTCTCTCTGTGATTTCCCAACTAATAATAACAAAATTCTGTGGTCAGACTACAATTTAAAAGAAGCTTTCCTTCCAGGCAGCTACCTATTATACTTAACAGGCTTAACACAAAACAAGTCAAAGATCAGGAGTAAGTTATCAGAGGTGTCAAGTGCACAAGGTCAAAGGTGAAATTTTATTAGGTCAAAGGTGATATAAATAAAACCTTTTATGTCAGAGAAGAAGGGTCACAGACAAGATGTATATAACTGAAAGACATCACAGATGACAAGTAATAACTTTAAGTAGTACAAGTGTGTTCTCACTACAGATACTTTCACTGACTGAAAAATTGAAATCACTGATGAATAAGTAACTATAAATAACTATTATAAAGCTTCCCTGGAATATGGTTTTACTTCTTTATAATACTTTGGAAATTTTTTCTTAAGTATTTCAAAACTTACCTGCTTGAGTTGTGGGGGAGGCAGAGTTTGGCATTAGCTATGCATGCTGAAGAGAAAGGTACACAAAGCAGGCGGCTCTGAGAAATAAAATTGCTTTTCTACTTTATAGTGACCACATCTCTAGGGTGTATATCTTATTACTGCTCTTTGAGAAAAGAAAACCAGAGAGGGCCTCAGGCCAAGGGAACTTCAGATGACAACAGTATATTTCCGAATTGTATACTCAGGCTAATTAAAATATAGCTATAAATACTACATTAAATACCAAACAATGGAGCTATCCATATGTTACCAGGATGCCAAATACTATGATTAAGGATATGTAAACCTGCTATTGTAATCATCGAGCTCTTAATTCAGTTAAAACTGTTTCCTTCCTTTTGCTCCTGCATTCAAGATACCCCATACATTTAACTTGAACTCTAAGTTCACATCACAATGTTTTGCTGCAAAGCACTGCATTTAAGCACATGATGTTGGACACCACAAAAATCAAGATATCTGTGCCCTCTAGTGGAACTTCTTTTTCATCAGCTGGGCACAAACGTAGCTGTTACAACGTGACCCCTTTTTCTGGAAGATGGACACACCACAGTTTGTACTTCTAGGAAAACGGATGCAGGATGAAGCCTTCTCCCGTAGACCCAATTAGGGGAACCTGGCATCTAAAACTAAATCCAAACCCACACAACTCCCACTAACCACTGTAAAAGAGAAAAACAAGAAACTGAAAAGACAGTTTATGTACTTTGGTCACAGTTAGGAAGGGGTAGGCAAAGTGCAACTCAGCAAAAAATGTATTCCTCCAGACTACTGTATATCTCCACTTTAATTTTTCCATTTTTCCAGTGGGAACCACCTCTGTGCACCTCAGTACCTCAGAGACTTAACTCTCCAAAGCTTTGTAAAATGGAAAAGATACTAATACCAGATGTAAGAAGCTGTAAACAAAGAAATTTCAACAAATCAAAATAGTAACAAGAATTGTGAAGGAAAGAATGAGACAGCCAAAAACTAGAAGTACTGAGCAGCATCATTTGAATCAGCTTGGCTGGAAACAGAACACAATGAAGTTAAATCTGAATCACCTCTGGAGAATTGGCTTGTACAGGATTTCTTCTGTGCATCTGACAGCTATAACACATGGGCATTCACACATTTTTTTGGATAAGACAGAAGTCAAAAGTCTGACTGTTATGATTTGTCTCATAGAAAAGGCCTTGACTTAATGTTGTACTTCAAGTCAGGAAGCAGCAATGAGAAATGAAATCAGACAACCATTCAGGAATCTTTTCTTCAGAACAGCATAGTTTTTTGATTTACCATAAAATGTCCTCAGTGCTTCCTAAAAATCACCCTAAGTGCCAATTCTTCTAAAGAAGCTACTTATTATTGTTCTTTCTACCAACGCTAATATTTGCAAATTGTTTCCAATCTTACATTTGGAAGTATTTTAGCACTATAATTTTCAGCTTTATTGACCTTGATGCATAGGATAGCACATCTGATAGAACATCTTAGTCCTTTTCGAGGTGAAGTGACAGGAAAGAACAACAAAAAAAGTAAAGCAACACATCGGGTTTTTATGATGAAAAGATAAATACAGTGAGATGAAAAACACCTTTGATTAACAGAAAAGCAATTAGTCACATGTTATACATAATCTCTTTCAAAAGGCAACTGCTTGAATTAGGGGAACTCACTGCTTCTTTCATTCCTTTTCACTGCTAGTCTATATTCAAAAAAGTACAATTATTCCCATCCTAACACAAATATTCTTGTTTAATTCCTTTATGAGAATTTTCAAGACTTTCTTAGACTACTCAGCTGGATGGCATTTAAAACTAGATGTAATATAGAAAAAAAATATTACAAAACTTACCACTTCTTCATCTGAAAGCTCTCGGCCTTGTATGCTACTGTTTTCTCTCACAGCTTGTTGGTGTTTTTTCCCTTTAATGTGGCTAAAAAGGTATACTTCTGATGAAATCTGCAATGACAGTGATTGAATGGTAGTATTTTTGGTTGATAATTCCATAAATTATAAATAGCAACATTTAAAATATAACACAATATATGCCAATTTGCCAGGAGTACGTTCAGAATTTCAAGCACAGCAATTCCTCAACCTAATTTACATAAACATCATCTTTTATGCAGGATTTAAATGTAAATTACAAAATGATTTGCTAGCCAGTAGTATAATAAGAGATTTAAAAAAATCTTGGCTTCTGAGCTTGACTTCAATCTAACTTTGTATCTTGGACTTTCATTCTGAAATGCACAATCAGTGAACTTGAGCTTCCATTCCAGCACTGCCTGAAGTGATCCCATGCAATTAAGAAGGAGCTTAGTAGGATATAAGACTCTATTCAGTAATGCATAGTTTTTGTGAGTCAGGAAAACCAGTCATCAACAAGAATGGATCTCCCTGCTTACGGCTTCCTCTTCCCCACCATTCCTGGGACACATGGAATGGTGGACACATGAGGTACCCTGTTGAGATCAGAGGTCTGCCCAGCAAAGCACTTGGCTCGCAACAGTGACCAAAAAATTAAGATACCTAAGTTAAAGAAGAGACAAAGTGAATGCCCATTCCCCCCTTCAAGACTTTTAAGCCTTCAACCAAACCCAGTTCAAGAACTTCTGAGCTTGATGTGGTTTCTTTTTTTGCTTTAATTCTAGCTTTTAACTACCTTCATTTGCTGAATTCTTGCTTTTCTTAGAAGAGACAGCTAATAACTGAGTACTGTCCACACTCTCCATTCTACCTACAACTCCACAGTTCTTTCAAGTCTTCCCTAAACCACCTGATATATAGACAGAAGAATCCAAAATAAGTTGCACTGTACAAGAGCAGAGCAGGGAGGCAGTAGATGTGCAGTACTCTCATGTGTGAACAAAGCATAATTTATAGCTTCAAGGCTTAGGCTGGCCTTGCAAAGTGTCCCCTCTATCCAACTTACCATTACATTGCACAATGAGCACTGTTTTTTTCGTTCGTACGGTGTAAGTTTTGGTGCATAATCAGTATTAGCATGTCTTCCACTACTTAATTCAGCTGCTTTCTCTTTTCTTTGTTCAATTTGTTCCATGTGCCTTCTAATGCTTTCGTCATGCTGAAGGGGAAATAATCGAAGCAAAAAAGAAAAAACACATTGAATTACAGTGAATGGAATTAAACCATGCAAAGAAATATTGGGAATTCCCAAATACTGTACAGTTAGGATGAGCTTCTGCTAAATTGAAACTATTTTTTATTTCTGAAAGGCATTAAAAGTCATCACACATCATAGACATTTTAACAACTCAGGACACTGTAACATCTTCACCAAGTAAAACATACATAAAGAAAATAATTTTGCAGAAATTCTATACTGTTGAGGTATTTTTCAACTAAAGCATCCTTATACCTTCAATTGAATCTTCTTCTGTAGTTCTTCCATGGCTTCTTGTTGAGCTGCAGTCAGAGCTGCCAGTCTTTCTTCTCGATCTCTAACCAAAACATAATAGAGGGAAAACTTGTAATAATGTAAAGCACACATAACACTGACTAATATTCCTGCTGATATAAAAGAAGACAGGAGGAAGCAAATCTAACAACAGACACCACAAACAATTGTTCTCTCAGAAAGTATAAGCAAACTTTTCCAATCACCATGGGCGTGGAGGGGATGAGAAGCACTAGGCAGTTTATGTGCTGTCTCCCCTGAGGTATATAAAGGAAGACTGAATTACGGTTTTAGTTTTAAGAAGCTTCTGACTCACACCACAAGCTGAAACAAATCATGACCAACACATCACCCAAACCCAAAGCTTATTTTAGCTATTTCTTTCAATATGCTTTTTAAAATACTCATTTAATCCTACAAACTATGACAAATTAATATCGTTGCATACTTTGGATTAATAGTATTTGAAACAAAATTCTAAACTTTCAATTTATAGACCATCAACATTATTCCTGTACAAGCCCTTCTGAAAAGCAATGCTTTCTACATGATTGCATTACATTATACAGTTTTATCATTTCTATTGACAAGAATAAAATTTTCCATATTATGGATTTCAACTCTCTGGAACATCAAATACTCTGAAATTACATCTCAAACCTTACTGGAATCAAATTAATGTACCATAAGGGCAGAGGGGCTTTTCAAGTCAGTTTTAAGTACACTATTCCTTTCATACAGATGCTTTAATCACCACCAGATGCACATAGTGGAGCTTATGCTGAAGAAACTTTAAGCAGCTATTCCAAAAAATACTCATTCCAGCATGTATTATATCTTCAGGATAAGAGTCAAATCCTAGCAGCAAGAAAAAAAAACAAGCAACAAAATAAAACACCAAATGATACCCCTGAGGTTCCACCAAGACATGCTCAAGTCCAAGATGGAAGGGACAGTACAGCCAGCTTCTTGTCAAGCTCATCTCTCCCTTCACTTCTGAACCAGGACACTTTGAATCCTCCCCTAATTCTACTTTGTTAGAAAAACCTCAGAACTGTTATTAAGGAGATGTGATGACTCTGAGGCCATCCTGACATAACAGAATCACCAGATTGTAGGGCACCACACATACATTTTTTTTCCTATTCTTTCCCAAAATTATTTTTTTAAAAAAAGGAAAAAACCTCTCTTATATAATCAGCATCTGGCAAAGAAAAGCAAACACAGGCAGGGTACTGCAGTATCAAGTACAAAGCATTTGAGAACTGAGTGCTGTAGTAGCAAATATAGAGGAAATTTGCTGAAATGCAGTACTAACAGAAGGCAAGTGGAAACTGCTGTTCTTCACATGTCGTAATGAAATAAATGGGGGGCAACAAAGTGACAGATTTAAAACTGATTTAACAAAAAATTCCATGAATTACACGCCTTGAGCCTTTAGACAAGTTCTAACCACAGGAGACCTCAGAAGGCAAAGATGTCAACGGGACAATTATGTCACATTTGCTTACTGTGAGGGTTTCCTCCAATTTCAGAAAGGCACAGAAGCTTTACACATGCAGTGTCTACTTTCCCAAAATAGCACAATCAAAATTCCCCCTGTTAGTCCTCATCTTCCTCAAGTGTCTGGGAATGAGAATAAGATACTGAAGGATCCCTTCCAACTCACTCCATCTCATTGTGGCTTTGGCTCAATATATTGCAGAAAGGTCCATGAAGTCCTGGGCCAGGCCATAGATCCTATCCACAATTCATTAAAGGTCTAATTGAAAGCTGAATCTCTTTATGACATCAAGCTAGAATTACTCATGACTTTGGAAGATGAAAGAACTTGATCAATACATTTCAGAATATTTTACTTGAAGAAAAATAAACCTTTTCATGACAACTCTGAAGAAAACAGGCTGTGACAATAAAAATGTTTAAGGGACCATTGGTGAACACTTCTTGTCATAGGAAAAATGTAACTTCTATTTAAGTTTGACAGACTGCTTGTGGTAGTGGAACTGTACAGAAAGAGGGAATAATAGGAGGTGAACACAAATGGAATTTGTCAAATCAAACAAGCAGAAGAAAGCAGTTTTCCTCACTGCAATGCCACCCAACTTTCATTGTCTCTGCACCTCATGTTTGGCTCCACAGAAAGAGAAGAGCCCAGATAAAAACCCCTTAATTAATTTTTGATCACAGGCAAAAACACAAAACAAGTAAGTTTGCAGGCAGCAGAATTAATTAAGCTTGATTTCCTGGCTTTGTGCTCCACAAATGTAATCTCTGGTGTCCACAGAAAGGTGAACTCAAATTGATGCCAGTAAGTCCAAAAGTTACTGAGGAGTGGAGGAAATGGGGCACACAGGGACATTAATCTTGCTTCTGTTGAAAACTAAGCTAGAACATGAAAAAGGTAAATTATTCAAAGGTCTTGTTAGCAATAAAACTATGATGAATATAATAAAATACAGCCTTGCGTGTTAAATTGTGCAGGTACCTAAGGAATACAAAAATCTATTACAGAATTTATGATTACTCTTCTGATTTCTTCTTTCAAACCATTCATCAAGATTTTTTTAAATATTTTAACGCTACTTTTAAAAACACTAAGCCTGAAGAGCTAAGGAGGGACTGTTACAGCTACAGAGAAGCTGCAGTTTGCTGGTGAAAAGCAGGGAACCAACAAAATTATTGCAACTTTACCTGGCCCTCTCCCGTGCAGCATCTTCCCGTGCTTTTTCTTTCTCTTGCCTCTGCTGTTCAATTCGTGCTTCTTGTTCTTTCCTCTTCATCAGCAGCTCCTCAACTCGGGCTTGCCTTTCTGCTTCTAGGGCTCTTTTGCGCTCCTAAGGCACAGATAAGTAAATTCTAACTTCTCTTTTAGGAAACCACAAAAAGGAATTCACAGAAACTGTATCTACTTATAGGATTTTATCTTACTTTCACGATGGAGTAAGAACTGTGTTTTTTATTAGTTAAAGGAATAATCTGCAAGTAGGAATATAGTCAGAAGCTTGAGCACATGTTGGAAGCACAGCTGTATGGATTAAGCTGCCTGTTAATTGGCCATATATTTTGTTAGTCCATCTATTATAAAAGCTAATAAAACTAGTTCATTAATGAGAGCATTTGGAAACATTTTAAACACTCTACAGGGTGTTTTTGTAAAAAAAGCTTCAGACAGGCATGAATCACCTTCCCAGCACCAGGAATACCCCTGCTAGAGAGACTTTTAGACTTACCACTGACACATTATAAAGAGGAAACTTATTAGAATATACTTTTTTTTGAAGGTGAACAAAGGAAGTAAGATAGAAAGCAACAAAGACTGCAGAGTCAAAAATGAAAAACAAATACATATTTCACAGTCCCCCTGCACCTACAGACATGTACCTGAACTGCTTCATCCCGTGCTTGTTTCTCCTCTTGTCTTCGCTGACGCTCTTCTTGTAACTCATTTAACCGTTGTTCGTATTCTTTCAGCTTATTCAGCACATCGTGACGTTTGTTCTGAGCTTCCAAGGTGTTTATAAATGCAATTTCATTTACCTGCAAATAAGCAGAAAGTGTAAGAAAAGAGCTGAAGTTGAAATCAGCTTCATTCTCAGTGAATTCCATCCATTGGTTAATTATCCATCTGCTAATTAAACTGGTGGGACATTTCTCCAGAATGGGTTGGAAAACTACCAAGTGGAGAATAAAGTTTTGGGGTTTTGGTGTTGTTTATTTTGATTTGGTTATTTTGTTTGGTTGTTTGAACAGGATAGCCCATGGAATATAAAAAAATAGAAACTGAATTGTATCACAAAAAACCCCAGAAACTTTGGGTAAATACCAGGAAAATCTTGCCACTCTCTCAGCAACAAGACTTCATTAGTCTATTTTCTCAGTCACGAAATGTGGAATGCTAAGACCCAGCTGGATAAATCAGTAAAACACATAAGTGCCAGTAGAATCCAACAGGTCTTTGGATCTATCTTTAAATATATGGGTACCTACTGAATAAAAAATAATGAAATTGTATATACAATGAGCAAGGAAAAAAACCTAACAAGCTCATTGTCTTAATACTTCTTATCAGTATAGCCTATTTCACAAACATGTATTTTTTTCAACCACAGGATAACAGTGCAATACACAAGAATAAAAAAAAAGAAAATAATACGAAAAGTCTAACTTAAAAGTAATATTAAAGAATATGCTTTTCTACTACTTAGGCTGATGAAGGTAATAAATATTCTGTCCTTGCTATAAGGTTGCTGAACAAAATGCTTGTCAACTTGGGGCTTTTAAATGCAAATGCTTTAGAAATTTATATGGATGGGGAAAAAGCTCTTATTTAACTTAACTTTGATTTAATAAAATCAAAGTTTTAGAACCAAAGTTATTGAGAAAAATCATTTTAAAATATTAGCTATAAACTACCCTCAAACCTATGATTGAAACAGAAATTATTTTGCCGTGCTCAAAGTCCATGCTCTGACTCCATGAAATGAATGAGTAAGGAGAAGATACACAGACAGACAACAACAGATCATGTAAAGGGTGGAGGATATTTTTGTGGCTTTGTTTACTGACTAGAATCCATCTACGGAATGGATTTCACGGTTCAGTACACGAGCAAGCACTGGGAATTTAGATAACCAACTGGGCAGCAACAGTTACCATGGTCTTCAGCTATCCTACTCATCAGCTATATCTCTAAAGCCTTCTGGCACAATTAACCTTTATTTCCAGAACACGAGAACCTCAAGAGGCAGGAGATCTTACACATTTAAACACACACACTACTTCAAACATCTGCTTAGCTAGGGAATAATGGCAAGTGTGATTTAGTTAATATGATTAGAGAAATCACACCCGTGTAATGAAATAATAATGAAGGTGTGTTAGACTGAATTAGGTAATCTGGAAATCATTTTAATCCAAGAGACAGCAACTAAGTAAAAAAAGCTAAATCAGTTTTGTTGTGCTTATCTTAAATAACATGGATGAGCAGCTGCATCAATCACAGCTGGGATACGTGCTCTTTATATAATGCAACATTTTAGTTTTAAGGAGATGCATGTATCTCTACATGGGAAAACAGTCGTAAAATCAAATATTCCATTTATGTTGTGCTAGTTTGGGCTGGGATAGAGTTATTTTCTCCCCAGAAGCTAGCAGGGGGCTATGTTTTGGATTTGGGCTGGAAACAGTGTTGATAACACAGGGATGTTCTCTTTCATTTCTCTCACTTTGTCATTTTCCTTTTCTTTACAACTTATGATTTCCACACCACCACCACCCCCCCAATTATTAAACTGTTTTTATCTCAACCCAGGAGTTTTCTCACTTTTATACTTCCAGTTCTCTCCCCCATCCCACCAGGGTAGGGGGCTGTGAGTGTGTGGTGCCTAGTCACCAGCTGGAGTTAAACCACCACAATGTTTATCCAAATAATATGAATAAGATAAACCAAAAAGCATTTATCTAGTGCCTGTCTTATGAAATTACATATTAGAGCCAGAAGGGCACTAACAAAATACTTATTTTAGAATAATTACCATGTGCTGTAGTTTTCTATTTATTTCCAATCATTCAACACTATCAGTGGTACAAAACTGAGCAGGAGAACCACTGTTTAAAGACACAGAATGCTGGATCTAGAATGGATGTTTAACACAGGAGAGGAGCAAAGAGCTCTCCCCACTTCTCATTCCACATGCTGGGAAGCAGAGAACTGATAATCAGACCTACTGCTCCTTTCAGGAGGACTAGTTATCACCAAAAAAAGCAGCAAGATGACTGTCAGCTCTTTATTTCAACCCATCTTTTCTTCCAGTCCAACACACCATGACGTCTAATAACAGCTAACTAATTCTAAATCCACATTAGAGAAATATTGTCTTAGGGACTGGCATTTACCCACTTCACAGTTCACACATGTTCATCTCTAACTCGCACCATCCTTCACAGTCCCCACTCACCAGCACTCTGAGATACAAAACATCGACAAGCACGACTATTAAATAGTTCCCCTTAAAAATAACTTACCTTAGCTTCTTCCTCTTGGGCTTTTTTCACAATTGCTTGTAGCTGCACTTCACGTTTAAATTCTGCATGGAGTAATTTTTCCTCCATCATCCTACGTCTTTGCTCTAATAATTCTTCCTTCCATTTCCGTACATCTTTCTCCTATATATAATGAGTAAATATGTTACTAACACAGTAACTGAAAATAGGGCTTGAATTTTCCTCAGGATTTTGTAATTTACAGTAATAAAACATTTTGATGCCCTACACAAAGCCTGCATTGAGTTTAACCCAAAGTATGCTGATTTGCTAGCTGCTTCAGTTTGGTGAGTTCTAGCATTTCTGTTGGATGCATGGAACACATTTCTGCTTCCACCTTGCCTTCCCCAAGTCTGAGTCAGGACAGTATGTCAACAACAGAAGTTCATGATTTGAAATAATGCTTTCTTTAATATTTGCAATGCATGAATCATCTGTGGAAACTATGTGAACTCAGACTCAGAGGAAAGTTTCATTTCACCACTAGTTTTAACCTCTAACATTTCTAGATTGTGTGGAAAAAAAAAAAGGCTTTTCTCAAAGGCAGCAGCCTGGCTCCTCTGTATTACAGAAAACTTACCCTCTCCATTAATTTTTGAAGCTTCAGTGTCTTTTCTTCACGTAACTTTTCTCGCAGCTGTTGAGCTTTCATTTGTTTCTCTTCATGTTTCTTTTTGGATTCTGCTATTGTTCTGTTAATCAAAAACAAAGCACTGAGTAAAAGTATGTGAGACAATATTAACTGACAGTGTTGCAAACATTTCTATGTCATTTTCAGTAAGAGAAAACAAACAGGCCACTGGAGGGCAATTACTTCCCCTACATGTAAATACTGTTCTTCTAGTCTTCAAATCTTTATTTACTAGACAATGTAGCACGAGTCTAGTTTGTTATGAAAATAATACACTGATTTCTGTAACACTTTCCACCCACAGACTTAAAGAAAGTAGATTTATGAAGTTTCATGCAGCTGTGAGTTCGGTTGCTTGTTTCCACTGAGTAATCAAGACAGGTAACAACTCCAAAACCTTTTGCGTGAGGGTGACGACAGTTTCTCATGCATGTGAATTCCATGTCCTGGTGGACGTGCAGGCTCTTCTTCCACCCTGTCTCCCCAAGAATTACTCTGGCGCCACGATTCACAAGCTGTACATAAAGAAAACAAAGACTCAGGTAATTTAAACACACTTTTCAAGGAGAAAAGCAATTAATGAGGCTTAGTTCCTCTTGAAGTTCTCTCTCAAATTTGTTCTCTTGAGCAGGAGTAAGGTGCAAACACAGACTGAAGCCTCTCTAATCCCTGTGCACTTTCAGTGCTCAAGGATTTTTTTAGGTTTTTATCCATATGTTAAGATAAAACTGGATAACAAATTTTAACATACTAATAGAGAAATGTGGGAAGAGAGCTGAAGAACCAAGACAGAGACATAGTTTGAACACATAAGTCCATCTATGAAAGATCATAGAATCATATGAGGAAATAACATTAAAAAATGACAAAACTTGGAATAATATTTAGGTATTAGGGGGATCTTCCAAAATCTTAACTAGCCATGAGTAAAATGGGCATTTTTCTAAATTTTGCTGTCATTTCAACACAGTAATATATGAAAATTTACCTTCGTAATCTGCCAGGACATCATTCCAGTCCATAGACATCCCACAGAAAGATATGCTGCCATTGCCCATACTAGCCTGAAATGGAACATGATCCAGACAGTAAAAACAGAAACCTTAACACACAGGTGTATACATATTAAATAGTGCCAACTCCACGATATTCAGCGATGTTTCCAAACCAAATTAGCCATCTCAAAGACAGATGCTGTTTCTGTTAGCAGAGAAGGAGACTTCTGCTTCACCTAGAGTAGCTCCTGTGTGGCAGCAGCAAAAATAAGTCCCAGCTCTCCCTGTTTCACACACAGAGGTAGGCAGCAGGACAAAGACTGCAATATCAGAGGACTTGGTACCACTCAGTAAGACTAACCATACCTTAGAGAGTATGGTATAATTGTTACTATTTACCTTATTTGCATGTAAAACAAGCTGCATCAATGCAAACCCCAACATTAACAAGATCTATATTCACACTCTGCTGACAAAGACAGCTTGAAGTTGAGCACTTTAAAATGAATCAAGCACTCACAGAGAAATCGCTATCATTGTCAGTCTCGATATTAATGTCATTGTTTTCCTCTGCTTCAATCTCTCTAGTTAATTGCTCCTCTTCTGCAATAGCACTAGCAATGGCTTCTTCATTTGCCTTTTCCAGGCGATCTGCTAGCTCTTCTTTCTTAGCAAGGACTTCTGCCATAGACTGCAGGAAACATGAAACCAGAAAAAAAAAAAAAAAGACCCAAAATCAGAAGCAGGCACAAAAAAAGTGGTTTCCATATAGTTAATATGAACTATACAACGTTTTGTTCAACTTTGATTTACTTGTAGCTCCTTACTGCTAAATATTGTGAAGGTAACTGAAATATAACCCCCACTAAAACTGTTAGCAACTATTAACTCATTTAATAGCTACATGAAACACAATGATTCACATCAGTCCAAAACATTATTGCACAAAAACTGTCATTAAATCAACAAAGGCAGTTCTTCTCTAATTATTCTTTTGATTACCTAGACTTAGGGACTAAGCAACATTAGAGGTATGCCCTGCTGTTGTCTCCAGAAAAGGAATCATGCTCCAAAGTCTTATTTAAAGATGAAAATGGATCTGCAGATGGACTTTTACCATTGTTAACAGAACTGAATCACAGGCTATACTTGTTTTTCAACGTGAATGACAAGACAGCTAGGCAAGAATGTAAGCCTGAATATGCTGACTGATTATCTTCTTTCTCTAGTGTCCAGTATTAATTGGTTCCTTCCCACTATGACTACCAATGTGCCACAATACACAAACTGGTGTCCAAAGCAATCTAATCAGGAGCAGTAAATACTGACTTCACACTTGTTGCTTAAGAATGGCATTCATGCAAATTGCTAGCTGCATAGGAAGACCTGAGAGAGCAGTTCAGTTGCTCTTCAAAGGCAGAGGTCTACACTTGTTTCTAACAGAATTTTGATATCCCATGAGTTCCCAGTTTGAATAATTAGCAAAACTGGAGTAAGAATTTAATTTGAATCTACCTTTAA
Organism: Podargus strigoides; assembly: GCA_028020825.1. NCBI lineage: Eukaryota > Metazoa > Chordata > Aves > Caprimulgiformes > Podargidae > Podargus > Podargus strigoides. Next base: position 174,401,250 of record CM051663.1, read on the forward strand.
ATGGTTGATAGTGGAAGGAAATTAAAAATTATGGTAAACACATATGTAAAAAAAAAAAAGTAATGAGAGCATAGACTTTTTTATTCCAAATAATGCATTTATATATTTCAAGTTCACAAACTTTACTGGAGTTAAATTCTATTATGAAAAGTATCTGGGCAACAAAGGCTAACAACAAACACTGTGCAACACAGGGTGAGAAAATTAAGGCTTATATTTATTATTTACTCAGAAATCTGATAAGATTTCTTACCAATCTGGCAGCACTCACATTTGAAATATCCGAGGGATCCATTTCAGGTTCAGCTGCAGCTCTTTCTGTTTGATGCTGGTCTGTGCTATGAGTGATCAGGGAGGAAGCTTCATTCCTCTGCAGAGTTTTTGAAGTACAGTTAGAATTTGTGAGAGCTGGAGGCGTCTCAGAAACTGTTTGTAAGGAATCTTCTTGCAGTGGTGTGCCAGTGCTCCCATTGTCTTCGGAGGCGTGTGCTGGGAACTAAGAAGAGACATTTGCAAAATTAATGAAATGTAACATACTGATTTTTAAAGTCAGTCAAAAGGATTTTAACAAAATACCTGCCAACCTTACATGATGCAAATAAGCTAGCAATCTTATGATGCAAAGAACTCAGTGTATAGATGTTTTCAGTTGCTCATAACCTTGTGAAAGTTGGATCTTTCTACCTGAAATTTTCTATGTATGAGATGTGCCCAATGCTGAGTTTTTGGGAAAAATGAGAAACCTGTCCAAAGCACTGTAAAATCATCTCACGATTTTTAACTAGGCTGTTTGTGTCAACACCTTCATGTGTTTCCATCGATGTAATTAAAACAGCCATTATTTTAAAATTCCTTTCCAATCTGGTTAGTGAATAAAAGCTCCAGCCACCACTACCCTTAGAAAATGCTCTAAGGAAAAAGTTGCAAGATTTAAGGTTAGAAAATGGTTAAAAATTGTACTGACCTGAGTCCCTTCTGTAAGAGGACCTTCAGACTGATGTAAAGGATCTTTCTGTACAAGCTCTGTGCTTTTGGATGCAGCACTGCCAGCGAGTGAACTCCCACGCTTACTCTCCGATGGTGGGGAAGTGACACTTTCACTGTCACCTTTGGGTTTCAGTGATTCTGCAGCTACAGGAGTTTTTGTTGCCAAAGCAGTGGATCGAGATCGAACAGGCCTTCCACGCTGAACTGTTTCCCAGCCCTCTGCATCCTTTCGATCTACGCAAGATAAAACACCCCATTCTAAGAAAGCAAGACTTATAAACAGAAGTATAATAAACAACTATTTTATTACAGTGTTACACAAGCAGTGTGATAAAAATGTTCTCTTTAAAAATCAATACCAAAAAAATAAAAATCAATGAAATATTCTTTAGCAAAGCTTTGCACTTCAAGGAGTGCTAGCAGTTTCACACACACTGATCACCTCCATTCACTGGACTGACTCTGTTACTTCAAGCAGCCAAGGTGAACCCCCTTCTCCATATATAACATTTTTGTAGCCAGGAATTAATACCAGCACATAATTCCCCATACATCTTGAAATGGCTGCAAATGATTCTTCTGAGACCTGATGGTACAATTCACAAGGGTGAAAGCTAAGTGTCTATTTGCTGAACAAAAGTTCCTGCAAAAAACCCAAGAACTAGCTATGCACAATACTTTCCAATATACTTCTAGCAGAAGCTATTTTTAGGATCATTCACATAGAAGGAAGAAAAGGGTGTGGGAGATTATTTTTACCTGGAGGAGTACAGAATCATAAAGCCAACACTAAATTGCCTGCTTTACAGAGGGGAAAAAACCTAGAATAGAACTTTTATAACAAAATTCCTTCGCTGGGTATTTCTAAAGCTTTTACTAACAAAGGGGTCCAGTAGCTCAGGCATAAAGATCAGAGCTCAAACATTGAAGTTTAACATAAATATGAATAGGAATAAATATGAGTCTGCTTGGCTGTCAAAAAATGTAATTTGAAACACCCAAGGGTGGTGAGAAAATGGAATGATTTGGATATTATGATGAATTGCACGTTACCAACTTAAAGACTGACTTAGAACTTGCATTTCTGGACATCTGATTTTTAAAAACAAAATACAAAGTGGTTTAAAAATAGCTAAGACACTAGTGTTATGCTCTCTAAAAATACCACCTGCTTTCAGGAGGAACACATGATGGTCAGGTTACAAGAAGTGAACCATCTTATGGACTGCCAATAACATCCATACACAGGTCAACACACCCAGAGGGAGACCAGAGAACTCAGTATTTTTTCTTCCTTTCAGAACATGTATGTTTATTGTAAAGAAATTGACATTACATAAAAAGGATCTGTTTTAAAATTCATTTTCATGGTCAAAAATCCTTGAGTCTTCTTCAATTTCCCTCCAGGGCATGTGTTTCTGGCAACTCTGAAACAGGCACAGGGATTCTGGTACCAACGCTTTCACTGGAAGTGCTGTGCCACAAAGCACTGCAGTGGCACAGCCATATGATTATCAATAAGAATGAAGATTATTTTAGGTAAACCCTGGCATCTAGCATTTTACAAACATTTAACTACAGGGCTCTTGGAACACCTCAGGATGAAAAGCAGCAGCCTAGCCCAATGGCTGGTGTCAATCATGAGTTACCAGTGAAGTTACCAGGACTGCACTGAAATTTATCTTGGCTCAAGCAATACCTGTTTTTACATAACTACATAACTGTTCACAAACCTTAACAATACTGATAATGTGACAGATGTAACAAGATAATTTAATTTGATATTTTACTGTTGAAACTGGTTTACTCTAGAAAAACCACTGTATATTTTAAAGTAAACAAAACTCCAAGACTTTGTGTGAATGACTATAGCTGATCTCTTCAGGTTACTGATGGTAACCAGAGACAGCATACCTCTGCAAAAAGCCTTTCTGTCTTGATTCCCCTTATGTGCACTAGCACATGCTTCAGTATGCACCACTGATTAGAGAGGGGAATGGCAGTCAAAAAGATAAGGATTACATTTTTTTTTGCTTTACCACAGACTTTCCATTTGACCCCTGTAAGTGACTTTGGCTTTATTTTCATTTCTTAATCTCTATATGGAAAAAATATTATTACCTACAGGAGCTAGTGATCTAAACATGTTATTACCCTCTCAGAGACAATCTTATCTCTGACAATACTCCAGGGAATAGGGTTTTAATTCCTCAAGAATCAGATTTACTGCAGAAAGCTCCAGGCACACACTGTGTAGAATACAGCCCTGTGCTATGTGGGACAACAAGGACTACTCAGGCCCCTGGTGTGTCACAGCTGCTCCTACCCCACTGACTTCTGTCATTAGTAGGACCCCAAAGATCTTGCTGCATACAGCTTATGAAAAAATCCAGCCAAGAAATTTCTCATGCAAGTAACATACAGACAATGAAGAGATTGCCTAGTTGATTCCTTGTTTCCTGGTATATTTCTTAGTTCCCTACAATGATAGAATTAATCAGAATAAAATTATTCAGAGCATGGCAAAGCCATAATCACACTTACCACAATAAGAACAAATCTTTTGGTAAAAGCATGTCCAATTTTTAATTTGTATTTCTTCACTGTCAGATTCATAATTAGTACTCGAGACTCATGCAATTATTTTAACAGCACAGAAATACATGTTTTGCATTTGAAAGAATATTTAAATACAAAACAGTTTTTAATGCAAACATGCATTCAGACTTGAAAATTTTGGGGTCAGTTTAACAGTTTTCTGCCATCTGACAACTGGCTGTGCACAAGAATTCACTTTTTCATCTCAATTCACTTACCAGTTTAGCATTCAGTCATTTCCAGGCATGTTTGTAACAAACAGTTTGCAAAGCTAATGTATTTATTCACATTAAATTGCACAACTCCTAATCTGAAGCAAAGTTAATACTCAGTAGGGCATCACCCTTCCTCCCTTCCCTCACTTTTTTCCCCCTAAGTCTGGAATTCTTTTCATACAGCTCAGTATACTCCACATGCTAAGCATCACGTGCTGGGTTTGATTACTCCTCGAGTTTTGTTAATGAATTATTCATTTGACTACCTTGATCATTCTCTAGTTTCATGTGAACTTCCCTGTCCCTGCTTGCTCTTGTATTACATGGCAGTGACAAGCCATCTGTTACCTTGAGGCCCTCGTGGCCACCACTCTTTCGAAGTTACTCCATCTGGAAGAACCAGCCAAGCAGCCTGGCAACATCAATAAAATAAATCTAGACAAGTATGTGCAAAACTCTTAGAGGAGTTCTACCTCAGGAGATGCGTGTCCCTTCTCAAAAATTTACTTGCAAGCAATATACTATCAAAGCTCATTTAACTTCATGTGTTCTTGGCTGTCCTTTCTCCTAAGTTATGGACAAACAATAAACCACTATTCTAATTGTAAGCACCTACTTCTAGTCTTAATACACACTCTAAACTACCAACACCTATCTCATCTCTTACCACGAGCAGCTGGGAATTAATTTCATGCTAGGCTATTGCCTCTGTGTGCTACCATTATTAAACCACTCTTTTCTCTTGCCATAAACCGGTCAGGCAATAAGACCAGACTATATTTCATATTGTAGAAAACACTCAAGCATGGAAGACAAAATTCTTATTTTTTTTTAAATTCATGAAAATATTGAGATAACAGCAAGTTTAATGAGGGAAATAAGATGATTTAACCTCATTTAATTATGAATCCACCAAAAAAAATATTAAAAAAATATCTAGAAAAATAATGCAATTTCTCTCTCCCTAAGTACTTAATTAGTTAAATTTGGAAATTTCATCAACCATGAAACAGATACAGTATCATACCACTCATCTACTTCACAGAATCACTGTCAGGCTTAATGCTCTTGGAAATCACTGGAGAAAAAGTGTTTTAAGGAAATCTTGCCACTGTAAGCCCCAGCTGGGCTTTAGAGGGGCAGGAGAGCATTACAGGGGGGCAGAAGGAACCCTCCCTCCCATAGGCCTGAATGTACCCAACAGCTGGGAGCACATTAGTTGGTGGGCAGGCAGAGCAGATGATACACAAGCCTCATATCTGCTTCAATAATGCATGTGAAGAGCCTTTGTGACTCCCTTAGTGTAAACTTCACAGATCCTCTTGTGCTCCAATCAGTGAGGTTAATTTGATTTTACCAAAGTGATTCTAGCCTCCATACAAAGGATAATTTGCCCCTAAAGAGAATTTGACTTGTTAAAAACATTACAGTTCAGCCATGAGAAAATAATTGAAATTCTTCAATCCTGAATGTCAGAGATTCTTAAGAATAAACAAAGCCTCTAAAAGGAATGATTGTTATTTCAGACTTGAAACATTTTGTTTTAAGAATTGTATAGCACATTTGATTTTACAAATTACAGAACACTTTCTGGAGCTCATCAGCTGCAGGTAATGGCCAATAAACCACAGCACAACACTGACTCTTCAGCCCTTAAGGGCTAACATAAGGATAAGGTCTTTTGTTTTCCTTTTAGCCTGTTATCCATACAGAACTGCAGATCAGTTTTATTCCCTGTGTAGCTAATAAAATTCTCCATACACACAAGAACCCCTAAGAAAGGTACTTTAACAACAGCTTGGAGTCTGTCACTTGAATATGAGCAATAATCAACAGAAAAAGATTTGTTATGAACAGTTTCATCTACTGGCAAAAATTAAAAGTGGGATTACACTTCCAGTTACTGTGTTGAAAACTCAGGCAAGCTGCTACTGTTCTCAGATCAGCTCACTGCAACTATATACAGCAAGATATCCCCTCAGGCAAACAGCATCAATCAATTCTCACTCAACCAACCATTTTTAGAGCACGGTTTTGATTGTTCTTTTCTAAGCAGAAGAATCCACATGCTACTGAACTCACTCATGTTACAGTGCAAGACATTTGGACAAGGTATTTCCATAACATATCACAAACTACTATATGTGACTTCTACTACTACTACATTGAATGTACAACTACATTAAACTACTATAGTCTCTTACAATAATTTTTCTTTAAAAAAAACCACCCAAATTATGAACATTTCTTAATTATTTTGGTTTTTTTAGAATATCCATTTCTACATCCTGCCTGTTGATTTTGCAGAAAGTCATCTGGGACCACACATGGAAAATGTGAATGGGAAAAATGCCTCTCTGAAGACAATCTCAGGGTTCCAGTATGTGCAAAAAACCTAACTTTATAAACCAAAAGATAAAGTTTTTTATATCTATAACTAAACAAACCCTTTCTAGAACAAAAAGACCTCAGCATCAAGCATTCTCCAAGGAGAATCTTTAGAGAAACAATTCATAACTGAATGCAGCCATTCTTGTCTTCTAACAGAAAACCATCGTTGCTTCAGCACAGTTCTGATAACATCGTCTCCCCAGGCACATAAAACTATCTCAAGCTCTTTTACAGATTTCTGGACATGTGTTATTCTTTATGTTGTTAAACCATTCCAAATTGCAGCCAGTTCATTGACCAGCTTGTGACCAAAACCATTTCATTTTTGGGGTGTTATGTGCTGGTACTTTAACAGATCAAATTCTAGTTTGTGGAAATACAGTGGAATGTCACCTACACAGGAAAACACAATTTTGTTCCAAACTTTCCTACTACAATGCTAATGTAAGGCTGCATTAATCTTTTATCTTAATACTTAATTTAAACACTGTAAATTACAAAATTATATTTAATTTTGGTTTGAAAGGAGGTCACCACACTCTGAACTAATTTTACACCGCGCAGTTTGTGAAATTAACTACAGCCACTTAAAGGGACTTGCCATTTTTCCGCGATGATTTCTGTGCTGGAGGTGGCAGACAGGTCTGTGCTGTTGCTAGCTCAGGATTGGCAGCTTTAGTTCCATGATTAGCTTTCACCTTATCAGCCCAACTTACACCAGAAGGAGCCAGGCGCGTTGCAGAAATTGTCACTGCAGGGTTCCTAAAGGAAAGTCAGAACTGGTTTTAGTGTCTAATCAAATAACAGAATGGTTCATTAGAAAACTTTATCAGGACACTGTCTCCTTAATCTTGGTGTTCACTGATTCAGACTGAGAGCTAGTTCCAAAATCTTAAAAATGTCTATGGCTAAAGAAACATGCAGCACTGTAGTGACAGCCAAACCACCCCCACAAGACACATCCTCTGATACTAAACTTTCAAATCATAGAAATAAACATATGGTGAGTGTTTGCAGCCAAATGGAACAGCTCTTCTATTGCATCTTCCTGCGTCCTGCCTGACTGCATCAATGAACTGCACAGAATGGGCTGCAACCATTACTGATACAAGGAGTCTAAGTCCAAAAAAAGTGCAGGTTTAATTGTAAATGTACATCACACAAATCCATGAAGTACTCTGTTCCAAGGTTAAGTAAATATAAGGGATCCATTTTCTATTATCTGTTTAGCAAAAATAAATTGTAAACCTAGAAGGGCACTCTAATAACTTTCAGAAAGATCCAAACAGCTGCCTAAACTTTGAATTTCTGGATGGAGAGAACCTCAGTGATTTTAAAATTACTTGATTACCACAGAAAAATAATTTATTCATGAACTCTGCTTCAAATGAATCTTTATTTTAGCTTTAGTAAACTTATGATCTGGTTTCCTACCCAAAATTTAAAGTTCTTCGAGCGTTTGATGTCACACTAATTCTGTCTGTTGAGGGACTTGGAATCACGTGGCGTCCAGGAGACATTTTCTTTACTTCCCAGGCTAATGAAGTAGGTCTGCAAGTTCAGAAAGAAAAGATTTAAAGTAAAATTCACAGTAACTATTCCTCTATTGCCTCAAAGGGAAAACAGCATCAACAAACGCTATGAAGTTTTAATGAATACTGAATTTAATGATACATCTTAGCAATTGTTTCTGCATCAACTCCACACCATATTAGACAGACTCATATCAAAACCAGTGCATACCCTTAAGACTACAATGCTTATTTTAAATGTCAGTGTGGGACCAAACATCAACCAGTTAAAAGGAAAGGATGAAGGGTAGGACTGGAAACACCCTCTGGTTCTAGTGACAGTATCAAAGCACATAAGAATTTACCTCTCAAAGCTAAAAATTAGGCACCAAGGCACAAATTTTAATGACATACCAAGTTTTACCTTCCTGCTACTTGTACTTCCAAACCCTTTACCACTTCCAGCACAGCTGTCCACTCATAACACTACCAGAGAGAAAAAAAACCTCTGTCCTCACACTAATTCTGTCCAAAAGGAAAATTTCCTTCCTGATGCCCCACAACAGATATTAAAATTGGTTCCATTTCTCGAATCTCTCTACAAAATGAAGTTTATCATGAGACAGCATTTGTTTGTAGATTTAAAAAAGAAAAAAAAAAAATCTAATTACCTGCTTTGAGCGTCAGCTTTTTCAAGCTTCTCCTGTAGCTGTATCCAGTCAATCAATGCTTTGAAGTCCCTCACATAGTTATCAAGCATCATCAGGACTTCCTGAAAAGCAACCATAACATCAGCCTTTCTATTTAAAAAACAATCTTCCCACCCCAATAAAGGAACTGAAAAGAAAGTAGGAAATTTCCCAGTCTGTAGCTATCTCATAAAAAAAAAAATAAACTCAAGAAAAACCCTGAAAAACAAAAAAGCCCTGACAGTTATGATTTTTATGTGAACAAACATTAAAACATTTATCCTATCAACAAATGTGCACATTTTCTAAGATCTCTGGAAGCACCAATGTTGAAGTACAAAATAGCAAAATTTGGTTAGAAAGTAATTCCTGATGTACGTAAGTAACACTGTTTCAGGACTTTTTTTGTCAGAGCTGTTATCTTTCAAAATATACTGGATGTACTTCATCAAATAAGCAAAAGTCTCTGTACAACTCAATAGACCTGTGGGGGACTAAAAATGTCATGATTAACCTGTGAAGTGAAAATACACAAAGCCACATGAAGGCAACTGCATCAGACAGAGGGAATTCCTGCTGGGGAATCCTGAGATCCCTCTATTAGAAAAAAGTAGTTCTTACACCTCTGAGGTTCAGTAAACTGCATCCTGTTTCTACTGACTTTCAAAGGGCAGACCCTTCAAATGAGGTCTGCTTGTACTTGTCCAGTTGAATGACAGACACTCTATTTACTGAGAAATAAACAACACAAGCTGCAAGATGCAAAGTTGACGTTCTCTTCTCTGATTAACACACTTGAACAAAAGAAAAACAGTCACTAATTGCACATTCTTATCTATGGAGTAATTACATGCCCAGACCTTACAACTCCAATACCCAGATTATACTTCTGGACCACTACAAACCAATTAACTCTTTACCATTTCAAAAATTACTTTTGAACTATACGGAATTGCCAAAGAATTTACACATTTTTATGTGACTTAATCACTGCAAACTGTATTCAGGAACATATTTTATGGCTTGAAAGATTTACACATTATCATAAAATAACATATCTGAGAGGGATCTTAAAAACAATCTAGTCCATCCCATAATTTCTGGGTAGGATTAAACATACACTGTCAGAAGTGATGGGGGCATGCTGGGTTTTTATTAAAAACATTGCAAAAGCTTGATTAAGAAGTTAGAATCTTGTAAATTGTTGGTTTCTAACAAATAGAATTAACTGTTATGGAAAGACATGAAATTAGCTTGACTTCACACTGGATCAGGAAGAAATTCATAGATAAAATGCCAGTGGCTGAACAGTAGGGAGCTAAAAGACTTGTTTCTGATAGAAATAACCTTAACTTTCAGAAATTATGGACTGTATCTACTGATTTCCAGTTTGGTCAAATGTATACGTGTAGTAAGTACAGTAAAGTCAGATTACAGAGAGAAACAATAAGAGATTAAAAGGTGAAATTGGGATCCTGCAGTCGTAACCCAGACAACACTGCCATTTTTTCACAGCAAAGCAGAGCAAAAGACCATATGATTAAACTCCCAGCTTTGTTCTCTGAGCAAACCATAGTTACCTGCTGTCACTGGTAGAGAAAGGAGCAATTCTTTACCATGCAGGAAGCTAGGAAATCACTTTGATCCCACATAGAAAAGCAAAAATCATTTACTAATGTCACAAAACACTCACAGCCAAGAGGCATAAGGCTTCTTATCAGCAGAGCTCATGGTCACGCAACAAGGACAGTCTGAGCTCACCTCAATCAGAACCTTTCACAACTACTCTCCCAAAGACAAGGACAATGTATACCATACTCTGGTGACAACAGGCTGAAAAGAACACAAATCCATAAACGAAGCTTGAACTCTATGAAAACTTACATCAGCTTCACACGCAGGGTTTAAAACGTAGACAAAATGTTTTGGGATCAGGGAAAACACTAATGACAAAGTGTTGCTGTTTTGCAAATTCTCTACTATGTCAAAACCATTCCCACTGGTATTAAGGGAAATTTTCTGCTCAAAGCAAGTAATTATGGGAACAATTAGAAATGAAAATGTATTGGTTACTAAGCGTATGACTACAGACTTTAACAGCAAAACTGAAAACAGTAAACCCACTCTACTACAGCACAGCTAACTAATGCACATTTCTGTAACATCACATCTCATCTCTGCTTTTAATTGTCCTTTTAAGAGAAAAAGGACCTCTAACATATGCAAAATGCTTTTTCATATAAAATGCTATGGATGATTACACATTCTGTTTAACACAAATGCAAGTTTGAAATTCAGCTTCAGTTTGCACAGAAGTCTCCTTTTAACTGGTACGTGTGACAGCTCTGGACACATGCTGGTTGTTGGAAGGGGAAAGTCACAAGGAAGTCAAACACAAGGGAAATCAAACAGAATGCCACTCCTGATGGAAAAGTTACTCTTTGTTTGGAAATACTCCACAAAAAAAAGCTAACAAAAATCTTTCTTACAAGGCAGTTGGTTTACTTGGCAATAATTCGTAAGTAAAGTCTGCTACAAGAAATGAACAAGTCCAGTATTTCAGCCAGTTCCTTTTTTTTCAGTTCCACTAATAAAATTTCAGCTTTCTAATTCAATTCACGTCCATTTAGGTCAGCCCACACTAAGTTGTGCTGACTGTTACTTACAATAAGAGCATAGAAAGCAAAATTTAATTCCAAATCATTTATTTTTCAAGTCTGCCACTGAGATATTCCTCAGAAAAATAATTTAAAGAAAAAAAATAATCAATGTGAATATGAGTTATATTTCTGAAGCTAGTTGGCACGCCAAAAAAAAAAAAATACAATAAGTGGCTTAACCTATTTTAAGGATTGTTTAGCTACACATTATCAGAAGTGATCAGAGCAGAACCATGCAGCTGTAACCCAAGTCATGTTTTACGAACAAGGGAATACAAACAAGACAAGCAGCTGGAGTGGCCCCATATTCACTGATGCACATCTTTCTCCCTAAAGCTATGAGGGCCATTTTGTCAAGCAGGATGAAGCTGAACAAAAGTGGCTCTGAAAGCACCCGTTACAGGCATCCAGATAACTACATATAGACGTCGAGCTAAAATTACCAATTAGTTTACCAATTGGCTGCAACGGATTCGATTGGTTTGTAATTAATTCTAGTTCCTGGCGCATAGAGCAGGATGGTTGGCGCCATCCCTTTGTCCTCCTGACACACAATACTGGCGTGCAGGGCTCTGGGGTCCTGGACATCAATACAGCTCTGCAGCTCACCTACGGTACCGAGTGTAGCAGATATACCCTGTGGTGCTGAAGCAGTGGAAACTTGTACCACTTGAGAAGGTGCTGACAAAAAGGAACCTTTATGGGGTAGACTACGGCTGCATTAGAGTCAAAACAATTTTAAATCCCATTATTTTTCAAGGTCGTATCCACCCCGTATGATTTTTAAAGAGCCAGTTCAAACTAAAAAAAAAATAAAGCAATACTGTTAAAAAACAACACTTGAAGGAAAATCGGTGACATAAACCACTCACAACACAGCTCCTGTTCTCCTTTCTCCCTTCCATCATTCTGATCAATAGTCCCACAAGTCACAAAGCTCTTTTTCTGCTTTTCCTTTTTTCCCTCCAGCTCTCAGTCATTACTTTGGTCTCTCTATATTTCTCTTATAGCTGTATAACCTCTTCAATTGGGTGACCATATTAATTACTGAATCAATCAAGAAGGATCTCCAATAAATAGAGCAACTACATCAGAATAATCCTGTATTCCTGAATGGGGACAATCTTGACTTGGGTCCTCGAGAGGCCTATTATAATCCTTAAAAACAGAAGTTCAGTTTGCTTGGAGATCCCAGAATGGCTTTGAAACGTCACTTTCTGCATTTATTCTGCCATTCTCAAACAAGGAGGAAGAAAACAGGGAAGTGTGGAAGACTGTTGGATTTTAAGGTTATCACAGTTCAAAACAGTAATCAGAGAAATTAACTCAGTTATCAGTTCTGTAATTTATCTTATTCTCAAGGCTAGAGTTACAGTATTGATTCTTTCACATATATACACACAGATATATAAACTCAGATGCTGAGACACTTGAAGCCCATTAAACAATAGCAGCAGAAGATTCATCTCTCTGTTGCACAAACCAAAATTCTATTGGCCAAAATTGGCTACAGCATCTGCCTTCCTCCAGCCACAAATAATTTTGGGCTTAATTCTTTTCAGCATACAGAAAGCCATTACTAATTCCTTTCTGCCTAAACTCACCACCCAAAACTAGCAAATACTAGGTAATAAAATATTCATATGAACATTAGACACACAGAAACCAGGCTGGTGTATAGAATACCCATACAATCTACATTTTAGAATGCTGAAGGTTATAGCCAAATATATTGGACTATATCTAATCTCTCTCTATCACTACTGCACAAACTGATTTACATATAGATGATGCTTGAACTTGAGAATTCTCCATTTATTTCAGAAATAATTCAACCATGTTCATTACATCTTCACATACAAAGCATCAAAGCCCTATCTATGTATCTATACATGATTTGAGTTCTCGATTCCAAATCAATAGCAAAATACCAACTTCAGCAGTGCCCAAAGCTGAGAGAAAATAGACACAACCACTGATCCTCTTACACACATTTCCACTGTTTGTATCTTTACCACAACCCTTTCGTCTGCAGTTTCAACCACAACCAGCCACTAGAGCCCTTTCCGATTGGGGAGCATCAAACATTATCTTCAGTGACAATGTGATCAATAAAACTATACCAACTTGTAAGACTACAAGAGAGCAAAAGGTACAAAATCAAAAAGAAACCAGCTTAATCTGAAGGCTTTGAATGTCAAATGTTGTCACATTTCATTTTTACACAGGTCTTGTTTTAATGCAATCTTTATACAACTGAAAAGTTTAAATTGAACAGCACATACTCATTTGACCTAGACATAAGTTTGAGGAGATATCACTTAAAAAGTTGAAATATGGATTAAGGAAGTTTTTGATAACATGGATTTATCTTAATAAAAAGGAAAAGTTAACAGTTTAACCAAAACAGCACAAAACCGAAGGCAATCCATTTCTATTTTTAGAGCGAGCTTAGTACAAGTATATTACAAATGGAATTTTCATCTTAAAATTAAAACACTCAGAAGAGCAGTACTGCCATATATAAAAATGGGAAAAACATTAGAATTAACTGAACTCCTTCTGCCCAAAGAGAGAGAAAAAACCCAAACCAACCAACAAAGGAACCAACCAACCAAAGCCACAACGAACCACCAAGCAAAAGAAGCCTAACTGGTTCTGCAAACTGGATCTAGTAGAGCCTGTTTTCCCACTATCTCCTTACTTGTTTCTCCAAAGGACATAGATATGCATGCAATGATCAAACTGAAGACTGAGCTCAGCTGTTTTTAAGGCAGGACATAGGCCTTCTACTAAGCTACACAAATTCCTGAGACAACGTCACATGAGTGCTTTTCAAATATCAGTTGCCAACTGAACTCTGAGTCTTGATCACAATTTTAATTTATGAACTCCTAACAGATTGAGGTACTACAGTAAACACTTTCTATATATTCCATAATATGAAAGCTGCACCTGGACAAGATGTTTCATTTGACAGAGGACAGCAAGCACCAGCTTTTCAGGCTCAGAGATGAGGACAACTCGTGGTTTCCACCCACGAGGATCTGTTGTTTGTTATCACTAATATTCCAACCAAAATTAAAACATACTTTCATGCTAATGATGAGTTTGATCATTCCCTAGTTGAAGTCTATGTAGTACCAAAAATGTTATGTGCCCATATATTAAGAGTTATGTATATCAAAGGACAGCAGCTAAGATACTCTGCTGTGGTTAGCTAGAACACGTTGACAACACTGCAGAGAAACTGCTCTGTAGCTGCCAATAATAATCAACCCAAAATAAATCATGACAATCAACAGAACTGCTAAAAGTGAAACATTATCAGTAAAAATAATTTGCAAGACTCAACAGGTCTATACTTCATAGCTTAATTAACAAAAATTTGAGGAAATTATCAAAAGAGTAATAACCATCACTTAACAGCAACCATTAAAAGAAAATCTTACAAACAAAAGACCATAGCACAAACACGTATTCCAGCTACACAGGTAAGGCACTTTTTTGTAACGAGAAGAAAAGACCTTTTAAAAGGTAAAAGCAACATGAATGCTACACATGTTTTACAACACATGACATTGGACTCCCTTGTTTACTCATTTTTGGTTCTTTCCACCTCTGTTTTGCAAACAAGTAACCTGACACACACAGACACATACATCACTGTCAAGAGTCTACTAAAACGAAGACTTTTCACTTAGGCTGCGCAGTATCTCCCTCCGAGAACAGATCAAGTAGCATGATTAAAATGCTGAATGATATCTAACCCCTCAAATATGTGATAATGATACAAATGTGCTTCTGTTCTTTCAGTCACAAAAGTTTCAAATGGTAATCTAATTACAATGCAAGGCCGACTGATTTTCTTAAACCAAAAAATTCTCCAGAGAAGTTTCCTGAGCAGGAAGACAGTTCAGGAACAAAATGCTGAATTGTGTTAGACCAACCAAGGATTTGGAAGCCTCTAGCCACTGTTCAGTTCTCAAACCTGCTTTCAATGAAATGTATTTGTACGCTAATCTCAAAGTCAATTTGGCCGTGTCTGATTACAGCAGAGAACCAGATGCATATGATAAGGGAAAAAAGTTTACTTAAATTGATATATGTCATTTTTTACAGTGATTAGATAATCATTTCCAGAATGTGTTGAGTTTTCAGCCATGTTCAGCATGAAAACAGAAGTCATACCTTTAACATTTCTCTTATAATGCATACTTCTGGCTTCTCTTAATGCTTACAATCAATTCCATTTCTAAAGAATGAGGGATCTGTATTAAATGACAATGGTCTTTCTACAGATCTACTAGAAAATCATCACAAAATGTAGAATGCAGGGTATGCCAAATGAGGAAGCACACCTTACAGTGACATCCCCACCAGACATCGTTTACGCTTGACCACCAGTCACTTCCTTACCACCACAGAGAGTAGAATTATCACTGCAAAAAGGGAGCAATGTATAATTAAGCCACTTAACAGGAAGCAAACCAATGTGAAAAAAGGCTGAATCACAACAGTGCCACCTACAGCAAATGAGATTACAGGGAGAAAATAAGTAAATCAGTGTTCAGTTTACAAGCCTTCACTAAATACAAATCAAAACATGTTTCTGAGGCTCCAATTCCTCATTCAGCTTTTTTGTAAAGAATAAAAAACCAAGGTAAGAGCCATGTGACAACAGGCAAAGAACATCTGAAGGCTCACCTTGCATTCTACTACGCTCTGATCCGATTCACACGTAACGTAGATTTCGTCAACTGCCCGTCGGAGATTGTCAAAAAGGAAGGCCCAGTAGCGAGCCCGCAGATCAACTTTTCGAGGCTGTCTTGTCTTTGTTGGGCTTTTGTCAAAGCTTTTCTCTCCAGCTGCTGCTGCTGTTAATTTACAGTCTATGGTAGCGCTCTGAAAAAAACGAGATACAACAGAAAACAACAAACACAAATAAGGGGTTGGGCTTCTGTGCAATGCATGTTTTCAACGTATTCAAACACGTGTAAAGAAGAAATTTGTCACTGAAGAAGACTATGAGGATTAATGCCAGTGAAATGCTGATGTGGCTGGGTCTTTGATATGTTATGGCTACACTGCAGAGGAGATGCCAGCAAGCACTCAGTTACAAAAGGAAGCTTTCATGCTTTAGACTACTCGTACTACAGTTTCAACTCACCATATTGTTCACATTGCAAGCTCAATTCAACCCAATGTATGTGCTGTGCCAATGAATCAAGTTGCTCCTACTTACACCAAGTCTGAAAGTGGCCTCACGCTGTTTTAAGCTGTAATTTAACAGCTTTAACCACAACAAATCTGTTGTTTGAGTTTTAGTGTTAATACGCGGGGTAATTGATCTAGTACTACTTTGCTGCACAGATGCAGAGGACTGGCAATATGCTAAATCTGCTGGGAGCAGCGGGAGAGCATCCAACTGTCTTCAGAAATGCTGGCACAAACAGAAATCACTGAGTACCTACTGGGAAGTACTGCTAGGTCACCTCAGAGTTACGGATCTGTTGACCTTGTGCGTTCAGCTTAAGGCACTGTAAGGGCTTACATCTCCTTGACAGAGATAAACTGTCAACCATCTGCACACCAAATCAGCACTTGGCCCCACGACACCATCCTTACTAAACCTAAGTTTTAATTACACAGTAATTATTAGAAGAGTATACTTTTGACCATATCATATTTTGCAGTGTCACTTTCAGGTTGAGCTTGATGCAACACTGGAACTCAATTTCCAGAGATGATCATCTCTCAACCTCTCTGATATTCAGAGGGAACATATGGGCAAAGGGCAAAATATTTCTATCTATCACCAAAAAATAGCCTGCCTTGGCTTCCACCCCACCCTCAAATAACATATATGTTTGCCCAAAATGTGATGATGGACTATACAGAAATGACCAAGCAGAGCTACACTGAAGCTTGTCCTCACTCCAACAACCAAACCCACCCAAGGATGACAAAGATTCAGAGGGGTTAGTTCACATTATCTGACTTGCAGTGATAGTTCAAACCTTCAACTGCAGAAAATGCAAAGCTTTTGTGCCTCTGAAGTTCAGAAACATGGGAATATTCCTTCTTACATCTTAAGCAACTCAGTGTGGATGATGAAAGTGATGTTAAAACTGTAACTTTTTTTTTCCTTTCCAAAATAGTTTCAGTAACTTGTCTTGGCATTCTGGAAAGTATGAAGTGTATGTTTATTCTCAGGATACCAAATTTGATTGAATGTAGATTTGCCAGCACCCTACTGAGAGGAAGATAAGGTTGATAAAACCATATGAAAGAGCTCTCATAAATTTATTTTCTTGAGATTAGCAGCCCACTTCTATGTAACAGAAAATTAAAAGTGAAGGCTCAACAAAAGTAACAAAAAAGCCACCAATTTACAGCAGTATCCAGTGTCTGAAATACAGTAGAAATAAAGGTGCTGAATGCCAAATTGAAGTGACAAGATGCACAGATACCTAGCAGTCCATTTCCAACCTTAATTGTACCCACCAGGAATGCATTATGCTTCTACAATGTATTAGTACAGCAATCCCACACAGAGCCACTGAGTAACAAGTATTCTCCCAACAACTCAGCCTTTACATAACCCCAAGTGACTAAACTAGACAGAACCCAAAGTATGGAGCACATTACTCTTACACCCAAAAGGTTCTGAGGGTAAACCCTTACAGGGAGTCCCAACTACATCAATAAAATCCCACCTTCACAGAACAAGAAAACCAGGATACACAGTGCTTGTAACATACTAGTACATGAAGAGAGAGCACAAGGTGAACAGTTGCTGAACTAAACTGGGAAAAATGACATGTCTATGTTTAAAGATACAAACAAATCTCTATGGAAACAGAATATATTTTTTTTTTCCTAAAAAATAACATCTTCCATAAGCCATATTATCAAAATCTGACAAACTGTCTCAAAATACTAAATGGCTAAAGCCACACTAATGGCTACATCCATTAATCAAAGAAAAGCAACCGTTAAAAATATTAAACACAAGGAAAGATTGAGGCATTACTTTATTAATGTAATGAAGATTGTCAGTCACATAGAAAAAAAACATGAATAAAAATATTGACACTTCTCATTTGCACTTGCCTTCCAGTTATAACTCTCAGAAATTTTACTCACCTGGACTAATTTTTTCCAAAATAGGATATATTGACTTCAGCCATTAACACATGAGGTCAGGAAAGAAAGCATTTCCTTAAATGAGAAACTGGGCAGAAAGGTAGCCTTTGTATAAGCAGCATGCTTACAGGAAGAATATCCTGCATCATTTTATTGAACAACACTTTCTTTAAAATAACTAATGCCAAAAAGTCATGCATCCAGGGGTTAGGAAGTGCCAAAAGTAAAGGCTGAGAAAGATAATCTAAAATTCTGGTATTTTTTACCTTCTGAATACTTGACTTTGAAACTTATTTGCTTTAAAAATACAATGAACGCATTGTTTTATATCTGTATTATTCAGCCAATAATGTATCAGTGATATCACAGAACATTTTATGTTGTAAACTTTATGTCATAATCAAAATCCAAAATGAGCAGATACCTGTTTTGTAGTCTTGTGTGTTCCTTGAGTCACCCTCTTTGTTTTTCCACCAGCTTGCCATTTAGATTTACCTGTGGGAGAGGCAACTGTCTTAATCAACAATAATGATTTTAATTAGAGCATTCTAAAATTAACATATCCTATCCTGCCATGTACTGAAATGGGCACAATTTATGAGTTAAGAGGTTCATAAACTTCTATATTCCAAATATATATGCCACAGCTCAGAATGTGGATAATAAATAAATAAGACAAAAAATATATTTATTTTTTTAAGTTTTATTTCTCCAACTTATTAACTTGTACAGCGTGAAAATCACAGGATCCAATTAACAAAAATGTAAGCAAGTAAGACAAAATACTACCTATGGCAAGAGTACCTTCTAGCACAGATTACATCTAAGTAAAAGTTTCAAGTTTATTTAGCTGGATGAAGCCAAGCAAATAAATGCATCAGTTGAATATAGTTCCTTCCTAGACCATGGAGATCATTCTTGGATTTCAGAATTGTCCAGTTGAGTTTTTAACAGTTCTTAGGCTAAGTTCCCTGACATGGTCCAGCTGTTTTACATTGCTCTGGTTATGCAAAGCAGCTGTAAACCTCTCTTAATCGAGCTGTTGGACAGCTGGTTTGCATCACCAGCTAGTCCAGGGAACAAGGCCTTTAATTTCAAAACAAATTAAAAATTATTTGCTTGGTAATTCATTTTTAAAACGCTACACTAGCCAAAACAACAGGTACAAATTAATATATTGAACTCAATTTAGCAGCATTCAGGAAAAAAATTGATTGAGCTACTGTATGTATAAAAGCTTCCTGTTCACTAAAAAGCTTAAACTGTGGATCAGTTCCATGTCAGAATTACAATAACTGAGAAATTCAAACACCAAAGTCTCTCTTTGGAGATGATTTACATTCTGCAAACACAAGATTTGGAATGCAATGGCACACACAACTTGCACAGTGCAAAGGCTTACAAACGGATACGGGTATGTTAAAATTAAAAAAGGGTGGATGAACACAAAAAAAAGTTGCAGTCTCTTCAGATTCTACAAAAAAAAAACAGAATACTAATCCATCTAAGAACTGGGAAATGTCTGAACAATTCCCCTGTAAAGACACAGACAAGTTTTCAGGCACTTTCTATAAAAGACAGACACTTGGAGAAAACAAAACTTATGTAAATACAAGGTTTTGCAAACTTAAAAGCAAATAATGTGTGGTAAGGACTAATTTTTATTTAAGGTGTATGGGCCAAAAAGTTTTGTCTTTCAGCAGCAGCCACATTTCCGAGCTTTTTTCTAATAATTGCCTCTGGTTATTAGAAGATGTCTTCCTTTCTGCTTTTGCCCTTTTATATTCACAAGTAGTGACAACACAAGAGCACTGCCCAACAGTTATGTGTATGTTCAGTGACTATGGGTACGTAGGTTTACAACACCAGCATCACTATGAGATGCACAGGAACTCAATGACATGTGAAGGGCATTATCTGCTAGAAATGTACTGAATTTTAAGGAAAGAACAATAGTGACCAAAGATCATTGGCTCATTAGCTGTTAAGTTGCCAATGTAAAGATATAAAGAAGCAAAATTCTGCAGCATTCCAGGGAGCCACGGTCATATTTTACACTGGAAGTCCATTTCCTCTCTGTCTGGTAATTAAATATGAAGCACACAGGGTTTATGATTTGTGAAGACTTCTGTCACAAAAAGCTAAGGTGCTAATATCTCCAAAAAACCCCCATCAATAAACTATTTTCAAAATCTACCTTTTATACTAATAATCTCAACAATCACCCCTCTCATGGATACTTTTACTGAGAGGAGCAATGTGGGAACCACCTTTACATTTAGTAATTAATAGCAGCCCTCATTTCTGTTCTTACTATGGCAGAGATCAGCTGTGTATGTTGTTTCAGTTACTATAAACCATATATTTTTTAAAGCTTGTAGAGCAGTAGTAGATGTGATTTTTCTAATTGTACAATGCTAGGGACCTTGAGAAATTACTGCCTTCAAGCATAACCAATATTCTCCATGCTTTTCCACCTCCAGACTGAATTACAGCAATATATTTTTGCACAAAATCACTTTCTCAAATCACTGTCACTGTCTCATCCAGAACATAAGGGCCCCATATCCACCTCCCATCAGATCCACACAATGTTTTCAGCCACGACTCTTACAACTTCCTTACTTGGCCAAAGAGAGCCCAGCTTCATGACTTCCATCACATGCTGCGAAACCTACTGACTCCACCAGGCTCTCACTAAAGGAGCTGATTATACTGCAGGCTCCCCAAAGTGTGCCAGCTACCTTTCAACCAATAAAATATGCTTCCTTACCCTGAAATGCTTCATCTACAAATGAATTCTATATGGCGAGAGCCCAAATGATTTTAAACAAAGAGGAAATAAGAAGGGAACAGTTAGAAATCCAAGGTACTCCAATTTTTTGACACATCTCAAAGTTCCAAAGGTACTGTACCTTCTATTAACATCTAAATGTCAAGCCTCTGGGATATTTTAACTGGTAGTGGTTATCTGCATGCAATGCCTCAGATTTCAAGCTAGGCATATAAAGTAACTATAAAGGAAAAAATTCTGAAGTCCTCCATTGTGACTGCAACAGGCAATTGGTGCCCATCGGTTTGGAATGCAAATTGAATTCTGGAGACTATCAGACTACTGAATTTTTGACAATTATAAGACTGTCCTCCTAGGACACAGTGTCAGCCGTATTGTTAATGAGTCTATCCAACAGAACCTGCTGCATAATAATGAATTCTGTGAAGGAGTACTTAATTTCAGCAACTGAAATGTGTTAACAGTCACATCTCTTCTCGATCATGGCCACCACATTTTGCTGGAGGAGGATCTTCTCGTGTCATTGATCTGTATTCATAACTAGAATTTCACATCTGACATAACAAGGGTGCATGCTGCTTCAAATATGTAGCATAAGTGCTACCTGTCATTCCAGACACCTCTCTCCTTTTAAAGGAAGTATTTCTTATTGATAGGAACTATATATTTCCATTAGGGAGTCTTTTGATTGCAATTCTTTTTGTCATTGCTTTTTTACCCATGTCCTCTGTATAAAACACACAAGTCCTTCACAGTTAAGTGAAAGAAGAAAAGTTAAGTGGTAAGAAGGACACAAGGACATGATGTTTAAACTATATCAAAAAAGGAAGGATACATGAACTGAAAAAAATAATCCTGTATTTTAATTTATCAACCCTCTGTGACACCACACCAGTAATATCAAATGCCCATACCCTCACATTTCTGCAGAAAACCACCCCAACTCATAATGAATAACAGCCTACACTATAAAAACATTAAATCACACACTGTTCCTGCCAAAGCAATACCTCTCAACATTACGAGCAGAATTCCGCTTTGTACAGAAGAGGTGCAGGATTGGCTCAGGCAACCTGAACCTTTGGCCTGATTTACCCAACCCCTGAACGAGTCAAAACTGTCCTAATTCATAATATTGCTGTATCATTCCTCAGGGACAAAATACATATTGAAAGATCAGCATAAAATTAATCAGGGCTCGCTGACATCAACATATATACTCTCTATGCCAAGACAAGGGTCAAGAGATAAAGGATTTGGCTCTGACAGACTTTCATTAGCCACAAGTTCCTTTCCACAGAGAAATTCTCCATAAGGCAATTATCATCTGATTATTTGTATTGTGCAGAGAGGTCACAGCCTACGATTTAATGAAGAAATTTTAAAAAGAAGAAAGCACCAGTGACAAAAATATCAAAAATGACAATGGTGCCAATATATCCAAAAGAAGGAAATGAATATAGCTACTTGGATTTTAATTATCATACATAATAACTATTTAATGAAGGCTAAAAATCGGCTTTCACATTCATTCTTCACGTTTGGGCAGAAAATGTTTGACTTGGAGCAAACATTCACCAGCAACTCACATTCACTCATTTTTAAGGAAAAAGTCTTACTTGAAAGTTTCTAAAATAATATTGCACGCAAAGTAGTATTAAAAAAATAACAAAAACACAGCCAGCTTAAACCTTGCTTCAGTTTTCTTCAGACACAGGGTTAATGATCTTGTAACTTAGACACAAGTGTTCATAGAAACATCTTTTCCATTGGCAGAATCACGGAACAGCTGAGGTTGGAAGGAACCTCTAGAGATCACCTAGTCCAACCTCCCAGCTTAAAGCAGGGTCAGCCAGAGCAGGCTGCCCAGGACTACAGCCAGGGAGGTTTTGAGGATGTCCAAGGATGAAGATTGAACACTAGAAGAAGTTGCTCTCAGAAACCTTGGGCAACCACCCCCATAGCAATAAAAAATAATTTACTTGTAGATACTCCTGCCTAAGTCTCAAAAGCAGCAACATCTCCATAGGGACGTGTGAGCTACAAAAATACTCAAGAGGAAGTCCTCAAAACCAGCATTCTGACATCTGGAACAGCTTGAGCAGTATGAAAATTAAAGTCAGTTCCCAGCTCCTTAAGTCATCATACCACAAGAGAATATTACAACAGAAACAGAACTGTTCTGAGGACTTGCATTATGGAAAACTGTCCCCACATATCCCCTTCCTTAAAGATTCTTCACAGATGTTTACCAAAGTGATACCAAAAGAAACTTTCAAACTTGTTTGTTTTAGAGCATAAAGAGCAATTTGTTGGATTGTTCTGAGCCATCCCTACCATTCTGAATTCCCAAGTTAGATCAGTTTAAGACAATATTACTACATTACACAAGTATCTTGATAATATCTGCAAGAGAGAACAGTCTTAGATGTTGCTTAAAGACAAAATTAGAACAGTTTTTAATCTCTCACCGTTAAGGTTTTATAAAGTGATCTGTCCATTGCAGGGTGTGCTTTGTAAAAAAGCTTTAAAATTACATTATGTACACTAAACATACCATTTATTTTTTTACAGAGAAATTCTATGTAAGAAACATGTTTCCATACAAGCAATTCCAGTGGACAATGGAACAGAAGAGAAAAAATCTGGGGGAAGACTGCTGAATACATACCATCATCTTCTTTGCTCTCCAGTGGAACACTCCAGGCAATTAGGTTCCTTGCTGTACGTCCCTCTTCTGCAACTATTTTCCTCACTTTGTCATGACTATTAGAGCGTTGAAAAGAAGCCTGAAAACAAGAATGTTATAATGTTATAAATGTATACTGGTTTGATATGTTAGCCAACCACTTTTCTGCATGATAAGCAGATTGATCCATCAACATGATGTGAGAGTTACTACCCAGCCCTGTCTACACCACACATTTTTAACCTCCATGTAATTGACTGTCAATGCTCCCTGAGCATCACGGTAGACTTCACAAACGTTTTAGTTATCTTGTGTTAATTAGAACTAATTATTCAAGATAAGAGCTGCATGAAACCAAAACACGTGTCAGGTGACTGAAGAGAGCCTGGAGAAAGGCACAGGATTTATTGGAACCACATGTAATGTATAAAAAACACACCTCTCTTTCACCAAGAAGACAAGAACCTAGGAAGTATTTCCAGGCAACTAAGGTTAGCTGTTATTACCAGAAAGCTACAGCTCTTCAAAGACAGAATAAGAGGCACTGAGGATGAATTTATTTTACCTAATGAACACATTTCTTTGCATTTGCAAAATACACCATGGCAAGACCTCTGAAACCAAAAAGATTAAGAAATACTTGTATCAAGTGACAGATGTCAATTAGATTGGACCAGATGATCATTGTAGGTCCCTTCCAACTGAAATAATCCATTCTACTCCAGATAAAACCTTGCCTCTTCTACAGCATACCAACCTATTCCTCAGAAGATAATCTGAAACAAAGCCAAGCTATAAACTGTAACGCTAAATCTGTGTACCACGATAGCTCGAAACTGCTGACCAAGTTATCTTTAAACACTGACAAACTTAACCACAAAGAAGTTACGTAAATCTAAACATTATTTTAGGCGTGACTGATTTTCTATAGCACTTATCAGAAGATGCATTTTTCCTCTTTTTGTTCTTATCATCATACAACTCAAGCCTGCAACCACTTTGTTTTACATCGCTAGTACAGCTTTAGAAAGAAAACACAGTAAAAATGAATATAGCAGATGAGTGGAAATAATTTATTAAGGTGGTAAGAAACACAACACTAATGAGAAAGTTCTTTTACTTCAATGCTTATGTAGTAATATTGAACTTAGGTTTCTTTTATCCAGATGTCCTCAATTGCTTGTTTCAAAGCCGCAGTGTGCCATCTAGTGCTCCACAGATCTACCTGGAGATATCACCATGTAACACACCAAAGATAAATAGCACTGCTCTATCAGTGAACTTTTGGAAAACCTAATGAAATAAATACAGCAAATTATACCTTTTGCTCCAAAGGAAACCAAGCAAAGTGAAAAAACAGGAGCTATACTAAACTGGTTCTAGCCTGTCCTTATTCTATATAATTATTTGCCTGTTCTCACTAGGAATTTTTAGTAAGAGCGATCATTTCTGCTGAATCAAGTTTGGTTTGGGTTTTTATTCCCTTGTTGCTTAACAATACACTTCATCAATCTAAGACTTAAAGATCCACAAATGTCACCCAACTGGTTTAAAATTACTTTAAATTACTGTATAAACTCCCAAAGTAAATACCTGTGGTAGTATACTGCAGAATAGAGTCAAATTATTTTAACTTAATGAAATATATCTGTCTTAAACCAAAAGAAGAACATTCAGACTGCATTTTGCATTACAAATTAAATCTCAAACCTTAAAAAAAGGACCCAAACGCTTAACTTAGCTGGAAGTAAAGCTAATCTAGGGCATCCCCAACTGCCAAAAATGAAATAAGTAAACCAATAAATATTTCCTCATATATTGCACCTTTTCAATCCTCCACCAGCAGACAGGGTTCCCTCAGCATAATCTGTACACTATTTAACTACAGCTTTCCTACAGCATAAGACCACTCATTCTTGCCATACACAGAGGACTTGGAAACCATCTGATTTTTTTTCCTTTCCTACTATTTTTTATGCTGTTATGTTCCAATTCATCCTCCATTGGTCTTCCTACCTTCTGGGCTTACCACCCCCCATTCCTTTAATCTTTTTTCTCTGGTCTTTCAGATCTCAGATTTCAAGTTTTCTGAACCTGAGTACTTCCAGTTTACTCTTCCAGGTTGTCTCCAACTGATTCACATCTGTCTTTGAAATTCAACGTCCAAAAGCAGATACAAACATTTCAGTGAAGACTTTCTCAATGCTAAACACTGCGGGCAGGTTATTCATATCCTACATACCATACTCCCATTTCATCATCTCAAAATTATGGACAGGGTTTTTTTGCAATATGATATTATCTTTTCATCACTTATGACGTGCTCTAGATACAATCATCTGTTAGGCAAAAAGGACTGACTACAAATTTGTTTAGCCTTAAATAGCAGACTTCTGTTACTTAGCCTGTACTGGTTCTTTGCATGGCTAAGAATATCAAAGGACCTTTTATGAGGATTCTTGTTTTAATGGTGTTCGTATCTATAAATACATGGCTGTAAACAAAACTACCAGTTTCATCTGTTGCATTCTCGAAGAAAATTACTCCAGCTCTAACCTCAGCTACTTCAAAGAGCACTCCTCTATTAGTGTAACCAAACATTACGGTCTCACACTAGAGCAGAGCTTGGATGAAAGTAGCTTAAAATGGGAATCAGCTGAAACAAATGTCTTGAAGTCTAAAAACACAACTAGAAATACTCAAATTTCTTCTCCAGTAGAATTCATTTCTAAAGGTTTCTCATTGTGGTGCTAATAAATTAAATTGATTCCATTTCTAGAACAAATACTTTCAGAGAAGGTACAAATGAACCAATTTATCAACAGGAAAATTTAGTTTTTCTTGCAGTAGGAAAAATCCAACCACGCTGTCGTAGTAGCTGAACATCTTACCATCATGTTATAGCCTTCCTCCACATCAACAGGCTCACTTATGACATTTTTGGATGACCCCATTGAGTTTTCATACCTGTGTCAAAATAAATGCAATTAGTCATTTTCACTTAAACCACTTCTAAAATTAATTTTAGCTTCCTAGCAGCATTTATGTCATCAACATCAGATGAACACAGTAAGGTTTTCAGAAGGTAAGTTTTAGTTGCAAAGTGTTTGCTCCCTAATAAAAGTAGCCAAAGGCCCAAGAAAACAAAAAGATAATGACTCTATAGAAAAATGTAAATGTATATGTAGTAAGATAGTAAACACTATAAAAAATATTAAAACTTTAAAACAATTCATTGCATGGACTACTCTAGAATAGTGAAAGGCAAGCAGAATAGTATTTCCTGTGGTAGAAGACTAGACAAGGTGGTTATTAGCTCAACAAGAAAACTGAGTCACAAGGGGATCCTAAGAAATTGGTATCAAATAATTAGTGGTGAAGCAAAGTAAGATACAAAATCACTGTTCCTATTTAAAATAATAAAAAAAAAAATAAATGTGATGGTTCCTGTAGAAGTAAACTCTGAGAAAGTGAATACTTTTATCTACTTTTGAACTACAGAACCATTACCACAAATGCAGAAGTGCACGGGACTAAATATTTACAGGTTTATCAAGAATTTCCAGAACAGTGATAACAATTCTGAAATAAAATAAAACCCCTTGGCTTCAAGGTTGAAATACGTTCTAGCCAGCTACTGATTAGAGTACAAACACTAGTCTGCAACAGTTCTTCTTAAGAATCAGGTGCTAAAGAGATGTTAGACACTTCTAAACTATCAGAAATGAGGTAACAGAACAAGATTAACCTTTGATTAGATCCAAAGTCAGATTTTGTTGGCTCTGTCATTGATGACAGTGCTTTAAGTGGGCTGTTCACTTGTTCTCCTATTACATCTTGTACGCCTCACACATTGCTGATTTGTCTAAAAGTAAACAGCCAAAACCTCTGCCAACAAACAGGCACTTGTTACGATGTGCACTTGTTTGTATGCTTCAGGACAACCTAAAGAGCTTATGAACACTGCAACATTCTGCAACTGGTTGAGGGAAGCCAAGTTTTTGAGAACAAAGTAGGATTGTATGTCAGCATCACTGCAGACATCAGGACAGGCCCTGCCTGAGGCATCTTCCAACACTGAGGTAGCTCAGAAAACTGTGCTTTTGCCCTCTAAATTAACTTGATTACAATCAAGGTGCAATAAAAGCTCGTTAAACTGACATATATATGTTTGAGGGGGAAAACTGAGGGCCCAGGTATCTTCCCAGCACTGCAGGGCATTTGGAAACAGCTTAGAAACAAGAATCTGTGCTTATAAAAACGTGTAGAGAAGGCAAACGCTACCCCTGAGTACACTGCAGGACCCACTACACTGTCACCTGTTGTAACCACGATTTTCCCTCTGACAGCGATGGAAAGCCATGAGTTTAAGCTACGAACATTGTTATCGGTTTTTAAAACGCAAATACCGATACACCTTATGGCAGTTTTTATGAGTTTACAGGGAGTTTTCCCAGGATGCGTGCCTCCCCCTTCCACACGTACAACTTGCACACAAGGAGGACCCGACCAGCACAGGGACCTCCCTCAGACTGTGAGGAATCCCAGTTTTCCTCACAGATTTTGCTCACGACGGCGGGCTGGGGCGGGAGTGGGGGAGAGACGGCCGCCCTGCACCGCCGGGCACACCCGGGGGCGGCCGGGCCAGGCTTCCCCACACGGCAAGGCCTACCCGAAACCCACCGGCCCTGGTCGGCGCCACAGGCTTCCCGGTTGCCTGTAGCAACCGCCCTCACTCCCTCACCCGGCCCCGCGCCGCGCAGGGAAGGGAGGGCCGCCCGGCAAGGCCGAGAGCCCGCGGCCGCCGGCAGGGGCAGTGCTTGGGGGCTCCGCGGGGCGGCGGAGGAGGGAGGGGAGAGGAGGGAGGGGAGGGCTGGCCCGCCGCCATCTTGCCCCGCCGCAGCGCCCCGCGCCGCCCCTGCCCTGTGCCGCCGGGACGCGCGGAGCGGCCACTCACGCTCTCCGTCGCGCAGCACCGTCCCGCCCGCGCGCGTCCCGCCGCGGTGATGTCATCGCATCCCGCCGCCGCCAGCGGCCCACGCGACCGCCCGCCCGCCCGCCGCGCGCGGCGCCTGGTCCCCGCCGCCGGCCCGGCCGCGCATGCGCCGCCAGCGCGGGGGAAGGCATTGCCCTCACCTTGCCCGCTCGGGGTGAGGTAACGGCGGTCGGTCGCGCAGCGCCGAGCTGGAAAAGGGAGACAATCAAATAAAGAATTGTGTGCAGTACGTTGGGGGCGTGGGACAGCGAGACAAGACCTGATCCCGGGGCTCAGCCGTGGTGAGGCGTTGGGCACCGTGCCTGAGGGGCGGTGGGGAGGCCCGGCCTTCCCGTGGGCTCTGAGGGCCGCAGAACAGGAGCTGTGAGGAAAATGTTGGACAAGTTGACTCTATTTAGCCGAAAGAAGACAAAAGGGGGTGTGGAAGGAGCGTTCAAGCATGTAAAAGCACGGTTGTGAAGAGAATAATCCATTTCCCCCATTGTGACAGGAGCGATAAAGACGAGGCCCAAAGTGTAACCTGGATAATTTAGGCTGCCGTCTCTAAAATATTAAAAAAAACCCACACGGATTGGAATAGATGGTTTGGGAGATTATATGTGCTTCAGTTCAAGTGTCCAGCAGCACACACATGTCCCAGAAATGACAGGAATACATGACTCCGGTTTGGAGCAGAGAGCTGAGCCAGGAGGCCCCTGACATCCCTTATACCGTCATTATCCACTAACGAACTTCTTCATTATTTATCAGGCTGAGTTTCCACAACCACCTCTTTGGTTTGCAGCTGAGCCGAGCGCTGTGGCACCTCGCATCAAACCCTGCCCTTCTGCTCCCACGCCAAATCAGATACCACATCACAAGAGTGACGTTTTATAACCTATTTCCACAGGTATTAACAACTGCAGTAAATGCAAAGTAGAAAAACAGGTCTGTAATGCTGGCGGGAGTCTAAAACACTTCTGTGCAAGGTGTTCTGAAACAATGAATGAGTCGTGTTTGGGTGCTGCGACTGTCATTTGGAAATCCAAACACAGGGTATTTAAGCGTGATTATCTTGATGAGTAAATTGTTGCTCAGTTTTTGGCCTTCCTTAAATCCACACGCCAAAATTCCACACCTTTTATAATGGAAGAAGGAAGGATAGTCTTTGCATGCAGGTTTTAGATGCACTTAACTGTCTCATATGCAGTTTAAAATGTTTACATGTGATAAAAACAAAATTAGGAGAATATGGCAAAATGGAAGCCTGTCTCAATAAAACTACAGGAAATCCATTTAGTCCGAGTATATAAATGACGTGCATTAAAGAAAATGAAGGCTTATTCAAGTTGGGCAGTGATTTATAAAACTAAAATGTAGAAATGTCAAAAAATTGCAGTAAACACCAGGCAGGTAACTTCACGTGCTAGAAATAACTGTTAAGAAACCATCGTTTGTGTTGCTGGACAACTGCCCTCATGCCAACACTTTAACTGGAACAGATTTGCATTTACAGATCTCTTAGAGAAGTCCTGTGTGGAACATGACCTTCAAACATTAATTCCTTTGTGACAGAAAGAACAGCTCCAAGCAGATTTGTGAAAGACTCTGCAATTTTGCTTGAGGGAAGGGGGGGATTTTTTGGAAAAGTCAGAAAGTTCAGCGAATAAGAAACTTTTTATATGGCATGACTTGTATTCTGATTTTAAAATAGCTTCAGTGGTGCTCTCTTTTTGCTTACAAGTCGCAATAGTTGTGCATTTGCTCTGTGTGCTTGGTTAGACATATGGAGGGACCATGAGAGCCTCTCACTTGTTTTTTTTTCCCTTTATCCATACCAGAATGACCTGGAATGTTACTATAAATCACGTGCATACATCCTACTGTATAGGATATAATGACTTTTTCGTTTTGCTCACTTTATTGCTGCAGTTATTTGTATTTCCTCCTGTTTTCAGTCAGCTTGGCGTGTGAACACATCGTTAATAAACTTGCTCTTGCACATCTATGTTGAATTTGTTATTTGGAGGCTATTACAGGCACTGAAATGTATAATCTGATACACTTGTCAACCCTTGAGATATGCAGCAAAGAGGGTTTTTTTTGGGGCTGCTAGGAATACATGAGACAAAGAAGACAAAGCATCTTCAGTACTATTTCAGAAACCAATCAAATCTTACTTCTGATTCGATTGCTTATAGGATTTGCTTCGTCTACACATGCCAGACGTAGCATGATTTAATTCACATTTTGTGTATGTGATTTATATAAATACTGATGGGAAATTTGACGTTTAAACCAATAAAATATATTAGACTTAAACTCACTATTAGATATTTTATTAGGAAGACGTTTCTTATATGGGCAGGAAATTGCAATAACACATTTACTGATTGAATGCAATATTTTACTCTCAGGTCTTCAAAATGAACTGTCGTAGCTCTTCACAGTTAATAGAATTTGAGGTTAACCAGGGAGCAGCACATCACCATCGCCATGGAAGGGACAGGACAGCACAGCAGACCACCCCCATTAATTGAGGGCTCTGCTTCAACCCAACAATTGCATTTCTGGAAATCCAGGTAGGTTCATCTCACTTCTTCCTGTTTAAAAGAGGAGTTCCAGAATTACAATAATGGGAGAAATAACAAATATAACCATGGCCTTATGGAAATCTTGATTAATCCAGTAAGAATTGATTGATTTGACCTCAGAGCAGTCCCAGTTTCACGTGACAGCTCTTAGGAATGGCATTCCTGGGGAGCTCCTTTGCTTGATATATTTTTAGTTTGAGTGGTAAATGAGGTTCAGTTTAATTTACAGCTTTCTTTTCTATCATCTGCGTTGAATGGTTGTGAAAATTTGTATCGATCCACCTTGTTAGCTCATTTATAAAGCATTGCTTCCCTTTAACTTTGTGTTACAAGTGTTATTTTCTCGAGCAAGAGAAACATTTGGGGGTTTTTGGTATAAAGCTTTTACACCAGAAGTTTCCTTATAATTATTCCTCATCCCAGGGTTTGCTGGTGCTCGTCTGCAGTCCCGGTAACAGTCACTGATGCTTAAAAGTTGGGGAATTCTCCATGGATCTGCACGGTGTTTGGTACCTTCCAGTGACACGCGTGAAGGGCAGGGCTGGGCTGCAGAGGAGCATACAGGCTCCGTTCCTCCCCACCTGCACACCCCGACACCCGCACCGGCTGCACCCCGAGGTCCCCGGGGCCGACCCCTCCCCGAGCCCCCTCCTCCGCTGCCGGTCCCGCCCCCCCCGCTCCCCCCTTTCCCCGCCCCTCTCCGCCGCTCCCCTGCTCGGCGGCCGAGATGCGGCGGCGGCCGCTGGTGCTGGCGCTGGGCCTGGCCCTGGCCCTGGCGGCGGCGCACGGGCAGCACCGCGCTGACTACGACCGGGAGGCGCTGCTCGGCGGACAGGTGAGCGGCGGCGGCGGCGGCGGCGGGGGGACGCGGGGCCCGGGAAGGCGGCGGGTTTGACGTGCGGTTCTCGCCGCCGCAGGAGGAGGCGGAGGAGTACGCGCGGCTCAGCCCGGAAGAGCAGCAGCGGCGGCTGAAGGCCATCGTGAAGAAGATCGACTCGGATGCGGACGAGCTCCTCACGGCGGGTAACGGCGGGCGGAGCCGCGGGGGTTTAACGAGGGAGGGGACCGGGTTTGGCTGTGTCCCGGGTCTGGCCTAGCGCCCGCGGAGGAGGGACAGACACGCTCTGCTATGACAATGGCTCTGACGGGGTGGGGAATCTCCGTGAAAAACATGACGGTCCTCTTGCACAGTGCGTCAGGACTGCCCAGCAGGGTGTCTCAGCCCCCCAGGCTTCTGTTTGACACGATCAGGAGTACCCACAGGCTCCCAACAGGGTGTCTCAGCCCCCCAGGCTTCTGTTTGACACCATCAGGACTGCCCACAGGCTCCCAACAGGGTGTCTCAGCCCCCCAGGCTTCTGTTTGACACCATCAGGGCCATGAAGAGCACACAAGAGAGAGTTAAGAGAGCATGACTAAGTTCCACGTCCCATCTTTGCACTGGTACCTGCTCCTTCCACTTGAACCACGTGGGTTTCTGCCTTTGAAATCCTGTTTGTACAACTCGGAGAGCAAGTTTGTGGGGCAGAGAAAGTCCACCACAGCCATAATACTGCACGTGTGCACCTCAGTACCTGGTGATGCTGTGTGACACCGAGGGATCGTATAGTCGTGTCATCACATACAATAATATCAGGTGTCTCTTCCCAGACAGAAAGGTTTTTATCAGTCAAACCTGAGAACTCCACGGTAAACTCTGGCCCTTCCTTTCAGCACATCATCATGACACTTTCTTAATTTTTAAACTCATTACGAACATTTATTTTTGTTGTTTGGCTCTGATTTTGACAAGAAATCTGAAGTCCATGCACACACACCCAGAGGGAGTAGAATCCTTGTTCAAATGCCAGAACAGTGAGATTTCATTAACATGACATTAAACACAGAGGAGAGGGGACAAACTATGGTTTTAAAGATGAGATCAACTCTATCACTCAAATGTCTTTCACTTTATCTGCTGAAAGTAATCAACTGCACACTTATTTCAGTGTTCCTGTGTAGAGGTGAGGTGGTATATAACTTTGGCTGAATGGCTAATCCCTGTAATAAACAACAGGCAGTTCACAGCATGAAGGCTATAAGGGAAGAGGTCTATTTTAAAGTGTAGAAATTCCACCCATACTCTGTCCTCATGGTATATATTGCATCTGGTTCTCATTCGAATGGAAACTTGCCTTCCCCTCACTTTCCAAAGGAAAAATCACAGTGGAATGTGGGTTTTATGTCCTCAGATGCCTGCCTGTGCCTCGAGCCTTAAATGCTGGGAAATCAACCATGCTATAAATTACATGTTACCCATCTTTAAGAAATCACGTTGCAGTTTCTTGTAAGGCAATACTGGGTCTTGTGCATGAGCCTCAGTGGTTATAAAACACGGCATGCATGCCTCCTCATTTTCAATCAATTCACACAATCTGTTATAAAGTTGGTTCCTTTGGTAATACAAATTCAGTATTCAAAATATATTTTTTAAAATCTCTTGCTGCTTTCCAAAGATGTTTAAATAAACCTAGTAAAGTGTACTGACACTTCTGCCAAAAAGGACAAAATAAGATACTTTAGTATTTTTAAAAAATGCTGTAAGATTTTCCTACACCAAAGCAGTCATTTCTGTAGGATTTTTTAATTGGTTAAGTTGATTTAGCTAGGTAATTTTGCAACACAGAGGAAGCACCCATCTAGGCCAGATTAAAGTAACTGTGTCACTCTAGCCTAGGGCTATGGATGGGGAAATGGTACTATGAACAAAAACTAAAGGCTGTAGCTGTGCTCTATTATTTCATTCAGTTAACTTGAAAACAGCCATAGCATAGAGGAAACATTGTTTTGCTTTAACTAACCTCTTGCCTATATGCTTACATCTGTATTGCAGAGTGTATTCCACACTGAACAGACCTGTGGTGTCTTTACAGGTTTTTATAGTGCAGATGATTCTGATTGGTTTTATTTTATTATTTTTAAAAATGATTTTCACAGATGAGCTGAGTTCCTGGATACAGCAGTCTTTTAAACATTATGTCACACAAGAAGCTAAGCAACACTTCAACGACTATGACAAAGATGGTGATGGATTAGTGTCTTGGAAGGAGTATAATATGCAAATGTACGACCGTGTAATTGATTTTGATGAGAACACTGTCCTGGAGGATCAAGAAGAAGAATCATTTCGACAGGTAAAATGTTTCAGCATCGGTTTCTGTAAGCTGTTGGCAAAAGGCAGTAATTTTTGTTTATTGTGACGGAACAGGATGGGGAGAGAAACCATAGCAGCTGGCACATGTTTTAACACTTTCATCTATCTGAGGTAGGGGAGTAATTAAAGGAAAGTAATGGTGTATTAAAGCTGCTACCACCAAAACAAAGAGAATGAAATTGTACCTCCTGTGTATATTTTGCTAGCTGAGTGGAGTATAAGTCTATTGACAGTCTCCAGCCATGGTCTTAAGACAGCAACCTCTTAAATGAGGTCTGTAGCCTAACCAGCATCCTGCCTTCAGCAGGGGCAGTGCCACTGCTGCTGGAGGTAAAGGAAACCCTTGTGCTCTTTAACCCCTTTTATTGCACTGTTCTATCCACAGTTATTTCTTAAGTATCCCATGGAGGATATCAACATTGCCTGCTGTAACATATTCTGTCTGTTAGAGACCCACAGAGAAAGCAACAGCAATTCAGACATTTTTGGGAATCAAAATGCAACTCTGATAGCTAAAACTGAGTGTATAAACAACAGAACTGATGGATCCATTTCATAAATGAAAGCAGATACTTAAGACTGAAAAGGAAAGCGGGAAGGTTCACCAAGAATCACCATGTAACAAAAGTTGTTCCCTTTCAAGTCACACATTTATAAATACATGTAAATATTTCCCAGAAAGAGAGTGAGTTTTTAGACTATTCTGGCCCGAGTTGGTCTTTTTTTCTGTGAGGATTGCTTTGGCTCCTTTCAGTAAAGATGTAGTAGGTTATGCAGGATGTTGGTAGAAGTGAAGCTAAACTAGACAATGGGTGGGGATTTCACACACTGAAGAAACAAACTGCAAAGCTTTGGAGGACACTTAACTGAATAATCACACAGCTTTTAAATAAAACAAGATTTCCAGTGGAACTACCAGTCAAAATATTGATCCCATGTTTGAGATATTGCCATAATATATATATATATGCTGAGCTAGAACTCCTACTCACTTACTAATGCTATGCTTTGTCTGCTTGCTAGGTTTTCCTGCTTCCTGGCTAGTTTAACATATATTGTAAAGAGCAAAATTAGCAGCATTGTACAAGCATCATTTGTCAGCCATTTTCAGCATTTTCCTTACTTTTGGAAACAAGTGATCCTGCTCTAATCAAAATGGAAGAGTTGATCACTAGGGTACTGATTTACAAGTGACATCAAATAAACGTGAATTTACCAGAAGGTGGCAGCCTTGTTCATCATGTCTCAAAAAACACTGAAAAAATAGACTTTCCCCCTGAGTAGTTCAAGTTTATGTTGCAGTCTAGTACTTCCTGTAGTCAGTCCTTCCAAATTGCCTTCTTGTTTAAACCCTCCACTAAGGTCAGCTTTTCATTACAAGTACATTTATTTATTTTGAAGAATAGCTTATACTTTATTTGTTACATGTTATGTTCTGTATTAATCAGGTTAGCCTAATTTTGAGAGGAGTGTCAATAAATAGGATATAAACTAAGAAGTACAATTTCAAATGGTTATTTTTAAAGTATTTGTCATCTCTGGTTTGCTGGCCAGTCCCATATCCAGATTGTAGTCACGCTGATAGCACAACATAATCAGGGGATTCCAAAATATTTATAGCTCACAGCACATGCAGAGATCAGTTATCAGTGGTGTGGGTCTTTATTTTGTCTAAAGAGACTGCACAAAATGAAACAAGAAAAAAAACCCCACAAATTTTTGCACATTTGGAAGACAAGCAGGAAGTGCAAGACATTAGCAATAAGAACTTTCCTTCTTATTGTGGGTATTATTTATTTTTAAAAGGCATGCTAATGTTTATACTTAGAACAGGTTAGAGAAGTGACTTTGCTTTGAAATATGTTCAGAGGTGATGGACAACAGTCCTGTGTTAAAGGAATCTGTTTAATCTTTCAGCATTTAAAATGGCTTCAGAAAAGACATGTATGATGTTTCAAGACCTTCTTTGAACTAGAAACAACTCTTGATATAAACAAGATATAGATCCAGAACGTTTAAATGTCCTTAAAATGTAAATTTTGGACTTTGCAATGGCTCCCATGAATTACAATCATTTTACCCCCCCTAGGTTAGTTTGGGAATTAGTGACTTTTAGAAGAGGAAGCATGTATAAAGACAAGAGTTCTTGGTCTTCTCATTATCTCCCTTTTGTGTTTTTGAAGCCTTAGCTAAGAACGTGTTTTAAATGTCTCTTTAAATTGAAAAGGTGGAAGGTTTTATGTGATGCTTAAATAAAACCACCCCAATTAAAAGTGCTGTTCTTGATGCTCTGGATGAGCTCTTTTTAGTGTAAATATGACATCAGTATAATCTGAGTAGGCAATGTGAAACAATTAATATCCTAATGAGCTTACAGCCAGCTACTCTCATGTTGTTTTTCCTTTTCATTAAGTGCTCTAACTAAATCTATTTTCTAAGCTTCATTTAAAGGAGAAAAAGCGTTTTGAAAAAGCTAATAGAGATGATGTTCCTGATCTAAATGTGGATGAATTTGTGGCTTTTGAACACCCTGAAGAAGTGGAGTATATGACGGTAAGATTTTGGAGGGTTATCTTTATCAGCCTGTGTATATAGATGCATGTGGTGGTTTAGACCCTGCCAGGACCTGAGACCACCCTCGGACGGGGACGGGACAGGGAGTAAAATACAAACCCTGGGGTTGAGATAAGGCAGATTTAATACAACAGTGTAACAACAACAACCCAAACAACAACAATAACAACAGCAGTGATAATAATGTACAGAACAAGAGATGCACTACATGGTATCCAATAGCCTGGCTGTAGCTCCCTCCCAACTGCTGTTGAAAATTAACCCTATCCTAGCTGAACCAGGACAATGCAACACCTTTTTAATGCATGTGCTTAGTCCCAGTACTACAGGGAGTGTGCTTTTGAGCAGTTACTAGCTGAGCTTTACTATTGACTGTACTACAGTGAGAGTTTGGGGGATTATTATTGCAGCCAGGAGCACTTTGTTGGTCATCTGTTTCATCACTGCTGTGACTGCTGGTGTCGTTCCAGCTCAGTACCCACAGCTGGCCCCAGTTAAAAGTACACTGGTGCTTTTCTGCAATAGATCCTTCAGTTTTGGAGATCTGATGCTGCAGAGCCAACTGCCAGGAGGAGCTCTGTGCAAACAGAGCCTCTGTTTGTGTTGGTTATCATAATAACTATTGATTATGGACAAACAAGAAAAGACCTACAAGAACAGGCCCACTGGCTTCATGGGGAAACACAGGACCAAAAGACCAACCAGTTTTCCTAACAATTTCATAAAGCTGCCATAATGCCAATTAGTGAATACATCACATGAAAAAAGAAAAGCGAAATAAGATGATACAGCTGTGTACAAATTCATGTTTCTCAGCTGCTTGTGTATAATGTTGAATTATGTTGAAGGATTCCAACTCTATGTGCACCTTTCAGATTTGGTTTTCATAAAACCTGACATCCTGAACTCTTAATAACAGATCTGTTTTGTTGCACAGGAACCAATTACTGCACTAGCCTGGATTTGAAAGGAGCAGTTCTTGAAAGAATACCTTATTGCTCTGAAGTGATTTCTCTTGCTGACAAGTTGCTAATTTTTCACAAATTGGTAATTTTGCTTTTTGTGTGTGTACAAAAGGACTTTGTCATTCAGGAGGCTTTAGAAGAGCATGATAAAGATGGTGATGGATTTGTTAGCCTGGAAGAATTCCTTGGTGATTACAGAAGAGACCCAAGTAAGGAAAAAAGGGTGGGGGCATGAAAGAAGGAACTGAGCAACAAAAGCTTTTGGAATGGGGTGAATTGTGTGCACCTTTATTTTCAGCTTTTTACACCTCCACTTACAGGTTCTGAGTAACATCCCATCTTTTATAATAATTCTTTTTCCTAGTACTGGACACAGTAGGTCATTATTTCAGTCTGCCCCATATGCGTTTGGCAATAGTTTGTGTATAACCCATTCCCCTGTTTCCTTGCAAGTTACTTCTTGTTTTCCTAAAGACTGAAGCATATTCCTCATGAATTCAGAATCAGCTATAATTGTAGAAACTACTTCAGCTTTACTCCAAATGGCCATCGTTTCTGCAGTGTTCCTTTAGAATGACTGATAAACTGTGTGGTGGGTCTGGTTTAATAATTGCCTTGTGGTTTTGGGCAACAGTGTATGGGGAATTGTGACATTAAGGGATAATCTACTTGCAAACTAGATGTTGGAAAGGAAGGAGAGAGACTTCACTATTTTTCTTTTATGATACAAACCTAATTTTAAAAAACTGTTTATCTGCTTGTGGTTCCACTTGCTTTTGACTTTCATAAGGTTTAAGAGGTCTTAGTATCTGTTCATGCTTGTCTACAATGTTTGTCAGTTTGATCAATTGCTGCTAAATTTTTTGAGGAGTTAGAGACAAGTTGAAAATTGCTGGCTAGGTTGTAGGACGCAATACCAGGGTAAGTAGAAAACAAGTCTACAAATAAACAAATAAAAACAGTAAGTGAAGTTGTTTTGATTATGTTCCAGGTAGTCTAGAAAACAAAAAATATTAGTAAACTAATTTGAAAGCCTGCAGTATTGGCCTGAGTCTATTGAGCCTGCACTGACCAAGAGCTTTGCCTTCTCTGTTAGCTGTCACAGATGGACCTCCCTTGATGTTAAAGGAGGGAAACAGACAGTAGAATGTTATTAAAAACTTTGTACAACCTCATAATGTCACAGTCCTATATCCTACCAAACACTATTTATCTACCTGCTTTTTGGGGTGCTTGTTGATGTGAAGCTTTTCCCTACATTTCTCCATCCATTAAGTGCTGGGAGGGCCAGTGTCTGAGGCTAGTTCAATTGTAAATTTACAATCTTAATGTTACCTTAGCTTTAAATTCTGTTTTAATCTATACAAGTATTTTTTCCATATGTAGACAGATGCATTTCTTTAATTCATTGGGACTGGTCTGCAAGGCTTGTCTTTGTTTAGTGAAATCCCTTCTATGTTAAATTTTATGAGACTGAGTGAATTTGCTTAAGAGAAAAGGTGAAAACCTCTGCTTTAAGTTAAAGACTGCCTTTAAACTTGATGAATGTGTCTTCCTAGCTGCAAGGGAAGATCCAGAATGGATACTGGTTGAGAAGGATCGGTTTGTGAATGACTATGACAAGGATAATGATGGGAAACTCAACCCTCAAGAGCTGTTGTCTTGGATAGTACCAAATAATCAGGGCATTGCACAAGAGGAGGTATGTGGTTTGACTGCTGTCTAGATTTTAATTAATGCAGTAGAATTTTGAAGGTATCACAATAAAATGATAGAGGCATTCACATTTATCATGTCTTAGTAGTTGAAAGAGAATGCTTAGTGGATCTTTGCATAAATTTTTAACCTTTTTTTTTTTCCAGTGTGATGAAGAATGCAGGTCCTGTAATTGCATTAGGCAAATTTGAAGTTCCTATTAATTGTAGGAATGTTTGTATATTAACAAAGTACTTTTCTACGTGTTTAAATAGCTATCTGGTTTGACTTAAGGGTACAGTATTTTCATCAGTTATTTTTTAGTTACCATAGGTAAATCAGATGAGATATCCTACTAAAAGAAGCTGTTACATACTGACAGCGTAATTTTGAAAAGGGAAATTGATTGCGATTCTTCTAACTGGTTAAATTGCCATAATTTGTAGAACTAAAACCTTGTCTTTTCCTAAGTACAAGAAAATGGAAGTGTTCAATGATTCAAGATGCGGTAATGCAAACTTTGATGATGATAATTAAAATGGTTTAATCAGGGGTAGAACGCCATGATAGGTTTAAGTGGGTTCTCATTTTAGCTGTCTTTATTTTTTTGTAGTAGTAGAAGCACTGAGTGTTCCAGAGCAGCCTGTTGTAGTACAGTCGCCGACTCCAGTAGATGATTTCTGCCTTTCTCCTAGTAACTTTTTATCCTAACTTGCCCAAATCTCTCCTTTGAGAGGTTTTTGGTGTTTGGAATGTCAGCAACAACAGCTCTTCCCATGCCTCCATGGTAAAGATAAGAGATGCTTTATGTCAGAGCCCATCTGCTGTGTGGGACCAGCTCATCACTGAGGTCCTACCTCTTCCTTTTCAAGCCCTGTTGGTGACAGGAAAAGCAATGTGGCTAGCACGCAGCGCAGGCTGCTGGCGTAGCTCACCTTGGAGGCAGCTAAGCTGTTAAATTGCTCCAGTGGTATTTTTGTAACTGTGCATCTGTAAGCCTTTGCACAGGCTTATTTTAACATCTGACTCTTGAGGGTGGTTGGTTTTTAGGGGGGTTGGTTTTTTATTTCACAGAAACAACACTGTTCTACGGACACGAATTCTTTGTGGTGTTGAGTCTCTTCGTGCCTGTGATGGTTTGGTGGGGTTTTTTTTGCAGTTCTTCACTATTCATTCAAATTTTACCTTACAGCAAGGCCATGCTGTAGTAATAGCTCAGTTCTGAAAAAATACAGCGTTTTATTTGTTTCTCTAATGTGCTATTTTTTTTCCTGTAGTTAATATAAGGGCTTAGCAAAGTCACTTATCCTAAAGAGAAGGCAGCATTGACTTAAGTCAGAAACTGCTCTTTGAAAACTGAATATTACAGTTTCATTTTGGCATTGCAAAATGACTTGAGAAACCTAAATAACCAAAATAGAAAAATTACTGTACGTTCAATTTCTCTGTCTTTACTGAGATATTTGTCTTAATAATCTTTTAGCTTTCGCCATGCAGAGTGCTTTTAAAAGCTGCTTGGCTGACGTTAGCCCCTGTTATTTTCTTCAGTCCTTTTTGGTGAGGTAGTCAGCTTAAATGTAATATTTAATTTTTTTTAGAAAAACCACTAAGCAGTTATATTGAACCAAACCAATCAGAAAAAGCAGGAACAAAAAGGATCCTCTAAATCATTGTGTTTAGCAAATAAAAACAGAAAAAAGCTCTATTTCTCATAAATAATAGGTGCAGTGGAGCTGCTGCATTAGCTTGTTGGCTTTGAGCTATGCAATCCTTATGAATAGGCTACAATTAAAATACTCTGCAGTTGTTTTCTTGTTTTACTGCTGAACTTCCTCTCTTTTTATAATAGATAAATAAGCAAAAATCTGAGAGTTGTTTGAACTTGCAGTTTCACTGGACATTGTCGTGATGTAGTTTTTAAAAGTTTTTTTCAGGAAAGCAAGCTTTTCCTTTCAGGAAATGAGGGAAAACATGAATTATTACCCAAAAGTTGAGACTCTATTGGCTCAAATCCTTGTTGAGGTCCCGCACATCGAGGACTTGCTGTCGTAGCTGTCAGTCAGTGGCTGAATGTGCAGAGGGACCCTCTGAAAACACAGGGGCTCTGACTGACGTGCTGAGCTTGCATTTTTGGCAGGTCCTACGCTGAAGGTGTGTACTGCACTCACCCATGGATTTCAAGGAGGTGCTTCCAGGAAGATGAATAATCTTTGCTGGTTGAACACCATCTCCCACCCTTACAGTAAAGCTATGGGTTTGATGTTGATTTGCTGCTTTAGAAGGGAGAGTGAGCGTAGAGAGCTGATATTAGATTTTGCCACCAAATACAGGGAGGGAAAAAAGGCTCTGTTCTGGCTGTAAAACCTTGTGTGGCTTGTTACAAACCGTGGTGTTGTGGCAAAGCCATTCCAAGAGCATTATTTGTAAATGCCCATATCTATTAACCGTGCACACGGTTTATTTTAAAGGCTCTCCACCTCATTGAAGAAATGGATTTGAATGACGACAAAAAGCTTTCTGAAGCAGAAATTCTTAAGAACCAGGATTTGTTCCTTAACAGCGAAGCGACGGATTATGGTCGGCAGCTTCATGATGAACGTTTCTACCATGAAGAACTTTAGATTATTTATTTCCTAATCTGTTTTTCTTCCCTTTCTTTCAGTTGGAGCTTTTGTTAAAAGCACCCCATCAGCTGTGTCGCAAGTTTTATGCTGTAATTACAGTACACACTAATGTTTGTGTAAATAATTTGCATTCAAAATTTAATTGCTCTCCTGCAGACTTCCTTGGGCTTCTTCTAGCCTTCCAAATTCATCTTCAATACTTCCAAAATTATATAGCATTAGGAAATAAGTTCCTTCAGGTGTGGGACTGTATTGTGAAGGGTTGTTCTGCTGTACTTGAAGGAAATGGAGAATCTAAACGATTCGGAAAGAATGCAGAGTGGAAACTGAGAGACTGCTATTTTTTCTAATCAGTTTAATTAGGGAGGAGAGGGGGCAAGGTAGGGGGATGTTTAGAGTCAGTATTAACTGTGGTTTATTTAATACGTTTGGAGAAACGCTTAGATTAATGCCTCAATTGTTGAAGAGGTTTCTACTTAATTTTAAATGGTTTCTATACTGTGTTTTATTGTATCATAAAACTTGCTATTTTTACATCTACAGACAATAATTGTTTTTAATGTACAATTCTACAGCAGGAGCAATACGATGGTATTTTACAGTGTTAAGACTCTCTACGTTTGTTGGATTAAAAACTTAAAATATTCTTTCTGTGGTTTTGTCCACTTATTACTGACTGTGGGTCACCCATAGCAACTTGAAAGTTCAACTTGCAAAATAAGGAGAAAAAAAGAATGCCAAAGAGCACAGCATTTATATAGGAATCTGTGCCAAACATCCCATTTTTTGCTTATTTTAATATTTCTGTAAGCAGATCCTGTTAGGTATTAGTAGAGCTCAGCTCACTGTGAGATAGAACCACTGCTTGCATCACTTTGCAGCTCTTAATGTCATTTTATGGGCACAGAAAACTGCTCCTTCAAAAGGAAACAATCTGTTAATGTCACTGAAATGGGGATTTGGAGAAGTGCTGAACTCAATCCTTTAATAATTTTGTATTCTGTCAAACATTTCTGTATTTCCTGAAGTAAATTAATGCAGACTTCTTTTGTGTTCTGATAATGTTTTTTAAATGAGGCTTCTTTCACTTTAGGATTAGAAGCCTAATAGTGCTTTCACAATCTTAGAAAGACTGGTGGCTTTTGATACTTTAAATTGCCCAAATTGGGAATCTACCCCTTACATTCAGTCAATCTAAATATTCCACAGGGGAGTAGCTCTGGTATTTGCAGGGTTCAGCACAGCTCAGCTCAAGGAATAAAGCAAACTACGTTGCTGCTACAAACAAGCCAGACTCAAGAGGTGCACAACAAAGTGACAAGAGGCAACTGTCACAAGTTCCAGCAAGGGAAATTCTGACTGGGTGACAAGTTCACCGCAGTGGGGGGGAAGCAGTGAAACGGGCCTGGAGAAGAATTTCTACCCAGGAGACAGAGCTCAGAAAGGTCCTTTGCAGTGTGACCTGTCTGTGAAGTTACCCCTGCTTGGGGCAGGAGGATGAAGCAGAGACCTGCCTTGTACAGACCAGCAGGCACAAATAATCCTGTTCAAAGTGAACCAGCTGGCAGGGTGTGTTTCTTTATATTATAAGGTGTTTTGAGTATGCAGCATTTCCAATGACAAGCTATCCTTTCCTCCTCTGTCTTAAAAGAAAACAAACAGAGCTTGCTAGAAGTAGCACGAAAAACCTCTCAGAAGGTGAACACTGATCTCAATGTTGGTTTTAGGGTGGAAGTCACACTTACTATAACGTATATCACACATATATAAAAATACACTTTTTCCACCCAGAAGGCAGTGCCCATTTTGACCAGAGACAGACCTGCTGGAGACAGTCTGTTTTGGACAAAGGTTCAGTGGTTTGAGATTGACTAAAAATGCCAGTTTTTTTCAGGGAACAGAGCAGTCTGCAAACAGCAGCCTGAGCAGCTGTTGCCCCGGTGCACACCCCCCGTAGTCGCAATCAGGTAAGATGATTTCTTTGCAAAGCACATCCTACACTTTTGCCTAATGTTTCTGTGAACTTGAAGCCTGTTTTCTTTCCAGAATTGCAGTATTCAGAGAGTCCTTTATGAGAAGTGGAAACCTCTTCAGCACCGCAAGCATCGCCTATTTGGCTAATGAATATGCAGTGCTTGTAAATGAACAGTGATTTCCTTTGACTTAATGGGATGGAGGAAGCACGTGTGCTGGTAAAATGTACAGAAGGTGGCAGAGAAATAAAAAGTATCTGCAGGTACCTGAAGTTATGACAAGCAGGGGAGATAGAAAGCCGAACCTTTTCATTTTCTCTTTCACACAGTGGTTATACTGCTCACCAAAGAGCTACCCCATACTCTTGTGACATTGCACTTTCCCATAGTTTCTCTTTTTTTTTTGTCTTTGAAACACTTTCAGGGGTAAGGACAGTAGCTA
This sequence comes from Podargus strigoides, assembly GCA_028020825.1. NCBI lineage: Eukaryota > Metazoa > Chordata > Aves > Caprimulgiformes > Podargidae > Podargus > Podargus strigoides. The sequence continues at coordinate 174,445,968 of CM051663.1, forward strand.
ACCATGTTTAAACACATACCATGCACAAAAAGACCCCACCTTTCTGTGATGTGAACAATAATTTTAGGATATACAGAGTATCATGATGTTAATTTCAGAGGAAATCCATGCATGTTCTTCATAATGAAGGTGAAGACTATGCTTATCTTTCTCTTGGGTAAAGCATCAGGGACTGGGTCCACCTTTGAGTGAAAGCCTCCATTGGAAACCAGTACAAAGCACTAGATATTGGTTAAGAATGCAGTATATGCAATAAATTTCTATGTTGGTTGTTGATTTCACTGCAGCAAACCACGAGCAGGAGTGCCTTGCACTGTGACACAGTGCTTTGGGAAGGATGTTCAAATAGTTCCTCCTGAAAGCAGCAAAGGGAGTGTGTTTCGGAGCCAAGCAGAGCTGCTGTTGTAGGGTCTGGAGCCCACTGGATCAGCTGTCAGCAGCTGCCAGAGGTGGGCTCAGAGGGGCTGGAACAGACCAAGCTGGATGCTCGGAAGGTGCCGGTTTTGTTTCCATGGGAACAGAGATTGGCTGCTCATGTAAAAAATTGTAAGTTGGGAGAATTGTGGGTTATTTGACAGGCCTGGCCATTTCTCACATTGAAATTCAGATCACCATAAATATGGGAATGGGAACGGAAGGTGCAGCTAATGCCTGCGTGCTGTAGCTGTGGTGTTCCTCCGAAGCAGTTTCCTTGCTGTGGGTGTCTCTGGGACTCACACCAGGGGCAGGACCATTTGAGTTTTGAACGTGACTGTGTGACAGCAGTCGTGGTGAGGCCGTATCTCTGAGCTGTGATCGTTACAGAGGCTTTGAGCCACTGTAGGAGTGCCTTCTACTCCCCATTTTCATTTCACAGACAGTGATTCCAAGGGACCACGGTACACCTGAGCAGGTTGGGGAAATACAACCAGCTTAACACCTCGATTATCTGAGGATTCTTTTCATAGACTCCCTCATCCTGCTTCCATGTCGATTAAAAAGTCGACTGCCTACTCCATCAGCCTACCCAAAATCAGAGACAATAACGGTGAGGAGTGTCTTGCTCCAAGTCCTGGGTGAGTGCACCCCTGTTTGTAGGCACTATTTTCATACTTTAACTACTGCCAGGTCCAAAGCTGCCACCCAAATCCCTAATGAAAAGCTTTGCTCAGAGCAGCATATAGCTAATCCATCTGCAGAACAGATTCAAATGGTACATTCTGTTGCCAAATAAGTTAATTACTGGGAAAAAAAACCCACAATACCCTGGCCAGGAGACTCATTCATGGCCTTATGAAACGCCAGGCCTGATTTTTAACCTTTCAGAGCAGGGGTGGGAAGGGAGCTGCAGGAGGTGTGGGGGCAGCATTCCACTTAAGGCTTGTCACTGACACTTCCAAGTTCCTGAACGCAGCTGTATGCAAGGAGCAGATGAAAAGCCATGTTACAAGAGTGAGGAAGGGGAGGTGAAAGGCCCTGCAGGTTTCCAGAGCATCCATTCTGTTAATGACCAAATGAGAGAAACCCATCCACAGCACAAAGCCATAGAGAGGCATCCCTGGCTGACACAGGGGACAGGCACAGGTACAATGCTCAGCATGAGATTCAATCAAATAATTGGCTTTTTTGGGTGGAAGCCAAACTAACGAGAAGGCAGCCTGTCATTTTGGAGGGCCAGAACGCACTCGATGGGTTTTTATGAATCCCCACAGCAGCAAAGCTCTGCGTTTCAAAACAGAGCTGTGATCTGGAAATAGTCAGAGGAAATGTGAGTTTTAGAAGGACTGAGATAAAATACTGTAAAAGATTATTTTTCTTGCTTACACATCAAGAATTATGACTACACATCAAGAATTATGACTAGTGCCCATGTCCCCAAAGTACATTTTTTCCAGGGAAGTGGAAGAAAGCTTCACTCCTTCCTCCTCAGCCAGTGAACCCTCGCCTTTCTCCTCCTCCCCCTCTCACACAGTGATGCTTTTTCCCTGCTGCTCACGACAATCAGAGCAATTGCACACCTCTGGCCCTGCAAACTCTCTTTTGCTGGCACTTCATTTTCCCTTTCAAAGTCTCTGCACATTCCCCATCTTCTCCTGACCACCAGGAAGGACACTTGCCAGTTCTCCAAAGCACCAGCTACAGATTGCCCGTGCGGTGACTGCTGGTAACTCCCAGTGGCTGCTGCAGCTCTCGGTGACACTTCCTCACCACTGCGTCATCTCCTGGCTTGTTGGGTGCTGCAGGGACAGTAAGAAAAAAGCAACACCTCAGCATGAGGAGCAACGTTAATTAGTCCTAGCTAAGTCAGTCCTGGGGGTTCTTGGTGTGGAAGGACACGTTTTTGCATGGGTAACCACGGCAGGAGTTTTTATCTTTTTTTCCTCTGAAAATGCCAGTATTTAAAAATTGATAGTTACAAATTATATGTTATAATTGATATATGATATATTGATATATTATAATATCAATATATTGATATTATATGATATAATTGATAGTTACAAATTATTATGTATTAGAAAGGGAGTGGTTAGTAGGTCAAGAGGGGTTCTCCTTCCCCTCTATTCTGCCTTGGTGAGGCCACACCTGGAGTATTGTGTCCAGTTCTGGGCCCCCCAGTTCAAGAAGGACAGGGAACTGCTCGAGAGAGTCCAGCGTAGAGCCACAAAGATGATTAAGGGAGTGGAACATCTCCCTTATGAGGAAAGGCTGAGGGAGCTGGGTCTCTTTAGCTTGGAGAAGAGGAGACTGAGGGGTGACCTCATTAATGTTTATAAATATGTAAAGGGTGCGTGTCATGAGGATGGAGCCAGGCTCTTCTCAGTGACATCCAGTGATAGGACAAGGGGCAATGGGTGTAAGCTGGAACATAGGAGGTTCCACATAAATGTGAGGAAGAATTTCTTCACAGTGAGGGTGACAGAACACTGGAACAGGCTGCCCAGAGAGGTTGTGGAGTCTCCTTCTCTGGAGACATTCAAAACCCGCCTGGACATGTTCCTGTGTGACCTGATCTAGGTATTCCTGCTCTGGCAGGGGGATTGGACTAGATGATCTTTTAAGGTCCCTTCCAATCCCTAACATTCTGTGATTCTGTGATTCTGTGAAATCCTTAAAAGATCTTAAGGAAGCGAGCAGAGGTAACTTCACCTGTAGGACAGGTTTTAGAAGAGGGTTTCCTGGAAGCATTAGACATCTCACCTTATGGTTTGCAGCTGCCTTGTAACAGATCAGTTAGTTTATTTAACTAGCTGCCTCAAACACTCGATGTCAGCAGCGTGCTGCGGGTTCAGGTGTCTGCTTGGGAAGCTTCATTTCAGGTCCTAAGAAACTCTTAGCTCTCTCATCACAAGTTTTTTCCAGGGTTTGGATTTTACTTCTGAATTTCACATATCTTGCTTATTCACACAGACATTTGCATGAGGGCACACAAATCTATATACAGACATAGGTATCTAAAAGCGTGCAGCCACCTGCACGCTTTCCAGTGTTCTTAATTTAACCAGAGTCTTGAAAAGCCTTTTGAGTTGTGAAACACCACTTGGAGCTGCTCTTCCCACGTGCAGACACACGGGCCTCTGCCAGCCCCAGAGGTGCTGCAGAAAGGTGGCACAGACCTTTCCTTTGCTTCTTTTTCTTTGTCACACCACAGCGCTGTGTCATAGTTTGACTCTTCTTTCCTCCACAGCTTACCTCTTTGCATTGTGCTGGTTTCCTTTGCATTTTAATTGCTTGCCCTCCTTGTAGCTGATCAAGTCACATCACTGAGTTTTGCTACTTTTCTTTTTTTTCCTTTTCCTATTCTTATTTGGTTTTTAATTTGCCAGCCACTCACATGCACGCATGGGAAGGAGCAGCCTGACATTCATTTGACATTTCTTTGCTTCCTCATTTCTATATTAACTGTTTACCAGAGGAGAAACAGGTTTGGGGTTAGGGTGCTGAGTGCATGCATGTCTCTGTGTGTGAGCAAGAGCTTTTTTTCCCCTCTGTCCCGTCGCAGCCGCAGGTTATTACGCTGAGCTGCCTGAAACTGCCCAATGCTGTTTTTCACTTCAGAAGGGACAGGGCTGTGGATGTGTTCCACTTTCTGCTCTGGCTGGGGTATAGCAACAAGGCTCAGAGCTGCTCTCCCCCGAGAACCAACTTGCTGAAGGATCCCTCCCCGTCCGCAGAGCGATAAGAATGACACAGATGCAGTTTAAAGATGCATTTTGGGTAAGTGAGCATTTCCTATGTTTCCTATATTCAATATGTCTGGTTTTTAAAAGCTTAAGGTCTATATATAGTTTGAAACTAATTGAATCCCGTGCTGTAAATTTAGTTTAGTACAAAAGCAGATTTGAAAGGGACACGGGTTTGTCTGTGTCACAGTCCCAAGAGTGTTTGCTTGCAGTGAGTGGCCTCGGTGTTAGGAGTGACTCCCCTGAGCAGGTGAACTCTTCCTAATTATGGTCTGAATCCTCTCACTTTTGCTTGTAGAGGAAAGCATGCAAAGTGCTATTGCTTACCTGCCTACTGTAAGCCTTCAGGTGCAGAAGGGCACACACGAGGCAGTGCAGGGAGACAAAACCAGCAGAGACACTCGAGAACTAAGCCCAAACACTCACAGCTGGCTTCAACCCAGTGAATGTTAAAGCAAGTAGATGCTCTGCTCTTGTTATTTGCCTGTTGGTTGAAGAATCTTTTGGTGTGTTGTTTTTAAGCTCTTTCTCTGCAGTTAAGAGGTTAAAAGACCCTAGTCATTGCTCTCTCAAGGGTAACCTGAAGTTCTCTCTTGCAACTGCTTCTGGAGTAGAGGTTTTAAGGAAAAAAAAGCAAAAGAACAAAACCCTAACGTTGCAAAGTTGAGTAAACAGGATGTTGTGTGGTTGCCTCTTGTCTGGGCAACCATTTGTCCAGCATCTGGGAGTCCCTTAAAGAAAGACATGAAGGAGTATGAACTCCTCCTGCCATTTTCCTATCAGGCCAAGTAGAACAGCTCCTTCACAGCATATGTACTGCTCATGCTTTCCTTCTGTCCACCCACCCCTCAGGGTGAACCCTCCCTTGGTATGAAACAGAAGGGCAAGACACAAGAACACATTTCAGTGAACCACCTTCGTCCCAGCACTTCCAGGAAGCCCTCCCCACCCCCACTCCAGTACCAGATTTGAACAGTTAAAAAAAAAAAAAAGTAATGAGGAAATACAACAGTTATTTTTGATGTTAACCCTGATTGTGCCTGACCACACCTACACGAGGTTATCCCTTCCTCCTCTTTTATACAGCTACTGACTGCATGGGGTAGGACACAACTACAGGCCAGTCCTACCCCAGGAGCTCCAGCTTCTGCATTTCTGGACTTCCTTCAAAAACCTGCAGTCTGACTTTTAGAACTGGTATATTTGCTTTTCAGGGTCTTGGTCTTTAGACCAAGAGAATAAATCAGGCGTACTCCATAAACTGGCACAGGGTTAGGGTGATTAACACCAGTCTGGTCAGGCTGGTTCTTTATGGCTCTTCTTCCCCAAACTTCTCTCCTGTACTTAGTCATGTTACCATGACTCTAATCCTTGCTTAGCTTTGAAGTTAAAGCCTCCCTTAAAAGAAAGCATCTTTGCTTTTAATATTGTTTGGCTGGAAACACTGTCTCACTGAGCGTGAATAACAGGGCAGAAATCTGTCCGGTTGCAGGAGGGTAGCTTTAGCTATGCAATAACAAGTCTTTTAAAATGAAAACTTACAGGATATTGCACAATGCAGCACAAGAGGACAGCTTGCCACCCAAATCACAAGATCAGTGATTATTTTTGCATTCATAAAGTTCTGTTACACCCATCAGTGAGAGGGAAATCACAGACTGGTTTGGGTTGGAAGGGACCTCAAAGGTCATCTCGTTCCAACCCCCCTGCCATGCGCAGGGACACCATGGCCTGGGCTAAAACTAGTATATTTTTCAATTGCAATTAGTATGCTGCTGGGCTGCTGTACAGATGTAACAGGTGGTACCTGCCTTCTCTAGCATCCTATTAGCCAGGCAGGTAAACTCCCATGTTCATGGGGAGCAGGTCTGCGATCCCAGTGGAGTTTCACATTAACAGGGCTATGTTAACAGGCAGAGAGCTGAGCAACATGATTTTTTTGTTACAGAAAACCCACTACCCAAGAAAATCTTTTCCCCTTCTGTCTCTAATACTGAATCTCTTTCTTAGTCTACGTTTTTCCTCTGAAATTGTCATTGCCTTTTCCTTCCATTTTGTTGTTTTCCAACATGCTCCAGTTGCAACCTTGTGAAAAGTCTGGCCAAGATGTAGGTAGTTGCTTACTGGCCCCATTTACTGGCTTTGCCTTACCCACCAAGGAAGGGGGAATGAGGAAGACTGTCAAAGGAGGCGTTTGGTTTTGGAGCAGTCTCCAAAGTGCCCAGAATGGAGTGGGAGCAAATCGATTCCCTTGGGCAGCTCTGAACCAAACTCCAGTGGCCACCTCAACCCCAAAAATGCATCATGGTCTCCCAAGATGCTTAGGATTTAAAAAAGGAAAAAAAAAAATTAAAAAATAATATCTTAAAGTGTGAAGTGTTGTTCATTCTGAGCTGTGGGATGAGCTCAGGGCTTGTGGATTCTCACAGCTCAGATTTAAAGGCATGAGTGAGCTGGAGATGTGGGCCAGCAAAGGCCTTGAACACGGGATAGCAAAATTTGCCTCCATGCCCTGCTGTGGAGTTCTCGTTACCAAATTCCTGCCTATGCAGTACCTGCAATTACAGTCAGATGCTACAGCAGCAGGAGCCTTGGAAGTGCTTAAGATAAAGAGCCTGTTACAAAGATGCTTTTTAAACCTTTCTTGTTTTGACTTCAGGCTATATTCTGCATCAGGTTCAATGCAAAGTTGACTTGGCAGGTGAACCTCTCCACTGTTACTGTAGCTTTTTCACACAATGGCCCTATTACATATGCCAAAAGAAGATGTAATTAGTTTCATAAATATTTTAACTTCTAATGAGACTCTTAGGAGCAGTACAAGAGGGCAGAGATGATTATAAAAGTCACAGTAAAACTATTTTCTAGACCTATGAGGCAATACACTGAAGAAAGACAATATCAACTGTTTGACTCAAAAAAAGGATGTCTTTATATCAGCAGCTACCTTGCTTTCCTGTAGAGGTTAATTTTTGCTGGGCCCATTGTTTTGAAGCAGGAGGAGGAAGTGAGATGGGGCACGTTGGTTGGGAGGGAGGACTGGTGAGGGCTCCTGCCAGCCCCTGTGCCCGGGGCACTGCTGAGCTGGGACAGGGAAGGACATGGCTGCCAAACTTTCCATGCTGGCATCTCAGCTTTGCAAGTGGTTCCCCACTGAGTTTCTTTTGAATTGGACTGCACCAGTTGCATCTGTATCTAGGGACACAAGGTGAATTCCCCTAGCTGGTCTGGGAAGGATGCTCAGCTCACTGGGACAATGGAAAGCACCTGGGGAGGGGGTGAAATCTCCCAACAGTCACTGAAACCCCACAAAATCACAAGTAGGATCTGATTAGTTGTGGCTATGGAAACACTGGTGCATCACAAATCACTTCCAATAAAGCTCAAACCAACACTCCCAGCACAGACAGCAGCAGCAAGGCAAACACATCCATGGCTACTTCCATCTCCTGTATTCCTCACCTAGGGGAGAGCGTGTGAGGAGCTAAGCACAGCATATCCAGGGTGGGTCATTTCCTTAGTGACGAGCTCAAATAGAAGGACCAGAGTTTTATCTTTGCAGTTTGGGGTTATGTGCTCAGTTATGGCCTGCACATGGCACATCAGGCTGTGGAAGAGTATCTGGGGGAGGTTTAAACATAGAAGGCTTTCCAGTCCAGGTAGATTATTGGGTTTATGGAAAGCTCATTTTAGGTCAGTGATTAAAAATAATGAGACAGTTGAGTAATTACATTTTATTAAAATTTTCTGATTACCATGCTGCAAGTAAGTGCCTTATCCAGGGGTTTGGACTGCTGAAACTGGTTGACTGATGAAGTCGCTGTGACAATTCTGTTAATATTTTTACACAGTTGTGTCTGGTTTGTATTGATCTGTGCTGCTCCACAAGAATTGTTTGGTTTTTCTTGATTCTTAATTTATGCCAACTTGAACTGTGCCATGAATATGCATTTTAAATATGGAACAGGTGAGTCATGGACTCTTCACCCGCACGTCCACATCCGATGAACGCTGCCTAGAGATAAACGAGTATTTGTCACGCACAGCTTGAAACAGATCCTGTGGGTCTGTAACAGCACTTCACACAAAGATCAAAGGGGACATGCTTTGGTTTGCTAAAGCATCCTGCTGAGGTGCATTTTCTGATGGCAGAGTAGCTGAGGTTGGAGGGGATGTCTGGATACTGTCCAGCCAAACCCCTGCTCAGCACAGAGCCAGCTACAGCAGCTCACCCAGCACTCTGCACCCTCTTATGCTTAAACAGAACTTGTATTTTGATTTGTGCCCATTGCCCTGTCACTGGGTACCACTGAGAAGACCTGGCTCTGTCTCCCCTACTCCCTTCTACCAGGTTTTACACACATTGAGCCATTTCTTCTCCAGGCTGAGCAACCCCAGCTCTCAGCCTCTCCTCCCATGACAGATTCTCCAGGGTGAATCTCAGATTCTCATTTCAACATGTTTTTTCTCCTTGCAGGAATGGGTGATCCATGACCCATCCCTTTCCTCCCACAAGGCTCACACTCCCGCAGTGCATCAGAGCAGAGCTCCACCACTTCTCTTTGCTCAAAGCTTGCAGTCACTGACTGGGGACACTGACCTTGCACTGCTTTGCAGGCACAGTTACACTCATTGCATGTGTGTGGAAGGCAAATTAGGCTGCTTCATAAACAGTTAGGTGGGTTTTGAGGGGTTTTTTTTTTTCATTTTTTCGAAATTCTTCAGCTCCTTCTAGCTCAAAAAGACCTTTTTCTGACTTTGTTTTCATGCCATACTGCAGTGAGGTAGATTCTGGCTGGCAGATGGCACAGAAAACACTTGTTTCATCTCCTGCTTAATCTAGGTTTTGCAATAAAACTTTTCTCAGCAGCCACAGTTCAACATACAAAGTTCACTGCTTTGTTCAGTAAGATTTGGGGATTTGAGGCTGGGATGAGGCAAGGGCTGGGGGACATGGCTCTGCACAGGGATCACTGAGTGTTGCTCTGGGTCTTGAGGTTAAGAAAAAAAAAGTAAAAATGTTGAATGTAGGCATCCAGATCCCAACAGCTTTTCAGTTCCCCAAAGAATTGCTCCCTTACTGTAAATGGGGTTTAGTACTTCTTGAAAGTGGTGGAAAAATGTCACTGAACTGAGGAATTGAGAAGTTCCATAGCTCTTGGTAAAACACTCTTGGTGCAACCTCATTTTTGCTTGAAATAAAAGGTGACAGTTATTTGCTCTTAGTCTTGAGAATTAGGTGAAAACTGAGATACCCTCTTAGCTTAGAGATACCCTCTTCTGCTGTTCCATTTGGAGCATATAAATAAACAAACTATTTTTTTTTCAAATCAAGACACTATTTGGTGCTGCTCTCAAATTGTCCAGGCCTAATTAAGGTCTAAAAGGAAAGAAAAATTAAAATAAAGGGTAGGGGGAAAGAAAAAAAAGAAAATAGGTGGTCAAAACCACTGAGGTCTGAGTCTCATCGCTGCATCCTATTTGCAATAGGGGCTGTAATTACTCTTGAATTGCACAGCTCCCCAGGACTTTGTGATACACCACGCTAAAGGAGTGTAAGAATATGTTGCATCATATTGAGTAACAGGATATGTTGAAAATTATTATTTCAGTGGTGAAGATCTTTTGTAAAATGCAAATGGTAATCTGCAGCTATCGGAATAATCCTCACTGAAGAATGTACTAAACCTTTAATCATTCCCCTTGTACAGCACCGCTCGGGGAAGATTTCCTGAAGCTTAACCCTTCCCCACGTGCCAGGGAAGACCACTAACAAAATGCCTGGCTCATTTTATAGGGGAAGCAGAGAGGGTGGGTGCAGCAGTATGTTGAATTCAGTGCCTTTTCCAAGACTAATGGGAAGGAATTCTAAGACAGGGAGGAGAAATACACACAGGTTTTTTTAATGAATTGTGTACCAACTAAGCAGGTCTGGTTCCAGTGGCTCTAATGACCTTCTGAACAACTGTCTCTGTGCCCAAGCAAGTCAGGGTTGTTTCTTGCTGCCTTGCTCACAGTGGTTGGGAACCTACCCCAGAGTGCTTGCAGGAGGAGAGGAGCTTTCTTACAAAAGAGAAGAGACCTGGAAGCGGATGAACTAAAGAGGAATAGAAACACAAATTAACTCTGACCATTATTTTGTGTAAAACAGAAGTATCTCCTACTTTTAAGATTCTATTTCTCCTTATTTTACTTCCAGTTTCTCTTGTGTACCTAATGTTATTCAATAAGAGACTGATGCAACACCTGATTTTGCAATTGCCACATTGATCTATTGGTCTCTGTTAAGCACTGTGCCTTACAAAAGCCAGGCACAAATGCTCACCTCGGGCCTCTCTGCTGCCTCCCATGAAGAAGCCACCTTACTTCATGGGTTTAGCTGATGTCTGAAGTCACCACATGGAGAAAATATAAAGGGATGCTGTCATTGTTTTCCCTGACTGCTTTATAATACAAGACACTTGGAATAAAACAATAACAGCATCTCAAAATTGAAAGAGATGCTCTTCTACTCACCTAAGGTGGTGTTCTTGTGGAAAAGGATGGCACAAGATTTCCATTTCCTTTGCTTGTGTCCTTTGTGGAAGCTTCCTGACCTGAGGCATTATGAGACAGCTGAAAGGAGGTGATACAGTGGCTCTATTCCTGCCTGCCAAATGGCAAAGCTCCTTCCACATAATGTTTGAAAGAAGCTGAAAGTTCCAAGGTCACTGTCACGTTCTCAAGCCCTCTGGCTAAAGCTTGGAGGACTGATTTTGTGGTTAATCACATGATGAGATGTAAAAACACTGCTATGCAAATTAAAATAGAACACTTGCACTCTTTATAAAGAGACTAAAAATTAAGCTACAGTTTTTCCACCCAGCAAACATTGCACAATCTCAGAATACCATTTAATTAAATTATTAAGAAGGGAAACTAAAATGGAAGTAATAAGCATAAGCAGAGTCCTTTTATTAGACTGGAATTGAGACTTTCCAAGCCTGTTCCCCGTGTGCCATTAGTCTGCCAGCCAACAAACCACCTGCAGAAGTGAAGGTGGCTTTTGTGCAGCCACCACTTCGTAGCTGTGCAAATCAGGAGGTGATTAAAACATGAAGCAAGCCAAACAACATCCCTCGATTGTAAGAATGCCTAATACACAACACAAGGGCAGTCCAGTAAGGAGGGTGAGGGCTCAGGAAGCTGAGGAGCAAATTCCTCTCATCAGCAAGACTCTAACCCAACCATTTCCTCAGAGAACACCCGCAATGTCATCGACAAAGACCACTGGGAAGCTACTGGTTTGCTCAATGTCACCAATTTTGCAATGTTACCATGAAATTTGTGAAATCTCAATTTCAATTTATTTCTGGTTATCCTAGCTGCAGCAGAACTGAAGTCTGATGAGAATCTCTGCTTTCATTTGAAGTTCTCTAGCCTACCTCATTACAGGGGGAAGCCCAAGATGGCAATTCAGCAACTGGAATGCTACAAATGTAATGATTTTTTTTTTCCTTCTGCTTTTTGAAGGCCTGATGCAAGGTTCACATCTATGCTGTGCTTGCTCCCCATGAAAAGTATTGCCTCGCAGATTTAGGTAACAAAGACTGCAGTGGAATTGCAGACTAAGCCTCGTGTTGAAAATGCCCGAGTCAGCTCCTTAAATTATCACAAAAAAGTCCCAAGATAGCCACTGTAAATCATGCTTGACTGCAGGCTACTAAATTTGTTTGCTGCTCACCTAGAGTAAATACTAAGCCCTTGATAGAGCACTTGACAAGGAGACTAGCAGATCAAAAGATCAAGATCTAGAAACACTCTTTTAAGCAGTGCCAGTACACAGTGGTATGATACAATGATATAATTCATTGATTTAACTCAGAACAACTTAGTTTCAATCCAGGACTAAGATATCATGTGTGATAGAAAGGATTTCTTCCTGACAGCTGAAATAGATATTGGCAGAATGATGTTTGTTCAAAACTCACTGCCTCCTGTTCCCTCTAAATTAAAGAATATCTGATAGCTATGCTATAGCTGCCAGTGTTCCTACTACTGCCTCTTGCAGTCAGGCTCACCTTAGATGTGCAAACCAGTTAACGTGCAGGGGAGCTGCAGTTCAAAATCTGCAGCAAGCTGAGGTGGAGCTGCATGGCACTTACCAAACAGGACATACAACTCCAGCTGCAGAGCAGCTGAGATGCTGAGCTGCTGACAGGCCAGCTTATCCTGCAGGAGGAGGTCGAGGTATGAATTGTGGTCTGTAAACTACGTGTAACAGAAGTTCTGGGTAGGCAAGCCAGGTCCCAGGATGGTGTTAGAAACCAGCCACAATAGAAAAGCCCACAGTTCCTACAGCACCACCTCAATGGCTTGATCAATTCACGTCACTTTCTGAATATTAGTAGTGGGACATGCAAGGGTGTATAATTTAGTGAGTGCTTTGCACACAAGGCTGGATATTTTTCCTTCAGTTCAGTCCTTTGTAATAGCTGTTTACCAAAACCATGCTTTAGTAACCAGTAAAGCATTTTAGTCTTTCCTACCTGATACTATTGCAGTACTACCCTCATGGCTTCAAAATGTAGATGCCTGCTCTTCAAAAAAGCCTTGCAGTGCCCTCTGAGCACCCAGCAGCTCAGAGGAAAGGTGCTGTAAGGCTGATGCTCAGCTAGTTAAAGACAAGATGTAGCACAAGGTTACCCAGCTTTGTGTCACCAGGAGCTAAGAAGAAAGTACGTCACCCCCCAGCTATCTCTGAACTGACCTTTCTACCCTCTGGGCAGGGAAATGACACCATCAGTCTTCTCACTTGCAACCTTCGTTACCAAATCAAAATCCTCCCAGCCTCTCCCTCGTGGCTGCAGAAACCAGCTCAGAGCTAGACATGAATTATCTCTCCTACAATTAACTCCTGATGTTTACCTGTGTGATTGCCTATGGGGAAACTTCTACCAGACTGGATGGTGCGGTCCCAAGGCACCAATCTCTTTACTAAAGTGCTAATGTGAGGGAGCAGCTTCCTTAAAGCACAGAGGAAAAAAGAAATGGAAAGAAGAACATGTATCCCCATGTGCTTCCTGTCAACACCTCTGCTTGTAGTCTTCCATGCCTCCTTTCAAGTATTCTAGGAAAAGCTATTCTGGTTAAACTAGAGCATGAAATTTGCATGAAATTTGTGGTTTTCACTCCCTTTCACATTCCTCTTGTCTCTGGAGGAACAGCATTGCTCACTGCACTGGAGGGAAGCAACTCCTGGGAGCAGGGAGAGAAGAGGAGATGCTGCCTCTTCATTAGCTGTGATTCCCCCCATGCTCCATGGCAGAGACCAACCCACACGTGAAGTATTAGTGGAAGAGTCTCAGGACAATATGAATCTGCCTACAACAATGAAATCCCTCTGTCAAGCACTTTCTTATGAATGATTATAGGTCTGCTGGACAACAGATTAACTAATCCTTTTTATTAAAATAACAATTAGGAAATCCTCTTTCACAGCCACAAATCACTTCCTTGACAATGAGATAAATTACTGGTGGTGATTCAAATCACCCTCTTCCAAGCAACTACCTAGATTTTGCTATAAACACATTGTTTCACACATTTAATGAAAACATTTATTATTCAATTAAAGAACTTTTTTTGCCTGAATTTAATTTAAAAAATAGTTCTTTGACTATTCATTAGTTCTTACAATCATCCCAAAGTCCCAGCTGAGAGATGCCCAAGCACTAGCTGAGCTGTGCAACTTCAACAGCCTTTACAGAACCATTCTATGCAAATGCTAATTAGAACACAAAATGGTAAATGGAAAAGAGAATAAAGGTGAGACAGCTTATCAATGCTACATAGTTGTTCAATGTGATACAGTCTTGCTGCCTAGACTGTCTTAAAGAAAATGTGGGATATGATGCTACAGAGGAAATCCTTAAGGAACTAGAGAAGAAAAACAAAATAGGACTGAACAGATAGAGCAGGAGAACTGTAAAGTGGGCAAAGACCTTGTTCTGGGGGAGACACAGGTAGCTTGTGCCAAAATGGGAATGCCTAAGGTGGGAGAAGGGTTCTTGAGAGCTAGTCTCAGGATTGATTTTATTTTATTCAGTATATTCATTGCAGATACTGGCATAAGACATTAAGGATGGGCTGGAAATAGCTGTTGTTGAAACAAATGGGTAGAATGAAATATTGCATAGGAGGTATCTGATAACCTTCAAGCCTAGGGTAACAGAAAGCAGATAAAACAAATGATTCACAGTGTAAAATGAAAGTAAGAGACCAGCAGCAAAAAGGTCAGTGCGCTCTGGGACCTCGTTAAGTAAAGCTGCAGGAGAGGAGAAAATTGCAGGTATAGATTGTGGATCAGTTGGGTGCCATTGCTATGATTTGACAGCCTAAGAAAGCAAAGATGATCCTCTGACGTATCAGAAGGGTTTCTTAGTGAGCAGACATTAATGTCACGGTACAAAGCATGAGTTAGACTTTACTGGAGTACCAGAGCATCATCCTTGTCTAACAGGGATTTATGCAGCCTTGAACAAGTACTATAAGGAATGGGAATCAATGGGATGACAAAGTGGTACCCCAGGAAAGGGCAAAGGAGGTTTGCTTGCACTCAAGGAAAGGCTGAGAGAGGATGCAGTAGGTAGAACACATGAAAAAACAAAAAGCCCTTGAAATGAAAGGGAAATGTTTGTGTAAGTAAACTGAGGCCTAAATGATTTATGGCTACACTGTGGTTGGAAATTAGGGAACAACATTGCAGGCTGAGCAACCATAGCAGCTTAAACTTGTCTAAACCTGGGCTGGCACCTGGCTACGTTTCCTCTGCCTGTGATATGCCAGGGGCACGTGCTCTTTAGACCACAGCCAGATGCACTGTCTGGGAGACTGAGGCAGCCCTGGTTCAGATTTCAGATGCTGTGGTTTCTATAGCAGGGCTTCCATGTTCCACAGGAACACCTAGTGAGGGCAACACAGCAAATTTTGAGATGGATCGTCTCAAAATGAAGGAAGATAAAATGAGTGCCTGTGGTAAGAATTCCTTTTTAGATCTGCATTTAGCTGGAGTCAGTTCTCTCTACAAGGGTCAGCCACAGCTGATGCACCCATCAGGGGAGAGTCCAGCGAGCATCTTTCTACATGCATTAAAAGGCTAAAATATTCCTATAGTCACAACGAGCAAAACCTGGCTTTTGTATTTCTAATTGCATAGAAGTAAGGAAGTTGGAAGGCAAAAAGATGGAGCACAGAATCTGTCACGAGCGGTGGGGAGCAGCACTAACGTCTTCCCTTTGCATCAGTGCCACTAAAAACACTGGTGTGTGTCCTGGAAGCAAGCCTGTCTGCAGAGCTCCAACCATTTTTATGGCTCAGAGCAAGGCAACCACATGGCTGAATGGAGTCCCTTAGGGGGTTCTACCAGGCCCCCAGGAGGGTTGCTGGTCAGCAGGCTGACCCCCAGCACACCACTGTGTGTGTGTGCCTGGGTTTGGGTTGATAATGAATTGGTGCTGCAGAGGGAATTTAATAAGTGGTTCTCTGAGACAGACAGAATTTGCTGTCCTTTGCCAGGGAGAGGGAGCAATTTTTGAGAGTTTTCTACAGCAGCAATGCCTTCTGCCATTGGGATGTCCTCAAAAAACAGGGAGAGAGGGAAGTGACAGTCCATTGCCAGAGTGTTATCAAGAACCTTTCCTCTATGAATAGCAAAATCTGGTGTCTTTTCATTTACTCCACAGCAGGATCCCTCCCTGGGATGTGTGGGTGTACCTTGCCCTTGGAAACAGTAGGAAAATCGTTGTTTTGGTTTTGACATCCTGTTTTTTAAGGGGTGATCATATGCATTGGATGAGCGTGTATAATCCTATCGCTTTCCTGTGGTTGCCACAGTGATAACAAGGGATCCATTGCACTCTCTCTGTCTTCTTTTATCGACATTATTACCTTGCCTGGCTCTGTAGTGCAGACACTTTGCTGGTAGAGGCATTTGTCTATGTCTCTTGTGAACCATTATCCTACTGTCTTTCCTTTCTCCCCACCACTGGTGATAAGAGTGGCCATTAGGGGAGAAGGAATTACTGCTGTCAAGAAACCATAGCACTGGCAATATTACTACAACCTGGAGGTTTACAAAGATTGTCTGCAGAAATCGATCCTAGATCCTGAAGAAGCCAGAGAAAACCCCACTCCCAGGTCTGCAAATCTCCACAGACACCCTAGGGCCTGGGTGAGCAGCACCGAGGCAGCTGTTGGCCACCATCATTCATCCCCAGTTTTCCCTATTCTTCTCCAGTCCTGGCAATAAAGAAGCAAAGCCACAAGCCCAGGTGTCCCACAGCTGCTTGCCAGAGGAGCCTTCCCAAGTCCCAGTCCTTAACAGCTGTTTTCTTTGCAGTCATGGTGGAAAGCAATGAACTAACACATTTGTTAAATGGTAACTGCTCTGGGGACAGTGGGTAGATGTATAAAATGTATTCAGTTCATACATAAGTACTTGTATTGTACATAAACTGCTTGAGGGAAGGAACATACTCATTCTCTTTATGGTTGCACAGTCCATGATTTCACCATAATACTGTAACATAAAGCTCAGAGAACACTCACCACTACGTTTTCAGTGACATTATCACTATGTACTGGTTATCTGAGGCTCTCAAAGTAAAAGGGCTTGTCCCAATCCCATTGTGAGTCAGTGGGAGGACTGGGAGTAGAACACAGAAATCCTCTCCCAGTGCCACACCCTGAGCACTTTATTCCCTTCCTTTCCTGGGCTCTTGGCATTTCCTCAGCAGCACTGACTTTGTTGTGACTCTGATTTACCGTTGCTGCAGTGCAATCAAAATTGGGGAAAAAGATGAAGGAAGTGGAAGGTTAATTGTTATTCTTCTCATTACTCAGATATTTTTGTCTGAGATGCATGGGGGTGGGGATGCTCTGATGGGTCACACGTACAGGGATGGATCACGCCTGGCACATGGACTTGTGTCATGAACCGCAGTCCTAGACCACAGCAGAGGAACACAGCCCTGAGCTGCACAGGGACCATTACAACACCCACCACTGACCAGGGGGCACAACCACTACCCCTTGTATCAATATTTGCATGAGTACAAGATTCCTTCACTTCTCTACTCGCATGCAGGCAGCGGGTCACTGCCTTACCAAGAGCCCTGTGCTTGAGTTGACTCTGACCATTCTTTTCAGCAAACACATGGGAAGAGGAGCTTTATTCCTCAAGAGCTTCTATACATCTCTGCTCTGCAAAGATACCACACCCAATGCTAAATGTGACTTCCCCAAAAAGACAGCTACCCTTTCCACACAGCCAAATCTGCGACCCACTTTTCAATATTAAAAAATGAATGACAGTTTGCAAACTATTAAAATGTGGCTGACATTCAGCACCTGGTAATCCTGCAAACTACGTGTACAAATCAGCTCAACTCTTCATCTTCCTGTCTTTAGTGCAAGGAGTTCACCTTCCACACCGGCTACGAGGTGCTCATACAGCGGCTGTCGGATGGGAGGAAGATGTGCAAGGATGTGGAGGATTTGCTGAAGCAGAGGTAAGAAAATCAGAGTGAGAAAAGTGTGAACAGCCTCCCTTTTCTCCTGTGTGGCACTGGGAAAGGAACAGTAGGCTGTTTCTGAATTTGGTAGTGATACTAGTTTACACAGAAAAGCCCAAGAAAATCAGCCCAATTTGAATCCTAGCCTTTCAACATGACTTGGGAAGGCAGACACCAAACAGAAAATTCAAAGATGTGAGAAGAAAGGGGCGAAAGAATCAGAAATCTGGAGCTGCATTAAGACTCTGGTAGTTATTTGTCCAGAATCACATGGTGGCACATACATCCACAACAACTAGCATTACTGAGTTTCCCCTTTTACAGGGATGATTTTTCTTTCTCTTTAAATGTGCTGTTCCCACAGGCACCGTTTCTGTTTCCTGCAACTACCAAAAATGGGCCATTCTTTAAATACAGACAAAGCTAGCTATGTAAGATGCGACCAAAAGCCTTTCCCAGACACCCAAGACAGCCTACATCCTTTGAATAGCTCTTGTAGTTTATGTCCATCCTTCTTGGGGGCCCCTCAACAACAGCTATGGGCAGCAGTTGCTTTTGTGGGTGAGAAAACACGTATTACACAGCTGCTCTGACTCCTTTGCCATTCATTTTTGTACTTCTGACCTAGAAAAAAACCCAAACCAACCCTGAAAATCGGTTCTGTTTTTAAGTGGCTGGGTTTCAACAGTTTCACCATATGGCATGAGGCATGTATGTGCTCATGCATGACCTGTAGGAAAGATCACACCATGTGGATTATATATCCAGCAGGTAAGCCTAGAGCAGTTCATCTCAGAGCTGTCTCCTTAGGAGTACTGCTCTGCCTTGCTCAGCCACAGCCTGTTTTCTTCCCTGTGCTGTCCCCATCAAGTTTTCTGGTTTTAGGTTGGTTTTCTGAAGCTACTTTTCAAGCACTGGATCTTTCAAGGGCATGTGGGCTGTCAAACTGAAAGTTGACTATTTCGCAGCGTGAAGAGTCTCCCATCAAAATCTGAAGCTACTTGAATTGCTTTTCTTGACCACCAGTGGCAGCGTATTTTATTGCCACATGTCACCCAGTCCTGAAGTTACATCTGTCTGATGGCAGCTTAGCTTTAACTGTTTAAAATAGCTCCTTTGTGACTCATAACTTACAGAGATGAGAATTACATTGCAGGCTTCAGGAAGGCTCTGCACTGCAGCATGCATCTGATGCTCTGTACGCCTGTGTTTCTTTCCAAAACACATTATAGAGGGTTCTGCGAGCTGCAGGATAAGGTTCTTCCTGGTTTGTGGTGGAGGCACAAAGGACTTGCCACAAAGAAGAAGAAAAAAAATACACATACAGTTGTTTTGCAGATCTGAAAGCTACAAGCACAAATGTTTCCATGAATTTTTGCACACCCCCAAAACATTGCAGTGAGTGTGCATATGTGCATGTGTACACACACACTGGGAGGAGGAACAGGAGAAAAGATGCACTGAACTGCAGAAATAAAGTATATTCTCCAGTTTATTTCTGGAAGATGTTTGCTTCAGCTTGTCCTTCTGTCATTCATGGGAATGACCTAGGAGGAGATCAAAGCATGGGATGAGTTCCTAGAGGCTGCCCATGTCATGGGCTTGGTGCCAGAACTTCAACAAGGAGTCCTGCAGCAGCTGCCCTGAGTCCCCAAACCAGCTGCCATACTAACACTCGATTGGTTTTTCCACCCAGGTCAATTATTTTTGCTCACAAATACCCTTGCCTGGTTCAGAGGAAGGCTTGAGGTGTTGGGGAGTCAGAAAGAAGGTGTAATCCAGAACAAAGCCCCAGATGTAAAATACAAAGCATGTTCCAGCTCTAGACAGCTACAGGGATATAGAAGCTGTGTGGAAGAGTACCAGAAAGTGGGAAAGGCAGCACCAAGACGTGAAAATCAAAGTCTCTGACACAAAAATGTTTCTTGTTAATAAAGTCAGAAGAAAATCTATTCTGCCTCTGCAGCATTATGTGTCTCTGGAGTATATTCCCATTTTGATGAGATTTCATTCATCTAATGTGAAAATGAAGTGGTACCTCTGTGTGGCCTGTCACTGTATTTTGCACTCCATTCTTCTAGGAGCAATCCCACAGCAGTGACATGGGAACACCCCACTAAATCACAGCAATTTCTAGTGCAGGATGACAGCAATTAATGAATGGCACATGCAGTGCACAGGAGCCATGGTCAGAGGCCAGGAGCAGCCTCCACTCGTGGCTGCAGCAACTGTACGCTGCTGTACGACCAGCACTGCTGTTCCACCAGCCTGAGAAATCTCCTTGGAGTGATGGGAAGTGCCCAGAATGAGCCTGCCTCAGGTCACAGGAGATGAATTGCACCAGAGCCACTGGTACAGCTGGCTACAGTGCAGAATGCTCACAGCCATCAGACACAGAGGAACAGTGGGAAGGGCTGTCAGATGTTCTCAAATAGGGACCTACCCCAACAGCTGCTGTGTGCCCTCAAACCACTGGAATTCAGCAAATGAAGAACAGCGTGGCCAATTGGGAAGATGGATACAAGAACAAACCAGTGGGGGCACATGGCCTTGCACCCACATCAGAATTCCTTTTTCAAACCAAGAGTACATTTCTCTCAAGTGCCAAGTTTCAGGCTCTAAACTGTTTGAAATCCCTTTTGAGAACTGGCCTTACCCCAACCAAAACCCCCCCCAAATCCTAGCACCAGGCTATCCACTCATTATTTATTATTGACCATTCAGTAGTTTTCAGCAGCTCCTCAAAGACTGAAAACTCAGTTCTGCCCCAGTCTTGCACCCAGAAGAAAGGAAATAACATATGTAGGACAAATACTTTTTTTTTATTTAAAAAAAAAAAAAGTTCTTCTAGAGTTGAGGGAAGGGAAAACAGCAAAGAAATAATTGTATTTATTTATTAACCATAGAAACAGAACTACTTTCCTGAGTCACTCGTTACAGTTCCCCATTAGGTGAGACATCACATCATATTGTCCCCTCCATAAAACTGTCACAGCCTCACCTTACAGCTAGCAAGGCTCCTTCCCCCTCTGCTTCCACTGCACCTGCTCTGTTAAAATTGTTCCTGCTACTCCCAGCTCCCATTTATCCAGAACCTCTGTTTAAATCAAAGCTATGGAGATGGCCATTCATTATGTCTCATTTCTTCTAGAAACAGCTAAGCCAAAATATTTTAGAGGTAACCAACAGCACTAGAATCGAGGAGAGTCCAAAACTAAAGAAATCTTATTTCTCAGGTTTTGTACCTCAGGTGCAGTTACAAGGTTTGTGTAAACATGGTCCTGGTACTACTAAGAGAAACTGAATAAACTTTTCTTTTAACAGAGCACAGGCAGAAGAGAGATATGGGAAAGAGCTGATTCAAATTGCCCGAAAAGCAGGAGGACAAACAGAAATCAAGTAAGGAATTCTTTTATTATTGGTGCCAACAAAAGCATTTTGGAAGCAATAACAGACTCCTGTGTTTTGCCTATAAATGGGGTCACAAACTGCCCACTTCAGTGTGTTACTCAGCACTTCACAATGCACAGGAAAAATGGGGAACCATAGTTGTTCAAAGCAGGATTCACAGATCTCCCTTTGGGAATTGCCTGTAGGTCTTTCCTGACATTTTTTTCAATTTCAGGATTCCTAACAATGTTTAATATTTGCTTCCAAAAGCAAACTGAGTGACAAGGGAAAAAGGGAATGGAAAAGGTTGTGAAATGTTTAGGATGGTGGTCTGGTAATTCTGGGAAGCTGGGGGGACACAGAGACTGTGACAGAACAAACACAAAGTGCAAAGACACCAAAAATTAGCTTCTGCAGCAGGAAAAAAAGCTTAGCTTAGGAATATAAACTTTAAACCTCTTTGAAGGGACTTCACTAGAAACAAATCAATGGAACTACTGAAATACACTGAAATGACACATATTTTTCTCTGTCTCCTCTACTACTATCTTAGATCACGTATAAATTGCGTTGGGAGGGGAAGATAGATGTTGGCATGGAATTTAACTTACTAAACACTGCTGATAAACTGCTGGTATTATTGATGGTAGCAGCAATAATGAGACATTTCATCATTATTGTAAGAAGTAATAACACAGTAATAAGGTGGAAGAGGATGAAGCTTTGAGGTCACAGAAGACAAGACTGAATGAGAAGACCTCAATCTAAACACAAACCAGCTCTATTGATCCCTAGGGCCTGCTACCCTCATCCATCCTTTATCTCATTTCTTAATTGCAGTCTCTTTTTTACATCAATTTATCACTCTCAACGCAAGCATGGCTTCCTGTTCGTATTTTATTGGAAAACTTGACCTCAAACCCTCAAATTGCACCACCATGGCACGCAAGTGCCAGGCAGTCACCCATAGCACTGGCTATCGATTCGGTGGTGGCACTTCCAGGCTGACAGGGAAACTGCTGCATGAACAGCAGGGAGTGTGGAAAGCACTGAGGCTCACCCCAGAGAACGTGCAAGCCTCTCCTCCCCTCGTGCACCATCTCTCCCTTGCCCCTGAGCAGTGCAGGGAGGTATGGCAGGGTTCCTAGCCAAGGCTGCTAGAGATGGCTTCTACCTTCCCAGTGTCTCACTTCACAGACCTAACTGGAGAAAAGGAAGGAGAAGAAAAGTGATTTTGAAATTAAAATAGCAGGTTCTAGATGTATGGCTTCTTCCCAAACCAAAGGCTAAGATCAGCTCCACCTAAATTTCTTTACTGGCAACGCAGGGCAGGCAGAGCAAACATCCAGAAGCAGCTTTGGCTGCCCTTCTGTGACTTAGTGGGTAATTCACAGGCCTGACTTTTCCCAAGAGATTATAAGAGCTTGATCTAGAGGCAGAGCCAAGTCCCAGAGATGCGACGTGGATTCAAGTTCCCCCGAAGGTGGGGGAAGTTTGGACTCAGGCCCAGCTCTACTTTGATCCTGTGATTTTATAGCTTGGCACGGGGAGAAGTCTGGATATACCAACAAAGCATGCTGCAGAGCTGCCTTACTGTGTTTCCATAAACCCACGCCTGGTCTGGGCAGCGACCAGCTTTGTGCTGGTATTTTTATCAAAGCAAATGTCTCATGGTATCTGTTCTGATGCAGAGAGAGGACACTTTGCCTTCTATCATCCAGCATCCTCTGGTTAAGGAGTTAGAGATGGACAGTGAAGGGCATTTGATCAGAGTAGACACCTTAAAATCAGAGAAAACTATTCAGGGCTGGAACAACTCATGCAAATGAAATATTTGGTTTTAATGCCTTAACATTTTAGACATGGTGTGAAGTTCCTGTTTATATGACATGAATTACTGACAGAAGTTCTGCTCCCAAGGTCAACCCTCCAGGGAGACCAGAGGGAGGGAACCTATGTACAACCTATAATAAAATCTTGAAAGGGCTATGCTACAACTATCCCTGTGCATTACTCCAAGTGCTTCCTCCTTATAAACTCCCTATTATTGACTGGCACACCAACCCCCAATAGTATTACAAATACCTGACAGGCTGAACAAGGCTGTGCACATCTTTGAACGCAGCTTTGGGTAGCAGTACTTCTCAAATAAAATCTAATGAAGATGTTGTGCAGGTATCAATATCTACAACTTGCATTTGACACTCACTAGGAAAAAAGCAGCTTCCAGTATTTTTTGCAGAACATTTTACAGAACTTCCTGTGCCACGCTATATATTGCAGTGGAGCAAGTTACTAATTTTAGATCGCTTACTTGTTTTCTCGCTACTGCAAAATTATCCTCTAGTCTTAAATTCAGTCATCTTTTGATCATCTCAAGTACTTGGGCTTGCTGTCCCTTCTCCTGGGAAATTTCACACCCAATAGTTCTCAGTATCAGGAAGGTACCTGATACCCTTTCAAAAAGTCAATTAAAAGAACAAAGAAAATCCATTTGCAACCACCACCCAAAAATTCCAGTGTCAGAAAGTATCCTCGAGCCCTTAAGAGAAACAACTACAAGGCCAATTAATTCCTTTTAGCAACATGACTTCCAAAACTAATGAATTGGCTGCAAAAAAGGAGAATAAGCACAAGTAAGTACAAGAAATGGGGAGAAGCTTGGAGAGGTCTGTGACCCACTGCACCTGGTAGTGGCCATCAGTTCTCTCCCAAGCCTCTCTATATTTTAAAAGCTTTTAGTTTTGGATCAAACAAAAGAACAATTCCAAAATTTTTCAGGCTCTTTGCTTTTCCCCTGAACTTTTGCCTCAGCTGAAGAAAATCACTGAACTCAGCTAAATCTATAAATAGATTTAACTGCCCATTTTTATTTACTGAAAGACACAGATGAAGAAATATGCTGCTGACTCAAAAGAAAGATAGTAGGGAAGGCTTGTTGAAATGTAACAGCAGCTCAGGAACCACTCTCCATTGCTCTGAGAAAAATCTATGTGACAGCAGCCAGCAGAGTTCCATCCTGTGTGCTGTCCAGTGCTCATTCCTCAGCATCGTTACAGCTCCTCTGATGGAGAACTGACCCCTCAGGGCCAGCACTGCTCGTTCTTGGCAGACAACTACAAGACTGTACTAGGACACTTCGCTGCTGAGTGTCAGCAGTGACACAACATTGTGACCTGGGAAAAGAGGACAGCGTTGTGTGTCTACCTGCAGGCTCCTTAGCACCAGTAATGTGAGACATCACTTTGACCTGAGCACTAGCAGGGGACATGTTTTTAGCACTGCTGCTGAGGTGTGACTGACTGCAGTGAGGTCCTGTCTGTTCTTTTTCTAACCACTACTGGAAATGGCCAGGGCCAGCCTGCAGTTGTAGCAAACCTTCTAACAAAACTAAAATCAGAGAGGCAGACATGCTGCAACGAGGGAGACGTACCGTAACAACTTTTTGGTTTATTTTTTTTATTAAAAAAAAAGCAAAGACAGGGTTTCTAAAGGAAGCTGGTGCTGGTTACCATAGGTGTAGCAAACACACTTCGGCTTCCAGCTCAAGTAATAAAGAGTTCCCTGTAAGTGCTGCCTAACAGCCAAAGCACACAATCATTTGATAGCCCAGCCTAGTTCAAGCAAGTTGAGGCTTTCTGGCTGCTTGCCCTCGCCTCGAGCACTGCAGCTGGTAGAAACTGCTTCCTATAGGGAAGGGAGACAGCCTCTTTGCAAGCCATGCCACAGATCTAACTCAGTCACTTTAGGTCTTGGCCAGTTCATTCTAACACACAGAAGGATGCCCACACTTCAATCCAAGTCTAAGACTGCCCAAGGGTCACACAGGCTCAGACCAAAATGCCTTCGGCGTAATATTCTGTCCTCAACACTACATCCCAAGGGAAGAGTAGAAGAACAGTGCAAGCACATGAGGATATTTCTCCTAAATAATCTTCTAGCCTTAGCAATTGGTAGTTCAAGGGCTCACAGCAGCAGCTTTGTAGGTAATGGCCCTCCATGGAGTTTTCTTGTTTCTTTTTCTTATTTGAAGGGATGCTGCACAGAAACAGAGCTCTGGAGTTCACCCATCACAAGTCAGGCCTAAAGTGGATTTTTACAGTATCTTCATTCCTACCTTATACCAATTTTAAAGCCCTGTTATCCTGCTTTTTTTTTTTTTTTTAATTACAAGAAAATAATATCTGAATCAGAATTTAATCATCTCTAATCATAAATTATGAAAAACATTATTACAAAGCTACAGCCATGTACTCTTGGCAAATGCTAGGTTACACCAATATCCAATGGTGGAGAGGGAACTACATGCCATGAAGTTTAAAAACTGTGGTGCAGTTTCATCCTCTCCACATTCTGTGCTGCACACAGAGGAGAGGATGCACAGAACCCGGGGATTTTCAGCTGAGTTACAAACTGAGATCAAGTTTGCAAGCTTTTTGCTGGCAGCACGCACAGTAATGATGTCTCAACACACTACAGGCGATTCTCAGCAGAGCTGATGCCTGTAAGAGGAAACACCTTTCGGGCTGCAAGGCGCCTGGGAATTGCCATGCAGTAGCTTTGGGCGACTCTTCAGCAGAACAACATGAAAACAGAATATACTACAGAGCCCAGTTTTCAGATACATCCTCAGCTTCAGCTGAAATAGAGCCTCTGGGAACTGAGTTTTTCTGTAAAACGTAAACACGCAGGAGCTGGTTAAATTCTGCCTATTCTGACAACAGCTATTTTTGTCATTTGCTCTGCTTGTCTCTTCTCATGTATGTGAGTTCCTACTTTTTTGCTTCCCTCTTTGCCACTACCCTCTCCTTCAGACCTCGGGAAAAGGGTAATTCCTTCAAGCCTGTGCCTGCTCTGCCCTTCTCCACAATGCCTGAAATAGAATATTTCAGTGAGCACATCTGTAACGAAATGCCAATTGCTGCTTCCTGTGTATAAATATAGTGTGTCTGTCACATAATATACAGAATCCTCTGTATTATTCACACAAAGCAGGCATTTTTGAACTGAAGCTAAAAGTCATTTTGGAAGGTCACATCCTTCCATGGTTGGTTATTCTCCACTCAGATGTTCTGAACCCGCCCAGAGTATATACACTTGTACTTTGAACTTTCAGGACTCTCTGAAATAGACCCAAGCTCTGAAAGAGCTCAGCCTCTGCTCAGTTCTTGTTAAATCCAATCTAGGTAAGCTCTCTGGTGATGAGGAGAGGCATTTTTGAGCAGTGCTGCTCTCTTTCCAAGAGACATGAGGAAATTTAGTTTCATGTTGAAGGTACAGAAGTTGATTGTTTTATCCTTTGTTTTGAATGACATAGGTCATTCTGGAGTCACAAGGGGTCTAATTTGTAGTCTACAGGCAGGGATTTACAAGGAGGAAAAGGTACATGGAGATGCTATCCTGTTTGCTCCCCTATCCCATCAAAGTCTGGGGTGATGCATCCGTGCTCCCCAAAACCAGCCATGGGAGTGATGATACAGCCCCCTTCCCATTCAGTTTGGGGCTGCTTCCGCTTCGAACACGTATCTGAAAATATCCAGGCACCAGAAGCAAAGCACGTATGCAGACACACCACAGCACCAGAGGAACCCTCCACACTTGTTGCTGCTTTCAGGAAAGATATGCTACACCCAACCTGATGCTGAGCCCAGCCTGCTGCACAGTGCAGCCCCCTGCAACAGCTGATATGACTACTCATGCTACTTAGTGCCTTGCTATCACAAATTTATAGACACACAGAAACTTGGACTGCCCTGGGCAGAGAACGGGTGCTGCTCATACCTTTTCTCCACCACAGGTGGCTTAGACATCACACCACAGCTGGGACCTGTACAGAAATCTTGCCAGTTGCACCAAGTGGTTTTGCTTTTCTGTTTGTAGCTGCTCTGAGAACACGGGGAAAACATCCCATCCAAGTTAACTCTTCAGCAGTCTCACCACATCCCCACCAAGCAATATTAGACATGATTCTCATGCTATATAAATGCTCTGCCATGTGCCTGGCTTAGGACTTGGTAGTGACTTGGTTACCTCCCTGTTAAAAGAGCACAACACCTCCCCCACTTCTTTTCTTTTTTGAAATGCAGAGTCCTGGGTGCAAATGTTTCTGAACTTGCTTCCCCACACATTTGCTGCCACCACTGGGCTTCACAGAGAGAAATGCTGGTAAAACCACATTGGGTCTTCTCTGTGTGACAGGAAGAAAGATGTTGACCATGGCTTCAGAGGAACTAGCATTGGTTTCATAACTGTGTTATCAGGATCTAAGTTACCAGAGGCAGAGGGTGAATACAACTGCTGGGAAGTGGTTTGTTGAGTTCATTGGGCAGAGACTTCTCTCAATTTCAGAAAGAGTATTTTTTAAAATTACAATAAGAACAGAACACTGTAGATCATATTGATGTTAAAATGGAAACCTAACAGAAAGGAAGGTGGGGCTATTTCACACTTCTATTCCCCAAGCAAAGGTAGAAAAGAAAATAAATTTAAAAAGAGCTGTGGTTTTCCGGTTAGAAGAGCCTGTTTTACCTTCCTGTGTACAAGATGGAACTCTCTGAATTACTCAGTTAAACCAGTCTCTAATTGAGTGAAAAAGCAAAGTACTGAATCAAAAAAAAAAAAAAAAAACCCCAACAAAAAACCAAAACCCAAACCATCAAGCCTACAGTGGCAAAAGAAAGACTGTGGTGCAGCAGTGTACGTAAGCAAGGATACCAGTGACCTAAGCACTGCCACTGAGAGCTCTGATAATTGCATCTCTGGTGCCATAAAATTCAGCTTTGGATGGCTGTGAAGCAGAGGGTACCAGAGCCCTATCTATGGTACATTTCCTGGTTGTCTTTGTGTCACACAGGACTGCCTAGCACAGCCTGCTCTCCAGCAGCAGCTCAGCTCTCCAGCAAAAGTTCAGTTCTCCAGCAAAAACAGTCTAAAAACAAAGAGAGAAAGCAAACACAGAGAGCAGCTAGGACAAATTCATTTTGAAGCACTGTCATCCCATGCTGTTCCAATCGAGTCCCCCTCCTGAACCAACTATAAGGCAATTTTGCACAGTGAGTAAGATGGATTTATGATCAGATGCAGTGGTTCCCCACCACTCCTGCACTGTTTTATGGTGGGCGAGTACCAAACAAGGCATCGCTGCTCAAATACAGGATGCGTTTGCTGCCTTGAAAGCAGGGGACACACTCTCCTCGGAGAAAAGTCAAACCAAGCTCGCATTCTGTACTGGAGTAGCAGGAGACTACAGCAAATGAAGGCAGCAGCCAGGGTCTGTATCCCAGAAAACAGTAAGAATATTTTAGCCACTAGATGGCAAAAATCACCAGAAGTTGCTGCAGAGTGGCTGTTGCACAGGCTCTACCTGGTCCCCGTTACTCCGGATTCAGAGTCAATCCAGCTTCCACCTGAAAGTAACTTTGACAAATCCAATCTTTACATGTCTAAAGGGGAGTCCTTTTAACATGCACAGTAAATTTGTGTCCAACCCTATTTTCAATGAGACTTCTGCAGGAGACTCCACGTAGGGATGCCCAAAGGGAAACCTGTTTAGGTTGTACTACGTGTAACTCCACGTAGTTAGTCCTTGTTTAGCTGGAGTGGTTTAACAGTCTTCCAAAGTTTACATGGAAATGTCAGAAATGAGCAAGTAAAAAATAAAATAAAAAGGAGACAAATAGCAAATTTTCATTTTCGCTTGAATTATTTTCAATCCCAGGTTTTCTAATTTGGCCACAGAACAAACAAACAAAATTAATTACTAGCACATAGAGGATAAAACACTCTTTATAAGAGTCCCTGAGAGTGAGACATCCTCACTTTGGATGCTTCAGAATAAAGACTTTAATCATATTAGAAAGTCAAATCCACCCAGAAGAAATAGGTAACAGGTACTGCACACACAAACCAGCACAGCCAAAATTAAAACTCACTTGTATGTCAGCTACATGAGTTGCTTCCATTAAACCCTCCAAAGCACTGAAATATATTTCACTGATATAATCAGAGCATCCAGCAGCAACAAGGAGCTCATCTATAACACTGCTGCTGCAGCCAGCACATGCCCTCGGCCCAGAAGCCATAAAGAAATACCCTATGGATCCACGGGTCAAAATTTGATTTACTCATTCTTTCCCACACATAACTCGGCACAATGACACATTTGCTACTCCCTTAAGACCCACAAGGATAAGAGATCCAATTCACTGATTTTTAGAAAAATATTATAAAAATAAGGAAGGAAATAGCTGAAGTCTATTTCAATCTACTTATGGACTGTGGTCTCGCCCCCAGGGAACTGGCTGGACAAATCTTTCATACAAGGAGCAAAAGGCCAGAGCTTTCTGAAATGGCCATTAAAGACCATGCAGAGGGCAAACTGGTCTCTCCCCAGCCCATAGCCAGATGCATTATTATACCAGAAGACAAACTCATCCTTACAGAGAGCCAGCAAAAAGGAGATAAGCTTCATAATCTGGTAGCTCAGATGCCTGGAAACAAAAAAACCCTGCAAAATACTTTTGTCCTTGATATGTACTGAGAAAGCACTATTTTTCAGTATCCACTGCAGCAATTTTGCCAGTCTTTGCATAACCTGAATCACCAACAGCAAAGAAAAAAAAATCAGTGGGAACAGTAGATCAACACAGCGTGCAAACAGTAAGTGCAGTTTGCAAGTGTCCTCTGTTGTTTAAATTCCAGTATTTCCCTATTTCAGGCATGAATTCCCCACCTCCTATTGGAAAATCCACACTAAAAAAAGCAGACTTTATTCCTTGTATATATTTAACTTTTCAAAATAATCCATTAGAGCTTTTAGGTGTGAAAAAGCGATCTCTGCTGCTGATATTCAACTTGCCTTTTAATTTCAAGCTTTCAATTAACTTTGCTGGAAAGAATTCTGTTGGGTTTTTTTGTGTTGTAAAAATCTAGCTTCCATCAAAATTTCACACCAGACTCATTTTTTGTAAAACAAACCTTTGAAATGTTTAAGTATTATTAGGACAATACTGAAATATGCTCAATCTAGTGTGTTTTCTCTGACTTATCTCAGGACGTTCACCACAACAAATACAGCTGAAAGAATCAAACAGCTCAATACTCATCTTTTCTGAAAGTCTTTTCCTTATATTTCTACAAATTTAGTCTGTAAGTGGACTGCATGGCAGTTGTGGCTCTGCTGAGGACAGGCCCAGCCTTTCCCCTCTCCTGTGCATTTTTCTTACGCCTGGCAAGGCAGCCTTGCTACTGGGAGAGCAAGCTTTGATTAGGAAACAGATGTCCAGTCTAAATTAACACATGGCAATTAGAATCCTTCATGTGTCTCTTAAGACTCCTGGAATGGCTACCCTACCCATCTGCAGCCACACATGGCTGGGAAGGGATACGCATCCTCTTCTGGACTCTCCTAGTAATAAGGCTTCAGCCAGGGAGGTTTTGGGGTCTTCATTGACAGGCTCCATGGACATCCCAGAACTGTTTCCTTCGGGGAACAACATATTATGGGTCTTGAAGAGATGATGTAAAACTTCTGAATCGCACCAGAGCCCTGGTTTCTACATATTCAGATGCCCTGCCAGCCTGCAAACTGGCAACTAGAGCAATTTATTAAGTTGAAAATGCATCTTACAGGCTACGCTCTTTCCTGTCAATTCTATGCTGGTATCTCTGCTGCTTTCTTAAAACTGACTCTAGCTTGCCAAAAAACAGGACATGAGGCCATCTATCGGTACCCTTTCATGCCCTTCTGCAACTCTACCTTGTAGAGCCGCTCAGTTACGTAGGTCTATGAGCATCAGACCATCTCTTTTCCACTCATTTCCATGCCGTACTTCACAGCATGGTTTATTCATGGCTGTGCTTCTGGGATGTCAAACCCCCCTGGGAACAGCAGGGTTTCAAAGCATCTCTAGGCTCTCTGCACCGTTTGCGAGTCTTTGGAAGGAAAGCGAGCTGTACCACACGGGGGTGCTCGGAAAGCGTCGTACGGAGGATGCTGCACAGCAGAGCTGCTCTGGCTTCAAGGGTGACTGAGGAGGAAAAAATTGCTGGTGCTGCATTCAACATAGAGGGAGGAGCTGGTTTCGCTCTACCCTTCAGACTAATGCTCCAAAACTTGATTCCCCTTGACCACCTTTGTTTCACTCAGTTGTATCCATTGGCAAGGTGCAAGAACAGAGAAATGTCTGTTAGGATGCAGTCACAAAGGCAGTGGGATTAAAAAAAGAGGATGCACATAAGGAGCAGCACAATTCCTTGCTTCATGGAGCATTTTATTGCAGTTCCTGATGGTAACAGATTGATGCTATTGTGCTCGTTAGCATGGTCAACCTTTATTACAGACTATTAAGAATTTTATCTCTATGTGGATCTTTGAGATTCTAAGGGGAAGTTTTTCTTCCTCTAGATTCACAACCCATCCTTAGAAGCCTATACTAATAAATTGCACTTGTTTCTGCCTCACAGCACACTGAGGACAGCATTCGAGAGGCTCAAGCAACGTAAGTATTTACACCTTTCTCACATGGGTAAGACAGGCACACAATGTGTTCATCCCCTCTGGGGTCTTTCATCCTCTTCCCCCCCCCCTCTAGTTCCAATTTTTCTATCCTAGTCTGTAGTGTGGAGAGGAGACTCTCTGAGAGTCCTCCCAAATGCAACACCATCACAGCCAGCAGGGCAGTGTACCTGGGTACTGGCACCTGCTGTTGAGATACAAGCACACTTTGGAAAAGCAGCTGGTGAATTAAGGGATTTTGAGACTCTGGGTGGGGGAGCTCAGCATTTCTGGAAAACACAGGGTTCCATTTCAGAGGCACCATAGCCAACAAAGTGTGCAGAAGTTACCAGCCACTTCAAACAGCATCAGCCAGGTGCTCTGAAATTCAATCCATCTTCCCTGACCCTTGGAAATTCTCAGCTTGCAACCTCATCCAATGACATTTCGGCAAGGCTGGACACGAGTGGCAAGCAGCTCCCAAGAGCAATGACACCCCAGCAGTGTAGTGGAGGGAAAGCAGACAACAGGGGGTGATGATGGAGGTCAGAGTCCCTTCCCTCCCTCTGCACCACAACATCTAACTTCCAGCCACGCATGAACATAGGGAGGCCTTTAAGGCTGTTCATGACAGCTCACACAGCAGTCACATCCCCAAAACATCTCCTGAAAAATGTCACTTCATATTCAAAGACCTTTCCACTGACTGTATATGAATTCTGATTTGCTTTAGAAATCGAAAGCGTTGGAAACTCTCATATCCAGCTGGCAGTAATGCTAAAGGATGAACTGAAAGGAATAGAGGGGTTCCGAGAAAGACAGAAAGAGCAAAGAAAAAAGGTAAGGAACTGGAGAAATGTTGGGTCAGTGGTCTGTGCTGATGACCTGTCTCCAGCCACAGACTGCAAATACTGCAAAAGATGATAAAACATGCCCAATGTGCCCTGTTCAGATACAAGTATTGTTCCTCTAAGAACTTAATCCTTCCTTTTTTCTTTTTTATTCTCTTGCTAATTGGGTTTCTTTGGAGATCATGCAGGATCATACCAACGTGCACTAAAATAAAAGGGCTAATACAAACATTTAAAAACATAAAAGCAAATACCATGCTGAGTACAACACCAATATATGCTGAATTACAAACATGTGGTATAAATAGCATCTAGTTGATGCTCTATAATAAAAACTGGAGCATATTTAAGGCCTTTTCATCCCCTATGATCTTCCCAAGCTCTAAGTTCCTTGAAAAAGTAGCTCTTAATGGAGACAGTGATCATTCCTCCACCTTCTCTGGTTCTATGGGGGTGAAGACAAAGATGGGACAGTCCATTAACACTGCAAGCACTGATTACTGGAGGACTAAAATAAGATATACACATCTTTGCTAATTTTAAATCAAATGAAAATGCTTATGTCCAGTATCCAATGCCACAGAAATCTTGTGTCTACAACCCTGACACACAAAAACTTGGAACAGCACAGAACTTAGAGTATGAGTGGGTAAAACTAGTGCTGCTACTGAGATTTGAGGTCCACAGCGATCTGATGAAGCAAATAAAGCACATAAAGACAGACAGAGTGCACCTAGTTCATCAGCATTTCTGCCCCCACCCCCACTTTGCCACTAGGATTTGCAAGGAGAGAGCGTTTCTCTCCTGTTGAGAACAATAAGCCTGTAACTCCACTGGAAACAGAGGGGCCTGGAAAAAAGGGAAAAATTGCTTTGGAGACTTAGGTAAGCTTTTTTTTTTTCCTCTCCATTCTGCATGTGGCTGTGAGGAAGTCAACATTAGACATGCCTGATGGTGTGAGCATTTTTGGTGGCTTCCCAAAACGCCGTGATTCACGTTTTGCTGCAGGACTGTGCTGTTTAGCCCAAAGTGGAGCAAGCCTCTGGGTAGCCCTCTCCAGAGGGTTTTGCTTGAGCAGAACATAAAGATTAAAGGGATCAAAAGTCCCAATAAAGAAACCTATACCCAGCCAAGTAGGAGCATATCTCACTGTCACATAAGGCTGAGCAGATCACAACTAAAGCCATAAAAGGGAATTCAGCACTGCCCTTCCAATGTTGACCAGATGATGATATGGAAATCAAATCACCTTGGGCATAAATTTGCCAGAAGCACTGGAACAGAAATTACACAGGAGTTGTTTGTATTTAAAATGGACAACTACCCTTGCCCATGTGGGTGAGACAGTGGTTTGGTCTGCAAAGATGTGGGATCAAGCTCTGGAACCAGTGAAGGAACTCTGCTGGCAGAGCTGGTGGGTACTGTGACAGGGTGTTATGCTACTTAATCTCCTTAAGAAAAAATAAAAAAGGGAGAAAGAAAATGAAGATCTACATCATCTCTGCTATTAATGGAAACCACTGAAGCAGAATTGTCTTAGATTATTTTTTTGCCTGGCACACTTCTGCTCTCTGTATCACTTATAAACCTGTCATTTATAAAAAAAGCAAAGTGAAATCATTTTCCCAACAGGCACATGGCTTATAGCAAGGCCCTGACAATGGCTTTCCTAATCCTGACAGTAAAAAGGGGAAGAAGAAGTCCAAAGCAAGAAATGCTTATTTCTGTGTGTTTCTTACAGTACGAGTCTGCCATGGAGCGTATCCAAAAGAGCAAACTGTCCCATTATAAAAAAACCATGGAGGTAAGCAAGGGGGGGTTGTGTGGGTTTCTTGATGCAAACTGGCTCCAGTTTGAGACAGGGTGAAATCTGTATCACATGTACCTCTATTTAAAGGAAGGTCAAGAATGTGTGAGTGTACAAGAGGTGTGTGTGTGAGGGAGAGGATATGATTCCTGCTAGAAGGAGTAAGCTCATCTTCCCTGCTGCACCCACTGAAGAGTCTCCAAAACAAATACTCAGAAAGTCAATGTGGAATGAACAACGCCCCTGGTTGAACAGGATTTCAGTCTTCCTAGGCGAGGATGCTTACAGGAGCTAAGGGAATTTTTCAGTCTCTGCAAAAACAAATTTAAAAAGGGTGAAGGATTCTTGTAAACAGGAGGAAATCTCTCCAACTGGAAAGCTTGCAGGTACAGAACTGCAGGCAGTTGGCTTTGGTTTCCAGTGGGCAACTGCCTCTAAAGAAAAGTAGCTACAGACCCATCAGTACCACAGATAGAACAACCACATTTGAATAAAAATTGCTAGTACAGTTCCAAGTGAATCTCTAAGACAGGAAGGTCTTTTGGTGCAAATAAGGATTTCTTTTGCTTCTGCAGGCTCCTCATTTTGTCTCTACACTGTAGCTTGGACAGACACCCGATGCACCAATGGTGCTAGCGCTGCCTGCGTATTCATGACCACCCCTGCAGGGAGCTGGCTGCAGTTGTACAAAGCAAACTATTTCAGGGCTGAAAGAAGAGGACCCAATTTATGCAACTAGTCCCTACCCCATTTTTTCTCTTCTATTTCTCCATCTCCTTACAGTGTCATTGGGAATTTTTTCTGTTGCCCAAACTTGGGCACTGATTTGCTCCCCTAGACAGCAACCCAGAAAATTCCTAGAACATCAAGCTGGAGACCACTCAGCCTCACTCCCTAACCCTCACATTTGATTTCCTTTCAATACAGTCAAAGAAGACCTATGAACAGAAGTGCAAGGAGGCAGATGAGGCTGAGCAGTCCTTTGAACGAACAAGTGCTTCAGGCAACCAAAAGCAAACAGAAAAGGTACCTTCACCGACAGCACTGCTTAGAGACAAAACTGTGGGGTTTTCCTTCTCAGGGTACAAGGGAATACAATTGAACAACCCATTCTGTGGGATGCCAGAGGCTGCTTTCCCTTCTAATTAACCCCTTGGAGTCAAAATGAAAACAAAGCACCTTCCCAAGGAGGTCTTCCTTCACAAAGTCTTTTGGTAACCCTGATCTTGTTCTGCGATAGGCTGAGGGTTTTTAACAAGGCTGAGAAGGGACTAAGTTATCTCATTAATTTATCCCAGGCTATGATCTAATTGCTCTATGATTCCTGAAGGGAAACTGAATGAGATTTTTCTCTGAAATTATTCATTAAAAAAAATAATCAAGTCAGAAGCATGCCATGCAGTTAGTTTTGCCTTTTGATCGCTTACATTTAGTAGGAATAGTATCTACATTAAAATGCATACTTTTCCTCAACATTTTTCTCCTTATGGTTAGTTTAATTTCAGCTAAATTTACAAACTCAAAAATAAATCATTGGAAATTAAGGCACTGCAGTCCTTCATTGCATCGTCTTGATACTTGTAGCTGACAATTCACTAACTTTTAATGGGAACATTTTACAGCGGAACAGATGGAGAAAACAAAATAAATGAACTCCCTTTGGCTCGATAAAAATCAGTGCAGTGTAAGCAAAAAGGATCAAAAATCATCTCAAGGAGCAAGGGGATGGAGACTCTAAAAACAGCATCAGAACTTTACATTTTATTTCCAGCATTTGCTAATCATTGATGAACAATACCCTCCAGTTTAGCTGCAAAGAGGGGTTGAAATCCTGGCCCTACTGAAGCTGTGCCAGAACCCTTTGCAGCTTCAAAGGCGTCAAAATCTGACCCAGCTCCTTTCATGCAGAAGGATCCCAGTGCCTTTGCTTCCACACACATGCCAGCACATTTGAAATGCGCAGAGGCACCTCACAAGAAACATGTCAGCTGTTTAATTCTGTGCAGCGCTCGCAAACAGTTTGGGCCAGGAAGCAAATAAGAATGAAGCTTATGTTCCCAGCTTACTACACGTTTTCCTACCAGCTGTGATGAGGAATATGGTCATAAGAAACCCCTACCTGAGCCTTGTCTTGAAGGGCAGAATGAAAGAACGTATTACACCGATGTCTAGAGCCTTGCATTAATGTACTGTCATCACCATCTGTGCAGAAAGACCTGGGAGTACAGAGCTGTCAATAATAGCTGTGCTTTCATTTGTTAAAAGCTGCATGTTTTCAAAAAAGAAAAGTTCTACTTAGAGTGAATTTTGCTTTTAGGCTTCTGAGTTGTTACGGGAAATAATCTGGCATTTGCAGAGCATTTTAAAGGCTGTGTTCTTTGCATATTACAGGAGGAGCATGGAAGATGAAGAATTTTAACTGCTTAATTTTTGCTTATAAATATCTATTAGAAAAACACATCAAACACTTGAGAAAAAAAAAAAAACCAAAACCAAAACAACTCTGCCAGCAGACAGAAGCTTCAGGCTGGATCACACTAGCACTGAGCTCTGGTGACAGGGATGTCTGAGTAGAAAGATGTAAATTGCCAGATTTCCCTTGAAGTCAGGGGACCTATGGCTGCATCTGTCAAATTCTGGTCCCTTCTCCATTGCACACATTCAACAGAACTGTGCATAAAGGTGGGACAGCCAAGAAGTGTTTGTGAGTTTGAGCCTTCTCCCTGGAAGGGGAAAGGGAACAGGCAGCAAAAAAAAGCTGGGGCAGAAGAAACAAATAATTTGTCAGAAATTAATTTGAGGTGTTTCTTTTCCTGTTTCAGAGCCAGAACAAAGCCAAGCAATGCAGAGACGCAGCAAATGAAGCAGGTGATGCTCTATTTGCAACCTAACTAAGATTTTTCTCAGCAAACATCAACCAGCACACTGATTTTTATATAGCACCACCCAAATCACCCAGGCTGGCTCTGAAGTGAGGTTTCACCTACCCAAAGATTAATGAAGAAGCTTCTAAAGAATGGCAACCTGAGAGTTTGGGGACTTCACCCAGGAGAGAAAAGCTCTTCTTGAAGCAAGTTTGAAAGCACAAAAGCATGACACTCAAATTGCCCCCAGGCAGCCCAAACCAGATACAGAATGCCCAGGTTCCCCATACATGAGCACGTAGCATTGTCCAGCCAGAAACACAGCATATGTCCAGAAGGCTAGCAGACATCTGAGCTGGTTCAGACTTGGCCTTCACTGCTCATGTAAAATTGACACTAAATCACACTGCTTACCTGGCTGGTTGAGCACAGAAAGAGCCTAAGGATGCTCAGTGCCCAAGCATAGTCCAGGCTCTTCATCTCTAATTTGCATTATCCTCACGGTAAAGTTTATAGAAGACCTGCAAGCCACACAGAGATTATCCTTACTCTACTATAAAGCTGCAAAGAACAAAACCAAACATCTTTGCAGCCCACCAGTTTCAAGCCCACACATTCTTGTGACACTCCAGTGAACCCCAGGCCTAAAGTGTAAGAATCACAGTCCTAATAGGAGGAAAAAGAGAAAAACTGTATCATTTTTTTCCTCCTAACTGTTGGGTTTCTATTATGTGCATCTGTGTTTACAGAGATGGTGTACAAACAGAACATTGAGCAGCTGGATAAGGTCAGGACAGAGTGGGAACAGGAACATATCAAAACCTGCGAGGTAAACATTGACTTCTGCAGCGATGTATTTGCGCGCTCTTTATTTCATCCTCCGTGCAGATATCGGTCTGAGACATGAGATACTGTCTCAAGGGTTTTGCTGTTTGCTTTACGTGGAGTCTCAAAAGTCTTTGCAAAAATACTGCAAAAATGAGGGTTGATTCAGACATAGCTGCTAGCTGTCTCGCTTACACTCTCCTTGCTTGTTCAGCATATGTAGGTAAATATAAAGGAGGGGACTAAGTGCAGAGGTGTGAGAAGTGGAGCAATATATGATCTGGTACAATCTATTTGCAAGCATTTGCTGCCAGTTTTCACCCACAACTTAACATAAGAATACACTAGCTTCAGGGATGATATTTATCACAGCCAACATAAGGTTATTTCTCAACTCACTGCTTCGTGACAAAATGGTATTTCAGTAGAAAATGAACAGAAATGTAGACATGAAAATTTTTAAACTAAAAAATGAATTTCAAAATTGAAACAAGAAGAATTCAATTAATCCATTAAAAATGAACAAACAAAAGATTCCCTTATGGATGATGTTTTGGAAGAAGCTTCCAGAATAGCTTCTTGTTCTAACACAGGAAAGGGTTTTGTGTTTATTTATTTATATATATATTTTTTTTTATCTCACAAATTCAACGGAGAAAAAAATAAAATTTTCTTGCTCAGCTAAAAAAGCATGTACAGCAGCATTCTGAGAACAAAGATATGCAAGCCACTCAGCAACTTTATTCTGCAGAGCACTTTATATTAACCTGCAAGAGTATTTGCCCTCTGCTATGGAGTAATCTTCCAGTTGAAAGGTGGTGGTGGGGAAGTCTCCATTTCCATTTTGCTGAGGGTGGATGAGGGGATTTGCACTTGGCTAGTAAGTTTTGCACAACGATTTACAGGAACTGGTTGGAATCCAAATCAGCCACATATTTGGTCATATTAATCCTTCAAATGCATTTGCCCATCTGCTAAAGCATGATTTTGCTGTGTTTACTTGTTGCAGGCTTTATTTCCACATAAAATAAAATGCCAGGAGCATAGCTTTCCAGTTCTCTCTTAAATACTCCCTATCTGGGAGGACTGGAAAGTCCCATGGCTGGCACAGCAGACTTTCCATAGAAATTCTGCTAAGCCTTAATTATCCCAAGATGCACATTTTCCCCCTTCTTAAAAAGCCAAACAACAAATGAAGCATTTCACAACCTAAACCACTTCTTTTCTCCCACATGGCTAAACTCTGAGTAGCCCATAGAACCTGTGACCTGCCCACTGCTTAATTCAAACAACCATTCATAACAGAAAGGCATCTTTAATGCCTTCTTTTAAAAGTGCTTGTAGACAGAACTGATAGATTTATTATTTTTTTTGAGGCATTTAAAACTACTATTAGAAAAGTAGCTTAAAATCCCACATTCTGGCTGCCTAGCAGGGAATGTAGAAGTGCCAAAGTTGCTTAGGTCTCCAGCTGGACATCTATGGCCTGAAAATCTTGGCTAGCAAGTGGCAGCACTGGGATGACCTTTGTCACAGGGACTCTGACATATTCCCTGGCACGAGATGCCCAGGTTCACTAGCAGCCTGCTGCACAAGCTGATGGGGCACGAGGGATGTGTCTAACACAAGCAAAGGGCTTGACAAGCCCAGAGTTGCTACACTTCCCTCTTTGATGAGCTGCATTTCTCAACAGGACACATTTACCTGGAAAATTCCCAGCCGGCTTTCGTGCTATATCTGCAGCCCCTGAGGAGCTAGGCTACAGCCACAGGCTTTTTGTTCAGAATGAATATTGAAATACTCATTCTCCACCCTTCAGGTTTTCTTTAAAAGCTTTTTCTCTCAGAAACTGGTCCC
Source organism: Podargus strigoides (assembly GCA_028020825.1). Taxonomy (NCBI): domain Eukaryota; kingdom Metazoa; phylum Chordata; class Aves; order Caprimulgiformes; family Podargidae; genus Podargus; species Podargus strigoides. The sequence goes on from CM051663.1 coordinate 174,485,773, forward strand.
AGAGCCAGCTGACTGCTTTGACAGGTTTTTTTTTTTTCCTGGTGGCTTTTTTTAGATAAGATATTAGATGGCAGGCAGCATACCCAACTGAATGTTCTGCTGAATATTGTATACATTTGTGGTGTTCTGGACATAATTACTAGCAAATGGGGATGGAAACAGATGGCTGGAAGCATCTGAGCTTTTCACACCTCGTAGAGAACCAAAAATTGATGTTCTACTTAGAACAACTTAGAGATCAGGATGGTTGTTTTGTGTTGGTCTTTTTAAAAAAAGTTTTTAAAGAAAGTTTATCTGCCTCTTTCCCCAACTCAGTTCACACTTCTTCTCTCTACCCCTTCATTCTTCCCAAGCTGTGCAACAACATGAGAAAAATCAGACAGATGAAGGAAGGGAATAAACGCTGAAGAAAGAAAAACATCTTCACTTTACCAAGAAAATAACCTTAGAAGTGAACAGAGGCAACTCCAAAGAGCCTCAAGTATTTTCAGAACAGAAAAGTTTGGAAAGATAGCTTATAAGGCAGAGGTGGATGTTTTTGGCTCTACCTCTACCATGAACACAACCCTTTCATGCCACTACTCATCTGTTAAACAGCGATTTCAGTGTGGTGGGTAGACAGGACCCCGACTGAAATCCTTGGCAGCAGAGGTAGCAGTCAAATCCAGACACTGATTCCTTCCCCTGCTTTATTTTTGTCTATAAAACATAACTTTAATTTGGTGCAATCAATTAAAACAAATTCTGGAGCATGAAAAAGTAGATGTAGTTTCTCCAGTAGCTGAAAAGGATCCTTCAGAATAGTTTGCAGATTTGGGAACTTGGCCCAGAGAAGCCCCATCCCTGTCACAACCTTCAATGCAAATAAGTAACTACCATGAGGCTACTTCATAGCTTCTCTTTGGCTTTAGGTCTTCCAGCTCCAGGAGTGCGACCGCATCACCATCCTCCGCAACTCGCTGTGGGTTCACTGCAATCAGCTCTCCATGCAGTGTGTGAAGGATGACGAGGTAGGGGCATCTGCCAAGCAGCTTCGCATGTGGAGGAGGAAGAGGAGGAGCAGGAGTGCTCTAACAATACAGCACTAGCTTGCCCTTCTCTGTGTGCTGCCTCCAGCAAAGCAGCTGTTGTGCATGTTCAGTGAGAGGGAAGGATTTTCAACCTGGCTTTTTCCTTCTAGATGTAAACCAAATCTGTGCCTGGATGTAGATGGTTTCTGTCATGCTTGGTGACACTTACATGTCTCCTCCCCTTCAGTATGCTGGGGAATGCCTCCAACTACCAGATCAAGTATATCTGGGCTCAGGCACAACTTTCAGAAAGGCATCCAGTCATGGTCTCAAAATGGGAAGACAAAGAACACACTAGTTCTGACTTAGAATGGATGTTACCTGCTATTAATTTCTCCATTGCATTGAAAAGCCCTGGACTGCCTTCATCCTCTTCCCTTAACAGGATATCCAGAGCACAAATAAACAACTGTGTTTACAAAAATGTTTGTATGGGGAACAGGCCAGAGATGCATACAGGTCAGACGTGCACCAAGTATTAAGTGTCTTTTAAGGGGAAATGTATTAGAAGAGCATTAATCGTTAATGCAACCTGAAATGTTGAAAATTAAATTAAATTCTTGGATTCTGTTTTGTAGCTGTATGAAGAGGTTCGGGTAAGCTTGGAGAACTGCGCTGTAGACTCAGACATAGACTACTTCATTAAGACTAAAATGACAGGAACACAACCTCCAGGTAATTATTCCTATTGGCCTTGTCAGATGAGTCACCCATTAGGCTGTGGCCGCAGTTGTGCAGTACGTGTCCTTTGGAGGTGAAGCCAGTTGGAGGAGTTTCTGCTCTGGCTATTCATTCCCACCTGCCACAGCTCACTTCCCCCTCACTGTGCTGTCATCGCTCCTTGAGCTGCTCTAAGTGGGATAGCTGAGTGATCCAGGTTAAAAATAACCCTCCAAAAAAGAAAAGAAAAAAAAAATATTGTTTTGGCTTCCCAGGCAGTCTCATTTCACAGTACAGCTGAACCACCATCACTAAGGAGGTGGCAAACTGCCTTTCAGAGATGGCAACCTCCATTTCCTGCAGTGGTGACAAGTCAGAGGCAGCTTGTCGTGTGACTGCACCCTGGTGTCCCCTTGACAGCGATGCTGCCACTTTATTTGCAGCACAGGGAAGACCAGACATTGTATTCTGTTTCGTTCCACCTGCTCAATGGGGAATGACATCTTTTGTCCTCTCAGGAAATTGCTTGTATAAGGGCAAGACTCTAGCTGGGGAAAATTGTGAATGAAGTTGACTTTGCCCTAGTATGCAGAAGCAATGTAAGGTTCACAGACTCTGTCCATTCAAGCCAAAGCAGCCTTTTCATCCACTTCAGTGATCAAATGATCTGGGCTGAAATGGAGGCTGAGACAGCAAGAGCTAAGAGCAGCTGTAAAATGAAAACATACTGCTCCAGGGTAGGAATTCTCCAAACATCACCAGAAAAGAGGCTACCTGATGTCTCACATGGCCAAATACAAACCACACCCTCCTACTTCAACAAGCAATACAGGATATTCACAGACTGACAGAGAGCTTGCACTTCAGTGCAGATGCTGCAGTAAACAGCTTCACAGCCTTTGTAAAAGGAGAGAAAAATCCCTATTTCACCTCTTCATTAGTTGATGATATGTATCTGTGCTGAAAAGATCTCTTCCTCCATTTTTTTTTAATCTGGGCACAGGTACTGTTTCACTCCCACTATCTGCTCTAACACCACACTGCTACATCCAAGAGAAAATGCCCTCAGCAGTATCAATAGAGCTTACTTCCATCCCAAAAGAACATTTTACACCGACAAACCCCTTCCATGCTAGGAGTTGTGCAGGTACAAACACCAGCAGTATGAACACCCTGTCTCAAGGGATAATTACCTCGTACAGGAACACCTTACACCCCTTTGATTTCATCGCAGAGCTCGGAGCTGGCAGCAGTGACACCCTAGGAACTTCAACAGAGCTGGATGCAGCCACTAACCCAGCACTGAGCTATCTGGGGCCTGATTTGCACTCAGCCTGTCATTACACCTATGATGATTAAGAACTGAGATTTTTTTTTCAATGAATATATTGATCCTGGTGCACTGGATACCACATTGCTGCTATAGTTGATGCTTCTTCACATATTGGATTTTAATTCATGGATACAGGAGCATTTACCAAGGAAAAACTACATTTTCACTGGCAGAAGGGAGAACTGTGCCTTGCAACAGTGTGAAACAACTTCTGTACACTAAGAAATTTGTAATTCTCAGCTAGCTTTTTTTTTTCCTATGTGAGAATTCTCATTCTCCAGTCGCCTAGGCAATTTTCTGCACACAGCTCTTGGCTATGTCAGGACTCATTTCTAATAAAAAATAGGTGAGAAAAACCCTTGGGACCTTTATGAAAGGCAAAGAAACAACTCACTTGCTTTTTTGTTGGGTTTGTTGGGGTTGGTTTTTTTGCCACCTTCTAGAAGGTGACATGTTCTGAAGTAACATCCTAGTATTTCCACAACTCTGCCTAATGAGTTTGCACAGTAGCACACAGCAAGCTGTTGATCTGTTTTATTATTTGCAAAATGCAGGAGGAAACCCACGTGTGGTTTTGTGTTGTGTAGCAGACCACCTTCATCCTAACCAAACCTTTTGGTTTCTTGATGCTATTGCTCGCTCCCCTCTTCTACTTAACCTTACAATGCATTATAGACTAGAAACTGTACAAAGGTAACAATCTAGAAGGGTAAGAGGAGACCCTTAAATTGGTTAGAAAACTCCCTAAATGCTGTAAGTCTTATTTATAGGAATTTTTCACACTCACTAGTCTTATGTGCCTGCCCTGCTTATGATCTTGGCTGACCCAATGTTAGCATGTCAACACAACCTTTACCCAGGTCCAATGACTTTCTTAGTTTGCTGCTATCAGAACTGAGATAGCATGGTATCACAGACTTCACTCATGTTTGTTTGGCTTGAACACAAAGAAGGCAGAAAGGGTGTGTGGCCACCAGCACTGCACTGGGAGCTACGAGGAGAAAAACAAATGGTTCCATCTGTAACTATTTCATCTGTAAAGCCAGGCTTGGAAATGGTCTCAATTTCACCCTTAACGACACCATAGGGGAGAGTGAAGGAGCTGTAACATAACTGTGTTTGAGAGAACAAAACCCAAATATCTCTGTGTAAACAGCAAATCAGCTCTCAGGAGGCAGGCAGGGGAGATGGGAAAGGTAGGGAGACACTTAAGCACAAGCACAGACCAGGAAACTGCTCCTTACAGCTGCTGGCAATAATGATCAGAAATCTCCCCAGCTCTGACAAAATTTCCTGACTCAATACATCAAGAAAAAAAGAAACAAAACACACTGCAGCCAACTGTATCATGAAAGTGGTCCCAGGCTCACAATGACCATGCTCTGCTCCCTTAAATCCTGGGCCTTAAGGCGACAGAGAAAACAGTCATGGTGGAAACTGCCTTCTTAATTAGGATTAGCCACAGCTATTAGAAGGGTTCTGCAGGACCTTGACTGTGCTTGTCTCAGGTCAAGCATGCCTTTCTCTCAAGGATATATCTGCTTACAATCACTTGAATGGCTTTTGTCCAGTCCCCAGATCCCCCTGAGCTGCTCCAGCCACGCTACAGGTGAGTGCAGGTAGGTGCTGTACTGCAGCTTGTTCCAGCAGCCCCCAATGGTTGCAACCCTCAGCTGCATTCTGGTGAGGAAAAAAAAAAAAGAAAAAAGTTTTGCCTGTTTGAACATCTCAGTTTTATTGCCCTGTTGCAGATGCAATAGGATATGAGAACTACTACAGCAGAGAAGCAAACAGAAGCGACAGCAGCCCAACCCAGCCCTGTGGGATGATGAAGAGGTGAGTGGCAAACTTGAGTTCCCAGGATAGGTGTTTCTCTGTATGAACAGCAATGTATGATGTCAGGGAACAGGACCTGGAAAGTTATTATTTCCTTCATCGTAGCAAGAGGCAGCTACGTATCAATAAATGTAACTTGACAGAAGTAAACCTATTAAAACCAGAGTCTGAGTAATTTTGCCATTGCCTAGTGGGAAGGGAGATAGGGGAGAAGTTCATAAAACAATTAGTTGGCCAGCAACAGATAACATTCACTTATTTCCTCTTTCCTAGTGAGTCATGGCACAAAGCAACAAACCCACTTTGTTCGAGGGAGGGCAAAGGTGAATCTTGCTGGGAGCAAAGGCTGGGGAGAGCTGTCTTTTTCAGCAGTACCTCCTGGCTTACTGCACCACCCAGCTGAGCAGAACAAAGAGCTGCTCTCTGTATCTAGACCAAAGGAAAAAATACTTAGTGGAATAACTGTGATGATTACGGAGGCAATTTTTCTTTTTCTGATCCATTTATGCTGGTAAATGCTCTAACATGCATGCAGTTATATCAGCAGAAGAGTACAGCAGACCTATTGGTTTAAATATTTTATACTAAAATGGCTATTTCACAGTGGGAATGGCATCTTATTTAAGGCAGAAGAGCTTCATATTTTGACAAGCCTTATTAGAAGGCAAAGACAAGGAATGGGCTGTGATCTCTCATTTAAAATGTGGTCCAGGCTTGTTAGTGAGCTGATAAGGTTTATGCACAATACATTTTCAGTCGGAAACCAGATCTCCTATAATATTGAACTCTAATGCTGCATCCTATACAGCTACAGAAGACAACTCTGCTGCCATTTAGAACACAACCAAATGGGTGGAATACTCACAAATGGAATACACACAAATGGGCAAGGAGCCCAGAGAGATTCAGTCTGAGTTTTTCAGAAACTGTCGAGTTTGGATGTCCATTTTCCAGAAACATTGAGCATTCACCAGCTGAAAAATCAAACCCTTTAAATATGCCTTAAGCATGCAATGCTATTTCTATCTACACTTGAGAATCCAAACCCATATTCTCATATCACTTAGTCTCCAGTACTCAGCTGTGATATAGATTAAAAAAAGTAATTTCACTTAACTAAGGTTTTAGAAGGGCTCGTTATACAAGCTTTGTATTTTAAATTGTATCAGTTTCCCTTGAAGACAAAGAAATGGTAATTTCTTATAAACAATTGATAACTCTCACTGTACTGTGAAATAATTGGGAGTTTTGCACTATGAGCCTTTGGATCAACAATAAAATACTATCTATCTGTTGCATGTTATGCACAATGTAGGTATGGCTGAGGGTTCAGAATTCTGCTGCATTTTTAAAACCATATTTTTAACTGAAGATATATATATCTAGAACATAAATGAAAACAGCCACAGGAAGAGGTGACATCTACCCAGTGCTGCAGCAGACGAAGGAAAGGTTGAGTCAGACAGCTGAGACGAAGGAATGCTCATACCCAGGGCTGCTCACTCATTTTGTCATTGCCTTCTCTTGATTTCACAGATTCTCTGGACTACTGCATGGAAGCAGCAAAAACAACATGGAAAGTGCCACTCCTCCAGCCCCTCCACTCGGTATGCCTCTTCAGGAAATAAGTTCACCAGATGTGTTTGGTTTAGATCATATTGCTAAATCAAGCTTTGACACGGAGCAGAAACAGTACAGCAGATATTCACATGTTGGCAGTCAAGAGTAAGAGCAGTCTGGGAAAGAATTTAGCTTAGATGTCTATTAAACAAATTTCCCAGCTTAGAGTGACAAATAATCCATATAATCTTCAAAACCTCTGTCTAAGCAAGGGGGAACTGTATATTCAGTACAACACTGTCTGACTTAATATTTTTCTCCTAAGGTAAAATATACTGCCTCTAAAAAGCCCAAGAGGATACCTGAAGTTTTTAAACAGACCAGGTTCATGCCTCATGAATGCAAATATCCATCTCATTTCACTGTGTTTTTGTAGCCCTTGCAGCTAGGCATTTACCAGACAACATTTAAAGCAGTATTTTGACAATGCAGAAAGTAACAGCTTATGACATTTTCATTGGTTTGATTTAAAACAAAACCATTTTAAACTGTCATTCTTGCCTCAAGAAAATAAAAAGCTTTAGAAGAGCTTTAAAACATACCCAAATTAATTTCCTTTGTCAGGCCTGCCTGCTTAAGCACCCAGAAACAAAGCTCAGACTATCTTGCTGCATGTGGTGCTCAGCCAGGGGAGACGCTCCAGTGCTATCAAACACCAGCTGGACCCACTGGCTTGGGCACATGCAGAGCAGTGCAGTGGTTGAGGGTAGTCCCTCCTGAATTTCCTTAGGCTGGGGACAGGAGGGGAGAGCATTCCCTGGACAAGATCCTCAGGAACAGCAAACACTGTGTGTTCTGCTTTTTCAATTGCTCCCACGCTTGTCTATCAAAATCTGAAGAGTCAAGGAGCTGACAGGGCTCCTTGGAGCAGGACAAGTACACCAAGTATTGACTGGGGGCTCTGTGCACTGCCAGAGCTCCATCATCCCACCGAGGATCGTACGTGGGAAACCCCTGCTGGCTTCAACAGCAGGGGAAGCTCCCAGGCAGATCCTGGGAAGGAATAAGAGGTTTCCCTAATTATGACAAGCTGGATTTAAACGACATCTCCCAAAAATGATTTGTCAGTGACAAATAGCTATCTGGGAATTATGTAAATTACTGGAAAATGTCTGGTGACCCACTGGCACAATATTTTCCATTTTTCTCAAGGGAAAAAGAACAGCTCTATGTGAGTCACTGAACTGTAAGGACTTTATACCACCAGTAGCAACCATTTTAAACCACTTTAATCACAGCATTTCCCTTGTTGGACCACTTGGATTGTTCTTTAGCATGGTAAACATTTTTCCCAACCTGGATGAGGCTAAAGCTAGTTTCTGACCCCCCACAAAGTTCAATGGGTGTATTGTCATCTAATCAATGGGACATAGTTCTTGTGCAAGACACTACCTACAGTTCACAGCAGCCTTTCTATACATGTACATCTCCAGAGAAAAAGAACAGAAACCCTTGTATTTGTGAACTCTTGCATATGATCCCATGCATTTATAAGCAACTGAACTCTTTGTTTCTGTGTGGTTTTTAGTGTGGTCTTTTTTTTTTTTTCCCCCCCCTTAGCAGAGAAAACAGACGGAGTCTATGCATCCATTTTTGTAAATGAACAAGCTGGAATCACATCATCACAGGACTACAGAGTACTTTATGACTACACAGCCCAGGTAACAAAGGGCTTCGAAATAAATATTTCATAGTGTCCTATTTCAAATACATTATGTTGATCCAAACAGCTTAAAAGTGTTACCTCTGTGAAGGATGTGTTACCTCCACTTTACAGCCAGGGAGTTCCTGGTCAAGGTCACAGGCAGAAGCCAGGAATCCCAGCTGCCAGTTCTTGGCACACATCACTAGACCATGCTGCCTCAAGATGAAAACACGACATTTTTTGGAAGTGATTGCACATTAGTGGAATTACCCCTAAATTAGTGCTGAGCTGTTACAATCTCCTTCTAGAGATACAGGAGATAGGAAAGCCATCATCCCCTAAAAATTAAAGTATGCAGCATTGTGCATTCTGAACTTAGATCTCTTGTGAAATGTTCTCCTAGGGAAAATGGCTACAGATCCCCTGTATAAGAATGTCACAAAAGCTTATCTAGGAGCTCTCCTCTGTTTGATCTCATTTATCATCTGGAGAGTCCTGCTCCAGTTTAACACACCGGCTTCAACTGACGTGCTCTCCATGCTGGAGAGGACTAAAACCCCACAGAGGACACTGTATCCCTATACTTCCATGTTGCAAGTAGCAGAAGGAGCAGCATCCAGGTCTTATTTTACAGTGCAGAGACCCTCACACCATGGGACCTGCTATCAACAGCCAACACCGAAGAAATGCTGGCATGTGACAAAACCAGACAGCCAGATAGATTATGAAAACAGAAAGGGCTGGAAAGGAGAGCTTACTCTTTGGTACAGCAGTGCTCTGACACCTTTATTATATGTTCTTTCTTTTGCTTTGTTTTAAGCCCTCTTTTATTATTTGCCTGAAATTTCATCCAAGCAGAGCTGAAAGTACTTCACTGTTAATGTCAGTTCCCCTGAGGAGCCTGCTGGATCTTTGTCAGATCCTTACTCCAGGAGTTACCTTAAAAACAAGACACACACGGATTTTCCCTGCTGAGAAGAGAGCCTGTTACTACTTTTAGTATATTGTATTTGGAGGCCTTTCACTTTTCAAGTCCGTTCTTACCTACTCAGGTACATTAAATTTAGATTTAGCTGACGCATCAAACATATCTGGAAGCCTCTTTTCTACACCACGGGGAGCAAAGTGGTTTCCTATGGAAAATAGGACAGCACCACTGAGGGGACTGATAGCTCAGCGACAGCTTCTTTGCAGCTACTCCATCTGTCTTGGAGATAAAAGTTACCCATCTTAGGAAGAGCTGCTGTAACTCCACTGGTCACTGCTGTTCCATATTAAAAGAACAGGGAGACCTACTTAAGGCCTGGATTAGCAGAGACACTGTTTTTATCTCCTTTGGGAATTAAGCTGTGCACTGTTTTATTTAGCAGCACCTGCAGACTACAGAAAGCTCGTGGTTAGCTGGTTTAGAACAGGGTATTTAACTCTTCCTGGCCTTCCCCAACGATACAAACAAGAGTGAAGTTGCTCAGAAGGACATACAGTGGGAGCTGGGGAAATTTGAGGATCTTAAGAAAATAGCCAGCTCAGTAAGTGCTTAATCCCTCACTGTCTGGTATTTCAGGCTCACTCCCAACCACGACACTGGCAGGCTGTTAAGGAAAGGCAGGGTAAAAAAAAAAACCACAACAAACAACACCAGATACATGCTTGGGCCCTCCTGTGCTCTCAGACTAACCACATTTCCATTTCCCTGCCTCCTTTCAGAACAGGGATGAGCTGGACATCAGCGAAGGAGACGTCGTAGCTGTCATTGAAGAGAACGAGGATGGTTGGTGGACAGCAGAAAGGAATGGGCAGCGAGGCTTTGTGCCAGGGTCTTATCTTGAAAAGCTTTGATGAAAAGAAGCCCCAGTCCTCAGACTTTAAAAATATTATCAGAAACAAACAGCACACAAGGTCTGCTTCAGCTGACCAAGGGCAACCCACAGTACTGTCTTCTACAATTACCAGTCAGGAAACAACCAACTGACCATGCTTTCCTCTTCCTTCCTCCTGCTCCATCCCAGCACCTCCTGGCCTGCACTGTCTGCAAAAACCATCTTTGCCTCAGAGAGACTAAGACTTCAATTTCTTACCACGGTTCTTCCTACCCTTAGCACACTGCTGCCATCACTGTCGCAAAGCTTGGTGAATCTGGGAGGAAAATCCTGCCCAGAACTTAACTGCACTGAAGGAAAATGATCAAGGAAGCAAGTGCTGTTTCTCCAGGATGGGATGACCACCTCCAGCCAGCCTGTGAGCCACCCTCAGGGTCACATCAGCATGTTCTCCACCATGGATCCCCTCCTCTCACTGCACAGGCCACACAAGCAGTTTTGATAGTGGAGTGGAAAGCACACTCAGAAAGGAGATAAATAGCTTTGAAGTTGCAGCATATTAGCTGTACCAGGCAAGGAAGAAGCTGTCAAGTTCCTTTTAAACAACCCCCTTTCATATTCCTCATAGAGCACACAGCTAACCAGGGAGAGGAATGGGGAACCCTCCACTGATCTTTATCAGTCACTGATAAAAGTGCAGAAAACAATTAATGCAGCTAGAGAGGAGCACCTGAAGGACCAAGACACATCAACAGCAAGAAAACATAATGAACTCCCCACTGTGCCCATCTCCTAACACATGGAAATCCATGCTACCTATGGCTGTGCATTTGCATTGGATTCTGGAGCAGCAAAATAAGGACCAGATGATGAGCCCAAGGCTTGCTTTTGCCTTGGTTGGATGGGCTCCCTGACACCTCCCTGGGATTTTTCATGTTTAAAACACCAACAACAAACAAGCAAAGCCTCCAGCAGTGCTGCACTGCCCTGCTGCTTCTCCTCTGAGGACCAGAGAGAAGTGCCAATTACCTCCTCATGCAAGCTGCACACCCATGTCCTCAGTGCCTTCTCCTTTCAACTCCTCTGTCTCCCTGGCTGAGCCTCCTCTTCTGCCCACAGGCTTCTCTGTCTCTGCCTGCTATCTACAGCCTCTGCACCTCTGGGATTGCTGGCATAGACACGTCCTGGTTCCTTTCCAGGCACTTTTAATGTGCTTGTTCTTCAATAAACCCTCTTCAGAGAAGTCACACTGCGCAGGTTTACTGTATTTCACAGATTTCAGCTCAATCACTCTTTTTAGTTTAGTATTTAAGAATATTTCCAACTGCTACTGTAGTTAAGAAGGGATCGATAGATATTTTCTATCCCTTTTCAGTATTTCAAGATGGTTAAAAAAAAAAAAAATTGGTAATTCAATTTGAAGCAGAGAGCACTATTTCTGGGGGCAGAATGACCTTGTTTGCCGAGGTTTCAGGTCTTAAAACTGAACCAAGTCAATGAAAAGGAGGCAAATTGCTACCCAAAAGGCACAGAGCAGGGAGGAACTGTTTGCTAAGACACAGCAGGAGAGACAGAGAAATTCAGGCAGAAGAAAAAGCCATAATGGTCAATGCCATTATTCCTTAAATGAAACAGAATGAAGGTCAGAGGCACTTGCAGGTACTTTATGATAATTTCTTGCTTCAAGAATGGAATAAAAGTTGCTACAGGCCCTTTTTCTTTAGTTCCCTGCACTCCTTTGCACAGGCACACTTGTCCTTCCCACACTTCAAGTTATTATGCAGCACATCTGCATCAGTGCTGAAGGGCTTTTAGTACCTCTCATTAGCACAGGCTCAGAGGAACTCCAGGAACCTGAATGGATTTAAGGCCAGATTACCTGAACAGTAGTGCCTGTTCAGGCTGAAGATGTTAATGACAGGTTTCTGTGACCACATCTGAATCCAGCAGTGAGAGAGAAAGATGGTCCACAACAGCCTTCAACTAGGCCACTGCACTGTAAATAGCAGCTGTCAGAGACAACTACAGCATCACTCGTTATGTACAGCATGAGAGGAAATCTAAAGTATGAGAGATTTAATATATTTGCTTCTTGAACACTCCACAAAGAGAGAACTGTAATAAACCAACAAATACTCAAATAAATGTAGGTAGATGTTTTGCAGATTAAAGAGAAGAAACCAAACCATTGAGATGCCTCTAATTATGTGGGATACAAAGATTTTGCTAAGACTCTTCGCTTCTCTGGGGGCCCAGACACAAGATACTGTGGCACCCAGTCCTGGTTACCCTGAAATCCTGTTACAGGTCACCTTTTACATGTACAACGTGGTCTACATCACTGACAGTCAAATAATTTTCAATTTTTGCTGTTAAACTCGGGAAACTGGTTTCCTTTCTACCTACCTCTTCTGTTAAGTAAACACTGTTCTAAGTGCAAGAGGCTATAGATATTTCAAATGCTGTGACACTGGGTAGATTTTGGGTCCCACATGTTAACTCCAGACTGTTCAGGAAATGAAAAAGTAGCAGCAATGTTTTCTCATAATTCCTCTGCTCTACACTGAAGTATTTGGCTGATAAGTAGTTACCAAGCTATATCTAGGCAGTTTGCCCTATCAGCATGGCAGCACTTCTCAGAAATAGAACAGAGATATCAATACCCACACCCTCTGAGTACACCCACATTTTAGGTATCATCCACCCTTGTCAGTGGGAAAAGCAGGAAAGACAAATGTAGGTTACTGCAGGCCCTCAGTTTGCCCAACAGGCAAGTACTTCACACTGAACAATTTCCGACCTGGGACTGTTAACTCTAGAAATTTTGACCATGCCATAAGAAACAGGCATCATCTATCCATTAAATATGAGTGGCAAGAAAGATTCAGAGTCATTTCTCTCACAAACCACAATGGAAAGGGACTGAGGGTGACACCTGCTGCTCCTCTAGATGGACTTTGGATTTGAGGAACATGGCCATGAGATGGATATGAAAAAGTGTACTGGTAAGCTGTTCTGTTATTCCTTTAACCACAACAAGAATTCTAAGGTTGGAAGTAGGCAATCCAGCCTGGCAGTACCCTTAAACCAGACTCAGATACACATGCAATTATCTTTTACCATATTATTATTAATTAAGGAGAAGAACAGGAAAACCTATTTAAAAATAACATTTAACCAACAACAACCATATGTAATTATGAAATGTTTACAAGAGCAGCCCATCTCTGCACAGAACAGATCTCAGCTGCTGCATATGGCATTAAGAGCCCATAAGCCAGTAGTAAATCCTGGTTAAAGTATTGTCAGACTAGAAATAGAGATCCAGGAGACCCAGCTCCAGGACAGCCAATGCAGTCAGTGCTTAACCACAAAGAAAGGACCAAGCTCACAGGCCCACTGCTACAGACAGCTGGCTTCTGGCAGTTTTTACAACTAGTCAGCTGAAATGAAGAAACCAACCCCTTTACAGCCCAGCAGTCAGCAATAGCAGGAGCACAACAGCTGTTCAGCGCTTGAAGTGTTTACCACCTCCTTGAGGACCCTGGCTTGAACTCTGTGTTTTGAATAACTCCAGCATCCTTCAGCCAAAGCGTTGACAGATCATATACACAGGACATAAACAGCAGCAACTCTTACCTTGGATTTCTTCTCATCTTGCTCCAAAACTAAAACCAGTACTGGGGTCAGTCACTGCCATCCACCAGCTTCCTAAATCACTGACCATACCCACCACAGGTGGTTTTATAGTGCAGCTGTGATGTGTTGGGCATGCTCTCTGTAGCTGAGGCTAAAGGAGAGAGAATAGCTGGGGTTTTGCTCCCCAGGAAGAGGAAGGACATGAAACGGTGATGCTACATTGGGCTTCTGGAAAGTAAATGGCTGCCAGAGGCCTGCAGGACTGTAATTTGTAGGAGAAAAGATACTGGTGTGGAGCAACTAGATTCTGGAAGAGGAACAGGAATTAAGTGTCCTGCCTGTGACTAGGTTATTATCACAATGATGATGCCTCTGAACAACAGAGAGGGCAGAGACCTTTCAGTCAAACTGTTAGCCATCATCTGTTCTCTGTTAGCAATTATCTAATTGCAGTGCCCAGCTCGCATTTTGGATGAGGGAAGCTCAGAGCCACAGTTACCTCCAGATTTGTGCACTCCTGGATCACGCACAGGACAAATTTGATCTGTTTCTAGAATGGCCAGATAATCGTATTTCCATCAAATTAGCCAGCGCACATGGTAGGGCCCTCATCTTGTCCTTCTACAGGCTGTTAAAGGACAGCTGGCACCTGATCTGGCACAAAGCCACTTGGTACAAGGTGAAGAGCACATTTACAGCCTATCACTGCTGCGTGCCACGGGGCTGCGGCGTTTCTGCCTGACCCAAGGGCCCCAAAGGCAGATTTACTGGGGTGGTGTATTCTGACCGAAAGCACGGGGTAAATCGTGCTTTTAGGTATGAAACTCTAAGAGACATCACTGAGACCTTCCAGCAAAATCAGGAGAAATCAGAACTGACATCCCTGAAATTTCTAAGAGGAAAGACAAAATCCTTCAGACCCACCAGGCGAACAGAACTGGGCTTAGAAGGTAGCTACCATTTTATAGCCAGGGGTTTCCACATACCCTCTTGAGGAGAAAGAGGGTACAAAGATAACTGGGGAGGGGGGTGAAGAGGAAACAGATATCCTAAGAGGTTCTTAGAAATCAGAAGGAATTTTACCTATCAGACCTAAAAGAGCCAGTGTTGTACATCAAACAGCACATATAAGCCCAGCTTTGCTGCCCTTACTAACCCAGCAAATCAAGGGCAGACACATGGAGAAGTGACCAGCGTGTTAATTGCTGCAACACTGAATGAACTGCAATTCCATCACCCGTGCTTTGACTTAAATTCTCTTTGACTTTGGAACTCTGGCATTTGCTGCAGCCCCCGCCCCAGGGTAAATGCACACAAGGTACAGCTAAAGAAATTCTAGCCTCAACTTGAATGAAATTTCCTGTGTGGGATTACAGACCTGGATTGTTCAAGCCCAGACTCAACCTTTTAATAAAAAAGTGATTTTGTGAAGCAAAGGTATGACTTTGGAGGAGCCATACCTCACCCCTCAGTTTCTCACAAGGAGTCTGTAAAGCACCCTGACGTCACGAGCTGATAATCCTCCTGGCACGATAAGTATTTCTGTGATTGTTCAGTCCCAGCCTCTGTCTAAACACGCCTTGGGTGGTGGTCAGATCGATATTTGCAATGGAAAATCTTGTACAAAAGGACAAATTACGCTGTGCACACAGTGCATTTGCTGGTTTTGTAATCGACCGGATGGCTCTGGGGAAGGGGGGTGCAGGCATGAGATAACACACTCAAGGCAGGGAGCGTGGTGGGTGTGTGTGTGGTTTGGTACATTCCCTTCCACTTTGCAAGGACACAAATGCTCAACAGCTGCATCTAAGGAAGAATTGTTCTGAAATTTTAAGCTGAAAACAGTCCATGCAGGGACTTCTTGGGAAACTGGTGAACTTTAACCTTCCCAGGGTAAGAATGTTAACATAAGTGTGAATGAGAAAGCTTTCAATGCACTGATAGACGTGAGAAATGCTTTGTCTCTAGAGAAGGGCTGCACAGCCCTTCTTGTGAGAAGAGACATGAGCAACAGTGACTTTGTTCTGCTAAGTGGCAACTAGATTTTCCTACGGTCACTGCTCAATTCAGCAGCCACCACCGGGGGATTCGAAACCAAAGAGCAGCTCTTAATTTAGGGATAGAAGGGACCTTGAGAAATGCATCCTCCCCGCCCCACAGGGTCCTGCACCAGCTTTTTTAAGCAGACTGCTTATCAGCACAGGCCCTAAATTTACCTTCTGTTTGCTCAGTCTGCCTTGTATGCGCAGTGCACCATTTCTTGATGCTGATGCCTTTATTTCCCACTCATGTATACTGACACTGCCAGGCTAAAAGGGTGGTTTTAAGCTTTTAAAATAGGTTTTGTATTCAAAGATGGGGCATTCTTGGAGTCCTGGAGGTGGCAGGACTGCTTAGTTCTATAGTACACACTGGGAAATAGTCTTGCCTATTGCCTGTGTGGTGTTTGGTAGAGGCCTGGCACAGGACTACACAATCTTTGCTGAAGATGACTTATCCTTCTCTTGCTCGAGAGCATATGAATACTACCTCTGTTTACTTGATTTACTGACAGCATGGCTTAATTTTGTACCTTGCTGCTTCCTTTGTCCAAGTAGGAGAAAATTCACAGAACTCCATTCAAAAGCAGTTTTCTAGACCAATTCCTACTTTGACCTACAGAAGACTGCTTTAGCATGCAAGGCATCCTAGATGCTCCCAAGCCCCCCCAAATGCCAGTGGTTTGCTTAAGCATTTTATTTGCATAAGAAAAAGAATTTGAGTTCTTCAGTCACAGCCTGAGGCTACCAAAGGTCTAACATGGCAGTCATCCTGGAAAGAGCTGAAGCTATTCCTTGAAGGAGGCTGCTGCCTGAAGCACCACACATCCAAGATGAAAGCAAAGCTGTCTGTCCTCTGCAGTGTCCACAGGTATAGCTGTAGCCCCACACTGCTGTTACCAGCAGTAACCCATGTTTGCAGGCTTCCCTCTGGCACAGAGGTCTCAACTCAAAAGCTGTGATGCGAAGCATGATCATGCAGGGTGGAGAGAAGCAGGTGAGAGCACGAAGTGTTGTCCACTGCATAGCACTAAAAAGTTCAACTTTGCAGATGTGCTGCTTTGCTTGCTCCTGCAGGATCACTGAGTCTCTGTCAGGTCACCAGGTTTGAGCTCTGATAAACTCATTTGCACGGTTAAAGGTCATGTCCAAGTTTGGTCGACAAAACCTGGCCATGCTTTTTGGCTATGGGTAAACTGTGTTTGATGTTCATCTGCACTGTAAATACACCACAGAAAATACAGCTGAACAGCTGTCCTGGAGCCTAGACATGGAGGGACACAACTGCCACCAGCCACAGATCCAGAGATTATTGCAGTCACAGCAAGGACTAAGTCAAAGGTACATACCTGGACAAAATACCTATCATGAAAACAATACCTGTATCATGAAGGCAACTGCCATAGAGAGGAAGTAAAAAGAAACAGATGGGCAAACTCCACATCTCATGTTTACCTCTGCCAGGCCATTAACCCTGCCTGAGGTGTAACACATGGCCCAGGGGCAGCAGTACAGCACCGAAGGGCAAAAACTGAAGATGACAATTGAGAGGCTCAGGTGGCAGCGTGCTAAGCACTGCATTCATCCAAGTGTGTGCTTCTGCTACAGGATACAGTGCACAGGAAAACCCAGGATTCACTGCATTTAGAGACTTCTATTGCATTTCAGTGGGATTTCTCAGGTGAAAGATGAAGTCAGTTACAAGATCCAGCACTGGCAGATATGAGCATATTATAAAGGCAAAATTACAGGAACACCAACATTCCCGTCTAATGCAATCTAAAGGTTAGTCATTCTTTCAGTAAGAAAAAAAAAATAAATTTCCTCATGTATTGACCTTATTTCACTTGCTGCAATTTAAGCCCATGATTTTTTTTTTCCTTTCAACAGTCACAGAAAAGATATTCTCCAAATATATTAAAGACTTTGCTAAAGAGAAAAGGAAGGTACTCAATATTCCCTTTGCTAGAATGCTGACTTGACAAATAGCTAATACACATAGATTCTGTGCCTGATGAAAAAAAAGCAGATAATCAGTGATGGTGAAGTTGAAGGAGAAATTAAGAATCATGTTTAAAGTATTAATGAGAATGGTTTTCACACTTAAGTTTCCAGAGTGTAAGCTAGCTAGGAAACACAGAAGGTGGCAGTGAGAAAGGACCATAGTGCAGATCAGAGATACTGAGCAGGTCAAATTAACACGTGGCTTAGATAGAGTCTACACTGCAAACTACAGCACCACTGAGCAAACCAAACTAGCTGGTACTGGAAGCAATAGACCTGTGGTACTCTTACCATTAAACATAGGCTGATTTTTCTCATTAAGCAGCCCCTACTAAACTGCACAATGCCATGGCTCAGTTACCTTCGATACTTGAGCTTCTCAACCTACCTAGTGGAGGTAACTCTATACTAGAGTGCAAATTAAAGTCCTATGCTAAATAGGGTTCAACTGTAATAGCTAGAAAAACACCTACCAACTGAAAATGTACTAAAAACTCTCACTCAGGTGAAGAAAAAGCTGGGATGCAAACCTTGCTTAGGCTGTTCAGCAATGAGTGAAGCAGGAAGGCATACAGCTTCACCAGCTCACTAAAAACCAGTCTGTAATAGCACTCTTTCACCCCTAGTACAGAAATCTAGCCTTCTACTGTAATTTTGCCTTAGCACATGAATAGTTTGCTAAGAGCAGAGTTTTATTAACAGCAGCTGGCAGCCTGGATCCAGCATACATGGGAGTTCAGCCAGGAGACAGGTCAAAAAGCTCTTCTCAGACACAAAACAGGCTTTTGGAAATGCATATGCTTTAGTTCTACAAAAAAAAAATCAAGGGTCTTAAGCTAAAAGCAAGAAATATTCCTCACAGCAAGAAGCTCAGCATACCAAGACACATTTTAAACTAATGTAATATATTTACAGTGGACTAAGTTCTGTGTATTGACCCAAAGATAGTGCTGTTCTTCTACAGGCAAAGTTAAATGCCAAAGAAGCCACAATTTCTATTGAAAAAGGTATGCTGAACAGCATTTCCATGAATGGGTGCAAAAAAAGACACCTACATTTTTCCAGTCTATAATGCACAGCAACAGAAACCCCTTGACAAGCAAACCAGGCTGTTCAAAGCTTTTAACAGGACACAGATATATGAACTACAGCCTCACATTTGTCATCTGCCTTGGATCTCAAACTGCCCCCTTTACTACAGGACTTGAAGAAATTCTTCTCCAGACTTACACTGGCCCCACAGGATATGCTGGCCTTAACAAGAGACTATACATGTTAGAATTATCTCTTCCTGAGTGATGTTTCTTTGGGTATTTGAGATTATTATGTTGATGTCAGTTTGGCTGAGCATGTCTACTTTGCATGATAAAGCACGTAAGCAACTAGTAGAAATTTTGAACATTCCTGTCTTCTGCAAAGAATGAGGCAACTGAACCCATGGAAAGCAGAGCTGTGACTAAGCATCTGAATAACATAAGACACATTAATGCATAATTAACATACAGCAGTTATAGTTCAGCTATTCATCCCCCGCTGTTGAGAGGCAGATTCTTCCTTAATTGTATTCAAGATGCTGACTTTCCAAGTTCAACCATGTTTGTTGCACAGTGTTTCGCTAGTACTGTTTGAAATAAAAAGAACAAATATGATACAATCAAGCTTCCACCAAACCTTAAACACAGATCTATTTAAGCAAAGCCACTTAAAGCTGGTGCTTCCACCAAAAAGCTTCTTCTTCAGCACACCAGGACTCCATTTGAACCAATACAGTGGAGTCTTCAACAGAAAACAAGACATGTTTATAGGGAGGATATACAGAGATTTATTTAATCAGGTTTACTATTTACAATTGAGATCACTTCCACATACTACTTTGCTATTCTACATGGCTACATCGTTTCCAAACCAATTTAAGATCTACAGTCTAACAATTCACTCAACACATAAAACCGCTCTTCATAGAAAAATGAAATATTTCATTATAGAACAGTAGTGCATACATTATACTCCTGAAAAGCCAGCTTGTATTTTAAACCACTAATGTCTGAAAGATTTGATCTCTGAAGGTCAAAACTGCAGTCATATGATCCTAGAATTTGTTAGTCTCTTTTTTTTTCCTTTTTTTTTTTTTTTTTTACAATTTTATATATAAAGTGTACTGGACTTCACTTTTTTTTTTTAAAAAAATTGACACTGGTGAGGGGCAAGATTAAAACAATTTTTTTTCCTCAAATTAAATACAGCTGGCTTCCTTTGTACAACTTTGGCCAAAAAAGTTCCATGTAGTGAAGGTTTAAGACATCCTTTCTCTATATGCAAGAATCAGCCAGTTAATGCTCAGAGGTAATCTACCAAAGTAGGCACGCATCCTTTGACTTTCATATCAACCAAATTACACTTAACTTGCAAATGGTTCTGCAATTAGAAAGTTTACTAGTATACTAAAACATTTAGATACATGAATAGCTGGCTAAAACAGTGAAAGTCACAGGTAATTATATGGGTGTGTGTAAAGCTGAGTTGTTTTGCCCTCACCAGTGTACAGTACGGCTGTAATCATCTGTGAAAGGTGTGCTTTGACTAAGCTTAGGGCAAGAAAGCTATTGCAGTAGACCTGGCCCATTCACCTTCCACACAAGTGAGATAAGATTGAACTGGGTGTTCGAGTTCTCTTCTAGGCATAGGTTCCACCAGTGATGAGAAGTTCGTAGGCAGGATCCCGACTCCTCCTACATAGTACTATACAGGCACACAACATGCCCAGAAGCTATGGAGAAAAAGAAAAGAAAACAAGCTGAGTACAAAGAAGGTACTTGAAGGCAAATGGCAATAAATGACGACTTCCTGATAAAGCTTCATTTCCTGCTGCAAAAAGCAAGGCTCACAAACTCCAGACTTACTTTCTTGCAAGATTGTCTCGGGGACCTTTAAGATAAGTTTTTTTGGACAGCCATTTGTATTCTGCAACAATTCAGATGGAAGAAATGACTAATTTTATGAAAAGGTACAGATTTAGATACTGTATCCAGTATGAAAAAACAAAGTGAAATTCAAATGCATTAGGCTCTAATTGCCATGATGAAAAAGAGTTTTATGAACCTACTTCACCGCTGAAATCTCTTTTCAAATGCTCAATCTGTTCATGTGTCATAGTAGAAAGCTTCAGTCCAATGTGAATTACTCACTTATAGACATCTTCCTGCTGTTAAAATTCACAGTACCATGACTGTGCTGGCAAGTTTGCCAGGAATTTAAGATCTGATCACCTTGTATACATTTGCAAGACTTAGATTAATGTGATCAGGGATGTAGGGCATGGTATTTTACAGAAGTTGCATGTTTACTGAATGTAGAATAAGATTCCACCTACTTCAAAAAAAAAAAGGTGTAGTGTTGTGGTCTATGGTCTATAGTAATTGGCAATAGCTTCTAGTACAGTAAGAGATTGTATTGATTTGGTCATATGCACAGAAGTTTATTCACAGGTGCAAATATTTTGTGAGGCTGCTGTCATAGCTCTGGATTATAAAGCACCACCCAGAAGGTAAATAAGCTTCAAAAAACCCCCAAGAAATCCACACCAAAAAAAGCCCTTCAACAGAAAGCAAACAAGAATGAAATGGATGGACAACCAAGTGCAAAGCTTCTTCACTGACACAGCAAAAACCCAGTGAAAACAGCACTGGGACAAAAGAAGAATTACTTTTTTTTTTTTAATAAAGTCTGATGCAAAAATCACATGTAACAAGTTCTCAAGTTAAATGATGGTACATGCAACATAGTACTCAAGTCTGCTGACAGACTAAAGAGAATGTTTTAAAAATCTTATATCTAAATAAGCAGTGATTAAAAAGAAGTATGATGAAATTAGAGTATGAGCTTTTAATTTCCTGGAAAGGAACAAGCTGTAAAGATTAGTAATACTGTCTGTTTGGAGTGCATTATCTGCTTTGGATCTATAGCAGAAACCAGCTCAGGTTCAAAAAAGCATCCAGAGAGTAACCCAGAGTATGGCAGTTGAGGCTGGTGGTAATTACAGCACCTTTCTTCTCTTTCCATCAGTACTTGGGTGGTTCCAGCTCACAGATTAACTCCCAAATACATGTTATATTCTTGTGAGAGTAAGAGAAAAATAGAGTTACTGAGAGAATGACTCTTCATGGACAGAGTCCTTCTAAGTGAGGAAGCAATATCTACAATTAAAAACCAACTTTGACTTGTGAGATGGAGAGTTTATGGTAGTTGCTAATGGCTACAGAACTCTGAAAGAGGCTCACAGGCTGCAAGTACAGAAGCATCGTCTTTTTCCCTGTTTAAAACAAGGATAAAATGAAGTGTGCTGCAGGAAAACACCTCCTTTAGTCACTTGCTGTAATTCATTCTAGCCACGTGTTTTAAATTAATAAAAGTAGTTCCATCACACTTAGTTATTCACACAAAAATAATCCTGGTCCATGACTCAAGACATTCCATTTATATAGAATTGTGTAAAATAGAAACAATCGGATACTGCAGTAAGAACTCATCAACTTTTGAGAGTTACTATTTAAACCATTTGTATCCTTTAGAAGGGCAGTGAACATATTCTGAGAAGTCACTAAACACAGACATAATTCCTGTATTTCAGCTTTCTCTGCAGAAGTATATTCAATTTGCTTTCACCAAACCTGTTTGCCTTTTTTTTTAAATACAAAAGAGCTCACTGGCTGTACATATGCCAAGCTCAGTACCTTGTAAATGATCACCAACTACACAAGCTATCTTTAAGAATGAACTCTGCAGCTCACCAAGCAGCACCTCGACTGTACTGCAATGCATTAGCTCCCTTCAGTTTGCTTCCCATTTATTAATAGTTCTGTACTGTCATTGTGGATGACACCAGGGAATTAAGGTGCCCATGGTAACTGAGACATGAACATAGCAAAAGTTATTTATATATAGAAAAGACAAAACTTTCCACAAATTCCAAGCCTTGCAACAATTCTCCTTTTCTCAGTCTTTACATTTTAAAGAACGTACTGAAGGCTACATTTGTTGAATATAAGGTATTAGAGGTATTAAACAGCCTTATGGCATAACATACAAAATAATTGGTTCAAATCTATGCAGTGAGTATAGGAAAGGTAGTAAAATCACCAAAAGGTTAAGAAAAAACATAATTACTCAGAGTTTACAGGACATGACCAAGATTACAGGTCATTTGCTGAAGTTGACATTTTTACCTCCATTTCAATTAACCAACAGAACATTTTGCAGATAATCAGGCTAAGTACATACTTAAATTCTGTACTACAAATAAGCTGTCACAATTTACATTTTAAATTGCAGGAGGTATAGAACAGTTTGAGTACTGTTTAGTATCAACTTGAGTGAAACTAACATCTTTTTAAAACATGTGAATTTACAACCATTTGAACTGGGGAGCAAAGATACAAGAATATGACCCCTGATAGATTTAAATGTGAATACCACACTTCCTGCCAATAACCTGTTAATCAACCTGCAAACTCCAAAACTAGGAATAATGCCTCCTCTTGGAGGCAGCCCAGCCTTATAACATGTATTTTTTTCCTACATAAAAAAAATCTGATACAGTAGACATGGTTGTGGTAGATATATTTATTTACATTACATGAATATACTTCAGTGTTCAAGCAAATTAAATATTACTTTAACAGTTAAAGACTGGCAATTAAAAAAATACCTTCCTTCAGAAGATTAAACACAGATCTCACTGAATTTAAAGTGCTATAGCTCAAGTAATCTGGTTCTGGACATTTCAACAATATTACTGTATAAAGTGTTACCTATGAGTATATCCTTGTAGCATTGGAATAGAAATTTATCCATATTTTCATATGATTGTTTGCAAATGATTATTTACCTTCAAACATACAACACACCCCAGTTGAACAAGAGCAGAGCATGCTATCAGATACCTTGGTGTATCTCCTGGGTGGTCTTGACATTATTTGTATGCCATGAAGCATAGTTAAGCTGATGTACTTCTAAAATGCATTGAAATGTATCTCTTAAGTTGGAAATTAGATACTATGTAAATTCTTTAAGTGTTAAATGCCATTAGAGCACATTCATGATACTTAATACTTAAGATAATTGTTTTTCAAGAAAGTTTACCATTTACATTCCAGTAGATTACTGCAAGTAGCATTGACTGTTCAGCTATCTTCAAATCTAATAGAACATATATATAGCAGTAGTTTTTAGACTGTGTGTGGTTGAGAAGTTGTGTTAAATTGTTTATATCCTTTTGACTGATGCTCATTTATCCCCTCCAAACCAAGCAGGGACTAAAGCTGTCACTATCCTGTGCATACCTGTAATTACCTGGACAGCAGTGTAGAATTTCGAGAAATTTAATGCTGAAGAATATTCTCTTACCTGAATAGCAGCAAAAGCTAGTGCTGCCCAGATGACATACATCATGATCTCTTGAAGCTTCTTTACAACCAGAGCCTCACACCCCTGAAACAAGTAGATTTGTTATATATCCATCTGGCAGCCACATTTAGACACACACAAAAAAAAAAAGACCACAGAACCATCAAACAGGGCAGAGAGATAACCCACAATTAAATGATTGTCAGCAAAAGCACATGGCTACCTAAGTTTGTGCTTTGGCTGTCTTACCTCAGAATAAAGGTCCATTGGGCGGGTCAGACTGCCAGTACAATTGCTGAGGGCTGCTTTGCAACAGCTAAGTGGCACACTGTTGTTTTTAGTTTGTTTGAACCAGACAGTATTCTCCCAGTCTGAATAGTTATGGATCCCACAGCAGCGCAGCTGGAAAAAAAAAATGCAGGTAAAGAGGCAAGGTGTTTATCAGTCAAGAAGTGGGATGTGACAGCAATTCTAATGGCAATAACAAGAACACAAGCATATCAAGATTAGGCTACCTTTGCTACTGCAGTGACGCAAACTGTTTGATAGTTACTTAAGCAAATCACAGACTGAGTGTATTGTAAAAGGGTCCACAGCCTTAAATAATTTAGGATATTCCTTACAAAATATGAACTTGAAATTCCAGGTCTCGGGGAACATTTGACAACCTGCTTTTCCCTCCTGACTCCCAGACAAGACAAAAGCTTTATTTTTGGCTTAGGACAGCTCTATCCTTAAAGCTTACTAGAGATGCTTGGGAAAAAAAAAAACCCACCAACCCAACACATCTGCTTTCTAGACATATTTCTGGCATGAACCAGTGTTTGCTCTTCTCACAGAACTATGGTGCAGAATTAAAGTTAACTTTGTATAGTCACATGCCTGTGTGGCAATGCAAAAAGCCTGCAGGAAGGAACCAATTAAAAATACAGTTCCATTACGCTGAGAGCTCATATTCTATTGCAGTCCTTGGAGTTTTCTTGTATAGCGCAGCCTCAAACACAGCTACTGCCTTAAGTGACAATTCACCAGCTTCTTGTCCTTTTTCCCTTTCAGGGGGGATTTTAAGCAAGGTATTAATTAGCAATATGAGCAACTTATATGCATTAGACTTTTAATATGTAAATATTAGACAACTAACTGATGCAATTGTAGGTGAATGTTGAAAGCTCCTGAATATTCCTTAAGTCTGATCAGTTCTTTTAGCCTCAAATCCAGAAGTTTGTGTCACTATTATCAAGAACACTTTTTCCCCAACATATTACAGATAAATCTGTGCAGACATGAGAACATTTTAGAAAGTTCCATTGCAGAAAAAAACCCACAAAAGTACTAAATATTTGAATTAGAAAATCGATAGCCAATTACACAAAATGCATCTCCCCATCAACAATGTCATAATCCAACTAATTTTAATCAAGTTAAGCTACTTATTGACCAATCAGCTGTTTCCTAGATTTGTCAGAATGCAGTAAGATATGCTACACAAGTAGCAGAGCAACACAGCATTGTGTTTTAGGGACAGAAAGGACTGAGGAGTCCCCACGTGTTTCAGTCTCACCTGCCTCTGTACGTAGTCAATAGCACGACTGGCTGCATCAGGATTTGTCCCATTGTATCCGTTGTACACTTTCTGAATGCTGTGATCAACTTCATCCTCCACCTGGGAAGTATTAGGAAAGCATCTGCGTTAGCACCAACAGTAGTAGTACAAGTCTAGGTAAAATTATTTCACTTCTAATTATAGCAATTCAGAAAACTAAGGTAACCCCCCAGTCACCTGAAATTAGCATACTTGGGTGGAACAGCTTCTTAAAATTCTAACTTGACTCTTGCAAAGATGCTGCTAGCTTGCAGCTAATGGACAAGAAAAATCCAAGCAGCTATCTTCCATGAGACTTTAGACAAAATAGCTTTGCAGTGTATCTCAAAGGAAACTGCTTTTATTATGACAGTGGCAGATACTCCATGAATTTAAGGGCTCCACAGGAGCATGCATTCACCTTTCCATTCCCTCCTACTCCTTCAAAGTTCCAAACCAAACCCAGTGTAACCATCTGGGCTAACTCATTCCTTTTGGGACCAGAAGGATATGAGTAAGTCATACCACCTGCTTGCCCCACTCTGACTGAAGCACCAGTAAATTCTCAACGAAAAGGTCTTTTGGCTGACTATCTCACCTTACAATGACCAAGCCCTCTCTTTAGTCCCAGTCCCTCCCCCCCACTTCCTGAGAAGTGTTGACTGCAGTACATCATACATAGCAACAGCTACAGGAATAGCTCCTAAAACTACTGCAGATGAGTCAAGCTGCTAAAGATGCTGTCAAGTACATGTGTTGGAAATGGATGCCACCCAAGAATCATCACTTGTATAAGATGCCCAAAAGGCATCTTATAACACCCATTTTGGAGGAAATCTTACTAGAACCTTTTAAGTAATAAGTTTCACTGTAAACTGTTCTATAAATCCACGCGAAGTTTGGTGTAGCTAAACATTTGTACAATAGTAAAATCAGCTCTGAATTGATTTTTTTCCATTACATTCAACAGGAATTATGCATGAGGAATGTAATCTTAGAGCTGAGCATTAACTTAGCATGCATATTCCTTAGACTTGCAAGTTACAACAGGAAGGTCTGGCCAATACATCATTCCCTTAAATGCTTTAAGGGGAGAAAATTTTCTGCAGCAATAGCACAAGCTTCATTCCGCCCCCATCACCCCACTGGGAATACTGGTCATCTTTACAAGTAAAATGTATCAATAGAGAAATAAATAAAAGTCAATTTAGCCTGCACAGGCAGCTTGTTTCAGGCTAGCTTAAAATCAATTGTTTGATCATTTGACTAATATGATTTACCACTCCAATCAATAAAACAAAACAGCTGTTCAATTTGTCATATAGGTTTTTAAATCATTTATTTCAATGCTTGCTTGTATATAATTTAGCTTACGGTTCAATTAGGGCAATGTTATGCCTGAAAGCCATGCAAATTACATACAATGCAAACAGAAGTCACTAGCTCTGGTTAACTGGCAGTTTTTATGAAAAATGAAGAGTGAACTACTCCACCCAGGGGAAAAAGAAACAAACCACTAAGTGCTCAACCAACTGACAGCCTCTTTAATCCCTACTGCCATTTACAAAAAGCCTTACTTTTCCATTCATTTCATGTTTTATTATTATGCAGTGTTAGTTTGCATACCAAAACAAGACAACATTTAAGTTACTGTGTATCAAAACAGTATGTCCTATGTTCAAATATTGTGTAACCTCAATCATTCACAAAGTCAAAGCATAAATAAATTAGAAGGCCATCTGGAAAAAGGAAAGGTACCAAATACCACGACTCCCCTCTACTGTTCAACTGTTAATGATACATTCCAGCTAGTTTTTTGCCTCTGAGAAAACTTTCTGCTTTGCTTTAAAGAATTCTGATGTTCTAAATTTTAAGATACTGATATCTCAAATTAACCCACTCAGAGGTTTGATTCTATTCCCTTAAATACTCATTAACACTTCTACAGAATTAAACACAATGAAGGCTACACCTCTGTATTGTGGTCACAGTTGACAAGAACACACCTACTGAAATCAAGAAGTTCTTACCTTTGCTCTGTAGATGTATCCAAGAACCACCACCACAACTTCGGTGATAAAAACCAAGAGCAGGATGATCACAAACTGTAAAACACAATCAAAAGTGTTTGTTGCTAACAGTTTTACCCATTTAATTTCTCAAAGTGCCCATAAACATTTTGCTATTTAAAGTTTTTTAAGGTAAGGTTTTGATTTAACAGCTAACAAAGTAGGCAATTAAATTGAGCCCAGAATTAACTTCATCCAAGAAACGTCAGCATTCATAGGAAGTATGAAGTAGGAAGAAGCTGCCCAGCCAGTCAAGTGCTGATCATTAGAACTAAAAACAACATACTGGAGTGCTTTAATCAAGTGTTTCTTCCAATTTTCTTTATTAGATAAATAGAAATGTCACACCAAAGCAGCTACCCAGGCTGTAACTCCAAGTGGTAGATGGACTAAAGGAATGTTTCATCAGATTCAGCCCTGAAACAACTGACAGAGACAGGAAGCTACGCATTTCTCTTGGTATATTTAAGAGTACTTTTAAAATAAACTTAAAGAAGTCTACAAGACAATGATTAATAAGAATGGGGACAGTTTAAATACTGGCCTCTCTTCTCTCCTGAAATCACAGTTAAAATGTTTGGAAACGCATGCCATAAAATACTGCAAACAAAGTATTCAAATGAAGCCATACAGAAAAATATTTAGGGATCATAACAACCCTCAGTTAACCTCAATGCAAGACACTTAAAACAAGAAGGCTCCCGGCTCACCTTTCTCCATGTCCAATTTCACCTTTTCACCCAGAACACAAAAAAGTGAGATTTAAAAACTGTTATGGCTTAATCATATGGTTTTACATTTTTTTTTTAACGAGATGATCACAGCGCTAAATAGGTAAAACTGAGAAGCCTTTAAATTAGCCAGTTCTGGCAGCAGAAATCTTTATTAAGAAAAGAAAATTTAAATAGGATTTTCATAACGAAATACAATGGGAAACACTTAATGCCATAAGGTAAGATTGGACCAAATGCAGAAAAATATTTTAAAAGTCTATTAACAAGAAAGGCAGCCAAATATACAACAGGCAAACACCACCATGTAAAACTCTACAACTTACCGTAGCAAGTCCACAGCGACTTTCTCGAATTGTGGCACAGCACCCAATAAGTCCAATAATAAAAAGAAGTGTTCCCACAGCTATGATAATAACTGCTGGAATTAGTGTGTAGACATCTTCAAAGAAGTGATCATAGTCATCATATGTGATGAACACGTAGGCTCCCACGTAGCACAGTATGCCTGCTGCTGCCTAAAATACACACAGTAACATGGTAAGTTTCTTTGAACACCAAACCCTCCTTTCAGCAAGGCTACTTTGCAACAAGTATTTTATCAACCACCAAAAAGTAGTCCTCAGAAATTA